>OY970795.1:15083692-17583692 GCA_963853775.1 Xanthia togata | reverse complement strand
ATACCTAGATGCGTTTATTCAAACAAGAGATAATAATGGTAACTAGTAGTCATATTGGGAAAACGTAAAGTATTTGTAAAAGGCTACCAATATGTCCCGAACTCCCGACAGAGCTGTGAGTCATGCCTGAAACCACAAAATGCAATAGTTCCGAGCTACGAGGAGAGCTTGGATATGCTTCGAACATTTGCAAGAGTTCTGCTAATATTTTACCTATTGAATGGTACTACCGCGCAATGTCAAAATCTAGGAGTAGTTGTGGCGTTTGAAGTAGAACTGAAGGCCCACTGATGCATACGTAACGTACCCCTCCCCCGTTTGAAGCATAGAATTAAGGACGAAGGACCCAGTGAGGCACACAAACCTCCCTACCTATATTTTAAGAACTGACCGGGTAGAGATGTGTCCGTGCAAACTTTTAGCAAAAATGTGTGCTGTTAATGACCGTCAACTAGATAAGACAGAAGATCTAGTATATGTAGCGTTACTCCGTTAGATATAAGTAATAAAAAACCGGCCAAGTGCGAGTCGGACTCGCGGACGAAGGGGTCCGTACAATTATCTATAAAAACAGCAAAAAAAAATAACAAGTCTATTGTATGGGAGCCCCCCTTAAATATTTATTTTATTCTGTTTTTAATATTTGTTGTTATAGCGGCAACAGAAATACATCATCTGTGAAAATTTTAACTGTCTAACTGTCACGGTTCATGAGATACAGCCTGGTGACAGACGGACGGACAGCGAAGTCTTAGTCCTAAAAACCACCATTTCTTATATGTATAAATGTGCGGGGGAAATCATTAGGCGTTTAATTCCAGACGACATCTTAATATAGAACCTGATAGACCTTATGTCCAAATATATAACCATCTCTATGGCGAAGGGCAAGTTAAAAAAAACCATGTTAGAAAAAATGTGAACTCACCTCTTCAGGAACCACATCTCTGAGCTTGACATCTTGCAGGCGGCTTACTGACGCAGTACGATGATAATCAACCAGCTCGTTGAGAGAATTGAACTTCACCACCCACAGGAAGAATTTGCTCGACGCATCCCGAAGCACTTTGAAATGTTGCACACCATCCGGACATCTGAGGAAAGACGGTTATCGAAATTGTAAAATCCAACTAAGACTTTCGAAAAGTAAGTGAAATGAAGAAGATTACGATGTTATACTTAGGCTATGTTATCGCGGGTGTCGTAAAAGGCAACTAAGGAATTTGTTACGTAAAGAGAAAGGACAACAGCATCCTACTACGGCCCTTATCTGCTATACCAACTGTTTTCGGGGACAGTTAATCCAATTTAGACAATTAGCCAATGTGATCCTTCGATTATGAATTTAATTTATTGAGAACCCTGCGTGCAGCAGTAGACGTACGTTACTACTGACTAAGGGCTGATTTCACATTTTCACCAATGAAATTGAACGCGTTCTGCACATCTAAACGCGTTCAAGAGCTGTCAGTGTACAATAATCCATAACAATTTTGACACTGACAGCTCTTGCACGCGTTTCTGAAATCCGTACTAAGGCTAATACGGATAAAAATAGTTGTTGACATAATCTACTCATTACAATGTTTTTTTTATGAGTTGTATTGCAATATGTGGTTAGCTAGCGACCTCGACAATTATTTATTTTATCTCGATGGCCCTAGTTTATCAATTATAACTTCTAGTTACAACTATATGTAAGCGGGCACGCCCTTTATGCCTGGAGGCTTTATTTTCTTTTTTACATATTGTTTACGTTTAGTTATTTTTATTTCTGCTTGAGTATAGTTCTCGATGTTTTTGGTTGGTATATTGGCGTGTGCTAGCTGTCATATGGCTGGCTATTAATTTATAATTTAAATTGTGTTTTGCGTAATGTAAATTATCTTGTATACTATTGTATAGAATCATTTTTTTTCTAACTGAACAGACAGCTGTGCTGCTGTGGAGTTTGTTGCGCCACTTCTTCTTCACAGCAAAAGCACTAGGAAGTGGTGAAGGGTGGGCCTTTTGGGGGACTGTCTTAAAAAGTGCTAATTCTCAGCCTAGTTTGAATAAATGACTTTTAAATTTGAATACCAGCTGTTGATCCCATAAAGCGCCTAATCAATGGGCGAGTCATGAAGGTAAGCTTGCGGTAACGATATAACTCCGTTTTTTTATTAGAACACCGCGCCTCATGATATGCCAAAGTCTTGCAATGATCCACCAGTAAGCTTTACCGATGAACTACAATACCGCAAGCTTATGCCTCGCTCTTTCAAGCATATTACCAATTATGTAATCGTAGACATGAGAAGAATAGTGATGTGATCGACATTGTGCAAGGTTAACAATAATCGTCGCGATAAGTTGACCTGTCCGACCTGTCCCTTGCATATTTTTGCTGGTGGATAACACTTTTGGCAGTTATAGTAGATTCACCTAACTTGAACAGGATTCATGGGCGTGGCTATAAATATTTGTCTTGATGAATACAAAACGTGTCGATCCTCAAACTCCGAACAAATATTTGTGGAACTAATTGAACTTGCTGACGTAATAAAGACGAAATCGTAAATGGGAACGGTTAGGTCGACATATCGAATGTCAGGCATTAACCCGAGAATTTCGTCGTATAAAATAAAATATGGTTTGTACTGAAACCGGTTGTGTGTGGATTATTTCGCGGGTCATTCAAGTTTTCTGCTTTCCTGGTGTTTGCGTAAATACCAAACGCCATAATTAGAATAAACAGAGCAGCTGTCGTGGGTAAATTGGAATGTTGAATAATTCTTGGAATCTTGGAACTATAAGTTACTAGTTAGATATCCCAAAAAGGGGGTATTGCCCGTAGTTCGTTCATTCCGCAAACGGGTTAGTCCCCTCATTGATTTAAATATGAAGCGCTTTCAGACAATTATCACAACACAACTGTTTAGATGGAAAATTATTTTGTTTATTTATACAGTTGTATCATGTATGAGAGATTTTTCTGATTCACATTCTCATTAATTCGCGACTTTAGTTCCTACACCCATGATATTGAAGCAGTTCGAGGTAGCTACCAATTGTCCGTGCCTTGGTAAACGTCACGGATACAAGGTTTTCCTAGTTTCCTGTAGGTGCCCCGTTCTTACCCCAGGAAGATTGTTCCTTTTAGGTGTTCATGATTAGATGTAATTGAGAGAAAAACGATTTTACGAAACGGTATGTTTCAACTCAAATGAGGCCCGTGCTTAAAATCTATAGCCCAAAACTGGTTTCAGCGCAATCTAAGTACCGCTGATTCATACTATTTGACAGGAAACAGGTTTTAAATAGAGAAAACTTTACGATCATTATGACCTGTCTTTTGAAATTTATTTTATTTTATTCATACATAATTTGATCTTGGTATTTTCCCGTTATATTAACACCAGAATTAATTTCCTAGTTTTTCTGTGCGTAGCAACTTATTAAATCTGAAGGGGTAAATGATCGGTTCAATAGCAAAGGTCAAAGGTATCTAATAGAATATTTTTCAGTACGCAAAATGTGCTATATTTTCAGTTTGATTCTTATTATCAATACGACAGAAGGAGGAAAATTCAAATGTAAAAAAATTATTCGTGTCCCCAAATTCCAAATACAGATTCTCGGTACAGAAAAATCTACAATCTAAATCATTCATGAGTTCTGAGAAACACTCTAAAATATGTTAAACACGAAAATAGGCAAAACTAATAATCAAATTACCTGTCGACGTAATGTTAGCAATAGAGATAAAAATATGACTAATACAGCACGCCAATACAGATTCAAGACAAAATAAAACGTCTCTAGATATTCGGTGAGTCACGCACTCTGGAGCGGCAAAGGCGCAAACCTTATTTTTTTATTAACTACCAATTTAAACTGTAATGAAATTGTTTGTTGTGCGTCACCTCACATGAACCACTTTGTTATTGACCTATTGATTATTTGACAAGCTTATAAGGGAATTGGTAAAGCACGAACGCGGAACGTATTATTAACTGTAGGAGGAACTAAGTATTCTTTTATTAGTTATTGCGAATTATGTTTCTCAAATAAGGTAATTTGCCGCATACATTTGGAGGTGACAATGTAAGGATTATTATTAGGATAATATTTATTAATTGTAACTCCAAGCGGATGCCTTATCAGAGCATTTAGCTACCGTGGGATTATTCCCATTCCTAATCATTCCGGTAAGGAATATTCTGGTAAAAAATATGTGATTTATTTATAATTTTATCAGTAGTGACGTGTTGGTATAATAATATAACTTCAAGCCAGATTTAATACCATGCTCTAAACTAGGATTGCTGGCGTGCACTACTGATAAGTGTTTAGTGGATGATTGCGCTCACATAAATCCAAGACATAAAACTCAAGAGTATTTTTCCCGATGCGGGAGTTGACCTCGGGCGAGACCGTGCCATTTAGGATTCTTTGAACTTTCTTCTTCCTAGATGACGTCATCGGATAGTAAACATAAACAACATAGCACTTAACAAGACATTTACGGTACATGATACGTCATCCTATATAATTATTACAAAGGGGGAAACAAATTGATAAAAGATAAAAAACCATAACAAACTACTCACCTTGTTACGGTGTTTTTGTACTTAGGGAATCCCCATATCATCAAGGAGCTTTTTTTTCTTATCTATCATAAATACCTACCTCTGTCACCCCTTTGTAACTCTTCATGAATTAAAGGCGTCTAGAAGCCGTTATTTCCTTTAAAACAAGTGTATGTTTAAGTACTGTGAGTGTTAATAACTAAAAAAGCTAATGTATAATCTAAACAGGCAATAAGAAAGTCCTTCTGATAAGAAACAATAACAACATTCCTATAGTGGCTCCACTTATTATTAGCTGACCTTAGTTCTTGGGTAAATATTACATAGTAGTCACTACACCAATTCAGAGTAGGTATAATACTCTATGGTATTATAGTTATTATAAGAAATCAAGTTAGTGTGGAACTAAGACGTCGTTCATTTTATAGTTCATTACTCAAAGATACATTAAACATATAAGTAAGTAGTAGGTTTTTTTTAAATGAGTAATTTAAAAAAAAAACAGTATTCTTACCAAATGTATTGTATGTAGGTAAAATACCACTAAATGACGCGTTTGAAAACTAAATTACCCAAGCACTTGAATATGTAGGTACCTAATAAAAGCATTAATTAAATAAGACCACCACTGTTCCCAACTATTTTTTTTTTTCCTTTGCCATGTGCAGTGGTGTTTTTCACAAATCAGTTACTTTGCACTTAACCAATTAATTATACAGTCTATCGGGGTACATGGGGCAGTACCTATATCCATATATTACGTAGAGCAAGAGCAAATACAATATACTGAGAACTAACAATTCCCTTAGTACAAAATTTTAGTCATATTATTTTCTAACTATATTGTAGTTTTTTTTTATTTTTCCTATGCGTTATCTTGCGATCGGCTTTACAAGCCCTTAGCAGATTTTTAGTGCATGTAATTGTCAGGTAAGAACTGTTCCTCCTGTGAGAAAACTGTCTTTTATTTTAATTCTATTATTCTTATTTTATTATTTATTCTATTATTTGTAAAGATTTTTATGACAATATTTTAAGGAAGTCTTTTTGACAAGGTGGTGTGACAAGGAAAATTTAAGAAATGAATGTGAATAAAAGGCAAAGTGCAAAGCAAAAGTGGATGGATTGTTGTTGAAAGATAATATGGCTAGGAAAGAAGTGAACACTAAGGGTGAATTTCACCAATAAAACTGCGATCAGCACAAAAACTGCATTCACAGTGTCATAATTGTTGTGGAATATTGACCTTGATAGCTCTTGATTGCAGTTTAGATGCACTGATCGCATTCAGTTTCATTGGTGAAATTGTCACTGAGATGACAGCTGATAGAGATGAATGAGTCGAAAGAAAAATATTTACTTCACGAACCCCAAATAAATTAGAATAAGGTAGGAATATTATGATGGAAACAGAATAGATAATCCCAAATCAAGAGTTTAGTTTCTATGATAGTTTAGCTATGGCATATAAATATGACGAATTTGTATTGTTTACTGCATGTAAACAAACAATAGAACAGTGTACCTTTATTTTACAACATATTACAAAATGAGATAAATTATGTGTACCTACCATCAAAGATTATAATTTGAATATTCACAGAGAGAATATTGTTTGTTAATACCAAATAAATCTTGTCTGATTGGGAAAACCCATGTGCAACCATCATGTTATAATTAACAACTCTTTTTTTTAATAATTATGCCATTTAATTCTTAGTGTTTATTATAATAATATACTTAGGTACCTACCTACCTACTATGAAAAGTAGTTTAAGAGACTATCAACAATTTACAACTATGAAGCTAATTGGAATTCAGTAAATAAATACAGAAATTAATTGATAACAACCTACTGCAATTGTCAATCTGTTAGCCTAGCATTGTAGTTATTACAATATTACTCATATTTACTAATAACAAGCTGATTTTTTGTTGAAATTGGGCTTCTTTTATTGGTCTTTTTGGCCAGTTTTAGCCGAAACATCAAGACCTCCATGTTGACAAAATTGATGTTTTGTGTTCATGTGATAGATGTATCATATCTTCGCTGTAAGACCACAAACATGAAAATACATCAATAATGGCAATGAAGATATAAGGAATATAATGAAGATCATTTGTTTAAAAGTATACTTAGTAGGATTTACCCATTAATACTGTAACCAAACAAACAAAAAATCAGGTCAAATGCATCATCTCAGTCATTCAACACTGACAACTACATTCATACTATCATATATAGTGACTCACTGCAACTTATAATCCAATTGGAAATAATATTCTAAGAACTTTAATAACTATTAGATAAACATGCATACATATAAGGAAATAAACCACTCACTTGACAGATAAGGAAAAGTCACCGGGGCTTGATTCACTGATTCTTATCAAGAACCCACCCTCTGGTTTATTAGCTAGAAGTTTCTCTGCATCTGCTCTTGTGATCCTTCCATAATACCAGCTAAAAATGAGGTTTTTATTTAATAGCTATTCTATTTTCAAAAGAGGTTGGTTAACAACAGTTTCCAAACAAGATGAAACTGTAATAGCACTAAAATATAAACACCTACATGGCCATATTTTTAGAATGATTAATGGGATGTGTATGTTATTATAACAATTTACTTTTATATTTTATTTAGAAGTTGTAGCTGGCCCATTCTAAGACGTCTTGTTATAGTCAGATTATCATACTGTAGGATGAACTAAATTAATCAAATTACGATTATAACCTCTTACAAACTTCTTGGTGAAGACATTTCCAATAAGTTTCATTCTTGTGCATTGAATCAGGTAGGTTTGGTGTAAACAGATAATGCACTCACTGGACTGTATGCAGGAATGTAACATGTTGTAAAATAATAAAGATTTATGTGATACACAACGGGTTCTTGTTATTCTAAACATAAATACCTATCTAGTCTTGTTTTTACAAACGGAATTAATAGGAACGATTTATGTAAGACTATTATTAGAAACAGAAACATTCTTCACTGAATGTAAGTATTTACCTGTGACTTTTCATTTGGATATAATTACTAGGAATAAGTCCTTCTTTGCCGTCTAATTCAGCCCTGTACCAGTTCATATCGTCCTCCATGTTTAGTATCTGTAATATCAAAAATTCTAGAAAGGACCTGTCATTTTACAAAATAAAATTCACTGCACATCATTTCGATGATTGCACACTTACCTTGAGGACTTGATTCTTCCTAAAGCTGAGCTCATCATCAGCAGTTGCAGTGAAATCGTGTTTTGCTATAGCCTCCATGATCAAATTAGGCACTTCACTAAAATGTCACCGATTACCAAAATAACTCACTAAGTATATAAACTTTTTACAACGTTTAAGGTCAGGGAAGTAAAGTAATCATAATGCATGTATTGTCTTACAGAACAATCTAAAATTAGTACGGTAAAATGCCGATACGGAAAAATAATCTCCGCTCACAGGCCACACATCAGTCACATCACCAGTCACAAAAGTATAAAGATATGTTGCCATGTACTAAAAATAATCCGATGTTTGCAAAGTTGCCAGGTTTTCAGCCCATTTACAACAAAACGTTGAACGAAACTAATCACCACCCGGTGAAGCTGAGGTGTCTTACACAGACTACTTACTGTGCGTTTGCACTGGCGAAACATTCACGACAAAACGTCAAAAACGTGTGAAATCTTTAGTTTCTGTCAAAGTTCCATACAATATTTGACAGGAACTAGAGATTTCAACATGTGATGTTTCGCCAGTGCAAACGCACAGTTAGACAGACAAACTTTCTCTGTCTACGTATACGTCCCATTCTGAAATAGAGTAGTGACAAAAATTATATTTTAAGTTTGTCAGCACTAAGATGAAACTGAGTTTATAATTTACTGAAAATGTCAATATTGCTATTTTGAATTTGACGTTTTTCACGTAAAGTTTTGACTGTCTAACTGAATCTGACTATTTTTAATCGTGATTAAAAAGGGTGTGGAATACAAGTAGTTTCTGACTCTTAAGACACAGGCACATACACCTAGTTTAGAAGTCAGGGAATTAAAATTATTGTGACCTAGTTATAAGCCTTTATTCTTTTAGTTTTTGGTTCTTGTACTGTGTTAGCTTTTGGTGAAAAAAATAATTTATTTATTTAGTTGTCATGAACTAAAATTCACACTGGCCAATACCTCAACTTCAGGTGCAAAAACAGTACTGTATCTTTTTTTTTTCTTTTGCGTATATCTCGAAAATGGTGTGTCCTGTCGCAAAAATAATGAAAATTTCGACCCCCTTCATAAGATCCATAAAACCCCTAAAACTCAACGTCTATGAACAATTTTTCACATTTTCCATACAAAAAGTAAAAAATCCATATATAACACGTCGAGGCTGCCCACCCTGCGCTGAATTCTGAAAAAAATCACGGGGTAGGGTAAACAAGTATGTACCACGTGAAGTCACGTTTGTCAAATTTGATTTTAGTTGTGTCAAAATTATTTTTAAATTTAAATATTTTTTTGCAGAATAACTAAAAGATTCTCATTATCCAAAAGTAAGGAATTTTAGTGATATAAATTTAAAATTATATTTATTATATTATAGTTAGTTTAGTTTGGTGTATAGACGCCTGCAGGTCAACCTACCCGAAACTGTCAAATTTTCCCAATCAACTTTGAACATTAATTTCCAGATAAAAAGTTAAAAATCAAGAAGTTTGATAGATTGTAGTAGGTTGATGTGCTGGCGTCTGTACAAGAGAATCGGCACCATTATAAAGTAATATGGTATTATATTCAGCACTAGGATATCTATATATATTCGGTGTATAGATGTCAGCAGGTCAACCTACCCGAAACTGTCAAATTTTCCCAATCAACTAAGAACATTATTTTCCAGTTAAAAAGTTTAAAATCAAGAAGTTTGATAGATTGTAATATGTTGATGTGCTGGCGTCTGTACAAGAGAATCGGCACCATTTTATAGTAATATGGTATTATATTCAGCACTAGGATATTATCTATAAAAATGACATTTCTACCGTCTATATTCGTGCAGTGTGCAGCTTTTTGTGGTCAATGAAAAGAGTTATGAACTTTTAGAACTTGTACTTATTTCTTTCATTTCATTCATTGATTTTATTTCCGAACGCAGCCATAAAAACCGTAAATACGCTTTTCGAAAGCTATCGGTTTATTTTAATAATTTAGTAGAAGAACTGCCAAAATCCTTTTGTTTCTTTCTTGTCGTTGAGAAAATCAGCAAATAGAAAGAAACAGCGATAACACATGAAGTTATCAGCAAGTACTGTCTGTACTGTATAGCTGTCAAATTACGTTGACTTCACTGACATTCAAGGTTGACAGTTCTTTTATGTCCATATCGCCTCCCAGTGGCATTATACGCGTAAGTTTTTTTTAAATCTTTAATTTATTTCTAAATCATTCCTGAATTATTCTAGAAAGTGATTGAATTTGGAGTACGATCTGTTGTATAACTTAAAATGTAAAGTATTTTTTAAGTATATGGTTTAAACATAATTTTAGACGTTGTGTTTTAGCGGTGTCACATTTGTTGTTTTAGGTTTAGCCGTAACTCATTTAAACGCAACGATGTCGGGAGGATTAGACATACTCGCCCTCAACGAGGAGGATGTCACCAAGATGCTGGCGGCAACGACCCATCTTGGGTCGGAAAATGTCAACTTCCAGGTGGGTACCGAACGTATGAAACATAACCTCAAAAATGAAAAACTAACATGCAAACATGATGAACCAAGAATCCGTTCCATATATAATGTCTGAAAATATTGACGATCCATTCTCCCAACTGAGTTATGACCCTTAAATTATCAACATCTGTGTTATTTATCAACATGGTAGTGAAGAAATTGATGGTTTTAGATGGAAACGTACGTATACAAGCGCCGCGCTGATGGCACACACGTAATCAACCTGCGCCGTACTTGGGAGAAGCTCGTGCTGGCTGCCCGCGCCGTGGTTGCCATCGAGAACCCCGCGGACGTCTTCGTCATCTCGTCACGCCCCTTCGGTCAGCGTGCTGTGCTTAAGTTCGCCGCACACACCGGAGCTACCCCTATTGCTGGACGTTTCACTCCTGGTGCATTCACTAACCAGGTAACTATCAGATTAATAAAGATGTCTGAGAAAGTGTGATGACGTTCAAATCCTTTTCATTTCTTTAAGTAATTTTAATGTTACTGTTATTGTTTTTATCAATAAATGAAATGGTCATTGTTGTATGCAATGAATAGGCCAAAAAATATCTCCTTAGAATGATGACAAATAAACTAAGGAACCACTGACTGCATTTATGTAGTAATGATTATAAGATTTTCTGACTGTTTAGAAAGCAATACAAACCCAAATAATAATATTACAGGGAAATGTTGTTCATAACTATTTTTTTTTTTAATCAACAGATCCAAGCTGCGTTCCGTGAGCCCCGTCTCCTGATCGTGCTGGACCCCGCTCAGGACCACCAGCCCATCACTGAGGCTTCCTACGTCAACATTCCAGTCATTGCCCTCTGCAACACTGACTCTCCCCTGCGTTTCGTTGACATTGCCATCCCATGCAACACTAAGGTAAACTACTACAAGAAATAATATGATCAACTTTTCAAATACTTGATAAAAGTTGTTAATTTTGGTGCAGATTTGGCTAACATATTAATGGAACCATTTAGTCTTCTGCAATACAGTATGATATGCTAATCAATGAGTCATTGATATCCACGAAAGCAATATTATAAAAGTTACAGTGCATAATTCAAGTTTATCAACTACGATAAATGCTAAATAATCTTTTTTTTTTAACTCCAGTCCTCTCACTCCATTGGTCTGATGTGGTGGCTGTTGGCGCGCGAGGTCCTGAGACTGCGCGGCGTGCTCGCCCGCGACCAGCGTTGGGACGTGGTCGTCGACCTGTTCTTCTACCGCGATCCTGAAGAGAGCGAGAAGGAGGAGCAACAGGCTAAGGAGCAAGTTGTTGTAAGTACATCGTTTAAAAAGAGCTTTCTGAAAAAGTATCGCCTATATTCACCCCAAATTGGAAGGTAAATCTTTATAAAAAGAAAAATAAAAAATACATTCACTTAGCACAGACATAAAAAAAAATGTTTGTTTAAAATGTGTGTCTGAAATGTGTGTCTCACGATTGCGCCAAATAGGTCCAGTTCAACAAAAATTTCAGACAAGTAGTGCTTGAAGCTAATGCTTCTCATTGTGCCAAAATCACAAATAAAAGGTTCAATACACATACTTAAATTAAAACTGGGGTGCTTTGGATTAAATGTAAAGTCTGTTAGTGTTATCTAATATGGCTCTTGTATTATCTGCCAACTGAAGTGGTTCTAATAACTATCAACCAATCAGTTATTATTATTACATTATTATTTAATTATTACAACATTACCAATACATATCAATATTATTACAACACACAAAACAAATTAATCATGGGTCAGTTTTCTATGGACAGTCATCATCTGTCTAACCGTCTCCCATGGGGTCGGTTCCATTAATCATTTGCCAGTTTTCTATGAACAGTACTCAGGCATAACACATTGAGCTTTAGAAGAGACGTAAGGCTACAAACCCACTGGGGTTTGACAAACTTGTTAAACTCACTATGGGTAGGCGGTATTTAATCTATTTACTTATGGCCAAACCCAATAACCTATCTTCAGTAAAAGACAGATCGCTATTGGTGGTAAACAGTATAATTCTATCTCATTGAATGTGGTCTACAATTTGCTAAGGTCGTCATTCTCTGACAGATTTGGGACATTAAACTTAGAGATAGACAACAGGTTTTTCTATCTCCAGTATGCCAAAACTGTTGATAGATAGGTTATTGAGTTCGGCAGTCCACCACTAAATCCATGATCCATTCTCAAAATCTAAACTTTTATTTTTCCTAGGCCCCACCACCACCCAAGCCTGAAGTGCCCGCACCCGTGCACGAGGACTGGAATGAGTCAGTAGAGCCCGTCACCTCATGGGCTGAAGATGCCGCGCCACCACCGGCCGCGACCTTCGGAGCTCCTCCCGCGCAGGAAGATTGGGCTGCTCAGGTATGTAGAACATAGTTGGAATATTATGTAGTTTCTGTCTTGAGCAAGCATGGTTATCAATGCTCATACCTTCTCTGTATGAGAAAAGACTGCCTTGCAGTGGAACAATAACAGTCTGTCACTGTAAAAAAAAGACATTAACTTCTTGGAACATTCATCATCAATTGATAGCAGTCCACTGTCAGGTCTCTCCATTCGCACGCCATTAAAGGCCACTCATCCAGCCTCTACCAGCTATCTCGCAAATATCACTTTCCGATTGGAAAATTGTCTAGCAAACCCTGACTGTTGTATAAGGTTACTAGTTTTAAGAAGAAAATCTAATGTTGGTAAGTAGCAGTACCCCGATATCTTTGCAAAGCGTAAGCATCAGACGTCGTCGACTCGGACGCTCGCATTTTACAACTATCGAATCATTATACGCAATCCTTTCCGATGTCCTAGCATTTATAATAGCCTCTTAGATGTTTTCTGAGTAAATATTGAACTCAAACCATGGTTGTTCTCAGGTGCAAGAGGAGTGGGGCACCACGGCTGCCGCGGCCGCGGCGGCGCCGGCGCCGGTGGCGCCCGCGCAGGCGCCGTCTTGGGGAGGCTCTGCCCAGGACTGGAGCGCTTCGTAAACGTAGCGTTTGCTTTGGTTAATATAACGTAAAACCAACCACGTGTTTTATTTACTACTGAATACTGATCCTTTTTGTAGACCTTACTTGGCGAATATTAGAATAGAAAGTAGAATGTAGCTGTACAGTAGTTAACTAAGGCGATTATCACACTGCACCGCGCTCCGTCGCGTAGCGCGGGGCGGTCACAGTAAACTATGCTCAGTTTGTGTTTTCTATACAATTTTTAATCTGACATCTCGCGCTACGCAACGGAGCTCGGTGCATTGTGATAATCGCCATAAGTAGAAATACTACGAGTACTGGATTGTTTTACTTTTACATAAATTGTTTTTTATAAGCACGCTCACGTATATCGTTGGATGATGCTGGGTATGCACTTAGGTGACCAATATTTTTATTATTATACTTACGAATGCAAGCGGAAATACACAAACGTGTAGTAAACGCGATTGTCAAGTAAAAGTGGCCATAAAGCATTATATAATACGGCCGATATAACTTGGCAGGTCTGAACATAGGCTCGGCGAACTTTCGCGCATGTTACCATTTTGTTCCTAAAAAATGTTATTGCGCAGCCTCCTGCGCGAAGTTCAGTACTGCCAAGTTATAAATAAAACAGTACTGTCCGACACCTATTTATTCATTTTAAATTTTTATTAAAAAGAACTACACTATTTTCGACTTTCCCATACAGATGAACTCTATAAACACAAGTATATTTCATATTCCCTTGATTACTCAGGACGCGGAATACTAAGTTCTTCCATTCAATATGATTGTAGGCTAAGAGGTAGTATTGTTTCGGGGGCCCTTCAGCTCGGTATCGTGCGTCTGCTACTTTCATCCAAGTGTTATTTGCAAGGATACCCTAGAAATAGAATAAACAAATGAAGTCCTTGTTGTAGGACATCATGGACTCAAGCCTGAGCGAAATTGCCAGTGTTGGACCCAAGATATTATATATATATATATATATATTTTGCCCCACTAGAAATTTCTCCTGTATTGTGGGTGCGTTTACAAACATTAACGTCGGTAGCACACTTTCGCCGCGAAACTATAGCAGCGAAACCGCAGTAGTTTAATTCAACTGGCTCGCGTCATGCTTCGCTACTGGCATCTGATTAGAGTAGCGGAACATGATGTGAGCCAGTTGAATTGAACTACTACGGTTTCGCTGCTGTGGTTTCGCGGCGGAGGTGTGCTAACGGCGTTAATGTTTCGCACACAAACAGCCAAACTCGTAACAACTACTTGTAGGTCATACAAATATTTGTTTCGTGCGGGAATCGAACCGGCGACACGCAGTGCAGCAGTCAATCGCTTAACCACTGCGCCAACCGTGCCGTCAATTTTCAGTTACACCTACACATTTATTTTCAACCATATTTAAACTGTTGCTAAGTTCATTTTTGTTTGGCAGTGAAAACTATGCTGCACATGGGTAAATATTGCCAAAGAAGCTTACAAAAAGAGCGGATGAAATAGATACAAAAAAAAAAATAAGAGAGATTTAGTGTGAGAAAGAGAAAGTTTCCTCTCTCATAATAACGAAATGAGCATATAACTGTCCTTGATATTTTACCCTCAATTCTCGTCCAATTATCAAATTGCCACCTAAGAAGTTACACACAAATCTTGTCTGATTCAGATCTGTTGTAAATTAGATGGACGGTTGTACTAGAATACGTCACAGTGACGTCACTTCACAGTATTAGTGAATGCAAAGGCATTGCTGAAGAACAAAACTGAATTTGCATGAGTTATCATATCCGAGCTCGAACTAGGACCAAGCAACATGACACGAATAACAGCATCCCTATTTCTAAAGTGGAATAGTCTATGCGCTCGTGGAATACAATTTCACTGAAGAGCTTCCTAAGAAATTGAAATCAAGATATGCATGTAACGATTTTAGCAGATTCTGACTAGTGATGCATATTGATGAGATTGCATCGTACTTATGAAAGGCGACGAACTCCGAATGGGAAAACAAACGTGTTTTATCTACCTATTTACGATAATGCTGATTGAACTGCAATGTAGAATAAATTCCAATCGCACAGTAATAATTATAATCATTTCATTCCTCATCATAGCTCTTGAAATTATATTTGCTGCAAAACGTAATATTTTCACGAAATAGTCTGATTTGCAGAAAATATACCGCGTACAGTAGATAACCTGGTTTTGACGCGTGTTGCAAAAACGTTATTATGCCCTACTTTTTCATTCTTGCCCGGGTAAAGATATAAAGGACAAAAAAGGCATAAAACATCTAGAAAATTAACGCTTTACTCAAGCGAAACTAAGATTCACATTTAGTATTATATAAGTGAACCACTCCAGAATAGCAATTATATTCAATGTGCTTCTAAGATTTAGATATCACGTTTGTTTTAGCATTGAGAGTTCAAAGCCGTAATCTCAGCTGTTTGAATACTAACGTATATTAGGAAATGCTTGGGCGCACTTCGGGCGGTGTCTGGGTGTATGTGCTCGACTGAAATGTAACGCACCCTCTGCGTTTGTGGCAGTCGTATTATTATTTCGCCGTATGAACCACTGAAAATAATTGCTGTGTTAGTAAGGGTTTGTTTGCAAAATAATATACAATGTTTGAAGGACTTGTTAGTTTTGAATTAATGATGGCTGGGTAGGAGCAAAACTGGTAGGTACTGGGCAATTTTGGAGACCTCTCAGATTATGTGCTAAAGTTAGGAAGCAATAGCCTCAAGATTCTGAAACCTACTCCCTGTCAGGCTAATCATATTGCAGGTCTAGGTATGTTCTTTGCAATGCAATAATGCATCATCATCAAATTTTCCTTTAAAGTAGCAGAAGCGAAACTAAGCCTAAGTTTTTTAACTGACTTCTAAAAGGAGGTTCTCAATTTGACTGCATGTTTTTTTTTTTGTTTGTTATTCCATAGGTTGGTAGGTCATACCTATAGGTGGTCCCATGTAAAGTTTGTTAATTTTGCTTGGATAGTTTTTGGGTTAGCTCCAATAATACGATGTTAATGATATTGTAATAAAAGAAGTTCCTGTCACTGTTATTTACATAGCGATCTGTGGCAGAGTGTTAATCAAATTTGTGTGGGGTAGGTTCCAGAACTAAAAAGTGTTAAATAGGTAAAACTACATTACAAAAAAAAAAAACCTGACTTCTAAAAATAAAACACTAAAGTGAATTCGGTTTTTTGGCACCGATTTCCGAAATTAAAGTTATTTTTTATTTTGTAGTGTTTTTTTTTGAAGTCGGTTTCTTTTTCTGTATTAAGTTTTTATTGGATGTCCGATGTAATCTGTCTACTCATCTACTGTACTGTACGATGTATAACATGCATGCCCATTATGCCCAATGATAATTTGCATTCGAATTAAAGTTGTCCGAACTTCTATATCTTTATCCCCAGAGAAGTAGGTATACAATGCACAAACTAAAACCAACGATCAAACGTTCCAAAACCAATCGGATATATACGTCTAATTTTTGAAATTCGACTCACATGAAAGGCCAACAGTCGGACAGCGTCGGTCTTCGCAAGGCGAGCACAGTGTCGGGCGGTGGCGCAGCGCGCCACAATGGCACGACACCCCACAGGGCTACCCTACCACCCCACTCCGTTGTGTCACTACCCTTTGACGCCGTCGCACCTTCTATGTATCGTGTATCAATGTCCTTAGCCCCTGCAACTGTTGCCATTTGTTCTGAACGAATGAAACTTGAGATTAGATTACAGAGAATCGGTCACGTTATCTCAAAGGTAAAGTTGAAGTTTAGAAGATTCGTTTGACGGGGTGTTTCGATTTTGTAGTGTAGTGACTTGCAGTTTAGAAGAGGTGTAAATATGTAGTTGTTATAATAGAGAACTTTATGAATGCACTTCTAAAATAAAAAAAAATACACATCTAACTACGGCATAATTAGGCATAATCAGCCGATTCAAAGTTAATGGCGGCTCGGAAGTTAGCTGCTCGCTGCGCAGTACCGCACCCCTCACCCCCGCTGACCCATGAATTTGTTACTGCGCAGCGACTCGTCTCATGTTCCGAGCCGCCATTAAGAGGGAACAGGACCTGGGAGGAATTTGCAAAATGGGTATTTGAAGAAACTATTGCCGTCGTCTTACCTCAAGTCTGCCTCCGTAGAGTGCGATAGGGGCAGCTGAAGCTCAGAACGCTTGTCACAAAAAAAAAAAAAAACGAGATCGACGCGACGTTTCGTATTCCCCTTTTTTCTCCTCGAAAACCAAGCCGATTCAATTATTTTTTACATAATTTTTTTATGAAAGACTGTCTAGGTTCCTATCATTTTCCTTAATGTTAAAAACTTTTCGAATTTGTCTGTTAGTCCTCTAATCACGACGGTAAAAATGGGGCATTTTTGTAATTTTTGGAGGGTCATAATTTCTTTACCAATACGTTGCTGAAAAAAAGGAACAGGGACGTGTCTACATTATTCAGGAAGAAAAAAGGGGAATACATTTGTATGGAGAATCGCAGGCCCTGTTCTCTCTTAAGTTTGAATCGGGCTGGTATAATAAAATGGTAAATCTAAACCCTTGCACTTAAATAAATCCATAAATGAATTTTCATCTTAAACGCCCCGTTCAAGTCTATTAAAATTTCTCAGAAGGCGAGATATTAAGTTTGCATTTTAAGATATGTATGTACCACTTTGCGTTCTCTTTGTGCGTAAATCCAACATAAAAAATTCTAGGAATGTATTTTAGGCTCAGGGTCAATGAACGTTAGCAACAACATTTTCAGTTTTCAAAATAATGGATCTTGGGTTCAGCTACCTACTTATATTGGCATCTGGGGCCTTATTATGAAGTATTAATGCAATCATTATTCCACTGCGAAAAAAAGATGGTGCTAGCAGCCTCTTATAGCTCCGTCTCTCACTCACACCGGAATAATGATGGCATTAATACGTCATAATACGACCCTTGGTCGTTGATATATCGAGGGTCATCGAATTATAGATATACTAAGGTAATTTCTGTTTCGGTTATTTTCGGTATTCTGCCTGTACACAGCAGGACGTATCCATGAAGTAGCCACGAATCTCCAAAGAGAACTTTAATACATAGGTATAGATAGTGCAATCCACGACGACGCGATTACTGTACTGTAAGCTGTACTTTAGTACGGAGCGGAGCGGAGTGGGGCGCGTCGTCGTAGATTGCATTATCTATACCTACCTAAGTAAATTAAGGTGTAATTATTAGTTTCATACCTTTCATCGTACGTGATGTCAACATAATAGTTCGGGATCTTAGCGTGTTTCTGAAATGATAGATACGTATTTTTTTATTTGTAAGATGGTAATAGGATAGATAAGATACATTTAAACCTATTCTATTGGTTTAGTAATTATCCCCCCCCCCCCCCCGTCCTGTGAAATGACGTCCTTTCTTTCCGTTCTCAGATAAATCTGCAGTACCTAGGTAAAGTCAGCAACTACAGTCGATGAATAGGTAGGTACTTCACTTTTCAAAATTTTAACAAATGGGCAAACAATTTAATTAAAACCAGAACCGAAATAAAAAGGAGGTTAATATCGAAAAAAAATGTGTCATTCTAAGGTGTCACTTTACATAATGTGTAAAAGTAGTAGTGTTAGTCGACGTGTTGCTGACGGTACCAAAAGATTTGATAAGGACATTCCATTCAAATCGCTATACAATTTAATAGATTCGCAAATGTTTTTCTCCCAATAGAATATTCTCTAACATGGGAAATACGCGCTTTCGAACGCTCGAGAACTAATGCTCACGGGGTCACATGAATGCTCTACCGTAGAGGGCCTTTATGTTTTCCAGGCAATAAATGGGCTTCTGACAATAAATCACTCTGCTATAGATATTACTGTGAAAATTCAACCGTGCAAACGTATTTTTAGTTATGACAGTTCTGCTACCTGAGAGTTTGTTCCGCTTTAGCAAGCTGTTCTGCTAAATATTTCATTCTGTTGCAGCATTGGAAGCTGACCGATGAAGATGAGTCCGTACCAGCTGGAAAAGAGAGATAGTGTTGTTGAGTTGGTTGACCGTTTGACGGAACGAATCTTGAATGTCCTGCATTCACTGGAAGACGATATTTTTGAGCTAGGTTGAAGCGTGAGTCAGGTCTCAGGTATCCATGAAAGCAGGCTTCTGTGTGCTAACATACCTACCTAACGGTTGCTTTTATATGGTTATGGTTGTTTAGCGCCATAGGTTACCTTGACATTGGCATTGTTGAAAAATGATATACAAAAGACATGATTACTTTGTAAAGTATTATATTATTTTTGTGAATGTGAGGACTATGTGGATATTTTTTTATTTTTTTTTTCTTTCAATTTTATTTTCTTTCACAGTAAGTTATACCTAATGATGGTCTGGGAGTTTGAGTATATTATGCGGCCTACCCAAATGTCCTTTCTTTGGTATTGTCCGTTGAGTTGAGCTCCTTAATTTCTGAGTTGAGCTCCACGATTAGGTACCGACAATTGCTTGCACAGACTGGACAGTTTCACTCAAATCTGTGTGGTTCTTTTCTCAAAATACCATTTCAGACACTGTTCTACATGCTCATCTTAAGGCCTGACTAAGATTATGTCTGGACTTTAAAAGAGACTGTGCTTGATCGAAGCTGTGACCTCTGAGTTTGGTTCGGCCTTTCTTCTCAGAGTAGTCAGATAGGAAACGCCGAACTCATCTAGCTCAATTTTAGGGTTCCGTACCCAAAGGGTATAAACGGGACCCTATTACTAAGACTTCGCTGTCCGTCCGTCCGTCTGTTACCAGGCTGTATCTCATGAACCGTGATAGTTGACAGTTAGTTGATAGTTAGACAGTTGAAATTTTCACAGATGATGTATTTTTGTTGCCGGTATAACAACAAATACTAAAAACAGAAAAAAAAAATATTTCAAGGGGGGCTCCCCTTACAACAGACATGCTTTTTTTGCCGTTTTTATAGATAATACAATTTTTATGGACGGTACGGAACGGAACCCTTCGTGCGCGAGTCCGCTCGCACTTGGCCGGTTTTTATAAAAAAAAAAATGACGTGTAAAAGTGATTCCAATTTAATTTAATTTTCTACATTAAAAATGTCTACTCTACACACATAACATAACATCACGCCTTGTTTCCCCGAGGTGTACCTGTAGTAGGTGCACCCACATTTCGCCAGTTATGTTTAAGTCCCATGTAATAGGGGGCGAGCCTATTGCCAACAATCGGGCACAAATCCAGACTCCGGGCTGCTGCTGATGTCTACTCTAATGTTGAGATAATACTGCGCTTCACAAATAAAGCACTAAAAGTAAAAACCTTAAGTGGTGCACCTTGGTTTACAAAAACCACTGAAGTACATGAGTACCTACTACCTACAAATCCCAACTATCAAGGAGGTCCTACAATAATTATTTGGAAAGACTCTTGGATTGAAATTCACTTTTATTTTAAGGCCATCTTCGAAGTCGATGAAAACGTTTTAACCGCCTCTGTGGTCGAGCGGTTAGACCACCTGTTAACGACACAAAAATGGACTCGCTGTGACACTTGTGAAGTCCTCAGACTCTACCTAAAGACTTAAAAGAGAACGAATAGCGTTAATCTAACGAACACTAAAATATGTAATAACGCGATGACGCATCGCAGGATGTGAAAAATCTCGAACTGCCACTGAAGACACAAACAAACTGATTAAAGCTCGAGGGCTGATTGCAGATAGACGAAGAAAAAAAAATGAAAAAAAAAAATGTTTCATGTAGTTCGTTTTTTTTTAATATGTATTTTTGTGGTTCAAAATAAAATAGGTACCCAGGTATATCCATACTAAAGTACCTAAGGCCATTTTAATAGGTAACATTTGACAATTCATCAAAATTCAACAACGTAACCTTGTAACGGCGGGCATAAAATAATATATTTTTTCGTTTTGTTAGAACTGCACAATTGCTTAACTTTTTTCAATTACGATTACATAATATTTATTGTAATAATGACCGATACGAGTAATTTTACGATTTGCTTTCACTAAACTAACAGACGTCAAATGTTACCTATTAAAATGGCCTTACTATTTTTATTTTTACTTTTATTTCTATTTTAAATTACGTGAAAAAAAATATATAAAAAAGTTACTTTCTTTTTTATATATTTTTTTACGGCTAAACCACTGAACGCATTTCGATAAAATTTGGCAAGGAGATATATGACATCCTGGAGAAGGACATAGGGTACTTTTTGTCTCAAAAATAATCCTTAAGAGGGTGATATAGGACATGAAAGTATGTATGGGAAATCCAGCATTTCTTTAGTTAGCGATATGAAAATTCAAATTTACGCTTTTGGTAAGAAATAAAAATTATACTTATCAGCTTTTTGTAGAATCATCACCCAAAGGGGTAAAAAACGGGATGATTTTAAAATTCACATGTAATATTGATTTTTCATGTGACTTCTTTTCAAGAGATATAAGGGATTGGAAATACAGTCATAGTCCGTATCTTAAATTGACATTTAGTCTTTATTTCATTCAAATCGGCCCACTTTGTCAAAAGATATTAGATACAATTTAAAGTCATAAACTAACCTTTCTAACATGTAGGTATTATGTGTTCAATGGCGACACTAAAGTAGGTATTACAAATTAATGGTGATAATTTGGTCTGAGGATAATAATAGGAAAATAAATAATTAGTATTTTAAGTAAGGCATTTACAATCATATAAACCAGTTTTATTTACGTAAACCGGACAAGTGTGAGTAAGACTTGCGCCCTGAGGGTTCCGTCTCAAAGCTGTGCTTGCTCAGATACCCGAATTTACGACCTTGCTTCTCGCCAAACTTCATGCTGCTGGACCAACGGGAAGTACTAAATAGAATGGTTTATTTGTGAGTGTCAAAATTTGCGGCATAAATGGCCGCATTTTTTTTCGTTTCAGCTCCAAGAGACCGTAGATCTAAGTGTTTGACATCTATTTCAACTTGATGCCTCCACGAGTTACTGAGAAAAAGGGTCTTACAAACAACGAAGTCATCCTTACAATTTTTCATTTTGAGGTACGGAACTCTAAAACAGATTTTATTATCTGCCAGTTACTTTTTCATACCGTAACGGCTGAACGGTTTTAGATGAAGGCATACGGATAGGCCATGACCTGGGTTAGGACATAGGATACTCTGAATCCCGATAGCATGTTCCCGTGGGATATTTTCCGACAACCACGCGGGCAAGCCGCGGGCAATAGCTAGCATAAAATAAATATAACTTGTATCTGAAGAATTAATGGTTGTTTGATATATTATTTTCTGTACAAAAGCTGTCAAACCGTCATTTTTATTCCTTAGACAAAAGTTCACCCCTAAGAAGAAAAGATCTGAAGGATCCATTAGGTCATTAACTAATTGGGTCGAAATCAAGTTGACCTTCTCGGTGCCTACACATACTTTACCCCCTACGATGCGCACATGGTTATTGATTATGGTACGGCGACATACATAATTAAAAACTTTTATTACTTTGCATTAATTACCGATAAGGCTTGATGGATGGCAGGGGCCAGTTACTTTATTTTAATTGTTGGCAATTTCCATGGAATTTGCTTGTACAGCGCATCGCAGTTGCTTTACGGATTAACGATTTTTGTTACGTAAGTTCATTAGTTAATGAGTATGCATTTATTTTGTTATGATATAGTTTAGTCGCATAAAATTCAAACGTACTAAAAAAAACTTTGTCGTTTAAAAACGATTTTTATGTGTTAGTTAGCAACATGAACATTTTTGCGGGATCTTTTCTTTACATAAAGTAGTTTCAGATTTTTACATCTCAATGAATTCCTCTGATAATGCCGATGGATGTTCACAGCAGTTTTCTACTGAGGAGATCCATTTTCAGCGTGGTTTTGAACAATTTTCTTTACTTTTTTTACCTTGATCTCTTGTTTCTCTTAGTTGAATGTAGGTAACAAAGAAAAAAACCGACTTCCAAAAAAACACAAGTACAAAATAACTTTAATTTCGGAAGTCGGTGTCTTTGGTTTTGAATTTTCGTTTTTTAACACTCTTATTGTTCACATTTCCACAAAAAAAAGTAACTTTCCGTAGTCGACCGCAGGCGACAACAGCAGGCGACACGACTGATTTCTATGTATTTCTATGAAACCTTAGTATGTCTGTGCAAGTCAGATAAGCTAAGTGGGAAAAATACGTAAGATTAATGAAGCCAACTCAAAAACTACCCAAGCAAAAATAATTACATTTATATGGAACTAGGTACCTCTAAAGCATGACCTACCAAACAAAAGAATCATCAAAATCAATTCATAATTGGCAAATAATAAAAAATAAATTAAAAAAAACAGTTGAATTAAGAACCTCCTCCTATTTGAAGTCTGTTAAAAATATTGACTAAAACTACACCGTCTTATAAAGCCTGGTGCGACACCATGTAATTGGATTAAACGTCATAACGTCGTGTGGAACACAATTACTTAGCTACTTACGTAACGACATTATCTTCGTCTTAGGTGTCAGGTCTTCTCCCGTCCTGTTAGTCTTCCATAGAGATACTGAAACTGAGTTAATTATAGCGTGAGTTGTGATATCAATCTTACAGATTATACCTCGTAATTATAGTTTCAAGTTAATTAATGAGCTTAATTATTCGTCTCCAGATTACTTGTTTAGGACGTAGTCTGGAGTTTATTGATATGTAGAATAGTAAGTTTAGATATAAAATAATAATTTGTAGAAATATAAAATAGTAATTTGTAGTATGGGAATACCAAACAATGCCATTATCTAGGTTGTTTAACACTTTATTTATCGTAGCCTTTCCCAGGTCTTTCATTTTGGTATTAAGGGCCTTGAAATGATAACATGCGGCTGGTACCAATAGAGTATTTTCTATCTTGTATTTCGCATTTTTCTGCTAGAAATACTAACCGTCTTATTACAAAACACGATCTAAATTTAGTACTGGGATTATTACTAGGTTTAAACCATGACTAAAGAGTTAGAGACTCCCAAACAGGAAGTGTTTCGCGTAGATATTCAAAACGTTATCAACAAGATGAGAGCTAGCAGCTAGATGAAGTAGTGACACCAATGTGCGATGGTATCGCGGACCTCTATTGGACCTTAGACCTGTGACCTAAAGGAACGTACTAAATAAAACCATCAGAAATAATTTTATTATAAGTTTCAACACACCTAAAATTCCCATCGCAGCACCAAGTATCAAAAGGAACCAGACAGCTGTTTTCCTACAAGAATCGCTTTCGACCGACTTTTGTTTACTTTTCCTATGTCTTCTTTTATTGCTGCAACTGAACTTTTGTTCGACGTTATCTTCATACAGATATTCCCAGATGTTTTCCCGTAACGGATACGTGGATCGCATTTCCCACTTCGGCGTCGCAAGTTTCTTAGATTTGCTTCTTTCGTAAACTTTTCCTGCGGAAATGTAAGGTAAATATGGACCGGTGTAACTAGGCCAGTGTGTTTTTGATTTGTATGCAATTGCAGTTGTTATGACGTTAATGATTTATTGTTGAATATGAAATAGCAATTCTACTGAGTTATACACAAATGTATTGTGCCCTTGAAGCGGACTAAGTAGGTTAAAAATCGGCACGTCGCTAACCGACATAATCGCAAACATAATTTTTCAATTTTAAAATGTGATTATTTTTGGATGCATCAATGCTAAGAAGGTCTTCATGGGCTTAGGGAAGACGTTTCTGTTTAAAGCCAAAAGGTTAAAATAATGACGGAAAATCAGATAGACTTAGATATCCATCTTTAAGGGGCCTGCGGAGCATGCGTAGTTCATACAAACGTAATACCAAAATAATTTGTAAATCAAACATATTCTTAAGGTAGTGTGTATTTATTCCGATTGGATTACAGTATATCTAGGCTCCCAAATATATATTTTGAATGGACACTGATATAAAGACGAGTTATGAGAAAAATAAGTTTTCTATATTAATTTTAAATTCCTCATATCTCGTCTTTATAACAGTGTCCATTCAAAATATATATTTGGGAGCCTAGATATTCTGTAATCCAATCGGAATAAATACACACTACAAATGATTTTGGTATTACGTTTGTATGAACTACGCATGCTCCGCAGGCCCGTTAACGTTAAAGGTAAATCGTCAGTTATGATATCAAACTAATCTTTGAGAACTGGTTAAAGAAAATGGTCGTCTATAAACTCTAAAGATGTTACGATAGTGGGCATAAAACATATTGAGCTACGTTTACTAATACGCTGATAGCGGTAGCTTTTATAGTAGACATGATGTAGTGATCTATTCGGTTCCGTTTCATTGCTTATTTTACGATGGCCACTGTAGCCATAAGGGACCGGCTGGGACTCTTTGTAATTTAGAAGTCAGTCTAGTGTAAGTACAGAATACCATGGTTTTGTAAAAATATACTTAAACAGTGAGGCCTGTAGTGCTATGCACTGTACCTACCTGGCCTAAAGACTAACTATTGAGCATAGGTAGTACCTACTAGGTACCCATTTCTGTGTCTACTAGGACAACATATTGTTGACCTGATAAACCGTCAGTTTTTTTAAGAATATTCCTTTTGAGTTTGAATATCATAACTATCATGTTTCATTCCTGAAGACCTCCCGCCAGGACATGAGTTACCTTGGGTAACCTGCAAGTCTTTAAACAGACTCCGGACCCAGGTCGGCCGAAGCAAGGAAAACCTGTTCAGGTGGAGATTCATAGACGACTCCGCCTTGGAATGTAAATGTGGTGCAGTTCCACAAACGATGGGACACTTAATATCGTGTCCTGCGTGTCCTGTCAGCTGCACGTTACAGGAACTAATGGACGTTGGTGATGGCGCCAAACAAGTCGCAGAATTCTGGGCCGAGTCCATTTAGATTGCTATCGACACGCTAAGAAGAAGATGTTTCATTGTCTTACCACGAATTGAAAGTCTGCCATCCCGAATAATCACGTCAATATCTACTTTTAAGCTTAATGTTACATATATGGAAGTTACGTTCACGAGAACTGGAAATAGGCCGTAGAGTGATTTTAAATGTATGTCATTATAATTATGGCTGACCCATTTTATGTAAACCCGGAGCCTCATCAAAACTTCCCATATACATTAATGATACATTTACGTATGGATGTTGACCATTGTCATACTGTTTTCCCTTGGGATCTTGTTTGCGTTACTTTTGTCCCTTACATAAGTGGTGGTTTTACTTTAATAGCTTATTGCACATAATTCCCTCATCTAACTAACAATATTGGACAGGATTTGTCCCTCAATGGACTTTTATGTCCAGTAGGGTTACCTACTTACTATTTAATAAGTAATTATCTCTAGATAAAATTTTATTAATTGGGTTCTAAAAACTATCAGTTTGATTCGAAGCTAACGTATTAACTTTATATCTAGAGGCTGCAAGCGGTATGGTGACCTATTTCGGTTCGTTGGCTTTTGCAATTTGTGCTGACAGAGCAGTTTAGGTCCAGATTTATCTGTTCTTTTAGAATGTAAGTAGTTGTATGTGTTTTTTATTAAATAGAAAAAGTATTAGGTAGGTACCTAAGTTTTATTTATGACTATCCTGATAGAAATTCATCGAAGTAGAATTTTTTTGGTTAAAAACCCTAAGCTCAAATTAGGTAGAATACCTACCTACCTAATACTGAAGCCTTGTTTTAATTTGAAAACATTAAACGTTAAATGATTCTTCGTTTCATGAACCAGCTGGCTATTTTTATCCGTCTTCATTAAAATAAAAAAACAACGCATTATGTATATCCTATCTAACCCCACAAGCTTCACAATTTCAAACTTCAGACGTTTTTCTACCTCGAATTTCGCAGTTTTCAAACTAAAGTGGCCTTAATTAGACAGTAAAAGATAATTCGTCTGATATTTAGTGCTGGCTGAGCTTCATTGCTCAGAGAGGCAGGTGGCACGCTCCAATTGCATTACGAAGTGAAATCGGACCAGCCAAATCCGTTTTTGCGCAACATTGATTATAGTAATACAGACTTCATGAAATCAGTATTCAATGGAAAAGTTTGACAGTGTTTAACTTCTGTTTGTTGTGCTACTGGAAGCTGGAACATTTTTCGACACTATGTGGAACTTTGAATACTTATTATTATATTATCCTCGATAAGTATACAGATTTTAGGTATTGTTCTAAATAATTTTTCAGTATCATGTGATGAACGAAAATCTATTTTTGGAAACATTGAATCTGTTCTCTATTTATGGTCATTAATCTTATATGTAGGACCTACCTATCTACCGTTTCAGTTTGCAATACAAAAATGTTTACAAAAAAAAAAACAACCGACTTCCAAAAAAACACTACAGGGTGATAAATAACTTAAATTTCGGAAGTCGGTGGCAAATAACGAAAATACAAAACCATAGGCCCGAACAAACATAAAAAAAATAGTAGCTTGTTTGCCTAGGGAGCAAACAACTATTTTTAAGGCGAGAGTGTTTCTTTGAATCCAGAGCGGAGCGAAGGATTCTAGAGTAGAATCCTGAACGCAGCGACGGATTCAAAGTACGTCACTCGAGCTTAAAATAGTGTTGCTCCCGAGGTGAACACCCTACTTATCATCACCCTCTATGAAAAAAAAAAGTGTGCTGTCCGACCTCATCTCTCACGTATGATTTAAAACCGAAATAAAATTTTCGCTGCCGCCATCTTGGATTTACGTTTTGACCTCTTTATGGACTAGAGCAGCTTTTAAAACGATACCTGAATGCTGAAAAATTTTAAAATTTTCGCAGCTGTCATCTTGGATTTACATTTTGACTTCACTATCGGCTTTGGCGCCCTCGAAAACCATAAAAACAACACCAATGACGAAAGGTTTGAAAATTTTCGTCATGTGTCGTTGCCGCCATCTTGGATTTTCATTTTGACCAAATAATTCCACTTTCTCTCTCTTTCTTGCCAGCCTGTTACTTTTTCATGTTCGTGATTGATCTCTTTGCTGATTGGAACTTTTACTAACAATATCCACATTCCAAATTCAAATCTATTTTGCTCCCTAGGGATCAAAGAGCTATTTTAGTCCCAGTTTACGAAGAACAAACTAGCTCTTTTTGAATAGATGTGATGAAAATATATATAAACATCGAATTGATAACGAACTTCCAAAAGGAAGCCTTTTGAAAGTCTTTTAAAAATATGAGTCGCGTGTTAAAAATCTTAACTTATAATCGTATTGCTTACGTTCGAAATTATACCTACTACTACTTCTACAATTATTTATCCGCGCTATAGGTGGTAGGTACCTAATATTTTTTTATAAATGTAGGTCACATGGTAAATGATAAATGATAAATGATTTATTTCTGCAAGTAGGTTTGTACAAACACTTTTACACGTCAATCATATTTTAAAAACTAGATGAGGTCGGCGTTTCCTATCTGACTACTCTGAGAAGAAAGGCCGAAACAAACTCAGAGGTCACAGTCTCTTTTAAAGTCCAGACATAATCTTGGTCAGATCATGTGAAGACGATGTAGATTGATGTCTGAAATGGTCCTTTGAGGAAATAACCATTCAGATTGAGAAGACCTGTCCAGTCAGTGCACGCATTTGTCAGTTATCGTGCAGCTCAACTCAGAATTTAAGGAGCTCAACGATTCGACGAACAATACCAAAGAAAGGACGTTTGGGTAGGCCACATAAATTACTCAAACTGCCAGACCATGATAAAAACTAATTGACAACAAAAAAAAAAAATTAAAACAAAACAAAAGGGAATATCTGCATAGTCTTCACATTCACAATAATTAAAATAATATAATACTTTAAAGTAAATATTCATGTCAATGAATATATAACATTCATTAATGTCAATGTGTATATAATAACCCGGAAATAATCTTGGTCAGAGCATTTCAATTTGAGGACCATGTAGATTTGTGTCTGAAATGGTCTTTTGAGGAAAGAACCATACAGATTTGAGTGGACCTGGCCAGTCAGTGCACGCATTTGTCAGCAATCGTGTAGCTCAACTCAGAACTTAAAAAGAGCTCAACGAATCGACGAACAATACCAAAGAAAGGACATTTGGGTAGGCCGCATAAAGTACTCAAACTGCCAGATTAACATAACAAAAAGTAAAAATAGCTAAATATATGACCCACATAGTCCTCACATCATAATAATAATATTATACTTCACAAAGTAAATATTCATGTCATTTTGTATATAATTTAAAGTTAGCAGAAAAACAAACAAAATTCAAAATGAAAAAAAAAAAAAAAAATATATATATAATAAATTGGAGCAGCTCAATCCCAAGCCTTTTTGTCCTCAATGAAATCTTTAACGGTATAAAACGCTTTCTGGCACAACTTACGTTTAATGAATGATTTGAATTTATTAAGGCTTAGGTCTTGTACGCGGCTTGGAAGTTTATTATAAAAGCGTATACATTGACATCTGAACGAGCCACCTATTTTCTTGAGCCTTGTTGTAGGTACAACAAATTTGTGTTTGTTCCTAGTATTTATGTTATGGATATCACTGTATTTTTTAAACAAGTTTAAATTTTTATGGACATATAAGAGATTTTCAAAAATATACTGAGAAGGCACAGTCATTACATTAATCTCCTTAAATTTCTCTCTGAGAGAGTGTCTCGGACTTAATTTATAAATTGATCGAACAGCTCTTTTCTGCAAAACAAAGATAGTCTGAATGTCGGCGGCATTTCCCCACAATGTAATGTAACAGTTTATTAACAGTTTAAAGAGCTGTTCGATCAATTATAAATTGATCGAACAGCTCTTTTCTGCAAAACAAAGATAGTCTGAATGTCGGCGGCATTTCCCCACAATGTAATGTAACAGTTTATTTAATGCACGGAAGCCGTAATGATTCGACTGGTTATTGCTTACAGCTGCATAGGAACGGTTAGACTGGAATTGGACCTAACATAGGTAGATAGTTGGGGGGAAAGGCCTATAGGCAGATGATGATAGGTATCTATCGGTTTGCCTAACTAACTCCTATACATATAGATTAGGTAGGTGTATGAAATCGTGCTTGTATCACGTATGAATATATATAATATACACTAAAACGAACAGTCTATATGAAATGCTGTGAAAACAAGAAAAAAATACTGAAACAGGAAAAATCTCTGGAAAATGAGTTCAATTTCGTTGGGCATTTAGGTCAACTTGGGGTTGCACAAACCATCAAAAAAACCATATTGTTTCATATAATATATGTTTAGATAGGTATGTATGGTTCAGCCGAGCGGACTAAAATGGTGTTCCGTTTAAAGGGGTTATATATGCCCGTGCGGTCACCCTTATTGTGTGCGGAAAACTCGAGGACGACATGAAAACTGTTTTTCAGAATAACATGCAGGATTTAGAACGTACCTATATGTCCATACTAAAAAGTAAGGTAAAACTACTGGATCTGAAGAGATAAAATCTCTTGGGAGATGCCAAGAAGGAATGGAATTTTATCTGGCATGACTTAGTTTATTGATTATATTTCATTAGATAGTAAATTGTAAATGGACAAGGAAATCGTGTGCATCGAAAAACTGGTTGTTTTCTATACCCTTAGAAGGAATGGTTAAATAATGATGTTTTGAATGCTTTTTTTGCAAACATGAAATTTCATACTTCGTTTTTATTTCAATCTCCATTTTAAACTACTCAGTTTAAAAAAAAAAAGAACGTTTTTCAATTAAAAATAAAATCGTTTAATTTTATCTTTTCAGTTTAAAATGGAGATTGGACATGCCAATCTCCATTTTAAACTGAAAAGATAAAATTTCATGTTTGTAAAAAAAATCTTTATTCGTATAGGTATTTATTGAATCGAATATTTATAATTTAAAGAAAACGCAAAAAAACAAGTTTCTGTGAAATGCTGATCGCGCGGATGCGAGCTAAAAGTATAACCTACTTACTTTAATTAAGTAAGTACGTTATAATAAATCTTGCACATTTTTCCAGCATACCTACGGCATTGCTACAATATGACTGTTCCAAGCCGTTGTAGGTACATACAGAGAGAGAAGCATTCATAACATAACATAACATAGATAACATCACGCCTTTAATCCCCGGAGAGTTAGGCAGAGGTGTACCTATAGTACACCCACATTAATTGGCCAGCTATGTTTAAGTCCCATGTATAGAGGGCCAATCCCCGACTCCGGGCTGCTACTGAGAAATTCATTCATTTATACCATTTTCTTTTTTTGAGAGGTCGACTTATTCATTAAATAATTACGGCTTCATAACATTTCAACATAATTATACATCGACGCGAAAACTGATACCATGAATTCGGTATATGATTCTGAACACCCTTCCGTTCAAATTATTCGTCGGTTATAAAAAAAAAAAAGCTGTTTCATAGAAAAGTTCAATACCTATGCGGTCAAAATGTATGGAACAGCAGACTTTTTTTAAAACAACCGACGAAAAGTTTCAACGGGGGGGTGTTCAGAATCATGTACCGAATCCATGGTATCAGTTTTCGCATCGATGTCCCTTCCACCCTGTATAAATAATAGTAGGCAGTTAGAAAAGCAGTTAGTAGTGGAGTAGATTGCCCAGGGTGTATCAACCTTAACTGGAGTGGGGGGTTAAGTGACTCGTGAAGAATACCATTCTGATCCCAAATCGGATTCACCACTAATATAGATGTTGACTGGGGAAAAAAGGACTATTTAGTCCGTCAGTCAGATAATAAAAAAATATTAGACACATAATTTTGTGTTTTATCATATTAAATAAAACGCATTAATGTTGGGGAGTGGGTTCTTGCTACGTCACAATTCAGTATAGTAACTACCGGAGAGTTACGTCATGCCACATTTTAAATACGTAAACAAATAAAAATACGTGTCCAATATTTTTATGATGTCGGTCAAAAAAAAAAGTCAACATCCTACGAGGTATCTACTAGTACCAATTGACCAGTCTTCCACCAGTGATCCAGATTTTGGATTATTGGATCGGAATAACATTTTGTAAAAGCTATTTTAATATAGTTACACCTTTCTGATCCTGCTAGAGCAGACTGACTGACTTTGACAGACGAGAGAAGACAGAGAAGTGGATACTACAAGCTTAATTTCTGTCTGTTCATGCTTTGTAGCAATAAATTAAACTAACTACCTACTTAATATGACCTTGCCTTTCTGCTTACGTCTTTCAAAGAGAAGAGATCCTGAGATCCATAATTCTGTAAGTCTACCTACCTACGTTAATAAAATATGTCGCGGACGAGTGTTGCCTTCTGTGTATCTAGGACTTGTGTTCTTAAAACATAGCTACTCAGTTTTGTGATCCCTCCTAATTATTTGGTATCTAGGTCTGTACGTTAATTTTGTAGACAACTATCCAAGCTTTTACACCGAAAATAGAGGTAGGTAATTACTTATGTGTGTTTACAGACACAAACGATAGTTATATAGGTATATAACTACACAAATACATATGATCTAGACCTTGGTATAAATTTTAATGTAGGGCATTGGTACCTACGTATGTAGTTATTCTATTATTCAAGAGAAGTACGGTAGGTAGGTATTTTACCGTGTAGGATTTGAGTCGCCCACGTCCTTGTAATTTTTATTGTTGATATACCTAATATCTAAACGTAAATATTGAATTGAAAAATTAATTATCTAAACGTAAATGTTGAATTGAAATATTTACTACCTAGCTACTATGGTAGTACCTACTACCTACAATTTTCTCTTTGATTCATGTTTTGATTGGACTTTCACCGATATAATTGTAAATGCTCTAGTAACTAAATGAGCGTAAGCATTGATTGAACTTCAAATTATATTCGTTGATTTCAATCTTTACGCAGGCAATATACCTCAGAGAGTCGACCGCCTCGCACACCATGGCCTTTCCTGCAGCAAGAGCGCTGGTCGGTTGGCACGGCACGCAAGTATTAATGACATCATCCGTCGGGCTCTTGTCACCGCCGGGGTGCCAGCTGTCTTAGAACCCAATGGCTTGGAAAGCGACGATGGGAAGAGGCCGTACGGAATGACCATAATGTCTTGGAAGTTGGGTAGGCCTTTGGTGTGGGATGCAACCTGTGTCGACACCCTTGCGCCATCCCATCTTCCTAGCACGGCGGGCTGTGCCGGGGCGGCTGCTGCAGGTGCAGAAAACCTCAAACGACCTTATTGGCAGCTATGTTTTTGAGACGTTTGGGGTTGAAACACTAGGGCCGTGGGGTCCGAGTGCTCATCGAATATTTCGGGACATCGCCAAGCGGTTGGTCGACTCTTCACGTGACCAGAGGGCTGGCCAATTCTTAGGACAAAGAATCAGTATTGCCATCCAACGTGGCAATGCTGCCAGCCTTTTGGGCACTTTTCCCGCTGACAGCGATGCGGACGAATTTTTTGATGCCCAATGAGCTCTTCTTTTAATTTTATTTTCTTATTTCTATAGTTAGTTTTTAATTTAGTGTTGTAAATATATTCTAAGATTTCAAGTTAAAATAAAGAATATACCTCAGAGATATTTTTAGTATCTTATGAGTTGATTACCTAATATTAGAAAATACAAACAATTTAAAAATAGAAAAGTGATGCAAATAAGTACATTCTTCTTTTCGAGTCGAGTAGAAGTGTACTCATAAACGCGCCCTAGGTTGTATTGATTCGATTTCAAAGTGGTTTCTGGCAATGCATAGGTACCTATTGTTGATTTTAAGTTATCTTGTAATCATCAAATCATGACCCCCACGCTCGCCTTTGTGTGCGTCTCTGTTCTCTGTAGGTACCTACTTACTTATTTATAATTTACGCATTCACTGTTAGGCTACTTTCTATGCTAGACTGATGTTGCTTGAATAAATTCTTGGTTGAATTATTCATAAAACTTAAACCAAAATTGTCTCGGTTTTAGAACTATTCGGCAAAGACAACACTTTACTGCCTAGTAATAATGATCGCATTCATTGCATGCGATATCTAGAAGATTAATTAATAAAATAATTGATTAATAAAATAAGTAAGTACTTAACGTTTCAATTCTTAATTTAAATAGTTTTTTTACTGGCTGGTTAGATCAAAGAAAGAGAATAAGAATTTCTTTTTCATTTATATTAAGTAAGTACCTACCTACTTAGTGCAAATTCGAATAGAAGAAACATATAACTTTACTTAATTATAGTCTAATCTTATCAAAGCAATTATGAGTAATTCAGTACCTAATAGCAAATAATGAATACCTAGGAACTAAGAAAAGGATAATTTGCCATTTATTAAAATGATCTTACCTGACGAGCACCATGGTGGAATAATATTTTTCTCTGATATTCCGCTACTATCACAACTCTCACAAGCTTTTCTATACGCGCTTCTAGTAACGATTACCATTTATGCGTATTGAGTTTTATTTATTATTTACTGAATAAATCTTTGTTATTTATTTTGGCGCGCGACCAACTTGTTATTTTTATTTTTTTGACACTTGTCCGCTGTCATAGACAAAATTTTCCCTCCAATTTAGCCATAGGTTATCTGGAAAAGGCAAAGAATAAAATCTCAACTGCCGTGAGTGTAAGGTTCGTACCTACGTACCTATTTAGAGTTTTTTTTTAAACCGTGCAAGTGATCGGCAATTTATTATGAAGTAGGATTAAGTTTTATTTTATTCTTGTATACCTACCTGAAAAATAACAAGATGTTTTTACGGTGACATTTTTGTAATATGATTTAACTAGTAGGTAGTTTAATGTCGGTAAGTAACTGTTTTAATCAAATTGATATAGTTTGCAACGAAATTAGAAAATTTTAACCTAAGTATTGCATAAATACAAAAGTATGGTCTTATATTTTAAACACTTTACTATTAAAATAATGAATTTATTAGGAATTTTTAGTATTTAATTAACTTTTTCAGAGGCTATTTTCGTATTATTCTAACTCTAGGAGAGGTTATACACTATTAATATTATTGCTTTAAGATTATTTTGACTTTTATTATTTTGTTATAATGTGTTTCACGAACTGTGTCCTAACAAATATTATTCTTTCTTTCTTTATATCCTTGTTTTATCATACTTAAATCACGCGGAGGTAACGTCCCTGCTAGGGCAGGTAAATTAAATAAAACTAAACAAAAGGTACCTACAGGATGTATATATAAAAGTAATGAAATTGACTCCAGCATTAAGCTGGCGTGAGTTCTCAATATCGAGCGCGTGTAAATTTCTAGCCCACCTAAAGAAAACCAAACACAACTAACTAGTTATATATGTATATCTTTATATTTAAATAAATATTTGTTTCCTCAATTCTCGCTATTGCACCTACCACTGTTTGTCTCTGCATCACCCAAAGGTTGACTGGTAAAAAATGCCTGTGGCATTAAGTCCGCCTCTGTACATTTATGTGCTTGAAGTGTTAATAAATAAATAAAGCCACTATCCTGGTAGTTCCCAACACTTAGGTGACTGTTGGCAGCCAGGTACCTAGGTAGTTCGGTCCTCCAACGACAGTACGGGCAGCTCGTAGGTTTGTCCAGCCATAGCCCTGACAGAGGCGGTGATAAAAATTAAATCCGGTACAGAAGAACCCCGATCTGGGGTTACACTGAATTTAACTTTAAGGAGACGGTATGAAGTAATTAATATAATTTATGTTCGTTGCGAACAATAGTGAAGATGTTAGTGCCAAATTAAATGCTATCAAGACGCGGTCACTCTACTGCTCCGTAGTGTCAAGTCCGTAGCGTCACATCGCATCGCCCGCCCGCGCTATTACTTCGCGGTGGCTTAATGTTCTTTCAGACTTTTTTCTTTTTGCTCGGCTCCTAAGGATTGTGGTGTTAAATAGCCATCCTCAAGAATTGGGTTGATCATTACTCGTTAACTTTTTAAGCCTACTTAGCTGTGATAGTTTTCCTTTTAATTTCGTTATTATATACTACGTCGTGAATTTTTTCCCATATCAAAAACCCACCATTTAGCTGGCTGGGACACACAACACACACACGACTCTAACAAAAAATAACACTTTATAGCTTCATATTTCGCTAACCGATCCCTGACGCCCCGGTAGCATACCTCCGCCTCTGCCGCGAAACCATAGCAGCGAAACCGCAGTAGTTCAATTCAATAGACTCGCGTCATGTTCCGCTACACGAATCGGATGCTACTCGTACCGGAGTGAATCCTAAAATGGTTTTCAGAAACTCCCAATATTTTTGAACGACCTTTCCAACGGCACCCCACACCATGCGAGAGATGAGAAAAAAACATCCCCACTTTACGTGTAGGGGAGGTAACCTAATTTTTTAAATTTTGTTTGACATCTTTGTCGGCATGATTAATATGTATACCCATGCTAAATTACAGTTTTCTAGAATAAAGAGTCTGAGCTAAGCCGCGGACAGACGTTCAGACAGACAGACAGACCTGCGAAACTATAAGGGTTCTATGTTTACTACGGAACTGATAAAAAACCATCTAAATCACCAATAAAGCAATTTTAAAAGAAAACAAAATACTATTTAAACAATATAAGTAGGTATTTAAATGTTTTACAAAGGCCGTACGGCTTTATTTAATTCTGTCGTAAAAATATAAGATTCACACAAAACACTTTCATTACTTGCTCTAAAAATTAAATGACCTGACCCTTGTACCGTTGCTTTAAATGACTCAGAGATAATTATCTGTTCCCGCATATTATATCTTGAAATTTAAATTTCATGGGCGAGGTTATAAACTAGAGGAATTATTTGAAGCGGAACAGTCCGTGAGCTATGTTTGTGATACTGGTTGTTGTAATTGTTGCGTCCCGGGCTTGCGCTCAGGACCAGTCTATGAGCACGGTGCCTCCATCTAACTCACTACCCATGCCGTTCCTGGATTTGTTTACTGGTGCATCCAATTATTATTCGGAACCTATACGAAAGACGTATTCTGACCCACCGCACTATGTGTCGTGTCCAAAACCCGACACCCTGTCAACTTTTGCGAACATACTCGGCAGTGCTGCTAAAATAATGTTCTCAGCTGCTCTCATAGCATTCCTTAAAGTGATTGTAGGAAAATTGCTTCTCCTGCCGGTCGTGTTTATACTATTTGTTAAAATTGCATTCAAAGCGTTCCTGCTATGGCCGATGATATCGAAAATGATGAAATACTTCAAGAAGAAAAAGAAGAAAGGCCTCAAATCAAGAATGATCACGGATTGCTCCCAGAGGTTCGCCTGCGTGATTCAAAGATCAGCTACGACAAGTTGGTCTAGTTACATAGGAGCAACTGCTACATTTTTCTTAATTGACGACCTCGAAGAAGATAGTTCTTTTGCCAAAAACATGCTTAGTATTTTATCTGACGATAAAATAGCTCAGTGTATGTCACTGGACTGTAGTTCCGGAATCGATATAAGCTGACATCTTAATGTTTACTAACATTCAAGTATGTAGGACAATGCAGTTGCTTCATTCACAACGTGACCCAGATATTGTGCGGCTAACATGAACTGCCAACTTGCAAATTGATGTTTCACTAATTTATAAGTAAGTGTGTTTAGGTATCTGTACATATTTGTTGTAATTACTTAGTCACAATGAGTCAAGTGTGTGTTATATTTCCGTTGCTCGTGTTATTTTCGATTCGATTAGTTTATGGGTTTCCGGGTGACAATGTTATGTTAATGCCTCCATTTGAGGTGCGGGATGTGAACCCCTACCTGACACACCCGTTACAACCGAATACGCTCCAGCTTCAAGCAAATAGAAATAAACCGCAGCAAGTACTTAACACTAACGTCATGCAGAAGAGGCAGCCGCAAGTTCCTGTGACGGAGAATCCAAGCAACCAAAACCTGACGTTTGGTGAATTTATGGAAGCTTTGAATCAAGTTTCTCAGCAGTCTCAACATAGGGAAGAAGAATTACAGCGACTCCGGACCGCTGCATCAACTGGGCGTGATGTTAACCAGGCTTATCCCACCCTTCCTCGGCCGATGGGTTACCCGAGACCAAACTACGCACCTCCGCCGACCTACCACGAGACTGCTTCCCCCGCTCCGCTCACACCGCCATCATCAGCACAACCGAAGGATTCCTTACTGAAGCCCGACTTCTCCAGCCTCATCTCACCAGTGGCTACAAAAGTTTCCAGCAAATTCAGCGGTCTGATCAGCTTAATCTTTTCGCTTTTCAGCGGTGGCTCGTCGAGTTCACAAATGTCTGGATTGAAAAGCATCCTTATCGATGGATTAATAAAACCACTATTGGTCGCACAAGGAGGTTTAAAAGCGTTAATTAGTAAGTTATCTATCCCTGTAATAGCTTTGTTGTTGATTAACATAGAAGTGTTGGTAATTGTTTGGTGGTTGTGGGAGGAGTGTCCTGTATATGTGCCTAAGCCTGCTCCTTATCCTCCAACTTATTCAAAGCCGACTTCAGCGCCTTCTTATAACAGTAATAGCTATAATTCTTATAGATAAGTGTATTTATGTCGGACATTATCCCAGTTATATGTATATTTTATAGCTTTTCAATAAGATTATAGCAGTACTAGTGTGTATTGTATCAAAGTGTGTTGTTGTAAGACTGAATGTAAGAAGGAAAATATAATATGCTATTTTGTAATTGTTGATTTTTATTTGTTATCATGTAAGACTTCAAGAGCCTGTAATGAGGATAACGCAAATTCAATCAAAGACGAAGGAAAGGAGTTGGTAGGTAATAATAATATCAGCCTAATAGATGTTCAATTGCCGAGAACACACCAACACAAACAAACATAGTTATAACTAATACACACATAATACTATGCAAACATTAGCATACAAACAATTACTGTTTAATAATTGCTGTGATAAATGATTTTCAGCCGGTCAGTTGATTAAATAAAACTATTTAAATAATATTGGCCTGGTTAATATTGATCGCTACAGTTAATATCGTAATTAAACTGTAGTCAAACAGAATAAAGTTAAATGAATGATTTGCAGTGGAAACGTTTGCAATTCAGCCATAATTAATATATCACAGGAGCCATCATATTTTATTTAATATTCAATGTAAATTTTAATCTTTTTGCAACCGATTTTTATAAAAGTAGGTTAGGTACTTATTAAATATCAAATTTCATCAGTATTGCCTATGATGTAAAAATTCACGGTAATGTAGACAAGTATTTTATTGCACTATACTATGTTATCATATTATGTACATATGTATAAACAAGGTAAGGTGGAAGGAGCTGGAAATTTTGCGTTGCCCCACTTTAGGAATTTATCCTGTATCGTGGGTGCGTTTACAATCATTTAAACTCACATATACCTACAAACAGCCAGACCCGGAACAACTACACACTTGTAGGTCATACAAAAATATTTGTTCCGTGTGGGAATCGAACCTAACCGTTCTGTCAACTAAATTAGGTATCTACCTACCTTTAAATTAGATAGATAGATAGATAGAATACTCTTTATTGTACACCATAAAAGTCACAGACATAAATTTAGAAATTTTACATAGGGTGACACAATGGGCGGTCTTATCGCTTAAAGCGATCTTTTACAGACAAGCTTTGGATGGATTAAAGGTAATAGGAGAGACAATACTGCAGGTAGTCAGCGGTGTACCATCTACATATACAATAAATATGTACATACATACGTAGAGCATAAACTTATTCATATAAATATATATAAATAGATATACTTATAATATATATCTATAAAAATTAATACCTATAGATAATTTTACTTATTGATTCTTGGTATGGTAGAATCAATTAGTAAATTATCTATTTTTTCACAGCTCTACGACCACAATAGATACAACTGTCTATTGGTTTTGTTCTCTGGTCACCTGTTTTTTTTCTTATAACGTCCGGATAGCATCCGATACGACAGCACTTGGAGTATGAATTTAACGAGCAGTTTGTATAAATACGCCACAGGGAACCTGAACCGGAGAAGCAGTCTTTAACAGACTGCGTAAATCAAAAGCGGGTATTTTATGTTCTATATTCCAAAGTACATTTTCACTGATTGGTACTCAGGGAAATTAATTGTTATGTAAATCGACCCCCTACGTCAGTTTATCGTGTCATAGAAACTGTCAAATAATGACATTGGTGATTTCAACTGGACGATTTAAGTTGGTAGTCAATCTGCTTTATAATGATGTAATTTTCCCGAGTTTACTACATCAAGCGTGTTTTAAAAGTCTATAAAAATTACTTGTAAAAGTGTTTCACTTTATTTATAATCTGTCGATAAGGTTGTTTCATTGTGTTTGGATAGGTTAAACAATCCAGTAAACTTAGGTGGTAAACTCACTTAAATAATAGGTAGATTCTACCAGCTAAGTAGCTACCGGAATTAAGTAGGTACTTGTTGAATTATTTAAACTAAAATGTCCCTATGCTCTCTACGGACTTAATACTCTAGCGATGTACTAATTTCGGGCATAAAGTGTACAGATGGGTAATGCTGTTAGGTGTCAGGTGTCTTCATTCGTTACCCAGTCATGTCCTATTACTCCTAATTGGGTCATGACGGTCAGAAGACACAATTATTGTGATATAAGAGACCGTCTTATTCGATAAACGGACTCTAAGAACAGTTTATCCAGTCATTAGTCACTATTTGGCTGTAAACATTTTAGTAGGCCAACCACAAAACCGTAGATTTAGGAATTAAAATTTCAACGCCGCAAATGGGTTTCATAAGTTAATTTGATTTATTCATTGCAGTAGGAGAAGGGACCTCTTTGTAGCATGTAAGGTTGTTATAGGAAATGAGGATAGCAATGTCGCACGCCTATATTCCCCTAGAGGTTAGGCTGAGGCCACATTTCACCTGTTATGTTTGAATGAATGATTTATGAATGAATGATTTATTTACTTAAATTTCTTAACGTTAAGTACATTGCCCCACAAAACTGCTAACGCAGTTTAACTGTGAGATCGTTGAGTCTCTGTTACAACAAAATTATTATCAGGTACATCTTTATCCTATTTAAACTCAACACTTACATAGAATCTAACAAATATTTTTTTCTGATGTCAGCAGGCAGTGTTCAATAAATAGGAAATGCGTTTTTTTATGTTCTGTCGCCATAGTAATTACTAACTCTGGGTACATCATATTTATCTGAAGTCATCGACCTGCAGTGCTATTCTGTAACCATCTCACCGTGAAAACTAAGGTGAAGTGAGCTCGGAGTGAGCTGTCAGTCCCTAGCAGCAGGTGGAATGACAGCTCACTTCAAGCTCACATCACCTAAGTTATCACCGTGAGATTATTACAGAACAGACCGGCTTGTAGTATACCTGTTAGAAACTAGCGAGTCACTATCCCGACTGCCATGGTTGTTAACTAATCCTACTAATATTATAAAGGCGAAAGTTTGTGAGTGTGTATGTTTGTCTCTTCTTCACGCTAAAACTACTGAACGGATTTAGATAAAATTTGGCACACAGATAGGTTATATAGTTCGAGGTCATTCCGGTTTCCTTACGATGTTTTCATTCCGTTTTCTCCATTTTCCTTCACCGTTTTAGTTGCAGTGGTTGCTCTGTGGTAACGGTCGCGATTTACGAGTCCTGGTCGTGGGTTCAAACCCAAGCAGGCACTTTACTTTGTGTAAAATATTTCATCATCACAGATGTTTGAGTCCCATGTAATAGGGGCGAGCCTAAAAACATGCAAATGGCATGGCATGAAGGAGGACGGAGGTGGTAAAAAAACCTGTCAGTCAACAACCTAGGCATTGTCCAATCTGACACTTAAATGTTAGCCTTTGCTAATTCCAAAGTGTTAAACCAGCTTTAGGAGATACTTTTTTTTTTCTCATTTCCATTCCGTAGATATTACGTAGGTTTTTTGTAAGTCGTTAATGACGTTTCGTCTTGCCTTAAATCAGCATTTTTAATAAGATAGTCATAAATCACGTGAGGCTCGAAAGGGGGGGGGGGGGGATTACGAAATATCACAAGAGAAGGGTGTAGCTCACTACACCCGTGGCTCATATCACGTGTGTAATTTCTTATTATAGGCCTGCCACAAATCCTTGTTCTTGTTTTAAAAAAAAAAATGCCAATTTATTTGACATGGGTAATATTTTGACATTTTTCGAAATGATAGTGAAGAGACAAGGCTGCCAATTTTGTGCTGGGAGACACCACACTTACAAAAGTTTAGGAGTCACTAGTCAGTAACCCCTCAGCCATCAGCCATGCGTAGTAAAACGCGAAAATTAAAAGAGCCGACAACTTAATAAAGCATTTTAATGTCGTTACAATCGTGAGGAGGGTAACGAGTTTGCGTGTGAGCTCATTAATACCCTCCCGTTACCCTTCCGTCCACGTCCGAGCCACGTTCATTACCATTATCTAATTGTCTGGACGATTGTTTGATCGCGCCATTTTCTCCTCCCATACTTCTGGCTGTTGTTTTTCCTTGCCCCCGGGATGTGTTAGTTCGTCACTGGACTAACAAAGTTATGGAATATTTTTCAGATATTTGCAGTTAATAATGAAGGAGTTTAGGTTTTGGTAAGTTACTTGTTTTTTTGGTCAACTAGTTCTGTTTTAGGGTTCCGTACCTCGAAAGGAAAAAACGGAACCCTTATAGGATCACTTTGTTGTCCGTCCGTCCGTCTGTCTGTCTGTCAAGACCCTTTTTCTCAGGAACGCGTGGAGGTGTCAAGCTGGAATTTATATCAAATACTCAGATCTACTGTCCCTTGGAGCTGTGAAAAAATCGAACTTCTAAGCTAACGCAATTAAAAGATAGTCGTTTATGCCGCAAATTTTCGACACTCGCAAGGGAATCAAAACCTACAGAACAAATCCCGTGAACTCAGAATCTTGAAATTTGGTACGAAGCAACGTCTTATAGCACAGATAAAGAAAAAATTGCGAAAACCGTATTTTTTTTGTTACATTATATAATAAACCGGTTTGTACGGAACCCACGGTGCGTGAGTCCGACTCGCACTTGGACGTTTTTTGTTTGTGGTCTTTGCGTCGTGTTTACCTCAAATAAACGTATTTTCTTATTTTTTTTTTTCAAATTGACCATCATTTAAAAATCAAAAGTTCATTCACTCATCGACAGAAGTTCCTTCTCACGTATGATTTAACAAGAACAAAATTTTCGCGCCCGCCAAAATTTTTTTGGATTTACATCTAGATCTCACTATCGATTATAGCACCCTCGAAAACTATGAAAACGACACCCATGATGAAAAATTTGCAGTAACATTGTGCACAAGATACGATTTTGAAAATTTTCCTTAAATAACGAAAGTGAGTAGAAAGGAAAGATTTATGAAAACTCATTCCTGGGGTTAAAAAGGGGATGAAAGTTTGAATGGAAGTGTCATTTTTGCCGATGGGATATCCCTTCGGGAACACAGCTTGTTTAAAAATAACTCGTAATCTATTGACAGACATAATATATGAATAAATTACTGCTCCTATTCCCAACTTCCGCTTAAAACACTTTAATACATCGTTCCTTATTTAGCATCACGTTTTATAGCATTCAGTAAGAGATGTTTTCCATTTTATCTAAAGTAATCTTCATAAATGTGGGCAATATTTAACAGATTATCCGCCATTTAGGCACGCAGTGAAAGCATGAACCAATCACGATTATTACGCACGAATTATGGCCAATAGCCGTCAGTTTTGTGGGAAACGCTGATTTTCTAACACCTTTAGGGGCCGACGAGCGATCGATCTTGCGTTGATGGTAAGGCTACAATTTTATAGTGATAATTAGTTAGGTACCTTTATTGTATTATATATTTAATCTAAACTAATATTATAAAGAGCAAAGATTTGATTTTTTGTATGTTTGTTTGTTTGGATAAACAGGATAGAATAAAAAAATACTTAACCGATTTAAACAAAAATCTAGGATATAGGTTTCTATAGGTATCAAATCAATCAAGGTATCAATTTTCCCGTTCATCATTTTCCTGCCCTTAACCCGAATACGGTTATTAGGGAAAGAAAAATTGGCAAATTTGCCCGAAAAATTGGAAAATTCGGGAAAGTGACAATGCTTTTTCATGGGATTTTTGTATTATTTTTTTAATAAGTAAGTTTAGCTTAGCTCGCCAGTTTTTCATACGTAATGTATGAAAAACCGACGAGCTAAACTAAAATAACCTTAAACTAACTTTAAATTTCAACATGAATGATGTGACCAATATTTTGTAACCATATTTTGTTTTAAAAAAGTGTTTGTGCAGTTTCTTGCGCGTTCTTCTCCATAGGTATTTACTACGCTTTGGAATGAGCAGCTAACTTCATCTTTCTGACTGACCGACCGCTTAGCGGTCGACGGCTTTCTGTCAAGAAAAGTCAAGAGCGAGGCTATTAATTGAAAGTTGTAGATGTTTAGCTGATTCCTAGTTTACTTATCTAAACTAATATTATAAAGAGAAAAGATTTGTTTTTTGTTACGTTTTCACGCTAAACGACTGAACGGATTTGGATGAAATTTAGCACATGGGTAGACCATGACCTGGGTTAGGACATAAAATACTTTTTATTCCGATATTTGGTGAGACCGAGACTTATGTGGACCAAACCGCGGGGCGCAGCTAGTTACAAACATAATAGGGTGTTTTACTCTATGTATATGAGAAAAAAACTAAAAATATATTATTGAGATAGCTTAGGTAAAGAGCAGTCGGAAAACATTAGTTTTAGTTCATAAAATAACAAACAAAATTTTAAAATTAAATTCAAAGGTTTCAGCTTTTTTAATCTGTTTCATAACACCATTAAATAGTAGTCGCCATGTTATTACGTCATTCGGCTATGTAAACTTAGAAAGTGTTAACGGTCAACTATTAGCGTACCTCTAATCTATAAAGGCTTTTTATTATTTTCGCAACCAACGTAATTTGTATTGAAATTATACCATGGAGGCCGGTTTTGTAAAAGGAGACAACACCTTAAAAAGTATCACTGCATTTGTTTACTCAGCCAACTGACGTTATGACCACAGAGCAATATGGCGTCCACTGCGTCCAGCGTTTTCGTCAAACTACGCGCGAAATTTGAAAATGCAAAATTTAAATGCATTTCTAAGGCACTTAACGATTGAATAAAAATTTTGTGAATTTTTTAGTGGTTAATTAGCAATATAGAATCTAATTGAGACACTTTTCAAAAATGGGTGTAATACCCTATTATTACTTATTAGGTATAATTTCTCTGTAACTGTATGGGTAATCATATTTAATTTCACTTTAATTGACGTTCCTATTAAACTACTGACGGCTACTAGTTGAGCATGCGGTATTAGTGCTCAAGTTTTACTCGTTATATATTATTTAGGTCGAATATCAAAAGTTGGAGCAACTTCTAGAATAACACAATATGGATCAAGTTTGTTTAGGTTGTGTTAATCGGAAGATAAGTAAAAGCGTGGGTGTTGTATAACCTGTATATATTGCCTATAACTTGTATCATTTTTAATAGTTTGTGGATTCAATTGATTTTATTCAGAGATGAGGTAAATCAAATACCGTACTACGTCGCGCGACAAGTATCAATCATAATATGCTGTGCAAAGTCACACACTGCGAATAATATTGTGGTCGAACGTTGTCAAAAACCAGAGGGGTACTTCCCGTATTTTTTAAGAATGTTCGCATTCGCATCTCATTCGCAATCTTTCAAAAACACAATCAATTTATCAACATTTTTGACAAGTTTGACAGATTGCTACTTGAATGCGAACGTTTTATATACGTCTTACGCGTTTCCGTGCTCCTTACCTTTCTTACGCGTTTTATATAGAATTAGCCTTCAGATATCTGGCAGATGACAACTAACGCACAAACCCATCACACAAATCATCTTTTAACGCGGTGGGGAGTATCTTTCGATGTAAATTATATGTAACTTGAGCTGCTATTTACACTTGTGTCTACGTTTGTAAGTTGCCTCACTATTGCCCAGTGCTATAGGATATAAAAAATGTTATGGTAATGTTGTGTCCACGCGGACGGAATCGGGGGCAGGAGCTAGCGTTATTATATTCGCAGTCTTTGACAGAAGCTTTTTCTGTATTCATTTTTTATGAAGAAATGAATCTTTATGTAGAGCGAAGATAGAGTGCGCGCCACGAAAGGAGGCCGGCGGAAAATTGTGGAACTACAATGACGACACTAGCGCCTCGTTATTACTGTCGCCCTAGTCAATAGACTAGGGCGACAGTAATAACGAGGCGCTAGAAGAGGACTTTGCCCTGCAGTGAGACAGTAATAACTGTCTCACTGCAGGGCAAAGTCCTCTTCTCATATCAGAGAAGGCACGAGCGGTATTTCTTACGTGAAAATATTTTCATCACCACCGTTAGTCATGAGCTTGGTGACTAAAACCTGGCAAATGTGGAATTTCTTCAGAAAATATTGTTAAAAGCCGGAAAAGAAATTAATATCTTCAGTCAAGTTTTCACTTTAAAGTTTTCTAGGAAAAGCTGTCCAACCAATTTTATCGTCACCAAAAGGTAAAAAGTTACAACAAGAAGTCAAAAGTAGGTCGAGTTGATTTCGGAAAAGATTAATTAACGTGAACCTTGTGAAAACACGTCTGCAATTATTGTTTCTAACGATTCTATGCCGGAGTACCGACTACTAATACTTCTCTAGTCTTACCAAGGGGTATCGTGTTACCTAGTGTAGAATCCTGTTGAATCCGTAATTACGTTTAATACATCACTACACTGGCTCATCACCACACCAAGCCTCTTGTACAGCGACGCTCCACTTTCAAACGTTTCCCGCCATTCGCAGTGAAGCGACAGTTGACATTAGTGACAGCGACCTCACTGCTGACGTGCATGAGATAGTGTTTACGAGTCTAATAATTAGATACATTACACCCAGTAACTGGGTTGAGGAGATCAGTTAGAAAGAAAAGAAGAAAGAATGAAAATAAATTTATTTGGCACACAATATTTACACAAAATGAGAAAAAAAAAAACTTAAAATAGTATTGTGTGCCTCACGGCTGCGCCAAATAGGGCCAGTTCAGCATAAATGCCTGACAACTAGTGCCTGACGCTGGTTTTTAACTGGACCTTATGTTATGAGGATGTCTTACGGATGTAAATCAGTTTTATAGTGTGAAGTGTTTTATATTTAAATAAAGTGGCACTCGCTTCATTTTAAATACTGGTATTCACCTGCATACGGTTAGACTGGATGCCGACCCCAATATAGTTGCGAAGTAGTTAGGCTACGAAGTCTACGAATTAGCATCTGGGGAGTCCGGTTCTACCACGAAACCTGTATGTCTCCCCCTAAGCAGTGTATTCCGATTTGAAGACAAGGAAGTTTGGCAATAATTCCTTCTGCACATGTGGCTTCCCTGGTACCTCAATAACGGCATTACTATGTAATTATGTCTATTAACTGCTCCCAAATTAAGATGATTATTTGATTTTACCTATTTTTCATTTTTTTCTTTTACGTACTTTTTTGACATAATCTTTTCGTTATTTGACATTATATAACTTCACTATACTATATTTTTTATAGATTTGTTACAGCTTTAGTGGCAGTCATGCCATTTGGTTTTAATAGGTTTTTAATTGTTTTTTTTTATATAGATTCTCTTTAATATTTTGTGAATTTGAGAACGTTGTAGGCATAACCGACTTTTAGATCTGTTGATCGTTTTCTATCTTGCTAAGTACCTGGTACTTGTTGATAGGCCTACAGTGTCCTCTCATACCTATAAACACTGTAACTTGAAAATATTGTAAATACCATTTACTTTTAAAGAGTAACCGTGGAGTTTCTTGCCGGCTCTTCTCCATAGGAAACGACCTATTGGAACCGTGCACCTAGCTTCTGACGTTTCATAAGTGCCCTTGTAGGTTTATGTGAAATAAAATATTTTGAATTGAAATTGAAGGGTATGGGTACCGTTGTTACACATGAGACATTTTGGCTTCGTCTCTAGAGGACGGCTATGAACCTGCCTCTGTAGTTCTAGTACTTAGTGGGCCGCCTGCTCATTTGGTACCTAAGCTTTTACCACCTCATGACCTACATAAATAGCAATACTTACGTCTGCCCTTGAAAATGACGGATAGAACGTAGATATCTATTTCAAATCCTCGCCGTTATCTACGTTGTTCCATACTGGTACCAACTACAAAACCACGCAGATTTTTAAGCTGCCAACGCATACTACATAACATCACGCCTATGTTCTCCGAAAGGTTAGGTAGAGGTACAGTACACCCACATATCGCCAGTTATGGCAGTTCTGTTGTAATAAGTCTCACGCATGTAACAAGGGCCGAGCCTATTGCAATCAACCGGACACAAATCCAGACTCAGGGCTGCTACTAAGAAATTTCAGAATCAGAATCAGAACTTTATTTGCTATGAATGTAGGTACAGGTATAAGATGTTCATAAATTAATAAGATCGGCTACAGTCTACCTTACGGCGTGCAAATTATTACATTAATTAAAATATCAATACATACAAAACAATTCACCAAAGATTTAATGATGATGATTGATTGATTCATTGATTTCAGATGGTAAACCCGGTAATGCTTTGCTTGACCCGGGAATAGAACCCAGGACCTTATGCTCAGCAGTAGAGTGCAACCACTAGACCAATATACTATGCTACATTAATAGAACATTTATATTTGAAGCCCTTCTAATTATGTGGTTACTTGGCATTTGCTAATTGCCTTTTAAAGGAAACTGTGGTCGGGGTGGGTCAGGTTAACAGAAAGGCTTCCATTGAGGGTTAACACTTTCGACCCCACCGATTTTCAACCGACTTCAAAAAAGAGGAGGTTCTCAATTCGATTGTATGTTTTTTTTTTTTTTTTTTTTTTTTGTATGTTTGTTACGCGATTACTCCGCCAATTATGAATTGATTTTGATAATTCTTTTTTTGTTTGGTAGGGCATACTTCAGAAATGGTCCCATATAAATTTGGTCAAGATCTGATGAGGGGTTTTTGAGTTAGCTTCAATAATACGTATTTATCCGATCTAGTATATGTGGACGATATTCTAATAGTTCCTGTCACTGTAATTTACATAGCAGGTAATGGGTATTCAAATTTTTGTAGGGGTTTTGTGTAGGTACCACAACTAAAAAGTGAAAAATAAAAACTTTTTCACAAAAAATAAAACCGACTTCCAAAAAAAAACACTACAAAGTGAAAAATAACTTTGATATCGGAAGTCGGTGGCAAAAAAACGAAAATAAAACCCCCAAGACACCGACTTCCGAAATCAAAGTTATTTTTCACTTTGTAGTATTTTTTTTTGGAAGTCGGTTTTATTTTTTGTGAAAAAGTTTTTATTCATATAGCTCATACGCCATGCCGCCATACTTATTGCAAGTCGACTACAGGAGTGTCAACGGGATTAAGTTTGCGGTAAAGTTAATCCTCGAGAAGTGTCACCGGCATGGGCATTAGGATTGAAATCTTGTTGACCTATACAACGGATTTTAGTTTACAGCCGAATTCGCTAAGAAAACCCTATATTTTAAATGAGCCCTCGATATTTTTGCCACACATTTTACATCATATCGTGCCAATCAACGGCCTCTTGGCAAGTCCTTGTCATAACTGTCAGACTGCCACGTTAGTGACGCCGCCACAGAGGTCTACTAGGACGGAGGAGTTCGTACACCGTTGCTATAAAACCCATTTCATTTATGTGGGAAGATTCAGGTCTCGTGTACACGGCACCGCTGCCGCGCCAACTCCACGTGATTTTACCATATCACTTATAAAGCGCGTGCATTTTTGCAAGGGGTCGGCAATGGAATAAAAAAAACAGTTTAAACAATACTAACTGTGTGGTGTCGGCGCGGCGGCGGCGTGGCAGCGGCGCGGCGGCGCGGCAGCGATCTGGCAACGTTACATACACACACACATACGTTACATACATTACACAGTTTAGATGTGCGGCGGCGGCGCAGTGGCGGCGGGGCGATGGCGTCAGTCTGAAATATTATTCTGCTAATACACAACCTTTTATGTTCTTTCATGAGATGCGGGAAGCACAGAACCAGTCGAAGTGGCCGTGCTTGGCGGAGGCCTATGTCCAGCAGTGGAAGATTTCAGCTGAAATGATGATGAGATGTGTTGATTGTGGCTAGAAAGGACTTTTTGGTCCACCATGGCGATTTAAACGAGTTCCTTGTTATGTGTGAAATTTTATTTCTTTGTGTCCTTTTAGAATGTTTAAATATCCGGTTTGTACCAAGCAAAGTAGGAAGAGAAGAAGAGGTGTCACAATCTGTTTAATTTTGACAGTCCAACGTTTAAACGAGTTCCTTGTTATGTGTGAAATTTTATTTCTTTGTGTCCTTTTAGAATGTTTAAATATCCGGTTTGTACCAAGCAAAGTAGGAAGAGAAGAAGAGGTGTCACAATCTGTTTAATTTTGACAGTCCAACAACAGTCATTGCGTTATTTATGTTGTTGTGCTTGAGAAGATAATTTTTTCGCACTTTTTTTTTTTTGTAACTTTGCCCCGCACTAGCAATTTCTCTTGTATTGTGGGTGCGTTTACAAACATTTAAACTCACATACACAAACAGCTAATCCGCAGTGGGCGGGGCACATAGCGCGCAGAACTGACGGCCGATGGGGCAGAAAGGTTCTGGAATGGAGGCCACGTACCGGCAAGCGCAGCGTAGGACGTCCACCCACAAGGTGGACAGACGACCTAATAAAGGTCGCAGGAAGCCGCTGGATGCAGGTCGCTTCCAACCGGCCGATTTGGAAATCATTGGGGGAGGCCTATGTTCAAAATTCAAAAAAAAATCAAAATTCAAAAGTCTTTTATTCAAACTAGGCTGAGAATCAGCACTTTTCGAACGTCAAAATTACATAAGACAGTCCCCCAAAACGCCCACCCTTCACCACTTCCTAGTGCTTTTGCTGGGAAGAAGAAGTGGCGCAACAAACTCCCCAGCAGCACAGCTGTCTGTTCAGTTAGGAAAAAAAAAAGATTCTATACAATAATTTATAAGATAATTTACATTACGCAAAATAAAATTTAAATTATAAATTAATAGCCATATGACAGCTAGCACACGCCAATATACCAACCAAAAACATCGAGAACTATACTCAAGCAGAAATAAAAATAACTAAACGTAAACAATATCTAAAAAACGAAAATAAAGCCTCCAGGCATAAAGGGCGTGCCCGCTTACATAGAGCTGTAACTAGAAGTTATAATTGATAAACTAGGACCATTGAGGTAAAATAAATAATTGTCGAGGCCACTAGCTAACCACATTGTAATGAGTAGATTATGTCAACAATAAATAAAAATAAAATAAATGTAGGTACATAAAAAGTAAAATTATAAACTTTTATATAAACTCATAAAACCTGTCAATAGGTAAACTAATTCTGAAGAAAGAACATTTAAACATTGTCTTGAGTTAATCACAGCGACCAACTATTCTTATCATTTAAGTAGTCGTTGATAGAATAGTATGCCTTTGAACAAAGGTTGGACTTTACTTTAGTTTTAAACGCATTAAAAGGCAAATCTAGCAAACAAGAGGGTAGCTTGTTATAAAAGGTTATACCAAGCCCAGCTAGTTCAGCAGTGGACGTCCTATGGCTGAAATGATGATGATGACACAAACAGCCAGACCCGGAACTAGTACTTGTAGGTCATACAAAAATACGACACGCAGCGCAGCAGTCAAGCGCTTAACCACTACGCCAACCGTGCCTTCAGCAATGAAGCAATGGTTTAGCAATATCCTTCAAAATGATTCAGATTGTGATTGATCGTGTGTTACGCAGTTAAGGTGCAGTTTTAATATTGTATTGCGCCTTATTTACAAACTCAACCTATCACAATCCATTACTAGACATAGGTTTCTTTCAATTTGACAGCCTGGCTTTCCGTTTTTCGCAACTGTCTTGCCCAGCCGCCGTTTGTGGTCTTCTCTATAACTGGGAGCCCCACGCCACGCTTGCTCAAGGAATCAATCGTCTGCTCCAATGGCTATCGGTTCTTCGACAGACATAACCGTCCCACTGCCAATTCAGCGTGCTTACTTTGCAAGCTATGACGGTACTCCGGTTCTTTTCCGAAAATCCAGTACCTATCTATTTTATCCCGGATCTTATCCGGATTAACTTTCAGCTGGGACTTATTAGGTACAACATAAGGTAAGTAAGTTACTTACATAATATTATTTCCTAGTAAATAAGCATTAATATTTGAATATGGAATATTCCTACGAACATAATTATTCGGCATATATATATTTCAATTAATTAATGAATATGCCACTCTCGTGTAAGGTCGCGTACTTACCTACTATTCAGGGTGCCGATTCAAAAGCATAATATTATTATGAGCGGGAGCATAAACGACCTATTATGTACATTATGTATAACATAAAATTATGAAATGTGCTTAATTATGTATGTTACTGTTAAACCTTGAATAGAGGTGAGTATGCTTTCTTCCTAGTCCTGAAAATTTTTAACAATAAAAGATAAGGAGAAGAATCATCACACGGGCTGCATTTTGTAAACTTACTCCTGATTGTGCATAATAATATAATTTTAAGTCTAATCTTTGTAAGTTATTAAAAAATAAAACTACACTATTATATTAGGTAAGCCTGTGATGATAGTTGTATGTGAATAAATAAATAAATAAATAAAAAATAAATAAATAAATAAATCAAGATTGAGTGTAGGTAAAAAGTTTTCACGTGACGATGGCTTATCTTCCCCAGAAGTAACCTCAGTGGGCCTTTCTACCAACATTACTGATTGGCTAATCCTATTTACCATGGCATGAGAGCAGGGCACGGTGGTACCGCCTTAGGTCATTAATGCAAAAATTTCATCATCAATTAGGTACCCCACTTTAATAACTTATAACGATTAACCGATAAACAAGCTACCCAAAAATATAAATATGTCACCCATTTTACCTAATTATCACTTTTTTTTCGACCTCCGAAGTGATCACATCATTATGTTGCGCTCGCTTTATCAGTAACTCCTTAGCACATAAGGTTTGTGTAACAGTGAATTCTCAGAATTGCATTGTTTTTGAGTGGTGTTTTGACATGGATTTTCCAAGATCAAGGTATGTTCTTACTAATTAGTTATATTTTTGAAAAATTTATTTGACTTATTCTGACGTGTTTTTAAGTGCTACGCCACACAGTATTTCTAACAAATATTTAACATATTGTTGACTTCTCATAGACTTACAACTAATTGCAACAATATTTGAATACTCTCCCATATCTTTAATTAAAGATTGAACTGTCTATTTTGAAAATATAAAAGGTTTACTTGCGTCCTTTTGCGACTTTAGTAGCTATATAGCCTCTACGATTGCGTAGGCTCAGGCGTAGCACGGTCTACGAAACATACGTAAAATATTTTAATATGTTTTTCAGGTACTTTGATTAAATGTACTTTCTCGAGGATGTATTTCTTTGATATTTGGTCTGCCGTAACTGGAAGTGTTCCTCAGAAACATCAACACGTGTTGGAAACTATTCTAGTTTCACTGGACGAGGTGGAGAATCTAGACATTAGGAATTTAGATAGTAAGATACTCAGTTTATGTAAATGTCTTGATAGACTTTGGAAAATTGTCTCTAGAAATAAATCAAAATGTTTGCATAAGTACTCAGATTGGTTAAATGTAATTGAATGTGTCGAATTAGTAAGAAGTAATGAGCAGTGCATTCAAGAAAACGCGAACCAGCCCGGACCATTTTGCGAACGAATTTTGTTCTCTAATTCTGCAGTTTCAGCTGAAATTACTGGCTTAGATAAATATTTGATTGATCGTTGTTCCACAATTTTACAAGCCTTTTTTTTTTTTTATTGTGTTGGAAATCATCAAATGACGTCTCCCGCTCTGGGTGGAGCGGGAGGGCGTGTCAGACTCTTACTGACTAAAACCCACCCGTGTTCCTTCTCTTGCCTGTGCAATGCCAGGGGGCCACGGTATCCCTTTCGGACTTTCCCGCAACCCCGGCAGGCAATGGTCTCATCGGACCCCTTCACTCGCTGACACTCTTTGAGGCGCGCGTGGAACACAACGCACCGTCGACCCGGGCTTGGTCCTTACCGGACGGCGAGCTACCCATTGCTCACCGTCCGCAAGCCCGCGCCTACGGTGGCCGGGAATCCGCGATCGATTCCCGACGCCCGGGGCGTCTCCTCCTGCGGCGGCTAGGGGCGTGAGGGCGCGAAATTTGCCTCTCCCTCACGCGCTCCGCCTCCTCCTTCGCGAGCATTACTGCTTCGCAGAAGGAGGTGATGGCCTCCCATGCCCTCTCGCTCCGTACCATGGCCTGGACCAGGGCCGGACGCGAGAGATCCCCGCCACCGATCGCCTCCACGAGGACACGGCGGTGCTCTGCCCAAGCCGGGCATACCTCCACCAAAATCAAAAAATCAAAATCAAAAGTCATTTATTCAAATTAGGCTGAGAATCAGCACTTTTCGAACGTCAAAATTACATAAGACAGTCCCCCAAAACGCCCACCCTTCACCACTTCCTAGTGCTTTTGCTGGGAAGAAGAAGTGGCGCAACAAACTCCCCAGCAGCACAGCTGTCTGTTCAGTTAGGAAAAAAAAAATGATTCTATACAATAATTTATAAGATAATTTACATTACGCAAAATAAAATTTTAATTATAAATTAATAGCCATATGACAGCTAGCACACGCCAATATACCAACCAAAAACATCGAGAACTATACTCAAGCAGAAATAAAAATAACTAAACGTAAACAATATCTAAAAAAAAAGAAAATAAAGCCTCCAGGCATAAAGGGCGTGCCCGCTTACATAGAGCTGTAACTAGAAGTTATAATAATATTGATAAACTAGGACCATCGAGGTAAAATAAATAATTGTCGAGGTCGCTAGCTAACCACATATTGTAATACAACTCATTAAAAAAAACATTGTAATGAGTAGATTATGTCAACAATAAATAAAAATAAAATAAATGTACATAAAAAGTAAAATTATAGACTTTTATATAAACTCATAAAACCTGTCAGTAGGTAAACTAATTCTGGAGAAAGAACATTTAAACATTGTCTTGAGTTAATCACAGCGACCAACTATTCTTATCATTTAAGTAGTCGTTGATAGAATAGTATGCCTTTGAACAAAGGTTGGACTTTACTTTAGTTTTAAACGCATTAAAAGGCAAATCTAGCAAAGAAGAGGGTAGCTTGTTATAAAAGGTTATACCAAGCCCAACAAATGAGTTATGAACCTTATGAAGCCGGTGAAAGGGAGCACGTAGTTTATCCTTACTTCTAGTGTTAACGTTGTGAATATCACTGTTTTTAGTGTATAGGTGTATATTCTGCCTAATATATAAGATGTTGGCGAAGATGTATTGTGATGCCACTGTCAGGATACCGATATCTTTGAAAAAATCTCTCAGAGAAACTCTGGCACCTAGCTGGTAAATTGCTCGAATAGCTCGTTTTTGGAGGACAAATATATTTTGAATATCTGCAGCTTTGCCCCAAAGCAGAATACCGTAGGACATAACGCTATGAAAATAACTAAAATAGACTAACCGAGCTGTATCAACGTCAGTGTATTGTCTTACTTTTTTGACAGCGTAGGCGGCCGAACTGAGCCTTCCCGCTAGGCTCGATATATGTTGGCCCCACTGAAGTTTTGCATCTACTGTTATGCCCAGAAAAACTGCCGAGTTTATAGTTTCAAGTACCTCTTTATCTAAGACGATGTTGGGTCCTAGATTTCTAACATTTGGGAGGGCAAACTTTACACATTTCGTTTTCTTGGCATTGAGAACTAGGTTATTTGTCGTAAACCAATCCGTAACCATTGAAAGTGCACTGTTTACATCGTCAAAATCTTGTCTCTTCCTGTCTACTTTAAAAATAAGAGAAGTATCATCTGCAAACAGTACAACTTCACAGATATCCTTTAAATAGAATGGTAAGTCATTGATATACATTAAAAACAAGAATGGACCCAGTATTGAGCCTTGAGGTACACCTAACTGAACTGGTAGCCCGGAAGATTTTACACCATCAACATCTACACATTGCGACCTATTATTTAAATACGAATTTAAAACGTTTAGAGCTTCGTTTAGCACACCGTAATGACGCAGTTTACGCAAAAGCGTGTCATGGTGCACGCAATCAAAGGCTTTGGAGAGATCACAGAAAACTCCAATAGCATTTTGAGAGTTCTCCCATGCGTTAAATATGTGTTTCAGCAGAGCAACACCCGCATCTGTAGTCGAACGACCCTTTGTAAAGCCATATTGTTCATTATGAAAGAGGCTATTTAAATTAAAATGTCTTAGCAACTGCTTGAGTATTAACTTTTCAAATATTTTGCTGAATGCTGGTAAAATAGAAATAGGCCTGAAATTGCCAACGTCATTTTCATTACCTGATTTAAATAATGGTATGACTTTACTACTCTTCATGAGGTCAGGAAAAGTTCCTAAATCAACACATTTATTAAAAGTAACAGCTAGATAGGGGGCTACGATGTCTATTATATTAGTTAAAAGTTTAATGGAGATTCCCCAGTAATCACCAGTGTTTTTACACTTGAGTGTGTTAAAAACATTAACTACTTCACGAGGCGTTACATGTTCGAAGCTAAATATGCGACTACTTTTAGACACACTACTAAGCAAAAGGTTTTCGGCTTTAGATGGGGACGAGTTTAAGGAGCGAGTCGTAGTTATAGGTATGTTGGCAAAAAACTCATTAAACGCCTGAGCTACGTCAGCTGCTTTAGTAACTAATTTACTGTCGACCATAATCTCGAGTTGTTTATCTTGCTTAACCGATTTACCCGTTTCATTGTTAATAATTTTCCAAGTGGTTTTAATTTTATTATTGGAATTTTTAATTGTATCGCTTAAAATTTTGATTTAGCTAAAACACTAACCTTTTTAAATAATTTTGAATAATTTTTGACATACTCTAGGAAAGGAGTATCAAACCTATATTTTTTCAAACCATATAACTCGTATAGTCTCGCTCTACTTTTATAAATACCCGGAGTGGCCCATTGGTTAAAGCCAACGGAGGTGCCATTAATGTTGCTCCACCGTGTCCTCCGGGCGATCCACGCAGCGATGACACCCGTGCGTTTCCTCCCGCCTTATCCGAAACAGGTACCTCCCGAAACAGCCGTGTCCGGTGAGGACCTGCGTCAGGTGGAAGGTGAGGACGCCGTGGCGCCTCTCCAGCCACTCTTCAAAGAGGGGACTTATCGCCGCAATAGTGGCGTGCCCAGCACTGGGTTGCGACAATCGCACTCTCCATGCCGCCATGAGATCCCGTCGGAGCTCTGTCCGCTGTGCCGCGATTTCTCGCGGCATCGGAGTCAAGCCCCGGCGTTTCGCCTCCCCGCGTCACTCCCAAATATGCGCGAGGACTTTTGCCTCCAGATCCCATGGTGGCAATCCAGCAAGGAGGCTCGCCGCCTCACCGGAGACCGTGCGGTATCCCCGGACCAGCCGGGTGGCCATGACCCTCTGGGACGCGTTCAACCGGCGGGCAGGCCGCCGCCTCAACGAACGCGCCCACACCGGTGCCCCGTACAGGGCCATGGACCGCACGATCCCCGCGTATAGCCTCCGGCAGGAGGCGTTTGGACCCCCTAGATTGGGCAGGAGCCGCTTCAAGGCAGCCCCGGCCCGGTCCAGTCTGGGAGCCAAACGTCGGAAGTGCTCCACGAAGTTCCACCGACTGTCGAGGACGAGTCCCAAGTACTTCATCGTCGACTCGACGCCGATGTGAACCCCTCCTACCGTTATTTGGGAACCCGACGGTGGCGCGTTCCGAGGACCATGAAAACACATGACCTCAGACTTGTGCAAGGCCACCTCGAGTCCCAACTGCCGGATTCTGGCCACGATTGTTCAACCGCCGCCTGGTGTGACCTCCCCTGCGCCAGAACCAACGTGTCGTCAGCGTAACAAACGACGCTGACGCCATTGGGGAGGTCGGCGCGCAGCACCCAGTCGTATCCGATGTCCCACAGATGCGGCCCCAGGACCGATCCCTGTGGGACACCGCACGACATCTCTCGCCTGTTCCACTCTCCCTGGTGACCTGGGTAGATGATGGCCTTGTCCGTCAAATAGGCCTCGACCACACGACAGAGGTAGGTCGGCATCCGGTGATACCGGAGTGCCTCCCTGATGCAACTCCAGGGCAGGGTATTGAAGGCGTTGGCGATGTCTAGAGACACCGCCAAGACGACCCCACCCCGAGCCACCGCATCCCCCGTCGTGAGGGCTCGTACGCGCATGATGGCGTCCATCGTGGAGCGCCCCCTGCGGAAACCAAACTGGCTCTCCGCCAAATCCGGCCCCATCCGCACCAGCCGCCCGACGAGGCGGTCTGCAATTACTCTTTCAAAGAGCTTGCCCACCTCGTCGAGCAGCACGATGGGCCGGTAAGCGGACGGAGAGTCCGCAGGGCGCTCCGGCTTCCTGATGAGGACCAGTTTCCCCGTCTTCCAACGAAGCGGGAACTGGCCCCTCTCCAAGCATGCGCTTAGGAGCCCCCTTAGTCGAGGCCCGAGAGCCTCTGAGGCCAGGACCCAGGCTTTCCCAGGTAAGCCGTCGGGTCCTGGGGCGGTATTTCTGGCATTCAGCCTACGTACCGCCACCCTCATCTCTACCTCGGTCACCTTGCCTTATCCTCGGATTTTAATATTGATTCGGATAAATTTAATGAATATGCTTTGGAAATCGTGCGACTTTTAATTCAAGAATATCCGTGGTATAATCTCCCAACTTCCGATCACAAAGTCCTCATCCTTGGTGCTGAAGTGGCACAGTATGCTCTATTATTTATCGGAGAATCCGAAGAGGCAGCAGAATCTAACAACAAACATTATAAGGCCTTCAGGCGGGATCACACGAGAAAAATGTCGCGAGTACTTACGAATACGGACTTACTTAACAGACTTTTACTCAGCTCAGACCCATTCATTACTAGTCTTCGGAAACTTCCCCGTAAGCACAAGAGCTATGTCGAGGCAGGTTTTATATTTATTACGAATTTAGTTTAAATTCAAATTACGTTGGTTGTTGTGGTTATTTTAACTTAGTTGTGGTTATGATAAAGTTTGTAAATAAATTTAAGTTTTAGTTTTCTTCCTTTTTTTTGTAGGTACATAATATGTATAATATTTAAAAGAATACATATTTAATAATATTTTCTTCATGAATAGCGTTAATATCATATTCAGATGTATTTCCGAACGAAGGACGATAAATCTCAAATATTGACTATTAAAATTTATAGATATATAAACAGTACCGTACATATTTTACAGTTTATTATATATTAATATATTATGTATTAAATTCTGTAAATAAAGCATTAACGTACATTTGTGAAGTATTTTTTATACGGGTTGGTGATTTCAGACTCATATTAACTATAAAGTCCAGGTTTCCTCACGATGGTTTTCCTTCACCCATGCCAGTAATGTCCAAGATAAACTCAGAAAGTAGGTACATATGAATTGAAAAAGTCACATTGGTACTTGCCCGGATTTGTGTGCACAACCTCGTGCTTGAGAGGCGAGATCTTAACCACTGGGCATCACGACAGGCGCTTTACTTTATGTAAACAATTTCATTAAACACTACTACACACGAGGAAACCGGCATGTACTAAAACAAAAAAATCAAAGTCATATGAAATGTATCAACCCGCACTGGGTCCGCGTGGTAGATTACAGCCCCCTCTCTCCGAGAGGGAGTGGGCTGTAATCTGGCCTGTGTTGTGTCTCCGCATTAGTAACATTATAGGCTGATTGTAAGCTACTCTCACCCTTTTTTTTTTGGGTGGGAAATCATCAAATGACTTCTCCCGCTCTGGGTGGAGCGAGAGGGCGTGTCAGACTCTTACTGACTAAAACCCACCCATGTTCCTTCGGTTGCCTTTACGTTGCCCAGGGGCCACGGTATCCATTTCGGACATTTCCGCAACCCCGGAATGCAATGGTCCCATCGGACCCCTTCACTCGCTGACATCTCTTTGAGGCACGCATGGAACACAACATGCCGTCGAGCCGGGTCTGGCCCTTACCCAACGGCGAGCTACCCATTGCTCACCGTCTGCAAGCCCGCGCCTACGGTGGCCGGGAATCCGCGATCGATTCCCGACGCCCGGGGCGTCTTCTCCTGCGGCGGCTAGGGGCGTGAGGGCGCGAAATTTGCCTCTCCCTCACGCGCTCCGCCTCCTCCTTCGCGAGCATTACTGCTTCGCAGAAGGAGGTGACGGCCTCCCATGCCCTCTCGCTCCGTACCATAGCCTATACCAGAGCCGGATGCAAGAGATCCCCGCCAACGATTGCCTCCACGAGGACACGGTGGTGCTCTGCTCAAGTCGGGCAGACCTCCACCGTTTGCTCCACCGTGTCCTCCGGGAAATCCAAGCAATGATGACACTCGGGCGTTTCCACCCGCCTGATACGAAACAGGAACCTCCCGAAACAACCATGTCCGGTGAGGACCTGCCGCGACGCGCGACGCGCGCTTTACGCGCCGTGGCGCTTCTCTAGTCACTCATCAAAGAGGGGACTTATCGCCGCAATAGTGGCGTGCCCAGCACTGGGTTGCAACAATCACACTCTCCATAACGCCATGAGATCCCGCCGGAGCTCTGTCCGCTGTGCCGCAATTTCTCGCGGCAATGGAGTCAAGCCCCGGCGTTTAGTCTCCTCGAGCCACTCCCAAATGTGCGCGAGGACATTTGCCTCCAGATCCCATGGCGGCAATCCGGCAAGGAGGCTCGCCGCCTCACCGGAGACCGTGCGGTATCCCCGGACCAGCCGGGTGGCCCTGAACCTCTGGGACGCGTTCAACCGGCTGCTCTCACCCTTAGGCAAAACGCGGTGGCAAAGTCTAAAGGGATACCGTAGCTCCTGGCAACGTACAGGCAACTGAAGGAACACGGGTGGTCTGACACGCCCTCAGATGTCATTTGATAATTTTGAACCCAAAAAATAAATAAAAATAAAGGCAAAGTATTACATTGTGTCGTATGATTTTCTGGTAGATCTGATTAGCAATTCTTTGATTGAAAAATCGAGAAGATTGATAAAAATTTCAAAATTAATAGTGTTTTTGTGTTAAAAAAACAACTATCTTCTATTGACGAATGCAACCAACAATGAACTTAGCCGACTGCTGCACATAGGCCTCACGAATTCACGATACAATAACTAAACAACGTTATTGGAAACGTTTGCTCCTTACTTTGACTATTGTACTAGAGTTTCCTACGAAATTGTTCGGGCAATCTCAGCAACACAATACGTAAACGTAAACGTTTGCGTGACGTAGCCCTGTTACCGTTTCTATATTCATTTTCCATTGTTTGTGTTAAGGTGTCAACGGTAAAGTACCTTTATCCCTCATGGTAACGGAATTGTCTTATAAATAGTTCAACGGCTCTTATTAGATATTCTTTTGAGGAATTGGGTCGTTGTTTCAGTTTATAAAGAGCCAATTACTTTGAGACATTAAAGAAAGAAAGAATAATATTTATTTGGACACAGCTCGTCAAACACATTTATGACAAAATAAAAAGTGAAAATAATGTTATAGCAATAATAGTGTGTGCTTCACGGCTGCGCCAAAAAGGTTCATATCAGCATTAATGCCGGAAAAATGCTGTCTGATGTTTTCTTATGAACATAATGGGGAGAGAATGAGGTTATAAGGCCTGGAATTCACTGCCTGGTTGGTCTAGTGGGCGCAATCGCTAATGCTGAGCATGAGGTTCTGGGTTTGATTCCAAGGCCGGACAAAGTGATATAGAGTTTTTACATCAGGAATTTCTCAGTAGCAGCCTACAGGGGTATTATGACGTAATAATGCCACCATTATTCCAGTGTGAGTGAGAGACGGAGCTATACAAGGCCGCTAGCAACATCATTTTTTCGCAGTGGAATAATGATGGCATTAATACTTCATAATAAGGCCCCTTTTTATTTTTTTTGGGTGGGAAATCATCAAATGACTCCTCCCGCTCTGGGTGGAGCGGGAGGGCGTGTCAGACTCTTACTGACTAAAACCCACCCGTGTTCCTTCTGTTGCCTGTGCAATGCCAGGGGGCCACGGTATCCCTTTCGGACTTTCCCGTAACCCCGGCAGGCAATGGTCTCATCGGACCCCTTCACTTGCTGACATCTCTTTGAGGCGCGCGTGGAACACTACGCGCCGTCGACCCGGGCCTGGTCCTTACCGGACGGCGAGCTACCCATTGCTCACCGGCATTGTGGCCGGGAATCCGCAATCGATTCCCGACGCCCAGCGTCTCCTCCTGCGGTGGCTAGGGGCGTGAGGGCGCGAAATTTGCCTCTCCCTCACGCGCTCCGCCTCCTCCTTCGCGAGCATTACTGCTTCGTAGAAGGAGGTGACGGCCTCCCATGCCCTCTCGCTCCGTACCATGGCCTGGACCAGGGCCAGACGAGAGAGATCCCCCACCGATCGCCTCCACGAGGACACGGCGGTGCTCTGCCCAAGCCGGGCATACCTCCACCGTATGCTCCACCGTGTCCTCCGGGCGATCCACGCAGTGATGACACCCGGGCGTTTCCTCCCACCTTATCCGAAACAGGTACCTCCCGAAACAGCCGTGTTCGGTGAGGACCTGCGTCAGGCGATAATAAGGCCCCTGAAGTCTGGATTTGTGCCCGGTTGATGACAATAGGCTAGCCCCCTATTGAATATGATCAGAAAATAATTGGCAAAATGTAGGAGAAAAGGTGGTGTTGATGTTGCTATTCCTGTAAAAAAGTGTGAGTTTTCAGAAGGTTTTAGTATTTCTAAGATAACTGTTTATTCTTTTTCTTACACTAAAATGTGTCTGTCAGTCTGTCAACCACATCTCTGTCACAAAGACTTGTGTTGGCCTACAATAAAAAAATAAGGACAAAACTGTTTCTTTTCGTCCAATTTTCCCAGCGTATTGGATTGTCCTTTGTCGGCTCGGTCGAAACGTCGTTTACTTGCTTACCACCAGAATCGTCTATTATTTGGTTGCCATTTAGATACTTGACGAGGAATCTTCAGTGTTTTAGATTACGATGTGATGAATCGATGGCCTGGCCCTAATTCTAGTCACTTTCTGAAACCCTTAAATCTGATGATGATAAAGATGATGACAATATTATTAATAAACTAGCTGCACCCCGCGGTTTCACCCGCATTGGATTAATAATAATAATAAATAACATATTAGATTTAGATTATTATAAGTTTAGATAAGCTTACACGTTTCTTCCATATTTTCAAAAAAAAAATACATATAATCTCAACACGCCATCCGACGCGTGAATATTTTAATCCGAAACTTCGCACAATCATAATTTAATGACGACTAAATCATCCCTAGAAACTTCCATCCAGAACAAGCTACACCTAATTTGTCCTCGTAATAGCAACAATTGACAACTGTAGGTTCAGAACGTGACACGAATAACTAGGACTACTGCGGCCTTCGACTAACATCGTTAGTTCTTGGCTACTTAATTTAGTCCGTTACTCCTACGACGAGTCCGTCCGCCGTTTCTCGTTTTCCGACGTCAATTCTGACTTCTGAGATGCGTGTTATCCTTAACATATACTGAATAATACATAACCAGTTTGCATGACAAGTGAAGCCGAGTGATAGCAATGCGAACTATATGTACGACGCACCTTCGTTATGTCGAGTGTGTCCCCTCACAAATTTTGTTCGGTTGCTTTTACAGATAGATAAACTTTGGCTGTCTATTTACGTAAACTTTATAAATCCTTTTTTCGAATATTATATAGGTTAATAATTAATTAATAATTAATCTGGTTCTATTAATCTTCTTCTTTTCGTGTGATTAGTGACAGAGTTCAAGTCTGGTGTCAGAGTTTTAAAGCCACCCATGGGCCTCTGACTTGGCTTCACATCCCGTCGAGAAATATCTCTCAGGCATGCCGGTTTCCTCACGATGTTTTCCTTCACCATTTTTGAAGCGAGTGATGATTATACAATACGCACATGAATCCGAAAAGTCAGAGGTGCGTGCCTTGGGTTCGAACTCGAGACCTATGACTTGGCAGTCCGACGGTCACACCACTAGGCTATCACTTATTAATGATAAGTAGGTAGTAGGTGAGAGCTCTTGGCTGAGTAATAACAGTCGCACGGGTTGATCCATCAGGTTAAGCTACGCTTGCCGGGCTTGGTCCGTGGATGGGTGACCATCTTTACATACCGAGACCCCTTCATACCTCGGAAAGCACGTTAAACCATTGGTCCCGGCTATCTTTCGTAGATCTCTGATAGTCGTTACGAGTCGTCAGAAGCCCGACACAGTCTGACACCCAGTCTTACCAAGAGGTATCATATTACCCAGTAATTGGGTGAGATAGGTAGTCGCTCCATGTAAAATACTGGTATTCAGCTGCATCCGTTAGACTGGAAGCCGACCCCAACATACTTGGGAAAGGCTAGGCAGATTGATTGACCTACTTATTAATTATAAAGAAATTCGAAAATTGCATATTAGTTCACATAAAAATATTAAGTTTTAAGCGTTAATTAATCTTCTTTGTGCGAATATCGACATTATTCGTGAAACCTCTGAAACTGCTTTCATAATAATCGAAGCGCTCTACTTATATAAAATTGGGTCAATATTCGCGTACAAACAGAGAGGGAGCGCGAAAAGTTTATCCTAAAACAGTAATGTCATGAAATAGGCTCTTAACCTATTTCGCTAGTGAGTCTACAGCTTCAGGACTGCGACACAGCCGTTTGTGACCATTCGATAACGTAAAAAGATTGTAAGAAAATTAGCTGGATGAAAGGTCATGCCGTTGGGGATTTTCTTTATCTCTACATTTTCCTAATCTAATTGATATCTGTAGCAGACAGGTTGTTCTTTTTAGCCTCATTTCTTGTTTCGACTTTAAAAAACCTCATATTTGTTATTATAATGTGTCCAAACGTTTGCTAGGTACTCGTATTTATGCCGTTCAAACAAAAAAGTAAGGTCATTAAGACGCGACGTAAGCACTCTGAAAACGAACGCTCCTTTTTACGAGTTACGAGCTTATTCTGAAATTGGGAATCGCGGTTATTCCAATAAAATCGGATCAAATTAAGGTTTCGTGTGAACAGGATACTGGAAATAAAAGTAGGCTACAGGCGACGACGGTCGTTCGTTTTGCAATCGAGTGTTTGTGTCGGTGCGGCCTGAAGTGTGTTGCGTGGCGCGGCTCGGGCTGCGCGGCGGCGCACGGCGTCGATAGCGCACCGGCCTGACGTCGCCGCGCTCCCCGACCCAGCGCCCCGCGACCCCGCGCCCCCGCCCCGCGCCCGCCAGCGGCGCACGTCACACTCGACACCCGCGACACCCTCGGCACCCGAGCCGAGCCGCGCCGACCACCACACCGCGACGCGCACCATCACCCCCGTGACTGTTTACTGTGAACCCCATCAAGACATAGCCCTAGGAACCACCCAGTGTCGCGATCTGTGCAAAATCAGTATCTGGTGAAAACAAACACATCACAAGGCATTAGCGCAGGCGCGTCGCAAGCGGACATGATGAGAGCGGCCATCTTGGCCGAGGACGCACTTTCGCCTCGCCCCAGCTTCAAAGCTCGCTTGGAAAGCTCCATATAAGCCATAAGAAACAAGCGATGCGTCTTGAAGCAAGATCCGCGGCGTGCGCCCTCTGAGGCCGCCCCGCGCCGCTATCGATCCGGTAGCGTCATGGCGCCCGCGGAGTGAATGCGGACATCGGGACAGCACCGCAGCCCCCGAACGCGAGCGGAGCGCCCGCCCAGTGATAGTGCTAGAGTGGTCGCGCGGCATGTGAGACAGAGTGTTGTCGTGGTTGGGAGGGCGCGCGGGCGGCGGCGGGCCCGGCTGACCGCGCGCCATGGGCGAGGAGTACGCGCGCTCACCGTGCGAACGTTTCCCGGCGACGGGCGCGTTCAGCGTGGCGCCGCCGGAGAGGCTCAGCCCGCCGCCGCCCGCGCCGCTGCCGGATCGGTTCTCAGCGTCCCCGCGGCGGGTGCGCCGTTGTGCGGAGGCGGAGCGCGCGCGGCGGCCGCGCTATGTGCCGCCGGCAGCGCACGTGCCCGTGGAGCGCTACGTGCCGCGGCCGCCGGCACCGCTGCGGCCTCCGCCCCCGGTGTACTGCGGGCTGGCGTGCAGGCCGCCACCACCAGCGCCGCGCAAGTGCTGCGGGCCAGCGTGTCGCGAGGACATCGCAGGGTCGCCGCCGCCGTCCCGCTACGTGGAGTACGTGGGCGCGGCGGCCGCACGGCGCCTGGCATGCACGCCACCGCCGCCGCCGCCGCCCGCGCTGCAGCTGCCCTGCGAGCCACAGGAGCCTCCGTGCTGCGTGCAGGCTCGCAGACGACCACAACCACCACATGATTGGTAAGTACCTCATCAGAATCGAAACACGATAACATCACTATTTCTTAGTTAAGTCTGATACCAAAATATTTACTTACCTATCATCAGAATCTCTGAGTACCCTCTTTTAACCAAATTATCCGACCTTACCACATATGTGAAGTTAATTTTGATGTGATTTGTATAACAAAAGTGACATTCACATGTAAACTTGTATCTAGATGCGCAATAGATCTCGCACCCTAACTGTTTTTTCGACTTTGTGAGCGCCATATGAAATAAAGCATTTTTAATCATTCGCCGATGATAGCGAGAGGGCTGTTATAATTGATTAATATTTTGTGGATGATGCCGATAACGTGTGATTGATGGCGGCTGGCTAACGATCGACGTTTGTAAGCTACTCACATGTACGCACTGATTACCTCCTCGCCAACGTTCGGCATTTCACTAAATATTCGGCGAACTTTTCGACATCTACGAGTGTGTCGCGTCTATTCGCTTGTATTGCTGTACCTATTTGTATGTAGGTAGGTAGTTTTCCGTCCCTTTATATCTATCGAACCTTTGATGTCGACCAATCTTTCATTATGAAAAGCTAACTAGCATTTTCTCAAACTATAGCTTTTTTTGACGTAATTTTTTCGTTCTTTTCATATTCCCACGAACGATGAAAACATAGTTCGTATTTTGTTTTTGACACTTAAATTCACAGTCAAACAATAACTGACCACTGTTTTCGCAATTGTTCTGTAGTGAACCGCAAAATGATTTTAGTCTGCATTAAGCTCTTGGAATTGTACCAAAATTGGTTAGTGTCCTACGTAGTTCATTTTTGCATTATTGTATCGTAAATCCTAGTAGCTTGGATAGTGATTACATAGGCTACTTTTGTGTACAAAAATATCTTTAGACCGTTTTAGTGCGATATGTTTCGTTTTGGATTCACTGTGCTTTGTATTGAACATAAGCATGAGGTATATTTACTTTGTGGGTCCGACGGTTCTGTAGCCTAATACTAAATGAGAGCAAAACGGAATCTTTATAATAGTACCAATTTAACTTGCATTGCTTAACAATAACATTTACAGTATCTTAAGCAAAACTGTAGTAGGTACTTACTCGGTAGGTATTATGAAAATCGGGGATGAAAATTTTTACTCCGATAATATTTTCAGTTACTTCTATTGTCGTATAAACTCGTTTCGTTAGTCTACCTACAGAGGGAGTATAATAATACCCGTCTGCTTCGAAACGCGTACAGATTTTAATTAAAATATCAGTGTATTTATTTATGAGCAGGTACGCCAACAGCTTCTGTATGCTTCTGTTGTGTGTGTAGTTAATAGTTAAGGACTATGTAATGAGAAACATTTTCTATTACTAAATAAGAAGTTTTGATTAGAGCACTATTCTTATCAATTAATCACGCACAAGGCGCTTACAAAAGTGGCTGAAAAGACTTTTTACAGGTAGGTAACCTAAGAAGGTTTTTTTAAAATCAACTATAGGCTTTGTAGCCGAATACAATAAAGAATACGTTTAAAAAGCTGTTACGAAACTTAGATATTAAATTATAATTCTCTGCTCATAAGTGCTATAATGTTATTTTCAAAAGGTCTTCTCGAAAATCTCTTAACAATTTTATTTAATGTGAAACTTTTTTCATAAAAACTTTATTTTGAAGGCTAGCCTACAGCATCTAAAGCTTGAAGAGGCGTAGTGTTACTCCTCCTCCTCCTCTAATTTGTTTATTTTATGTCGATTCAATATTTACACTTTTTATTGAATGAAATAGAATTTATTATGATATCATCATCCTAACTATAATATAACTAATATTATAAATGCGAAAGTGAGTTTGTTTGTTACGGTTTCACGCTAAAACGGCTGAACGGATTTGGATGAAATTTGGCACACGGGTAGACCATAAGCTAGGTTAGGACATATGATACTTTTTATCCTGATATTTCCACGGGATCGAGACTTATGCGGGTGAAACCGCGGGACGCTAGTAATTCTAAATAATCAGCTGCCCCATACATTTGTATCGAGGTATTGAAGTTTTGTATGGGATAGATGATTGTTTTTTCGCGATTTCTATGTTGGTGAGCTGGGTTAAAACATAGAATTTTATCCCGGTAGTACGTTTCCGTGCGATGTTTTCTGACCCCCACGCGGGCGAAGCCGCGAAAAAAGCTACTAATAAATAAATTCAAAGTATAAAGTAGCAAATACATGTAATGAATATAATTTTCATAAATTTTAGATAGGTACCTAACTTTTTCTAAAGTCAAAGGAAACTGTTTTTTGGATGTCAATTTTAAGTGATCTCGCGCACTTGACGGCCACGACTCCGGCCATTCATGGTTCGTGGCCCAAGTCTGCTATTTTTATAAATTCGTCATTCCAACACGATCCCATTGTCATTTTGTTTTGCTAAAAGTTCGTAATCTGCTAAATTCATAATGGTCGATCATTGGTTGATAATTGTATTCCACAAACACGATACTCGTAACGAATTAAACAAAATGACTGCACAATGACATTCTCATGGTAGTCACTGATCAAAGGAACTGTCAAAATTTTAGCAGATTACCGCCTAAGTCACTCATTAATTTTTCATTATGTACGAGATTACTATTAGATGCCATTTCTTTCAATGGAGTGTCAGTGGCTGACCATTGGAAAGTCTTAATGACGCCAATATGTTAGTAGATTACCAAACTTATAAAAATCAAAAATTATGAAATCAATGATAGACCATTATGACACTATTGTAATAGCAGACTTGAGGCCCTGGCCTGCGGATAGTTGGCTGGTTGGCCGTTGACTTAGTGCGCGATTTGTATTACCAGCACTTGTAGCATGACAACCATAGAAACGGGTTTTCTACGAGTTTTGTCGACGGAAGAATAGACAAAATGACAGAATGTGATTGTTTATCTATCATTTTGTCTACTCTTCGTTGACAAACCCCGTTTCTATTGTGGTCATGGTAAGCGAGCCGGTCGTTGTCGTAAATCGCAATATTATTAATTTTGTTTGCCGGTACATAGGTATTTGTAATTAAAGTGTGTGGCATAAACGACAGTCAACTACAAAGTGTACTCTAATAGACACTTAAAAAATTATGTTTATCAATGTTATTGTCACAAAATGGACCTTGTGATTATCTTGAAGATTTTTACATGTTTTATAAAATGTAACAGTAGCTATGTACATTGTAGGTATCTGTAACTAATCGAAGGATATTTACAAGAAAGGTAAACTACAGGTAGGTACGTTACAATGTGTTATCACTACGTAGAAGTAGATACTTAATCGCGATAAGATTAGGGCGTGTCATCGTATCGCGAATCGTTGCTCCAGTAACAATTAGCCTAACATGCCATTTGCATTAGCCAAGTGAACTGTGTTCTCTTTGTGAATAAAAACTTAACTGTGGTTCGTCTGAGTGACTCGAAAAAATGTCTCGTGGATAGTGCTGGTTCGCATTTTCTCCGAACGTCCGTGTAAAGAATCTCTATGGATAAAAAGTAAGTGAATTATTATGATTTCTGTGATATTCTCCGTGTTTTTGTATACGTTTACAAAGCCGACTCATCAGAGCTCGGTCTGATCTTTCAAAAACATAACCTCTTCATGATTTATGTCCACAAGCAAATTATGTTCCATTTTTAGTGAAATATTACCTGGTTTTTTGTCTAGTTTGTGGAACATAGACTAAATTATAGCAAACTACTTATTTACAACTGTTAGAGAGTTCAAGTAACTCACCCATAGAATGTCGAATTGGAAAGTTTAGGAATTCTTTAGTTGATTTCTTTGAAGACTTGGCGTTCTATTCTATTACTCTGGGGAAATTGGTTTAGGATAACATGTCTGCTACCAAAATTCGAATAGAGTAAATCAGTATATTTGTGGAACTCAGCTAGGTAAAAACTTAGATCAATAGCTATGTAGGTAAAGCAGTTCGGTAAACGTCCAAGTGAGGTTGGAATTGTTGGAAAACAAGTATACCTACAGTGTTTATACAGCGTGTATAAGTAATATGTGGTCATATTTAAGGGTGTGGTACAGATCATCAAACTTAACAAATTAATCCAATCTTGACTTAATATTATAAATGCGAAAGTGAGTGTGTTTGCTTGCTTGTTACGCTTTTACGCTAAAACGACTGAACTGATTGGGATGAAATTTTGCACACGGATAGACCATGAGCTAGGTTAAGACATAGGATACTTTTTATCCCAATATTCCCACGGCATCGAGACTTATGCGGGTGAAACCGCGGGGCGCTAGTAATAATCAGCTGCCCCATACACTTGTATCGAGTAGGTATTGAAGTTTTGTATGGGATAGATGATTATTTTTTCGCGATTTCTATGTTGGTCCCTTGGGGAAAAACAGTTTGATGGTCTGTACCCATAAATATGACCACGCATTTCTGATACACGCTGTATTTAGTTTAAAAAGGGCCTTGTTTGGGCTTCGTAATAGCGTTTAGTGATTAAAATTTAATCTGAGCTGAGCCCTTTATAGTTAGGTACTTACGTGAAGCCCAAAGTGGACTGTTTGCGGACACGGCATTTTTATATTACATACAGCAGATTGAATTTTGTTTACCTACTTAGCAAAAATTTCGATAAATATATAGACAGATCTATAGTAGATACATACCTATTACAGACTTTATTTATTATATTATTTATGAACACACACAAAATACATAGAGATATGACATAATAACATTTGTGTAAAGTAAAAGTAAAGGTACTGAGTTTTTCTTAAGAACTACTTACTTACTTCACTCAATTTTTTTATTTATTTAATGTTATTAAGTACAATTTTATTTATAAGAGATTTACATAGAAACAGCGTATCTCGTTAAAACGATACGGAATGTAATTATGTATGATTGTTTTTGAATTGTTTAGATAGTGGGTGACTAATATCTTGAAAGAAATCGATATTCTTTACTGATTAGGGTGTAGCGGTTACACCGCCACATACTAACAACGCATCAAAAGACATGACGTCACACAAATCCTGCATCGCGCAATTAGAGTTTACCGCGCGAACGACATAGATAAGACTATCCGAAATCAACAGTCGGCCCGCCAGACACAACACCCGTCTGGTTGGAGGATCCTCCCTTTTCTATGGTGGATGAGTGAACTTTACACCCTGTTCCTCATACCCCTAAAAGGGGTTGCCTCATCAAAACAATTATATTCATAAATAAATAGGTAGGGTGTCATAAACTTGAGCGCAAAAATACATAACATACTGGACAGAGATCTACTCAAATCTCCTGCATGGTCCTCACAATCTGACCAAGATTATGTCAGTACCCTAATTACGTAATACACGATCAATCGGAATTTGAATAGTTTTGAAACAAATTGCTAATCCATTGCTATATAAGTTCGAAAAACATCTGTTCAACAACGTAAATAACGCAATGAATGTTGCTGAACTGTCAAATTGAAACAAATTTGTCGTAATCGTTTACGAAAATGTGTTGCGAGACTGTGACCTCTGAGTTTGTTTTGGTCTTTCTTCAGATAGGAAACATTGAACTGTAAATACCTACCTATGTCATGCTCACTCTAATGTCTCGCTGATGGTGGCGCGTGTGTAGGATCATTTAGCTCCCTTTAAAATGGTTGAGCTGAATGTTGCTAATCCAAGCGTCAAGTTCGTGAACGGGCGCCTTCAGTAGGGACTGGTAATCTTTTAGCTGCCACGGCTTATTTTAATTTAATTTTTTAATTGGTGTTTTAAAATCTTTTTATCATGGACGAATCTTGGATTGGAATGGAATCTTTCTGACTGACCGACTCCTTGACAATTCCTAAAAAGTGCCTACTGCCTGTAATTGGTTTAATAAGAATAAATTCTTTGACTTTGAGTTGAGTTTGACTCATCTAGTTTTGAAACCTACCTATTTATTTATTTATTTTATTATTTATGTACACACAGAAAAATAGATACAGATAAGACATAATCATAATTATGAGTATAAAGGTACCTACGTTATTTTTTGACGTGTAAAAGTGTCTTTTGAACCAATTCACAGTAATAAATATCATAATATCACGCCTGTATTTACCCGAACGAAGGGTTAAGCTAGGTAGTATTTAAAGCTGTCCATCCTTAGAATATTCTCTTTGCAAGTAGGATTTTTAGTGCGAATTTCGCCAATTAAATTGAACGCGTTCAGCACATCTTCAAGAGCTGTCAGTGTACAATATACCATAAAAATGTTGACACTGACAGCTCTTCAACGCGTTTTCGAAAGGCTGATCGCGTTCAGTTTCATTGGTGAAATCAGCCCTTTGTATGTAACTTACATAGTTACATAACAGACGCCATGTCATATTTTCTTGAGCCCTACTTTTGTTCAGTCATGCTTGCTCTGTTTTATATGCTTCACGGATTCATATTTCTTTATTGCGTAGGTATGAACTGTACAATTACAGCGAAATTGCTATATTTGAGAATATTGTGTTGAGGTGTAATGTACCATCGAAAAACTTCATAAATGATCATATCTATACATCGTTGTAAGGACTATTTCTGCTTGAAGCGCTAGTTGGCTATAGAACCGGGGCGGTAACAGATGTAGTCATCGTGTTCACGGGATTTTGTTTTCAAACTGCTTAGATATGAAGTTCTTCTATAGTACACAATGGTTGAGGGCACTTTAGGGTAAGCGCACACGAGCCACCCAGTCATCAATCAATCAATCATCATGTTTATTGTAGATCATAGGTACAGAAATAGATACAGGTGTTAAGAATTACAGTAATGTTGGTCAGCTATGTCCCGCCTTTTGGGCATACAATACAAATTATTAAAATTATTAACATTGTGTCATTTATTATTATACAAGAAATTAACATTATTATTTTAATAAATTAACAAAGAAAAAAATAAAAAATAAATTGCAATTAAAGAAAAAATTAAATTAACTAGATATGACCTACCTAAAGTTACAAACTTACAATCTAACATTACAACAAAAAATGAAGTACCACAAAATATAGGTCAGTCATAGATCATAAAATTAATAGTTAGCAGCACTGACTGCACCATGGTCTTGGTCAAAATATTGTTTTAAAATTTTAAAGGGACTTGTCTGACATAAAGTCTTTTAAACAGTAATAGGATTTATCGACACGGAGTTTATTTTTAAATAATTTAATTTCTGAAATGCTTCTAATATGTATTGGAATTTTATTAAATATTGTTGGAGCAACCCACAATACACTTTGCTGCAGAAAACGTGTCTTGGTCGTGATTGTGCATAATTTATCCCGATGGCGTATTCGGCTACGGTATTCAAATACACACACACAGTCACACGTGTGCGACGGATCCATACAAAACGTATGAAAAAGCATGTTAACTAATTGTCGCTGGGCTACCGGTGGCTGTAGCCAGTGGCGTGTTTGCGCCTAGCCAATAGGCTAAAGTGGCTGTACTTCGGTTAGTTAACACACAATTCCGTTCTGTTTCATCCCCATTATGTTCAGCAGTTTTCTTGAAACCTAAAAATTAACACGACTCCACCCACTTTTCATAGAACTCATACGCTATGCCACCATACATATTGGAAGTGAACCCTCCGGGAGGGTTGCCGGCATAAAGTTAACCATCGCGGACGGTCAACGGCATTAGGTTTAAAACCGTGTAACACTGTAAAACGAAGTAAAATTGGGTTTTCAGGGGTCTTGTCGCTATGCGTAGTTTCCAACCTTTTAAAATTTTAGTGAATACATATTTGAAACCTTGAATAAAACATTGTAAAAAAATATACCTACATGCCTTGATTTTAAACCCAACGCGTATACTAATAACTATTGTTAAAATATGCATCAGATTTCATTTTCACGGTTTATAATGCTGTATTCGCTAAGAAAAACCTATATTTAAATTGAGCCCTCCGCGAGGGCTCTCAGCATCCCATATACGAACGTGAATCCTCCAGGAGGCCTACCGGCACTGAATGTGTTAATCAATTATGACACAAAAATAATTGGTGTTCTCAGTTTGTTCTTTGTTTGGTGTCTGGAAGTTAATTCCAATATCCTCTTTTTATCGTCTCCTTTCATTAGTCTACAAATCTGTGTCGAGTTCTAGATTAAACGTCCAGGTATTGGCTTAAAACTAGGTACTAAAACAGAATTTAGTTTATCGGACCGTCTACCCATTTAAAGGCTGACTTTGTGTCCAACCCTTTTGTGTCTAGGAATCTGCGACCCGTACCCTTTTCTAGAAACATATAAAGTGCTTATCATAGTTTTCCTGTAAAGCGAAAAGGATTCTGTGATGTATTGTAGCTAAACGTGTAATCAGGGCTACTTTGATTTGGTTTATAAAAACGTTTTGCGTGATGAGGGGCGAACGTTAAAATGGATTTATTTTTTCGGACAGTACAGATGTTAGGCTAAAACCTAACGTCTGTCCGGCTTTCAAGGAGTATTATATTTGCGTTAAGGTGCTCCCTCACCGGGAGCATTCGCCTGTAATGTAACGTTACAGATTAAATATTATTACAGATATTGCGCACTGTTATGCTCGGTTTTCCTCCCTCACTAATGTAATGCTCGAATTGTATCATTCAGGTTGCACACTGTTGTGCTCGGTTCTCCTCCTTCACTAATGTAATGCTCGAATTGTATCATTCAGGTTGCGCACTGTTGTGCTCGGTTCTCCACCTTCACTAATGTAATGCTCGAATTGTATCATTCAGGTTGCACACTGTTGTGCTCGGTTCTCCTCCTTCACTAATGTAATGCTCGAATTGTATCATTCAGGTTGCGCACTGTTATGCTCGGTTTCCCTCCCTCAGTAATGTAATGCTCGAATTGTATCATTCAGGTTGCGCACTGTTGTGCACGGTTCTCCTCACTCACTAATGTAATGCTCGAATTGTATCATTTAGGTTGCGCACTGTTATGCTCGGTTCTCCTCCCTCACTAATGTAATGCTCGAATTGTATCATTCAGGTTGCGCACTGTTATGCTCGGTTCTCCTCCCTCACTAATGTAATGCTCGAATTGTATCATTCAGGTTGCGCACTGTTATGCTCGGTTCTCCTCCCTCACTAATGTAATGCTCGAATTGTATCATTCAGGTTGCGCACTGTTATGCTCGGTTCTCCTCCTTCACTAATGTAATGCTCGAATTGTATCATTCAGGTTACGCACTGTTATGCTCGGTTCTCCTCCTTCACTAATGTAATGCTCGAATTGTATCATTCAGGTTGCGCACTGTTATGCTCGGTTCTCCTCTCTCACCTATGTAATGCTCGACTCTGAACCTAACATTACAGATGAATGCTCCCGCACCTTTAGGTCCTGTGTTACGATAATTTAAGGGTCGGCTTTAGGAAATCGTGTTTGGATTTTGGATAAGTTTATATAGATAATTGAAGTACTAGCTTTTCTTATATACACACGATTATTATTATTATTTCTTATTTAAGTACTAACCAACGACTGGCTAGCCGAAGTCTCAGTAGTCTGTAAAAAATCGGATTGAAGACAAACAAAGAATGAATGTTAAAAAAAATTGAATATCGCTAAAAACGTGTAAAAAGCACTGTCGTATTTTGATAACTTTAAGAAGTCACCTAAACTTAAGTAAAGACAACAAAGAACAATGAACCCACATATTGTTTTTGTTTTCCATAACATTACTTCCGTTTTGCGTAAATATTTCGTTTTTGTTTTTTTAATTTTATGGTTACAAAATGTAACGTTGACTTAAAGGTGACAATTCAGGAATTTTCCGATCATTTTTCGCAAAAGTGGTTCATTGTTCTTTGTTATCTCTAGTTAAGTAGATATGATATTAATTGAGTGACTTCTTAACTACGCCAAATTTATCGAAATTAAAATGCTTTTTGCACGGTTTTAGTGATATTCAATTCGTTTTTTAAAATCTTCTACAACGTCAATTTTTTTTTCCCTTACTAGTGAAATTCTTCAGCTAGCCAGACGGCTTTTTTGCTGCGTTGACCTCGATTCTTACTCCAGTTTGAACTACTTAAGTACATAGTTACACTTTGCTTGACGAATGTAGGATGTTCTAGGTAGATTTCCGAAAATAAAAATCCTATAATGCCAGTAGAACTTACTAAAAATATAAAGTAAGTAAAAATACATGTTACTCGATAAATATATGTATGAGTATGTGTGTACAAGTTTCTCAAAGAAATAATCCCTCAAAGACATTGAAGGAAACAACTTTAGCAATATCTGCGACCCTTTCAACTGTAACTATGTATCGTCTCGAAGGGACCCCTACAGACGAACATGAAAAAAATATACAAATGATTTTACGAACAACGGCAGGCTAGTAAAGGTAAAAGAAATTACCCTAAGTAAGGAAGCAAGGTACGTGATTTATTGATAACCTCACTGAAAATGTGGGGCTGGGCAAAACAAGCAAAAAGGAAGATAAATGAATTACTTTCATTTCCAAAGATCCATTTGCGCTAAACCCTAACTGTTTTTTTAGTGTGATAGATCTCGTCGGGCTGTCTGATATTTGTTGTTTATCTACATTAGTGTACTTAACAACGTGTTTTTCACCCCTAGGTACAGTCACAGTAGATTTTTTATGGTGTAACGAACATAGTATTATCAAAACCATACTATTCGGAAAAATGTATTTTTTTCAAAGTTGCTGTTTTTATTTCACGAGAAAAACTGTTTTTAATTTTGCTTAAGAGGGAACAGGGGCTGCGAGGAATTTGTTAAATAGGTATTTGGAGAAACTATTGCCGTCGTCTTTCCTCAAAACTGTCTCCGTAGAGTGCGATAGGGACAGCTGCAGCTCAGACCGAATATATCACAAAAAAAATTGACGACATCGACGTTTCGTATTCCCCTTTTTTCTCCTCGAAAACTGAGCCGATTCAATTATTTATTACATTAATATTTTAAGAAAGAATATGTCTAGGTTCCTATCATTTTCTTCTATGTTAAAAACTTTTAGAATTTATCTGGTGGTCCTCTAATCACGGCGGTAAAAATAGAGCATTTTTTAAATTTGTTTGGAGGGTGAGATTTTCTTTACCAATAAGTTGCTGAAAAAAATGAAATAACAGGGACGTGTCTACAGCAGAACTTGATTTTATGAAAAAAAAAATATTGCTCTAGAGGCATTATTTAGAAAGAAAACAGGGGAATACATTTGTATGGAGAATTGCAGGCCCTGTTCCCTCTTAACTGTAAGGTATCTATGCTTGTGACTATACATAGGTTTTCCACCTTTAGTTACCTAGCGTACATAGTTAGGTACATATGTACCTATTCTGAAGCTTTGTTCTTGCTCTGATTAAAAAATCTAAAACCGTCTGAGAAATAAAAACCTTCAACGAACTATATTATGATTGCTATATCTATAGGGACTTGTTGCCGAATAAACTCGTATTCAAACTCTTTTTGAAGTATTCATGGAATGTATTTGAAACAAACTTACTAATGATTAAATCCTACTACTACGAATATTTGTAATGAAAAACAACTGAACAGTTCAATAATTGGCTGTCTGAGGCAAATTAAACAATGGGCAGGATTTTTGGCGTACGGATGAGTGGCGATTGTGGCGAACACAAAAAATGGCCGCTCCCATTGTGCTTGTCGAGTTATTTATTTCAGAGTTCGTTGTTCGTTTTCTTTAAAAATACCTACCCACATAAATTTTTCAAATAAAAAATACGTCGATATTATTTTTGAAGATCCTTTTATTTTTGAAGCTGAGTTGGGCGTGAATGATGGCGGTCAGTAAAAACAGATTTTGCCTCAAATATTAATAAATCTTTCATTTGAAATAGGGCTGTCATAATAAGCTCCAAAGTAGATACATATAAAATTACAGCACTCGGTAAGGGTAAGTTAAGAAAAACTTGCGGATTAAAAGTACTCTTCGGTATTATACATCCAAAGAAAATATGAATTTATTGTAAATGGTACCTACACCACTGACTACCTGTAATATTGTGTCTCCTGTAACCTTTATTTAATCCATCTAAAGGTTGTCTGTAAAAGATCGCTCTTATCGATAAGGCCGCCCATTGTGTCACCATATGTAAAATGTATGTCTGTAATTTTTATGGTGTACAAGAAAGAGTATTCTATCTCTATCTATGAGTGTATCCATTCGCAGTGGAGATCATGTAGAACATACGGTAAATAACTTATGAATGGATCCGACGTTGCTTACGTTAGCTGTAAAATGTAGCTATATAGTCAAGGACTTTGTAGACTCTTATCCATAGGAGAAGTTGTAAAGAAAACTGTCGCTGCATTATAGGCGAATTTTTTGCATGCAATTATAATTAATTTGCCATAAATCAATCTGCCTAGCCTTGTCCCAACTATGTTGGGGTCGGCTTCCAGTCTAACCGGATGCAGCTAAATACCAGTATTTTACATGGAGCGACCGCCTATCTGAACTCCACAACCCAGTAACTGGGTATTACGATAGCACTTGGTAAAACTGGTTGTCAGACTTTCGGGCTTCTTCCGTAACGACTGTCAAAGATCCACGAATGAGAGTCGGGACCAACGGCTTAACGTGCTTTCCGAGGCACGGAGGAGTCTCGGTATGTAAAGATGTTCACCCATCCACGTACCAAACCCGGCAAGCTTAGCTTAACCAGATGGATCGGTCCGTGTGGCTGTTATTAGGTACCTACCCACGAGCTCCTCTAATTAATTTGCTATAAATAAATGCATTAAGATAAATTCTGGATTTGGTAACATCCATGAACCGGAATTGCCGACGATCCGATCAACAAACAACATGACATATCATCACGCCTTGTTTCCCCGAAGGGTTGGGCAGAGGTGTACCTGTAGTACACCCACATTTTGCCAGTTCTGTTTTTTAAGTCCCATGTAATAGGGGGCGAGCCTAATGCCATCAACCGGGCACAATTCCAGACTCCGGGCTACTACTGAGAAATTCCTGTCTGTGTCTGTGTTTTATCATTTCTTTGTAAACATAATGGTACATACCCATACGTAGAACCATCTTCATAAACACGAAGTTTCATACCTACAAGTACTAAGAGATACCTTCGTGACTCATCGTGTGTACTGTCAACCACATATCAGTCGTAACACTTGCACTATGAAAAACCGCCTTTAATGCTACGACATAAATACGCTGTTAATGTCAAATTGTTGATGAATGAAACCACTGATCTACGGTTGACTGTACCTAGTACTCATAATCAATGGCTTTTAGGTTTCATTTTGTCTTTATAACACACGCTAGACTTTTTCCAAAGTGTTCCTTATGTATTTTGATCTGAAAATAATTTTCATTTGAATTTGCATATTAATTTATATTGAGGCATTCCTAATTAAACATTTTGGCCCACAAACATCTGCTACAGTAATTGAAATCCATTCAGAATCAATCGTAAATCTTCAATTAACCGTAACCAAAGGTACGTTGACACGGTCTAGTGTATTTCACATAAATTGATTACATAGTAATGCATTAAGCATTACTCAGCAGACTGGACCATTGTTATGATTTATTTGAAGTAAATCGGCTAGATTAATACCACAGCGTAACAATAACTTGTGTTCTATATTAGTTAGACTGCAATTATTGTGTTAGATTGCTTATTAATTAATGTTAGCCTGTGTCAGAAACGTATATGTAATTGTGGCATTTGATTTTGACATTTATTGGTTTGTTTGGTTTTGTATTTTTTTATTGGTTGATTGCTTCGAAGGTCTAGTGGTCGCAAAAAAAAAAACGAGCGAAGTGATATTGGGATTCTCACTACCTCCGGAGTCTGGATTTGTGCCCAGTTGATGGCAATAGGATCGCCCCCTATTAATAATCATCGAAAGACGTCCACTGCTGGATATAGGCCTCGCCATAATCGCCTCGCTTGGCAGGCGGGATGGCGCCCTATTACATGGGACGTAAAAATAACTGGCAAAATGTGGGTCTACCTACTATGGGTACACCTCTGCCTAACCCTTCGGGGAAACAAGGTGTGATGTTATGATTTTGATAATGTTTGGTTTGAAGATTAAAATAGAAAGAAAACACGTTTATTTTCGGTAAATATGACGAAAAGAAAGAGAACACAAACACAAAAAGAACAAGTTGGGGGAAAATATGCGTCACATCCACGCAAAACGGCCATCGCTCAGCATAATGCTGGGACCCTATGCGAGACAGAGCCACGGCGTTGGATATCAGTGACAGCCAGGTAGGTATTGGGCGTTCTAATAATTTCTAACGTGACGATATTATCGTCGGCACCACGATAACACAGGGAAGTAAAATGTATGGAAATATGCAGTGTAATATTATTCAACAACCTGCCATCGTATTTAGATATTGATTTATTTTGCACGAGTGCGTTAAGAATCAGGACAATTTTGAGTAGGGAATATTTCAATGAGTGAATGTTTGTGGTTTATCACGGCTTACCTACCTATATTCCATATCTTTTTGTATATATATTTTTTTTGTTTTTTTTTTGTTTCTGTGATCTTGTGTTTCAACATTGTAACTTATATGCGGAAGCTTGTAATTAGCAATTGTCAGATGTTTACTACTTCGTTACCATTTACGTGTATTAATTAGTCTATAAGCTTTCTTAAAAGTGTAAAAATAAAATTAAAATAAATAAATATATGAAGACACTTTAAAATTTTCGTCCACGATAACGTGATTCCATACATTTTATGGACGTGGATGTCCGCAATAATATCGTCACGTTAAAAATTATAAAAGTGCACCAATTAGCGCCACTTTGACAAGAGCTCTTCCATGTCGACAATGATTAGAAAATATATGATTCGTTCAGCATTCAGTCACGATAATAGGTCACGACTAAAGAAAATAATAGGCGCTTTGACATTTTTGACAGGTGCCCGGACCTGACGCCTCAGTGCTGTCACCAAGTGAACGTCATTTCAGAAGACCTTCATTCCAATTAAATCCATTACATTGTTTATAACTTTATAGTCGGCAATGCGTTGGGCTAAAACAAATGAATGTCTGTGTCATTGCTTGTTTGAGTAACACTCGTGATGGAAATAGTAGAAAAATTGACTTCCGTGTTATCTAAAACCTGTTTCATGTCAATATTTCAATGAAGCCAAAAGCAGTTCTTACCAATTGCTCTATATTCGGACCTCACTGCATTGGATGACATTTCTTAATACATTTTTAGGAGCTTTTATATCATACATACATATATACATAAACTCACGCCTCTTTCTCATGGGGGTAGGCAGAAAATACAGAACGCCACCTGCTACGATCCTTACATATTCCTTTTGAGTTCAGAATACATCTGGTCATACTCGCACGCCGGGTTGCGAGTACGCATGTAACGTTTCTGAAGTCCATTACCTACAAGGTCACGAAGGGACAAGAAGAAGAATAAGGTCACTATAGTCTTTCTAGGGCATCTCCTCCCGGCGTTTCAACATCTGTTACGAGTATATCAATTCTCCAAAAGTGCTGTGTCCAATTTTTCAACCACCAGTGCAAATAAAATTAATCTGAAAAATCACTGTTTTGCTGACAAAATGAAAACTCTACGGCAAAGTATATTTGCATACCGTTATGATATTTATGATTTACTCTCTGTACCTACATATTTAATCTTGCCTTTCATACTTTATTGTTTATAATATTAAAATAATCCGCTAATACTAAATCAAACTAAAATTGCTTGTTAGCCAGTGTTTTAATTAAAAAAAACAGTTTTATATAAAGTTTCAATTATATGAGGATCTCATCTTAATAAAAACAGTGTTGGAGATAATAGAATCTTTCAATATTTGAGAATAAGCTCTACATATTTAAGAATTAGTATTTTTTTCTCCGTGTCTTAGATTCGATCTCATTTAACTACCTTAGGTATGTACTCTTTGCCCTTTTGTTCTATGAGCTCTTAGTTTGTTTCGGCCTTTCTTCTCAGAGCAGTCGGATAGGAAACGCCGACCTCATATAGTTTTTAAAATATGATTAACGTGTAAAAGTGTTTGTACAAACCTACATACAGAAATAAAATCATTTATCAAGTTTTTCCCGTATCCACACAGCAAAGTTTTTTTTTTTTTTTTTTCTAACTGAACAGACAGCTGTGCTGCTGGGGAGTTTGTTGCGCCACTTCTTCTTCCCAGCAAAAGCACTAGGAAGTGGTGAAGGGTGGGCGTTTTGGGGACTGTCTTATGTAATTTTGACGTTCGAAAAGTGCTGATTCTCAGCCTAGTTTGAATAAATGACTTCTGAATTTTGCATTTAGAATGGTTCATTAATGTCATAATATATTCCTTTGTAGATATTGATTCATTTAATTCAATATGCCTCTAATACTCTTAATAGGACTTTTACTCTCCCACGGTTCATCAAACAGTATTGAAGGATATCTTAGGCGGAATTTAACAAAGAGAGGACTATTAACCCCAGAAGGAGAGGCATTACGCCCACTTTACACTTTCGCCTTGAGTGTGACGTTCAATGCCGGATTCTTAATAGCGGAAAGTGAACAGTATTGTGGGCTTTTATAATTTCTAACTTGGCGATATTACCGTGGACGTCCACGGCATCAAGATAACACAGTGATTTAAAGTATGGAAATATATAAAGACGCTTTTTAATTTCCGTCCACGATAACGTTATTTGTAACGAGCACGTATTACCTTACATTTTATTTTTCTGGACGTTGACGATAATATCGTCACATTAGAAAATAATAAAAGCGCACATAGGTTAAGTAAGACCAATATGTATTTACTTATAATATATATAAAAATATGCTTTCCTTAGTTTAGAATTTAGAAGCTTAGACACGTCTGAATGACCTCCAGACAATCATCAGAGCACTGGTGACCAGTCGTTGTACGAATTTCAAAAATGGCAGAAACCAAAAAATCGATATAAACTTTGAAATCAATCGATCTAAGCTTTACTTAGTCCAATTAGTTTCGAGAAATTATCTTGATAAACGTGTCCTAGGACCAAAAATTTGGTGACATGGGCCCACGTAGTGGACCGTGGACTACGACCCACTTCCTGTCAGAATGGTGGGGTGAGTCTCCGTAGCAGGAATGCTTTAGGCTAATTACGTTATGTGTGCCAAAGATAAGATTAATAAGCAATACAATCCGGTTTGAGAATTTAGGATCTGGCATCAAACAGGTGACGTGACTCGACGTGAGCTACTGATAAAAACTATGTCAGTCAAACGATAAACGTTTTTATAGTTTAAATATTGGTTTACTTAGTCAAAAAACATACACATTACACATTGATGTCGAAAAAATCGACACCTATTAAAACCGGATGAGTAATTATCTAGTTATATACGATAGAACATAACATACTGACTGTAAAACTCATTATCCTTCCATTACGTAGTTGGGTAAAAATTTACGATAATCTTAAATGTTTGATACAAACCCAAGGCTCTATCATGCGCAAATGGGGGCAGTTTCATTAACATTAAGAGCCTTCAGTCATTATCATGATCATTAAGTCTGACTATGACGTTAACGATACTGCACCCGGACTTTGACAAATTACTCTAACGTTTGGGTAGCCATCAGTGAATTGATCTTAGTTACCTGTTATATATGGTGGCTTTTTAGAAGATTTAATTTAAATGAGTTTGAAAATTGTGATTTTATTATTGTACCTACAGTTAGCTTTCTAGATCTTTGAGAGTTGTTACGTATCGCCAAAAGCCTGAAAGTCTGATAAACAGTCTTACCTGAGTATCGTGTTATTGGAGGGGATCGGGTGCTGGAGGTCGGTATACTGGTATTGAGCTGCATCCGGTTATTAGTGGAACCCGCCCCCAACATACATAAACATAACATCATGCCTTATTTTCCCAAAGGGTTGGGCAGAGGTGTACCTGTAGTACACCCACATTTCACCAGTTATGTTTTTTAAGTCCCATGTGACCCAGGGCGAGCCTATTGCCATCCACCGGGCACGATTCCAGACTCCGGGCTACTACTGAGAAATTCCTGTTGGAAAAACCCAATAATAATTTGCCCGACTTGGGAATCGAGCCCAGGACCTCATGCTCAGTAGTAGCGCTTGTGACCACTAGACCAACGAGGCAGTCAGTCCCCAGCATAGTCGGGATGATATGGCTACGCAGATGATGACGAATCTTATCGTGGTGGGGCAGAACTCTCTTTAGACGACTTGATAAGCCTTTTTGAAACTCACCCAATATTACCAACTTTCTTCAGTAGTATTTCGTTAATAAATACTTATTTAGTGGAACAGGGTGTAAAGTTCACACATCCGCTATTGAAAAGGAAGGACCCTCCGACCAGACGGTCTGGCGGGCAACTGCCCAACGATTGATGTCGGATAGTCTTATATATTTCGTTCGCGTGGTAAACTCTAATTGCGCGATGCAGGATTTGTGTGTGGTGTGTATGTAGATGCCGCCACACTTACTTATCTAGTGATCTTTCTACATGGATTATTTATTGAACGTTGCTTAATATCTTCGTCATTACTGAATTCCGAATAAGTATGTCATTAACTACATATTAAATCCCAAAGTAGCTTCTTCCATAACCATAGGTAAAGTGACTTACATACTTACTCGATCGGGAACGTGACAAGAATGAAACATGTAAATGGACAAAATAATATTCTTCCGTAAGCGAATATTATTTTGTTCGTTTTATTACCGTCTCTCATATTATTGAGTGAATATTTTATAGTGGCGTGGGGAAAAATCCTGTATTGCTTTTATAGCCCCCTGATTATAATAAACGTCCATACGGTGTGTTACCCTTATTTTTGTATTTTGATGAATGTCTAGCCTTTCGTTGTTGTTAATTTTGTAAATTTTGTAAACTGTTAACTATTCCGTCAAGTTAATCAATGGGCACTTAAATGAAATCATTACGCAATTTTCAAGTGGTCTCGATTTCTGAGAGTCCGAAAACTCTGGATTATCAGACTTTGAGATACTGCAGAACTTTAAAATCAAATAAATCTGCGCTAATTACAGATTTGCTGATATTTTAAAACTTAAAAAAATTACGAAAAAAAAGAAATGAAAATAATAAATAAATTCTTTATTGCCATGAACAGTTGTGCGTTTGTAAGAAAAAGCGCCATTCGCGGTGGATCTTTGGTTCTTGTTTCAAACAAGTTGAAATGTAAACAACGTTTAGATTTAGTTAATCTTTCCATCGAGCGCACTATTGAGTTGTCTTGTGTTGAACTCGAGCGATACATTATCATTTGTGTTTATCGACCCCCCTCTGGTGATTTTATTAGTTTTGAATCGGTAATGGAGGATTCGCTCAATAGGTTAAAATCAAGTAATAAAAGTATCATTTTATGTGGAGATTTTAATATTAATATTTTAGATGTTACTCCATTAAGTATTAGACTTCTTAATCTGTTTAGGTCTTATAATTTAATTAACTTGTTTTTTGAAGCTACTAGGATCACGGCATCTTCGTCAACTTGTCTTGATAATATATTTAGTGATTGTGATGCCAAAAATAAATTAGTGTTAAGTGACTTAACGTCTGACCACTGTGGTTTATTAGCTAGTTTCCCCATGCCATTACATAAAAAGCCGCATAAAATAGAATGTAGGCCATATACAGCTAGTCGTTGCAATAAATTTAAAAATAATATAGCTCATAGAATAACACCATCTATAATAGAACACGAGAATCCTAATGAAATGTATGCAGCCCTTTTTGATGTTGTGCAAAAAGAGTACCAATCTACTTTCAAGACTAAAACTATTGACATTAATGGCACCTCCGTTGGCTTTAATCAATATGGCCACTCCGGGTATTTATAAAAGTAGAGCGAGACTATACGAGTTATATGGTTTGAAAAAATATAGATTTGATACTCCTTTCCTAGAGTACGTCAAAAATTATTCAAAATTATTTAAAAAGGTTAGTGTTTTTGCTAAATCTAAATTTTTAAGCGATACAATTAAAAATTGGAATAATAAAGTAAAAACCACTTGGAAAATTATTAACAATGAAACGGGTAAATCGGTTAAGCAAGATAAACAACTTGAGATTAAGGTCGATAGTAAATTAGTTACTAAAGCAGCTGACGTAGCTGAGGCGTTTAATGAGTTTTTTGCCAACATACCTATAACTACGACTCGCTCCTTAAATTCGTCCCCATCTAAAGCTGAAAACCTTTTGTTTAGTAGTGTGTCTAAAAGTAGTCGCTTATTTAGCTTCGAACATGTAACGCCTCGTGATGTAGTTAATGTTTTCAACACACTCAAGTCTAAAAACACTGGTGATTACTGGGGAATCTCCATTAAACTTTTGAGTAATATAATAGACATCGTAGCCCCCTATCTAGCTGTTACTTTTAATAAATGTGTTGATTTAGGAACTTTTCCTGACCTCATGAGGAGTACTAAAGTTATACCATTATTTAAATCAGGTAATAAAAATGACGTTGGCAATTTCAGGCCTATTTCTATTTTACCAGCATTCAGCAAAATATTTGAAAAGTTAATACTCAAGCAGTTGCTAAGACATTTTAATTTAAATAGCCTCCTTCATAATGAACAATATGGCTTTACAAAGGGTCGTTCGACTACAGATGCGGGTGTTGCTCTCCTGAAACACATATTTAACGCATGGGAGAACTCTCAAAATGCTTTTGGAGTTTTCTGTGATCTCTCCAAAGCCTTTGATTGCGTGCACCATGACACGCTTTTGCGTAAACTGCGTCATTATGGTGTGCTAAACGAAGCTCTCAACGTTTTAAATTCATATTTAAATAATAGGTCGCAATGTGTAGATGTTGATGGTGTAAAATCTTCCGGGCTACCAGTTCAGTTAGGTGTACCTCAAGGCTCAATACTGGGTCCATTCTTGTTCTTAGTATATATCAATGACTTACCATTCTATTTAAAGGGTATCTGTGAAGTTGTACTGTTTGCAGATGATACCTCTCTTATTTTTAAAGTAGACAGGAATAGACAAGATTTTGACGATGTAAACAGTGCACTATCAATGGTTACGGATTGGTTTACGACAAATAACCTAGTTCTCAATGCCAAAAAAACGAAATGTGTAAAGTTTGCCCTTCCAAATGTTAGAAATCTAGGACCCAACATCGTCTTAGATAAAGAGGTGCTTGAAACTGTAAACTCGGCAGTTTTTCTGGGCATAACAGTAGATGCCAAACTTCAGTGGGGCCAACATATATCGAGCCTAGCGGGAAGGCTCAGTTCGGCCGCCTACGCCGTCAGAAAAGCAAGACAATACACTGACGTTGATACAGCTCGGTTAGTCTATTTTAGTTATTTTCATAGCGTTATGTCCTATGGTATTCTGCTGTGGGGCAAAGCTGCAGATATTCAAAATATATTTGTCCTCCAAAAACGAGCTATTCGAGCAATTTACCAGCTAGGTGCCAGAGTTTCTCTAAGAGATTTTTTCAAAGATATCGGTATTTTCACAGTGGCATCACAATTCATCTTCGCCAACATCTTATATATTAGGCAAAATTTACACTTATACACTAAAAACAGTGATATTCACAATGTTAACACAAGAAGTAAGGATAAACTACGTGCTCCCTTTCACCGGCTTCATAAGGTTCATAACTCATTTGTTGGGCTTGGTATAACCTTTTATAACAAGCTACCCTCTTCTTTGCTAGATTTGCCTTTTAATGCGTTTAAAACTAAATTAAAGTCCAACCTTTGTTCAAAGGCATACTATTCTATCAACGACTACTTAAATGATAAGAATAGATGGTCGCTGTGATTAACTCAAGACAATGTTTAAATGTTCTTTCTCCAGAATTAGTTTACCTACTGACAGGTTATATGAGTTTATATAATTGTTTATAATTTTACTTTATAAGTCAATTTATTTTAATTTTATTTTAATTTAGTGCTGACATAATCTACTCATTACAATGTTTTTTTTTAATGAGTTGTATTGCAATATGTGGTTAGCTAGCGACCTCGACAATTATTTATTTTACCTCGATGGTCCTAGTTTATCAATTGTAACTTCTAGTTACAGCTATATGTAAGCGGGCACGCCCTTTATGCTTGGAGGCTTTTTCTTTTTTTGATATTGTTTACTTTTAGTTATTTTTATTTCTGCTTGAGTATAGTTCTCGATGCTTTTGGTTGGTATATTGGCGTGTGCTAGCTGTCATATGGCTATTAATTATAGCTATTTAATTTAAATTATTTTTTGCATATTGTAAATTGTCTTGCATACTGTTGTATAGAATCATTTTTTATTTTTTTTCTAACTGAACAGACAGCTGTGCTGCTGGGGAGTTTGTTGCGCCACTTCTTCTTCCCAGCAAAAGCACGAGGAAGTGGTTAAGGGTGGGCGTTTCGGGGGACTTTCTTATGTAATTTTGACGTTCGAAAAGTGCTGATTCTCAGCCTAGTTTGAATAAATGACTTTTGAATTTGAATTTGAATTTTGAATTTGAATTTGAACAGGTTACAGAAAATTTGAGACCTTGGCTCCAGAGCTAGGTTTGAGTACTATTCAATATTTTTACAACTAGAAATAGTTTTCAACGTAATTTTATTGAGTTTAATTACTTCGCTTGTGAAGCAAAAATCAATATGGTTTCTTTGCTTAAACATCTCTAAGTACATATTCTGACTGTTTTTTATTTAATTTCATTCTAAAGATTCTCCCGAAAATCTAATTAATGAGAAAGTTTACTGTTCACAAATATTTTATGAAGAAGTTTTATATTTAAAAATACTTTCTATTGCAGGTATTATCACTATTTACAATGGTATGTTGAACATTTGTACAATATGAGCTTTTTAGTCACTCGAGACATAAACGGTTGAAGGGTTTTGATGAATATCATATCAAACAATCCGTCATGATACTTTAGCAGGTTTTGCAAAGTTTAGACGTCAGAATTTTTTATGAAACCTTTTGCTTTTAGACTAAAATACTCCTAGTTAATAAGGCAGATGAAATGAAATTCAAGTACTTTTACTACAATTACTTGGCAAAATCCAATGGGAGAGGTGAAGTTTTGTGGGAGCGGCAGTTTAGATTTTTTTTATTGACAATTTATCTTTATTAACTTGAAGATGGTGATGGACCAAATAAATTAATTTAAAATAATTTTACTTGCTGAAAAAGTACAAAATATTTAAAAAAATGCAAGCAGTCATAGGTAATCCGACACCCTGTATTTTTTCCTCTTAAGTAATTATTTTTGGTTTTCTTCTTAGATTGTTTTATTTTATGCCTGTACTATTTTCAGCATCGCTGAAACAGCAACAGTTAAAGCTTATATGCTTAAAACCGCAAGTAATTAGCAAAAGCTTTTTTGTTATTTTTGTTCTGCATGTCCGTTTGATAGCCAAACATACACTGTTTCTTCAAAAAGGCAAAACGAATATCAATTTTCAGTAACTGCATTGCGCGTTTCTACTTAGGCAATGAGATCATTTAACTTGATGAAATTCAAGAATGTCAATTTTACAATTCATGGGCAAGTGCAATTCAAGGCTGTTCGGTGCAGAATTTCTGATAAATAAATTTGTTGTGAAGGTGGTGCCAGTTAGCTAATTATTTGAATTAATATTTTCAGTTCTTTCCTATATCACTGACAGTGATCATAAGAACTTTATGACTCACATTTATGGTAATAATTTTTCATTTATAGCTTTCATTACCTTCTCAATAAAATAACGACCACTATTTAGCATTCGACTTTTACATGACTATTAAAAAGCCTAAAAGGAGCATTATGTTTTAAAACGAGTAGATAGCCAGCCTCCTGTTTTTTTTTCCTACTTCACTGTAATAATAATGGTGACTGAGGTGTGTGACTCTGCCCGATAGCTTTCATTACCCTCAATAAAATCACAAGGAATATTAAATTCATATTTTTTATGCTTTATTAAAAGGGTTTTTTTTTATCCATACGGATATGCCAATCCCATCGTACCGCATCAACTATTTAATTTTAATTAAAGTCATCATCATTTCAACCGGCAGACGTCCACTGCTGAACATAGGCCTCCCCCAAGCACCGTCACTTCGACCGAGTCTGTGCCTCCCACATCCAGCGGATTCCTGCGGCCTTTACAAGGTCATCGGTCCACCTTGAGGGAGGCCTTCCAACGCTTCGTCTTCCGGTACGCGGTCGCCACTCCAGAACCTTTCGGCCCCATCGGCCATCTGTTCTGCGAGCAATGTGCTCTGCCCGTTGTCACATAAGTTTAGAAATTCTTCGGGCTATGTCGGTTACCTTGGTTCTCCTGCGGATCTCTTAATTTCTACTTCGATCACGTAGGGAAACTCCAAGCATAGCCCTCTCAATTGAAGTAAATACAACTTTAACTATAAACTGTAACAGAAATTGCATCATTCAATGACTAGGCATATATTTCACCAGACCACACAGCCTCCATCCAATCTTCCAATCACTGATCTAGGGTTTCGCTAAAATGTTTTAAATTAGCGCAACGTGCAAATATTCAATTTAAATTCTTTGATCAATGATTCCCTTTCATTCTTGCACCAACAAATGTTCATCCATCAACAAATGTTGCACATCTAAAATTTTGTTGCATATTCTAAAATTAGTTGATGCGAACTTTCGCATATTTATACCGCCAGCGGCTTCTCTCGTGATATCCTTATAAATTGTTGTTGCCTTTGTTACTCAGTGATAATACAGCATTCAACTAGTGAAAGAATTTTTAAAATCGCTCCAGTAGTTTTGAGCTTATTCATTACAAACATACATACTAAAAATCAAATCTTTTCTCTTTATAATATTAGTTTACACAACTGACTTTAGCCCAATTGTAACAAAGCCCAAAAGTTATGTTTGTGTCGGTAAAAAAAAACTAGCCTCTTCAAAACATTTTCCTCATAAAAATGATGAAATATTGTTACAATTTCTCTTTTCAGTTTCTCATTACTCGTTAATATGTCTTAAGCCTCCCTGATTCCATTATTCGTTCGCCTAATTCCAGTTCAGTTCATTTCAGTGTGTCTCATTTGCGGGCAAGCCATATTCCGCCTGTGTAATAATAATTTGGCAAATATTAGTACTGGAAAGGCCTGTAATCCAGGCAGAGCTAATCACGACGTACGCCGCATTTGTCAGGCTGTAACCGGTTTAGCGTGATCATCATTGAATACAAAAGTAGATGGCTAGAGATTGTAGTACCTATCTGTTAGATGGAAATTTTCGCTTGTAGGTATAGTATCTATAGTGTATAGTATTGACTATAGTGGGACTTAGTGGGAATCATTTCAATCATGCATGTATGTATGTATGTTCACCTGTTACCTCATAACTCCTAAACTACTGATCAAAATTTGATAAATGAGGTATCGTTGAAAGCGTCTTGATCGTCCGCTGCCGCTGGTTATACTCGTAGGCTATGTGACGTCGCATTATGTCAGTTGATGAACTCTAGTTGTTAGAGGACCTAGTTAATTTTTTATCATGTGGGTTTATTCACACATTAATTTATTTAAGTCAAAATAATTATATGGAATTTCATAACGATATCCTTATCAAATGAACAAATTTCTTCATAATCAGTAGGTAAGTCTATTGCGGACAGACGAATATACCATCATCAAAATTATTGATTCTATTAGTAGGTATCTACGCGGGATACCACACATTTTTTAAGATTCGTAAAAATGCCTTTGACAAATATCTTTTATATAAGTAGTCTTGAGCCTTGGAGACATCTTTGTTGCTCTTTCCTGCTTATCTTCCTTAGGGTCGAGGTTCCTCTGACCTTAGAGGACGTGCCCTCCCAACCTTGTTTACTTAAAAGCTTTCCTTCGCACGGGATCGTCTCCCTTCGTACGAGATCGTTTCCGTGTTCGTGCGACAGGTAACTCTTAGCTTAAGTGCCAGTACAGTACTGGAGTTTGCTTTTTAGGGAGACTGTTATGACGACTGGGTTTTTGTTTGATGTTTACTGTTGCAACTATGGAAGGATCCACATATGCGTGGATATAGCTAGTTGGAGATTCTTGAATTTATGTGTCTGTTTTGTAAATATATGCGACTTACCCGTAACTTTTTACGACTCTGATTGAGTTGTGTCAAACTTTCAAGCGGGTTCAATGTTACTTAACTCCATTTATTTTAGCATTAGACAAATAAAGGCTAAATAACGACAGGTACTGTGTAATATTTTTATAATTACTGCACTTTACAGTAATTTTTTAAATGTAAATGGTGAATAGATAATGGTGCCGATTCTCTTGTCACAAATGCGTCTAAACTAGACTAAAAATCACCTAAATTTAGTTTACTTTAAACAGACTAAAGTGGAACAACTTAACTATATTTTAGTTTGACAGCACTAAGATTGTACTGAGATTTTAATTTAGTGAAAATGACAATTTTGCTATTCTGAATTTGACGTTTTTCACCTAAAATTTTAATTTTCTAACTAATTCTGACCATTTTTAATCGCCACTGAAAATGGTGTGGAATATTATTAGTTGTCATGAACTAAAATTCACACGAATATCTCGACTTCGGGTGCAAAAACAGTACTGTACTGGATTTTTTTCTTTTCTTTTGCTTATATCTCGAAAATGGTGTGTCGTATCGCAAAAATAATGAAAATTTCGACCCCCAAAAGAAACCCTTATTTATACCCCTAATACTCAACACGTAGGTAATATTTTTTTTTTCCATACTAAAAGTGAAAAATTCCATAAAAAAACACGTCGAGGCTGCTCCCACTGCGCAACTCCGGCTCTAAAAAAAATTCACGGGGTAGGGCAAACAAGTATGTACCACGTGGAGTCGCAATTGTCAAATTCGATTTAGTTGTGTCAAAATATTTTTTTAATTTAGACGCTATTCTGTAGTAATACAGAATAGCGTTAAGATTCTCATAGCCAAAAGTAAGGAATTTTAGTGATAATTAAGTTAGTTTAGTCCGGTGTACAAGAGAATCGGCACCAATATTGTTTTTTATCGTGAAATAACGGAGTTTAATATACCTTTATATCGAAATAACGAAAGCGTGATAACTGATATCCGTTATTTGTCTAATGTTATAATAAATGGAGTAAAGTTCAAAGATGCGATCTATATTTTTCAATTTCAGTTTTAAACGCAGTTAAAAGTCCAGCTCCCGAGGACCTCGGGCTAAACTTTTAATTCACTAAGTTATTTGTATTCTGCATTTGAAATTAAATTTAAAAAATAACAAAGAACAAACAAGTCTAGCTTTAAAATAAGTTGTTATACGAAATTGAAAGCCAGCGAACGACGAACTAAGCTTTATTTATGAGACAAAAAATTGTTTGACACAAAACATTCGTTGGACTAATTAAAACGGGCGATCCATTTGCGTATTCAAATACTCTATGTAGTTTATTAACGCATTTGTTCACGAAATTGGTTTCATCTGCAAAGAGAAGCTCCGTTTGAAGACAAAGTGCATTTTTAATGATAGTTTATAACATCTTTGTAACGTATAGTTTAATTTTCATTGCGGTTAGAGCGTTTTCGGTTTGGTATATGTGTTTTACTGATCCGTAGATAGTGTGGATAGACCTTTTTTTTTTGGTTGGAAATTATCAAATAACTTCTCCCGCTCTGGGCGGAGCGTTCACTCTTACTGACTAAAACCCACCCGTGTTCCTTCAAATGCCTGAACGTTGCCAGGGGCCACGGTATCCCTTTCGGACTTTCCCGCAACCCCGGCAGGCAACGGTCCTATCGGCATCTCTTTGAGCGTGGAACACAACGCGCCGTCTACCTGGGCCAGCCGATCTACTCCGTAAAAATCTCACCGTGAAAACTCAGGTGAAGTGAGCTGTTATTCCACTGACGCTAGGGATGGACAATGTTGACAGCTCACTTATCCTAAGTTTTCACCGTGAGATTTTTATAGAATAGCACTGCTGGTCCTTATCGGACGGCGAGCTACGGCTTGCGATTCCAGTGTGGATCACCTTAAACCACATTCTGTCTTTCTCTTCGTCAAAATTACTGCCATGGGAAAGTTGAATATTCCCATAAAAAAGCTAATACCAAAGATATTACCGAAATTAAATCTAATCTTGAAGTGACCGCAGTAAAAGCTAGCAATAATGTTGTAAATTACTATTAATACATTTTTAAACCCTGAAATTGTCTGCAATATGAAGCAGATTCTAGATGAATTAATTAGTCTCGGTACCATATTAACAACCGTAAAATTCACATTCACTTTCCGGTAAATGTTTTTCATTTAAGTCGATGCTATGATTGTTTCAATTTGCACTTAGTCAGTTTTACTGTTTCGTCCAATAGTAAGACCCAATTAAACCGTTCCGACATAGATCGGGTCCAGGTCGTTCAGTTCAGAACAATTGATTGGAACCCTTGCTGCTATTGGTCGATTGTGCTGATTGCTCGTCGTCTTCACTTATTTTTAAAACAAAAGCAACTGTTTTATTAACTTCTTTGACGTTGAAGACATTATTGGAACAAAAGTTTGCTTCCTCGAGAACCATTAAAGTTATTTTAGTAGTTGATACGTTTAGTAATAAGATCGAGTGAGGACTGAAGGTGACTTTGATTACCTAATATTGAATTGTAATGCATATTGTATGAGATGAATATATTCTTCTTCAATTTCGTTACTTACAGTTTTAAAGGATTTTGGGGTGGCTTTCGAGCTTTTAAGCGAATTCAATTTAGGAGATTTACTTGTCATATACTTTGGATTGTTGTAAAATCGAAGATATTTAAGGTCATTGAACAGTTTTTATCGTTCGTTGATATATTATCATGAAGACTGCAATGCGATGACTTGAGCTATTAGGTACGATGTATGACGTAATTTCTTAACTTCAAAAATTCTATCATGGATTCATGGAAAGATGAAACCTAGATTACAGTACCAATGAACGAATGACTTAAACCCAGTTTTTAATAATAAATCGTGCTACAATAATCCCCTAATCCATCCATCGGCCGTTAATTATTCCATGGTGACGTCAAATTTATTCATTTTTTACCCGTTGCGTGAGGACCGTGATTAATATTCGTAATATCTGAAGATCTTTACGCCCTTTAATTTATCAAAGAAAGTGAGTGTATCTCGAGTGAGTCGTGACAACACGGGAATATTGCGTGAATCCTTTTTAATTCATTGTTCACATCCGAGGCAGCCATTTTGGTTCGACGTCATTCATTTCAAAAATCAAGCTAGCTTGTAATGTTTCTGACATTTCTAATTAGAACAATCGGAACAGTTGAAGGTTATGATGGTTGTACGTGTACAAATGGATTGTACACAATGGTTGAAGTTGGTGCAGTTTGCATGAAGAAAGTTTAATGTAATCGAACAGTGCGAATGAAGCAATCGATTTCGATATGATTGCACCATATTTAAAAAATGAAATGTACCTATCTTTACCATTTATGTCATGTTTTGTAGACAGTTTATGGCTAGTGTTGAACGTATTTTGGCGTCCATTGATGTATTTCCAATCAATTCTGATTAAACTGCACGAAATGAACAAGCGATGTTGAAGTGTGGCCAGCATCCATTGTGTACAAGATCGAATAAAGCAGAGAGCATGTTTTTTTTTCTTTTGTGATACGCTGGCAATGGTAACTATTTTATTTTACTGGGTTCAGTTTTACAGCTCTTTTTACGACATTCAAGTGCTATAGATTGAAGCTGAAAGCTTTGTGGCTAATGGGCTCTGGATGCAATTTAGATCGGAATTTGATTTTATACGAATACTATTTCTCGCTAAATATTTTTCAATTAGGTTTTAGATGAAACTATTACTTCGTGTTTGTGGACTCTAGAATGGTTAATATTATGAAACTAAAATGAGATTAAAATACTTTTGATACTGCTTCAAATTAGCTTTTTAGGCATCTGGGGAAACTAAGTTTAATTATAATGGTGTGTCTAGACCAAAAAGGCTTCACATTCCTAATTATTTATATCTAGTATTTTTAGAGCAATATTAATAGGTATATATATACTAAATGGTATGCCGAAGTTAATGAGAAAAGTTCAAATTACATTGTATGAATATTTTTAATTAATATTTATTTAGGGTGTAAAAAATTCTACCTATTTACATGTAATTATAGAAGTAGGTAGGTACTGTTGTTTTCTGTTAGCTTTGGCACTGGCTGTTTTAGTATTCCATACGGATTATAGGATCACTTTTTTGTTCGTCCGTCTGTCTGTCAGTCTGTTAAGATCCCCTCAGGAACGCACGGAGGCATCAAGTTGAAATTAATATCAAATACGTAGGTCTACGGTCCCTTGGAGCTCTAAAAAAATCAAGTTTCTAAGTTAACGCAATATACATACATAATCTAGTAGACATAATCTGATACTCGCAATAAATCAAAACCTATAAGGCAAAATAAAAAGTGACAACATTATAAATGAATGACTTCCGAACTTTTTCCTTAACTTGTGCTGTGAGACCTTGCTTCTTGCCAAATTTCATAATTCTAGTCAACATCCCGTTGACTAGAATTATGAAATTTGGCAAGAAGCAAGGTTTGGCAAGTAGGTAAGCAATCGCAAAATAAAAAGTGACAACATTATAAATGAATGACTTCCGAACTTTTTCCTTAACTTGTGCTGTGAGACCTTGCTTCTTGCCAAATTTCATAATTCTAGTCAACATCCCGTTGACTAGAATTATGAAATTTGGCAAGAAGCAAGGTCTCACAGCACAAGTTAAGGAAAAAGTTCGGAAGTCATTCATTTATAATGTTGTCACTTTTTATTTTGCGATTGCTTACCTACTTACTTTTGCAGTTGGAGAATATTGACCGTGACGTATATCGATGTATGGGGAGAACATGTTGTTCAAGTAAAATGTTAAGTTTGTTTTCAGGATAAATTCATCCCAACTACGGAACTCTTCACTTAACCCGGTTTTTTAAAAGAGAACTTACCTAATGGGGATGTTGACTAAAAATTGATTATTTGTCCGTCAGGTAGATTATTAAAAGAAATTGGACACGTATTTTTTCTTTTTTATGTAATCGAAGGCAATACGTTAAAATGTGGCATGACGTCACTCCTCGGTAGATGTTATACTGACTTGTAACGTAGAGAGCCCCCACTCCCCAACTTTAATGCGTTTTATCTAAATCATTTTTCATTAATATGCTGAAGCAAAAAATACGTGTCTAATTTTTTTTAATTATCTGACTGACGGACTATATAGTTTTTATCCCCAGAATAATAAACCATGTTCAATCTATCTCATTATTTAAATAGGTACCAGGGTACCTAAATAATTAGATAATAGTCATTGACCACTAATAAAGAACGGTGCCAGTTTATCGTCTAAAAATAACGTCTTCATAATTGTCTGTAAGCCAGAGTACAAGAAAATATAGAATTCTATTAGAACTTGTTTAACAATACCAAATGAGAGACCTTTAAAGTAGCAAAAAACAGATTCTAATCAGTGCTCCTTTGGCTGTGACGTCCTATCTTTACAGGAGAAGGGTAAATAGCAGTATAGCCTAGTGGTGTGACCATATATGACTGCTAAGTCATAGGTCTCGAGTTCAAACCCAAGGCACGCACCTCTTACTTTTCGGATTCATGTGCGTATTGTATAATTATCACTTGCTTCAAAAACGGTGAAGGAAAACATCGTGAGGAAACCGGCATGCCTGAGAGATATTTTTCGACGGCATGTGAAGCCAAGTCAGAGGCCCATGGGCGGCTTTAAAACTCTGACACCAGGTTAGTCACTAACCAAACGAAAAGAGGAAGAGGAAACAGGGGGACAAAAAATCTCGTCTAATTCCCACATATCGAATAACAGGGCACAGACCGAATTTCTAACATTCTTGACTGATGTTAGGGACAATATAACTGAAGTGGAAATCAGGAGTTTTAGAATTCACCAACAATTTATCATCTCAAAATAATAGGTCTTTTAGTTGGTGATTAATAATCTAGGTCATTTTTTTTCCCTTTGAAGTTTCGTCGCCAAAGAATAAACTTAATTGCAGTGCTTCATTTAATGGTTGTATAATTGTTCTAACGTTATTGTTGAAGTTTTTTTTTGAATAATTTATTCATTGGGCCGTGTAATTAATGTTTAGGCAATTTACATGCTTTAATGGTCTTTAGAAGCTTCCATTATGTTTTAACTTATAGTAATTGCTGCTGTTATTCTTGTGGTGTTGTATTTTACTTGTGATAATTATTGATGTCTGTTATTATTTACTGATGGGGGTAGGTATTCTTACAAGGGCTGTCACATCTAATAAAAGAATTTAGTTAGGCCTACGTATATTAGAGCATTTTTTATGGGTTGCCGAATTCTTTCGTGCTCAAACTAAACTCTTATTCATGATTTCTTTACACAGTGCTTACAGCTAAGTAAGACTTTTTTATTTTTCGTGTGGTGACTTTTGGCCTTTGACTTGGCTTCATATGCCATCGAGAAATATCTCACAGCTAAGCTACGCTTGCAATTTAGCTATATCGTGTAAGCTGTGTGTTATGTACCTACTCATAAATATCTATATTTTTCATCTCGAGTGCCAAGTCTATTCAATATTCTCACTTCATCATGTACCTCTGTAACATTGCGGTTTGAGACTATGGCATTGCATTGGCGCTTAACCAAATCACATGGTGCCCTTGGCAGCTGTCTAAGCGAGTAATGATGGCACTTACTTAGCTTGCTATCAACTATTTTTACGCCATTTAACTTGTACGTCTTTTACGAACAATGTTAGTCTAATCTCAACCGGTAACCGACCTGTGGAAAATCACGAATTTATACAACTTAAATAACTATCTATATACGATAAGTACATAACAGAAGCCTGAACAACGTAACAACACTAAAAAAACCCAGTTACATAAACATAAAGAATATTTAGTTCAAAGTGCTCCCGGGTACCAGGAGAGCAGTAATCTAAGGGAGGTAACTCAAACAGAATTTTGAATGCATTGCGCAATATACAGGCTGCTTCATTTAGAGACTCGCTCGGCATATGACGAAGGTGCTACTGCTAAATATGCGGTGGGCGTCACGGTGAAACGGTGCTATACTTTGAGGGTGCATTTAGTCCTTCATAGACAGTGAAGTAACGATTTCGTTTGTGCTGTTAAAACGTGTTACTAACAGTACCACAATCACTTTTAGAGTCTCTACGACAGTAAAAATTGGTTATGGTGCTTATGGTTTTTTTTCCAAGCGTAGATCTTTTATAAATATATTAAGGCTAAATATGCGGTGGGCGTCACGGTGAAACGGTGCTATACTTTGAGGGTGCATTTAGTCCTTCATAGACAGTGAAGTAACGATTTCGTTTGTGCTGTTAAAACGTGTTACTAACAGTACCACAATCACTTTTAGAGTCTCTACGACAGTAAAAATTGGTTATGGTGCTTATGGTTTTTTTTCCAAGCGTAGATCTTTTATAAATACCTCCGTTCTTATCTATATACCTTTAATAAAATCATTTGCCGTGCATTAGTCTCGAAAATGGTTCAACCGATTTTTTTTTGTTCTCGTCAATACTGGGGAGGTATAGAAAAAGAAAAGATGGTTTAAAAAATCTAAATGTTGTCTCACGTGGTCATCTAGTCTATTATATTTATAAGCATAGGTTAAAAGGTACATTCACCTTAGACATCAATTAGACGATGACGGGTCTGCTTCAATACATAATTAATAACCGTTTGTATCTACATAGATTTAAATCTTTGCGTAAATGTTGTTACACCGTGTGTTGCTTTACAATAGCATACGTTTACACCAAAAGTAAATCTTATTTAGAGTCTACACTTCTCTCCGCATCAGACAAGGTACAAGTCGTGCCATTAAAGTTGAGACTTGACCGCACCTCCCGCCGCTCCGATGTCGCCCCGGCGGGGACCTCATACCGCTAAAGAGACCCATAAATCATCTACTACGCAAGTCAAACCTCGTGGTGCGTCTAGTCTCAACTTTGATGGCATGACTTGTTCACACTCACCTACGTATAACGGCCCACATTTAAAATACAATTTCTAGGCCTTTAAGCGTTCTAGATTCTAGACATCAGTGGTGTGGCAGAGTAGAGCACTTCTGGCAAATGTAAACAGTCCGCTACCGCGCGGTCTCACTTACAGAAATTGTCCCACTACATAGTTGGTCACTGGGGGGTAGAAGGGGGGCACGCGGGGTACTACCCCTACCCCGGGCTGTCTTTCAAAGCTGTCAATGTCAAATGCGATGTACCACTTACACCGAATAGAGTAGATAGTATCACTGGTAATAATACCGTGGGTAATGGGTACTTATGGAGCGGACACACTTATAGGAATTTGAGCGTGTCGTGAAATAGAGATCTAAATGGAAATGTAGGTACCTATTGAACTCATGACATAAAAAAAACGGAATGAGAAGGGTATCCACGACACGTACTCAGTGTTTTTGTTAACCTACCTTTCATTCTACGTATCATTTTTCTAAAATTGTGACTCTTTTTTCTTAAAAACGAGTGGCGAACGAATTCATTTTTTTATTCCTTCTACGCACAGAAGAATCCGTAACATAATTAAATGAGATATATTTGTATTCATACAGTTTTAATGGAACTTCTTCTAAACATTGTTAGTATGAAAACAACTACTGTTTTCATTTCGCAAAATAAAACAACTTTGGTGCGGCTAAAGATGATGATATAACATTTTAATAAATTACGATAGTTTTTATTCCCGCATATGATGGTGATGGTGGCATAATAAACGTTGCTGACACTATACTGTAGTAAATTTTTATTTCTAAATTCTAATTTGAACCTTTTTTTGATTATTGGATAAATTTATAATTATTTGATTAAATGTAATAACCTACCTAGTTATATTTGTACCTCGTTAAGGCAAAACATGACTGTAAATATCCTAGGCGTATGAAACGCGTGTGCATTGATCTTTAGCCGATTGGCTATGGCTCGCGCGAATATTACCGCCTTGTGTGTATAGATACTCGTAACAATGAGTTAATGACCAACACAGCACACTTGTATCTTAATAGTACATTAGTACTATTAATTGTAACACCTTGCATGCCATGTGTGTACTCATGTTTTGGACAAATAAATGATTTTATCTTTATCATGTCATGTATTTAATCAAACCTCAAATAATTCCTATTTTGGGGTCCTAAAAAAACAAAATAGTCCAAGTAACTGCGACCAACTTGAATGTCTAAGCTCGCCGGCCGCTGTCGGGGTAACGCTCGCTCGGCTCGCGCACGGTTGGTCACAGTTATAACCTAACCCATTTGGTCGGGGTGACCTAGCTTAGTTACTGCAACCAACTGTGAGAAAAGGCCTGAACATTAAAAAGAGGCTCAATTACTTAAAAAGTGTGCATCATTAGAAGCGCAAACGGTTTTTAGAGGATCAATTTAAGTTTTCCCCATAGAGATGTTTTTGACATTATATAATATGGACACAGGTGCTTTAACCATTCAATATGAATGCATTTTGTATTGTTTGATCCAATAAATATTTCAAATCAAAAGTTATATAAAGTAGACCCCTGTTGACAGTATTAATAAGGGAAAATATGCGGAAATATGTATTTTACAAATGCATGCAGCTTTTGTGTTAGATTTTATGATGCTTTGTTCATAATATTTAAATAACCACACTATAGTGGGTGATTCTGATCAAATTTATAATCAAGTAGGTAAATTTAAATATTCTAAACCCCACTAGCTGTTCGTGCAGCAACTTCGTCTGCTCGCTTTTTGTTTTTGTACTTCATATTGTTTTGTGAAAACAAATATTTATCTAGAATTAAAAGTAGCCTGTATCCCTTCCCTCAGGCTGCCTTTCTGTAAAATCTCATAACTATCGGTTCAGTGGCTTAGACGTGAAAAGTAGACAAATTAGAAACAGACAGACGGACAGAATTACTTTCGCATATGTCAATTTTGTCAGATAGCTGATAGTGCATGTACGTAATACCGAAGCGTTACCTCTGTTATATTAGCAGTGATAGCTTAGTGGTGGTGACCGTCGGACTGCCAAGTCATAGGTCTCGAGATCGAACCCAAGGCACGCACCTCTGACTTTTCGCATTCATAAGCGTATTGTATAATTATAACTTGCTTCAAAAACGATGACGGGAAACATAGTGAGTTGGATCCTTTTGCTACCGGGCCGTCAAGGGGACTGGTCATCTTTTAGCTGCCATGACTTATTTTAATTTTTTAAATAATTCTTTGTTTTTTTTATTACGGAAGCTTTTACGAACATGCACGTCTTTCTACATTGTTCTCACATGCATAGTTTCAAAATGAATTATGTAACAAATATTTTGTATACAATTTTAGATTTATAAGTGTCCGTGGAGTTTCTTGCCCACTGTTCTCCATAGGTACCTACTACGCTTTGGAATGGACAACTAGCTTCATATAAAAATTAAAAAAAAAACAAAATTCAAAAGTCATTTATTCAAACTAGGCTGAGAATCAGCACTTTTCGAACGTCAAAATTACATAAGACAGTCCCCTAAAACACCCACCCTTCATATTTCTGACTGACCGACTTCTTGACAGTTCAAAAGTGCCTGTAAATGGTTTAATTGAAATAAATGCTTTGAGTTTGAGGAAACATGTCTGAGAGTAGTATCTCGACGGCATGTGAAGCCAAGTCACAGGCCCATGTGTTGCATAAAAACTCTGGCACCAGGGGCCCAACCACCACCTCTTTAAGCAGTAATATTTTGATGTTACTTCAGTACGAGAAAGAACTGGAGCTATACAGGACGTCTAGCTCCATCTCTTTTCCTCGCTCAAGTAAGATTAAAATAATACTGCTAAAAGAGGTGGTGGTAGGGCCCCAGGTTAGTCACTAACCACACGAAGTAAAGAAGACCTCTGTTATTCTCAACCACACTATATATAGAAGTCCAGACGTGAATAGAAGACTTAGAAATGAAGAGATTGAAGGCGAAAGCGTCAGGTTAGTGAAATTCAAATGTTTGTTTTTTCAACGCGCTGGGACGAGAGTGCGTACCAACGCGTTGGATTCTAAACGCTCAACTCGAGTTGAAAATCCAGTGTACAAAAAAATCACCCCGAAAAAAGCACGTCCGTGCGAATCTGGGCTAATATATATTTTCTTCACACGTCGATCCCGCGCACGGGTTATGTTTATAGCTGACTGTACTTGCTTTGATGTCTCCATTGTTTACGAATGAAATGATGTTCGTTGAAGTGTGGCAAATAGGGGTCATTGTGCAGATGCTATTGAATTGTATTCAATTGTGTATTAAGGGCCCGCACGGGCAGGGAAAGGTCAAATGGTCTGTTTTCTAAGCTCAGAGGACAAAGTTGTTTGTCATGTGTTAGTGAAAGGCACACCGCAGGCTGACTGACCGCAGAGGGGAAAACATGGAGAACTTAGTACCAAGATCGTTAAATATGTATAACAAAGTTTTAACTAGGCTTGCGTTAGATTAAAAAAAATAAACCGGCCAAGTGCGTGTCGGACCACGCACAATGAAGGGTTCCGTAGTTGGGATGACTTTATCCCTAAAACAAACTGAACATTGTAGTTGAAAAACATGTTCTTTCATACAACGATATACATTACGGTTCATTCTCCAACAGCAAATGTAAGTTTTTAATCGCAAAAAAATATTTTTTGTATGCTAAAAATGAAGAATTTTCGGTCTTTTTCATTTACATGTGCTGTGAGACCTTGCTTCTTGCCAAATTTCATGATTCTAGGTCAACGGGAAGTAGAAAATATGTCGCATAAATGCTCCCAGGGACCATAGACCTACATATTGGATATTAATTTCAACTTGATACCGCGTGGATGTTCCTGAAAAAGGGTCTTGACAGACGGACGCACAACGAAGTGATCCTATAAGGGTTCCGTTTGAGGTACGGAACCCTAAAAAACTAGAAAAGTCAATGCTGCAGTATAAATTATGGTAATTGATTGTCATAAGTAGCCGAACGATTCAATCGAATTCCTTAAACCCATCGCAGTCCTTAAACCCATCCATGAAAAAACAATACAGGGTGGAAGGGACATCGACGCGAAAACTGATACCATAGATTCAGTACATGATTCTGAACACCCCTCCGTTGTTGAAATTTTTCGTCAGCTACTTAAAATAAAATCTGCTGTTCCATACATTTTGACCGCGTAGGTATTGAACTTTTCTATGAAACAGCTGTTTTTTTTAAAATAACCGACGAAAAATTTCAGCGTGGGGGGGTTTAGAATCATGTACTGAATCCATGGTATCAGTTTTCGCGTCGATGTCCCTTCCACCCTGTATACCTGCCTAGTCTTTTGTCCTGTGCTTCATGGCTAGCTACAGTCACGAGCACCAATATGTATACACTTAGTAACTTTTAAGAGTGATTTTCTCCTCCTGTGTCGATTGTAATTTTGTGTTATTACGAACATAGTATATTGGAACCCATACTATTATGGAATAGGTCGTATTTCAAAGTTGCAATCGTAATTCCCCGAGTAAATCGCTTTTGCATTTTGCCAAGTGTTTACATATTATTGCTCGTGACGATTTTATTTATATTCCCTCATTTCGGAGTCACGAGAATAGCTCGTAAGCATAATCAGCCTATACTAAATTATTTACACAAAGTAAAGCCCCTGCCTGGGTTCGAAACCACGACCTACAACTTGTTACTTGGGGTCGTTAACTATGGGTCACCACTGCTCTCTAATAAGTGAATAGCTCGTGTTTAATAAAAATACGGCAAGTTCCTAGCGTTTTTGCCCGGGCGTTTTTTTTAGTACACTGGATTTTTAACTCTCGGTATTGAGCCGAGCATTGAGAATCCATCAGTGCGCATCCATCGCGTATCCCAGCGCGTCAAGAAAACACACTATTGGATATTCAACTCTCGGCGCTAAGAAGAGCGTCGAAAATCCAATACGCGAAAAAAATCGCCACATTAAAATACGCCCGTGCCTATCTGGGCTTACTGCCCAGGGTGCGCTAAAAGTATGTAGATTATAGTATCGTCACTTATGGAGGCTATTTCAATGTCCCCATCTATGTACAAGGAGTAAAATGTACTCCATAATACTAACTACTCACTACTACTGATGTAGTCAATCATTTTCTCAAATGCCTACCTTGTGTCAGCCTTTTATCAAAAATTAAGTACGTTGAATGCACCTTCAACGGGCAGGTGTACATCAGAGCAGCCATTCAAGTTCTTGTATCGGATTAGTGCAAGTGCTAGGGAGTTAGTGTCTTCTGACAATGACGATACGAAGTTACAGCTGAAGTTAGTATCGAATTTCAGACTGTTATCTGTACCTATTGTTCATTTAGTGAATGGAAAAGTTTATCGTGTGTCTCGTATTTACTGTTTCTTTTGACCTCTATTCATTGATTGTAAGCAGATGTATTATTTACTATTGTAACGTATTAGGGTAATATCTACTGCTATTTACATAATACATGCCCTTGGCTGCTATTGCCCAGCCTAAAAAAACTGTTATGGTGCTTAAAAATTCCGTGTAGTGACAACGAGCACAAGCAGCCCAACTGTGCGTAGAATTCAACATATCTGCAAGAAAACACTTTTACTCCATTTTCCTTGTTGTTGTCCATAGAACATCTCACTGAGAGGTCAGAGGCCCTAGTGTGAGTTTCTTTTAACCATCTCGACTTAACGCATCGACCGCGTTTGGCGCTCCAATTGGCCCTTCACTGGTGAAGGCCGGCCGTCTGCCAATTGGAGCGCCGAACGCGGTCGATGCGTAAAGTCGAGATGGTTAAAAGAAACTCACACTAGGGCCTCAGGTTAGACTGTCAGGCTTTATCGTCACGATAAGTGCGATAAAGTCTATCCAGACGGTAGTTCCATAATCTTGATGACACATTTTACGTTTATTTTTACCTTTAGTTATAACAATAATTCTGTTTGAACAACAACTTTATTGTGTACCTAACTTTCTGTTAGTCTAAAATCTGTGTGTTTTTAGGATTCAGATAGTTTGCGAGCATAATTAGGTGCCGAACAAAGAAAAGAGAAAACATTTTGTATTTTTGTTGACCTATATTTTTGGCAGGATTTGGTAATTGACTCGTACAGTGGGCTCCAGAGAAACTCACCCCCTAGCAATGTAAAAAACAATGCAAGGGGGTGAGGTTTCTCTGGAGCCCACTGTACCTTTAATATAGGAGCCCCAGATTAAACGTTTGCTCAAATAAATAATTTCAGTTTCTGACTTCTTGTATTCTTTAGAAGAATTGTAAAAAATGGAGCAGGAACAGGATGAAAAGTTCGGGGTACACTTTCATATACCTACCTACGGAGCTTTTTTGATAAACCGTGAAATATGTCTTTTCTCTCTCTATCTGTTTTTCTTCCCGACTTCCTGGTTCTATTTTTCTTATCTTTCTTCACCACTGCACTCTGTCCTTGTACTTGCGCTATTAAATTGACTATTGATGGCAATGTCCAAGGTAAACAGGAGATTTATAGAACTGATTACCTACACCCCTGTGTAATCAAAACAAAGAGGGAAAAAGCTGCCTGGTCAACAAATTCATGTTCAATATTTTTTTCAAATTGCCTAGTAGCTAAACGTAAGTATTCCAGCACAAAAACTAAGATTACGTAGAGGTAATCGTTTAATAGTAAAATACCAATTTGGTATGATATCCATGGAGGCACTAGCTCTATCCACTAGCTGAATAGGTTGTTCGTAAAAAAAAATGTATAAATAACATACAGACATTTCTTAAGATAATTTCATCGATCACTTATTATCCTATTAATGTCGGCGTGCAAATTTTACAAGGCCAAATGTAGCTGAATCCATTTTTCAATACTCCGTGCGAAGCCATTTTGAATGACTTGATTGTGTGAGATTGTTTTTATATAATGCTTAGGTATATTTGATTAGTTATTATTTTATTATTATTAGTCGGACAAACAAAGTGTAGTCTTCAGTCTCATACTCGTATTGGGCGTTTGTTTATATTTTGTATGTCTGTTTGCCAGTTGGCAAAGGCCTCCTTCAAACTTTTCCATTCCTGTCTCTCTGGCCACTCTGCCCCATGTCGTTACATTTTCTGTTGTCTACCTATCTTTCTATGACCTTTTCATGGGTTACCCATGAAAAGGTCATAGAAAGATAGGTAGACATGATCAATGACAATTATCTGTCATTCCTTCATTTTTCATTCTTTTTATCTATCGTGGTATAGTAATCTTATTCTAGGCTATCTACCGCGCACCTATCTACCCTACCTACCTACCCTACCTACCTACCTACCCTACCTACCTACCCTACCTACCTACCCTACCTACCTACCCTACCTACCTACCCTACCTACCTACCCTACCTACCTACCCTACCTACCTACCCTACCTACCTACCCTACCTACCTACCCTACCTACCTACTCTACCTACCTACCCTACCTACCTACCCTACCTACCCTACCTACCTACCCTACCTACCTACCCTACCTAACTACCCTACCTAACTACCCTACCTACCTACCCTACCTACCTACCCTACCTACCTACCCTACCTACCTACCCTACCTACCTACCCTACCTACCTACCCTACCTACCTACCCTACCTACCTATCCTACCTACCCTACTTACCTACCCTACCTACCTACCCTACCTACCTACTTACCCTACCTACTTACCCTACCTACCTACTTACCCTACCTACCTACTTACCCTACCTACCTACTTAGCCTACCTACCTACTTACCCTACCTACCTACTTACCCTACCTACCTACTTACCCTACCTACCTAATTACCCTACCTACCTACTTACCTTACCTTACCTACCTACCTACCTACTTTACCTACCTTCCACCTACTACCTACCCTACCGGTATAAAAAGTATCCTATGTCCGTCTCCTGGTTTTAAGCTACTTCCCCAAAAAAATTACAGCCAAATCGGTTCAGCCGTTCTTCAGTTAGTGTAACTAACACGACTTTCTTTTATGTATAGATCTATACAAGATACTCGTATTGTGAAAACATTTTAAAAGAGTAACGGTGGAGTTTCTTGCCCATTCTTCTCCTACGAAAACTACCTTTTGGAAGGGGCAACCAGTTTTTTTTTTTTTTTTTTAATGCCTTTTTTGTGACTAATTGAAATAAATTATTTGACTTTGACTTTGACTTTTAACTATTTTGATCCATTTGCCCTTCCCTCTAATTATGTTTCCAGACCATTTCCACTTTAGTCTTCTGATTTTTAGGGTTATATTCAAAGCCTTTTTTTTTGGGTGGAAAATTATCAAATAATTCCTTCAGTTGCCTGTACGTTGCCAAGGGGCCACGGTATTCCTTTCGGACTTTCCCGCGACCCCGGCAGATATTACAACGCTTGACAATTTAATGCGACCAAAGCTTCTAGTCTCACTTTCCTATGTATTTTTGCTCAGGCGCTTATATCAATAGCCCGAGAATATGAAACTTGACATCACTAGTCACAGCTTGTATAAGGGTAAAAACAACATTACAATTATTTTCAGACACTTCTTTGTTAATACAATAAGCATCTACGTAAGTTTCTTCATATTTTAACTTGGGGTTGTTGAAGAGATGCTCTTCAGCAACATAAAAACGAAGTGTCTGTACTTATAACATTTCAAAGTAGTTTTTTTTAAAAGTACTAGTGTACAAATTGAGTAGATACATATTGGGTATGAAAGTATTATAAACTTATGAATTGAAAAACAGGTGATGGGGCTGCTGGGGAGCATGACGTGTATATTTTTGTAATCATAGGTTTAGTGAACTTTGTTAGAGGTGAATTATTATAATCTTATCTTCATGGAGCATGCATGAACTAGTCAATGTGATAGTGTACAAACTATAGGTAGTACCTATCGATTGTAAAAATATTTAATCAGGTTGTAACGTTTTATTTTAACTATAATTGTCCACTTAATAATAAATCACAGTCTCAAGGTTTGCAAACAAAAGTTGACTTAGCTAAATACTGCAAAAATAATCCACAAAAATTGTTTTAATCAATGATATGAGAAAATGCGTAAAAAGATTTATAATAATCGAATTTGGGAAAAATTTATCATCCACGCGAAACCCTGTAAAAAGCCACAAAGTCTCAGATAGGACAGCACATAACATGGTGTAATGGTACAAAAGGGATTATACTCAGCACAAGCTGAAAAATAAGCTCAACACAGCTTTTGAGCACACTTCGGTTTTCATTGTCCTTTATGCAAATCTACAAGAGCAGATGATAAACTATATTTTACGATGCCCCAGATGCGCATAGAAAATTGTATTCCAGAGCTATAACTTTAATTTTAATACTAACCGCATCTGTAGTTAAAATATGAACTATACTTCTTTAACACTGTAGGTAAGTGTAAAGAATTCCAGTTCTTACTCAACTTTCTACATTATTTCTAGGCATTGCGTTGAATATTGAAATGAATAGCGCAAGTTTCCAGACGAACTTAGAACTCGAATAATAAGAACCTGTGCTAAAGAAGTAGTATTGTATTTAGTATAACACCCGGCCTGCGCTTGAAACTTCCGTGTGCAATATGGAACGTTGACTAACTTCTTTGACCGTTTAATTACAGTTCTTGACTTTTATACGAACAGTTTACCGATATAGCATCCATGTTTTGTTGTTCTGAATTTTGAATATAAAGTGAAAACTTGATGAGAATTCTTGAGAAATTTTCATCGGTTTAAGTAAGTCGTAATGTCTTAGCAGACGGTTGCCTTATCTATGTAGAGTTGATTCTGAATTAGCTGTTTACTGTCTCGCAAATTGCAGCATTGGCCGGTGAAGTCGACGACGGATAAGGTTGAGAAACTTTTAAAAGTATGACGATGGTCTCTCAGATATACTTGGGAAAAATAAAATAGAACTTGTGATTCTTGGAGCGCATATGTTATTCTTGCAGCGTGGCTTCTGGACCTAATAATGCAATGATATCATTTGGGACTGCTCACTCCGCGGAAACAAGATTTTCATTGACCTGAATTCTGCAGCGCTCAACTAGGACACGTTGGGTTTGATTTTATTAAAAATATATTCCATCCTAAATAAAATATTGATATTGGATGTACCTGTTCATAGAAAATTTAATTTACAAAAATAATGTGAAAACGGTTGACGTAATCGAGAATTCGAGACCCAAACATGAAACATCAAATGGGTATTTTAATTAACTTGTGATATTCGTATTTCACAACCTACGAGGTGTCATTTCCTTCTGTCACTGAGTGTTTAAAAGATTTAAAATGTGTTGTGCACCAAATTCGTATAGTCGTCAACGAGAAACTCGGTTTCGGGTCGAGTGTTTTGACCGACCCAGTTGTTAGCTGCGAGCTTGCAACGTCGATATGCTGTCACAGCACACACCCAACCACTTTAAATCCACCACTAGCTAAAAACAACTACCTTATACCAACCACATAAAATATAAAATGGCTTGACAAGTATTTGTGTACTTTTATATTGACGTGGTAGTACGTGTCGCGTGCCCGTTTGAACTTAATTTGACGCTTACATTGCATTTTTATTTATTTCTGTACACAGTGTTGCTTTGCTCATAAAAATTGCAGTCGCAGTGTAGTATGACCTTATAACCTTATTTTTTATCGTACGTACATGCAATGCTTTTAATATTTTACACCTATTTGTTCGTTCCTGTTCAGAAATCATTTCTGTTCGGTCTGAATTTAATAACAGTTGCTTTTGTTAAAGGAGAATGACCAACAATGTATGAAGCTTGGTCCAAATGTCCACCACTAACGAGACCTATGTAATAAAATAGTCTACTAAATACTGAGTCATTATTACCAGACCGTAACCAAAATTATGCTGTCTGAAAAAAGTTATGACTGAGTGAAAAGTCATGTTTTTTTACCTATTTATGCGAAACATATCGTTAATACCATTCTGTCTATATCACATTTTGGACTAATCTACTTAAACTCAAACTCAAACTCAAAGCATTTATTTCAATTAAAACCTTTACAGGCACTTTTGAATTGTCAAAGAGTCAGTCAATTATCCAGAAAGTTGAAGCTAGTTGCCCATTCCAAAACGTAGATCTCTATGGATATGAACGGGCAAGAAACTCCAAGGACACTTTTTTAAATATAGAAATTACAAAATCCTGGGTACATTACTCTTGTTGATTCTATAAGTGAGACGATGTAAAAAAATATAAAAATTGGGGTGGGGTTGGGCGGGTGGTTATCCAGAAACTGTTCAAGTAACTGATAATTCCTTCTTCGTAACAATGAATGATTGCAACAAACACAGTTTCTTCTTTCTACTTGCATTATCACAAAAAATCAACCAGCAAAAACAGAAAGCGAAAGGGATAAAAAATAGTGACATCTCCAACTTGCGCGGGGTTATCGATGAATTATCATTAGAGGCGCAGAAAGAGTTGATTTGATTTAAGTAAATAAATAGTGAAGTAAAACAAAATTAAACTATTATTATTTTTCATATAGTCGTAACTTTTTACTAACAGCTTATTTTTTTTTTGTCTCATACTGAAAGTTACTCTCTGTTTAGTGGACTATATGTGAACATAAGTCTCGTTAGTGGTGGATATTTGGACCACTTTTGTTCATTCTCCTTTGACAAACTCTAGGTTATAACCTACGATTTTTTTTTCTTTGTTGTCATACAATGAAGTTTGGACCTTGAAGTTTGTTTTAGTAGCTACAGTAGGTATATCTACACCCCTAATACGGCAATTGACGATTTACAAAACGTTTTTTTAATAAAGACATCACTTTCATTGTTAAACGTTGTGAAGGGTACACGGAACTCGTTGGTGGGCGTGAATAATATGCATTATAATTAGTCAAATTATTTATTTATTTAGTGAAATAGGCGATGATTAATAACGAAAACGAGCGCGTTAAATTTCATGAACAGACCTTCGGGCGTATAGATATTGATGGAAGGAAAGATGGAAAAAATACTGGATATATCTACTCAAAATAAAATTATTTGAACAATAAATTATCTATCCCTGTACGGTTTCTATTTTGCAATTTATTTACTACACAAGTTATTTATTTACGCCCAAAGCCGAGCTAAAATTATTGTTGAAATATGGAAGTTTCACACAACTTCCAAACCAATTTTTTTTTCCAACTCTGCTTCAATACAGGGCTAATTGGTATAATTTTTAGTTTTGAACGTACATCGTCAAACAGACGAGTAGTCACCATACTACGTTTGTATGGAAGAATGACCGACTAGCGTACCCTTAATGTCTAAACTTACTAGGAAATAGATTAGGTAAAAAGAAAATAAGGAACTTGATTGATTGGTATAGTCACAGTCACACTGGATATAGTCCTCATATTTTAATACAGCTATAAAAAACTGCGAAATTTTCTCATTTCTTTAAAATAATTTAGCTAGAATCAGGCGGCCAAGTGGCCAAACAGAAGCAGAACTGGCTTTGAATACGCCTCTATCGCTAAACCTCAAAAACGTAGCTCAGCTTAATTTAAAATCACTCAAGGGTGTCGGGAAAGCAGGGTGCATGCTATCTGCGGAGATCACGATAGGCCGGGTTCAAACTTGGCACGGACTTGGCCGCTTCCCAGCAGTCTTGGCAGCCAAATGCGGGGTTCCGTCTTACCAGATACCGAAATATTAAAAGTAATAAGCCGTAAGTTTGTATTGTTTGCTATTGATTGTGTTTTGTTTTTGGTGTTTGGTCTACCGAAGCGTGTAGGAAAGGAAGAATAAACATCAAGCTATTAGGTACAATTGTATTTACGAGGATCTCCTGGCGCGTGGCAGAAATCGGAAGTTTGGAACGAATGCCGCCATCTTGATCTAAGGGTTCCGTACGTCCGAATGAAAAAACTGAACCCGTCGTGTGACTGTCTGTCTGCCTGTCCGTCGGACACAGTCATTTTGCTCCGAATCGAATGGACCGATTAAGTTCAAATTTGGTACACATGAATTTCTGTGTCCCAAACACGGACGTGTAATGTAAATAAATGAATTATAAATATGAGGGTCATCTTCCACGCGCGCCTCAAAGAGATGTCAGCGGATGAAGGGGTCCGATGGGACCGATGCCTGCCGGGGTTGCAGGAAAGTCCGAAAGGGATACCATGGCCCCTGGCAATGCACAGGCAACTGAAGGAACACGGGTGGGTTTTAGTCAGTAAGAGTCTGACACGCCCTCCCGCTCCACCCAGAGCGGGAGAAGTCATTTGATGATTTCCCACACACAAAAAAGGGTCACCTTTGGGAGAAAAAAGGAAAAAAAAAAAGATTTTGAAAACTGCACTGTGTAATAAATATCAAATAAAAGGGCTTACTGTGAGGGTCTCAAAAAAATAGTTTTATAATTTAAAAATAAATAGTGTTATAGTTATAAGAAAATAGACGAAAATTTACCAATTGAGTACCTTATCTCCGAAAATGAACTTAAATAAAAAAAATAAAAAACAGAATATAGTTCTATACTTATAGATTACAGGAAAACTTATAAGAAGTCTATTGTTTTGAAATAACATGGCAAATCTCACAATATTGTGCGTACAAACGTTTGCAGTTGGAATGTATGGCAGAGTATGTTTTTTAACTACTATGTTAAGTTTTTTCTTGGGATAAATTCATCCCAACTATATAATAGCCCTTCATTGTACGTGGTTCAAGAGGCACTTGGACGATTATTTTAATACAAACTCCGAAATGTTTACCAGCAAAGCCCCCGTCAATGTCATTCAAGCGCAAAAAGATTTGTATCACTATAAGGTTATCCTAACGAACAGATTCTCCAGACGAAATAGCGCAAATTACAGTTTAAAAATGTCGAGCATTCATTTAGAAGCCAACACTTTACATAACAGTCGATTGCAGCCCAATCGCTGCAAATGATTACACATTACCGACTTAGGCGCGGAATTCCGCATCCGCTGTTTTGTCGGTATGTAAATTGCTAGTTATTAGGCTTATTCACACTACGATACAAACGCTTAAACGAGTGCGTTGATCAACTACTCAGTAGTGATTTGAAAATTTTGATATCGTGTGTTTCTTTCACATAAATAAGAAAGATCTGTGGTTTCAATTAAAGCGTGTGCCAGAATTTTTTTTTTGGGTGGGAAATCATCAAATGACTCCTCCCGCTCTGGGCGGAGCGGAAGGGCGTGTCAGACTCTTACTGACTAAAACCCACCCGTGTTCCTTCTGTTGCCTGTGCAATGCCAGGGGGCCACGGTATCCCTTTCGGACTTTCCCGCAACCCCGCCAGAATGATACCAATGTTAAATTGACAAGGTATGCAATCATCTGATTTTCTTTTTTTCTCCCTATTGAGACTGCTCCAAACCCACCTTCGAAGTGTATACGCTTTTATTCTGATAGTGGGCAACGTCACCGGCGTCGCAAATAGATGTCAAATATTTCACTGTTTTGATTAATTTGGCAATATTACTGTATGGAAATAAGAAATGTGGCTAACTAGCGAACTAGAATATTGATTATGAAATGCAATAATTAATCTCGTAACACCGAATATTTAGAAAAGAAAGAAAAAAAATACGTTTATTTGCGGTAAAATATGACACAAGCAAAGACAAAAAAAACAAATAAACACGAAAATAACAAATTGGAGGAAAATATGCGTCACATCCACGTAAAACGGCCATCGCTCAGCATAATGCTGGGACCCTATGCGAGACAAAGCCCCAGCGCTGGTTTTCAGCGACAACCGGCGTTGACGTGATTTCGTTTTAAATGTAAAAAAAAGTATTTAGAAACTTTCCAAATACCTTTTTACAACTAAAACGGATACAACATCAAATTCAATGTTATAATTACAATTCATTATTAATTAGATTATTAATAATGAATGAATGTTCGTTAGTTAGCCACATTTCTTATTTCCATAAAGTAATATAGCCAAATTAATCAAAACAGTTAAATTTTTGACAGCTATTTGCGACGTTGCCAACTTTTAAGATAAACGCTCTTAAATAAAAAAGTTGAGCTAAGATTTAATCTTGTATAACCGATGTAAGCATAACATAAAATCACACCCTGTTTTCCTGACGGGTTGGGCAGAGGTGTATCTGTAGTACACCCACATTTCACCAGTTATGTTTTAAGTCCCATGTAATAGGGGGCGAGCCTATTGCCATCAACCGGGCACAAATCCGAACTCCGGGCTGCTACTGAGAAATTCCTGTTGGAAAAACTCAATAATACTTTGCCGAACCTGGGAATCTGGGAATCTGGGAAATGGGAATGTTTAAATAAATAAATAAATAAATGTTATGCTATAAAAAACGATATCACGTACCGATATAAAAATTGGTTCAGACTGTCGCGAAACAAGCATTAGGCTTCCTGTACATGACCTTGGAGCCGTACCGGGGCGGGCGGCGCCGGCGCCGCGTGGATTTTAAATTTTCATTCTGAGATGTTCTGATTTTCTTTCATCTGGCGGTCCTGCGCCGCCGTGCAGCTCCGGCTTGTAGCGGTACGTGATATCTGTTTTTAATAGCCAAAGCCTTACGACTTCTGCTCTAAAGTGACTCAACCACCCCGCCAGTAAAACAGTCACACACAATAGTTATAAACAAAAGACTACATAGGTATATCATGTATGAGCAAAGTCTCTCAAACAGAGAGATCTATACAATATGCATGTAACCACGTTTACCGCACTGAGTTTAGAGATTACGAAGTACCTACCCATTCTAACACCGAAGTACATACTAAGTTTTCTGAAACTTATTACCATTAAAGTACATTAATTATGTACTGGGCTAAGTATCGAACAGTGGAAGTTGAATGAAAACCTGTTCTTTGACTTTTGGCTTTTGAAGTTGAGCGTTTAGGCTCAATTTACACTGAAATGGCACCGGCCGTCAGCGACGCGGCGAGCAGTTTTAAGGACTTGAAGGCAAGGCATTATAAACTTTATGTGCAATATTACAAAATATAGTTAAGTAGGTACGCTTGTCGCTGCCGGCCGCTGGCATATTGTAATACTTTAATGTAGGCTTTAGAATTAATGGAAGGTTTAATTTACAATATTTTGGTTTTATAAAGCTGTGTAGACTTTAAAATGGGTATCGTGTTACTCAGTAACTGGATTGAGGAGATCAGATAAGGGAGTCGCTCCATGTTAAATACTGGTACTTAGGTGCATTTGGGAAAAGGCTATTATAGCCAGATTGATTGAAGACTATGGAGAATGTAGACTAAGTTGAGAAATGCGACGCTTCTTTACATGGTGTAATAGTTCATTGATTTTTCAAGCGATTGCTGAGCGTGGGTTCCTGGTTTCGAACGTGGGGTCAGGCAAACTATTATTGAGTTTTTCCTAGGTATTTTGGATTTTACTAGAGCATAAACTACAATTCGGACTGATAATCTGAATTTTCTTTCAGAGTAGCTGTCCAAATTCTAGTTTTATGCTCATTTAATCGCAAGGAACTTGTAACATAACTTGTAAATTGTCCCTACTGTATTGTACTGTAAATACAGTACAATACAGATTGGGACACTCATCAGATTAGGTATTAAGTTACAAGTTCGTGGCGGGCCCGTCTTGTTGGGCCAATTCAGTGAGTGTAACGTTGTCAGAAGATCTAAGAGTCACGCGATAGGAAGAGAGGCAACTTCTATGTGAATGTAACTGTAGGAGATTAGCACTGTGCGACCTGAATTGCACTTTATTGTGTCGTAGCAAAAGTCGCTTTTTATTTAAATAGGTTTGCGGAGTCTCCGCCGGAGAGGAAAGTACAAAATTAATATAGATGATTATAGATAGTGCAATCCACGACGACGCGCCCAACTCCGCGATTAATCTACTGTAAGCTGTACTTTAATACGGAGCGGAGCGGAGTGGGGCGCGTCGTCGTGGATTGCACTAATATACCTCTAGTACATAGTAGCACGCTTGTATTTCCCTAAAGGGAAATCGGGAAATACAAGCGTGATACTATGTTATTTAACATTAGTTTCTCACCGGATAATATTGCACGACACATTCTGTAGTGCAATATAGCTGATAGTTAACGTAGCTTGGCTCTGTACATTGACCATCACGACTGATTACAGCAGTTTAGCTGGCCAGTCCATTATCTGTCTAACAGCTATTGGTAGCGACCCAACATTACGGTTAATATTCTGTTGAATGTGAGCCTCTATGGCTGTGTGTTGGTATATTTTAGAACCGGTTCTGATGAAGAGCTGAGAAGCAGCTTAGTATCTGGGAAGACTTCTAATTCAAGAAATTTTGTTTTTTTGCAGATTTTATTTTTTGGCATATACTCTTAAACATAACTGGCGAAATGTAGATGTACTATAGGTACACCTCTGCCCAACCCTTCGGGAGGCAGATTGGTGATCCAGGTTACTTTTTTCGTGGAAAGTTTAAAACAACAAACCTGATAAAACGGACTTAGCCGTGGGCACACATAGTGTCAAATATTTTCAACTTCATTTTCACAACATTAAAAAAATATTAACTACACTATACTAAACTTAAATTTGGAAGAGGTAAAACTATGATTAGAACTTTATAATGGCTTTCTGAACTTATATTGCTGGATTAAGCCCAAGTACTTACCTGCCGAGGCGTATTTTGCTTAGTTATACAATTATTTGAATGTTATATAAGGTCTAGATCACATGAAATCTCTTAAGGGTTCATTGTACTCATCATTATGAACAACTTTTACTATGGGAGAAAACCAAAAATCGCGAAAAAAGGCATCTGGTTTTGATGAGTTATGAGAACATAAATGTGGGGAACAGCTGATTTATTTCGGGATTTCAGGTTTGTTTCCGGTTCTTCTTCTTCTTTTCTTGTGGTTAGTGACTAAACTGGTGTCAGAGTTTTTAAAGCCGCCCATGGGCCTCTGTCTCGGTTTCACTTGCCGTTTCTGAAATATCTTTAAGGCATTTCGTTTCCTCACGATGTTTTCCATTACCGTTTTTGAAGCAAGTGATAATTATGGTTGTAGGTTGTTTTATAGCTAATAGTTTTATAGAATTTGGTTTCACATCAAATTTTTCTCATACTTTCGTTTCATAGAATAATCAATCAATACGCAGAATACTTACTTTGAAGATTTTTAAATCGTTGATTTTTGTTTCACATAAAGTTTATTAGTAGAATAATCATATCATAGAATAACAAATCAAATATTCTTTATCATTATATTTTTTATTTAATATAAAACTTATTACCAAGAATAACATTTTATATTTTTCTGCAAGCGAGCATGCAGCATACAGCGTGCAAGCAAGCATGCAGCATGCTAGCGAGAATGCAACATGCAGCAGGCCTGGTTGCTGTCACGGCTCCGGCACTGCGGGGCTCCGGCGCTCCCACGCGAGCTTATCGTCGCAGATGGTTTTAACGCTCGCCGCTGCGGCGAAGCTGCGGTGGTGAGCTGCTCCTCGCAGAACGCCACGCCCCACCGCGCCGACGCGGATTTAAATTACCCTCTGGGGGTAGTTCAGACAAGACTATGTGGATTCGGTTTTGCAGGGATTCGTTTCTGTCACTAACTTTTGTAGCACAACATATTGACTTTTTAAATAAAATACCATGGAAAAATACACCGAACAAACAATATTCATTAAAAAATAATTCTACTGTTTGATAAGTTTGATAAACAAAAAAATGTGATCTTGAATGTAACATATTTCTGTGAAAGATGTTTCATTCAAGTGAATAACTCTTTGAAAAAATTATATTCGAAATAAAAATACCAGGACCGAATATTATATGAAACATTTTCTGGGAGACGAAATTCTATGAAATCACTTACCGTTAGCGAAACAAGGGGACACCGATAATTATACAATATGCACATGAATCCGAAAAGTCTGCCTTGGGTCATTTTAGGTTATTTTAAGTTATTTTAGGTCTCGAGTTCGACTCGAGACCTATAATAACTTGGCAGTCCGACGGTCACACCACTAGGCTATCACTGTTCCCGGTAATGGGTTGGTATGGTGATATTCTTCAGAAAGGTTAGGTGAGTAGGACTCGCAACCGGCGTGAATGTATGACCAGATGTATAGATAGGTAGATAGAAGATAGAATACTCTTTATTGTACACCATAAAAATGAACGAACGATGATGATGTATGAACGGAAACAAAGCAAAAGGAGTATATAAGATCGTAGCAGGTACCCCCCTGGAGAAGGCGTGTGTTTCTGTATGTGTATAATGGGTTAGACAAGAATATATTCGAGTTGAGATTAAAAACGTGACAGTTGTGCCACAAGAGAAATGTTGTTTTAAATTAGAACAAGTATCTTGGCGGTTTCCTCGGTGCCTCGGAAAGCACGTTACGAGTCGGTACGAGTCATCAGAAGCCCGAAAGTCTGACAACCAGTTTTACCAAGGGGTATCGTTTTACCCAGTTACTGGGTTGTGGAGGTAAGATAGGCAGTCGCTCCAATAAAAAAATACTGGTATTCAGGTGCATCCGATTAGACAGGTAGCCGACCCCAACATAGTTGGGAAAAGGCTAGGCAGATTGATTGATTGTGGCGGTTTCGGTTTTACCTACTTTTCATTGTAGGTCCTGAATTTTAACATCATCATCTTTTTGTCCTTATGCCAAGTTATTTGTAGTCAGTGCAGCATGGTTTCGTTTTCAAAGAGGATAAATACCCATTTTCTAGTCATATCATTTTCCACACAGTCCGTCCATAGCATCTTTGGTCTTCCCGTACCTATTCGAATCACTATTGTTTATGTAGCATAATCTGGGACTGTGATGGGACACAAGCCTCCACCCTTCGAGAGGGAGTGTGCTGTAATATACCACGCGGGCCCAGTGCGGGTTGGTAGATGTCACATATCTTCAAATTTTTGGTTCTATGACATCCCGGTTTCATCACGATGTTTGCCTTCACCGTTTGAGAGCAGTGGTGGTGAAATTATTTACACAAAGTAAAGCGCCTGTCTGGATTCGAACCCACGACCTACAACTCGTAAGTCTGGCTTGTTACCACTGGGTCACCACTGCTGGTATAAAGACGTAACTAATTTTCATTAAAAGAAAAGGATTATAATTATGTACTTAGTAATCTACATAATGATAACGTCGAATTCCACCCAGTTAAGTACCTCAAGGTCAAATCTGGGTACGAAAGAACTCTTGCCTCTAAAGAAAACACGTGTATGTAAAATTATTCATATAATAATAATTCTGCTAGCTCGTGCCTAAAATACTCATATTCAAAAATAACATCTTTAACCATACTTTAAACTACATTGTTTATGATAGAAAGTATATTATTAACATTAATTAGCTCACCTATTTAAAATTTGTACACACACTGATCACATGTTTACACTAGGTACTAAATAAAAAGGCTATCTAACTATACAAATCCTCACTTCCTAACTTATTATTAATATAATAAATGCGAAAGTGAGTTTGTTTATTTGTTTGTTACGCTTTCACGCTAAAACGGCTGAACGAATTTGATGAAATTTGGCACATGGGTAGACCATAATATTCCCACGGGATCGAAACTTATGCGGATGAAACCGCGGGGTGCAGCTAGTACTATAAATAATAAAACACGAAACAAAATAACACTTATTTTCGTTGGATATTTTTCACATTAGTGGGTAATCCTAGGGTTTGAAATGATTTTAGACGTTTTGTGTGTTCAGTGTGAAATTACCATCGACTTATGCTCAGTTCCTATAAACAAAAACGAATCGCTAAACTTACCAATGGTAACACTTTTATTGCCGAACTGCACGCCTAGCATGACCACAATAGAAACGGGATAGAAACGGGTTTTGTCGACGGAAGAATAGATAAAATAACAGATAAACAATCACAATATGTCATTTTGCCTATTCTTCCGTCAACAAAACCCGTAGAAACCCTGTTTCTATGGTTGTCAAGCTACGCGTGCCGGGCATATAACTTGATTTGTAAGCATTTTTTACCTGTGATAGCTACTTCCATATGGGAGGGTCTACTATGCAAAGCTATGAAGTATTTGCTTCATCCAAAATTAAAGAAATTCATTCATTCATTCAAACTAGGTCATTTATTAAAACTAGGCTGAGAATCAGCACTTTTCGAACGTCAAAATTACATAAGACAGTCCCACAAAACGCCCACCCTTCACCACTTCCTAGTGCTTTAGCTGGGAAGAAGAAGTGGCGCAACAAACTACCCAGTAGCACAGCTGTCTGTTCAATGAGAAAAATAAGATTTTATATAATAGTATGCAAAATTATTTACATTACGCAACACCAAACATAATTTAAATTATAAATTAATAGACATATGTCAGCTAGCACACGCCAATATGTCAACAAAAAATATCGAGAACTGTACTCAAGCAGAAATTTAAAAAAATAAAGACTAAACGTAAACAAAAATAAAATAATAAAAGCCTCCAGTCATAAAGAGCGTGCCCGCTTACATATAGCTATATAGCTGTAACTGGAAGTTATAAATGATAAACTAGGACCATCGAGGTAAAATAAATAAACATGTAATTACTAATAACAGTTACAAAACCATGATCAGCAAGACGACCAGTCACTATTATTGGTAAAGATACAAAAGAATCTTAATTTTAACCAATAACGGTCCGTAAATTATAGGATTCGGCCATTAGTAGTAATCCGTCACTGTTTGCAATGACATGATCATGTGCCTTTTCATCTAGCTTTTTCCTAACTATGTTGGGGTCAGCTTCTGCTGTATTCCCGTATTTTACATGGAGCGACTGCCTATCTTACCTCCACAACCGTTACTGGGTAACATGATACATCTCCATCACTGTTTTAATGTACCTAGTCAAAATCAAAAGTCATTTATGCAAACTAGGCTGAGAATCAGCACTTTTCGAACGTCAAAATTACATAAGACAGTCCCCCAAAGCCCACCCTTCACCACTTCCCAATGCTTTAGCTGGGAAGAAGAAGTGGCGCAACAAGCTCCTACATAATAATATATCCGTCATTGCACACTTGTGTATGTAGGTACATAAGTGTGCAATGAAAAGAGCACCAACAACCGAGTTTGCACTGGCAAAACATAACAACAAAACATGTTGAAATCTCTAGTTCCTGTCAACATCCAAGTTTGCACTGGCAAAACATCACAACAAAATATGTTGAAATCTCTAGTTCCTGTCAAAATTGACAGAAAATAGAGATTTCAACATGTTTTGTTGTGAACGTTTTGCCAGTGCAGCAAACATGCAGTAAGAGCAATGCACGCAAAAAGTTGAAGATAACATCACGCCTGTCTTATTCCCCGATGGGGTAAGCAGAGGTGCACCTGCATGAACACCCACATTTCGCCAGTTAAGTTCCATGTAATAAGGATTGTCATAAATTGGGCACAAACCCGGACTTCGGCCTGTTACTGAGAAATACCTTAAAGAAAAATCCTTTAACATTTCGCTCGACTTGGGAATTGAACCTAGGTCCCTATGTCCCACCAGAGCAACGAAGCAGTTAAAGTTGTAAATTCACACAAACGTAACATATCATCATGCTTGTTTTCCACGAAGGGTTAGGCGGAGTTGTAAATATTAAAAAAAAAACCCAGTCCTGTAAATAAAATGTGTACCTATATTTGTGTTCCGTACCTAAAATGTTACATAGACTTAACTCTTATAAGATCCTTTTGTTACCCCGCTGTTTGTCTACCCGTCAAACCCTTTTCTCAGACAAGGGCTGGCAATTTTGAATTAAAATTAAAAACATTCACGGTTCGATTCTTTTACAGATTGAAGCCTGGATGCTTTCAACTCTTCGTTCATTAATTTATTTATTGTTTAATAAGAACACCAACAGCAATAGGTATATTCTTCATAGGCTTACAATAGTAGACATTGAAGTAGGTAAGGCTTATATGCTCATGTATACAATTATAGGTACAAACATTGAGCACCAAAAACAAGAACGTATTGTTGTTTTAAATATTTTAAACGCGAACAACTAAATCAGATAGATACGCGAGCACCGACTAATATTTCAACTCCTAAAAGTTTGAATGAATGTGACTCGTACCAGTTTTTACATAACATTGTAGTTTGAACCAAGCTAGCTTTCGTGTTTTTGACAAGGGACACAAAAGGTACCAAAACAGGGCTGAGCAGCTATTTAATTATGTAACACATTTTCGTAAACGATTATAACAAATCTGTTTCATTTTGACAGTTCTACAACATTCATTGCGTTATTTACGTTGTTGAGCAGATTTTTTTTCTCGATCTTATGAAGCAATAGATTAGCAATCTGTTTCAAAACGATTCAGATTGTGGTTGATTGTGTATTACGCAATTTAGGGTACTGGTGTTACAGAATTCTGATAGATTTTCTAGTCTCAATTAACAATAGACAGAGTTAAATACACTTCGCACGTTGGTTTATTGCCACATATTTTATTTATTTATTTATTAACTCATCATCACAGTTTTATTATTTACCATAACATATTCTGTACATCGAGGTTTTTGTAAACTCACTCAGAGAACAAGTAAAAATATCTATGCTGTCTGTTACGTCATTAAAGTACACGTAAAGTACGCGTTATAGGGGCTTTACCCAGTAGATTGGTCTAACTACTGGGCACTGCCAATAGCCGTGGCCATCGTTTTCGCAGTACATAATTGTCGGGCACACACGGGTTTATTTCTTGTAATATACCTGGGTTAATTCTCTTTAAAGTGATTGGTTGTCCATCAATGGATGTTGGTGGACACCAAATAGTCCATCGTGTATAGGCCACAGGAATATCAATTCATCTCACGGCATTTCATCTCGTTCTATACGGAAAATGTCTGAAAGGAAAATGTGATCTTTTTTGACGGGGAGTTGTTCAACTGTTGAAATGTTTTATTCATTTTCTTCTTTCTTTTTCGTGTGGCTGGTGACTAACCTGGTGTTAGAGTTTTGCCGCCCATGGGCCTCTAAATTGGCTTCACATGTCGTTGAGAAATATCTCTCAAGATTCCTCAGAATGTTTTCCTTCACCGTTTTTGAAGCAAGTGATAATTATACAATACGCACATGAATGCGAAAAGTCAGAGGTGCCTTCATGTTCTAATTTAAATATAATGTTTAAAACTTGCTCAATTACACCTTTTCCAGCCTAAAAAATCTTAAAGAATCAATTTGGACCTATATACTTGTATCGTTTAGAGCAAAAAACTATTAGAAAATTACGTTTTAAACGTTTCGTGGATTACAACATCTACCTTTAAAAATGGCTAAATCTTTTTTAGAAATATCTCTGTTATTCGTAATATATAAAATATACAGTACCTACACAAAACCACACCCTTTAAGGAAAACACCGAAGAAAAATGATACTTTTTATTTCCCGAGCTTTGACAGCTAAATTTGGTGGAAAAGTAGACTTACCTAGACCAAAAAAGCTCAAGATTAAATTGTTTACAAACAAAAAACATACAAAGCAAGCTTTGTATATTAATCGTGACCGATAGGTAAGTGATAGTAGGTATCTAAAAATCCTGTAATAAATCATCTGAACTGATTACTTGTTCTGCAATCATTGAAGCAAGGTTTATAATAGGCAATTGATGTTCCCTGATTGATCTCTTTTCTATAACTTTTTTCCGTTGTGAACCAATAAAACATATTAATTATACTTACCCATAAATTATATATATAGGTAATCTTCTTCTTTTCGTGTGGTTAGTAAACCAACCTGGTGTCAGAGTTTTAAAGCCGCCCACGGGCCTCTGACTTGGCTTCACATGCCGTCGAGAAATATCCCTCCCTATAGGTAATATACCTCCTTTATAATGCTACACACCAAGTTCTTAATTCAATCGCTAATAGCAATCGCAAACGCAAATTTTCTGAAAAATTTACGAAGGCTAACGAATAAATAATGTTGTTTGAAAAAACTTCCAATTGAAAACTGGTTTTGTCAGGTTCAAAAATCATTGTTCGTACTGCGAACTTTTAAAGAAGCATATTTTTACTTACATAAACACACAGTATATTAACCACACAATCCCATAAGGAAAAATATCAAAAAGAAAAGTGATACTTTTTATTCTGAGAGCTCTACAGCTAAATCAGACTCCGAGACTACGACCAAATATATCACCCAGGAATAACTGCCAAGAGTTATGGAAAATGTATGCAGCTCCCCCAATGCATGGTTACAGTTTAATGTCTTTAGTTATAGCCAGTGTGGCGTTGCTTTATTGTTATGGCGGTCCCTCACTTCGGGTTAATCAAAGTAATTATTTTGTTCGTTATCTGTTCTCGGGCGATAAATTGGAGTGTTGTTTTTGATGTTTAGTGAATGAAATCTGATTAGTTTAATTGTGTTACTGAGATTTAAATTTGTTGTGTTATAGGGGTGGTTAGGAGTAGGGTGCAAATGGTGTGATAAGCTGGTATAAGAAAAAATATGTCTTTCTTGTATTTTCGTCCTTATTTTCATCGTTAAGTAGGTACGTGCAGTTACAGTATAAAAAGTAAGTTCAAAAACTAAAACTCGACTACTTACTCTAAAATCACGCTCTAAAAAATATGAAACAAGAAAATATTTCAGACAGAAATCAGGACATAGGTACAAAAAGGGTCAAGATAAAGCTGTGGTCGCATGCCTAAAAATTATATTGGCATGCGACGACGGCTTTACCCTGACAATTTTTTTTAGTTCATGCCTTGTTGAATTTAATGTGACGTCACATAACCTATAACCAGAGGACGCTTCCAACGATAACTCATTTGTTAAATTATGATCAGCAGTTTAGAAGTTATGAGGTAACAGATGAACATACATACCGGTCAAAATAATAACCCTCCATTTTGTTACGCCGTAGTCGGGTAATTAAGGGACGTTTGAAATTATTACAATGGCCACTCCAAACTTTTTAAACCTTTATAACTCTTCATTATGAAGGTTATCCCTAAACATAATGTAAACAGCTCCAAAGCTCTTAAAAGTTTAAAATTATAAACAACCCGTAAATTCAACCCTCCATTTAAAAAGTGCATCAAAACTTATGCTCGTAAATCTGCGAAACTATCTGATACCAGCACGTGGCGTCCAGGTCGTTACGAAACTGATAATTAATCACGAAGACATAAAGTTTTCCACCCCTAGAGGGCTTGTTTTCAAGCCGACGAACTAAATACGACTAAATTGAGTTTTGATAAAGCTAAAACGGGCCTGACACCACTGCGTAACCGCTGGCAATGGCACGTTGGGCGCTACTTGTAGGTACTATGTTCATTACACTGTAATTTTAATATGTAATCAAGTTACAAATTAATTCTTATGTAAGCCGAGCTTTAGGTGTAATTAACTTTATCCATCAATGTTTTGCTTGTCTAATTTTATGCAGAGATTTATTTTCGTAGTGAGGATGAAATTCAATGATCGCGCTTGACGATTACGAATTAAATGCGAAGTTGTTTTTGTTTCAACGTAATGTTGGTTTTATCTTAATGTTAATTTTGTGAAGTTTATATTATACGAGTATTCAAATGGGTTGGAAAATACCAACTATTTATGTGTTGAAGGAGTGTCATATTATTGGGTCAACCTGAAAAGCAGCTCATGTAGCAATTTCGGAGAAAAAACGCTGTAACATGCTAAAAGGGATTTAGAAACTTAGAGGAGGCTCCCAATATCCTGAAAAAGTTATGCATACAAACAAAATGGACCTTTTAGTATATGAGTTTTTTTTTACTTTACTTCCATATATAAGACAGTTACGTAACTGAAACATTTTCGCTATCCTCATTTTTTATGTGAAAATCATGTCTTTTTTAACGATTATTTGAAACAAAAACAAGTTTATTCGGGTTTCATGTCTAAAATTATTATTGACAGTAAGAAAATAAGTATCCAGATATACGATATTTTTTCTCTAGACCAATTACTACTTTAGTTATAAACCAAATAGGAATTGAGACTTACGCCATTTAGTTCCGAGCGAACACGACCAAGAGCGCACGCGATATTCAACTTTATTGCTGATGTGTTAGCGTTTAACACACAGGGGAGTGTTGGGGTGCATGGGGGCGGAGCTTGCGTGGAAATTGTCTATGGAGTACCTGGTCTTAATGCATTTGAATATGGGCAACAAGGTTACCTACCTTTTCACATATTTCTAATACAAAAATGAAATTCGTAGCTAGACCCAAAAGGTTCAAAATACTTTGGAACTTTCCCTCGAAACTTTTCTATAGACGACATCTAACGTAACTAAGCGACAAAAACGTTTTCTTTTTCTCAAAGTTTTCTGATTTCGTTCGTTTCCCAGCTATAAAGTTTACACAGTGAGATGAAATAAAATACAAGGATAAGGTATACACATCTGTGCTTACTTGTTTCTGTTGTACACCGAGCCGCACAAGTTTTGATCACGTAAAAAGTGCGATCGAGTACAAACTACACATCTTCTTGCGAGTTATACAGTTCTTCAATCTGTGAGGAGCTTGCGATAACGTATTTAATGTTCAACGCTGAAAGATCATTTTACTTTGACGCTTTATGCTTGCTTTATTCAGTTCCGCTTAAGTTTTGTGACTTCGCTTCGCGGGTATACTGTTGAGCTGAAACAGTAATTTTGTAATTTAGATATGAGTTGCCTTATCGTGCTGGTTTTGCGTACATGTATCGTGAACTATGTAGTCTTTGTTCCTATATGTGGTAAAAATTTGACAAACTTGTTTAGGAAGCAGCTGATGTAAATCAGAAGTTCTAGGAGATATAGCTGTTACCTAAAGAATTCTGAATACCTCAGGAAAAACGAGACCTGAAACAGAATACAAATGTTAGATGTTATATTAGCAGTATTCCGATATGATGTAACAGCGAAAGTTGTTAAACTTTCAGCAGAGGGGCGTTGAACACCTAATGGAGTGATATTTATTATATTTCGGATTCATTGAAGCAAATAAAGTCAAAATTATAGATATTTTTGCAAGATAATTTAGTTCCAAGTTCAAGTAACACGAACTTTGCGAATAAACTTGAAGTTCTTTCGTAATTTATCTTTAATTTTTTGTAACGTTCTCTTTGATAATGAGGTAAATTAGTATCATCATTATCTCGGTATTAATTATTTAGCTATGCGGAACCTTTCACAGAGGAGGATCATTACGAATACTTAAATCCCTTTAAATTATTTTTGAGTCAGAGCCCGCTTCGTGAATGAAAACATTCTACTTTGAAAATCATTATGAAAATGTACCCAGTAACAAATAAATTAAATACTTCCAAAATTTTGAAAAGTTTTCAACCTTGGCACGTGTAAAAAACAGCTTAAAGATACGGTTTCTTTATATCTACCTGTTATAAGCTCTCGAATGCCGTATCGTTACATACATTAACCCGAAAATGTCCATTGCTATAAACCTTTCCGCAGATGCCTACAACTAACGACCCGAGGCGAATATTCCATTATCACCGCGTTTTCCAGGCGGATTTGTGATCGCAGTATGGTGTTATTAATACGCAGGTTGTTACTGCCTGAAACGCTGCGTTTTACGAGCCCTATGGGAGGCACTGCCATATACCCACAGGCAGAACTATAAACAGCCTGAAATAATTATAATCTTCAATGGAATTAATTTCATACGCGTCGTGTTTTTACATCGTTTCTCGGGGTACGGGCATCAATCACTCAGCCGGTAACCGCGTTACGTCACCGCTAATTGTGATCCCGTTCCTCCGAAACGAATGGTTATCGGCACTCGTCCGCGATCGATCGTCCTCACCGCTCGCGACTCGCTTTTCTTCTCACTTTGTCAGCTTTACATTGAAGTACGAATTCCCTTAGAGCTGTCGGTAGGTGGTATAAATGCGGCGATAGGAGAGCTGCGATGCCGGCGCGCTGTTGAAGTGCGGTAGGGTTGTGGGTGAGGGACCTACGGGAAAGTAGGTCGGGCCGGCGAAACCCCCCGCCCCCCCTCTCTCTCCCGTCTCCCCCTGGTGTTGTCGCTTTCACTGCGTCCGCTCGGGATAAAGCCTAATTTTATTGCGTTGCGTTCGATCGTGTCTTTTACTTGCGGTCGGTTGTTTGATATTAATGAATCGGATGATCTAATGCGTGTGGGTTGGTATTGTATTTTCGTCAGTTTTCGCTAATTAGGCGCCAGTAATCTAAATAAACGGCATTTCATGCTGTTAAATATAATTCCTGTACAGACGGACGCTAATATTTGGATCATCTAAGACCTTTTTTATGATAGCGCCGCCGTCTGAACTAATTAGATGCGGCTGTATTTCAGTACAAAGGTGCTGCACAGCAACAAAATTCATCATCGGATCTCCCCATACCATCAAACAGAGCCATTAACTACTCAGAAAGTTACAGAACCTCATTACGCGTTCGTAGTTTTCGTAATATGTACCTGCGGTTCCTCTATATACCTACGTTCAACGCTTGTTTATTACTGCAAATAGGAGTATGCATTAACCTATATACACTATGAGCTGAAAGAATGCGTCCACACTGTTTTCAAATGCCTGCTTTTTAAATGTCGCAGATTTCTGCAGTCATGAATCACGCGTTGACAAGAGCCTTTTTGGAGTTTGCCCGGGTTGTAAATTGCTAGTAGTCAGGTATAGTCAGATGATATATTCGTGGCCACCGTGCTTTTTTCCTGATCTGCATGAAATATATATGGCTAGAAAATCTCGCGACTTTGTTCACGTATTAATATATCCTGTGATAGGTGCTCGTATATTTCATTCTGACGTTTTCCTATCCGTTGGTACGCGCTCATTTTTCTAAACTTCGTGCTCAAGATTGCAATGTCTAAGTAGATAGTGTGATATTGCATTGAAGAGCGCGAGAATTTTCACCGAGCGGTGTAATGACACTTTTATCAAAGGCGTTTTTCGTGCTCTAAAAGATAAATGATATTGATGTGATAAATTATGGAGGTGAAAGCTATTGGAGTTAGTATATCTTTGTATAGAATGTAAAATATCATGATAAGAAGAATACGCTTTGAGATCAATATTTAATATAAATCTAATCAAAATTGAATCAGTTATCTTAGGAAAAAAAAAACTTTGTTCGATGTTATGTGGATTTTGAGTTGGTATAATTTTAACAATAATTTGCGATTCCAAATTACCTTTATGAAATAAGGATGACGCGTTAAGAATTTACGATATTAATATTTACTCAAAAAAGGCACAGATAGACGGCGTAGTTAATTATGAGCCTCGATATGCAAAAGTGGACTTAATCAATCAATCAATCGAGCTTATCGCTGTCCAAATTTGGACGCAGGTTGGTCCTAAAATAGGGTGCTTAATGCCCGTGGGTTATAGAGCTTTATTATTTGGAAAAGCCAGCCAGCCTCATTTAGCAATCTAAAAGATTAAGATATCTTAGCTGTAAGAAGAAAGAAAGTAAGTAAGGTATTTAATGGGACTCGAACAGGAGATCTTAAACTTAACACACTCATAGAAATATAAATAAAACAACAAAGTAAAATGAAAATAAAAGCAGATTGTCATGTACGAAGCCAAAAGGCCTATCTCAGTATGACATATGAAATATGACATAAGATGACATATACATCTAAAAATAAAATGTCGCAGCGCTGGTATTCTGATAGGACCCGCAGTGATGTCATGGATAAATACAGAAATAAATAAATAATAAAATGAAATAAAAAAATTAAAATGATTGTAATCGTATTAAATATGTTATTGTAATAAATAAAGTAATTGGCTGAAGATACATTACCATCTGACGTAGCAACGCTGCTAGTCTTTTGGACCCGCTACTAGATGGTACTCTCTTTTAGTTTAGCTTGGGGTATTTTTTCTTATTTTGTTGGTACATATTCGGCAAGGCAATGACCTTCTGGGCGTTATTTCCACTCAAACCCAAGTTTTATTGATGACTGACGCCGACTCATTTGACACATTTTACGACTAGATTTTTATCGTCATACTTTACTTACAGCGTGATTATATTCTACCCTATTACAGGCCAAGGGAAGTTATGGGTTTTACTCCTCAGTTTATGGTTTAAGGAACCAAAAGTTAGATTTTGATAAAGATTTCTCGTTTTCCTGTTGAGTTAATGTGAATCAAAAGTTGTGATCTTACCAAAAGTGAAATGGGGAGAATATTTTAACATTTAATTTGTTCAAAAAGATACGGAATTTTATGTTCTCCGGCTACACAGTTTTATGTAATAACGAAGCCACATGGATTCCTACTACAGAAGGCTTAAAGGAAGATGTTAAGTTAGGAAGAATAAAACAATTACAAAGCGTTTTTATGTCGAATAAGTATTGTCGCGCCGTTAAAAATGAAATGTGTTTCCTTTAACATGGTTGCAAAGTGCTATTAAATTTATACGAGAGAGTGTTTCGATGGTCCATATAGCTTTGTAACGACTTCCTTTGATGCTTGATACTTGTATAGTAATATAAGTTTGTAATTTTACATTCTGTTGTAAAAATTCAGGCGTTACACAGTAAGCCGTGCCAAAGTGTACGATGAACGACTTACGGCCCTCCCTTCATTGGCCAAGCACCCTTTTATTTTGCAATAATAGCCAATATTTTCGTCTAGACTTGAATATCATATTTCAAAGAGGAAACTACGAACATGGCTTATCCTATAAGAAAATACTTAAGAGGGTTTATCCTAAAAGTTGGCAACGTCGCAAATAGCTGTCAAATATTTACCTGTTTTGATTAATTTGGCAATATTACTTTATGGAAATATGAAATGTGGCTAACTAGTGAACTAAAATATTGACTATGAAATGCAGTAATTAATATAGTAATACCAAATATTTAGTTATAGATGTAAAAAAGTACCTATTTGAAAACTTTCAAAATTATTTTTTTACACCTAGAACGGTTACAACATCAAATTCGGTGTTATAATTGCAATTCATTATTAATGTTCATTCTTAAAAACAGCGAAATATTAGACATCTATTTGCGACGTTGCCCACTTTCAGAATAAGCGTTCTTAACAAAAACAAGAACCCCAGACGAAACAACAAAAAGACCATTAACTTTTAACAGAATTAAAAAAAATTGGCCGTACGTGAAATTTCCCGAGTCTACTTTATCAATTTTATTTATGCTACACTTGATATATAATTTTACTGAATTTAAAAAGGAGCGGAGAGCGTTCTGCCTCCCCGCGGCGTGACATGGGGTATAAATCGTGCGCTGTTCCCCCGCGCCCGCGTCCGCCATTTTAAATAGGCGTCATTCAACTCATTTGACGTGTAATTATTTTCATTTCGCAGCTCGGTTTACGAACGTGACCCGCTCGCGGCTGCTTCAACGACATTTTTGTCACTGGCAAACCTAATTTATGTTTTGTTCTTTTAATTAAGCAGAATTTTTCTTGCCTGCCAGCGGTCTTGCAGATCTTTTTATAGCTAACATTTGTTAGGTTGGATGTCGTTAAGATACTGTTGTATAAAGCCAAAAGCCTCTTTATTTTACTTATCAGTACAATGGGACTAGGTTAATTACATCGTATTTATTGATGGAGATATAAATACGTTTGAGGACACGAGGTGTTTGGACAATCCTACGTCTCAGTATAAATAAGTATTATGACTTCATAGAAAATGGCCGAAACGACGCGTTTCAAAATCTCAACATAATATGTTGAGATTGTCGATTGTTTATTGTCGCGCACTCGATACTGTGGCGTACTGGTATAATATACCAGTACGCCACAGTATCTAGTGCACGGCAGTTACGTACAGACGCGGAACGTTTATCCATCGAGCGGCCGTAGGTAATTATTTCAAGGTCACTGCCGAGACATAATACTGTTACTTTATTATACTGTGCATATGTAAAAACATTGTATTGAATTTCCATGGTTTGGTTGTTGTCTAATGTTATAACGACCTATTTATGTTGTATAATCCATTTTGCCCCTGAAACCTGATTTCTAGGAATTCTATCTAAATTTAAATTCAAATTCAACATTCATTTAGGTATTCATACTAGGCTGAGAATCAACACTTTTCGAACGTCAAAGTTACATAAGACAGTCCCACAAAACGCCCACCCTTCACCACTAAGCACTAGGAGTGCTTTAGCTAGGAAGAAGAAGTGGCGCAACAAACTCCCCAGCAGCACAGCTGTCTGTTCAATTAGTAAAAAAAAAATGATTCTATACAATAGTATGAAAATTTATTTACATTACGCAACACTAAACATAATTTAAATTATAAATTAATAGCCATATGCCAGCTAGCACACGCCAATATACCAACCAAAAATATCGAGAACTGTACTCAAGCAGAAATAAAATAAAATAAAAGACTAAACGTAAACAATATTAGTCTTAATAGTCTTCAATCTTCTAGATCTATAAACAGTTATGAACCTATGACAGATGTCTTATGATTACAGAAACCTACTGGCATATTTATAATACCATAAATCGCTACTAGATTCCTTCCAACAGTTTACAGTCCTCGTATGCTTCAGTCAGATTTCCTTCAAATTTACGATAGCTAGACTTATTCAACGCGTTGAGAAATCGATACGTATTTTATAGCCGTCTTATCTTATAACTCAAGTGAATGGCATTTTTAAGACTGAGAACACGATTACATTAAGCGCTTGCGTTGTAAGCACTTGAATTCAAACTAGGAATTTTTAGTCGCGTTATAAATTGCGGCGTTGGTGTGTGGATTAGCGGATTTTAGGAAGTAAATACTTTTGAAATAGTGAGAACTCAAAATTGATGGTTTTTCCGACTACAAGAGATGGTTTTCTGATAGGCAAAAGCTGCTGGCCATTAGATTCTTGCGTACCCGCATAGGTACTGCAGAAAGTGCCTTATTTCTCACTCCCACATACATAAATTGAAAGAAAGAAAAAAGAAAGAAAATACATTTATTTGGCACAGACTAACAGGCACACAAGTAGAAAGAAAAAAAAAAAGTAAATGGAAAAAAAAATTGCGTCGCTGTATACATAATATTTATAGACATCATAATATTAATTTAAAAAATATATTTAGTTTTTTTTATTTTGATTTTATACGTCAATTAAGGACCTACAGCATAAAACATTTCTACCTATACTCCATTTAAAAAAAGATTGGACCTTTAAATAAACCTTTTTTACAATCCGTTCAACCAATTTTGAATTCTGTACCGTAGGCATCCATAAGATGGATGGCATTAGAAGCAAAAAAGTAGTTACTGCAACTGCAATTAGTGTTACCACCAACGCAATATAAGTCAAAATCGGTTGAATATGCTGTAAAAAATCTTTATTTAAATGGTTAACCTTATTTCAATTGGAGTATACACATCAGCAACATTTTTACACCTTTCTTAAATGTTAGGTAGGTTGGTACTGATTGTGCCTAAGTGACCTCATTGATGCCTAAAAGTGCCTCGTTTGCTGTTTCCACCTCATTTGTTGACTTCAATGTATTTACTTATACCTCAATACCTGCTGTATCGTCATGAACAGTTAATTTTTTTTTTTGTGTAGGCGTATCACCAACTGACTGGCGGTAAAGAAAAATATCGGGAGAAATTCTGGACTTTTTAGTTTAAATTGCCGGCATAGTGAACAAGTGGTACAGAGATAGACTACCTTTTAACAAAAAATAAAAGAAAAAAAAAATATCCATTATAAAATAAAAATAATAAGAAGTTTTGGAAGTTACATACATAGGGTGTTACAATGGGCATCTTATCGTTAAATATCGGGAGAAATTCTGGACTTTAGTTTAAATTGCCGGCATAGTGAACAAGTGGTACAGAGATAGACTACCCATTAACAAAAAATAAAAGAAAAAAAAGACCATAAAAAAAAAAGAAGATTTGGAAGTTACTTACATAGGGTGTTACAATGGGCATCTTATCGCTAGTGCATGGCGAACAGGCATTCGGTTTCTGAAAGAAGCCCTTGCACTTCGGCTCGCCGATATTATTTTTGTAAAAGGATTAAATAACGTAATATCACACCTGTAATCCCCGAAGGGTTCAGCAGAGGTTCAAAATAGGATTTAATAAATCAGGTACATTGTATACTGGTTTATAGAAAAGTATAGAAATCAACAAGCGCTAATAGTTTGGTTTGAAGTAAAGCATAATATTTTACCAACCGCTTTTCTTTCCCCGGTCGTAAAAAAAGACTTAAGGAAAGGGTTACAGCCATACTATTCACTGCATAGTGCGTATAGTAAGTTTTAGTTCACCACCCCTCCCCGCCTTAAGCGTTTTCACGATGTTGGATTGATGTGGATGTGAATCGGTAATAAAGTGTTTTGGATCAGTAAGTCCTTTCTATTTTTGAATTGACAGTACTGTTGGCGATAAATAGGTAGTTCTTGAAGACACTAAAAAAATTCTAGGCCCTACCAGCGGCGAAGCGTGGTAAACCGAGAGGGGAAAGCCGGAGCTTTAAAAAAAAAAAGACGTCACTTCAACTTTCCTGTCATCGTGGCCACGAAAAGTTACTTCTTGTTTACCTAACAAAATAACAGTGTCAATAAATCGTTTCATTGAATTCCTATGTATTTCAATCTACTTTTCTAATAAGAGCTTCATGCAAATTAGTGAATATAATTCTATTCCTACCAGTCCCGAACTCATAAAACAGCTACAGCAACAATACATTTTATTTAATTTACAACTGCCAGTCAACCATTTCATAAATAATCGTAAAGGGAAACATTAAAATGTTTGTAAAAACCATCGTGTCGTTTGTGATTCATCAAAAGATCTCACAAAGCAAATAATCACACAATAATCTTCTACATGCCGCCATCCTAATCCTACTGATCCCACTAATTACTTTTGAAATCTACTCTAAATAAGTAATTTCCACTTATTAAACTAACTACTTACCCCAAATACTTAATTAAAACGTACTTTTCTTTCACTAAACTCAAAACACAAATAGTATCTGAATCACTGTTCTATACCTACAACAAATATAACTGCTACTAGAAATAAATTCAATTTATACTGAGCGAACCTATGGAGCGAACAAAATGCAAATTAACTACTTAATAATTGTACAGATTATATGGTTCTAATACGATTACGTCAAAAAACCACCACACATTGTCAATCGAATGATGAATTTTAAGATGTCCGAAGTCCGAGCCGAATGCATTACGAAATTCAACGACAACAACCGACTCGTTTCACGACGCGCATGCGTATTACATCGTAACTCGGTACAAACCGGCTTACTCGGCTGCTAAGAAATCGCGGTGTCACGTGACGTCAAGACGGACTTATTTTCTATAGTTTGATTCACGATAAGCCAAACGCGCCTACGAGTTATTTTAGAGCGAAATGTTTTGTTGTTGGAACATAAAGACAAAAAATTTAATGTAGGCGTTTTGTAATGTTTTAATTTTATACATCATAAAATTAAAACATCAAATAAGTTTATGTAATCATTCATTCAGTGGTTGTGTTCCGAATTTCCGAAGGGAAGCCGGTAGGAATCGAGTTGTTTGAAGCTATCGCCCCTGGGCCCTACAATAGCAAAAAAAACCATTTATCCTTGTGTTCACCAATATTGGGCAGTTCTCGTATTTTCAAGAACATTCTCATTTTTATCTCAGTCTCAATCTGTCAAAAGCCCAACTACAAGTCAACTAAAAAGGTATAAACAAGATACCACAGTGTAGACAGACTAATTAAAATCCGGAGTCACACGTGTTTGGGCATAAATCGAATAGATTACGTGTGACTCTGGATTTTTAATTAGTATCTCTGTGATGTCTTGTTTATACCTTTTTAGTTGACTTTTTGTCGTAGTTGGGTTTTAGTTTTTATAACTTTTATTTTTATTTAAATTATTTTGGGTTATATATATATTTGAAATGTGCGTGTTGGGTATCAAACCCAACACGGTATCATTAAAAAAAATTGTTCGTAATTTTATATCCTCTAGAGGGCGCCATATTGAATTTAATGTGACGTCACATACCCTATAACCAGCGGACAATCAAGACACTTCCAACGATACCTCATTTGTCAATTTATGATCAGTAGTTTAGAGTTTAAGTTCGCGTGTCCCGTGTGGAGTCGTTCGACCCATGCAAAACTGGTGGATACAGCTTTGAATGAAACATGACCATCACTGGTTGCCTAAAACCGACCCCGGTACAAATGCTGTATGGCACTAGCAGGAATAGCGCCACCAGTGGTTCGCAGAGCGGTGGCAGCCTCCAGTGAAAGAGCCAAAATGGTCTCCGACTCGTCGCGCCAAACAAGTCGCCGAATTCTGGGCCGAGTATATTTAGATTGCTATCGACACGCTAAGAAGAAGAAGTAGTTTAGAACTTATTAGGTAGCAGATGAACATTATACATATCGGTCAAAATCATAACCCTCCTTTTTGCTGCAAAATACCTCGAAATCACCTACATATTTGACAAGTTTTTGACATCGAATGTGGCTGAGATTAGATTGCAACTAGATTTTGAAAGTATTTAATTACGAGAATTGACCTTCAGCAGTGCTATTCTGTAACCATCTCACCCTGAAAACTTAGGTGAAGTGAGCTCGGAGTGAGCTGTCAGTCCCTAGCAGCAGGTGAAATGATAGCTCACTTCACTTAAGTTATCACCGTGAGATTATTACAGAATAGACTATGTTCAAAATTTCCGTAAGAGGTTTGAGATAAACCAATTGTTTAAATACCTAACCAGCAGTGGTTTGAATGTTGGTGAATACCGTTATTGGGCTTTTTGAAAATAACCTGCTTTTTGATTTTACCTATATAAATAGGAAGATAGAACAGCATATTATTTTGTTTACTTATTACTTTTGTTTTGATATGACTAAACCGGAGTTATTGAAATAATAACCCTCCATAAGTGGTCAGAAGGGTCAAACTCGTACCTACAAAGCGTGATTAAAAGCCAACCGAAATCAAGCCAAACCCAAGCCCAAACAAAAGTACCAAACCTATTTTAGTTTTTTTCTTTTTTAGCCCGAAGGGTGCCAAACGGAATCCTATTACTAGCGCCCGCTGTGCGTCCGTCCGTCCGTCTATCTGTCTGTCAGCGGGCTGTACCCCATGAACCGTAATAGGTATACAGTTGACATTTCCACAGATTATGTATTTCTATTGCCGCCGTAATAACAAATAATAAAAACTTGAATTACAGGGGCTCCACAACCAGCAAGAAACGTGTTTTTTTCGGCATCTTTTGTACGTAACGGGACCCTTTGTGTACGAGTCCGACTAGAAGTTGGCCGGTTTTTCTTTTTTAATTCCATTCATATAATTATGTATAAGTCAATGATTCTATTAATATTTTTTGTTTGGGCCCTAATTACATCTTCATTGATCACGGTCAACAATAAGCTAGCCTACACGTCCTAAATACCGTCCAACCGAGCAAAAGCTACTTCTAGGTCATCATGCGACAAAAAATATACTCAGAAATTCAATGAACAATGTATTACGGTAATGGTGGCTAAGCGAGGGTGCGAGGGGAACAAACTGGGACAGTTTTTGTGCACTTTCTAACTGTACCGCGTACTTCGTAATACGTGTTTTGTGACAAAGGTACTTATAGTGTCAATGTTGGAGGTTCTTGTAGTTGGTCTCTTCTTTTCGTGTGGTTAGTAAACTAGCCTGATGTCAGAGTTTTAAAGCCGCCCACGGGCCTCTGACTTGGCTTCACATGCCGTCGAGAAATATCTCTCAGGCATGCCGGTTTCCTCACGATGTTTTCCTTCACCGTTTTTGAGCAAGTGATAATCATATAATATGCACATGATTCCGAAAAGTCAGAGGTGCGTGCCTTGGGTTCGAACTCGAGACCTACGACTTGTCAGTCTGACGGTCACACCACTAGGCTATCACTGCTTATTATTGCTGCTGTTGTTGTGATTACTTCCCCAAGTGGTCGACTTCACGTGGCCAGAGGGCTGGCCTATTTTAACGGCAAAAAATCATCAGGCAGCATTACCATACAACGTGGCAAGACTGCCAGCCTTTTAGCCAGTTTACCCAATGAGCTCTTCCCTTTTTATATACTTGTACATTATACATACATTTATTATACATATATTTTAGTGTGTTAGCTTGTATAACTAGCTGCGCCCCGCGGTTTATATATCGGGATATCGGGAATATCGGGATAAAAAGTATCCTATGTCCTAATCCCGGTCATGGTCTACCCATGTGCCAAATTTCCATTATCCATTCCAAATCTGTTCAGCCGTTTTAGCGTGAAAGCACTTTCGCATTTATAATATTAGGTTAGAATTAACGATCTTTCGGAAGTAACATAAGGATACCCAATGAAATCACAATAATAGGTAATCTACATATTGCTAAGTCCACTAGACAGTGTTGCCATGCACATTGTGCGATAAAGAAGAAAGAAAGGAAAATATAGGTTCTACGGTATATTCCCGTGGAGATGACAAGTGAGGAGTTTGTTGATGCTAATTATAATAATGATGGCGCTCCGTGTGATAAAGACCTGTCCCTAATTACGAAATACAAGATCAATCGGAATTTGAATCGTTTAAAAACAAATTGTTAATCCATTGCTTTATAAAAAAAGCTCAGAGGGTAAAACATCAAGAAAAAGAGCCACATAACATCTCTTGTCTCCAACCCAACCTAACAAACATCCAGCCTGAGACATCTAAACACCAAGCAATAGAGACACTAGAAACAGCGAACCACCAGGGTCAAGCAATTGATAACAGTGAAATGAATAATGTTAATATAGAATCGACGGGAACCACAGAGGTAAATAATGAAGAGTGGACTGTGGTGAAGAAACGAAGTAACCGGAGTAAAGCGCCGCTGTGTGGAACTGCTGATCCTACCGTCATTAGCTTGAAAGCTGTGGAAGCCCGTAAATTCATCCACCTATGGAACATGGCTTCGGGTGTAGAGGAGGTACGCCAGTATCTCAAACAACTATGCCCGACGGCCACGATAGAAGAGATTGTACCCCGTGGAGATTATAAGTCCTATAAAATCGGCGTCCCGGTTCAGCATTATGATCAGTGTTTCTCCGTTAACGTCTGGCCAGTCAATGCTAGAATCAAACCATGGATAAACTACAGGAAAACAATCCGTCCCACTGGACGCACTAGCAGTGAACTAGTAGCGCCTAGTCAACTGCAGTACTTTCGTGGCCCCAGAGATGCAATGCAACAAAGTTAGTCATATCAACGCTTTCTACCAGAATGTTCGAGGTCTAAAAACCAAACTTTCGATGTGGCGTAACAACCTCGCCATCTCAAACTACAACCTCATCGCTGTTTCCGAAACATTCTTGGACTCTTCCGTTCAGGATTCTGAACTTGAAAGTGGTGACTGGAGTGTTTTGCGCCGTGACAGAAATACGCCGTGTGGAGGCGTCTTGCTCGCGGCGCGACCACCTATAGCACTACGTAGGAAACAGGAGTACGAGACTGACTCCGGGGAGGATCTGTGGGCATCTTTTACCTGGCGTGGTCATCCATTTCTCATATGTATAGTGTATATAAAGCCTAGTGCCAATGATGAAGAATATATGCGTTGGTTCTGTGTGATTGAAAGTTTTGTGCACAGGTATACAGGATCGATAATTATTATGGGGGACATTAATCTTAATAGTGCTTCAATATGTGTTAAAAATTATTATTGCTATTTTGTATCTTTTTGTGCTCTTGTTGATAAAAATGTAATCCTTAACAGCCACGGAGGAATGTTAGATATAGTATTAGTTCGGGATGGCATCCAAGACGCGATAGTTAATAGTGTAGATGGACTTGTGCCATCCGACGCGTATCATCCTCCGTTAAACATTGAGATAAAGGTTGAATCAGCTCATGAATCAGATATCATTGAGTCGAGTAACATAGATCCAGCTAAAGACTGGAATTTTAACAAATGTGATATCGAACAGCTGCACCTATCCCTATCTGAAATTTCCTGGGAACCCGTTTTACAGACGTGTGACGTTAGAAATGCGGTAAGTTTATTTTATAGTAACATCTACAAAATATTCGACGACTGCATGCCTAAAAAACATCGTGCCGAATTCACTTTCAAACGATATCCAGTTTGGTTTACTTCAGAAATAATTAATGATATCAAACTTAAACTAAAACTACATGCAAACTGGAAGCGAACCAACTGCAGCGATGAGTACAAGAGTTTTGCGGACCTCAGGAACTCCTTAAAACATCGTACTGCAGAAGCCTACAGTTTGTATATAAGGCGCATTGAAAATAATATTAAAAGCAACCCGCTGGAATTTTGGCGACACGTTAACAGCTTTTGATCGAAAGGGGGTTTTGAGCCTAGCGTTAGCTATAAGGGCGACTGCTTCTCAGGAGCAAAGGCTGCTGAAACTTTTGCCGATTTTTTTTGCAGGTGTGTTTCTACCTGAAATACCACAATTAAATCCAGCATGTATCAATAATCAGGAAACTAATTCCAACAGTAATTACATAAACATTTTTCAATTCACTCTCGATGATGTCCAGTACGGTATCGATAAATTAAAACCTAGAAGTTCCATAGGACCTGACAGTATTCCACCTGTTATTTTGAAACATTTCAAAGAACTATTTTCCGCTCGTCTATGTCACATTTTTAATTTGGCATTAAAGACAGGCATATATCCATACCACTGGAAAATCTCACGAGTGACGCCCATACCCAAGACTGCCAATAAATCAGCGGTTGAAGGTTATCGACCTGTCACTATATTGTCATCTCCAGCCAAGATATTCGAAAATGTTCTTCATAAACTTATATACTCTCAGGTTGAAAAATATCTGAGTAACAGCCAGCACGGTTTTAGATGCAAGAGGTCTGTTGATTCCAATCTGCAGATAATCACAGAGTACATATCAAAGCATCTTTACAAGAAACGACAGGTGGATGTACTTTATTTTGATTTTTGTAAAGCTTTCGACAGAGTTAATAATGATATCTTGCTTCGGAAACTCAGCGCCATTGGTTTCTGTCCGAACGTACTTCGACTTTTAGCTGACTATCTCCGTGACCGTCAGCAATTTGTAAGGCTGGGTATTTATGTATCTCGTCCCTACCATACACGCTCTGGTGTAAGTCAGGGATCAATACTCGGGCCTCTGTTATTTTTACTCATGGTAAATGACTTACCAGCCGTTGCAAAATTTGCTGAATGTCTCCTTTACGCAGATGACCTCAAACTGTATAGTGCTGTCAACACCGTATCGGATTGCGAAGCTATGCAAAACGATTTAAATGCCATACATGAATGGGGAGATCAAAATAAAATGGAGTTCAATTCTTCCAAATGCTACGTAATGACCTTTGGTCGAATGCGGCACCCAATTGATTTTGAATACCAAATAAATGGTACTAAAATAACTAGATCAACCAACATGAAGGACTTGGGTGTCACATTTGACCAGAAGCTTACTTTTCATGACCACATTTCTACAGTGGCCAAAGAATCTTTTAAAAGGCTAGGGTTTGTTCTCCGTAATGCCCGTGATTTTCGCAACGAGCATGTAATAAGGCTCTTATACAGCACACTTGTCCGAACCAAGCTAGAAGCTAGTTCTAGTGTATGGAATCCGCACGAAGCAAAGTATGCACTTCTTCTAGAAAAAATTCAAAAAGCATTCCTGCGTTTTCTTTATCGGAGAACTCTCGGTTACTATCCCTACCTCTATCCTACCAAGTTCCTCTTAGGATGTCTGGGATTTCATACGCTGGAGGCCAGAAGGGCATGTGGCCAGGTAGGCGTTATGCTCAAAGTGTGGAAGAGTATGACGGATGCGCCTGATATCCATAATGAACTGATTCGACTCTATACACCGAATAATTATCTCCGTGGCAGAAAACATCAACTGCTAAGCGTGCCTTCGTGTCGGACAGCAGCCCGTGCTGCGTCTCCCCTACCGCGCGTGTTGACCGCACTAAATAAGCTTGCGGAAGCCAATCCGGACTGTGATCTGTTTCATAATAAATTCGCCAATTTAATGGTTATGTGCCTACATTTTTGTGAGAATAATAGTATGTGATTGTTGTTATTCGTTATGTGTTATGTTTTTACTTATTATATATACTCTGATTTATGTAATTGGTTTTCTAAGCCGTGTAAATCAAATAAATAAATAAATTCGAAAAATAAATCTGCTCAACAACGTAAATAACGCAATGAATGTTGTTGAAATGTCAAAATTAAACAAATTTGTCGTATTCGTTTACGAAAATGTGTTGCGTTATTATTAGATAGTTAATGTGGTTAAATTCTAATGTTTAAACATTTCCGAAAGTAAAATGCGAGCAGTGCTGTTGAGTTTAATATATATTTTATAAATTATATGCCTATTTTTAAATCAGGTATTCATTTCGACGCGTCACTCACGATTGTAGCTGACAATCTGTTTTCATGCGAATAATACACGGCATTTTAACGTTGTGTCATCGTTCTCTTTATATTTATGGTGTACATAATAAAGAGATTTCTATTTTATTCTCGATACAATCCAGAAATCTTGTAAAATACCATGAAAGTTTGGATTCACTGGGATTCCTGACTTATCCAATAGATATCCCGTGAGAGGTCAAAACCCCGATTTTTCTTATTCAGAAGACTTTCATTAGCACAAAATAAAATCAACGTGATCGTAAAATCAAGATTTCATAAAACACACCAAACACTCATAGTATTTGCGTTTTATATGGTTTATTTTATTCGCATTACGTAAGAACGTGGTTGTCCCGTTTTTGTGACCTGCGTTTTACAAGTGTACCATACATAATATCACGCCTTGTTTCCCCGAAGGATTGGGCAGAGGTGTACCTGTAGCAGGTACATCCACATTTCGCCAGTTATGTTTAAGTCCCATGTAATAGGGGCGAGCGTGTAGCCATCAACCAGGCACATATCCACACTCAGGCGATTAACACACGGCACCGCTCGACCGCGCGGTAGGACCGCTCGACCGCGCGGTCGGCGGTGTACGTGTTTTTGATGCGACATGAGATCCACTTCACCGCCTACCGCGGCGGAGTGCGGTGCCGTGTGTAAATCGCCTTAGGGCTGCTACTGAGAAATTCCAGATAGAAAAACCCAATCACACTTTGCTCGACCCGGGAATCGAACCCTCATGCTCAGCAGTAACAAGTGTACCATGTCGTAGAGAAATAACCAAACATAATCCCCATAGCCTTGAACATCCGTTGACTAGGGATTCAGCTTAACAACGAACTTTGTTATCTTACCGCCACAACTTATAAGCCCAAACATTGTGTATATTCCAAATTGGTCGGTAGTCCAGAGTTCAACTAACTTACTTACCTACTACAGAAAATTATGTGTGTTGAATGGTGGTTTAATGTTCTAATGCAATTACGTCATGCGACCGTTAGCAATCCATCATTATTTGGTTGATTGCTGCAATATTGTAACGTAATTTATTATTGTTGTATATTTAGAACTGGTCGAAATATCATAGAGTCACCTCTGTTTTGGCCAGTTTGTGGCAGCATCCAACTACGCATCATAGATCTGACGTCACACAAAATCCTGACGGCACACAAATCCTGCATCGCGCAATTAGAGTTTACCGCGCGAACGATATAATATATAAGACTATCCGACATCAATCGTTGGGCAATTAGAATAGTTTTTGCCCCTGGCTGGAGGCTTTGAGTGTAGAAATTTAAGCCACAGGAAAGTCCGGCTAAGCAGCTACGACCCTCTCTCTGAGGTCAACTGCGAGATGCCCTAGTCTAGAAGAAAAAAAAAACTAGTTGGGCAGTTGCCCGCCAGACACGACACCCGTCTGGTCGGAGGATCTTCCCTTTTCTATGAGTGAACTTTACAGCCTGTTCCTCATGCCTCAAAAAGTTAATTTCGTAAAGCCAATCCGTACAATTTATTTCTTAATTTTCTTTATAATTTTGATTAGATTCTTGTGGTTTGTTGGCGTAAAAATGTACGAAAGTCGCACTTATATCGTACTCTACGTAGCACTTCTCGTTGCTATGCTAAGCGTCCCCTCGCCGACAGGGAAGCGACTGGATATTAACGATGAAAATCGTCTCTCAAGAAACGTACAAAAGATTGTTGGGCCCGTGTGAGTAAAAGAGTGACATACCTATGTGTATTACTAGTTGATCGCTGGCGGTGTGAACACACGCGTGGGTACACGTTTGTCGCGCATATAAGCTATCAAAGAGATACTCGCTCAGCGATGTTCGCTTGCAGGCAGAACACTCGATGAGAGACTCACGCTTGGTACTTACGCATACCACCACGCTTATTGACCACAATAGAAACGGTTTTGTCGACGGAAGAATAGACAAAATGTCATTTTGTCTATTCTTCCGTCGACAAAACCCATAGAAAACCCGGTTCTATGTTTGGCATGCTACGCGTGCAGCGAATGTAATCACTAGTCCCGGTAGCCGGATTTATTTTCGTAGAAGCAACACATTTGCCGAAATTCTCGAAATATATTTTTTGACGTTGCTTCAGCTAATTCCACAGCGGTTTTCGAAATTTTCTGAAACGTAATATTTTAAAATAACTCATTAGTTCTTTGTATAAGTTTAAAAGCCTTTTGCAAAAAAAATAGATAGAAATTAAAGCAACAAAGTGTCAACAGATGTATTTTTATATTAGGTACACTAACAGTACGTACTTACGTAACTTTTATTTTAGCCTTTCGTTCCGGAAATGAAACAAAAAGTTACTTATGATGAATTACAAAAATGGCCTTTGACGGTCAATTCTTAGAAGACTTCGAACAAAGTCACTTCCGCCCTGATTATTAAAATCACAGGTTTTTATAAAATTTTCATTTCTGGACTCTCCTAATGGAAACGACCTAGTTTTGCCTTCTATAAATTTAAAATATATTTTATTAAAAGTTCACTTTTGGAAGGAAGTGAGTTTGTTAGAATAATTTCAAGTATTGCAGCTTTTAATTAGAGACTTTTGACCTTTTTACGAACGTATGTACTTATAAGAACTACCTACTCCAATCAACTAATAATGTTAACACAGTTATATAGCTTTTGGCAATGACATGTGTGTTCTTCAGATCTGAAAAAATCCGAAGCGAGCGTGGATGTTCATCTGATCAGATCAATCGATTACTACTTCGCCAGCGAGAACGATTACTACTAAGGTTCAGACGCGTGTAATGTAATTTATCTTGTAATGTAAAGGCCCCAGTACACCGTGCTTACAGTGCTTCATTGTATAGTTAGATGTTGACATAGACTCATGATAGCAGAAGTTTAAACCTTGGTGGTTTTTGGTTGCTATATAATATGTAATCCTGTGTTCTTTTGTATAAATGATAAATAAAAAAAAATAAAAAAACCTAGGGCGCTCGGCCAACGTAAATCCGGCCCAGTATACGTTGGCCGAGCGACGGGCTCGTCCAATGTGTACTGGGGGGCTTAAGAGGGAACAGGGCCTGCGAGGTATTTGAAAAAACTATTGCCGTCGTCTTACCTCAAGTCTGCTTTCGTAGAGTACGATAGGGACAGCTGAAGCTCAGACCGTTTATATCACAAAAAAAATTGACGAGATCGACGACGTTTCGTATTTCTCTCTTTTCTCCTCGAAAACTGAGCCGATTCAATATTTTTTTATATTCAAATTTTAAGAAAGAGTTTGTCTAGGTTCCTATAATTTTCTTTTATGTTAAAAAGTTTTCAATTTGTCTAGTAGTCCTCTTATCACGGCGGTAAAAATGGGGTATTTTTGTAATTTTTGGAGGTTCATATTTTCATAACCAATAAGTTTCTGAATAAAAGGAAATAACAGGGACGTGTCCACAGCAGAACTTGCTTTTATGAAAAAAAAAAGAGATGTCTCTAGAAGCATTATTCAGGAAGAAAAAGGGCAATACATTTGTATGGAGAATCGCAGGCCCTGTTCCCTCTTAACGCGATTTCTACGTGTAGACGCACTACGACCATTACATTATGTAACGCTCGGGCTGGCGCTCGCGCAGATCCATCATCGGGCTGTCGGTTTCTAGCGCGAACACAGTGCTCGTTTGTATTTGTATGCCGTCCACATTATTCGCGTTACATTACACTATACATTACACAAGCCTGTTCACGCCTTTAGAAGCAAAACGTTGAAACTGAACAGACCGTTCGTTTCGTGTATGTGCTCGCCACCAGTCCGGCTGATGATCATGATCATTTGTTTCAGATTCGTCTGTTTAGTTAATTTCTCAATGTTGCATTAGACAATTTCATTCAAAAGCGTAAATGTGGTGCTGTTCCACAAACGATGGGTCACTTAATACCGTGTCCTTGGAGTCCTGTCGTCTGTACGTTACAGGAACTGATGGAGGCTAGTTATGGCGCCAAACGTGTAGACGAATTCTGGGACGAGTCCATTTAGATTGCCACCGACACACTAAGAAAAAGATTCAAGAAAAGATGGTAAATCGATAAAGTTTTACAATCACAGCCAAATTATTTTCAATTTCTATGCGCTAAAAGCATGAAAAAGAAAGTAAAGTGCCGACTAAGTTATCCGATACCGATGACCGTGTAATTCGCTCTCAAATCGATTCCACTTTTACCAGGCAGCATTTACTAACAGAACGGTTCCAGGAATGGCTGCCGACGGCAACAGCTGATTTCGGACTCAAACATTTAAGGAAATGTAAGCTTTAAGACATAACATATTATGTAGGTTGGCAGGAAGGTAAGTTATAGTTAGTGGACGTCCGCTAAGAACGGATTTTGCGACAGGGCCAGATTAAGGAGGTTTAATGGCTCTCGCAAGTTTGTATGCAAGTCCTTATTTTTTTGTGCTACAAACTTTAAATTTGGCTAGGAGGTAATTAATAGTTAGTAAACGTTTGCTACGAACGGATTTTGCGACAGAGCCGGATTAAAGAGGTCTAAGCACTCTCGTAAGTTTCGTTAAACATTATTAAACTTGATATCTTCATAACCACGCGGACGAAGTCGGGGGCAACAGCTAGTCTATTATAAATGCGAAAGTTTGTTTGTTTGTTAAGCTTCCGTGCTAAAACGGCTGAACGGAGTTGAATGACAATCAGTCATGGTCTACCTATGTGCTGGGTAGACAATGACTTCGGTTCTACTTTTTGTACTAGATACTTCGATATTTTTTTGTCCCGATATTCTCACGGGATCCGGATTATGCGGGTGAAACCACGGGGCCCAGCTAGTAGATAATAAAATGCTACTTTTAAAACATTTTCCGACCTTTTAAGATCAATGAGGTGATTAAAATTCTAGTCTAAACTTCCAAAAATATACCCTTTGAAAATATTTTTGGTAGGTATTAGTTACCAAAAATATTTTCAAAGGGAATATTTTTGGAAGTTTATACTAGAATTTTAAGTTTGTAATTGGAGTTTTGAGGTAATAGCTGAAAAGGTCTTCCTTAACCAACATTGTTGGGATGTTTTAGGGGCAAATTAATATGTTTATCTCTATGGCAATGTTTGTGTTGGTAATAGGATTAAGTCTAGTCTGGTCGAATGACGTCAGGGACTGACCGATAGAACAAAATTAAAGAGCGCTACGTACTACAGATTGCAGATGTTCACTGGCCGCTGCTACGATTTACCGCCATCCATTACACATTTACAAAACGAGGCGATTTGACGAGAACTAAGCACCTATTCCTTCAGTCAGCTTCAACATTAACTAATCTTTTATTCCCCAAATATGTGAACAAAACCTGGCAATAAATCTACGAAAACCACGACAAAGTAGGCAAGAATTCAGTCACCCGAGTGTCACATCTACGCATAACGATGCCCAATCACGTAAGATGGTCACGCTCCACTATGCTCTTCTAATGACTCCATTACGTAGCGCCCGGCGACCAGTCGTCAAGCGATTAGTCGTAATTGCTAGTTGTTCTATACAACGAATTTTCTCGACACAGATTTTCGAGCACTAAAAGATTACGTTTAATTCGTTTCAAAGTTATTCAAATCGTAAAACAAGGTTGAGTATTTGAGTAATTTCTAAGTGATTTAACAAAATTTATCGTCATTTTGATTAGCTTTTCGGAGAGTTGACAGTGAAATTTGAAAAGTTATTATACTTTTACTACTCTTTTGTGTGACAGAGGTTAAAATTGCTGCCATCGTTGAACTCTTTCGGTTGAAGTGACTTAAAATGTTCGCTTTTTCTCTCCATCTGTGTTGCTGAAAACTTTAACCAACAGTTTGTTGCCCCCATTCAACTGTCAACAATAAATTCAACTTTATTGGACCCCTTATTTACAATAGATTAAACAGGGCGATAAATATATACCCACTAACAAAAAGTCAATGCAAAAATAAGATGTCGGAATATTAGCAAAAACTAAATTATGAAGAGACTGAACTTCTACTGTATATTACTCAATGATCACGTTAGCATTAACCTGTTTGTTTGATCTAAACAAAATTCACACAGATCTCACGCATAAGCTTCCAAATGTTTAACTTCTCATGAACTACACACAGTTACACACCCCCCCCACACACCCCCTCTCAATTCACACACTCACACCTCATTCCACACAATGAGAGGCTACGCATTCCTACTCTATTACATGTTATAATAAAATATACCCAATATGATGTGTAAAATAACACTACTGTCAAATTATCTTGTAAAAATGAATGTTAATGGCTATGATATGATATATATAAAATTATCCGAGGGGATTGGCGCTGATAGCCGAAATACAGGTCTTGCCTATTTCGGCTACAGATGCTTATCTTATTTGTACTCCAAACTAGCCTAAGTTTAATTTGTAAGACAATTGTAAAACATCTAGATATAAATAAATAAATGAATAAAACTTCTGGGAAAAGTTACGTTAAGATCTAAGATTTGAATTCGATTTATTCGACGCACAAATATAAATACAGGAGTAAGTAAAAATTGGTTTGGGCACAGATGAATACAGATGGTTCACTCCGCATTTTAGGTATGAAGCTACAAGTAGTGGCGGGCTCGTCTTGTCGGGCCAATTCAGTGAGCGTAACGTACTCAGAAGATATATACCTAGGCGATAGAAAGAGAGGCAACTTCTAGGTGAATATAACTGTAGGTAATTAGCGCTGTGCGACCTGAATTGCGCTTTATTATGTCGCTTTTTTTTATATTGATTTTGCGGAGTGAAACATGTGTATGCATCTGTGGTTTAGTAAGGACTCCAAAAGCAGCAGCTCAAGCAGCCCATTAAAATAAAACTTCAACTCCACTGCATTTTACAGCAAACCTCTTCAGCTAAACTATTATTTTTCCCAACAAAACAAACTCCTTAACACAGCACTGTATATTCATTGTCATTCCGCCATTGAAACGTATGACTCACTTAGATGGCAAACACCTTAAAGCTGTCACATTACGTAAAAGCTAGCTAGCTCAACAAAGTAGATCTTGTGCAACTGTTACTGCGAAAAATGGAGTCGTGTACATTGAATACTGACGGCGGTATGCACCTACATAGATGTGTGCATATAGCGTCTTCACTTGTTTTTCTCTGTCGGGTATTACTTTAGGTGGCAGGGTGCAGGGCGCATTGGCCTCTACAATGCCAGCGTCGCTACTTAGCTACCTACGTGAAAGCATTTTCTCAACGGACCGTGAGCGAACATATTATTATGAAACTGTTGTTGTTTTCCTTTGCAATTTACTTTTACAGGTTGTTACTTCATGTCATGTAGGTTAGATGTTTGTTAAATTAAAATCCAGTACGACAAAATGTGTAAGAATTTTATTATTTTGTTGCTTAAGAGGGAACAGGGCCTACGAGGAATTTGAAGAAACTATTGCCGTCGTATTACCTCAAGTCTGCCCGCGCAGAGTGCGATAAGGACAGCTACAGCTAAGACCGATTATAAAAATAAAAAAAATTGGCGAGATCGACGTTTCGTATTCCTCTTTTTTCTCCTCGAAAACGGAGCCGATTCAATTATTTTTTACATTAAAAATTTAAGAAAGAATATGTCTAGGTTCCTATCATTTTCTTTTATGTTAAAAACTTTCCGAATTTGTGTGGTAGTCCTCTAATCACGGTGCAAATGGGGCATTTTTATAATTTTTGCAGGGTCATATTTTCTTTACCAATAAGTTTCTGAAACAAAGGAAATAACAGGGACGTGTCTACAGCAGAGCTTGACTTTTTGAAAAAAAATGATTGCTCTAGAGACATTATTCAGGAAGAAAAAAGAGGAATACATTTGTATGGAGAATCGCCGGCCCTGTTCCCTCTTAATTGTAGTTTAAGTCCAATGAATGGGTTTTGTTTATAAAAAAAATGTTGACTTTGAAGTACAGCGGAAATTGTTTTTTTTTTCAGTTTAAATGAATTGTCAGAAGGCAAGGTAACTATGATATTAGCACTAGGTACCTGCCTATCATAATACTTAATCTAAAGTAACATCATAATCAAGTATTCATTCAAATATTTTGCTTTTAAACGGTCTAAAATTTATTTATACAGTTTGGCAGTTAGTTAAACTATAAATTAGAAATGTTGTAAAGTACTTTAAATGTTTCATTTGAAATTTAGACATACTTTGAGAATGCTAAATGAATACCTACCTAGATATTTAGTGCCCCAACGATTATAATTAAGTTTTCTCAGAAACACTCTTGTTACAGGATTGAGGAATTTAGTTAACTTGTATTGTTTTCTCATTTAGATATACTTTATTATACAGTATGTAACAAAAACCCTGTCCGATCTGAAAGGGAGCGCATAGATACCGCAATAAAATTACCAAAAGGAGATAATTAATAATTTTTTTGTGAAAATATCAAAGTTATTGCTACGTTTTTAGTACCAAAATTACTCCAATTTCATTATAAATTAGCAAATTTTCTACAGAAGTCATAAGTTATGACTTGTAGACACCCGCTAAACGACGCGCGATGGCCGCCCGCACCCTATGTAAATAAACTGGTAAAATACCCCATCTTTCTTTTTTTTTAGAAAATTACTACATAAATAGACTTTCGGTATGATTCTTAACAACACTCACGGATTGGACATGGTTTTTGTTACACACTGTATATTTTTCCAAGTAAAGTTTTGTTTTAGTTAATACTTTTGATAGTGGATGAAAGAATCTACTACGAATTGGTTAATGAAAAGCTTTTAAGTACGGGGTTCATGAAAAATAATTTAATTTATTTGTCCTTTCGTAAGGATAGGTTTAATCAATACTTTTAAAAGAACAGCTCATTTTTCTGTAAAATAAAATATTTCTGTTATCGAAGTGTTTCTGTTTTATTTTACATTTTTTTTGATTGGACTAGTTTCTACCTACACTCCTGTAGGTAACTTGTTTTTGTAGACACTGAAATGTAATTTATTAGTCATAATTACAGTCCGGGCGTCGCATTGAGAGAATGCATTCTTAACACCTGTGAATAGAATATTCACACCTGTGAATTTGTCGCAGCCGTGAGGCACACAGCTATATTCTAAGTTATTTTAATGTATTTGGTTTTTTTGTTGTTTTTGTGTGAATATTGTGTACCTGAGTCAAATAAATTTATTTTCTTTCTTTCTTTTCTTTACTACTAGAAATTATCCAACTGACAGTTGTCGGGGACGATTTCTGTCGACGGCTGGAGTGCAGCTTAAAGCAGTTATATATAAATTTTAACCTACTTTATATTATTAGATAACCTAAGGATGCCTACATAATATCTCGTCACCTTGTCCGTTTTCGTCTCGGCAGATGACAGTAAATACTTATTTTCAGGCTCAGAATATTTCAGTTACCCTTGAACGATAAAGTCGTTCAAGTCAAGTTCAAGTCGGTCAGCAAAAAAAAAAAATGAGTTTATTTATTAACTAGCGACCTGACTGCTTCACACGGTAAAAATATCGGGATTTCTGTGCTTTAACTAAGTTAAAGAACATAACATATTATCACGCCTGTATTCCCCGTAGGGATAGGCAGACACATTTTGCCAGTTCCTGAGTTAATAATACTTGCAAGCGCCCGGCCAGTAGTGTTTATATGAAAATCCATATAAGTCGTGTTTAGCGACCAAATAAATTACTATGTAAACTCATATCTGTCGTGTTATCTAAAAATGGAACGAACTTTTTACATTAAAACATGGCAAATAAGAAGGTAACATTCACGTTGATTCTGGAATTAATAATTAATTTACTTAGTTTGAATTTCCGCGCAGTATTTGAGAAAAGTTCCATACCATCCTTAGCTGCAACTCAGACTCACGTATGTGTGCCTCGGCTTCGCCTCAGCCCAGATTTTCACGATCGTCCATCAATGCCCCTGTTGCAGGCAGTAATGTACTATATGTATGTATACACATAAACTTTCTGGAATAAATTCCCTAAACGATGGTGAAATCCTCATCAAAATCTGTAGCGTAGTTAAGAAGAACATCGCGGACATACAGACAAACGCGAAAAGTGACTAATTTATAATGTATAGATATTCTTTACACTACATACGTTCTTAAGAGGGAACAGGGCCTGCGATTCTCCATACAAATGTATTCCCCTTTTTTCTTCCTGAATAATGCTTCTAGGGCAATTTTTTTTTTCATAAAATCAAGCTATGCTGTAGACACGTCCCTGTTATTTCCATTTTTCAGCAACGTGTTGGTAAAGAAAAAATGACCTTCGAAAAATTACAAAAATGGCCCATTTTTACCGCCGTGTTTAGAGGACTACCAGACTAATTCGAAAAGTTTTTAGCATAAAAAAAATGATAGGAACCTAGACATAATCTTTCTTAAAAGTGTAATGTCAAAAAATATTGAATCGGCTCAGTTTTCGAGGAGAAAAAAAGGAAATACGAAACGACGATCTTGTCATTTTTTTTTGTGATATAATCGGTCGGAGCTGCAGCTGCCCTTATCGCACTCTACGGAGACAGACTTGAGGTAAGACGACGGCAATCGTTTCTTCAAATACCTATTTGTCAAATTTCTCGCAGGCCCTATTCCCTCTTAAACGTTCTGAATCTCTCTACACTAATGAAGAATTAAAGTTTCTAACAGTCCCAATCGTTTTAAAAGTAACGTGAAAACATTCAACTAACGAAATAAAAATTCAATTTGCGGCAAAATCACCAATAGTTTTAGAGCCAATCATTGGAAATGGCTATTTACAAGAAAACTTCCGAGAAGACCTTACAAGTTCAATATTGATCTTTTAAAATACATTTTCTTTTACTAAAAGCAGTCAAATATAATAAAAATGTATATTGTTTTGGGGAAAGGGAAAATTGAGGTCCGTCTATTTGTCTTTTTATATTTTCCTAATGTATTCTGAGTTTTACATTAATTTTATGGTAATAATAGCATTAAGAATAGACGTCTGAATATCTATAAACAAGTATAAAACGAGGTGGCTTTTCGTGTCTGTTTGCCGCTTCCAAACAACATAATAGTGAAATTTGATGCGGTTTTCACCAGCACTTAGAGAATTTATTCCGGAAGTATTATTATGTGAATAATACATTTATCTTTAACTAAGATGTAGCATAGAAATCGCGATGTTTTGACATGTCACCACATCAGTACTTTGCACCCGTGCGAAGCAGGGGCAGGTCGCTTGTTTATAAGTGTATAGAATGCCGCTAGCGGCACTTTATCTCAGTCGGCTAAAGTGCCGCTATTTGTGGCATATTAGTAGCGCTGCCTCGACTCGGCTAAAGTGCCATAATCATTGCATTATCATTGTCACTGTCACTTGTTATTTTGTTTGATTGTTGAGCATTGCATTGTCATTGTCACTGTCATTTGTTATTTTGTTTGATCGTTGAGCATTGCATTTTTTCTGTCACTTGTAATTTTGTTTTTGAGGAGAGGCTAATGTTAAATTCTTTCTATTAAACTTACATATAACTAAGAAATCTCAATGTTCTGTCAAGTCGTAAAAATCGTGCGAAGCAGGAGCGGGTCACTAGTTACTTTATAAATCATTTATGTAACATTTGGATCCAAGTGAGTCTGGAAAAGGATGCCTGTAAGTATTGGTGGGAGGCCTTTCATCAGTAGTAAAACAGAGCAGGCTAACATAAAAAAAACTTAAAAACTGGTATAAGCGCCATCTATATTCCATAGGAAAACACTACGGCGCGTCGGTGACGCGAATTCATAAGTTTACCGCTCAACGCAGCTAAAGAAGTTTATACTTAAAAAAAAACATTTCATACGGCTTGCAGGGAAAGGAAACATCGTGAGGAAACCGGCATGACCTAAAACCAAAAATACAAAGACAAGACCAACCCGCACGGGGTCCTTGTGGTGGCTAACGCGAATACGGCCCACTACCTCACAGTAGGAGGAGGCCTGCGTCCCAGTAGTGGGCACATTAGAGGCTGGTAATGCATAAGCATACATTTTATAGTTGACTTTAATGGGTTAGATTCGTTAATCTTTGGTACTCTGGATTTTTTATGGTTCTGTAGTCAACAAGGAACCCTTATAGTTTCGGCATGTCTGTCTGTATGTCTGACAGTCCGTCGCTTAGCTCAGAGACTCTTAGTACTAGAAAGCTGTAATTTGGCATGGGTATCGGTATTAAACACGCGGAAAAAGTGGTAAAATAAAATCATGATAGGTTTTAAGAGTAGGTACCTTCCCTGCACGGAAAGGCGGGATGTTTTTTTCTCTCATCTTTCCCATAGTGTAGGGTGTCGTTGGAAAGATCGTTCAAAAATATATACTTTTTTTCAATAATATTAATAAAATCTTTATTTCCAGTTTTACAATTTATATTAACCACTTAGTACCTATCTAGTTTATCATGCCATATTTATTACTAAACATGTTCTCCCTTATGGAATGTGTGCGAACCATTTTTGGATTCAGGGATACGTAAGCGAAATATTAAGCTTTAAAGTGCTAATTTTTGTTACAGTCAAGTGTCATTCACGGCAGTAGCATACGTAACGAGATTAAAAGGAAAACTATCATATCTCTAACGGATGTTTTTCAACTACAATGTTAAGTTTGTTCTTTAGATAAATTCAATCAACTATGGAAAACTTCATTGTGCGTGTTCCGACACGCACTATTTGGCGCAGCCGCGAGGTACACATTCCTGCTAGTATCTTACAACGCACTTTACACTTTTTATTTGTATTATTTCTTTTTATTTTATTTCTTTTTTACTTGTGTGCCTTTTAGTTTGTGCTAAATAAATGTATTTATTTTCTTTCTTTTCTTTCACTTGGCCGGTGTTTTTTGTTTCTTATTGTATTTATTTGCTTTCCAACGAATTTAAGGTTTCTGGAGTCAACTATAAAGATCGTAGCGTTCTTTTATCCCGTATAATAAAAATATATAAGAAAATGAAGCATAAAATTATAAATCCTGGTAGGTACTGTTAATGACCAAGAAAAGGCGATAAGAAACACCGATCACGTTAAGTTTAAGCTACCTATTTATGAAAGAAAACCTTTGGAGTGTTGCCTTTTGATTATGTATTCTGTACCTACACTTCTCCGCCACAGTTTCTACAAATCTAAAAAGGTTTTTTTTTCATATTTTAGTCAAGTTATTTTCTTCGTCAAAACAAAATTCGTTATTCAAAACTCTCTCACATGGTCTTCCTACGGCTAGCGAGGTATCAAAGACATACATCAATCTTTTCCCAGTGTTGGGTTCAGCTTCCAGTCTCAAACCAGATGCAGCTGAATACCGTATTTTACATGGAGCAACTGCCTATCTGACCACAACCCAGTAACTGGGTAACACGATACCCCTTGCTAAGACTGGTCGTCAGACTTTCGGGCTTCTGACGACCCGTAACGACTGTCAAAGATCCACGAATGACAGCCGGGACCAACGGCTTAACGTGCTTTCCGAGGCACGGAGGAGTCTCGGTATGTTAAGATGGTCACCCATCCACAGACCAAACCCGGCAAGCGTAGCTTAACCTGATGGATCGATCCGTGCGGCTGTTATTACTTAGCCACGAGCTCCTCCATCAAGGACGTAGGTACATATAAAGCATGTTTCAGAAACGTGTTATCATATCTATAGAGTCTACTTCTAATTGCTTAGCCATTGACCCTCCGATAAATCAAAAATACTGCAGCATTAATTATGAAATATGAAATAAAATATACTTATGTTAAAGTTGAGGATTAATGTTTCACTAAAACACGATTCCATAAAATTTTCTCTATAGAAAAAAAAAACCAAAGTTACATCCAAACTGAACAATGAAACCTTGGTATTAAAAATACTTCAAATTAGATCATTAAACTTTGCATGATAACTGAAATAGATATTTACCAAATACATTTTTTTTTTAATTTCCATTATTTTCGCCGTCAAAGGAAATTTATTATTAATTATTTATTTAATTTTAAAGAAAGCTTACAGATTATAAGAATCCTAAATATCATGCATAAGTAGCAAGCTTCCACATGTATGTATCTAATAAGCTATGAGTTACTTGTGTTGACCAGTTAAAGCGATTTGAAATTACCTAAACTATTGGCGCCTTGGAGCCGCCAGCACTCCACTCAGTCTCGCTCTCACTCAGTCCGCGAGCAGTATGGTGCGAGCGAGACAAAAAATGAAATTGACCTGTGATAGAATGGGCTCTTAATCAGACCATAGCGCGACACGACAGCGCGACGCAACACCGGTTATTGTTGTACCGTGAAGTTTTCTTAGAAATCGTAAGATTGTAGTTCGGATCATCACAAAAAAAACACCTGTCCCTTACAAACCTTCAATTACTCCACCCAAATGTATGGGACAGCTGATTATATTTAATTTTAATTTTAAGATGATGGTTTAATTTGATGATCTGTAACACACCCTTAAACATGACCACACATCTCTGATACATGCTGTATGTTTAGGTATACACAAGTCATTATGATAAGCCTAGATCAAACGCCTGATTGCCATACAGAACTATGTACTGATATGACTTGAATTCAAACCAGAACCGTTCTACAATTCTGCGGACTATGTACAACGTTTTGATTGGCTTACAGTGCAAGCCAATCGAATCACAGAATCTTGCCTGTTTCCTAAGCCCGAACTAACCTAACCTATAATTCAATTTACTTGACTCAACTAACACTGTCTTAAGAACAAAGCACATTACACCAATTGTAATAATTAAAATCAATGGTTCTTTTCTATTCCAACTAATTTAGTAAATAGAGAAATTTATGAAGCAATAGCGTAAAGTGAAATAAGTGTTTCATTATTAAATTTAGCTGAATCACTCTAATTTCATTTATTTTTTCATTGTTGCCAAGTACCTAATGGTTCGAGGTAATATAAAAGCTGTTATCATCTGGAAATAGGCAGGTTTAATGGCTGTCAGTCAGTCTAGTTTCTCGCATTAAGGTATCTACTTAATGAACCCATTAACCTGTTTGGAATCCATTTTATTGCTTTTTATAGGGTATATATTTACTGGCTTTCACCCACGTGGGGTCGGAAATCATCCCACGGGAACGTATTACTGGGATAAAAAGATCCCTATGTCCTAACTCGGGCCATGGTCTATCCGTATGCGAAACGTCCAAATCCGATCAGCCGCTAAGGCGTGAAAACTAACAGACACAGGCAGAATTACTTTCGCATATTTCGCGTATGTATGTATACTTATAAACATTGCACCTTATGTACGTCTTGTCACTTTACCCCACTTCTCGTCTACTTTTCTCCAGATTTATTATACATTGTAATAGGGCATCAATTTTCACGCCTCCCCCTTTAGAGCGTTTATCCTAAAAGTGGCAACGTCGCCAATAGCTGTCAAAAATTTACCTGTTTTGATTAATTTGGCAATATTACTGTATGGAAATAAGAAATGTGGCTAACTAGCGAACTAGAATATTAATAATGAATTGCAATTATAACACTGAATTTGATGTTGTACCCGTTTTAGGTGTAAAAAGGCGTTTGGAAACTTTCCAAATACTTTTTTTACATCTAAAACGAAGTATTCGGTGTTACGATATCAATTAATGGATTTCATAATCTATATTCTAGTTCGCTAGTTAGCCATATTTCTTATTTCTATACAGTACCTAATATTGTCAAATTAATCAAAACAGGTAAATTTTTGACAGCTATTTGCAACGTTACCCGCTTTCAGAATAAAGGCTTATGACCAACGCCAAATCTTTTTTGATATTCGGATAGCTCATGTATGACCTAAAGAGGGGCACCTCTTTAGGTCATACATGAGCAAAATATTAATTTATTTATTAAATTATTATTTTTTTTTTTTTTTTATTTTTTTTTTTTTTTTATATTAAATTATTATTATAAATATTTTAACTTCATATTCTTTATTGCCATAAAGAATATGAAGTTAAAATACTAACCCGCGAAATCTCACGTTTTTTTTTAAAATATTTTAACTTCATATTCTTTATTGCCATAAAGAATATGAAGTTAAAATATTTTAAAAAAAAACGTGAGATTTCGCGGGTTAGTAGATTTACAAATCAGAAAGCAATAATATACATATATAAAGTGGACAACGATACGTGAAATCTTAATTGTCCGTGGTCCCTGTTGCCAACTGTTGGTACATATGGGGGACAACAGTAAGGACATTTTATGACGATCTGTTGCCCCCGTGATGGGGACACAGATTATGGGGACAGCGGGAATACACGTTTATACCTACTGAACAAAATGGACACAGATTACGGGGACACAGACAAGATTTATACCTAATGGACAAAATTGGAGTTTTCGACAAAATTGGAGGAAACCGGATTTTATTTTTACTGTTTGTAGATGTGTAAAAAGCCTAATGCCGTTTGCTTAAACTTTTATGACTTTTATTGCTATGGATTGCGTAATAAAAATAAACTTTGTCGGGAAGTCTGCTACAATGCAGCTTAGAGAATATTTTGAGAGTAGCATATTTATACTAGTAAGAATAAAGTTGAATAGTTTTTTTTTGTTTGAACGCGCTTATCTCTGCAACTATAAGTCGAATTTAATTTAAAAAAAATACATTTTATAGCCCAATTCTTGAGGAAGGCTATGATAGGCTATTAACATCACGCTAGAACCCTTAGGAGCCGAGCAAAAGGAAAAAAAACTCAGAAAGAACGCGTAGCGAAAACGAAGCAATAGCGCGGGCAGGCGACGCGATGCGATGCGGTGGGTCAGAAGAGCAAGAAATTCCATACATTTTAGGTATATCAGCATAATTATACTTTTGTAGCAAGTATTCAGTTCCCTACATAGTGGTAGCTATTTAAAACTTTTAATGTTATAATTCTTTTGAAAATATAAAGGCACATGTTAAACATATACCTATTTTATATTATTTTTGAAAATATATAACCTAAAACCATGGTACCAGTATATAAAGTAGTTATATAATAGTAATCTAATGCAGAACGTAGGGTCGTCGGCTCATCTCTTGAAAAAATATTACAATGATTTTCTTCCTGTAGTTCAAACGTTTAAAGTTTGAACCCCCACCCACTCAGGTTAAAACCTTTATCTATTAAAATGTTATTTTAGCAACGAGGACTGCATAATTATATCGTTTTTACTACATATTGTATTTGTGATTATGACAAAACTATTTATTCAGTCGTTATTTTATGAAAAAAGGAACTGAAAAGTCTAAACTGTCGAATACTGTCGAGACTCAAAATTCTCAAAATCCGGGGTATACAAATTATCATAATTCTTCAACAATTTATTATTCGAAAAACAACAGGGCCTCAAGTCTGCTATTACAATAGTGTCAGAATGGTCTATCATTGATTTCATAATTGTTGATTTTGACAATTTTGGTAATCTATTAACATATTGGCGTCATTATGTCTTTCCAATGGTCAGCCACTGACACTCCATTGAAAGAAATGGCATCTATTGGTAATCCCGTACATAATGAAAAATGAATGACTGACTTCGGCGGTAATCTGCTAAAATTTTGACAGTTCCTTTGATCAGTGACCTACCATGAGAACGTCATTGTGTAGTAATTTCTTTTAATTCTTTACGAGTATCGTGTTTGTGGGATACAATGATCAACCAATGATCGACCATTATGAATTTAGAAGATTACGAACTTTTAGCAAAATGACAATGGGCTCGAGATGGAATGACGAATTTATAAAAATAGCAGACTTGGGCCCCAGAGAATAAAAATTACTCTGTATGTATAATTGATTATTATCGAGAGTACATTTTGCTCGCAGACTTGTAAACAAGCCGAGTGAAACAATACAAGTTTCATTCATTGAGATGACTCGGAGTCGAGATGAGTTCGTAATTACATAAGTAGCTACGACCTATCATCTACCTTACTCTGTATGTATAATTGATTATTATCGAGAGTACATTTTGCTCGCAGACTTGTAAACAAGCCGAGTGAAACAATACAAGTTTCATTCATTGAGATGACTCGGAGTCGAGATGAGTTCGTAATTACATAAGTAGCTACGACCTATCATCTACCTTACTCTGTATGTATAATTGATTATTATCGAGAGTACATTTTGCTCGCAGACTTGTAAACAAGCCGAGTGAAACAATACAAGTTTCATTCATTGAGATGACTCGGAGTCGAGATGAGTTCGTAATTACATAAGTAGCTACGACCTATCATCTACCTTACTCTGTATGTATAATTGATTATTATCGAGAGTACATTTTGCTCGCAGACTTGTAAACAAGCCGAGTGAAACAATACAAGTTTCATTCATTGAGATGACTCGGAGTCGAGATGAGTTCGTAATTACATAAGTAGCTACGACCTATCATCTACCTTACTCTGTATGTATAATTGATTATTATCGAGAGTACATTTTGCTCGCAGACTTGTAAACAAGCCGAGTGAAACAATACAAGTTTCATTCATTGAGATGACTCGGAGTCGAGATGAGTTCGTAATTACATAAGTAGCTACGACCTATCATCTACCTTACTCTGTATGTATAATTGATTATTATCGAGAGTACATTTTGCTCGCAGACTTGTAAACAAGCCGAGTGAAACAATACAAGTTTCATTCATTGAGATGACTCGGAGTCGAGATGAGTTCGTAATTACATAAGTAGCTACGACCTATCATCTACCTTACTCTGTATGTATAATTGATTATTATCGAGAGTACATTTTGCTCGCAGACTTGTAAACAAGCCGAGTGAAACAATACAAGTTTCATTCATTGAGATGACTCGGAGTCGAGATGAGTTCGTAATTACATAAGTAGCTACGACCTATCATCTACCTTACTCTGTATGTATAATTGATTATTATCGAGAGTACATTTTGCTCGCAGACTTGTAAACAAGCCGAGTGAAACAATACAAGTTTCATTCATTGAGATGACTCGGAGTCGAGATGAGTTCGTAATTACATAAGTAGCTACGACCTATCATCTACCTTACTCTGTATGTATAATTGATTATTATCGAGAGTACATTTTGCTCGCAGACTTGTAAACAAGCCGAGTGAAACAATACAAGTTTCATTCATTGAGATGACTCGGAGTCGAGATGAGTTCGTAATTACATAAGTAGCTACGACCTATCATCTACCTTACTCTGTATGTATAATTGATTATTATCGAGAGTACATTTTGCTCGCAGACTTGTAAACAAGCCGAGTGAAACAATACAAGTTTCATTCATTGAGATGACTCGGAGTCGAGATGAGTTCGTAATTACATAAGTAGCTACGACCTATCATCTACCTTACTCTGTATGTATAATTGATTATTATCGAGAGTACATTTTGCTCGCAGACTTGTAAACAAGCCGAGTGAAACAATACAAGTTTCATTCATTGAGATGACTCGGAGTCGAGATGAGTTCGTAATTACATAAGTAGCTACGACCTATCATCTACCTTACTCTGTATGTATAATTGATTATTATCGAGAGTACATTTTGCTCGCAGACTTGTAAACAAGCCGAGTGAAACAATACAAGTTTCATTCATTGAGATGACTCGGAGTCGAGATGAGTTCGTAATTACATAAGTAGCTACGACCTATCATCTACCTTACTCTGTATGTATAATTGATTATTATCGAGAGTACATTTTGCTCGCAGACTTGTAAACAAGCCGAGTGAAACAATACAAGTTTCATTCATTGAGATGACTCGGAGTCGAGATGAGTTCGTAATTACATAAGTAGCTACGACCTATCATCTACCTTACTCTGTATGTATAATTGATTATTATCGAGAGTACATTTTGCTCGCAGACTTGTAAACAAGCCGAGTGAAACAATACAAGTTTCATTCATTGAGATGACTCGGAGTCGAGATGAGTTCGTAATTACATAAGTAGCTACGACCTATCATCTACATTAGGACGTTGTTTCGCGAAGTTTCCTTTTATAAGTTAATTCTTATATCCATAGATACATTTGTAGATATATTATTTATTACTCCTATGTGGTCTTGAGTCCCAAAAGAATAGGATTTATCTACTTCGGTTAATAATAAATTAAGTATCTGCATATCAAATTAACAATCATAATTACCTGATCCATTTTCCCGATAGGCCATGAGTAATATATCTTTTAATTTTCATTTGAAATAGCGAGTGCCTAAGAATACTTTTCATGTAGCTGTAATTTTGAAATATGAATTATTTCTTACCTAAACCCGAAGCGGTGGCTTGGAACCAAAAGCAATAACATTGAACTTAACTTGCCGCGACACGGCTGAATTCTATGTATTTCTTTGAAGGCGACGTGTTGCCAAAATACCTTTCGTAGCGACGGAAGGTATTTCATAGAAATTCATAGAAACTAGTCGTGTCGCGACCACACGTCGCCTGTATTTGCCTCCTGCGGTCGGCTATGGAATGGTACCTCAACACGATTGATTGATTTTTTGATTTTTCAAGATCTTTATTCACACATAATGTTGTTACAAAGGTGTTTACAAATTAATGATCCTATTCTATTTGTATACAAATCGTGAATTATTTGTTCCATAGGCTTGGTCGCCTTTACAAACATTTAAACATACCTACTTTTATTATTATATTTTGCGTTGACATGACTTAACTTATTTATTTATGAACATTGTGTAACAAGTAGGTATTTGCAAGTCTTAGTATGGACCCACATAATATTTACAGTATTTGAGTTACAAAATGTACGCTTTATTATAATAAAGTATAATAATAACATAAGTAAAGATAGCGGCGGGTAGTCCGCGAAAAACCTCAACACGATTAAATATACTATACAAGGTGTTCCTTTTGATATCCCTCAACTCTAGGGTATTAATGAGACTATGTCAAAGAATCAATAGGCATATATTTTTTTGAATATAATTTTGAAATAAAACAATAAATCCTACTAATTTGAAGTAAACTTTTTATAAGACTTACAATAATCAAAAAAAAATCTACAATGCGCGCGTAAATTTTACAATTGTAACGTCGTCGTAGCATTTGAACTTAAAATTCATACTACCGCATCACTTAAACATAGACAATTTTGTATTTTTGTTATATACCTAAGTAGTGAAATTATCTTTGGAATTAAAAAAAAATACTTTAGGTACCTACGGTTCGCAGTCATATCAGTAATTACTGTAGAGTAATTACTGATATGACTGCGAACCAAGCCGCCTCAGTGTTGTGACTATTGTTTTTTTTTCGTTCCAAACTTGAAAATTGCGTTTGCAGATAACGACCTCCCTTTGATTTAGTTTTTAAAAAGATGTTGAATATTCTGCCAGTGTTGCAAAACGAAAATTAATCTCTTTTATAATTAAGATTTGCAATTAATTGCCTGAGATTTATGTTCTAAAAATGTAATTAGTATTTGTAATTCTATGAAAAAATACATTTCATGACTACCAAATGACTTTTAGTACTAAAGCCATCTGTTGTTAAATGTTTGTTTGCTTTTGACTCATATTTTTTCAAGTTTAATGTTAAATTGGCTTCGTAGTCGCAAGCGCGAATGCTAAGGAAGTGGTTTTCGGTTTCATTATCAGTTCGGGCAAAATATTATCACCCCGGAGTCTGAATTTTTTCCCTGGTAATGGTAATGGTCAATAAAATGACACTTAAACATTACTTGCGAATTATAAATGTACTATACAACTCTGCCTGCCCTTCGGAAAATACAATCGTGATATTATTTAATTAATTTATTAGTTTGACAGCACTAAGATGGCAATGAGATTTAAATTTAATGAACATGTCAATTTTTTAAATATATTTTTTATTTTCTTTTGCTTATATCTCGAAACTTGTGTTATTTTTAAATTTAGAGGTGTTTTGTTGCAGAATAGCTTTAAGATTCTCAAAGCCAAAAATAAGGAATTTTAGTGATAGTTTAGTTCGGTGTCCAAGAGAATCGGCACCACTGTCTATTCATAGAGTCGATTGGTTTGAATAAACTGTGTCTTCCTAGAATTACGGCTTATTGATAAGTCGTTCGAAAATGTCTGCTACCGATAAAACCGGGTTTCCTCGAAACTCGGTACAATGACCGGTCGTTAGGGAAATACCTATTGTAATAATCAACACGTATTCCGATCGCTGTTACCAGTACGTACGTTGGCATTAGAATACCTGCACATACTCATTATATATGGAAGTGTAAGTACGTTAGTAGGTACTATTTATTATGTGAAGCTAGTTGCTAACGTCAGGTCCAGTTGAAAACCAGCGTCAGGCACTTATGGTTGTCTGGCATTTTTGCGGAACGGGGCCTTTTTGGCGCAACCGTGAGGCACACTCCCCTGCTAATTTCTTATACCGCACTTTACTCTTTTTATTTGCTGTAGGTAGGTATATTGTGTTTTTTAATAGAAATAGAAATAATATTTATTTGCATAAAACATGGTAGGTATATAAAGTTATTATATACACACATTTTACAAAAAAATAAAAAAATAAAAACTAGCTTGCAATAAAAAACTACAAAGTGAAAAATAAATTTATTTTTAAAAGTCAGTGTCCTTGATGGTTTTGAATTTTTGTTTTTTGCCACCGAATTCCAAAATTAAAGTTATTTTTCACTTTGTAGTTTTTTTTTTGGAAGTCGTTTGTTTTTTTTTATAAAAAGTTTTTATTTTTCTTTTATTAGTTGTGGTACCTACCCCACTCAAATAAGTTATTATTTATACGAATACACAAAGCTAAACAGCTTTTATTATATTTAGCCAGTCTTGGTAAGTAATTTTTTTGCCTGTTAGGATCTCGCCGGTTTCGAGGATATCCCCCCCTCTTTTAAAAAAAAAATTAAATTGTATATATACAGACTTATCTAAATTATTTTATAATAATAATATTAATAACTGTTTGATCCAGCCTGTCCCATCTTGCTGTCCTCCCGCCAGCGACGCCCTAAGCCGAGGTTCGTACCCCACAGGAGGTGCCCTTAGCGAGCGTTCGCTTAATTTTAACGTAGAATAGTTTATGCGTCTGGCTGGAGGCTTTGAGTGTAGTAGCTTAAGGCACCCACAGGATAGTCCGGCTAAGCAACTGCGACCTCAATCTGAGAGTCAACTGCGAGATGCCATATAAAAAAAAAAAAAACAAAAATAAGTGATTAATGTCAAGCCCTTCAATTAATTTGTCAATCGTGTTGTTAATTTCTGTTTCATGGTCTTTTTATTGGACATCACTATAATTGAGGACTATAATGGCTAGTCTCTGCTAAATAACTGTATTTTTTTAATTCCTGTTCTATCTTTATTTTTCTTTACATAAATGGTAGGTATGTACCTGTTTGAATATATAACTTTAAGAAACCACCTTACGTTACCTTTATTTTAATATGGGTGGGTATAGGTACACCTCTGCCTAACCCTTTGGGGAATGCAGGCGTCTAGTAATGTTATGTGTGTAAAATCCTAAGTATAATATTATAAATGCGAAAGTGAGTTTGTTTGTATGTTACACTTTCATGCTAAAACGGCTGAACAGGTTTAGATAAAATTTGGCATATGGGAAGACCATGACTTGAATTAGGACTTAGGATACTGTTTATCCTGTTATTGCCACGGGATCGAGACTTATGCGGTTAAAACCGCGGGGCGAACAATTTTGCTATTCTAGAAGAAAATCGTCCGCCATGTCTATTAATCGACGCTCGGCTATTTTTGAATTCAAACGGAACCCATATATAAGTATGTATGTAGATAAGTATGAAACTGTGCTACCTACATCCTGTACAGGATGTTACTTGTACAGTGTGCCTCTTGGCAAATATCTTCTACCGAAGTATATAAATATTATGATAATTTCTTGTAGTATTTGTAGCAATAAATTAGGAGGGTCATGTTTACCAATAGATGTCTATAGGCAATAGAAGCCTTTATTTCTTATACCCGTATGGGGGAAAGTATAACATATACATATTCTTAGCAAACACAATTCTAGTTCAAGGCTAAAGTAATAAATTACGTCGCTAAGTAAATTATTCTCCAAAAATGATATGAAAACCACTTGTACACGACATTAATTATTTATTACATACAATTGCGCAGCTTACCTTCACTTTTACAACTACCTTGTCGCGTGTAGCCGGCCTATTTTTATTCAAAAGCCGTTTTCCGATTGGCTAGCCAATTAGGTACTAACCAATGCCCACCTTTCTTAAATGCCAAGGGTCGTAAAGTGGAAACTGCGTTCATTTTGTCTTTAAATATGATAATGGCTTTCTTTTATTGTGCAGTCATTAAGCCTTCCAGCTACACCCCAGTTTCTTTTTGTTTTATACCCACCCCTGTTTAATTTCAATGGGCTCTAGTAAGAGATTAAAGCGGTTACTGTGTTATGCAAAGTGGAAATGGTTATACCATCATTACCCGAGAACACTTCATAAAAATGTTTAATCCTGCAAAATTCAGCAGAAATGAAAAACAAAGTTGGGTAGCTGATAAGCAGTTTTGTATTAAAATCAACATTTTTATGAACAAGCCGCCCTACTTGGGTCGTTACATCCAGTAGCTATTTTTTTAACCAAAAAGCACACATGTATCGAGCAACGGATTTAAAAGTAAAATTAAATACAAAAATTGCACGTAAAAAGATGCTCCACTATACGAACATTTACTATTATTATCATTCCTCTACACCCTAAACCGATCCCCGCGATAAAACGTTAAGTGGGGGCTCATTTTGTACAGTGATTTATAGTCCCATGGAACATATACAACACCCAATGTGCTATAGGTACTCCGCTATAAAACGTAGGGACAGCGTTCGCGAGTCGCGGTTCGTCATAAATCTACATCACTGTGTTCGTTCCCCACTCCCCTCAGATGTTCCGTAGAAAGGCTTCGATGTAATTCGTACAATCCATCTTTCCCCGCGACACTGACCGGGGTAATTGCCTGCTAAAAGTTTCAGAGATAGGGTTAAAGGCGCTCAAAGATTTTTAGTGATATAGGTCTTTTCTAAATGGATAAAATGGCTTCTAGTTATATGGTCGGATTTTTGAGTATGGAAAATGATTCCAATTACTTTGTTTTGTGCTAGCCTCCTCTGTCTCATTCCTTGGTGAAGGCTCTCCATTCGAGCCAAGAAGCATAATCAGCGTAAAACGTTCCAACTGCTGGGACACCTCATCTCTTTGAGAGGGGGGCTTAATCTACTACGCGTCCCCAGTGCTGGTTGATGGATGTCACATGTTTCTGAAGTTTTCGTTCTAAGACTTGCCGGTCTCGTCACGATGTTTTCCTATACCATTTTGGGAGCAGTGGTAATGCGATCCCACGCAGTTACCTAATATCCTAATGATTTCGTTCACCTTTCTTCCTACCGTAGCACAATCGACAAGGAACCATGCACATAGGTTTGTTGCCAAGACTAAACAGTGGAACATATAACTCAATGTCTCTTCGTACGCATATATCATGAGCTGTTTGGTTCCCGTAGCATTTTGTGTTGTGTTTAGGGGTGAGAGAGGTGGCACGCCTCAAAGAGATGTCAGCACAACTGGCGGGATCCGCGAGGACCTACGCCTACCCGGTCGCGGGAAAGTCCGAAAGGGATACCGTGGCCCCTGGAAACGTACAGGCAGCTGAAGGAACACGGATGGGTTTTAGTCAGTAAGAGACACATAACCACACGCCCTATAACATAACTTAAAAAATAAATAAATCGGGTGCTACCTATAGAAACTGGCCTCTATGGGCTTTGGAGGAGAAATTGTAATCTTGTCTACTGCTCAAACAGTATGTTGGGAACGCACTTGGGTATCGTGAAATACGATAAAATCCAGTTTTCTCTTTTTATTTTACAATTCAAAGTATTTTTGAAAATGATTTATTTATTTATTTTAAAATTCAATTCAAATTTAATACGTATACGTATTCGTATGTGTACGAAGATTTAAGTTTAAATTTTACCTAGATTTTTTATAAGTTGTACGATACCTACTGATTTAAAGCTTATAGCTTGTTAAACAAGTTCTAGGTTTTCATTATTCTCCTTTCCTTTAGCTATCCATTTACAGCAGTTTACTGGCTTTCTTATTCCAAGAAAACTTTACAGACCGCTACAATAGACTAACCTTGAGAGAATAACTAAACTTTCATATTAATTCCACTTCATATTATTTTATTGAGGAGCTAAGTAGTAACTGCCGCAGGGGTCGATCCGTCAGGTTAAGCTACGCTTGCCGGGGTTGGTCTGTGGATGGGTGACCATCTTTACATACCGAGACTCCTCCGTGCCTCGGAAAGCACGTTTGACAGTCGTTACGGGTCGTCAGAAGCCCGAAAGTCTGACAACCAGTCTTACCAAGGGGTATTGTATTACCCAGTTACTGGGTTGTGGAGGTCAGATAGGCAGTCGCTGCATGTAAAATACAGCTGCATCCGGTTAGACTGGAAGCCGACCCCAATATAGTTGGGAAAAGGCTAGGCATGCATTTTTGATAGATTGTACAATGAAATACTAATTAATGGTTCTGTTTTTTTCAGGTACGTACCCGTTTTAAAAGCCTTTGGTAAGATCGTTCATTATAATAGTGTGTTTGTTGTAACACTCAACACAACTCTCATTTCAAATTCTGTAAGCAACGTTCTCAAAATTTTAAGCAACGCCGATGAAAAGTGTAAATTAGAAAAAAAGTAGGATCGAAAATATCTTACAGAATGAAAAACAGATGCTTGCATTTCTGAACGAGGATGAATATTTTATGTATCATTTCGCAGTCCCGGCAAATTCATCTCTACTTGAAAGATTTATATCGGGCGAAATCTCGAGTTTACGGGCGGCGTACGGTCTAACTAAACGCTCCGACATATTTCAGCGATACGTTGCAATTTTTTCGCTACAGCATTTTTCGCTCCCACAGAATCTGTATGCACTCAATCGATTTGCACTACCAAACATTTGGAAGCGATTTGAATTTTTAATACGAACTTTATCGCACTCTATATTTTCCTGGTTAATGAGATGGGCGATGAAATGTTTTTTGGAGCGTAAATAAACCTTTTTACGAGTTTACGTCGTTCATTTTTAACTTTGTGTAATATTGAATTTAAAACTCAATTATCTTTGTAGTACCTAACCCACTCACGTATAAGTTTTATATTAATTCATTTTATCCAATATTTATATTATTTAAAAAAAACTGACGTAGGCACAATATAAATATAAAAATATTAATAATACCGTCTGAACAGATCTGTTTGCATATCTAAGTAGGTGCCTACTATCGATGCCAGAGTCAATATACCCACCCTATTGCGTAAAAGTAACTGTATTACGTAAAACAGTTATAAATAGTAACGAAGCTACGTTCTAGATAACATATTAATTTGGGTCGATAGAAGGTATTCCGTTTTTAGTAGGTAGGTACCTAATATTCACGGTAAAACTGTAGCTGGAATTTGAATTCCACCTATGGCTGCCCCAAAAATCATACCTTATAAATATTATAAGCTACTTACTACTGGGACACAGGCCTCCTCTGTTCGAGAGTTCTGTTGAGTTCTGTTGTTTGTTGTTGTTGTTTGTTCTGTTGAGTGGTCTGTAATCTACCACGTGGACCCATTGCGGGTTGGTAGATGTCACATGTCTGCGAATTTTTGGGTCTAGGACTGCGACCGCGACTTATTTTCTGACGTAAATCAATCGTTCATTCTCATCTCGCCATCACTGTCTATCTGAGACTACAACGTACCACCCTTTGTCCAATATTGGCTACACAACAATATCCATTGACGAGTCACTGACCAGTTTGACGAACCTATTGTATGCCAATGAAGCGTTGGTTGCCAATGTTTGGTGTTGGCCTGTTGGCCTTTCACGAGCTCTGAATGCTCTGAGATCTAACGGAGGGAAATAGGTCGTAGTGTACGCTTCGATGATTGACTTGCTATCCACCATTTATGGAACACAGCTTTTGTCCTTTTGTAACTCCTAACTAATGTTATAAATGCGAAAGTGCGTTTGTTTGTTTGCTACACTTTCTCACTAAGACGGCTGAATGGATTTGACTCATAGGTAGACCATGACCTGGAGAACACGTAGGCTAGTTTTCATCCTGGATTGCAGACGAAGTTGCGGGCAACAGCTAGTATATAATAATGGCTATAACACGCCAAATGGATTAGTGTGTCTACATGCGACGGCTCAAAGGACCATAATACCTTCCTTGAATCGAAAGACCAGTATACATCAAGTTCCTTCTCTGAGTTGGCAATTGGCAATAACATCAAACGAACAATTTTACAATTTCCATCCTTATGTGGTCTGGCAGAATTGGGCTTTGGCAATAATACCGGCAATTGTTAATTTTTAAGGTTCTGACCTTAAAAGGAAATATGGAACCTTTGTTAGATCACTTTTTTTTTCCGTCTGTCACAGACGTTTTTCTCGAGATCTATGCAACGTACGAATTATAATGTTGCCAATTTTTTTAAGTGTTATCATCTTTAGCGGCGTTGTGCACTTTTTCTGTGATGGGAAAAAAAGGGTAAACTCGCGTCAGGACACGTGACCTGATCGAAAATTCGTAAGATGGAGGGAGAGTAGACCGATGCAAAATTATTTCCTAACCATTCCAAAATATCAAAAATGCACAACGTTAATATTCAACTTTTTACTTCTGCCGGCACTCCCGGTGTGCAACCCGTTTTGTTTTTATTTTTCCCTTAATAATAAAGAACATTATGAAGTACCTAATGTTATGGCTACTCACATTTTTTAAATAAAATAGCTTCTACTAGCTTACAGAAATATCCGCCGTTCCTACGCCATTTTACGCCAAGTTCACTGTACCCACTCCCTCTTCATTAACTTAGAAAATACAGTTATCTCAAAGACTAAAATGACATTAATTGCTGGGGACTCTCTTAAATAGGCATCCCTCACGTGAAAGATACTGAAATTATTAAATTCGCTTGACCTATTTACCGGGTCTCTATTGTATGTCACAGCGTAGCGAAATGTGCCACCTTTCAGTCAGTTGAAGCAGCTGTATAATTTGTATGACTGTATAAGCTTTTGTTTATTCTGCGGCTGTCGACTATTTATTGCAGTGTTTATATCATTTCACTTGAAGTCTGCTCAAATGGAGGTTATAGTTTGATGTTTTCACTAACCAAAGCATCAATATTAACTGTACTGTATTAACTTTACGAAAGCAAGGTCGATTCTATTAGTATTCATTATTTAAAAATTAAATGTTCTAAGTAAATTTCTTTTCAATATTTATGAGAAAACTACACGTTAGCTACCTCTCCAAGCTCCACAAATAATAATAAATCTAGTTTCAACAAAATAAGATTTCTTAAATTGTCTATTTTTGTAACAATAACAGACACGGTTTTTTTATACATTAATCTATGTTTGACCTTTTTGTCCCGTACGTAAGTATCGTGGATAAAATAAAAATATAAATCATGATATTTTTTTCATACAAGCTGAGATATATGAATTCTTTTAAACATTTCTCTGGCGCTACGTGTTTATGAAAACTATTACATAAATAAAAAAATAAACGTTATTTACTGATTCTTGAAACTTATACTTACTTGTTTAGTAAGCACGTGCCAAATACTCGATTCAAATATTCGAAATCGAAATTGACATTATTGGAGTTGTAATAGGACCTCGCCAGCCAAGAGGACTTAACGAAAGCCCCCTCCAAAATTATTCTTAATGGCATCATAAGCGGTTTTTCCCAGCATTCAATTTATTTTCATAAGATAACTCGTTGGGAAAATTAAACGAAAATAGAGTGATAATTTGGCGTATGAAAATATAAGGAGTGGAAAAGTAATCGTTGTTATTTTGTGGCTGATTGTTGGTGGTGGACGTACTAAATGGCTAAATGTGACTGTCTATGCTGGACAGCACAGCCTTGTTAGGATCAAAGGCACGTCATTCAGTAAAGCATCCGCACAGAGGTCTGCGGCGCTCGCAGCGCTATCGATTTTCCGCAGTCAGTGGCGGGGGAGAGGCGAGCGGCGAGGGAGGCGGGGATCTCAGCTGGGCGCCCCCCCTCCCCCTGTAAACATAAACACAGGCTCCGGCCGTTCGCGTCTCAGGATCGACATCCGCCGAGGTGAAATAACGACACTGAATATTTATGAAGCCCTCGTATCATGGATTAAGATTCGACTTTTCTAGGTCATCAATTCGAAATTCGAATTTGTTAGGCGCTAAGCCGACGGTTGGTAACCAGCCAGTGATGAGGGTAGCTTATGAAAAAGTTTGTAATCAGTGTTGCCCCATTAGAGAGAGTTGTTCGGTTAGAATCGATCGCTTTGTTTCTAGTTATTGTTAGGGGCATGTACTTATACCGTACATGCATTGTTAATTTAGCGTGGAAAATTTTGCGGTAACTAATTAAAGGTATACATGTACAAGCGTTTATGATGTGTATGAAAGATTAATGAAGCGTTGAAGGCATACGGAGTTGGAAATGGATTTCTGGTTTATATAATAGACTTTTAATGGTGTTCTGTTAGTTATTGAAATGAGTTATTTTCATATTAATATAATTATAAAACATGGCTACAATTAGGCTTAGGTTTTAGGCTTAATCGACGAAGATATCCAGCGAAGGAATACGCGGTAGCTAAGTGAGATAAGATGATAAACAAATGAAGGTCACCATTAATCTTGCTCCATGGCTCGTCCGTATAATTTCGAACGTTTTGACACTGTTCTTTAAAAATGAGCTCTCAAATAAGAGCCTTAAGTGCTCTAGAGGAATGTAAGAGACACATATCACACATTATAAGACACCGTCACGAAATAAAGTGTTCGTACACTTTATTGCCGCTAGTTTAGAGTGGCACCCACTTATATCTTGCCTCTACGACTAAACTATTATTTATACTGCTAGAGAAAATACATAGCCATCGCACCTAGTACCTAAGTGCTAACTTTAATAGTCATCATGAAGAATTATTTTATAGAAGTAACTAGCAACCCGCCCCTGCCTTACCGCAAATTGTAAAAATATGAGCCAAAAGGTTAAAATATTTCAGAAAATTACAGAATTAACCTTTTAAATGATTGTCATTTTTAATTAGACATTGAAGACAGGCATGTATCTATGCCACTGAAAAATCTCACGAGTGACGCCCATACCTAAGACTGTCAATAAATAAGCTGTTGAAGGTTATCGACCTGTCGCTATATTGTCATCTCCAGCCAAGATATTCAAAAATGTTCTTCATAAAATTATATACTCCCATGTTGAAAAATATCTGAGTAAAAGCCAACACGGTTTTAGATGCAAGAGGTCTGTTGATTCCAATCTGGAGATAATTACAGAATACATAATCAAAACATCTTGAAAATAAGTGGCAGGTGGATGTGCTTTATTTTGATTTTTTGTAAAGCTTGTGACAGAGTTAATAATGATATCTTGCTTCGGAAACTCAGCGCCATTGGTTTCTGTCCAAACGTACTTCTACTTTGAGTTGACTATCTCTGTGATTGTCATCCGTTTGTTAGGCTGGGTATCTGTATCTCGTCCCTACCATACACGCTCTGGTGTAAGTCAAGGATCAATACTGGAGCCGCTGCTATTTCTACCCATAGTAAATGACTTACCAGCCGTTGCAAAATTTGCAGTGTCTCTTTTACGCAGATGACCTCAAATTTTATAGTGCTGTCAACACTGTATCGGATTGCGAAGCTATGCAAAACGATATAAACGTCATACATGAATGGGGAGTTCAAAATAAAATGGAACTCAATTCTTCTAAATGCAATGTCAACCTTTGGTCGATTGCAACACCCAATTAATTTTGAATACAAAATAACTAGATGAACCAACATGAAGGACTTAAAGTACGGACGAAAAGTATGCTTCTGGTTGAATGTGACACCCAATGTCACATTTAACCAGAAGCTTACTTTTCATATTAATATAATTATAAAACATGGCTACAATTAGGCTTAGGTTTTAGGCTTAATCGACGAAGATATCCAGCGAAGGAATACGCGGTAGCTAAGTGAGATAAGATGATAAACAAATGAAGGTCACCATTAATCTTGCTCCATGGCTCGTCCGTATAATTTCGAACGTTTTGACACTGTTCTTTAAAAATGAGCTCTCAAATAAGAGCCTTAAGTGCTCTAGAGGAATGTAAGAGACACATATCACACATTATAAGACACCGTCACGAAATAAAGTGTTCGTACACTTTATTGCCGCTAGTTTAGAGTGGCACCCACTTATATCTTGCCTCTACGACTAAACTATTATTTATACTGCTAGAGAAAATACATAGCCATCGCACCTAGTACCTAAGTGCTAACTTTAATAGTCATCATGAAGAATTATTTTATAGAAGTAACTAGCAACCCGCCCCTGCCTTACCGCAAATTGTAAAAATATGAGCCAAAAGGTTAAAATATTTCAGAAAATTACAGAATTAACCTTTTAAATGATTGTCATTTTTAATTAGACATTGAAGACAGGCATGTATCTATGCCACTGAAAAATCTCACGAGTGACGCCCATACCTAAGACTGTCAATAAATAAGCTGTTGAAGGTTATCGACCTGTCGCTATATTGTCATCTCCAGCCAAGATATTCAAAAATGTTCTTCATAAAATTATATACTCCCATGTTGAAAAATATCTGAGTAAAAGCCAACACGGTTTTAGATGCAAGAGGTCTGTTGATTCCAATCTGGAGATAATTACAGAATACATAATCAAAACATCTTGAAAATAAGTGGCAGGTGGATGTGCTTTATTTTGATTTTTTGTAAAGCTTGTGACAGAGTTAATAATGATATCTTGCTTCGGAAACTCAGCGCCATTGGTTTCTGTCCAAACGTACTTCTACTTTGAGTTGACTATCTCTGTGATTGTCATCCGTTTGTTAGGCTGGGTATCTGTATCTCGTCCCTACCATACACGCTCTGGTGTAAGTCAAGGATCAATACTGGAGCCGCTGCTATTTCTACCCATAGTAAATGACTTACCAGCCGTTGCAAAATTTGCAGTGTCTCTTTTACGCAGATGACCTCAAATTTTATAGTGCTGTCAACACTGTATCGGATTGCGAAGCTATGCAAAACGATATAAACGTCATACATGAATGGGGAGTTCAAAATAAAATGGAACTCAATTCTTCTAAATGCAATGTCAACCTTTGGTCGATTGCAACACCCAATTAATTTTGAATACAAAATAACTAGATGAACCAACATGAAGGACTTAAAGTACGGACGAAAAGTATGCTTCTGGTTGAATGTGACACCCAATGTCACATTTAACCAGAAGCTTACTTTTCATGATCACATTTCTACAGTTGCCAAAGAATCTTTTAAAAGGCTAGGGTTTGTACCTAGGAATACCCGTGATTTTAGCAACGAGCATGTAGTAAGGCTCTTATACAGCACACTTTTCCAACCAAGCTAGAAGCTAGTTCTTCCGTATGGAATCCGCACATACATAGCTCATGTTAGGCTATGACTATATATGCTAGGTAGGCGTTATGCTCAAAGTGTGGAAGGGTATGACGGATGCGCCTGACATCCATAATGAGCTGATTCGACTCTACACACCGAATAATTATCTCCGTGGCAGAAAAACATCGACTGCTAGGCGTGCTTTCGTGTCGGACAGCAGCCCGTGCTGCGTCTCCCCTACCGCGCGTGTTGACCGCACTAAATAAGCTCGTAGAAGCTAACCCGCAAGGCGATCTGTTCGATAATAAATTCCCCAATTTAATGGTTATGTGCCTACATTTTTGAGAGTATTTAATTGTTGTTATTCGTTTATGTGTTATGTTTGTACTTATTATATATACTTTGATTTGTGTAATTGGTTTCTTAAGCCGTGTAAATCAAATAAATAACTAAAAAAATAAAATAAAAAAATCATCACGCTATACTTTTATGAAGCTAAGCAGTCAATACCAGTATTTTACATGGAGCGACTGGCTATCTGACCTCCACAACCCAGTTACTGGGTAATACGATACCCCTTGTTAATACTGGTAGTCAGACTTTCGGGCTTCTGACGACCCATAACGACTGTCAAAGATCCAAAAATGACAGCCAGGACTAACGGCTTAACGAGCTTTCCGAGGCACGGAGGAGTCTCGGTATGTAAAGATGGTCACCTCTCCAAGGACCAACCCCGGAAAGCGTAGCTTAACCTACTGGATCGACCCGTGCGGTAGTTATTACTTAGCCACCAGCTCCTCCCAACGTCCTACAACATGCCTACAACCGTCGTATACAGAATGTTTTATCAAAAAGTGGCTCTTGTTAGTAAGTGGCGTGAACAAAGTCTCGAGCAGAAGCTAGTGAATATGTATGGATATTATTGATTACAAAAGGATTACTTCTGTTGCTTAGGTCTGTTTATGCAGATGGTGCGTCATAGACGTTACGTGGGAAAATTGAAACGTTCAACGAAGAAAATTAGGAACGGACAAGTTCGTATTATTAATTTATAGGTACAAAGTGACAGTACATCATCACAGACTTGAAATAACAATAAGTAATTCTTTAAAACAAAACTAAGAAGAGAAAATCATAAATCATTTGAAGGAACTTCTCTAGTAAAAAAGGTCAATGTGAGGTCCCTTTGCTATCAGTACCGGAGAATCTATAGCGAATAAAGAATCAGTTAGTTCGAACTAACTAAATACCTTGTAAGTTTTTCCTTCGAATTTCCAAGGTAAGAAAATGTTAAATCTATTGAGTCGTTTAACATTGATCTCAGAGTAAGGCAGTACTTACGTGTACCTTACGAACTGAATACCTCACGGCTCATAGACCGATTTCACGTTCCTTTGTGTGACGTCACATTCACCGCAAAATCTATACTGGGTCCCTTCGCGGGGACCAGCTTATAATATAATACGAACGTAGGTGTGTGTATGTGAGTGAGTGAAGGTGTAAGTATGTGAGTAGGGTGTAAATGTGTGATTTGAGGAAAAGATAGCCCAAATGTATCACATAGATTACACTCGATGGAAAGTTTATATCCTCAATTTGCTAGAGGAAAACAATATTGGATTCGGCAGATGCTAGGCTTATCTGGCGTAAAAGTAATAATTAACATATCATTCGTTATCACCATGAAGCTCATAAAAGTTGTGGATAGGAAAAAGCAATTAGCCACTCGATACCAATTATGTTCGTAATATGCGTGGCTTCGAGTTTCCAGTCTGCTTTGAGTGAGGCAAAGTTCACTGATAAAGTGAAAAATATTTTACAAAATTATATACCTATAATATTTTCTTTTCACCCGACTACGATAAAGTAAAAAGTAGGGTTATGATTTTGACTGGTATGTATGTATGTATATCGTTGGAAGCGTCTTGATCATCCGCTGGTTATAGGCTATGTGACGTCACATTCAATTCAATTGAATATGGCGCTCTCCAGAGGACATAAAGTCAAAGGGTTTATTATTAGCAAATTTCAAAAATATATATTAAAATAACCCAAAATAATTTAAATAAAAATGATTAAATAATAATAAACTATGACCAGACTACGACAAAAAAGTCATCTAAAAACGTATAAACAAGACAACACTTATAGAAAAATTAAAAAAATCTGATTAAATCGAACAGATTACGTGTGAATCCGGATTTTTTAACCGACTTCAAAAAGGAGGAGGTTCTCAATTCAACTGTATGGTTTTTTTATGTTTGTTATGCGATTACTCCGCCAATTATGAATTGATTTTGATGATTCTTTAGCTCGGTAGCTCCCCACTTAGTCTATGTGGATGATATGATATGGTAGTGGTATTCGAATTTGTGTGGGGTAGGTACCACAACTAAAAAGTAAAAAATAAACCTTTACCAAAAAAAAAAAAACCCTTTTTCCAAAACAAACACAACAAAGTGAAAAATAACTTCCAAAATTAAAGTTATTTTTCACATTTTAGTGTTTTTTTTTGGAAGACGGTTGTTTTTTGGAAATAGTTTTTTTATATTTCTATCTGTGATGTCTTGTTTAATTATTTTCATAGTTATTATAATTTTCTAGGTGTACGTGCATGCGACCACGGCTTCATCTTTACTATTTTATGTACCTATCTCTTGATTTCTGTCTGAAATGTTTTCTTGTTTCATACTTTTCAGAGCACGATTTTTCAGTAGTCATGTTTTAGTTATTGAACTTACTTTTTTTGTGAGTGTGTATATGTTAATCAGCGTTTGCAATTTACGATAATATTTTTGCGAATTCTAATTTTATTCAGAACGCCCATAACTTTACAGCACTAGTCTGGCAGAAACGAAGCTTCATTTAAAGCGCCGTTCGCCAATCAAGTCTGTTTTTCTCTATAGTAATTTAACCTTTTAAGGGTTAAATTTACTTTGGATACTGTGACGTCACACACTTTATAACAAAGTAATGCCACCCATAAAATGCTTAGCCGTAAAATAAGAGCGGTACCACACAATTATTTAGGTATCTTACGTACAGTCAACTACAGCCACTACCTCTTCATTAAGATAGCGGGTACGGCGAAACCCTAAAATAAATGTTACCTTAACGCTACCTACGAGTCTGTTCTATGGGGTATTTTTATGAGCCCATAAAATCCGGAATCCAAGTACATTTAGGGCTGCTACCTAATATCAATTTACTTGCTATTCTTCTTGTGTACATAACATACTGGAGGATATTCTGCAGGCTTAATTGAATCTTTAATTATGGTGAGTTTCGGTATGATACCGCTTTATTGATATCATAAAGGTGGGTTATTTTTATTGCAATTAAGTGTGATTTGGTCTTTTGGGTACTGGCTAAGTTTGGTAAACACTTTTAATATAATGTTTTATGTTATTGAATATTATTAAGTAGGTATGTTTTTTGACAAAAATTGGTTACCTTTTAACTAACTACACCCATGTTTTGTAATCAGTTAAACGCCATCTTTGCCAACAAAACAAGAGCTTCTAGGTCGTAGATTTAAATAAAATCATTTTACGCTAAATTAATTTTATCATGGTAAATATTCAATTTAAATTGTATTATTGCTCTTTCGAACAGTTAGTTATTCTTGTAAATTTCATAGAAGTCGGCGGTGAAAAGTTTCGAGATCGTAATATTTATCGTTATTACTATAAACCTATGCTTACAGAAACACTAAATAGGCAAACAGAGTCGTGTGAAACGTTATACAATTACTTGCCAGAACAACAGGAAAAAGTTGAGGAGCTCGTGGCTAAAAGGGAGCTCGTGGCTAAGGAGGTGCTTGTGGCTAAGAAGGAGGTTGTGGCTAAGGAGGAGCTCGCGGCTAAGGAGGAGCTCATGGCTAAGGAGGAGCTCGTGGCTAAGGAGGATCTTGTGGCTAAGGAATAGCTCGTGGCTAAGGAGGAGCTCGTGGCTAAGGAGGAGCTCGAGCCTAAGGAGGAGCTTGTGGCTAAGGAGGAGCTCGTGGCTAAGGAGGAGCTCGTGGCTAAGGAGGAGCTAGTGGCTAAGGAGGAGCTCGTGGCTAAGTCGAAGCACGCGGCTAAGGAGGAGCTCGCGGCTAAGGAGGAGCTCCTGGCTAAATTACTAACAGCACGGGTCAATCCATTAGGTTAAGCTACGTTTGCCGGGGTTTTTCAGAAGATGGGTGACCATCTTTACATACCGAGACTCCTCCGTGCCTCGGAAAGCACGTTAAGCAATTGGTCCCGGCTGTTATTCGTGGATCTTTGACAGGCGTTACGAGTCGTCAGAAGCCCGAAAGTCTGACACCAGTCTTTCTAAGGGGTATCGTATTACCCTGTTACTGAGTTGTGGAGGTCAAATAGGCAGTCGTTCCATGATTAATACTGATACTCAGCGGCATCCGGTTAGACTGCAAGCCAACCCCAACATAGTTGGGAAAAGGCTAGGCCGATTGAGCAACAGGAAAAAATTGAAGTAAGTACCTACCTAATTAATATAGTATATATACATATGTCAGATAATAATGCACGTCGAAATTAATGTTTGTTTTTCATACTGTTGCTACGCCGTAGCGACATGATAAAGACGCTACGAGGCCGCGAATACTGTCTTGTCGTAGCCGGCTTGCTACGCGACGAGACACCTCATTATTATTCTGAAACTTAAGTATCATGTTCATTACTGTAAAATACAATTCTTTCATATAGTGCCAGCGACTTTGTATAATAAATACACCACACAATATTCACAACATTTTACCTACTAATGAAAATTTTCGTCAAATCCATACTACACATTACCACGTTACGCTCGAAAATTAATAAGGCTTAAGCTACGTTTGCACTATAAAGCGCGTCGTAAATTAAACGCATTATTTCGATAATGTTCCGCTTACATTACGTATTGTGTGTGACTTACGATTTGTTTTACTTTGAAAGTGCGGCAATGTATGCTGGTTACATACGGGTAATCGTTGCCAACAGCTTACGCCTCGCATTGCGTTTATAATGCGTCTGTGTGCTGTTGTGTTTTAGTTGCTGCTATGTTTTGTGCTGGCTTATTGGACGCAATTTTAAGGGTGTTTATATTGATCGTATTTTCTAACAATATTCTGAATTAAAGGAGTGTCCGTGGAGTCTTGCCCGTTCTTCTCTATAGGAACCTAATACGCTTTGGAATGGGCAACTAGCTTCATCTTTCTGACTGACCGACCCCTTGACAATTCAAAATTACCTGTAGGTAGTTGGTTTATTTGAAATAAATGCTTTGAGTTTGAGTTTTACTTAATAATTTTATTCTGACTGTAATAATAATTGTCGTCATATTGGACGAGTTGGGACCACCATTGATCATCACGGTTGGTAATTTCTAATTTCCAATTGGCAGTATTATAATTTATTTCTGATGATGAAAATGTAATTGTTCATAGTGAGTTTAAAATTGGAAGCTAATGTCATAACAAAATAACGCACAATGCAGTTCTATACCTTCAACAAAATTGTAACTTGAAACTATTATTATTTACCATAAAAGAAACGCTATTCGAAATTCACTATGTTCACCTTTCCGAGTACGTTCTATAACTATTGACAAGGACATTCCATGTGAGCAAACTCGACATCTGATACTGTGGACGGTTTATATATTTGTCGTGTTCGCAGGCCGAAATGAGACGTAAATAATTATGTAATTTCGTGGATAGCCCGAATGCCAGGCGTGAATGGGTGACCTCCAGGGAAGGGTGTAAAATGTTGCTTTACATAAGTGAATCATATCTAAATGAGTGAATTATGTACTTATGTATAAAATTCATGTTGAATGCCTCGTTTGTCTAGTGCTCATAAGTGCAACAGCTGAGCGTAGAGTCCTAGATTTGATCCCCGGGTTTGACAACGTTTTAATGGCTTTTTCTTTTAGGATATTCTTAGTAGCAGCCCAGTGTGTGCATTTGTGGACGGTTAGTGTCAATACGCTCGCCCCAACTACCAGAATGATGGATCTCAGCCTGCTCTTTCGGGGAATACTGGCGTGATGTTTTTCAATGTCCCACAATGCAAAATTAATAACCGAAACGTTTAACAAAATTTGAAGAACGAACACTTAGAGTATTTCGAAATAGCTCTCCATGAATGGGTGTCTAAAACGACGAATATTGGCTTCTATCAACCCAAACGAATTCCAAAACGGGTTAAAATGTTCTGGAAAATTCTAGAACTCTAACATAAAGGCTCCTGCAGACAGGTCCGACGCGACACCGGTAGAACAATTTCACAGATAACCAGAGTCCACCACCAGTCGCGTCGCACCTATCTACGACAGCCTTAATACCTTTATTCGACTTTACCTACTCATAAAAGTGCTCTTTATTTCATTCTTGTGTATCAAAGGATCTTTTTCAAAATTCAAGAGGAATTTCAGATTTTCTTCTAAATAATATGAACTTGAACAGTAAACTGTCCAGACTGGTACCTAAGGGACATATAGCCCTTAACCAGTAAATTCTGGATGAACATCGTCTAAGTCTAAAACTGCGAGATAATAAGAATTTATGGGCGCTCGACGAAACATCTGTCCCGACCTCAGAGGTCGGATTATGACGATAATTATAGATATTTCTAATAATTTTAATCCCGAAGGACAGATGGGGGTGAATTTGTTGTGTCAGACATCATAAATTAAGCTCGAGTTTTGTAGACTTGGCAAGGATAAGCACGACTTTTGTAGACTTACTTGGCAAGGACCAATCGATAAAAAAACATGCCAATTAGTGCGAGTCGCACACGAAGGGTTCGAACCAAAAACGCCGAAAAAAACACGTTTCTTGTAAGGGACCCGCTTTAATTATTACTTTAGTTAATTTTTATCATTTGTTGTTATAACTGCAATAAAAATACACAATCTGTGAAATTTTCAACCGTCTACCTACAAAAATTCAAAATTCAAAATATTTTTATTTCACATAAATCTACATGGGCACTTATGAACCGTCAGAAGCTAGGTGCACGGTTCCAATTGGTCGTTTCCTATGGAGAAGAGCCGGCAAGAAACTCCACAGTTACTCTTTTAATTATAATTTTACAATATTTTCAAATAACAGTGTTATTAGGTATGGGAGGACAGTGTAGGTCTTTCAACAAGTACCAGGTACTTAACAAAATAATTATGGTCAACAAATATACAGTCCACTAAGCCTACAAACATATATACAGTTCATGAGATACTGCCCGCTGACAGACATACGGACAGCGGAGGGTTAGTAGGTAATAGGATTCCGTTTGGCACCCTTCGGGTATTGATGAATCTTTAAGTTTGACTGGTTAATAATACCGAATGACATTAAGTTGGCCTTAAAATGTACCATAGTTTTTTGGACTGGGAACCTGGCAAAAGACAACCCTGTTACTATTCACTTAAAATTATTAGCACCATTAAGGTACCATTCCGTAGCCGACTGCAGGCGGGAACTGTCAACGGCGACGTGCCGCCGCGAAACGACTGGTTTCTATTTGAGAACAATGTAGAAAAACGTGCACGTTCGTAAAAGCGTCCGTAATAAAAAGAAAAAAAAATAAAGAACCATTCAAAAACTAAAAGTAAATTAACATAAGCCATGGCAGCTAAGAGATGACCAGTCCCAACTGACGGCGCCCGTTCACGAACATGACGCATGGATCAGCACCATTCAGCTCAACCATTTTGAAGGGAGCTAAATGATCCAACACACGCCACCACCAGCGAGACTTGTATGGAGGTGTTAAAACTGGCACAAATAGTCAGCGTTGTTCCTACTCATTAAGTTAATCGACTCACACAGGCGTGTCGTGTCTCGAGCGGGAATTGCTTCAGTGTAGCCAGATCTTAAAATGATCTCCAAAGTTCAGAACACTGTGTACGTGTTATAAAATGGTAACGTATAAATAAATCTAAATCAATCAATCTGCCTAGCTTTTCACAACTATGTTGGATGGATAGTCACCCATCCATGAACCAACCGCGGCACCAGTGCGGCTGTTATCACTTAGCTACGAGCCAAAAAAAATAAAACAATGCAAATCCACATAATTCGAGATGGATGGATTCTGTTTTGTTCGTGCAAACAAATTATTTGTCGATCACCCATGTCTCTATTGACGGTCGGAAATGAAAATATTCAACTGAATGAATAGTTGTTTGATTAAAAACGAATGGAAATCATGATTGGATCATATTTGTTGGGATTTAATTGTACGTCCCTTTATTGAATTGAATAAAAGTATAAAATTATTTATTGGTTCAGTCAACATGATTATAACACCTAAAGACCAATTCAAAATACTGTTGGAATAAACCTTACCTTATGGGTCAACCCACGGTGTGGCAAGATCCCTGAATCGAAACTAAAAGTTTTAGTAACAAAATTAATTATTAATTTTTCGAAATTCAAAATTATCTCGTGAAACAACGCAGTATCGATGAATCAAGCTCGCATGTGTGTATATTGAGTTTTATCGAGATAAATTCTTACTACATATGTTTTTTTATTTAATATTGTTGAATTAATAATAAGGTATTTGTTAAGTTCCTATACAATTTAATTAGACGTACTGATTGTCTATTCTATATATAAAAAATACTACATATTGAGTTTATTTACATTTGCCCCACCCCTAAAATAATGCCTTACCTACCTATTTCTTCTGCCAAGCAACTATGCTGAGTTACGGATTGTAGAGTATGTGTGCCGGTGTTATTACTGGCACATAATACATGTCGGCTATATCTCAGGGATGGCAATGGACCTGTAATGCTTCTGTTATGCTATTCAGCAAAAATCTCACCATGAAAACTAAAGTGACAGGCACACGAGTGTTCCCATAAGGGTCCCGTTTTTTCCTTTTGAGGTACGGAACCCTAAAAAGAGTAGACCATTATAATATTATGGTTATTTGGGTACCATAAGGTTACCTACTAATACATCAATTAAATCATTAGACCAGTCAGCCTCCAACCTGGTTTTATTTTCTGGATGTTAATGATATAACCTGAATTAAAAATATATACTCAATCACAAGACGAAGAAGTGAGAAGTGAGTTGTCAACTAAGGATTGACACTATTGTAGTAAAAGACGGGCTGGTATTACAGATGTCCAATAAACGGCGGTGATTACTTAACATCAGATAGGCCGTCTGCTTGTTTGCCTCCTACTCACTGAAAAACTATATTTTGTGAATCGAAAGTGAATAAAAATGTAGGTATGTAATCTTAACCACGATGTTTTCCTTCACCGTTCTGAGAGCAGTGGTGTTGAAATAATTTACACACAGTAAAACGCCTGTCTGTTTCGAACTTACGACCTGAGAAAAACATCGTGAGGAAACCGGGATGTCCTAGAACCAAACATTCGAAGACATGTGACATCTACCAACCCGCAGTGGGCCCACGTGGTGGATTACGGCCCACTACCTCTCACCCAGATGAGGCCTGTGACCCAGCAGTGGCGTCATTATGTATCGGCTCAAACTGAAACTCAATGCATTTATTTCAATTAAACCATACACAGGCACTTTTGAATTGTCAAGGGGTCGGTCAGTCAATAATATGAAGCTAGTTGCCCATTCCAAAGCGTAGTAGGTACCTATGGAGAAGAACCGGCAAGAAACTCCACGGACACTCTTTTAAATCAAAAATTTGATACAAAATATTGGTTACATCATTCATTTTGAAATTATGCATGTGAGAACAATGTAGAAAGACGTGCACGTTCGTAAAAGCGTTCGTAATAAAAAGCTCTTTAGTACATAGTACTCACACCTGTGCTATGCAATTATATAATACAAAGGAAATTGAGTTTATACAATACAAATATGGTCTTACAATCTTCAGCAGCTCCAACAGTATTTTCAAAATGTTAATCAATTACTTGTGGTTGTGAAGCAGGACCAGCAATGAGCCAAGCATTTTTATAAGTGATGTAATCCCCCAACTTATAATAATATGCCTGCCTACATAGTGTGCGTTTTATAGAAGATTAGAATTTCGTCTCATTAAGTTGAAGTATTGGGTATGGTATGTAAGGCTGATTACGTTAACCACCAGCAGCTACTGTTAATCCCTTATAAAGCCTGAAGTCGTCTTTAAAACACCGACCGGAAGAGAAATGGTACTTCATGTTCCAGGTAACCTATTCTATCTTTAAAATAAACTAAATAATCGATGCTTCAAAACTGAAAGTAGGTAACCTACATTAGATTCTATTTAAATTATTTTTCGTAGTGCTGCATAATAAGGGTTGGAGAGAAAAAGGAATCTATTAACCCAGTTCCACACAGGCAGGTGCTAACAGTTATTCTTAATTAAATACGAGAAAGTCTTATTAGCTTGAAAGTTTGTTTTTAGGTTTAACTTTGAAACATTTTAATTTTTAACACTTCAGGGAATTCTAGTGTCACGTGAAAAGTTTCATGAAAATGAAATGAAAATATTTTAGCATACTCCACATTTTAGAAGATACCCAAGGAGACAGTTATACAAAAAGTAAAGAGCTTTCAGAAATATTCTGCATAGTTTTTCTAGCTTTTAGTCTAACTGGCTAGATGCGTGATGTTTTAGAAATTCGCTGTGACGTCATTAGGACAGTCGTACAATTTGACCTGCCGCGTCAAACACAGAAATTGGTCTGTGTGGTTGTATAGCGGTTAAACATTGTATGTATAGTCAGCTTGTAGTCTGAATCGTTCAGCTATAAGCAAGGTTTTAAGGTTTAAAGAAAGAAAACAATTGTTCTTCTAAGCGTGACGATGGCAGTCTGATTTGAACTCTAATTTAAGGAACAAAGGTGCGAGTTTGCATCGTCAGTACCAACTTAAGCTCGATACTGACCTTTATTATCATGTAGAGTTTAGGAGCGTTTATCCTGAAAGCGGGCAACGTCACAAATAGATGTCAAATATTTCGCTGTTTTGATTAATTTGGCAATATTACTGTATGGAAATAAGAAATGTGGCTAACTAGCGAACTAGAATATTGATTATGAAAGCAGCAGCTGTTAAGTAGTGGTTAAGCGATTGACTGCTGCGCTGCGTGTCGATATATTTGTATGAACTACAAGTAGTTGTTCCGGGTCTGGCTGTTTGTGTGTTTGAGTTTATGTTTATAAACACACCCACAATACAGGAGAACTACCTAGAGCCAATGTTTAGAAAAAAAAATACAAATAAATACAGCTATTTGCGACTTTACCAACTTTTAGGATAAACGGTCTTAATCGTAAACGCTTATCTAAATATCAATTATGTTAATGGAGTTTTTTTTAATTATTCCAATACGATATTTTATAATTATGTGTTATTAAAAAGGATTCTATGAATAAATGAGCATGTCATTTTCTTTTATAAACAGAGAGATTTTGTCGTTTTTAACCTAGTTTATTTGTGGTGCGACAAACGTTCATTAACTAAGCTACCTATTCATTAAACATGGATATATGATCAGGCGGCGGTCGGACCGCACAAAACAAGTAAAAAAGTTTAACGCGTGTAACAACTGGTTGCTATTGGTTACTACGGTGGTTTAGGAATAAATTGAAATAGCTGGTAGGTATTTCTTGGTGCCTTTTTTTTAAACTGCATGCATTTAAAAGGCAATTATAACTAGTCTAATGTTTTACTATTTAAATAAAAATGAATGAATAAAATTGTTGGTTAATACAAATTCCTTTATGCCTAAATATAAATGACTAGCTTCTGCTCACGAAACCGTCCGCGTGGTAGCCAACTTATACCATAAAGTATATCATAAAGTACTCGGCAATAGAGTAGCTTTCTATCGATGGTATAATTTTTGAAATTGGATGAGTAGTTTTGGAGTTTACCTCCTAAATCTAATCTTCACCTCTTTATAATATTTATAGCAGAATTATTACAAAAAAAAAAGATCTCGGAATTAAATAATATACCCTGTACTGACCCTAATAAGTAATACCATCTCGTTCGTGCCGTTTCCTTTCACGGTCACTTTCTAAGATGGAAAGGATCACACGTGTCGTAACACGGTTGACACGGCACAAAGGGCACGTGTGTTAAGGGAGCGTTCGTTATTAAACAGAAATAGGAGGACTTTGGCACCGTATTTTTTCGCTGTAACTTGGGATGCGATAAATCTCAGAATGCTGAAACGGAATCATTGTACTGATTATAAGAGAAACTTTTACTATGGGACCAACATTGAAATCGTGAAAAAAAAATACAAATGAAAGGTTAAGTAAGTAGTTGGGATGAATTTATCACAAAAATTAACTTAACATTGAAGTTGAAAAACATGTTCTCCCATACATCGATATACTTCACGGTCAATTCTCCAACTGCAAAGATAAGATTTTAATCGCAAAAAAAAAAGTGTGATAAAACTACAAATTAAATATCTTCGGACTTTTTCCTTGTGTTCCGTTTTTTCCTTTTCAGTTACGGAACTCTAAGAAACAGGTGTTCCAATATTTGGTCGATTTATGTCAGGATTCACCAAATTGGCGTTTAAGTAAACAGTACAATTTATAGCTAAAACTTAATCTAAAAATATTAAAATAATAATCTTGAGTAATTTAATTTAGCAGCCAGACAGATAGTTCAAAGTAAAAAATGTCTTTTTTCACGTTTCACATTAAAATATTAATTACTTACTTTGTTATTTTTATTCGTTACATTATATTTATTTATTACTTAATAAAAAATGATTCAGGTTTCTTTTCGTTTTATTTCTTAATTGTTTTTTTAAATCTTGGTTGCTAGTAATACCAAACGGACCACGAAAGTCATACATTATTTTTATAAACGGACCTCCAATGAAACTAATTGGTGATCCCTAATTTAGATGAACACAAATGTATGGCACAGCTGATTTTATTCGCGATTTTAAACCCTGCTTTTAACTTCTTTCAAAATTTCGTGAGTATCCTTTGGATTTATGGGGTCAAGGTCATCTGCGATATACAGGCCCTTAATGACACGTGTTCAGAAGTTACCTTCAACTTTAACAAAGGTAGGCATGGGTTTTAATGACTAGGAACATTCACGTGCCAAGATTAATAAAAGTTTTTACCTTTTTTATCCCATCCCAAGTAAATCTATAGGATTTTTTTTTAGGTACTATAATATATATATTTTCCTAGTCATCAAAATCCATTTAGAGCGGGAGAACCTTGCAAACGTAAAAGATAGACACAGTTATACTCGCATATTTAAAATATTAAGTATGCATTCATGAAAAACATTATTGAAATAGTATATACCGTTTCAAATAAATAACTAGAGCTATTAAACCAATATTTTGTTGTACTTTTCCATTCATCATCATCATCATCATTTCAGCCATAGGACGTCCACTGCTGAACATAGGCCTCCCCCAATGATTTCCAAATCGGCCGGTTGGAAGCGGCTTTTCCATTATGTGAAACTTTCGGTGGCAATATTTGATCCTCGTTTCGTAAATTAGGTATATTTTACAGAACTGATGATTAACAACTTGTTTAGAAAGGCTGTCGTTTTAAAAGATAATAAATGTACAGTAAAATGTAATCAAACTGAAAATTTATAACATTTTTGTTTGCTTCACATTTCCTGTGAAATCAAAAAGCCTGCAGCCCTATTGCGAACATAACATACTACGAGTAACAATCACAATTCCTTTCTTTAAAAAATCCAACAATATGTATTGCGTTATTTACCAGGCGCGGTCGCAGCCTAAGATTTGGGGTTCACCATGGGTGCCGAGGAATATTAAGGAAATATTTATTTGATACTCTAAAATCTTTTTGACTTTCTAATGATGCACACTTTTTAAGTAACTGAAACTCTTTTTAACTTTCTGATCTTTACCCCGAACATGTAGAATATAAGAGCGAGCGAAACGAACTCAAATATGTTGCACACTCTAGCATACGTGCGATTTTCTTTTGATGATTCCAAAAGAACTAAGAATTACTTGCTTTGTCGACTTATGAAAAAAGCTCAAGAATCAAGACAAGCGAGCGAAGTGAGCCTCAAACTTTTAGCACCCCGCCTTGAATAGGTTCTGTTTTCTTGGGATTTGATTTACATTTTCAAACAGAAATAGGAGTAACATTGTCGATTTATGCAGGAAAGACCAAGCAACTATGAAAATGTAGAATTAAACAGCGAGCGTAGCGACCTCAAAAATTTGGCCTCTCGGATACGTTAGATTTTCTTTTAATCATTCCAAAAGAACTAAGAATTACTTGCTTTGTCGACTTATGAAGAAAAGAAGAATCAAGACAAGTAAGCGAAGCGAGCCTCAAAATTGTAGCACCCTTGAACAGATTCTGTTTACTTAGGATTTGATTTACATTTTCAAACAGAAATAGGAGTTACATTGTCGACTTATGCAGGAAAGGCCAAACAACTATGCAAATGTAGAATATAAGAGAGAGCGAAACGAGCTCAAAATTTTGCACTCTCGGATACGTTCGATATTCTTTTGATAATTCCAAAAAAACTAAGAATTACTTGCTTTGTCGACTTATGACAAAAAGCTCAAGAATCAATACTAGCGAGCTTCAAAATTTTACCACCCCGCCTTGAATAGGTTCTGCTCTCTTTTGAACATTATGCAGAAATAGAACTTACTTTGTCGAGAAGAAAAGCTTAAACTCAATTACAGCAGTTTAGGATTGGCCTTAACCCGAGCGTAGTGGTGCCCAAATTCCCGAGTTTGCTTAACAGGCTTTTTTTCATTTTTTTCGGGGTCACTGTGGCTCAAGAACTTTACATGGGGGGGTCATAACCCCCAGGACCACGCCCCTGGGACGGCGCCTGTCATTTACGTTGTTTAGCAAACGATTTTTTTTAAATTGGGGTATTGAAATATTACTTAGCAAGAGTAATCCAATGAATATTTAGTAGTTTAAAAAGTAATAAACTATATTACATACTAGTACCTACACACACATACCTACACAACAACTCACACTCATAACCATTTCTTTAGACTTCTGTTGTCGGGATTGTTAGTTCCTTCCCGAACATAAATACATGTTCGGTTTTCTATTTTGTTGTTCTGATTTCGTCTAATGTCTTTTTGTTGCAGATGTAGGGTGTTGCAGACATTGTGATTAAAGTTAAAGGAATTTATAGTGCATTGCGGGTGGGTTCCTGAGAGACAATTTCAAGTTATTTTTGTTCCGTTCTCAGCAGATGAGTAGGATTATCTGCAGTCGCTATACAATTTGTTAATGTTGGAGGTGCATACATACATACATAAACTCAAGCCGTTTTCCCATTGGGGTAGGCAGACACTGCAGACCGCCACCTGCTACGATCTTTACATACTCCTATTGCTTCGTTTACGTTCATATACACGCACGCCGGTTGCGAGTACTTCGCACCTAGTCTGGAACTGATGTGATCCAATTAAGTCACTATAATGTCTTCCTCCACTGTATGTTTCCACTGAAATCTGCCTTGAAGTTATTAATTGAAAATCCATGTCACGTTCAGGTTGAATATATATATTTTGGGGCCCTTTCGTTTCGTGGTTGTCAAAAGATTAATTAGTTTATTTGTTATGAGTATGTGCTGAAGAATTAGGAATTTGAAAATATTAATTAATTTCAATATCAACAGGCTGTTTATTCTAGCTAACCTATCTAATTAAATATGGTAAAGTTTCTAATGATTAACTCAGCAGTTCATTGCTGTACGTAGGTCTTCCCCGGGCTGTACCACAGCACCTTGTCCTCCGCCTTCCGAAATCGGTCGTAATCAGTCCATCCGATTTTTTCCACAGGTATCTTTCAATTACGAATTGTAATTGTAATTGTATCTTTCAATTTGTAGCATGTCTACCCTATTATTCGGCAAAATTAAATACATAAATTTAATAACAAAAATATCTTCTTTTATGATTAGCATTTCTAAGACTACTTCTTCTTTGTCTTTAAGTCAAAGTTTTGTTTTTAATTTACGAGTACAACTTTTTCGAATTCCGCAATTACGGTAAAAAATATTTTTTCTTTTATTTTTAACAATGGTAAGACAATGTTAACTCTCTTTGTTTCTAGAATAACGACTTAACAACTAAATCTTATTCACAGATCTAAAGATAAATATTTAATCGATACAGATAAAGTAAGAAAAGAATGGGATTTATTCAAATCGATCAATAAAATTAACTTTTGATTTCACAAAGTCCTACCGACTTCAAACGCAAAATTTATTGGTACAAACTTTCTGCTAATTACCTTTTAAGAGCTTTTAGTCATTTAGAGCTAAATTCAATTCGTCGAACAAATTAGAGATGCCTCTAAAATGATTTGATACCTGATCGAAATGGGTTCAGTGAACCGTGTGTCATCGGTGGCAGAACGACTGCAAATTGAACAAAAAGAGAAAAATCACGTTAAATATTTCGCGTTTTGATCAATTTAATCTACCTCTTCAGAATGTAAATCACAATAATGAGTCCATTTTCATTGGCGGGCTTGTTCCGGCCACTGCTGACTATAAACCTCCTCCCTTTTGTGCCATGCTTCCCTGGTCTGTGCGAGTCTCAACCAGCCTGATAATAGCGTAACACACTTGCAATGCCAATGGAATTAATTCATTTTGTCAATTTAACAATATTCATTGCGTAGTTTACGGTGTCAAGCAGACGAATTTTTCAAACATAGGAAGCAATTGATTAGGAAATTCCTTCACAATCCTTTAGATTGTGATTGAAAGTATGTTATTCAGTTGCAGGTGCAGAGGTCTTACCCGCGATTCTCTGTTTGTCAGCGACCCAAAAATCTACTGCTACAGCAAACTTGCGCCTTCTTCCTATAAGGGGTAGGCAGAGTCTGCCGATCGCCACCTGCTGCGATCCTTACATAGGTTCTCCATTTGCTTCGTTTACGTTCATCCACCTGGTCATAGACGCACATCGGCTGCGAGTACTACGCACCTTTCTGAAGATCATTACCAATAAGGTCACTATATTGTTAGGTTCATTTATCAGTATTTTTTTGATCGACCAAACTGACATATTGGTTATTGAGAACGATTATTTATGTGGCAACACCAAGCGGTGACGGTTGACAATTGGCCAAGGAAGGCGCGATCCGGCAATCGATTCGTTCAATTGATTTTGCAGTGGTCGGGCACACTAGAGTAGCTGTGTCTAGTATTCTAGATAATGATTGTTGTTGGTTCGTCGTAGGCAGTTGTAAAGATTGTTGGATTTGAATAATTAAAGAAAGGAGTTTTCTTACATTAAGTATGTTTAGGGCGTTTCTCGGCTTTTCCGCATCGTTTCTCTTTTTTTACATCTGCCGCATTTATAAGTCGATTTCATTCATCCTCTCAAAATGACCAAACGTAAGTAAAGTAAAATTATATTACATACCCGGCTGACCCCGATTTTTTGTCATAATTATGAGTGTTCAATTTCCCAAGTAGAAAACAGGACTGGCCGCAGTCCAGTATTTCCATCAATAAGTAATTTTACCACACCCATATTTGATTGGTTTCAGCGTTAAAATTACCGTGTGGACGTTTGACGAGGGCGCGCCGAATCGCGGAATAACCTCTAGCGTTATATGGCGAAAATATTTTGCCGATATTGATAAACTTACTTAGCACGCTTGGCTTAGATATGTTCCAGTAATACCGTCTCTGTCTTGCACTTGTGGTTTGTCATTTGTGCGACAGTGACCCTAGCCCAAGTGTTTTTCTATATCATAAAGATATACTAATACCCGTTTTCATTAGCACTACTCTTCTGACCTCACGTTTGACTTGTTATTAACTTCCAGACTATAGCTTGTCCACTCTGAAATGACGCGCCCAACTACCGCATTTACGCACACGGTAATGCGAATTTCTATGGGTAATCCCGTAGTGAGGCGCGTCATTTCAGAGTGGACAAGCTTTACTCGAGTGTCTACAAATACATTAATTTGAATTCCTTATGTGAATCCCTTTTCTGTTTTAAATGGAATTGTAATGCAAGAAATGCCTGAACGTACGGGATTAAGAATTCAGGGGACGACATCATTTAATTTATTTCGAAAATCGTTAATATTGGATATAGAGGAGTGTCCAGTTTATCCAAAGCAATGGGAAATATGTAACTTTCTTAGATTATGTGTCAAGTTTTGCTCGATTTATAGAGAAGACTTGTTTTCGTGTAGGTATGATATTAGGAGTTTGTTCTGAAAAAAATGTCGTGCAAAAGAGAAAGTTACGTAAAATACTTGAACGCTCTTTCGTTATGTACGGCGTCATCTCGATTCAACTTTTAATATTTTCTTTGACATTTTCTATCGAGAAAAATATCGCTCCCACACTTTTATGTCCGTACACATAAAATATTGTATATCTACCTACATAAGGTTGCCAAGGTGACAAGAAGCCATCAAATTATGTATCGGCCCCTCCACTACAGCAGTAAATATTTTACATTGCCAATTTTTCTCCCTCGTACTATTTTTCCTTTTATACGTTACCGAATCCAGTCCCATTTCTGAGGGTCGCATGTAAAAATGTAGGCTGAATAGCGTCGGTACGTTAAAAGGACGAATAGGTCTATCTCTACAATTGTATGGAACGTTGATAATAGGGTTGTCAGAAGCGGAACGACGTTCTAAACGCGTAAAACCTGGTAAATAAGTTTTGTGTAAATTTTCGCGAATATATTTAGAAAAAAAATAAGGGTTAAAGGTGTTCTGGACATTTTTATATTATAATAATCGTATTTCTTCTTCCCACATAAAATACTATATAAGTAACGTGCGTTAATTTGATGTGTTGACAATGTCGCAAAGCGATACAACGCTTTAGCAAATGCATGGGTTATAAGTTTAATGTTTAACTTTATTTTTACGATCTTCGCGGTCACGCGTAGGTTCAAACTGACCATTTGTTTTTATATTTTGTTAAATTTTATTCAAACTAAGCTTGTTAAAATCTGCATGCCAGACTGGCTTTGCAAAACAATCCTGTTTATAACACTGGAATTCTTTCAACATTTTTTAAAACGCGTACAGTACAGACAAACACAAATGTACGCAATAGAGCTACTTTTTATATTTTTTTGTCAAAGAAGGACAGAAGTTTTTCATAATATTATTGTCCTTTTTTGCTAACCCACTTTACGGGGCACGCGTCACAAAGGCTGTATTATCCTGTCCTATTGGAGATACGTGAATGATATTTCGGTTGCGAAAGGACCTGAATTGAGTCGTCAAATTATTTTTCATGTTTCAAGGATACCTTCAGCTGTGCTATATTTTTTTTTATTTCTAAAGAAGAATTTGCTAATGTGCATATTCTTATATTGGAAGATCTATATTTTAGGTAAAATTTCTTGTATGTTGGTAAACCTACGGTGTGTAGGTATTAAACACTTATTTATATTTCATTCTGAATCGTAAGACATGAACATACAAAACGAGTTCTTACTTTGGCTCGCGTTTTAGTCTTCGAGTCAGTTTTCGTATTTCAAACCTTATTCCGAGGTGATAGGATAGGAGTGAGAGGAGCTCGTGGCTAAGTAATAACTGCCGCACGGGTCGATCCATTAGGTTAAGCTACGCTTGCCGGGGTTGTTCTGTGGATGGGTGACCATCTTTACATACCGAGACTCCTCCATGCCTCGGAAAGCACGCTAAGCCGTTGGTCCCGGCTGTCATTCATAGATCTTTGACAGTCGTTACGGGTCGTCAGAAGCCCGAAAATCTGACAACCAGTCTTACCAAGGGGTATCGTATTACCCAGTTACTGGATTGTGGAGGTCAGATAGGCAGTCGCTCCATGTAAAATACTGGTATTCGGCTGCATCCGGTTAGACTGGAAGCCGACCCCAATATAGTTGGGAAAAGGCTAGGTAGATTGATTCCGAGGTGATAAAGTTCCCAATACGAAATTGACAAATTAGACTCGGGCTTACAATCTGTCTAAACAGCAACAAAACAAAGTTTTTTTTGTTTTGTAATAATGCTGCTATAGATTAATATTCCATGGACAAATATCACCCAGACCAAATAACTTAAGGCCATTCAAATAACTGTCTTGATGCGCTTCCTAAATATACGTTATACCCATAACATATGGTTTATTTTATAGCCGCCTGCAAGTTAGGCAGACGGCCAGGCGTGTTCACTAATCTAACGATCGCAGCCGGCTTGCAGTGTCCAATGCGTACTTGCGTAGTACTTGCGGCAAGTCATGGTACGACAGATACGCTGCTGCATTCTGGCTGCAGTAACGTGATTTTCGTTGCATCAAATGTTATGTATGCAGCTCAGACCAAATAAAAAACCAAGTCTTAGCGCTGTCAACAGTGATATGAGGCCGGTTTCGTAAACATGTGTGCACTTAGTGAGGTATAGTTTGATTGTAAATGTGTGCGTGTAAACATGTATGCACAGAGCGGAGGTGTAGTTTTGGCATGCTTCACTGTATTGTTTGCAAGGGTATGTCTTGGTTTTTTATTTGGTTTGAGGTATGGTGTAGGAAAATGTCTACGCCTACTTTTTTAACACAACACACCTACACCTACAGGTACCTATGTGCACAAATATCGAACATTTAAGTACTTGATGATTTCTGCAAAACGTTTGATATTTTTATTTTGTTGACTGCGAAAAAATATCTCATTATAATTTATTGAACGATTTAATTTCAATACGGACATGACCATTTCCTACAGACTCAGATAAATGGCACAGACATAATGAACAACGGTACAAATCGAAATCAAAATAAATAATGCACTTGAAGAATACATTGCATACTTATACCAAACGAAGGTTTCGAAATATCGTAAATATTTAAGTGCGCTCCTTGAGAAGTTACAGGCTCGGATCATTATGTTGTAAAAGTTACGCTCAGTGTTTGCCGAGATTGCTTCCAAATCGTCCTTCTGAATTCTTTTGTTTACAAGGAATTCGATTAAACTCAAGTGTGATATCTCTGCCAGTATTTAATTAAAATTTTCTTTATTTCAACCGACAAGACAAATCGAAAAAGACAGCTTATTTATCTGAGGTTGAATGGAAGTTTTACAATTAAAAAGGCGACTCCAATGGTTTTTCAATGAGGGGGAGCAATAATTGTCCGTAGGCAGGGATGCAAATTGGATCGCAGCTCGGTTGGAGATTGTATATATTTGTCAGATTCCGGTTAATGATATTTCCTGCGATTGTACTCGCAATTTTGTTTGGGAACTTGGTGTGTTCTTTGCAGCGTTTGGGTTGAAACGAATTTAAATAAACGTGTAATATTAAAACAGTGTTAAAGTTACAATTTTATTTTGATTGTGAAGATTTTATTGTTTTCGACAAAATAAATTATCATAACATAACATCACGCCTTCTTTCCCTGAAGGGTTGGGCAGATGTGTACCTATAGTAGATCCACATTTTGCCAGTTATGTTATGGCCGAATCCCATGGTGCGCTATATTGCGAACGCATGCGCACCAGTTCGCACGACGTGGGAAGAGTAACGTGCGTGGTAGCGCAGAGGCGTGCGGCGCGGTGCGTCCGGGTTCGGATAAATTCGCTTTGAAGTTACCGACTCGACACGGATCAGCCCGCACGAACACGCATCATGGGAAGGGTAACGTGCGTGGTAGCGTAGACGCATCCGTAGCGGTGCGCCCGCTCCGCGGTGAGTCGGTAAACTTCAAATTTGCGCGAGGTATGCTCGGTTCATATAAACTAAAATGAATCATTTTGCTTAGCAATGGTAACATTTTTATTGCCCAACTTGGCATATAGATAAATTCGTAAGCCAATTTTTAGACATGGGCGTTTTAGGACTTTTACGCAAACGGTTAAATATTCGATTTCAGATTATGAAATCGTTTTCAAAATCCGTTCATAGAAATCGATTTCTGGAGTGGCTCTGGAGCCTCCGGCTCGCTTTTGAATTGTCAAAGAGTCGGTCAGTTAGTCAGAAAGTTGAAGCTAGTTGACCATTCCAATTTGACTTTACGTAACAACAGGCAAAATTAATCAATGCAGTTCCTTTTGATAATGTGCCAAAGTATTTTCTACTTTAATTTACAATTAAGAATTGTCCTGGCGAGCTATTAATGGACGAGCGAACCATGCGATCCGAAGTATACCGGAGCGAGCCGGATGAAACGTTCGATCGGTGACTTTGGTGTCTCGCTCGTGAGACGTCTGCCGAGACCTAAGTCTGCGTGCGTCCGCAATATCGCGCACCGTGGGAAGCCGCATTTTATCATTATTTTAAATTATTAATTTAAATTTTATTTTAAGTAATTTATATTCAATCATTTGCTTCAATTTTTATGTTAAGTACTTAAATACATGAATTGATCTCCTCATGACTAACATACTTTTAAGATACTGTAATATGAAAATTTTATGAAAATTTTATTTCATATATTATTGAAATTGTATGGAGCAAAATCATCAGATAACATCAGTTCTTACCTTTTAATCTGGAAAATTGCCAACATCGATTGACAGATGACACCTTCAATAAAAATAACTTCCTTGACGTTCATTCAATATATATGAAATAGGTCCGACATAATCAGCCATCATTATATTTCCTGTGAACCACATTCATGACACTGAAAAGAAAATCGACGGTTTAAATGCCACATTGAACTATAATTGAATATGAGCAACTGTAGTTACTAGGAAAGGTAATTGAATGTATAGAGTAGTATGTAGGTACCTGTTGTCTTTGTTGGCATATAATTTATCTCGCAACTTGCCGTCTTTGTTTTATAGTTTCAATAGGTTGCATGAAAAGAAAGAAGGCCTTCACTGAGTGTGTACCCTGTTTTATGTGCGCTATACAAAATGCCTTGTGTACGTGCTTAATAGTGCAGTGACGTCATGGTGAAACTCGGTGGAAGTACACTTTCATGTTTGTGTTTCATAATTAGGTTGCTAGTTTTTAGGGATGAGGTGCTTATGGTAAACACAGATGCATACTGATGGTTCAACCCGAAAAACCATTTAAATAGAAAGCGACTCTTGCTACCACACAATAAAGAGCAATTCAGGTCGAACAGCGCTAATTATCTACGAAGTTGCCTCTCTTTCTAACGCGTAACTCATAGATCTTAAGAAAGAAAGAAAGAATAATAATTATTTGGACACAGTTCGTGAAACACAATAACAAAATAAAAAGGTAAAATAATCATAAAGCAATAATAGTGTGTGCCTCAGGCTGCGCCAAAAAGGTTCATTTCAGCATTAATGCCCGACAAATGCTGATCTTCTGACTATATTACGCTCATAGAATATTGGCCCAATAAGACGAGCCCACTGCGTACAGTTTGTAGCTTCCCAAAATCCGGAGTGAACCATCTGTAATCATCTGTGGTTAAATGGCTAATTGGCTACAGAGATCTATCGAACGACGAGTGATCTGATCAGCGGTCATGTCTTAGCTAAGTGATCCTTTTTTGCATAGGATTTTGTCTTCGAGAGGAGATAAAGCGTTGGTTCTAGTAGTGTAGTTGTTTTTTCTCCGAAAATTTATTTGCTGGTGAAACTAAAATTGATATTCAGAAGGGTGCGAGAGTCAGTGTTTTGACTCTCATTTGTCTTGTCATTTCAAGTAAATTGTTCGAATTTAATCTCACTTGGTAACACTAAAACCTAATGCCACTACTAAGAAAACCAAAGCACAAATATGAGTTTCGAATAAACCTCAAAATAACTAGACACAAAATAAAAGTTGACATTTCGTGTCGTTTCTATCTTAGTAATTTGTGAGCTGTCAAAAGACGTTAGCCCGTGATTTTTCAGAGTTAAATGTTGTTTGGGAAAGCCCCTGGTTTCATTTTAATTTGATATTTTTCGCAAACAGTTTTTTGCAAATTGCGGGCTGGCGGATTTAGGAGAGTTTTCCGTGAAATTTTTAGATTTTTTTACAGATAATTTTACCTTATTCTGTATCTTAATTTAACTAAATGTAAAGGGCAAACTGTATTCTCTCATTTTGTAACAGACACGCTCCATTTGTAAGATTAAGTCCCAAGTCCGGATGTTGAGTTGGTCATGTTTTGAATTACCAGATATATAATATTGATTCTTACCTTCCTTCATCGAAGGTGATGATAATAAATCTACACTAATAGTGTACCGTCAATATTCAGAATTCAATATTAAGACGCCGATATATGTCAGTGGCCTTGAGTGGTTAGTTTGCGTGTTCTGTGCTGAGCTCACGCAATGCGTCAGCGTCGTACGTCCAGCCAGGACTCGCCCATTAAGGAGCGCTGTCACAAATTAGACGCATTATTAATTTATTATACATAAATCAAAAGGTATTTTAATAAAACACGTATGCTAAAAGAAAAATAATTAAATTATCTTTGTAATGGTGAAAGTTTCAGAAAAATACGCTAGATATAGCATAACGTTATAAATTATTTACACTATGTAGGTACTCATAATATAAACAATCTATAATAACACAAATTGAGGTATTAAGAAAATGCTCTTGTTTAACATATATTTTTTCCAAATAATTAACACAACTCGTTTAGACGTGATCTTCAGTATAAAATCATTAAAAGTTGGTTATCGTCGCCTTAATAATTTATCAGAGAGCTACATTTCAAATGACATAATATTCCGAGCTCCACATTTGCCACGCGCATTCAACTGACCCAAAAGCTACAACTAGGACTATTGTCAATAACAGCTTTTGGGTCAGTTGGCCTGTAGGCAATGCTGTCTAGGACATATATGTCTAACAAGTGGAGACAAGTGGAGTGGAGTGGCTGCTGGATCTAAAGTGCATTAAATTCAGTAGCTACACAAGAGATAACGCCAAAACTCAACAGATATAAGAATAAAAAGTTCATACGACCATTTGGAACGCACCTCAGAGGGACAATATCAAAGTCCTATTTTGTAAATGTAATTGTCATTATGTATTCATAAATGTAGGTCCTGGACAGCTATGGATCTTTCCTACCCCAACTCCACTCTCCGCCCTCCAGGGAAATGGCTGGCTAGAATTTTGGAACATGAAATTTTCAAGGCAACGCTACAAGCATCCACGTAACCTTATTTCTGACATCTCTTTTGTGTTCTGTGAGAATAAAAATGGAGTATCGTTGTATCGCCCGTTTAAGTCATGTGTAAATAACGTGACGTGAAATGTGCGAGAAAAAATGTATGTTCTGACATAATGTAGGTGTTTGCAATAACATTGGAATAGTTAAGTGGGTATTTTGTAAATGGATATCCAGGTTATTACGTTCAGTGTAACAGTGCCCTTTTCAATGTCATTTTCAGTTTTTTTTTAAGTAAGGTAATTCGACCTCGTAATTCTTTTACCACTTTTGACAAGCAATTAAACAAGTAGATAATAACTTCTCTTTTATGTATAGAAAAATAAACCTTAGTAGAGCAGTGGTGACACATTGGTAATGATCCCGACTTACGAGTAGTAGTTCGTGGGTTCGAACCAAGGCGCTTTACTTTGTGTGAATAATTTCATCACCACTGCTCTGAAAACGGTGAAGGTAAATATCAGTGACTGACTTGGCATGGAACCAAAAATTCGAAGACATGTGACATCTACCAACCTCACTGGGCCCGCGGGTGGATTACAGCCCACTCCCTCTCGACGAGAGGAGGCCTGTGTCCCAGTCCCAGCAGTGGGCACATTATAGGCTGATTATGGTTTATGATAAATAGACCTTGTCGTTTTATGACGTGTAACTGGTGTTACAGACCTTTATACCTTAGAGTGGTAAAGCAATTATGAGGTCAATTAAATCTAGACTCCTGGTTGGTCTAGTGGTCGCAAGCGCTACTGCTGAGCATCAGGTCATGGGTCCGATTCCCAGGTCTGGCAAAGTGTTATTGAGTTTTTCTATCTGGAATTTCTCTGTAGCAGCCCGTATTCTGGATTTGTGCCCGATTGATGGCAATTAGGAGTGCCACGTACATGGTATACAGTGTACATGAGACTTTAACATAACTGGCGAAATGTGGGTGTACTATCGGTGCAGCTTTGAACAACCCTTAGAGGTATACAGGCTTAATGTAATGTTACATATGTAATGAGTCTAAAAATCATTATACCGAATATTATGCTAGGACACCAAAACACTCAAAGCACACTTAAAAACTCCTAATAACACAATATATTGAGCAGAAGACAACTTTTACCTGTTATTAATACTCTTTTGACGTCATATTACAATATTAAGGACTCAAAATTGGTTTCGTTAAAAATAAACCGACAGCTTTGGTAATAGACAATCAAAGTTTAAATCGGGCGGGAGTTCTTTGCAGCGCTTCTAACTTTTAACTAGAAGAGTTCGCTTGATAACAGAACACCGACTTTCCGCTTCATTTTACCTGACGCGGCATAAACTGATAAAAGCAAACGCCTTCCAACTTCAGCTCACAGATGACGGAACGGAGAGGGTGTAGGTATGTAATTATAGAGAGTGGGCTTATAAATATGGAGTTGATCAATGAATACTTAGAGTTGATCAATGAGGACTTAGAGTTGATCAATGAGGACTTAGAGTTGACTAATGAGGACTTATAAATATAGAGTTGACCAATGAGGAACTGTCTTCTGACGAATTATTCGTTATGTTGTAGAAGGTAAGTGAGAAAGCTAAGAGATTATTTGTAAAAAAAAAACCTGTTTTGACTGCCTCTTTGATCTAGTGGTCGCAAGTGCTACTGCTGAGCATGAGGTCCCAGGTTCGATTCCCGGGTCGGGCAAAGTATTATTGGGTTTTCCATCTGGAATTTCTCAGTAGCAGCCCGGAGCCTGGACACGAGCCCGGTTGATGGCAATAGGCTCTCCCCCTGTGCCATGGGACTTAACCATAACTGGCGAAATGTGAGTGCAAATACACTTCTGCCTAACCATTCGGGGAAGTTGGAAAAAAAGTTAAAGGTTGTTGTATAAGAATACCTACACAATTAACAATTTAGGAGTGACAGTTATAGCAACTGTCAATCGGCATGCAAGATTATTTATGTACAGACGCCAGCACATCAACCTACTACAATCTGTCAAATTTCTTTAATAGATTTTCAACTTTATGACTAAACCATAAGGTTGAAATTTAATTGGGAAAATTTGACAGTTTCGGGTAGATTGACCTGCTGGCGTCTGTACTGACCTGTATTAAAGGTTAATTGTATTTTTTCATTTTGAATAATACATGAGTCGGTTGGGTTCAACAGAAAAAAATTATCAGCATAAATAGATACAAATACTTTTTCTGTAACTAAAGTCTAAAACTATTGTATAAAAAAAATACCTAAAACCATCCAGGGAAATCCCTAGTGATCGTCTCAACCTGACAGTTGTTTCTCTACCTGTAATCTATATACCCATCTGTGTTCCCAGTCTGAGTGGTCTGCTTTCTGACATTATGTAGACGAGAATAGGATAAAAAAATATTCATTTCAAATTTAGAATTATACAGTGAGACGTCTAGACATTACTGAAGTATAGGTAGTAAAGTACTTATTAAGTCTGTGTATAATTTTCACTCAGAATATTCTATAAGCAGACGATATAATAATATTGCAGGTCTTGGAAACTATTTTATTACAGTCAGGGATCTTAATTTACACTAATATTTTAAAAAGAAAAGATTTGATTTTTTGTATGTTTGTTTGCTTGTATGTTACGCTTTCACGCTAAAACGGCTGTATGGATTTGGATGAAATTTGGTACATAGGTAAACCATGACCTGGGTTAGGACATAGAGATTTTTTGTCCCGATAGTACCACGGGATCGAGACTTATGCGGGCGAAAGGGTGGGGCACAGCTAGTTGTTTATAAATTTACGTCAATTTGCTATTTCATACAACTGTCAAAGAATGACAGTTAAGATTTGAATATACGGACTATTAAAGTTGACGCTAAACCATTATCTTCGCTTACTTTATATATCAAGAATAGTAAGCACTCTGCCACGTAGCACTGCCTCGTTGGTCTAGTGGTCGCAAGCGCTACTGCTGACCACGAGGTCCTGAGTTCGATTCCCAGGTCGGGCAGTGTTATTGGATGTTTCTATCTGTAATTTCTCAGTAACAGCCCGGAGTCTGGAATTGTGCCCGGTTGATGGCAATAGGCTCGCATCCTATTACATGGGTCTTAAAACACCTACACCTATACCTCTGGCCAACCCTTCGGGGAAACAAGGCGTGATGTAATGTTATGCTTGGTTATGTATGGTGGCGAGTGTGTTGGATCATTCGGTTCCCTACAAAATGGTTGAGCTGGATGGTGCTGATCCACGCGTCATGTTCGTGAACGGGCGCCGTCAGTTGAGACTGGTCATCTCCTATCTGCCAGGGCTTATTTTTAATCGTTTTTGATTTTTATATTTTTTCTACATTGTTCTCACATAATAGAACCAAGAAGAGTAATGTACCCAGGATTTTGTAATTTCTATATTTAAAAGAGTGTCCTTGGAGTTTCTTGCCCGTTCTTCTCCATAGAGATCTAAGTTTTGGAATGGGCAACTAGCTTCAACTTTCTGACTAACTGACTCTTTGACAATTCAAAAGTGCCTGTAAATGGTTTAATTGAAATAAATGCTTTGAGTTGAGTTTGAGTTTATGTAAACAGTCTGCTATGGTCGTTTTGAATTCATAATGTTTTTTCACACTCATCATCTGATAGGACTTTTCCCAACTAGTTGGGGTGGACTTAAAGTCAAACTGAATTCAGCTGAATACTTGTAGGTATTTTTGTTATAGCCAACGTAACTGCGCCTTCTAAACGTAAGGCCGTAGACTAGAATAATGTCGTCAGGTTTGTTTTCTGTCAGGAATACCCCAAATTCATTTGAAGGCTGGAATGAGACCCATTAGGATGATTAGGCAATTGACTCATATCTAGAACTAACTTTTGACAAGGGTGAAGGTTTTCTTATAATTTGATGTCACAAAAATATAAGATCGCTTTTGTAAGTGCAAGTGTTTTCATAGAAATGTCGTCAGTATCTATAAACGACACTGATAATGCGATTACATTGTGTTATTCAATGCATAAAAGTAAAAGTTTCATTCTCACTTCTGCATCTCTAGGAGTAATACCAATCAATCTGCCTAGCCTTTTCCCAACTATATTGGGGTCGGCTTCCAGTCTAACCGCATGCAGCTGAATACCAGTATTGTAATGGAGCGACTGCCTATCTGACCTCCACAACCCAGTAACTGGGTAACACGATACCCCTTGGTAAGACTGGTTGTCAGACTTTCGGGCTTTTGACGACCCGTAACGACTGTCAAAGATCCACGAATGACAACCGGGACCAACGGCTTAACGTGCTTTCCGAGGCACGGAGGAGTCTTGGTATGTAAAGATGTTCACCCATCCACAGACCAACCCCGGCAAGCGTAGCTTAACCTGACGGATCAACCCGTGCGGCAGTTACTACTTAGCCACGAGCTCCTCCTATAGGAGTAATACCGCAAAGATAAAATTGTGAAAGAGCCTTTGTGTTTCGAGAAATTACATGCTTAAATGCGAAAGTTGAAACCCGATAGTGTGGCGTGACCTTTCCACCACTTTTACTTTGAGGCACAAAGTTACACAAGATGTGTGTTTAACTTCTCTTTTTACGGTTTCTTGAAGGTTTTCTAACCACCGTTTAAGGTCTAGTTCTATTTTAGGATGTGGTTTCGGTATGCCTGTGATGAGAACAATAAATTGTGGGTTTTAATTTTTTTAAATATTATTGCAATCATGACGAATAAAAAGTATCTACACCGTCACGTTTGATAACAGCAAGACGTGCTTTACCATTCGAAAATTTGGTCGTCACTTACAAAATATAAAAAAAAGTTCCGTCTCTAAGGAGTCATTGGCTCCGTTCGTAGATAATTATACTTTTTGTTCCATCTTAAAAAATAAAACCGAGAACTTCACTACTCAAAGTAGGCTACACAATAAGGAGAAATTGTTTCATATAATTTATAAACAAAAAGAAAAAAAACTTCTCTGTATTAGTCCCTAACATAAGTGCTTTGTGATAAGCCCCGAAATCTTGGGACAAAGTTTCACCTCCGTGCCGGATAGGGCAGCTTTATGTTCCAGAAAAGGCCAGAACTCAAATGCTTCCAACTACTTAAGTTTTTATCAGATGCTGAATAAAATATCTGTTTTATTCAAGTTTATTATAAAAAGGAGGATTTTTAATTTTATTACGATCTGCGCAGCTGGCGCAAAATTTGCATCAGCAATCAGTACGAATCGTCACCAAAAAGCGCCGACAAGTTCCTATCTGGTAAGTCGGCACCGATTCGCGCTGGTTTGGCAAAAGTGTGATAACTGCTTGCAATGACCAGCGTTGGTAACCAGCGCTTGTCGGTATTGAGAAGCGCTGGCGCCAGTTCCCAATGTTCTACATGGATGCGGCCTTAGTTGTTTTGAATGAAACTCGGTCTAGTTATAATCCATGTGTAACACCAGCTCAGTATCCAAGCGACAGCGGCAGAATAAATATTTGGACAAACACAGAATAAGAATCATGTTATTCAAAAACCTCAAGTCGCTTCTTTTTTCTCCTTATACGCTAGTCGGTCATTCTTCCATACTAACGTCGTATGGTGATTACTCGTCTATTTGAAGGTATATGTTCAAAACTAAAAATTATATCAATTTTTCTTGTCATTATCTAGCCCTGTATGAAAGCAGAATTGGAAAAAAAAATGCACAATATTCAATACATTACACAAACAATACATTAACATTACCTGCGATACAAAAAATAACACCTCACTTGACTAAAAGATTGGTGATCGAAGTTTTAACCAAGTCTGAATGATCACAAAAAATTGCTGTAAATTCAGCCGTTTTTCACAAAATATTTTTCGTACAACCTTTATTAAAAAGCAGTAGTTCTATGTAAAACCACATAGGTACATATTACTAAAGGAGGTACTAGTGGCGACTAATTAATAACAGCCTTACGGGTCGATCAAAGATCTATTCGTGGATGGGCGACCAGCCATTACATATCGAGATATCCCTCGAAAAATACGTTAAGCTGTTGGTCCCAGCTGTCATTCATGGATCTTAGACAGTCGTTACGGGTCGTCAGAAGCCCGAAAATCTGACAACCAGTCTTACCACGGGGTATCATGTTACCCCAGTTACTGGGTTGTGGAGGATAGTCAGTCGCTCCATGTAAAATACCTGCAGTGCTATTCTGTAACCATCTCACCGTGAAAACCTAGGTGAAGTGAGCTCGGAGTGAGCTGTCAGTCCCTAGCAGCAGGTGGAATAACAGCTCACTTTACGTTCACTTCACCTAAGTTTTCACGGTGACATGGTTACAGAATAGACCGGCTGGTATTCTGCTGCATCCGGTTAGACTGGAAGCCAAACTCAAAATAGTTGGGAAAAGGCTAGGCAGATTGAGGTACATATTACTAAACAACATTTTATTATTTTAGTACAGAACAAAAGTAAAAAAATATATGAAAAACCGAAAAAGTATATTATTCGTTGATTTTCATCCAGTGTAATTGTAGTAAAAGGCGGGCTACGTCATACGGACAACAAAACCACTATTTGTATGTTAATTTACTCTTCTACTGCTTTGTTTGGCTTAGAAAAATGGCATTATTATACAAGTATTTGTAAAAAGTTTTGGTGAAATAAGTTCTTAGTGTTTTACAATGGGTTTTTGTACTCTTTTATTGTCAGTAGGTAAAACGATCGTGTTTTGTTTAGTGTTGTGCTTTACGATAGTTATATCTACACAAAGTTTTTCTTATGCCTAAGGTGGTTATATTAGTTTGTCTAACTTGTTGTTAAACCCTGTTTTTCTAGAATCTAGAATAATCTTTAAGATAGATTGTTATTTCACTATTATCAGCGGTAAATCTGAATTCAAGATTTAGCACTACTAATGGGCGAGAACTACGACTGTTTTTCTAAAGGTTACGTACCTATTTCGAAAGTTATTCAATGAGGAAATTTGAATCTTTGCCGTAAGTTGGTAGTAGTTAGTATTTTCTTAAGATTTTTCAAACGACACGTTGTTAAGAACTTTACTGTCAAGGTCAGTAAGAGCGAGCTCTTTATACTAGCACCAAAAATATAAAAAAAAAAAAATATATATATGAAAGCCGTAAGATATTAAGATTATTTAAATACAAGGGTCGAAAGGAATTGATGACTTTCACCCGTGTTCACTTGACTTTTCATTTCGAATATAAGGAAAGTAAAAAACGTGAGTAGTAGTTTTTAAAATTAATTGAGAAGTAAGAACAATTTGTGTTTTTTTTTTAAATGTAACACACCGCGTCACCGCCCCGTGCCGTCTCGCTTAGTAGGTTTTTTTTTTAAATTCACACTAGCTGTTTAAACACTCACAAGACCGCAGCGTTTTATTTAAGTGTTTAATCGATATTTTTATTAATTATGTAAACATTTTCGTAACCGACTACTTATCCAAATTAAGTTCTATTTTTAAAATTAATTCCCAACCTAGAGAGGGAAGCAATTACTATGAGTCTTTCCCGCCCAAAGATTGGGAGCAGCGTCTTCCACCCGCTACTTTCCGAGTATGAGAAATGAAAAATATTTTTCCTATACCGACACCCATTACCAATTCACACAATTCTATCCAAACAAAGCACCACAACCAAACACATTACCCGCCATTTCTCTCCGCCCTAGTTGGGTAAAACTTGCCCTGCAATACGGCTAGACAAAGCAACGGAACCTGGGTTATGACGGCCATATAAATGCGAATTGTCGCGATTTAACTTGCCGACTTGTATACAGTGTGTTCGGAAATGACACAGTGAGTACTGTAAGCGAGTAGAGTCTGTGTTGGCAAGCTACTGTAGGTACTGGAATACAGCACGCTTAGTATGTCCACAATAGAAACGGGTTTTGTCGACGGAAAAATAGACAAAATGACAGTAAAACAATCACAATCTGTCATTTTATCTATTCTTCCGTCGACTTATCGTAGAAAACCCGTTTCTATGGTTGTCATACTTCGCGTGCTGGTGTGATGTTGAAGCATGATCTGTGTGAAGAGATTAGGACAGGAGAGTAGTCGTAATGTCTTGTTAAACGTAAGTTGCTCCAAATTCCAAGGAGTGCAATTTTATTATACCAGAATACCCGCGAACATTCGCGGTTTTTTTGTTCATATTCTTTATGGCACCTCTGTAGATCATAAACTATTCGCATATCTGGCCTAAAAATATTTGGCCTATCTTTTAAGAGGAGGCGTGAACAAATATTCGCTGTTACAATGTCTATTAGACTTTGATGTGTTGCGAGAGCATTTTCTGTAAAGAGGTTGCAAGTTTGGACTACAGTAATCTGCGTTTGACATAGGCCTTTGGGTAGCCTATGTCAATGCAATACATTTTTGATTTGTCCCTCATCGTTATTGCAGAAAGAATGTCTCTATGTCTGCTTCTAAATGTGATTAATACGTTTTTTTATTGCCCACTGTTAACGCTAAGTACTTCGTGTATCCTAATAAAAAATATCAATCGTGATCATGTCTGCCACAATTCTTTTAAATCCATTCCCTCGATCATACGTGATTGAGTAAATTACAGGGTTATTGGTAATATGTCGGCTATCCATTAAGGGGATTTAGGAGAGGTCATTTACAACCAAATGACCCCTTATGACTCCTATGGAAATGTCAACAATTTTCGAGTCATTTGACATTTTATATTTTTATTTCATACATTTTAAAATATAAAATGTCATATTATTCGAAAATGGTTGACATTGGCATAGGTCATCAGGGGTCATTTGGTTGCAAATGACCTCTCCTACATCCCTTTAACGGAATGCCGACACATAACCAAAAACCCTGTATATCAAAAAAATCACAAATCATCATTTGCTAACCTAAGCCATAAGATTCCAACGTTTCATTAATGAAAACTGATGTCAAATTTTAATCTCACTTTTAAGTAAATAATTACATAACATCAAGCATGTATTCCCTAATATAGATTCTCTTCTGTTATATTTTGTGAATGTGAGAACGTGGTAGGCATAACCGACTTGTAGATCTGTCGATCATTTTCTATCTTGCTAAGTACCTGGTACTTGTTGATAGGCCTACAGTGTCCTCTCATACCTATAAACACTGTAACTTGAAAAGATTGTAAATACCATTTACTTTTAAAAGAGTAACCGTGGAGTTTCTTGCCGGCTCTTCTCCATAGGAAACGACCAATTGGAACCGTGCACCTAGCTTCTGACGTTTCATAAGTGCCCTTGTAGATTTATGTGAAATAAAATATTTTGAATTGAATTGAAGGTTTGGGCAGAGGTGTAGGTACACCCACATTTTGCCAGTTATGTTTGAGTTCCATGTTATAGCGGGTGAACCTATTGCCATCAACCAGGCACAAATCCAGACTCCGAGCTGCTACTGGGAAATTCTAGATTGAAAAACCCAATAACACTTTGTCCAACCCGGGAATCGAACCCAAGATCTCATGCTTAGCAGTAGCGCTTGCGACTACTAGACCAACGAGGCAGACAAAAACACAGACGTAAATGATTCTTTGCTGGTATATTGCTCAACGAATCACGACAGCCCATCTATATGAAAGATGTACTTGTTTAGGCTTTTTCTTTACTTAGTCAACCTTTCCTTACGTCCCATTAGATGTGACTGATGGATTTTTTTGCAGTAAATGGAGAACTTTATGTAGGTAGGTTTTTATTTTTGTAACATCCAATCTGAATTGGCTATTGTAAGGTTGCTAAAGTGATTTAGTTGAATTGATTTGTAATTGAATCTAAGAGAAAATTGTGGAGGCTTCGGAGTAGCAGCATAGCTTATGCATTATCAGCCAATATTATTCCCACTGTGTCGGGATACTGGCTTCGTCTCTGTGAGAGGGAGTGGACCGTAATCGACCACGCGGGCCCAGTGCTGGTTGGTGGATGTCACATGTCTTCGCAGTAGACAGAATAGATGTCAATAATCGTCACAAATTCACTGATATGTACATATTAGTTCTCCATATTGTAATCACAATAGAATTAGGTATATACCCAAATCATTAATCAATCAAACTCAGTATTTACACTTTTTCTGACCCGTGGATGACCTGAGCCAAGAGATTGTGCTTGCGACCACTAAAGCGTGCCAACATAGGTCATTAAGGTACCTAGGTAATTAATATTTTAGTACTGTGAGTGCCCCAGCACTAGTGCTTAAACCTCATAGGATATAACGTTCATAAACCCGAATACATTAATGTAATTGTCCTCCGGTATTCATTATTAAAACAATTAATAATTTACTTACCAATTAGGATTAGCCATTGCTAACACGTTATGGTCTAAAATGTATGCAAAAGATGCTATTTCCATAATTCCATCGATGAATTATTTAAATTTTGATTGCAGTACACTTTGTTTGATTAGTTTTTGCCTGATAATAAAGGTTTATGAATGCTTCAAATTCATCTGCGGTCTAGGATTGCCTTATCTTTGGTAATTAACATTCAAGTTGAAACAAATGTCTGTTAACTAACTTAGTCCTAGAATTCCCAAACTGGGAATTAGTCTGGAACTGCAAAATATCGCTTTTTTGTATTTCATGATTTAATGAAATAGAATGAAGAAGTAAGAGCAAAATGTTGCAAAGAGTACATCGCATTCTGTCTACGCCAATTAGTAGGAAACGGTACACCTACATATTAAAAACTAGAAAGATTATTAGTGGTAAAAGTGTTTATCTGGTATATAATATTGCCTTCACGGCTGCCACATCTCAGTTATCCGAGCAGGTATTTGTTAAAAAATTCTAAAGTGAGTAAATATATTTTTGTACCGTCTAAAAACGCAAATAAGTCTGAAAAAAAAAAAACAACACTAGCGACGTAGGTACCGATTGGTATAGAAAAACTATATATTGCTCATGTTTTTTATTCCCATGAGAAATAGCCTTTGGCCTTCAGAACTTTTTGTGGCACAACGAGATTCTCTTATCGTCGGCCTTACACATTTTCCTTAAATCCTCGTTTTTGCACTAATATTATCAATATCGGGCGTTGGGAAGTGTAAAAATAAAATCCTATTTATTGTGGTATTTTCCTTGTATACCTACGTTGCCAACGTTGACCTAAATTACAAATCTATTCTATTTTTCTCTTTAGCAATGGTGCCAATCAATGTCGACAATTCTGTCGACAAGTCAATGTGATAGGGAAAAACCTAAAATCACAAAAAATAAAAAACTCCATTTAATGTAAAACTTTTTGACGAGTATATAATTACCGCAAACTAAAAAGGAGGGTTATGATTTTGAACGGTATGTATCAATGTATGTTCATCTGTTACTTCATGACTTCTAAACTACTACATAATTTGACTAATTAAAATTCCGGATTCACACGTGTTAGGGCATAAATCGAATAGATGACTCCGAATTTTTAATTAGTCTGTGTATGTACAGGTATAGTGGGTCAATGATAGCTAAGCAGTTTAGTTAGTAATCAAGTACCTTTTTAATGCTCCAATTCCCTTGACATTAACTTTTTGGTTGATTATGTAGAATGTACCTATGTTAACTTATTCAAAACAAGTTCACACTGTACAGTGGTCAGTTTTAAGAAGAATATATTAGTTAGAAACATATTAAAGTGCTACCTATAAATAATAATTAGTTTTAAGTACAAAGATTACTGAGTGTATAGAGACTCACCGACCCCACAGACAAACCACTACTACGGTTTTGTGGGGCTTCGTTTATAAGTTGTACTTATCATATGTGAAAACAGATAAATAAATAAAAAATACCTTTGAACGTAACTCTTCTTACAATAACTATATCAATACAAAACCATAGATTTCTTCACCATAACGTCGACGCTCACAATACAATGACGTAATCCAATGATCAAACTAGATCCAGTGTCAGGTAATTTGAATACAGAACTGTATCATAATTCTCAGTCCGAAATATGGTGCAGATAGCAAATAGAAGTCGATGTAACTCGACAGGCGGGGATGGAATTCACTGGCACTTTGAACCCGACAGAGTACTTAGTACAGTAGGATAGGATTAAAAGGAGTTTGATTGGTTGGGTGAGGTGAAGGTGAATATATTGATATTGATTGTGATGATAGGCAAAATGCAGAGAAATTTATATACAGGGTGTTTGGCGCATGGACCGACACAATTTTTTCAGGGATTTGGGAGGTCATTAGCTAGGTTCTACCCATACACCCTTTGTCCCAAATGTCACGGTTGGTTACATATGATTATTTTTTTTAAATGAAAAAAATTCCCAAAATGTGTCCTTTAATTTGAAATAACTTTTTTGTTTGTGGGTGTAGTGGCACAAAACAAATTTTGTTGCATTCTCCAAAGTCCTTTAAATCTAAAAATATCTTTGTTTTATACAACTGGTTTCAAGAAAATTCCTTACAAGCTTCCAAAGTTAATTTTTGTATTTAATGAATGAAATTTTACAACTTCTAAATTAATTATAAAAAAAAACTAAAAGCTATTTTGAACTTAGCTAGAACCTAGCTAATGACCTCCCAAATCCCTGAAAAAATTGTGTCGGTCCATGCGCCAAACACCCTGTATATTTTTTAGTTATAACGTCTACTATTATTTAATAATATGAGTAAAAAAATATATAAAAGTCACAAATTAGTGAGAAATATTTTGTCCTATCGTAAACCATTTACGTAAGTGTAGTAAGTACACAAAGTACGTACATTGTTATTTTTATTACAATTTATTTTGTCAAGAAAAGTCAAAGATTTACGAAAACGTCAAAGTATTCTGGCGCAAAAAGCCTTGTAGCTCTCTCGTGGCTCTCAATCAGTATGTCACTAATGGCTTACATAATTGACGACTGACATAAACCACGAGACCGGCTTACATTTTAGTGAGTAAGCCCAGAGGCATTGGTTCTGAACTATTGCACAGAACCATTCTATTATTCAGGATATGAAACGCTTTACATGTATATACTGTTGCCATAATGAACGGACGCACACATATGCACGTCTATTCTAACAAGAGTTTACGTGAGGGCGACATAACAATCCATTTTGGAGCGAAACTGGACTACTGTCCTTTGTAGACTGTGGCATTATTCATACCAATCTCGGTCTGGGAGAGGCGCCCGCTACGTTGCTAGACAATGGTATATTATACTGCTTACTATAACACAGTTTATTGGCTGCCAAGTCGGTACGATGCAACTATGAACATTTTCACATGGTACTCCGGATATTCGTCGGTTTTATCGGATTAACTTTCGTTATGAGCACAAACTTTATTATTCCGCTTTATAGCATGAGATTTTGCGTTCATTATCTTCTTTTGTAAACATTTTGTCGCTGCGAAATTAGTGTGAACATTTTTAGACTTTATTTTTGTTGGTGCATTGTATTTTTGTTTCTGCGAATTTTGAGCAAATAATGCTTCCTATTGTATGAGAAATGTCAACATTTTTCTTATTATGTTTGACTTTACCTATTAATACTAGCTTTCACAAGTCTTCAGTAGTAATTATGGCAAACCTGATGTCAAATGCGACCTAGCCAAGTCCTCGTAACTGGGAATATTTGCTTTAACGAAGAGGCACTGTCTCATATAACATGAATATCGGTATGCTGAATTTTTTTATTTTCCTGTAATTAATTATGCTTAGCTTACGTCTAACGATTTTACTGGACAGGAAAACTGACGCTCAGAGGCTTCGAAAACACTTTAAATTGATGGTCGTTATAGTTACTTAAGTTGCAAGTCTACTTATAAGTCATTGTGTCTATACTTTGGTTTTAGGGATGTAATTTCAAAAATAAAAATAAAACTTTCATATTTAAATTGCATCCAATATGTGCTGAATAGTCATATTGGATAAAGCAAAAGGTTCAATATTATTAGCCATTTGTTCTTTTTATTCGATTCTTTTTCTAGACAACCTACTTTTGCCAATATTGCGTGACTAGGCCCAATTGGATCAGCCTTAATTTATCGAAATCGGTCAAGTGAGTTAAGCTGGCAGTTATACATAAGTGGCTATTTACATAATTGTCTTATGTTACTGTCTTTAGGTAATAGTCGAGGTATCTTGTATGTTGTTTATAATATGGTTTTTGTTGATTTTGTGGGTTTATTTTTACGCAAGTCTAAGCGAATTTTTGTATAACAAAGCAATTAAAAACTAGACAACAAAAACTCAACTGCAGTCTGATGATAGCCGTAAGCAAATAGATAAAGTTCACTGACCCGACCTGAATTGAAAATGTAAACGCGTATTCTTTATTTAAAAGATAGAACTGAGCGACTATAGTTTTATGTGGTAATAGAAAACAACCACAAAGATGTTATGCTGACCATTAATGACATTAGTATGCATAGGTGTTATACAGGGTGTGTTAGGATCGGAATGCTGGGCCGTAAAGTTGACGGATGAGAGCCTGGTATGGGCTTGTGATGAGGAGAGAGGAAACGCATGTGACTAAAAGAGTGATGGATATAAATGTTGATGGATGGAGAGGGAGAGGAAGGCCAAAGAAAAGATGGATGGATTAAGTGAGGAATGATGTGAAAGAGAAGGGAGTGAATGATAGCGTGACGGTTGACAGGGGAGAGTGGAAAATGAAAACGTGTTGCGCCGACCCCAAGTAACATGAGAGAAGGGTAGGAAGATGATGAGGTGCAAAGTATACAAAGTCAAGTTAAATTAGCTAGCAAAACTCTACAGACGATAGGTATCGATATCTAAATATGACAATTTTTTTTTAAGAGATGACTTTTTAATGTCCGATTTTGGTTTTGTTACTTGAAGTATTAGTTGAGAAGATTAGTTTTTTTTGTTTTATCTTCTTAAGATATCGATACCCATCATGTCTGTGAAGTTTACACAAAGAAAACTGCCGGTCTATTCTGTAACCATCTCACCGTGAAAACTTAGGTGAAGTGAGCTGTCATTCCACCTGCTGCTAGTGACTGACAGATGGTTACAGAATAGACCGGCGGATTTTATAAAATGATTTTTGAGTGACTACACTGCCTGCGGTTGTGACCCCAAAAAAATAGATATCAGTCTTCCAAAGTCAAAGCCAAAGTCTTGGGTTATGCTAGCTAATCTAATTTGAACCTGTAGGTAATGTAGTATTTTAATGCCCCACTGAAAAGCCAGCTGAAAAAGGTTACTTGTCATACACAGGAGGAAGGCTTACACAGTGCGGGAGTAGTGTAGAATTGGGTGCTCTGTATCGTTTCGCTCGAACTGCGTCTTTTTACCGTCAGTCTACGATACAGTCGGTCTGCGATACTATTTGCAAATTGAATATGGTATTTCATTCTACGGCGTCGAACTGATACAGAGGAATAATATCAATTACGACAAGTTAAACGATTGATCACTGCTGCCATCAGTTTCTAACTAATAAAAATCTGTATTCTGTTGTATTAATATAATCTCTCCCTCTCGCTTCGCTCAAACTGCGTGATACAGAACCCCTAATTCTACACTACTTGCGGGGTGGCGATGTACAAAACATTTTAGGCCAGGATTCCTAATATTTTACACTGATAGCTTATCCTGCACTATATCCATATAAAATATTTCTTATCATTATAGGCGTAACAATAAAAACCAAATGTGTTGCTGAAATCAAAGTTGCTGAAATCAGAATGTGAATAAATGAATTTGAATTTGAAAGAAATGTATTTATCATCTAAGTTTTGCTAAATAAAATATAAGTAGGTACACTAAAATTGTGTACTAGTTATTTGTATACCTACTAATACATACCTACCTGAAATCAAAGAAACAACATTTAAAGTATTTTGTTACACCTATTTCGATTCTCCATTATATTATTCTAATGACAAAATATATATTAATATAAATATAATTGTGTTTTTCATGTTATCTTGAAGTCTCTAACTTTTTCTGGTTGACATTGACATTCGTACTAACTGTCACTGTCGTATAGAAACTTTTTAGTGTAAACATCACGCCTTGTTTCCCCGAAGGGTTGGGCAGAGGTGTCGATTCTATCCCAGTCGTACGTTAATAACTTTCGACCTTTACGCGGGCCAAGCCGCAGACAAAAGCTAGTACAATACTAACGGAATAAATACTGTTTTATTTCTACATTGTCGGGAGATATTCACAACAGCCAGTCTTCATTTACATAGAGAAGAATTTGCGACGGTGACCGAGGCTGAGCGCCCCTGAAACAGGTATTTGCATTGTATACCAATTAGTTTTTACAAGTCCCCTAATTTTATTCTAAAGATAAATGGCTGAATTTTTTTCTTTGATGACGGATAATATTGTTTGAAATTACATACGTATTGTACGAGTAGGGCTATTGAGCAAATTATTCTGTTGTTGGGTTTGTAAATTATTTTATTCGTTTTTTATTTACGTGAATATTTAAACAGATCAATAGACTTAAGAAAGTTTGATTCAAACGTGCTCTTTTGATATTATTTTTTACCGCGGTCATGTAGCAAATCCACTCTTACAGAATAACGAAAAGCTTTACATCGTTTACGTAAACTCGGTTTTTCTGTACCTACCTCTCATCTAAAAGCTGTTAAGGTCAAATCTTTAAGCATATGTACGGAACTTCTCCAAGGAAAAAGTGGTACATTTTTAATGAGCGAACATTTTTTAAGCCATACAAACTCCCAACAGGTCGAATAATAAAAACCATCTTTCTTTCAGAAACAATTTCATAAAGAAAAGTAAATAAAATTGTTACCATAAATAACACTGCTTCACAAAAGCCTGCGGTTTAAGGATCACTTTTCTAGTAAAAAAATCTAGAAACTGAGTTCCGCACGAGTTCTTATAGAAATAAATGCCGTGTAACTTGAAGTCAGGAGCTTAAGAATAATCCAGGAGAAACTTCTAGAATTTATTACTGTAGTCTGACACTTATAATTTTAGCATATGACAGGTATCGGCTTGCCAATTATAGTTATACCATTCCTTCTAACAGAGGTAATATTTTAAGTTCAGATAAGTTTAAAAGCCGATTTGGAAGTAGGAATTAGATTTGTAAGGAATTCGCGAAGTGTCAGATAAATTACCTTTTGTAGAAGTTAAATAATGAGGAGCTCGTGGCTAAGTAATAACTGCCGCACGGGTCGATCCATCAGGTTAAGCTATGCTTGCCGGGGTTGGTAGGTGACCATCTTTACATACCGAGACTCCTCCGTGCCTCGGAAAGCACGTTAAGCCGTTGGTCCCGGCTGTCATTCGTGGATATTTGACAGTCGTTGCGGGTCGTCAGAAGCCCGAAAATCTGACAACCAGTCTTACCAAGGGGTATCGTATTACCCAGTTACTGGGTTGTGGAGGTCAGAGAGGCAGTCGCTCCATGTAAAATACTGGTATTCAGCTGCATCCGGTTTGACTGTGAGCCGACCCCAATATAGTTGGGAAAAGGCTAGGCAGATTGATAGAAGTTAAATAATAAGTCCTAATTCATATTAAGCAAAACATGAGCAATATAAGATAATAACTAACTATGTACTACCATCTAAATACAACAATAAAATAAAAAAAATGTATGCAAATATGTAATCTACAATCCAACAGTAAAAGTAACTTTTAATCATCACTTATAACTATCAACCAAACTCGCCAGTCTTGCGCCCAAAGGCGGTAAAACTTTACCATTCATCAATGAATGTAGTATGTTCTGGTTGACGTCACTCCAATTAAAGGGTGCCGCGATAAGACGAGCGGTAACCAACCATCCGGACGCTTGACTTTCTTAATTAAGAAGGCAATCTCCAGCCCGATAGGGGGCGGACATGCGATCTACTAAGTTATAAATGCGGTGTTTTGTGTGAATGATTTTTGTTTGAACGACATAGTTCGTATTGTGTGAAGACCAGGCCTTTTTGGTTGCTTTTTGGCGATAGTATGTGCAGTGTCCGGTTTTTCGTATTGAATAAGCTGTGTGCCCGATGGGATTTTCCATCGGCAAGAATGACCAACTACTTTAAAAAGTTTCATCCCCTATTTAACCCCTTTAGGGGATGAATTTTCATAAACCCTTCCTTAGTGCTCACTTTCGTTAAATGAGGAACTCTTGTGCAATATTTCGAGTTTCTAGACCTAACGGTTTAGACTGTGCGCTGTCTATCAGTGAGTTGATGATTTTTATTAAGTAGATATTTCCATTTATTTTTCATTTGCATTGATAAATGAATCTAAAGATTTTCAATGGCAGCCGTAAATATACAACATTTCCCTGAATTAACGCACATCACCAAACACTCCAAGTATATAATCATACATACATTGATTTTGTTTTATGATGTATAAAACAATCAATCTGTTGAGCCTTTTAACAACTACATTGAGGTCAGCTTCCAGTCTTACCGGATGCAGCTAAATACCAGTATTTTACATGGAGCGACCGCTTATCTGACCTCCACAACCCAGTAACTGGGTAATACGATACCCCTTGGTAAGACTGGTTGTCAGACTTTCGGGCTTCTGACGACCCGTAACGACTGTCAAAGATCCACGAATGACAGCCGGGACCAAGGCTTAACGTGCTTTCCGAGGCACGCAGGAGTCTCAGCCAGAGACCAACCACGGCAAGCGTAGCTTAACCTGATGGATCGACCCGTGCGGCTGTTATTACTTACCCACGAGCTTTATCATGATAAAACATTGTTTATTTATATAATTAGTTATACTGATTCTTACGCACGCGCTTTATGGGTAGTAGCTAGCGTGGTAGGTACTTCGTCCATTTTGGTTTGTTTTGACAGTATAGTGGAAGTGTGACTGTAGTTTACGTAGTTTTAATTACATTACATATATAAAAACTTTTTCACAAAAATTAAAACCAACTCCCAAAAATTAAAAAAAAACACTACAAAGTGAAAAATAACTTTGATTTTGGAAGTCGGTGTCTTGGGTTTTTTATTTTAGTTCAAAGTTATTTTTCACTTTGTAGTGTTTTTTTTTGGAAGTCGGAACCCCTCATCAGATCTTGACCAAATTTATATGGAACCTTTTCTAAAGTATGCCCTACCAAACAAAAAATTAATCATCAAAATCGGTTCATAAACGACGAAGTTATCCGCGAACACACATAAAAAAAAAAGGTCGAATTGAAAAAATGACAAATCGATTCAGTAAACGATTCTGAACAAAATATTTTCATAATGTACATTAATTCAGTTACATATACATAGATATTTTATGAAAACATCACAAAATATGATGATGATAGAGAAATAAAAAGCCACTCTGGCAATGAAGACTTTTTGTATCACATTTTAAGGTTCGAATAAAATTTTCATGACGTCATCAAGTAATTCTTTGGCAACAAGACATCTTGATATTAACAAGTTTGACGGAGACTCGACAAAACTCTAGGAACCTCGATGAACTCTCCCGAAGTTTCTCGAAGGGCACATACTTACTTTATTTAGGTTAATACTTTATGGGTCAGGAAAATGTTTCGACTTTTGTTTCCTACGTCATAATAACACCGTTTTATGTTTGCACTTATGGTTCACTTGTTAATATTAAACTTGTGACCTGGAAGCCATATTGTTTTCGAAAATATACTGAGCCTTCGAAATTTTATGGGATATTCTTACTGTGGATATTCTTACAGTTTTTGAAATAGTACAAACTATGTTATAATAAAAAAAAAACTAGGTTTTTGTGATAAATTATATTTATAGTGGGCATCTTTTACATTGAATTGGAATAAAAAGCCAAAATTGGATTTTATTGATTGTATTTTCTCAGCAATTGAAGTTTTCTTTACTAAAAATCATTTCGAAGAGATATGACTACAGAAATACATTATTATACTAATTATATGATTCAATGAATTGCGCACCTACGTTTTCCTGTGAGCTCTGCATATATTTTGGCCGATATATAGTATATTGTTGGATATCGTGCTTCTTTTGTTTTGTGATTGTCAATGTTACTCACAAATTGTACATACAACAAATCACTTTCAATTGACTTTGACCACTTAGTGACATACATTTTCTTAGACGATCGTAGTCTACTGCTAGATGTTTCACCACAACACACGCTTCTTCCTTATCTGCAACCCAGTTTCCCCCGGACCGCCGTCAGGTCGACTTTCGATCGACCTACGTCACTTCAATCTCAAAACGTGTCGACTGTCGTTAACACACCAATTACAAGTAACAGCATGTGAAGGGCCTTGTGAACAAACTTCGCCATCACACAGTATGTTCAAAAGACTCTTATTGAAAAACTTGTCTCCGTAAGTGAACCGTTTCTAGGGCAACCTTAAGGACCGTATCTTTGCGAATGACAAACTTGGTCCGTGATTTAGATTGACGGTAGTGGAAAATACGGGTCTTTTAACGTGACATATCGTTTGTATAGTTTCGTGGCAAGTGACTGGGTGGTTTTAATGAACTTCATTGTAGATGTGTTTGTTAATAACATACTGGCTATTGTCACGTTTTTTGTATAAAAGTGGTCTTGAAACGTAAACGTTTTGTATTTAGTTCAGCTTCTGGTAGTCAAAATATGTAACAAATAGATTCTGCCCATTTCTACGTCCTCAAGAATTGGCTATCCAACGCAAAAATAATTTTTCAAATCCAACTTTTCGTTCCGGAGATTTATTACCACCTACATAAAAGTTTATAATTAAACAAAAAAAAAATACCTCTTCTGTTTTTCTTTCATTTTGTTGTTCTTTCTCTTTTGTGTTCTTCTGTTTTTAGGGTTCCGTAGTCAACTAGGAACCCTTATAGTTTCGCCATGTATGTCGGTCCATCCGTCTGTCCGTCCTCGCTTAATCTCTGTAGCCGTTAGCACTAGAAAGCTGAAATTTGGTACCAATATGTATATCAATCACAGTGGGAAGTGATTTTTTTTTAAATTTCAACCCTAACGTGTGATATATTGTTGGAAAGGTATTTAAAAATGAATAGGAGTTTACTAAAATCATTTTTTGATAATGTCAATAATTTCGGAAATAATCGCTCCAAAAGTAAAAAACAATGTGTCCCCCCCCCTCTAACTTTTGAACCATAAGTTTAGAAAATATGAAAAAAATCTGAAAAGTAGAACTTTATAAGGACTTTCTAGGAAAATCATTTTGAACTTGATGGAAACAACAGTTTTTGTACAAAAAAGACAAAAAGTTGTACAAAATAATTTCTGGACTAAGTCTGTAGTATAATCGTATATGCAAGCATTTTTTTTAACTTCGTTTACATATATTATTATCCTGAAATTGTATTTTATTATTATATAGTAGGGTATTATAATTACATAATATTATAAATATATAAGTGTAGGTTACGGAACCCTACACTGAGCGTGGCCCGACACGCTCTTGGCCGGTTTTTTTTCTTCTCTTTTATTATTATATTTTTAGTATATTAGCATAGATATTTGTGGCGAGGAATATTCCTCACTTGCCCAACCGCTCGGTTTTTAAGTCTTAATAAACATCGTGTTTTTTATCTCTTGTATATTTAAGTTGAATGTGAATGTGACCACAAATATTTGTATGACCTACAAGTAGTTGTTTCGGGTCTGGCTGTTTGTGTATGTGAGTATAAATGTTTGTAAACGCACCCACGATACAGAAGAAAACCTAGTGTGGGGCAACGTAAAAAAAAAAAAAAAAAGTGTTATACTAAAACTCGCATCAAAATCCGTTGTGGAGTTTAGAAGAACTAAGCGGACACACAAACAAACACGACAAGTGACTAAGTTTTATACTGTGTATAGATAAAGATAAGCAGATATGGCTTAGTTTTATTCCAAACATTACCAATCATCAAGTTATTTTTAAAGCTACCAACTTTTTCAGGAACAGAGACTGTTCAAACTGACGGACCAACTTCTAAAAGGTAATCAAAGCTATTTTCTCCTAACCAACAGGGAAACAGTGGCCTTAATTAAAATAACTTGGTAATTCTGTGGGAAAATAATGAATTATTACCGCCCTAGTTTCGCGAGGTGGTTTACCAAAGGAATGAGGTCATTTTACTATGACTTTTTTAGTACCTAATCAATTATTTGCTTTATTGTCCAAAGTATCAGTGGAGGTGGTGGTGTGGTAGTTGTGTATGCAGTGATAGCCTAGTGGTGTGAGCTTCAGACTGACAAGTCATAGGTCTCGAGAAACGCAAAGGCAACGTAAAGGCAACTCAAGGAACACGTTTGGGTTTTAGTCAGTAAGAGTCTGACATGCCCTCCCGCTCCGCCCAGAGCGGGAGAAGTTATTTGATAATTTACCACCCAAAAAAAAAAAAGGCACGCACCTCTGACTTTTCGGATTCATGTGCTATTGTATAATTATCACTTGCATTAAAAACGGTGAAGGAAAGCATCGTGAGGAAACCGGCATGCCTGAGAGATATTTTTCAACGGCATGTGTAGTCAAGTCAGAGGCCCGTGGGCGGCTTTAAAACTCTGACACCAGGTTAGTCACTAACCATAGGAAAAAAAGAATATTGTCAAAAGTTTTCTGAATAACCTAAAGTACTTTTCAATATGATAGTCTAGTTTATGAGGTTTGTAACTTTGATGATAAATCTTTTGAAACAGTTTTATGGCATTTTTTAAATACAAATATCGATTTTCTAAGATGTTACAAATTCGGTTCTTTTAAAAATATCTAGTGATGAAGGTACTTAAATCAGAATAATCCTTAATGTTTGTTTTAGACCAATTCAGCTGAAAAACATCGTTAAAACTCTGTAAGTTACTCGTATTTAAAAACCCAAATTTATTCAGTAATTGAATTAGACCGCGCAACAAAATCGGCTAAAAAAAAATCGAACCGACTTCAATGTACCATTTAACACCGACTTTAGAGACAAACTTCTGAGACACTTTTAATTGCTTTCGACCTATCTGATAGCTCGACATTGTTTGACCGACATCTCGGTGTGTTCTTATCTAAATTTTGTTCGACATTTTTATTACTTGAATGTTAATACTTTACCGATGTTTCTTTTGTTTTTAAGAACTTAATAGGTACTCTTGTTGAGTATAAAAGGTACACTCTCGAGGATAAATAGCTTTATCTACAATCATGCTATAAATCCTCTATAAAAGTTTCTGAAACAGTTAGCTTATTGCCAACATTAAAACAACCAGTGTCATAATAACCATAATATCATCCAAACGAGTGTTATAATGTTGTCCTAAATTTCATTATGCGACTTCTTTTGCTTTTCGATCTCTTACCCATCAAACAGCAACATTCTCACACTATTCACAGCAGCGCAGTAATTTAAAAATGTAAATAATTATTAATTATTATTACAATAAATAATTCTATTATTACCTATTCCTAGTTTGTTTGTATTAAATTCTCAGCTATTAAACTTTCCACGAATTTACATAGAGTTCTTACAACACTGTACAACATCCTATGGCTTCAGAACCTTTTAAAGAGGATTCATTTATCATGGGTATAGATAAAGTCTTGTATGCAACTGTACATAATTAGGTATTAAAACACTCATGTGATGTACTATTCACGTATTAATTCATGTGTAAATTCGTATTTTAATACCCATTATTGTACAAAAGTTTTATAAATAACTATACCTACACTAAATTAAAATGAAAATTCGATTTTCTCATAACATCATCATCTGCCTAGCCTTTTCCCAACTACGTTGGGGTCAGCTTCCAGTCTAACCGGATGCAGCTGAATACCAGTATTTTATATGGAGCGACTGCCTATCTGACCTCCACAACCCAGTAATTGGGTGATACGATACCCCTTGGTAAGACTGGTTGTCAGACTTTTGGGCTTCTGACGACCCGTAACGACTGTCAAAGATCCACGAATGACAGCCGGGACCAACGGCTTAACGTGCTTTCCGAGGCACGGAGGAGTCTCGGTACGTAAAGATGGTCACCCATCCACAGACCAACCCCGGCAAGCGTAGCTTAACCTGACGGATCGACCCGTGCGGCAGTTATTACTTAGCCACGAGCTCCTCATTTTCCCATAACATAAAGATCCCAAATTTGAGAAAAAAAGTGTTTTCATTTTAGTAGTATTCGTCACTATGAATACTATTATGAAATTGGTTTCGAAAATACCATATATTACGTTCGTAACATCATAAAATACAATATACTATGTTAAGCGGCCAAGTGCGAGTCAGACTCGCACACCAAGGGTTCCGTATCACCGTACAATATTTAACACTACATATTTTTAATTATTTTTTGTTTATAACAGCTAAAGTAGTACACAAACTGTTAAAATTTCAAGTGATAGACACTTGAAATTATTACGGTTCAAAAGATACCGCCCTGTAACAGATGGACGGACGGACAGCGGAGCCTTAGGGTCCCGTTAGGGTCCGTTTGGCTCTCTTTGGGTACGGAACCCTAAAAGTTATCAATACTTTAAGGTAGGAGAAAATCGCTTTTGAATCTAGCGTAAGTTTAACGTATTAGGATCGTGTCTGTACTTCGTGGGCTGCTAGTATTGTTCTTGCTGCAATTTCATAATCAAGGTACATAAATTCAACATGGTATTGCTTGCTCTAAGGTATTTTAAACCTTGACAACACTAGTCAAGAAACTTATACATTTTATTACAGATTTTTACTGTAAGTACCTATAATCTCAGATCTCAATAGGTTTCCAAGCGATTTAACAATTAGTTACTATTCAATTTCTCAGTGTTCGCTCAAAAAGAAAAGTTTTGAAATATGCTATTGATCTTATATTTCTAATATTAAAATTAAGTATTTCAGATTTTTTGAATATTTTGCATTGCGAATTTAATGCTCCGTGGAGCACATTACTTTACTTTTTTACCGTTGTGTCATGCATGAATGGAAAAAAATACATTTTTAAATGATTTATAAATTTTTAGTGAAATAAAGTTGGTTGGTTGGTTAAGAGCTACGCCGTAGCTGATATGCTGTCTTGGTTACGATGCCTACGGCATGGACTACGGCGTAGTAAGCGTAGCATTTTGTCAGCCATATTGTGCTGCTTACGTTAATCATTTTGTGCATTGGACGTGAGTAGTGCTTTCAATATTGTGAAAAATTGGCTATATAAAATATTTTTGTGTGTAAATTACTCGCTCGAGACCAAATTTTCTCATGTAAAAAAATCTTGAGTGCTATGTAAATAAGAGTACACGCTATAAATCCCGTAGTAAAATTACGAAACAAGACAAGAGACATCACTCATCCATTTGTAAGTGTAACTCCAGTACGTAATGTGCGCAATATTTTACGTTACGGAACTTTTATTCATCGCATAAAAGTACAATGAACGTATAAAACGGGGGAAAAGAGGTTAAAGAAGAAAAATATGCTTTTAGAGAGCTAACGTTCACCATGGTAGGTAACCGGAGTCCCTGGGGCCGCGTTTAATAAAGATTGGTAACTTGTTTTTATGATTTCCTTTTGCGTACGTCGTTTAGACGCATTAGACGAGTCTCTAGACGCTGCATAAATGAGATCGTAATTCTGGATTGTGGGGAGTTTTGAAGTGGCAGTCATTTGTTTTTTCGATGTCTTTTGTTAATAAGACTGATCCGCGATATAGATTACCCTGAAATGTTTTACTTCGATGATGAACACGTAATTCGAGATGAGACATGCTAATTATAACATAACATAACATCACGCCCTGTTTCCCCGAAGGGATACGCAGAAGTGTACCTGTAGTAGGTATATCCACATTTCGCCAGTTATGTTTAAATCCATGTAATAGGGGCGAGCTTATTGCCGGGCACAAAATCCAGACTCCGGACTGCTACTGATAAATTTCAGATAAAAAAATTCAATAACACTGCCCGACCCGGGAATAAAACCTAGGACCTCATGCTCAGCAGTAGCGCTTGCGACCACTAGAGAGGCAATCATTCTGATGACTAAAAGACATGCTAATAATAAGACTTTAATTACCACCCTTTTAGCGAATCTTGATAATTTTACAAGTTGAAAACCGGCCAAGTGCGTGTCGGACCACGCACAATGAAGGGTTCCGTAGTTGGAATGAATGAATCGTAAGAACAAACTTAACTTTGTAATTGAAAAACATGTTCTCCCATACGGAATATATGTGAGAACATGTTTATGTAACCGCAAATTTAAGTTGGTCGATTATTACTCGTAAACTTGTAAAGCCCACTTAAGTGTGATAGTTTTCCTTTAAACTTCGTTATATATAGGTACTACTCCCGTGACATTTGAATTTCTAACTACAACCGTTTAGTTGGTAGAGGGGGGGGAGGGGGAACACTTGACTCTAACGAAAATTGGTACTTTAAAGTTTGATAAGTCACGAACGGTTTACTTAATCAAAAAAAGGTCTTCGCAAACCCCTAATATTTTTGAAAGACCTATCCAACGATAGGTCTTTCAGGACCAATAAAATTTTGACGTCATTAACGTGTATACTCATACTAAATTACAACTTTCTAGTACCAATAGTTTTTGAGCTAAACCGCGGACAGACAGACAGACAGACGGACATGGCGAAACTATAAGGGTTCCTCGTTGACTACGGAACCCTAAAAACGTGCTCCAATATTCTCAAACAAGGTTCAAAATACGTGTGTAGGTATACCAAAGTGCTAACAGATGGCACCAGTACGCGTAACCATTAGCACCTTTATAATACTGGTGTCTCATATTGGAGACAGATAACAATAAAATTCTATTGTGTCTGCTAATTGCGCGCGCGACAGATTAATTAACCATTTATCCAACACAACACCCAATTCAACCGATTAAGTCCCCGACTTGTCAAAATCTCATTTACTGCCATGTAAAATTGCCCTTTACCGCTATAGCAACTAGGGCACCGCGTTGACCTACACAAAATCGAGCGATGTAAGTTACAAAACTGACATTTATTATTCGTACATAAGTTATATTTTCAGATACCCCATTAAAAGTTTCATGGTTGTGAAGGATTTTCTATAGGGTTGTACATTTAAATTTTATGTAAGTAAAAGTGAATTAATTTGTTAGATAAATTAAACTGTGTCAAGCTGCGTCTGAGGTATAATTGTGGTGACCCAGTTCTGTGCGGCGGTAAGGTGACGCCCCGTGGTAGGTTGTAGTGCAAGCGGAGCGGGCTGAGCGAAGATGGGTTCGAGTAACTCGGCTTATGCATCTCCAGTTGGCTGTATAAAAAGTTATAACTAGTTATTTCATATAGTAGGTGTGTTCGTATGTGGTGAACTGTTAACTTTTCTGAAAGCGATCCTTCGATTCCACTAAATTCTAAAGAATCTCAAGTTTTTACACGCTAGAATGATAAAAAAAAAGAAAAAAACCTCTATAGCGGCGTTGTGCACTTTATGTGATGGGTAAAAATGTTAAACTCGCGTCAGGACACGTGACCTGATTGAAAATTCGTAAGACGGAGGGAGAGTAGACCGGTGCAAAATTATTCCCTAACCATTCCAAAATATTAAAAATGCACAACGTTAATATTCATGTTTTCACTTCTGTCGGCACTCCCGGAGTGCAACCCGTTTTTTTATTGTTAAACATCCATTCAACCCTTTTAAAATTAATTACTAAGTCGAATTGAATCAATTTGTCACAGTCACCTCGACTTAGTGCAGTTCACTATATCACCTGGCCCAAAACAGGGGATCGAGAAAAGGGGACGACTAAGGTTTACTCCGAGCTCGCGGTTATTAATGTGGCGTTTTAAAATTTTATTCATTCGGTTAACAGCCGGTCCCGTATAATTTCAGATTATTTATTTTTGGAAATCTTGCTACGTTAATGCTGGCAACTCTTTTGGTTTTCGACGAATGTTGCCATGTATGGATATGGTATGGGTTTAGGGTAGGATGTTTTGACGTGAATGATGTCTGCGTTGACGTTTCGCGAGTTTGTCTGATTATTATACTAGATGCGGAACTGATCAATACAGTTGATGACATACTTATGTAACTACGAAGAAGATTAATCACTTTTGTAGTAGGCAACAAAGTTGATGACGGTCTGTCTATGGATGGTATGGTATGTTTTTAAAAATTAATTTATAGTTGTAGGGAACCATTTTCTAGGTAATTCAAGAGCTATAAGCCAAACTTTTTTGCGACACAGTCAAACTTTTCCTTCATGTCTTAAGGCCGAAAAATGTGCCATCTCATTATATTTTACGGGTCACGAGGATAAAAACAACACTGTGATGTGTAGTGCACATATGTAAACAACCTATCTATACTATTACGCTACATTATTCATGTTTATCACGACTCGCTTCGTCCGTGTTACATTAGTGCTGCCCCCTGTGTATTGTCTTATTATTATTGTCGATGAATGTTCTACCAGTAGAGATGAGCTGTTGTTTTATTTTATAGATAGCGATAATGGTAATCGGTTGGATATTAATTTGGTATATACTGAAATATGTATCTACTTAATAAAAATCTTACCTTCATTAATTGACAGACAACGCTGAGCCTAAGCCCCTGCGTCTAGAAGAATGAAATTTTTCACAAAAGTTCCTTATATAGCGAAAATGAGCAATAAGAAAATGTTTCCCCTAAAGGGGTTTAGAGGATAAAAGTTTGTATGGAATTTAGTCATAGTTGTCGATGGAAAATGCCCGTCGGACACACGGCTTGTACCCCATTAAATGGTTTTTGAAGTCTAATCCATTATGGGATTGATACGGGAGAGATTATCTTCTCTACAATTTTGTTTCGATAATACTCGTATTATTTATCTGTCTACTTACTCGTACCACCTCTTTTATTAATGAGAATGATTTTATTTCTTTAAGTAGGTTTGTATAGACACTTTTACACGTCAATCATATTTTAAAAACTAGATGAGGTCGGCGTTTCCTATCCGACAGAAGGCCGAAACAAACTCAGAGGTTATCCTACTATTCTATTCTGTATGTATAACTCTGAAACTGACCAAAAATGTTGATATTTGCTGTAGAAAAATAAACAGTGTTCGCAACACAATAGGAACAATGCAAATGGTGACTTCGCTAGGTAAACGTCAGTTAATGTGTGTCAATGTTGCTTGTAACGAGTTTTTAATGTCACATTTTTCAAGTATTTGGACGAATGCCATTTGTAATAGGTATGCCATGCATTGAAATTTTGTTTAGACATTGACTGTGTATTACTGACCACAACAGTGTTCATGCTTCTGTTAGCGAAATTATACAATTATTACATTATTATTATTAGAAATCCCTAGAAAATTTTAAAATAAACTTTGTCGTCTAACCAGCCATAGAAAAGGGAAGATATTTAAAAACAAATCTTTTTATCTTATCGATATAATCTTAAGCTCGTCACTTAAGTAAAGGAAGCGAAGTTACTGAGTACGCAACTCTTACTACATTGACAAGTAGATAGTCGGCTGTTTCCGCCGCCCGTCGTCTTTCATCGCAATGAGATATCGTTCATTTCCTCACCTCCCGTATCCTAATCGCCGTCATCTACCGACACCCAGTCTACCACTTTACGCCAAGAAAAATTGTCTTTTTCGCATATTATTTTATTCACGCAACCGTTGCTTGTTTCGTTCGGAAATAGACTTTGACGTTAGAGATATACGAGCGATAGATCGCGTGATAAAATCTGGTCGCGATGTCACGTCGATTTTTATAACGGATACATAAAATATGGATATATCGTCATATTATGAATTCAGTCGTAATTTTTGTTGTAACCAACCTTTTTTAATTGGAACGGCGCCTTTGACACGGTTTTCATTTCATTGTTCCATTATCTGTATGTTCATATTAAGTGCTATTTGCAAAATTGGGTCTGTATTCCTACGAATTCAGGAAGCCACAATTTGTTTTATTTTCTACTGGTACTATTCTTTCAGTTTCAGAAAGTCATTGTTAAGAGAAAAACAGAGTATTGCGAAACTAAGGTCTAGACATCTTCTTGTTCTCTTTACAGTAACGTCAGTCGTCATTCATCGAATATTCTTATTAATTAAGAGAAGAATGAGAGTGCTTAATGTCCTTTGTTTACTAAAAACCTTTTTTCAAAAGCGAATAATATCATAATTAATTATCTGAGACTATTTAACATGTAAAAGCTTTTAACAAAGCTACCAAAAAACTGAAAGGTTCTCAACCTCTGGCAATAAGAGGTTATCAACGTTCAGTTCTTTTAAAATGCGTAGATATATTTAACATATCCAGATTAAATACTAAATTGTTTTTGCTGTTATATTTCAAATATGATAATTTACCTCATATATATAATAATATAGCTGAATTAAGTCAGACTATGTCCTTTAGGTCACTGCTCTAAATTAACGACCCAAGTCCTGATGCTGACATAACGTAATTAAAACTGAACTAATTTTGTAAATGTTTCTCTTCGTTAACTATTTTATTAAGATACGCTTTTTAGGTTTGAATTTTAGGAAAGTAATGGATAATATCTTCTTTAATAAAGTTAATTACGAATCATGTTAATTGTTTTATCATCAAAGCTAGATTGTGGATTTATTTCGCATTAATTTAATAATAGTTTGGTTTCAACTAGTTTTGCATGTGGTTTCATCCGTTTTCCAATACCGTGTTAAGTTTTCCTAGCTATCTCTCTGCCCAATGACATCAACATCAAATAGATAGCATGAAAAAAGTTTATTTACGTAACCTAAACAGGTGGAGCGAAATTACCGACTATTTACTTCATATCATTATTAAATCTATTCACTTAATGCAATGCTGCCAGCCTTTTGACAAAGATGCGGACGAATTGTTTGATTTCTCCTCCTTTTTTATACATTATTATTATTACGAAAACTTCACAATAAAGCATTGATTTCACTTATTTATTTAAAAAAAAGACGATTCAAGAAAACTAGCAGCGGCTGCGTGAATTAAAAAAATATGAGAAATAGACCAATATTTCTTGGCTCTTGTAAAACAGGAACTCCTAGTACAAGAGCCAGGGCTACACAGATATTTGAGTCTTGAAGTGAAAATAAACAAAGTATTGTTAACTGTTCTTTTGACTATTACTGATTGATAACAGACTTTAGTTTCATTTGAAAAGTAAAAAGTCTAAAAGTGAGTATTAAACTGTTTCACTTTTTTTTTCACATTATTCAGCAGACATGTTAATTGTATGCGAAGCATGTGTGGTGTAACTATGAATAATAGGCTGTAGAATGATGTGATAAAGTGCGGTTTAAAAGAAGATGAAAAGGGTATGCTTAGATGGTTTGGTCATGTTGGGAGGATGAATGAATGGGCACTACCAGAAGGTATTTACAAGTCAGATGTGAGTGGAAACGTAGGGAGGGGTCGTCCTAGAAGAGCATATAGTAACCTTATTGGTCATGTTCTTCAGAAAGGTCAGGTGCGTAGTACTCAAAACTGGCGTACGAGTATGACCTTAAATGAAGCAAAAAAGTACGTAAAGTTCGTATAGCAGCAGCTGGCGTTCTGTAGTTTCTGCCTACGCACATGGGAAAAATGAGTTTATGTTTGTACCTATGTATATTAATATAGTAACTTGATTGAACGTTAGCTTATTAGAATATAATCCATTTGAACTTTACCGTAAGGGAAGATAAATGGACCTAAACTTATTTTTATCTTTGTGTACGAATAGGAAAACTCTATGTTTATAAATAAAAAAATATATAATAAAAATTAAATGCAGTTCGTTGGTAAGTAGCACATCACTTCAGGACGGTTGTTATTTTAAAATAATCGTCATGGTCCGTATCAGGTTTTTACGGATAGAAAAATTTGGAAATTCAGGAACACTGAAAGGGCAGTTTCTATTGGAATGTTGTATGAATTATTGAAGTTTGGACAAGACAACGTCAGTCGGGTCAGCTAGCATTTAATAAATATTAGTATTTAGTTCTGTGTATACGCTGGTTTCTTGACTTTTTAAGCATCTTGAGGGGTTTTCAATTTATATATTAATACTTGTTTTCGACTGGTGCCTGCCTGCGGCTTTACACTCGAAGGCTTAATATTAGGGGTTAAAGTATGAAATTGTCGATTTGTACTGAAAAATGGAAATTCGTATTTTTTTAAATTTAACATACCTATTTATTTAATCAAAATAATTACCATTATTATCTATACATTGCTGCCATCTAATAGGAAGGTCATTTATGCCTTTGCGATAGAACTCTCGTGACCTAGATTCGATAAACTGTGTGAAAGCATTTTGTACTGCCTCCTGAGAAGAAAACATTTTATCACGTAGAAAATTGACCATATCACGAAAAAAATGGTACTCCGTTGGAGCAAGGTCTGGCGAATACGGAGGGTGACGAATGGTTTCTAATTGCAGTTCCTGTAGAGTTAAAACGGTTTCTCGTTACTCTTGCTGTATGAGGTCTCGTGTTATCATGGAGAAATAATGGTGAAGATCGATTCATAAGTCAGGGCTGTTTCACTGCTAGTTTTGCTATCATTGTTCGGAGTTCGGCACGGTAGACATCTTACGTTATTGCTTGACCAGATCGGAGAAAGCTATAGTGAACAACATTATACTGAGACCACCAAACAGTTACCATTACCTTTTTATTGGTAAGCTTTGCTTTAGGACACTGTTGCGGCGTTTGACCTGGGGTCAGCTATTGCATTTTTCGCTTACGGTTATCGTAAATAATCCACTTTTTATCACATGTCACAATTCAATATAATATTCTTTCATTTCTGTATCGATTCAACACGGCAACACAAGTTTCAACACGCGTTTCTTTCTGCAGATCAGTCAAATCATGGGGCACCCATTTCTCATATTTTTTATTTGATTGATTTGACGCAAATGAGTCAATATTGTTGGTAAGGTAACGTTAAGCCATGCCGCTAATTCCTGGGTAGTTTGGCTCGGATCGGCTTCCACCATCTCTTTCAATTCATTGTTATTCACCTGTGTGGGCGGTCTTCCACGTGGTTCGTTCTTCAAATCAAAGTTTCAATCACGAAAGCGTTTTAACCAAAGTCGCACGGTGCGTTCATTAACAGTCCCCTCTCCAAACGCAACATTGATATAGTTCCGTGTCGGAACTCGTATTCAAAAATAACACTAATTTTCGAAGTATCCGTCTTTCTTGCCTAAGCTGAATAAAAAAAACAACTGAAAGTCGATAATCAAACGTTGCACATTTTTTTAAAGAAGAACTTCATAGGTACCATTTGAAAAAAGTTTCACTCAAAAATCTCAAACCATGAAGGTTCTATGTCAATTCGAAGTACCTATTACAATGAAACGGCAATTTCAGACTTTAACCCCTATTATTTTGTACTTTTTACGGTAGATGTGAGTAGTATATTTTGTTTATCTTTTTTGCTTTCTCTCGTTGACACTTACTAGTTGTCTGGCGTTTATGCTGAACTGGACCTATTTGGCACAGCCGTGAGGCACACAGTACTATTCAAAGTTTTTTTTTTTGTTTGTGTTTAAATATTGTGTGCCTTAACCTGAGTCACTTAAATTTATTTTCTTCTAATATTATACGATGTTCATTGTCCAGTCTTGCACATATGTACCTACGCTATTAACCTTAGGTATGTACCTAGACCTACCGGTACCTACACATGTATAATACTCATTCTCTTTTTTTAAACATAGTCTGTAACGTAAAAACTCGTTTGATTTGGGTTGCGGGCGAAACCATTACAAGTCCATTAGCCGCAACACGCACACAAAAGAGGTAGGTTGTGTGTTTTACAACCCGCATGGGAATATAAAATGTCGAATGTCACAGTTCCCTGGAATGTCCATTCACATTACGCATGACCTCGTAGAAGGATTAGTTAACATAACACCACGCCTGTTATTCCCGAAGGGTTAGGCAGAGGTAAGACCAGTGGTGGCTCAGTGCCCCGCAACTTACGAGTTTGAACCCCGGGAGGTAATTTACTTTGTGTATTTAATTGCATCGCCACTGCTCTCAAAACGGTGAACGAAAATATCGTGAGGAAACCAGCATGTCCGAGAACCAAAAATTCGAAGACATGTGACATCCATCAACCAGCACTGGGCCCGCATGGTGGATTAAACCTACTCCCTCACAGACACACAGAGAAGAGCCCTGAGTGCCAGCAATGGGGACGTTATAGGCTGATTATGCTATACCTACCTATAGTACACCCACAGATTTTCGCTAGGTATATTTAAGTCCCGTAATACGTGGCGAGCCTATTACCATCAACCGGGCACAAGTGCTTCTGAGAAATTCCTGATGGAAAAATCCAATAACACACTAATCCGACCTGGGAATTGAACCCAGCACCTCATGCTCAACAGTGTCGATTCTATCCACATAGGTAAAACCTACCCATTACTTAATACTTATATAAAATATGCTAAGAACGAGATTGCTAATCCCTCAGAGAATACAAACGTTTCAAAATAATCTGGTTGCAGATTTTCGTCATATTTCATATGTATACATACAAAATATGGAAGTGCCTTTGCGCGAGCCTAAGCTCACCATATTTTATGGTGTCACTTCTATTCATATAATGCGTTCTGTTGGCTTTTGGGACTGTACGGGATTTTAAGCCCTATCTAGCTTTGCTTTACATTAGCCTTTCCCGTGACGACTGAATGACTTCAAATAAGAATCCTTGTGTTATGAATATCAGTGCCTGTTTGATCTCGGTGGTGATGTCATGATCTCACTGTCAAGCAGTTACGTTGTTTTACATCCGTCTGAGCACTATCTTATACAGGATAGATTTTTGAGACGGGGTAGTAAGGGTAGGCACCTTAACCGTTGTACCTACAGGAAAACGGTCTTAGGAGACTGTCTCTGTTTCAAAGTAAAAAATTCTTGTTCATTTTCTGCCAGTTCATTGTAGTAGTCTCATTTCCTACGAAATGTATGGGAAAAATTTGTTTCAATTTCTGACTTTCTTAGTACTCAAACCTCAGTTGGTTCGCAAGAGTTATTTGATCCTCATAAGAAACAGGATAGATGTACTTATAAAAAAAAGTTTTTGGGGAAAGTCCCCATTTTCTTCCTGACTGTATTTTTTTTTCAAAACATGTGAATTTGGATCTAACCCCCGAATACTGAAACGTCACTCAAAATTTAAGTAGCACTTATATTTAACAGATACTCAAAAGTGACGTTTGACAATACGAAATCTAAAGTTTAGGAGCTGGTCAAATGTTAAGCAGCCCTTAAATTTTGAGTGACGTTTCAGTATTCGTGGGTAAATGTCTCAAAAAGTAAAGGACCGATACCAATTTCCTGTAGCTATACTGCCCCATCTCAAAAATCCACCCCGTATAGGTAGGTACTATGTAATTAGACAGGTGACGAACCCTTTGGTAAAAAACAAAAAACAAAATATGTTCACAGTTTTACCTGAATTTAATTTTTGAACATGGCCAAGTTAACTGCCTGTCCAAATCACATGGCTCGCACAATGAAATTCATACGTATGCAAACACTAGGTAGGTACTATAGATAAAAATCGTGCAAAACGCATGCGTGACGTGCGAAAACCGTAATAAATAATCCAAATTGCTTTTACTCAAAATCCTTTTATTAGTTCTGTGAAAAATGATTTTATTTTTGGTAGTGGACTATGTAAGCTTTAAGCGCATTGTATTATTTTGCCGATTCATTTTATTTGCTGCCCGCACACTGTTATAAATCCTTTAATTAATAGGTCCAATAATGAAGCAATTACTTTTATCACCGACCTGAAAATATCACGATTGCAGGTCGCGTTGAAAACCACAATCGATTTGTAAAATACACAAATCTTTTTAATTAATTATGAACCCATAATTAATTAAAAAGATTTGTGTATTATCTTTGTATTATACAAGTTAAAGGATTTTTCGTTCACCGTTGCTTTGTTGTAAATTAAGTCTTGTCCACAATTGCGATTCATCATGAGATTTTATGGGAAAAAGTTATTTCATTTCTTTATCTGAATTTTTTAACTTATTCAAAAACCAGTTACTTCCGAAAATGCGGCCAAGTGCGAACACGGTTTTAGGCGGCCTACACCTGCAATAAGTATGCGCAATAATTATATTGCGCATTATGATTGAATCTAGCTTCAATGTTTTCGCGTGAGCAAGACCTGCGCAATACTTATCCTGCACGGTGCAATATTAAAATATGGTACTTAATACACATTAAAATCGCTCAAACTTTTGTTCAATCATTGCGCAATTTTCAATATTAACCCTAAACGGTCAAAACCATTGCACAATGCGTGTTATTGTGCAATATAATTTATTGATGTTTATCTGATATTGACCATCGTATGACCGTGACATGTGTCACGATTCTTCCGTGGCACGTGTTTTTATCACAAAAGATAGAGCTAGGTGTATAGTATGAGAACAAATTCGGGGATCAAAAAAACATATTTTGCTCGAGTCAGTCTATATCTGTCCAGGATAGTCGGACTATCGATGCTAATCCGCTTTCTAGTCGTGGTTACGGATTGATTCAGCTTTTTGGAGCCAGATTTTTTACATTAGTTTGTTGGCCTCCTTTGTTTAGTAGTCAAGACGTACTGCTAAGAATGAGGTACTGGGTTCGATTCTCAGGTCGGTCAGTGTTATTGGGTTTTTATCATCGGGAATTACTCAGTAGCGCTTGATGGCAAAAGGCTATACATTTCCAGTTTAAGCTGACTTCGTATTGTACGGAAATCTTTTAGAATGCGAGATCAGCTTATACTGGAAATGTATAGCTTGACGTGTAGCCGTGTGGACATGACTGGAGAAAGGGTGTAGGTACACCTCTGCTCAACCCCTCAGGGTAAAAATGACGTGTGAAGTTATGTTATTTTTTACAATAGCAAGTAAGTTGTGTTCTAAAACTTCCCCGATTATAATAGGCTGTTATAGTATTGAAATAAAAGTAACATTGTGTTACAAGAATTTAAAACTTTTAGTATAATTTTATACTTACAATATAAATTGTTTCATCAAGGTTCAATTTCCATTAAGAAATTCAAAGAAGTAAAAAACAGTCTTAAGTATACTTGGCTACAGAATCTATTTCTTATCAAAGTAAGTACATTGAGAAAGAACTCTTGGCTAAAGACTAGACTATAGTCTATATTTTCATCACGGAGGCTACAAAGGCTTTCTTTTAATTAATTACAATTAGACCAGCGCCTTATCGAGCGAGTCAGGTGATACGATTAATTAGTTTTACTGTTAGACTTTTTATTCCACGGTTTAGATGTTTGAAAATGCTTGAAACGTTTAGCTATTGAGTTTAAATACTTAACATATTAATTAGGGCTGAGTTATTTTATTTTTTCACTAGCCTTTATTGTGTCCCACTGCTGGCCAAAGGCTTCCCATTTTTCCTTCTAAACCTCTCTGTCTTGTGCGATCTCTGGCCATGTTGGCTCTGCAAACACGATCAAATAGTCACACCATCTTCCCGCGGTCTTTCTCGACGGCGATGTCCTCCCTCAGCAGTTCAGGCGTCCAGAAACTGACGATATTTTCGATCGGGAGTCGACGTAGAGGTTATAACCCATCGAAAGCCATGTGCACACTTTTTCCTTATTCTACATACAAACATAATGTCTCAGTAAAAGGTTGTCAAAGTATTGATAGATACTTCATATTATAATGTTTCCCTGAATTCGCGGAATGTGACACTCGAGGTTAGAAAAAAAGGTTGTATTCTACTACGTGCTACACACGACGACACATCAAACTATATATTTCCAGCATAAGCTGGCCTCACATAGTATGGTCGGCTTATACTGGAAAAATACACCCATTAGGGGTTAAAAAACCGTATCTATTAGAAAGTCGGTAATAGGTTAAATCCGTCACCTATGCCTACTCAGTTTCCTTTTCTATGTTTGTTTCCTTTATCTAGGTATCACAATATAAACAAAATAAATGCTATTCCTATGCCTCATAATGATAGTTTTGATCTTACGTTATTTATAATGCGATTGTTGTAAACCCTTTCCCCACAAATCCGTTTACGTGGAGTTTGGATATGCCCAAACACACCATTTAATTTTATGGGCTGTAATGGAGGGCAGCTTAGTGGAGGCGGAGGTTGAAAAATAAACAAAAAAATGTATAAGTAAATATTTATTAAATACAAGAATAGACCTAATGGTAGGTAATTATAATTTTGAAGGGGCAAACAATACCTATTTCACAAAAAACTGTTTTGCGGCTTTGTCACCTTCTAGGCGATATCTTATTGGTTCATAAATTAAACCTGATTTCCTGCGGAGGTGGAGGCAAAGTTCCGTTATAACCCTAGTTGATTATCACTCTCTTCCTTATTTACTAGGGCCTTGTTTAGCAATATAGAACAATAGTTTTTTGTCTTTCACACTGTAGTCAATCAGAGACCTATTTCCATTGCTAGTACCGTGAACTTGGATTGGCTGATCAGATTTCTGAATAAACGAAATTTCATTCTCTTTGCTCTTCAATTTCCCTTGATAAAATTAAGCCAGCTCAAAGCAGCTCTAACACAAGAAAATGTATAAATTCGTCCTTTAGGTATATTTCCGAGAAATTTTGGACCGAGTTCAGGGACAGAACAAATTCTCCGAATTTCCTCAGGCAGGTACAAAAACCTATGTTCTTTTAGGCCTTAGCTTTAGGGTATAAGGTTAATTCAATTTTACTTAGAATAAGTAAGGATATGATACGAACTTGTTTTCTGAAATAGAAAAGGGAAGGGTTTTATTTATAACACTATAAAGGTACCGTTCCGTACATGACCGCAGGTGGTAACTGCACGTGACGTGTCACGGCGCCATGTCACGGCAACACATCGCGGCATCATTTCACTGCAGTCATGATTCGAACCCGTCGATGGCGGCAGCAGCCCGTATTCCAGTCCGTAGATAGAAGATAGAAAAACGTGTTATCACTCGAGCGTTGGCGGCGCTACAGATCTGCGATCGGGCTGCACGTGTCACGTCCTGTCACTCGCCCGTAGCTGCCAACGACGTGCCGCTAGATACGGAATGAATTTCTTAGAAATTTGTAGAAAGCAGTCGTGTCGCGGCGACACGTCACCTACAGTTGCCTCCTGCGGTCGGGTACGGAACGGTACCTTAAGTTGGGATCTAAAGTGGTTTCAGGAATAATGTGAACGGCTCAGGTAACGCGATGAAATGTAAGACTGTGTTTCAGTCTTATGGATGATACCAAGTAAAAATCTTGGCAAAATAGTTCTTCGTATGCAACGGAATTATTGCTTTATTAATTGTTGCTATAGGAGGATCATAATTATAATGCCAGTTATCTATAATGTAAAACAAATTCAACAAGTTTTTTTTTTTAATTTGTTTTTTTTTCTTCAAAATATATAAAATAAAATAAACGATACATACGATTTTGATGCAATTGTCACCTGCGTGTCAGTTAATTGTTTAAAGAATTTATTCTGGAAGGTTGGATATATGTAGATATAATACATTACTATAATGAAAACGAATGAATATGGGCATGAGATCGCCCGTATTTTACTTATGAGTTAAGCTTTTAGAAATAATAAACAGAATCCAAATCGAGCCAATAACATAGGAGATGTGGCAACAAATGTTGCTTTACATTTGTCACAAACGCTACTCCTAAAACATTTAATTGAATAACATGAAAAATATTAAATATGACCCCTTTTAAAGTTAATTTTCGATATTTTTTCATGAATATTCAGAAAAATACGAGCGATCACATGCCCATGGGCGGGATTGTCTAAAACTAAGTTAAGGCATTAACAAATTAAAACTTATACTACGAATGTCAATTAACTCTTAAAATGTCGATTGCACCCCATGTGTGCAAATAACAATAAAATTATATTGTGTAACTAATTGCGCGTGTGAGAAAAAGATTATTAGATATACTACATTTAGAGGCATTGATATCCACTTAACTATCAACTTTTGAGTGTCAGGATTTTCAGGTTACCTATTAGTTAATTATTTAATCATGTAGGTATTTTAATATGTGGGTGTACCTACTACAGGTGCACCTCTGCCCAACCCCTCGGGGAAACAAGGCGTGATGTTATGTTATGTATTTTAATATCTATGAATATGGTGTGTAGGGAAAAGGATTATAAGAAAGCACATGGAGACAAGACTAGGCATTTATTTCAATTAGACTTGTCAATAAATAGGTATTGTTAATGAGAAAGCTAGTTATCCGTTCCAAATCTAGGTTTTCGTGGAGAAGAAGGATAAGAAACTCCACGGAAGCTTGTTTTGAAGTATTTTATCAACACATTTTTACATTAGCATTTAGTTTTGTTATTACATTAATCTCTTGGACCATTTCTTAAAGCTAACAACTTTATCAATGACAAATAGAATATGAATATTCCTTAATTCGATTTAACACTTATGTAGCAATATTAGCAATATTTTAATAGGTACATACAGAACATCATAGTTATCAGCAATAATCAAGATATAATGACAATTTAACTTACATGAACATTGTAGTCAGTCGATCTTTCACTAGAAGTGATTGATGATCCTTATTTCAATCCATTTTACAATAAAAGCAGAACTTCTGATAAGCAACATTATTTCCTTATATTAGCTTTTAGCAACGCAATATTACGGACATGGACATCACTCAGGGTCTGTTCTTAGATATTAACATAAGCTTTTATATTGTTACCAGTCCAGTGACACGTACAGAAAAGAGAACAAGAATTAAGTTACACTTTAGGGGCATGAGGAACAGGGTGTAAAGTTCACTCATCCACCATAGAAAAGGGAGGATCCTCCAACCAGACGGGTGTTGTGTCTGGCGGGCCGACTGCCCGACTGTTGATTTCGGATAGTCTTATCTATGTCATTCGCGCGGTAAACTCTAATTGCGCGATACAGGATTTGTGTGACGTCATGTCTTTGATGCGTAGTTAGTATGTGGCGGTGTAACCGCTACATCACTCCCCTCCGGAGACCGGAGGTCGATAGTGGGCTGAGTTTTGTATCTTGCGATGCTTCACAGTGCCAGTGGAGGTCCCAGTGAGTCGGAACCGGGTGCCGCATAGTTCGCGGTGAGTCGGAACTGTCTGCGGTGATTGCGGCGGTTGTGGTGATTGAGGCGATTGCGGTGATTGAGGTGATTGCGGTGATTGAGGTGATAGCGGTGATTGCGCTGATTGAGATGATTGCGGTGATTCCCCAGTGAGTCGGGGTGATGAGGCTGAGGGTGATGACCAGGAATGCGCGTTCGCTGCATGCTGGTGGTCAGGATACCCGTTGAAGCCGAGGGTGCTGGCTGTCTGTGTGACTCGCCTCACGAAAGCTTGCGGGAGTGATGATGATGATGACGTCACGCTGAAGTAGTTGCACGAAGGCTGCGTTGACGTTCATACTCGGGGTCACCAATTTAGGGGCATGAGGAACAGGGTGTAAAGTTCACTCATCCACCATAGAAAAGGGAGGATCCTCCAACCAGACGGGTGTTGTGTCTGGCGGGCCGACTGCCCGACTGTTGATTTCGGATAGTCTTATCTATGTCATTCGCGCGGTAAACTCTAATTGCGCGATGCAGGATTTGTGTGACGTCATGTCTTTGATGCGTAGTTAGTATGTGGCGGTGTAACCGCTACAACACGACCTTTTAAAACATTTCAAATGACAGTTGTCTACCTTACCCTATCTAACATGAATATTGCCACAGATAAAATGAACTGAACTATTAGTACAAAACAAATACTTTTAAACTATAAACTGTAATAATACCAAAAACATAATTTATACGTAAACTAATCTCTTAGATATTCTTAACAAAATAATTTAATAAAACTTGTATCCTCAATCATTTAGTATTTAAATATAGGAACAACAAATAAATCAGTGTGACCCTACTACATAATTCAACCAAGATATTGGAGACAATAACAACAATTGAGTCAAATCAGTGTTTGACTTATAAAAAATAAGTTTGTTATTAAATTCATTTAGTAAATTAATCATAGATAATAATTACATTTATAGGTATAACAAGTATAATTACATTTATATATCATATTATTTATTTTTAGACACAATAATTACATTTATATAACACGCGCGCGACGGGTTAATTAAATTGATTGACATTTTTTGTAGTTTAAGTTATATTGACATATTTATTTATTTTTCTAATTGTTAATATTGGCATTAGGCCTAATTCCGAATGTCTTAAAATGAGTATCCATAATAATGTTAGCAACGCTGTTAAGTGAATGGAATTCATTTTTTTTAAATGTTTCTTTGTTTATTTTTTTTGTTTACTGAATGTTTTATGTTAAATAATTTTGCATGCCGTACAGCAAAATGTATCGGGACTCTCATAAAAATTACCATCATATCTGTATTATTGCAAAATAAATGATTTATATTTCTAAAGATTTTGACATGTCACCATATTATTGGATTAGGTACACCAGTGCTAAGCAAGGGCGAGCCACTTGCACTGGTATCGTAGACACAAAATAAATTTAGTAAAACAGTAAACAATTTCATTTACTTATGTATATTCAAGATTTGTGTTCAGTGAGATGAAGCTACGTATTCATAATATTGTTTATTCCAAAAAGAATCCTGACGCTTGTAGCATTTAGTAAATCAAAAGGTTAGGGTTATTGACCTTATGTACATTACGTACAACAATAAATCATGTGTCTGGTGGAAATACGCTCATAACTATCTGATTCCTTTAGCAAAGTTATTACTTTATCGTAATTACCTTTGGGCATAGTACATTTTAAATTATGTGAACTGTGAGTAACTTTAGTTTAAAGTCGCACTTAAAACTTCTTGTTCTAAGGTTTAAGAATTTACGAAACATTAGGACAGCATTTTGGTTCATTGCTAAACCGACATTATTATCGGGCAGATTTTTTTCAGAACTGTCATAATATTTTTTTTTTTTACTTTTAAAAGCTGTCAAACCGCGATAGTTATTCAGTAGGCAAACGTTAAATTTTGACTATAAAAAAATCAGCCTTTGATCGACGATCATAAATATAGTTGACAGTAATCATTTTCCATCCGTTAGACTATCGACAAGTTTATAACAAAAAACAAAAAAAAAACAGGCCAAGTGCGTGTCGGACTACGCACAATGAAGGGCTTCGTAGTTGGGATGAATGTATTCCAAGAACAAACTTAAAATTGTAGTTAAAAAACATGTTCTCCCATACATTCCAACTGCAAATGTAAGTTTGTACGTACAATATTGAGAGATTTACCATGTTATTTTAAGACCATAGACTTCTTATAGGTAGGAACCATTCTATGTACCATTTTCTAAATTTTAGTCTCAGTAGTTTCGGAGATAAGAGGGGGTGGAATGGAAAATTTCCATCTATTTTCTTAAATATCTTTAAAAGTATTTATTTTCAAAATTATAAAAAAATACTTGACATCCTGGCAACAAGTCCTGTCATTTGATATGTCACACGGTATAGTTTCCAAACTTTTTTTTTTCTTACTTTGCCCCCAAAAGTGAGACCCGATTCAAAATTAATTAATTTACTTTACACGTCCCGTCGTATTTGGGTCACAAAAATACAAATGTGTACCAAATTTCAACTTAATCGGTTCATTAGACTCGGAAAAAATTGGCTGTGACAGACAGACAGACAAACAGACAGACAGACAGACCGACAGACAGACACACGAGTGATCCAATAAGGGTTCCGTTTTTTCCTTTTGAGGTACGGAACCTTAAAAAACTTTCAGGAAAAGACCGATTAATTACAAAACTGAAACAATATTTCCTCAGTGTAAAGGAGCTTGTATTAATTTGTGAGACAATTCAGGCAGCACCACGTACTGGGGTATTAATGAAATAAGTCATAATTATTAAAATGGCTGCCGAGTCTGTTGGCTCACTGCCCGTAGCATTGGAGTCTCGCAATCTTAGAGTAATTGCTGCACTCTAACAGGCCTTTCATTGTTAATTAATTTATGATTTGTTCGCCAACTTTTCACTTCTCTTATTAATCATTGTCCTAACATTTTCATGAATATTTATTTGCTCACGACTCTACAGCTAGTAGGTACTTTCAAAGGTGAATTTAAAAATATCTTGTACGTACTTCATTTTGATGCCTTTAGTAAAAGTTCCTGCCATATAATACTTACATTTTGTTTCATAACTGTTTTGATATAGTTTAAATCTACGTAAACCTGTAAACATAGGCAAGTTTACATCATAAACGGGCCGAAAAATGCCCAAATGTAACTATTCGGTACCCAATTACATTTAGGAATTATTTTCTGTCCATGATTGTTAAATTCGTTTGGCAAGTCCGTTGAGACAAGAAGAAGTTTCTCAATGAAATAAATATTGATCACCCAATGAATAGTTGATGCTGTCTATTATCCACGATGTTACAGATTTCCGCGACAGCTAACTTTGCAGAATTATACAGATTCAGGGCTTGGTTTCCACATTATATTGTGCAAATATGTGACTTTGCACGTAAGCATTCTCGTTTAATTTGTAATACATTCAGTAAATTATAGCGAGTTCAACGTGCGACACATAACAATGCGAGTTCGGGAAACGGATAAACACGTTTGATTTATGTTGCACTCGTAAATTCTCCTTTTAATTTTGGCTTGAAATACTCATGAATTTTTTGAGCGCGTATTTTTTTATAGAGCCTTCATGAGTGATGATAGGTACTCTAGAAGATCAGCCTAGCAAGGTACTAGACTTCTGAGCACGCTCATCTATCGCAGACCTCATCTATCGCATTCCGTCAGGCGAGATCATGGTCAAGAGCATACCTATCCCGAAATAAAAAACAAAAAAAATATATTAACATTGTAGTTGAAAAACATGTTCTTCCATACATCGATATACGTAACGGTCAATTCTCCAACTGCAAATGTAAGTTTTTTATCGCAAAAAATATTTTATTTGTGTGATAAAACTACAATTTAACGATTTTCAGACTTTTTATGTTACATGTGTTGGTTTTTGCCAAATTTCATGATTTTAGGCACATCGGGAAGTACCCTGTAGGTTTTGATTTATTTGCGAGTATCAAAATGGCCGTTGCCTTAGAAACTAGATGTTTTAGACCTCTAAGGCACCATAGATACTACGTATTTGATATTAATTTCAGCTTGATACCTCCAGCCGTTCCTGAGAAAATGGGTCTTGATAGACTGACAGACGGACGACGAAGTGATCCTATACGTGTTGCGTTTTTCCTCTTGAGGTACGGAACTCTAAAAAGATTAAATTTAGATGTCACTGACTGGTAGATATCCAATAAACATTGTTTGTTAACAATTCCGTCCATTTTGATTAATTGAATGCAATACGTCACGCGTTTGCACGGCAATCAACAGAATGACTTTGATCCGAATTTAGATGGAACGCATTACGGAAATGATGAAGGGAAATGGAAATCCAAATTGGCCATTTAGAGATTTATAACATACGAGTACCATCACGCGTGTAATCCTCGCAGTAGGCAGAGGTGCTAAATACACCATGACTGTAGACAAATTTTATTGAAATCCCATGTAATAGAAGGCGCGCCTATACAAGCTTAGTTTTTGTTAAGGCAGTCGCTTTATGTAAAATTCTGGTATTCAGCTGCATCTGGTTAAGCCAACTCCAACATAGTTGGAAAAAGACTAAGCAGAGAATGAGAGGGCGAGCCTATTACCATCAATCGGGCACAATTCCTGAAAACTCAAACTCAAACTCAAAGCATTTATTTCAATTAAACCATTTACAGGCACTTTTCAATTGTCAAGGGGTCAGTCAGTCAGAAATATGAAGCTAGTTGCTCATTCCAAAGCGTAGGTTCCTATGGAGAAGAAAGGGCAAGATACTCCACGGACACTCTTTTGAATCATAATACTGTTACAAAATATTGGTTACATTTTAGGGGCATGAGGAACAGGGTGTAAAGTTCACTCATCCACCATAGAAAAGGGAGGATCCTCCAACCAGACGGGTGTTGTGTCTGGCGGGCCGACTGCCCAACTGTTGATTTCGGATAGTCTTATCTATGTCGTTCGCGCGGTAAACTCTAATTGCGCGATGCAGGATTTTGTGTGACGTCATGTCTTTGATGCGTAGTTAGTATGTGGCGGTGTAACCGCTACATCACTCCCCTCCGGAGACCGGAGGTCGATAGTGGGCTGAGTCTTGTATCTTGCGATGCTTCACAGTGCCAGCTAAGGTTCCAGTGAGTCGGAACCGGGTGCCGCACAGTTCGCGGTGAGTCGGAACTGTCTGCGGTGATTGCGGCGGTTGTGGTGATTGAGGTGATTGCGGTGATTGAGTTGATTGAGGTGATTGCGGTGATTGAGGTGATAGCGGTGATTGCGCTGATTGAGATGATTGCGGTGATTCCCCAGTGAGTCGGGGTGATGAGGCTGAGGGTGATGACCAGGAACGTTTGCTGCATGCTGGTGGTCAGGATACCCGTTGAAGCCGAGGGTGCTGGCTGTCTGTGTGACTCGCCTCACGAAAGCTTGCGGGAGTGATGATGATGATGACGTCACGCTGAAGTAGTTGCACGAAGGCTGCGTTGACGTTCATACTCGGGGTCACTAATTTAGGGGCATGAGGAACAGGGTGTAAAGTTCACTCATCCACCATAGAAAAGGGAGGATCCTCCAACCAGACGGGTGTTGTGTCTGGCGGGCCGACTGCCCAACTGTTGATTTCGGATAGTCTTATCTATGTCATTCGCGCGGTAAACACTAATTGCGCGATGCAGGATTTTGTGTGACGTCATGTCTTTGATGCGTAGTTAGTATGTGGCGGTGTAACCGCTACAACATCATTTATGTTGAAATTATACATGTGAGAACAATGTAAAAAGCGTCCGTACAAAAAATAAAAAAACAATTCAAAAATTAAAATAAGCCGAGGCAGATAAGAGATGACCAGTCCCTACTGACGGCGCCCGTTCACGAACATGACGCATAGATCAGCACCGTTTAGCTCAACCATTTTTAAGGGAACTTAACGATTACAGCATATAAAAAACAGTAACATATTTATGGTCTGAATGTGGGTCTAAATGGTCAAATATCGTCAGAACGCAGTAAGCAAGAGTTTATTTTATAGCTACATGAGAAGGCAACAAAGCTGTGATGGCCCAATGGGGGGAGCCCGGGCAGGCACTTCGCTTTGTGTTGGTGATGGAAAACATCGTGGGGAATATTTGTTTCTAGGGTGCATGTACTGACAACAAAAATTAAACAAAAAAACACGACTGCCCTGCCAAAAAACGAACAAAACGTAAAAAAAAAACAAGTTGTTATAATTAATCTGTATACAGGGTGTTTGGCGCATGGACCGACACAATTTTTTCAGGGATTTGGGAGGTCATTAGCTAGGTTCTACCCATACACCCTTTGTCCTAAATGTCACGGTTGGTTACATATGATTATTTTTTTTAAATGAAAAAAATTACCAAAATGTGTCCTTTAATTTGAAATAACTTTTTTGTTTGTGGGTGTAGTGGCACAAAACAAATTTTGTTGCATTCTCCAAAGTCCTTTAAATCTAAAAACATCTTTGTTTTATACAACTGGTTTCAAGAAAATTCCTTACAAGCTTCCAAAGTTAATTTTTGTATTTAATGAATGAAATTTTACAACTTCTAAATTAATTATAAAAAAAAACTAAAAGCTATTTTGAACTTAGCTAGAACCTAGCTAATGACCTCCCAAATCCCTGAAAAAATTGTGTCGGTCCATGCGCCAAACACCCTGTATACAAAGCAAAATGTCTCTTATTTAGGTACTCGCTGACTAGACAATAAATAAAATTGTCATTGCAGTCGGGAGACCGTTTAGTGGAAAAGAAATTCCCCGACTGCAATCACAGTTTTAAGTATAGCCAGTGTCACTCTGGGTGATGGGAGACCGTTTTGTGGAAAAGAGGATTGCAATCATAAAGTGATGCTTAGAAAGCCTTTTAGGTTCCCGACAAATCTGCTATACAACTAATTTCCGGTTCTTCGAGTACGTCAACTATACATACTAAGTGCCGCGCTGCATGCACAAAAATCTTTTAAAAATAGACCTGACTACCAAAGCCTGCTCTCAAAACGTATCTTACACGCCCCTCTTACTCACATACTCATATCTATAATAAAATAAGCAAACGCTGTAACACTAAAGGTCTTAACACCTACTCGTTTAAAAGAATGACAATAAGTTGGCTTCTCTCCCTGTCATACAACGACACTGAGGATAATTATAGTGAGTTAATACTAAACTATACAAGCAAGTCATCCATACAAAACTCACACCTGCAACTCACCACCACACGCACGACGCATGCACTAACACACACACACTCACACAAACATACACTCACACAAACATACACTCACACACACAGACACACTACAATATTATTTAGAATTATTTTATTTTCTTCAATTTCATTTTATTTGGATAGGTCGCTACCCTTATCTATTTAATTAACTATTCTGTCCATTTTCAAACATTCTGAAATAAAATTTAAGATAACGCAAACATGTTTCGAATTCATATTTAAGATCACGCAACTCAGGCCCCCAAGATACAGGCACTGCCTAGTTTGGGGACCACTGTTTTAATACTAAGTTAAATATTCTAGTTACAGTAAGCATACGATATCATTATTTTATTTTGTAACAATGGACTAATAAATTATTCTTATTCTTAATCAAAAGTATAGCCAGTGTCACTCGGGGTAATGTAAGGATTCTAACGATACCCCGTACATCCAAATCTATTCAGGCATTTAAAAGTTATGATGGAATAAAGAAACTCACATGGATACATGAACCCTGAAAACATAACACTACTTTTTTGGGCAGTCTTGTAAAAACGGATATTCACCAAACCGCACTGGGCTACGCGGTGGATTATGACCCGTTTTTTTGAAGAGAGAAAAGCCTGTGTCCCAGTTGTGGGAACATTAATGGCTGTTTATATTTATGCTTTATGAGAAGACAAACATCTTGCTTAGGACAAAGCTGATATTAATAAAATGTTCAGTGACTCTTGTCGGCTATCAATTATGTTTGAGCGTTAACATCAAAGTGCTAGCCCCAATTTTGTGTTCTGTGATCGTTCACTGGCAAAAACACTTTGCAAGGTTAGCCGTTTACTGGATGGACGGACGCTATTCGTTTATTTATATACATGCTTAAAGGACTAGACTGTACCGTATTCAATAGCTGTAAGTCCAGTTGGTATTTCCACTTAAAAAGTCCAAAAAAACAGTATGTATTATTATTTTATTTACTTACTAGCTAGTATTCTTAATACACACCGTCTAACATCGCGTTTTTTTATATGATAAAATATTGCAGATTTTTTTTTTTTAAGAGAATTATCCCCGTCGATGGCAACACATGAAATGTCACTTATTTTAGAAATCCTTTTAAGATAAGGAACAGGCTCTGTTTTCTGTACAGAGTAGTTCCGCATACTTACATTCACTAGGTTTTCCTGAAAGGATAAGTGAATTAGGTAGACTAATTATTGCAGCTTTGGGGTTGTTATATTTCAGATCGCCATTCATAAAATTAGAATTAAGACTTCGCTTAACAGGTAAGCTCGTTTGATTCCCAATTTTATTTCATGCCTGTGACTTCATCTGTGATCCAGGATGAAAAGTAGTCTATGTCCTTCTCTAGGTCAAGGTCTACCCCTGTGCCAAATTTCATCCATATTTGTTCAGCCGTTTTAGCGTGAAAGCGTAACAAACAAATTCACTTTTGCATTTATACACACAAAACTTAAAAGAGAAAATCTACGTAGGTGTGCCTACTGATGACAACAAGATAAGAAAATGAGGGTATTGTAGTGCCTGAGTTAGGCCCCTTCCTTCATGGATTTATTTTTAGCAGCACTCAATGTGCACCGAGTTCGAAGTTAGTTTTTAAAATCAAAGTCGCACACTTAATATCGTAGCCAAGTAATGTACCTAAGTGAAAAAACCACAGTAGGAAAATCAAAACAAGCATTCAATAAAAAATACGAACTCATTTTTTATTAAAACTCATTTGTCGTGTAGGTGAAGTTACAAAACATAATTTGTATTTGCAGCAACATTTCCAAAACAATTGTTAGTTTGTAATTACTTGGCTGAATATTCTCAGAATACGAATGTACGACGAACGTGTGTAATAAAACATTGGCTCTATCATCGGAGTATTAAAGAACAACAAAGTCCTCTTATCGTCCTGTACACGCTTCCAAAGCTGATATAGATTTTATTTAGGTACAGGACCTTTTTAAATTACTTGATAAAACTTCAAAGTCGGGATGGGTCGGCAGTAAACAAAGACGAGCGAGCCTTACAGTAATCGCATAAAATATTTGTAACATCTGACATCTTGGCTGACAGTACCCACCTCTCGGAAAATCTGTTGGTACCATCTGACGGCCAACTCTAGCACCGCACGCGCTTCTCCGGCTTCCTGTTACACACTTCCGTCCCTTTTCAGGAAATCGCTCCCACAGATTGAAGGAAAACGAGATGAAAGATGTTAGACATAAAAAAAGCTTATCTAAATTCATAATTTTCAGTGTGTTTAAAGTGCGCCGGTCAAGGCCAGGCGGCACACAATGTGTTACATTGCGCCCGGGCCGTCAAGCCTTCATGCGGCTTCCAACTCTATTTGTACTTATAATTAAAGTCTAATATCCTCTGTGGCATTTTCGGTCTATGGTCTGATAAATATTCTTCTCAAATAAATAAAAAAAAGCAAAAATTTAAACTAGGATATATTTTAAAAAAACGTGAGAACTGAACGTTTGACGTTTGTAAGGAGTGAGGAGTTGGGACTCATTCACTCCCCGAGTGAGTGAGGGTCTGGTTTTAAGTGAGTGTGTTTTTAGTAAGTGATGTTATGTATCATTTTCAGTAAACAGCGAGGTCTACTTAATATGATTTGGAAAACTTTTGTTTTGTTAACGATATCCATTACGTCTGTAATATTCCGTTTGCTGGTGCACGTGGTTGATGATGGTGATTCACTCGTATTCTAAGGGAATTACTATTACATGTTTCAGTATGCAAGGCAGTTGTCCCACCGCCGGCGATTAACGAGTAGCGAGTAGAACTAGGAACTGAAAACGAGATGGCGAGCAGCGAGTGTCCGAGTGCGATTACTCGCACCACTCGCTCAAGAAACATATAACGTGCATATTATATTAATAGTTGATCGGTGACTGTTCACACCGCCAAATAGCTCTTGTCGCTCAGTGACAAACTTGTGGAGCGAGTCTCAAAACCATTTTACACGAGTCGTTGATATAGAATAAATACAATAAATTAATATAGTACAATAAATAAGCTTTCTTTATGCTATTTTATTTTATTTTATTTGTTAAACATAATGTATATAAATAGGCATCAAAGGTAACTCATGTTCAATAAAGTAATTTTGACGCAATACGGTACTACAATTCAACGCCACATTACTCGAAAGTTTTCCATACAAGTATTATGGAATGCTTATAATCTCCTCATATCATGTCGTAATTAATATTATATATATTGTTATATGTATTATTTATGTATTGTATGTTATTAGGGTTTTTTTGAAGACCTATTTACCCGTTACTGCTGCTTGTCGCTGTCGAGATATTTGTTGTATTAAGATCTTTATACATTAGTTTACCAATGGAGAAAAAAAATTGCTCCTACTTGCTCCTTTTCTGACGCGGTACCAAAAAATATCGTGGGAGATAATAATATTTTTTTTCTTCAATTTATTTTTATTTCAAATAAAACCATATTCATCCAACGCTACGTGTACTAAATGATAGCTCATTAAGTTTAGTTTTGAAACAACTGAGATACGGAGTTTTGAGGCGAAAAATACTCGATTTTGCCATTGTGTGGCGGTGTGAACAGTCAGCGATCAACTATGAATATATGCATCTCTTTTGTTTACACGGAATGTAAATCTATTATACGTTTTTTGAGCGAGAAAATAGCCGATAGTTAGTCGCTTCCTCGTTAGGACACCTACCTTTTTTTTTTTTTTTTTTGGGTGGGAAATCATCAAATGTCTCCTCCCGCTCTGGGTGGAGCGGGAGGGCGTGTCATACTCTTACTGACTAAAACCCACCCGTGTTCCTTCTCTTGCCTGTGCAATGCCAGGGGGCCACGGTATCCCTTTCGGACTTTCCCGCAACTCCGGCAGGCAATGGTCTCATTGGACCCCTTCACTCGCTGACACTCTTTGAGGCGCGCGTGGAACACAACGCGCCGTCGACCCGGGCTTGGTCCTTACCGGACGGCGAGCTACCCATTGCTCACCGTCCGCAAGCCCACGCCTACAGTGGCCGGGAATCCGCGATCGATTCCCGACGCCCGGGGCGTCTCCTCCTGCGGCGGCTAGGGGCGTGAGGGCGCGAAATTTGCCTCGCCCTCACGCGCTCCGCCTCCTCCTTCGCGAGCATTACTGCTTCGCAGAAGGAGGTGACGGCCTCCCATGCCCTCTCGCTCCGTACCATGGCCTGGACCAGGGCCGGACGCGAGAGATCCCCGCCACCGATCGCCTCCACGAGGACACGGCGGTGCTCTGCCCAAGCCGGGCATACCTCCACCGTATGCTCCACCGTGTCCTCCGGGCGATCCACGCAGTGATGACAACCGGGCGTTTCCTCCCGCCTTATCCGAAACAGGTACCTCCCGAAACAGCCGTGTCCGGTGAGGACCTGCGTCAGGCGGAAGGTGAGGACGCCTACCTAAGGATCGTATCAGTTGGCGTTTTTGTGTTTACCACCACGGGAAAAGGCGTTACTTGATGTTCGTGTACTTCATCAACTTGGATAAAAAGCCTTCTATGTATAATCCAAAATATGATTTATTCCATGCGTGATAAATTAACAAACGTTTTGTAGGTGTTCTAAAGGTACACCCCTGCCTAACTCTTCGGACATTACAGGCGTGATGTTATGTTTTGTCTTTACACGTTAGGTACTTTAGGTTATTCTAAATTGTGTTATAAAACACTAGAATCTTAAGAGATTTCTGCTCAGACGAATCAAGCGATTTGTAAATATTTGTTAAAGTTACACAAAGACTTCCTAATAATTATTTAGTCTGGGTCTGTGTTCCAGATTACCAAATTATATAATCTTTAGCGTCACTAAGTTTGCCGATCCCTAAACTTTATACGTAAACCCTGATCGTTTCAAGACCCTTTTCACTCTCCTAAGGGCGAGTTTAAAAAAAATCCTTTATATCCAGCATAAACCTCATACCGTAGATATGTAGGAACATGAGTTACTCAATGAAAGTAACTTTGCTTTTATATTAAAAGCCTTAATTCCCCGGTGGAAGGCTGTGTAGCGCATGTTTCTAGCTGAATGTACTTCGAAGTTATGTACTAGGTTTAGCACTGAAGCGGGGAAAGTATGGTTTAATATACTTGAGTTGGTTAAAAGTACTTGTGTGTGGTATGTTAAGGTATACTTTACGCGTGTAGGATAAGACTTTAGAGGTATAATTTAGTAATATTTGTGCAAAATTGATAGCAACAGTTTTGATACTGTGCTTACGTGTAGTTTGCTTTTTTTCCCGTGCTACCGCTAGCCAGCTTAATGCTACTACTTTTGATAAATTAAACAACTGCAATAAACCGTAAATACACATGTACTTACCTAGTTGAACCGCCAAAGCCAAACCAATATAATATCTATCTAAGTAAATCACCATTTTTTTCAATAAAGCATTCAACTTGATGGGAGTTGAATGTTGTATTGAAAAATAATAATGAATGAATGGTGGTAATTTCGAAAACTTACTAAAATAAATTAAAGGATTTGAAAACAATTCATTTTAAATTCATTTTGGACATCATTTTTCATAGTAACATTTACTGCTTAAGACCTACACAATCAATATCTTAATAGAAATAGTGTTAGATTTATTTTTCAAAACGTCCGGGTTAATTTCCGAGCTGAGTACAAGTTTCTTTAAAATTTATGAATGTGGTTTTTCTTGTTACTAAAATCGATGGCATGGTTCCTAAGAAAAGATCTTCGCATGTCTTATAGTTTCAGACTTTCCCATACTGACCGATCTAAACGTGCCACCCTGTATACCTGTGTACAAGCATTTCGTGTGGTTGTTCACTATATTACTTTTTCCCGAGGGCGACGTAAAAGTCGACTGTCTATCATATAGCCAACTGAAAATCTCGGGCGATCTGAAATCAATCGCTAGGAGACATTCCGTGATGGATCGTAGGTATGTAAACTTCTGGCAAATCAGTTCAGAAAAGTAAATATTTTGGAAATAAGGTAGGATGATATTGGTGAGTTTGCGATCATATTTTTTTTAAGAGCGCTTGTCCTAAAATTTGGCAACGTCGCAAATAGCTGTCAAATATTTACCTGTTTCGATTAATTTGGTAATATTACTGTATGGAAATATGAAATGTGGCTAACTAACTAAGTGAAGATGAAATTCAAGATTATGAAATTCAATAATTAATATCGTAAAATCGAATATTTAGTTTAAGATATAAAAAAAAGTATTTGAAAACTTTCCAAATACCATAAATACACCTAAAACGGTTACAAGATCAAATGTTATAATTGCAATTCATTATTAATATTCTAGTTCGCTTATGTGTGTGGCTAATTTCATATTTCCATACAGTAATATTGCCAAATTAATCAAAATAGCGAAATATTTTACATCTATTTGCGACGACGTTGCCCACTCACAGAATAAACGGTCTTAATATGGACGTTGACTCTTTGTATCGTTTTTGTAGCGGCTACGATTTTCTTGTCTCTTTCATTAGTCACAAAAGCACATCGTAATGAAAATTTCTAAATTTTTGTTGAACCATAGTTTGGTTAGCAAATATTAACATCCCTTGTGATACATTATCAACAATGCGTTAGAATTTGAATTCAATCAAATATCGACCCAATGTTTTGCATTGGATGATTATGTAAATTATATGCATGTGTATCACAACATTGCTAGGATATATTTATTGAGCATTATACATTTTGTACACTACGGTATTAAACTAACTATTACACTAGATACTAAATTAAACAAGTTACTACATACATATTGTTATTAAATTTTACCCAACCATGACGTAATCAAAAACCACTACGTCACAATTTAGCGCGAACTCCTCTGCCCGTTTACAATATTGTTGATCTACAGCATGTTTGCAGTTTAGTGCTCAATAGTTGGCCGAACAGCCTTATTAGTTCAATTTGCATGTGCTAACAATATCATGGTCGTACTGTTTGTACATAATTCAGCATAAATTAGCAATAAGGACCGATATCCGTGTGATAAGCTGACTGTAGACGACGGTAAGGTTTATTGGCATGGTGATTTTGAGCACTAGAATATTACGCTTAGGGTTACGTTTAGTCCAATGGTCAAAATATCTAGACTTCATTTTCGTCCAATCGTTTTATGATTCGTAGTAGACACGGCTACATATTAAGCTTGAATTTACAGTATATATAAGCTGATCTGGCTTTGTATGGGCTTTCCGTATAATGAGAGGTCAGCTTGTACTGGAAATTATTGCTTGATATGGAGTCGTTTTTATCAAATTGTTGTTTAAAAATTATTGGACGGGGTACGAAAAGGTAGATATCGGTAGTGATAGTTGATACTGCCTCCTTTTAATTTTTTGTGTAATTTTATCTCCTTTAGTGATAAGAACCAGAATACCCACGAAATTTTTCGTTGTTGCATAACTTTTTAATAAGTCGAGATATTTTACCTATTTCTTGATATCTTCTCTTTAGGTCATGTACTATCCCAATATCAAAAAATATATGGCCTAGGCCTTATGGGGGAGGCGTGAAAATTGTAATGTGTACAATGTGTACACACCGATTGTAATGTGTACATAACGATTTTGTTTAATGATTATCAGAGATCAGATAATCGAATGCACCTAAAGTTAATTTTTGGCTAAGCAATTATGAAAGCGACTTCTTAATTATTATTTTTCTTCACATAAATCCCGGAAAATCCGAGAATGCACAACTTTTTTATATATAATTTTTTTTTTAAACGTTGCCCCACACTAGAAATTAAAGGGATACATGGTATGGAAACGACTTATGAACCCTCTTATGAAGTTTACTTTCGCGGTTTTTACATAAAAATGTATAATAGTTATAATTATACTGTAGGTAAACATTTTTTTAGGAAACTCTAGGGACAGAGTTGTTTGTCGATATATGCTATGCCTGTTTAGCAACCTACTTTACAACTTTAGCTAGCATTTCTATAGTCAAAATGTACAAAATTTATAAATTCAAAAAAATCTAAAATTCTTTATCTATTCCGGAATCGTGAGAGTTGTACGATCGATACAAAAGTGCATTCCATAATAGCCAATACCTCAACTTTATGTAAATATTCATTCGAATATCCGATCACTGGCGATTACCAATATTTTGTATAAATACTGGCACGCATAGACTTTGAAATAACGTTGTGGTCATTAATTCATGTTAAAGAAGGATATATTGTGCATATACTCAAGGCTAAAAGGTCACATGTTTATTTTTCATCAAATTAGATTTTCAGCATAGGCGGTCAGGGCCTCAAGTCTGCTATTACAATAGTGTCAGAATGGTCTATCATTGATTTCATAATTGTTGATTTTGACAACTTTGGTAATCTACTAATATATTGGCGTCATTATGACTTTCCAATGGCCAGCCACTGACACTCCATTGAAAGAAATAGCATCTATTGGTAATCTCGTACATAATGGCAAATGAATGACTGACTTAGGCGGTAATGTGCTAATAATTTTGACAGTTCCTTTGATCAGTGACCTACGATTAGAACGTCTTGTGCAGTCATTGTTTTTAATTCGTTACTAGTATCGTGTTTGTGGAATACAATGATCAATCAATGATCGACCCTTATGAATTTAGCAGAAAAATGACAATGGGATCGTGTTGGAATGACGAATTTATAAAAATAGCAGATTTGAGCCCCAGGTGAATGACCTTCATTGAATTGAGTTGTGAGATTATTACATACTAGTTCGCACGAAGCGGGTAGCCTCTTTATTGATGATTAGGTACCTATGTCAGTACAGAAAGATACAATATTACGTCATTAAAAAAAAAAAGAACATAAGCCGTAGGTAGGAGAAAAATGTAACACCATTGTTTATTTTTAATTACTTAGTTTAGTTTATCGCTGAATTATCTTTTAACAGGTTTTCTATCAATATTGAATACAGAATTCTATTTCGTTTTGGAATAACGTACATCTTTTGTTACTTCGATTTTTAAGTTTAAAAATAACCCAAAGGAAATAAATCTGTGAGAAAATATTGCCTTCGGGATACTAAGATTTGGCTGTTTTAATTGAACATCAAAGAATTTGCAAATTCTTTGTGTCAATTGTTTGAAAAATTCGACTTCGTGACAACGTATAAATGACACAATGAATATTGTTGAATTGTCAAAGTGAAAGGTATTGCAATTGTAAATGTTTTATTTTATGACCTGCTTTACCTATACGTATGCTTGCAGATCCATAGAATAATATCATAATTATATTAAGGACCGTTCAGATTTATGTTGCAACACGGGGTTGTCTGAACGCCACTTGACCCAAAGTCGTAAACTGACGACATATTTTGATAGTACTCTATGCACAACATATTATTGTTGAAGGGTAATAAGTGTTGTTACATGTGATGATACAACTGTACGAAACACTCCACTAACTGTTTTGTTCCTTGATATGATTAGAGATCATTCAAGCATGGTGGTTGGGCTATCTTAAATGGCTTTGTTTTAAAATCAATGACTATCTGATAGGTTTGGAGCTAAGCAATACGGGGTCGTTTGACCCTCTTTGAGCCATGTCGTAAAGTGACGTATCTTGATAGTGGTATATTGTTGAGAGGTGAAACAGTCCACTTAGTTAGTTGATGTGATCAGGCATAATTAACCAACCACCCCCCATAATGGTTTTTTTTTAATGACTAGCTGTTGACCGTAACTTTGTCCGCATATAGGATCTAGTCTAGATAAAGAATTTGACGTGCGTACAGGCACAGTTGTAGCCGAGAAAGTAGGAACTAAGAATTTCCGTCCACATGTGCAAGATTTGCTCACATGACTACGCGTGAGATAAAACGTCTAGGTATTCCGGACAAGTTCATTATTTTGACACCCCTGTTATACACTTTTAGGGCTTTTGTTTCGAAAAAATATGGTTTCAGTGCACCTTTACACCTGTTGGGATCACAAGGATAGCGTAAAATGAAAACTAATAATATTGCAGAGAATAATTTTTATTTGGTAAACGATCCTAAGATCATTATTTTCAGAATTCATGAATTCATTCATTATTTCATGTTAAATCGTTTATTTAGTGCACACAAAAAACAGTTTCAGTATCATTAGTAGGTAGGCTGCGCGTTACCTGTGAATGTCAGTTACAAAACTCTTTTATTTGTTCAGATTGAATACTTTCTTACAAATTCTATAGAGAGCAGCCTTGTAGTCGATGCCCAATTAAAGATAATGGTTCATTATGTCTCAAAGACCCATTTGCTTTACTAATCCTCGAGCAGTCTGAGCCTTAACGACCTCAACTTTGTAAGGCAATACGAGTTTATAGTGGAATGTATTTATCTTTATGCTATACGTTTTATGATGCCTCGATTGACTATGAAGGTTCAGAACCACATTCGGTATTTGACTTGAGATTCATCTCAAATCAAGCGATAAAAGGAGGCAGAATACCGCTGCGTTTTTCCGTTCAAAATTTTCTTACTTTTATAACTTAGTATATTTATTTAAATTAAACCAATGACAGCCACTTTTGAACTGTTAATGAGTCTGTCAGTCAGAAATATGAAGTTAGTTTAGCCATTCCAAAGAGTAGTAGGTTCCTATGGTTAAGAACGGGTAGGAAACTTCATGGACAATCTCTTGAATCAAAATATTAACTACCTAATATTTCTAATGGTGGGTACCTATTTACTTTTTCTTACTTTTATAACTTAGTATATTTATTTAAATTAAACCAATGACAGCCACTTTTGAACTGTTAATGAGTCTGTCAGTCAGAAATATGAAGTTAGTTTAGCCATTCCAAAGAGTAGTAGGTTCCTATGGATAAGAACGGGTAGGAAACTTCATGGACAATCTCTTGAATCAAAATATTAACTACCTAACATTTCTAATGGTGGGTACCTATTTACAGAACAGAAGTTACACGTGCTACCAATTTATACCCAAGAATGAACCTCCAAGATCTCAATAACCTGCCATAAGTTTCAAACGTTGTTTTGACAGTTTGATCACTGAATTTGCTTACAAATTACCAAATGAAAACTACATGGAAATCTTTATTGGAAATCCATAATGGACAGTAAAATGATAATTAACGATATCTAGGTGATTATTATGAAAAGTGTTTGGTCCGTGCCTGACCTGCCATTAGCTGGAGTGCTGGCCCAAATAACCTGGGTGACACGTTAGGGCTGGCACCGTTGGAGTTTTAAAAAGGGATGAAAATGTTATTAGATTTTTTTTCGGTGAATATGTACTGCTCTAGAGCAGGGATTGAATATAAGTCTGCAATATATGATAACAAACTTTCACGGTCCGCCAGAATAAATTATTTTGACTACTCATTTGTCATAAAGTTCAAAAATAACGAAAATGGTTTGGTTATGATAAAAAAATGGTTTAATATACCTATGATAAATTAAAATTATGAAATGCTTTGAAAAGTCACTGTTATAAGTTTATTTCTGACACGAAAGATTAGGTTCTTAATTTACCACACACACATTTTTTTAAATCATTTACGTAAACGCAGGTTTCTAGGTCAGGGTTCGATTTTATTGCACGCGCCAGTTTTTGGCAAACGTTAAAATGTTGGACGAAAATGGGTTTTACGCCGCTGTAGCGCTTGTTATCCCAGGAACACACAGCGGTATTTTATTAAACGTTTCGTAGTTTCCTACTAAAATGTAGGGATTTATGCGAGCCAAATGTTTTTCGCTAACCAAAGTTAGTTGTGGTCATGTCGAATACATTTTTATATGAAAATTTTAAAGGAGTTTTGACTAAATTAAGGTTTTTATCGGTGCGTAATTATTTTAATAAATTCACAGCTGCATCTGTTATATTATTGATAATGTTAAAACAGTCTTTTCTAAAATTCGTTTGTTATAGATATTTTAAAGTTAGTTATTTCAGCATTTAAAACGTTTATCGAACTAGAGTAAAATACATTCTTCATTTTAGGATAGTTTTCCTCTTGTTTTACTACTAATACTTGGAATTGCATTGCGAACACCCGTCGCTATACCTATAGGTTCCTATAGCTTCATTGAAACAGTTATGGAATTAATTAATTACTGTTACTGGTGTTTAACCGTTGTAATTAATAATAATAAATTAATTAATTGAAACACTACATTGTAAACGACCTGAAACAACCGTCATTTTTTAATGGTTACCGAACATTTCACTACTATGGTATATCTACTTTTTAATATTATCAGGGACAACTCTAATTCGATTTTTGCGATTCCTTGGATAATGCTGTTCATGTGGACCAGATATCTTTACTGAAATTGATTGAATCTTTACTTTAATTATTAATCAGTGAACATTGTAACAACAAAAAAAGAAGCACTATTTTTAAAATCTTTGATGTTAATTGGGCATTCCGAATCTCTTTAAGCAGAATTAATTCATCTGAACAAGAGCGAGCCCCTTAAAATATTTTCATTGATTTCACCCCTTCTTCAAGTTTAAAGCCACCAAGAGTGACAGCCCTGACTCGTAGCGTGAGCCTGCTAATGACAGTTCCGTCATATTGCGGAACTGCCGGTGTCGAAGACATCTTTTTAAATTCCTCTCACTTTCAAAGGAAATAAAATTTCATTCGCCAGCTGTGACGAATTGAAAAGTTTCAGAATGTGTATTTTTAATGAATGAGTTGAAATTTTATTTCTGGTTCTGTATCATAAAATTAAAATTCTAATAAAAACTTACAAATTTTTGGTGATCAAAAACTAGGCTACCGGTCTTGAGTTTGATTCCCAGATTGTGAAAAAGTTTTCTTGAAACCTAATTGTTAGTAATTAGTTGCCCAATTACCCATAATAAATTATGATAGCATGCAATAGCCTTTAAATTCAATTTTTAACCAATTAAACACGGTAGTGTACGAAAAATAGGGAATCACTCAGCCTATCCCGTCGTGTAAAAGATGTGTGACGTGTTTTTTAAAAGTAATTTTTTGTTTTTACTTGATTCATTTTCACTTCAGCGTTTTACGGGACGATGAGTAGAAATCCCAAAGTAGGTCACCCCGATTTTAAGGTATTTTCTCTTTATAACCATTATTTAAATACTTTATTATGTTTCTGTCTGCTGAGTTCTGAAAAATTAAGTGTCGAATCATGAAAATAAATAATAACCTACTTACGAATGAGAATAATAATGATCTTATAATGTCTCACTTTGTTTTACAATTTATTCCAATACGGAAAAATTATACTTACAGACAAATGGAGAACCGGAGTTCTTTTTAAACTCAGTTAAAAATAATCTGATCAAAAACAATAAACATTCGCAAAAGCTGCGGATTGGTTCCGTATAAATTATTTGACATAATATAATTCCCTATTCCATTTTTTTGTAATAATATGTTAGACAACGCCACCGTTCACTGTTTAGGTAACAGGCACTCAGTATTTACTAAGTTTACTTTAAACACAACCCAAAAAGTACTAATCTTCCACACGAGATAACCCTTCCATAGTCCTCCAACCCCCCTCTCCTGACTTCACAATCATATTATAGGCCAACGAACGATGTCCACTATGCACTAAGAAATAATTCATAGCTATCGGGTCGGCTATCGACCGCTTCTCCCCAAGCTGCTTCCAATAAGCTGCCAGTTACCGCTAACAGCTTATGTAGCTCGTCACACAAGCTGGCTAAGCGATAGAGGATTTGCATAGCTATCTGCCAGTTGAAATGAGACATGGAACTGAGAATCGAAATTATTAGTTTTGTTTTTAAAGTTTTCTGCATTGTTTTCTTTTACTTTAGAGCTGTTTATTTGTAAAACGTCATTGAATTTAGGTGGATCTTTATGATTCAGTAGCATTTGCTTCTTTACATTATTTTTTACTAATTCATAGATTTTTCTTTTGACTTCGAGTCTTCCGTCATTAGGTACTGAATACTTACTTGTGTATGTTATTTGTAGTTATTTTTGTATTTCACCTAAAAAGGGGTGTAATTTTTGTTTGAAAAACACCAGGAAGTTGTATTTAAAGAGATTGTAATATATATATAACACAAGATGAAGTTTTCATACAAAATACCTTGTCACTATTTTATGACTGTGGGAAACAGGTCATGAGGTATTTTATGCTAGTATTAAAACGAAGAATTGTTCGCATGATAATGCATGCCTTCGTCATTACTTATGCACTAAACTAAGCACGCTATTATTTCAATCGATTTTATACTTAGAACTACTACTAAAGCTTTTTATTTAGTAGTAGTTCTAAGAATAAAATAAATGTATAATTCTGTCGGAATTATATGAATCCTTTGGATGCGGGAAGCACAGAACCAGTCGAAGTGACGGTGCTTGATATGTCCAGCAGTGGACTTATTTCGGCTGAAATGATGATGATGATGATAATAAATAAGTCTCTTTAGATTCATGGATAAATCTACCCACTACACTGTACAACCAAATCCAGAAATAAACAACAGAAAATTTAAAGTTATGGGTACCTGGCATAATCCCCTGACGTGTGTTGGGGTAAAAGTTAATAAAACCATTGAATTATGAATATGGTTAATTGTTTAATTAAGTTTGTAATCCTACAGAAATATTTCTGTAAGTATATTCGAGGGCTGGACTGTATATACCTACTAGACAAAAGCTGTTTTCCATAATTTGGATTGAGGTCTAGAGTTCAATGACCTGGTTATAAAATAGGTATTCGTTAAAGACTCGAGTCAACGGCTCCGAGTTACAAGTTTGGGAATTAATTATTTCAAACGTCGTTATGGTTCTTAGGGATATTAAGGCCAATTTATTTTACATTTTTTCAGCTATTCGGATTATTTTGTTATTATTTTTCCGTACATAACTGAAATACACCGTGGTATAGATAATGACTTACCTACTAATTAAACCACCAATCACACTAGCAGAAAACAGGAGTATTGAATACGCAATTTCTCTAACAGATTCACGTACCTACTACACAAATTAATTTCGACTAGCAACGGGCTTATTTGCCAACATGTCCACTAACTCACACAAATGTAGGTATATTGGTATTATTTACCCTACATTTGAGTGGTACGTCATTAGGAGTAATTTATGTATGGTCGAGCCTGTGCTGTCAGCCGTTGCATAAACTGAATGAGGTACTGAATTCATCTGTGTATTGATGTTTTGATCAGTGATTGAAGCTTTAGAGGCATGAGGAACAGGGTGTAAAGTTCACTCATCCTCTATAGAAAAGGGAGGATCGTCCGACTAGGCGACTGGTCAACTATTGATGTCGGAAAGTTATATATATATATCGATCGCGCGCTAAACTTTAACTGCGCGATGCAGGATTTTGTGTGACGTCAGGATTTTGTGTGACGTCATAATTTCGTGTGACGTTAGATTTCTTAGTATGTATTTACAACCGCACATCAGCGGAAACAATTTGACATTAACATCGCCCTTAAGCCGTAGCTGTAAGGCCGATTTTCATTGTGTAAGTGTTAGCATTGATGTGCGATTTACTGTACCTGCATCACAACAATATTTCAGTCCGGAAATGATAATTTAACAAATATTTACAAAAAAAGATTTCAATAATATAACAATTACTGATCAAGGTACCCAATCCACTACAGCCACCCAAACCCATAACCCAATATGTTTTGTTTCCATGTCTTGCAATTGTCTTACACCAACCGGGGGTTGTCCTTGGGTACACTTGCATAGTGCATGCTGGGATAATCGTCGGTTGTTGCCTCATTTAATTAAAAACGTCGAACGGGCGTCTGCGAGTTGGCTTCGGCCCCTCGTACGCCTTCCAAAGGTCCGGGACCAATGGGGCCCGAGATATGTCGAAGACTTTTTAAAATAACAATTGAAACCGAAATTATGTAAAAGGCAACATTATATCATAACATAAAACATAACATCACGCCTTGTTTCCCCGAAGGGTTGGGCAGAGGTGTACCTGTAGTAGGTACTTACACCCATATTTCACCAGTTATAAGTATGTTTAGGTCCCATTAAATAGGGGGTGACCCTATTGTCATTAACCGGGCACAAATCCAGACTCCGGGCTGCTACTGACAAATTCCAGATAGAAAACCCAATAACACTTTGCCCGGCCCGGGAATCGAACCCAGGACCATGCTCAGCAGTAGCGCTTGCGACCACTAGACCAACGAGGCAGTATTATATACGAGACATTATATTATAAGGCTACGATTTCCTTGAAAAGCGATGGCCGCCACATAACGTCTGTAATCTACGGGTGAATGACGTCACTGAAATGTCATTTATGAAAATAAGTTGGTTTGTTTTCCTAGAGGGCGTTTTTTGACCCCGTAAAGTCAAACCCAGCTGCCATCATGTTCACGACAGTTGTCATTGCGGTCGTTGTGTGGCGGTCTCCAATCTTCTAGCAAACCGTAGCTTTATTAATCCGAAATTAATTATTTCTTCTTCTTTTTCGTGTGGTTAGTGATTAACCTGGTGTCAGAGTTTTAAAGCCACCCATGGGCTTCTAGCATGGCTTAAGATGACGTCGAGAAATATCTCTCAGGCATAGTTTCCTCACGATGTTTTCTTTCACCGTTTTTGAAGCAAGTGATTATTATACAATATGCAAATGAATCCGAAAAGTCAGAGGTGCGTGCCTTGGGTTTGAACTCGAGACCTATGACTTGGCAGTCCGACGGTCACACCACTAGGCTATGACGGCTATTAATTCTTTGCTAAGTACTTATTGATTTTCTAATGTTGATTCCTTCTAAAGTTGAACGCAGTTATATCTACTTACTAAAGTTTTGTATAACATCATCTCCTTTTTATAATTCCCGCGACGGTTACTCGATGTAAGTCAGTTAAGGACCGTCGAAGTTTCTGGAAAAGCTTCACGGTACTTCTAGCGTTGTCGATTTACTAAGTGCTGGTTAGGAAGTGATAAATTTTAATGTACCTAGATTTTGTATAGCTAGATAGGTATACGAGTTTGATATGTACCTAGGTCTACGTTTGATTATGTACATAATTGTTTGTATATGTGTTGTAAGTTGTTATAGATCTTTCATTGACTGATTATTGTTGTTGGTGACTTGCACGTCACAGACGTCGGCCATTGCTGAAAGTTTAAGGGCTAATTTCACCAATTGAACGCGTCCAAGCGCTGTCAGTGTCAAAATTGCTGTGGAATATTAAGTGCGGATTTCATCAATGAATCCGTGTTCGCGTTCAGTTTCATTGGTGAAATCAGCCCTTACACTGGCAGTTCTTGAACGTGGTTTAGAAGTGCTGATCGCGTTCTGTTTCTTTGGTGAAATCCGCACTTAGTGTTCAAACTACGGTCGCTTTTGTTTTGTATTGTAATGTTAATGTATTCTTTGATATATCAAACTCAAACTCAAAGCATTTAATTCAATCAAACCATTTACAGGCACTTTTGAACTGACAAGAATTCGGTCAGTCAGAAATATGAAGCTAGTTACCCATTCCAAAGCTTAAAAATTCCAAAAACTCCATACCAATAGAGAAGAACGGGCAAGAAAATCCACGGACACTCTTTTAAATAAAAAAAATGATACATACATATATTACCCGGTAAATGGTAGTAGCTCTTTAGTACATAGTGCTCACACCTGTGCTATGCAATTATAAAATACAAAGGAGATTGAGCTTATACAATACAAATATGGTCTTACAAGCTTCAGCAGTTCCAACAGTATTTTCAAAATGTTAATCAATTAGTTGTGGTTGTGGAGCAAGACCAGCAATATATGTAATGTATTGAATATTGTCTATGACTCATTGAGCTTGAATTAATAGAACCACGATGACTGAAAAGCTAAAAAGGCCAACAAGAAGTGAAGACAGCGAGTAAGCCTTGATTGTGAATTCTTAATTAAATTCCCTTATTAGATAAGTTGACTAAAAATAACCGATGATTGGTAGTTTAGCATCAAAGAACTCATCAGGCTAATATATAGCCTAAAATAAACCAACCCAAAAACATAAACTAGCGGACATTTTTTTTGAGGCAAAGTCAATGTCATTAATGTGCTTTAAATACCGTAGAACAAAGCTTAAATTTAAAAAAATACCTCGATCTCCATTAGTTAGTTTCGTTGGAGTACGCTTTTTTGATACCAAAGTAAAGCCACTCCCTAGACTTTATCACAAACTCGTTCATTTAAAAATCGAACATATAAGTCCCTCCAGTGATGCATAGTTGTTTGCAACTTTTCAAACTTTCAACTATTAGTTGGTATGCCTACAGACATAGTACATATGTTCGCAATTCCCGATATACGTGCATCAAGGGAACCCGTAAACTACCCAGGAATTGCATTGTAGATTATTTTGTTGGCTAGCCGGCTGAAATGTTACCGTTCGTAACTTTCAGAACTGTCCAAGTTTACGGTATTCACTTCGAAAGGCTAACGCGGCAGAATCATAAAGAGTTTGAGCTAGTAAAAACATGTTTTGGTGAAATCGCACTGGGATTTTTCAAGTGAGTTAGGATTTTTGAGTTGAAAGTTGTTATTAGTTTCTGTGCTCAAGTGCGGAAAGTGGCCGCTAGTTAAAAATAAACACAGTACTTTCTAGCTGTGGATTGCGAAAAGAAGATGATGTTCTTGTATAGGATTAGACTATAATTAGTAATGTTTCTGCTGGACATAGGCTTCTTCAAGGCTTCGCCACAACACCGTATCTTCCGCCTTCCGAATCCAGTCTGTCCCAGCCACCGGTCTTAAGGTCGTCGGTTCATCTAGCTGGGCGGCGTCCCACACTACCGAGAACTCCACTCCAGGGCTCCACCGGCCATTGCATCGGTCCTTGGACAAACATGGCCCACTATCACATCAATTTGCTTTCTCTGCAAGCTATGTCGGTAACTCCGGTTCTTTTCCGGATAATTTCATTCCTGATTTTATCCTTCAAAGAAACTCCGAGAATAGGCCGGTTCCATAGCACACTGCGCGACCAGCGAGTAGTGTGATGGTCATTCATAATTCATCAAAATATGGCAAGAAATACATGATTGATTTTAGCAATAGAAAACATTTAGAACCTTTAGAATATTGAACACGTTTTGGTGAACATTAACAGATTTTTCTACGAAACATAAGGTAGAAACTGCAGCAATAGCAGTGATAGCCTAGTGGTGTGACCGTCGGACTGCTAAGTCATAGCTCTCGAGTTCGAACCCAAAGCGCGCACCTCTGACTTTTCAGATTCATGTGCGTATTGTATAATTATCATTTGCTTAAAAAACGGAGAAGGAAAACATCGTGAGGATGCGTGGGAGATATTTATCAAAGACATGTAAGAGGCCCATGGGCATAAAAACTCTGACACCAGGTGAGTCATTAAACACACAAAAAGAAAGAAGCATAATAGCTGTAGGTGTCTGGTTATAATTCTCAGACCTTTTATTGCATTCTTGAACTTTCTAAAGCGACTACTTTGATATAAGTACTAGCATTTATCATCCATTCTTCGAGTGTACGCGTTATTTCTGATTGAAAAGAGTACCTATTCAGCTAGACGCTTTCGCTACGCTTTTATCAATGTTTTCTATTCGTTCGTTGAAGTTAACCAACTTCAGTTACAGAACACTTACAAGGTTTCAGCCAACTGTTTGTTGTTTGCAGCATATAAAGGGTTGTATTTGTACCATTTTTCAGCTGAAGTCATATACTCGTAAATGGTGTATTTTATGCTATCGATAACATTGTAATCAGAATTTAGTTGAGAGCAGCAAGTCCCATGACTTTGGGTATTTCGAAACAGTGTTCGAAAGAGCCGAAAATCTAACAAATAAATTAAAAAGAGCCGAATATCTATACAAATAAATTAAAAAGAGCCGAATATCTATACAAATAAATTAAAAAGAGCCGAATATGTATACAAATAAATTAAATTGAAGTGTCTATTTGTAATATCAAAAACTGCTTTTTACTAAATTCAATGCAATTAATTTTTTATTAACTTTTGTATGTCTGTATGTCTGTTTGTTGCGGCTAATCTCCGAAACAGCTGAACCAATTATGACGGGACTTTCACTGGCGATAGCTGATGTAATAAGGAGTAACGGCTTTAATTTTAGAAAAAGAATTAGGGTCCACGCGGGCGAAGCCGGAACATACATCCAGACAAACGGATAAAAATTCTTCTTTACTATTTTATTATTGTATATGTTGCAGTAAGATGGTTATAGGCTGTAATATTGTATATGAAAGAAAGAAAATATATTTATTTGACTCAGGTTAAGGCACACAATATTCACACAAAAAAAAAACAGAAAAAAATTGTGCAGTTATTGGATGCGCCAAATGTGGCCAGTTCAGCATAAATGCCAGACAACTAGTGTCTGACGCTGGTTTCGAACCACTGGTGGAGCGGTTCATAACCGTCACAGTGCTCTAGTTTTGTTATTGCGACCAATTTCAAAGTAACGCTCGCCAGCCGCTGCTCCGACACTGCTCGCTTTGCTCGCTCGGGTCGTGCGTAGTTGGTCACACTTCTAGCTTAACCTAACCTATATGGTCGCAGTGCCCTAATAGTTATATTACTAGATTGTACTCGTATCATTGTTATATTCCTATTAACACAGTTATGAACAGCTTTCATATAACTACACTCGAGAGCAATGAATCCAGGTCACTTAAAGAATCCTAAAAATCTCGGAAACTAAAAATGCTAGGTTAATGCAATAAATTGTATTTAATAGACAATGTAATACTCCTTAAATGAAGGTATTAAAACTTCTTAGTTATTGTAAAGTTATATCATAAAAAAATCAAATTTGAAAAAGGGCCACTTTCGAAGATGGAACTACGAAATTACAGCATTTGGTTTTGCTTTTGTTTGTAATCTGTCATTTATGTGGGTACATAAACCATGTAGATAGTGCTCTATATTCATTATTCAAGCTGAAATTATGTCGCTTACGCCTGAAGAATGCACCAGAATACTTACAATGCTGGAAACCGGCCGGAGTCAGCGCGATACAGCCAGGACTGTCGGTGTGTCGCTGTCAACAGTACAAAGAGTTCTCCGACGTTACGAAGAAACTGGTTCTAACCTACGCAGACCAGGAACGGGCAGAACCAGGTGTACCACAGCACGAGAAGACCGATACTTGGTGAACACCATGCTTCGAAATCGCTTTCTTACAGGAACTGAACTCACAAATCAGTTTCGACGCCTCGGAGGAAGTAACCCAAGTGCATGGACAGTAAGACGTCGGCTTGCTGAATCTAACTTAAAACCCCTTAGACCTGCAAACGGCCCTAAACTGGAGCGTGGGCATCGTATTTCAAGACTAAGATATGCCCAGAGCCACGTAAATTGGAGTATTGAAGATTGGTCAAAAGTTATGTTCTCCGACGAATCAAAATTTATGCTCTACAAGCACGATGGAAGACACAGAGTGTATCGAAGACCAGGGGAAAGATTCAAGCAAGCATGCATCGAAGAAAAAGTAGCCTACGGTGGTGGGTCTGTACTTGTGTGGGCCGGAATTTCTTCTGAAAGTCGCACAGAGCTGGTGATCATAGAAAACGGCTCTTTAACTAGCGAAAGATATGTGGAAGAAATCCTCAATGATCACGTTGGTCCATTTATGGTCAATTTAGGTGAGGATGCTATATTTATGCATGACAATGCCCGACCTCATACAGGTAGGATTGTGAATGACTACCTTCAAGAGATGAACATTACTCGTATGGAGTGGCCAGCGCGCAGCCCGGATATCAACCCGATCGAGCATGCTTGGGACGAGCTAGGCAGATGCGTAAAACAACGAAACCCTCCCCCAATCACGCTTCGTGAGCTCAAAATTGCTCTCACAGAGGAATGGGAGAATATTCCCCAAAATCGTATAAGGAACTTGGTGTACAGCATGCCAAACCGCGTAAACGCAGTAATGGAAGCACGAGGACGCAATACGAAGTATTAAAATTCAAGAAAATCGTAATAAAGTTCAAAAATTTCATGTTTCCTATTTTTGTTTTAAGGAGAGATCAGCAGTTTTTTTCTTTATGTAATTTTGTGTTAATAAAATGTATGGTGACTCATATTTTTTTTACTTTCATTTAAGGAGTATTACATTGTCTATTAAATACAATTTATTGCATTAACCTATCATTTTTAGTTTCCGAGATTTTTAACATTCTTTAAGTGACCCGGATTCATTGCTCTCGAGTGTATATTACAACGATATAACAATATCTCGGCTACAATTATCTTACTGCGACATAATATAGAAATAGATGTTGACTTTATGTGAATGTAACCTATTGTAAACAATCTATAATAATTTTCAATTAATAGTCATTTCCATCGGCATAATAAAGTAAGTATTCACGAAGGTTTTAGTAATTACATTAGTAATTCTTTAGCGGTAAATGAATTTATGAAATATTAATTTAGTCTCGTCTCTTGAAAATTCCCATATCATTTTTTTGCAAATTGAGTCAAATTAAATTAACTATCTTTGGGAATATGAGCCTATGAAGATACATTTAGAACGAAAATGGTTATTAAATAGACACCTTTTCCATTTAATTACGGTGATTGCTATCAATGTTTTTAATATGGTTTTATTAAATTTAAATATAAAAATAAGAAAATGTGAAACTGCTGTAAGCAGTGCGTTTTGTGGGTGAATATAATATGTTTATCCGTTTTTTTTTATGTGACTTTCTATGAAGTATTTAATAAATAATAATAAATAAACTAGGAACGTAAGTAGTGATTCTATTCCTGTATCCAGAAAAGTATAAACGTAGGTACTATCTATGATGATACGCATGTATCCCTGACCAAGATCAATTTCTTAACCAACTACGAGACCCAGTTACGAACCAAAAACTGTAAATATATTACAAGCTCTCTATAATAAACTACGTGTCTCCTACACACAATTTATTCCCACCGATAACATGTACTTTAATATGCATAGCGTAGGTACCGATATTAGTATTTATACCTCGTCGATCCAACATGTTAGAATGAACAGTCCCGATAGACAAGAATTTACCGCGTCTTAAGACGAAAACTTTATCCATATATATTAGAGGAAAGCCACGTTCAGACGAGATAGCTTTGTAGTGGATGTGGCGAATAAATCTTGCAGTAACTTTGGTTCAGATTTTGTGAGTGGCGGCTATGACGGGTGCTAGGCGTCGTATTGATTTTTCCATTGCAGTCCTGTGTTGCCGTCTCTGTATTGAAGTTTAAAGCAAAGGTCTTTTCGTTGGTCGGTGTTTTCTTTGAGATGTTGTGTTCTGACTATTAAAAAGCGGGGATGAAAATGTTTGTTTTATTTTATATTTTTCGGGTGTGAATGTAGCTGGGAACTGTATGCATTATATTATAGTGTACTAATAGCTGCGCCCCGCGGTTCCAACCGCATAAGTGTCTTTCCCGTGGGAATATCGGTATAACATAACCCTAGATGTAGTAACGCAGGTCTACCCATGTGCCAAATTTCATCCAAATCTGTTCAGCCGTTTTAGCGTGAAAGCATAACAAACAAACCAACTCCCTTTCGAATTTATAATATTAGTTAGGATAGGATAGGATTATATGATTAACATACACAACACACACACACAACACATTTTACTTTGTTTTTATTTTTTATATTTTTATTTTTCAATGAGTGTGTTTAGTTTAATTTGAGATCTCCTATACTTGTCTCAATAAATATATTTTTTTTCTTTCTTTCTCAACTGGCGAAATGTGGGTGTACTATAGGTACACCTCTGCCTAAGAATTCTGGAAATACAGGCGTGATGTTATATGTATAAGAAATACAGCAGCAGTTTGGTAATACGCTATATTAAACACTACTATACAACTAGATAAATTATATACCCCTTTCAAATCACCATTTTCAAACTAAGATAAACTTTGCAATGTCGCTTCGCGTGAAAACGAGTCTTAATAGAGACGGGAGGACGCTGTATGCGCCCCGAGTCTGCCTGCTGAATTATTAATGTACTCTCTGAGAAACATGATACTAGGCGACATCGGCACGTAGCAAACTACGGTATAACTACTTTTGCGATTCGAAAACAAGTTGCAGATAGGAAAATGTAAAGGTTTAATTTTATAGTGCATTGAGGATTTCTTTTTGTTGAATTGGGTATATTATTTACTTCTTTTGCTAGATGGTTTTTAAGTTATGTAGGTCAAATAGGCATACGCTCAATGTAAAATAATGGTATTCAGAGCTCAGTTGCATAATGACCACTTCGCAAAATGTCAACCGGACTCAAAATGTCCATTTCTCAGTATGACTCTTTCGCAAAATGACCACTTTGCAACATGTCCATTTTTCAGAATGTCTCTTTCGCAAAATGACCATTTTGCAACATGTCCATTTTTCAGAATGTCTCTTTCGCAAAATTACCACTTTGAAACATGTCCATTTTTTTGAATGTCTCTTTTGCAAAATGACCACTTTGCAAAATGTCCATTTCTTAGAATGTCTCTTTCGCAAAATGCTATGCAAATGTCCATTTTTCAGAATGTCTCTTTCGCAAAATGACCACTTCGCAAAATTCAGCTGTACCCGGTTCCACTCGAAGCTTAACCCAACATAGTCGAAAAAAGGTTTAGCAGATGATGATAACTTGATATTCTAAGTATTTAATTTTGTGGAACCATTTCTAACCTTTTTAAAATCCAAAATAAAAGTTCTGCAAAGATCATATAGCTTATAAACTGTATTTATGTTGTAAGTCCCTAAACTACACTCACTAGTAAAGAAGGTCTACCTAATACTTAAGCGGTACTACAATCTCAAAATCATAGCATAATGTAGGTTTTTTTTTGTAAAATCATTGCGTAATTTCCAGTATCAAAACACATAACATCACGCCTTGTTTTTGCGAAGTGTTGGGCAGAGGTGAACCTAGAGTACACCCACATTGCTGAAGTCCCGTGTAATAGGGAGCAAGCCTATTGCATCAACCGGGCATAAATCTAGACTCCGGGCAGCTACAGAGAAATTCCAGATAAAAAACCCAATAACACTTTGCCCGACCAGGTCCAGATTCCTATGTATTTTTAAATTGTAAAGTAAGTAGGAACCACGTTCTTAAGCGGCTTAAAATCTAATCAATAATATTAAACGCACAAATTGACTAATAGTTTAGTAGCCACCTTCAAAGTTCTTGTTTGTCGCCAACTCGTCAGGGAATTCATTCAATTTAAGTTAGTTTAGTTAAAAGCAAGGCTGAGTCATTATTGTAAAATCTTTTACCGTGGCATGTAACTTTCTTAATGGTTTATTGGTTTTTAGACTTTACTCTTACCTGCGGTCCGGCAGGCTAACAGTTTCATGCTAACAAATATATATTATGCGAATTTGATCCTTATTACTACTAGAAATTGTCCAACTGACAGGTTCACACATTCTCTCGACGGTTGGACTGCAATATTTTATCAATACGTGATGAAAAAACCAGAGGGATGATGGGAAAGACAAACATGTATGGGATGGGACTGACAAAAGCTACCGAAAAAATTGTGTCAAACCCGAAACGCTTTGAGAGCGATTGCCACTTGTCCCTACCCTACCACTACCCATTAGGCCCTCTGATAAGTAAATTACATGACATGTCTTGCTCGTCAAACATAAAAAAACAATGTGTCTTAATAATTCAAATAGGCTGTTGTCCAAACCTGTTACATTTACCTGTTTGCAAAAATTCTCCGTGTTTGCACCAAATCCAATAGCTTAACCTCAAATATAAAATGTAGCTGCCATAAATGCTAAAACAGAACCAGTCGTAATCGCTACCAAAGAATGCACAACCAGTTTAAATAAAGCAGATTACAGCAGCCCAGAACAATCACTAACCACGATACAAACAAATCTAAATAAATCCCTATTCATACTATACTTGATGCGCTTGAGCATGGCAATAGCGGTTATTGCCCTTTTCCTAATATGTCATCGTGAGAATCATCATCATCATTTTTTAAGCCGAAATACGTGCTGGACAGAGGCCACCCCAAGCATCATCACATTAACCGGCCCTGTGCTTCTCGTATCCAGTAGATTCCTGCAGCTTTCACAAGGTCATCGGACCACCTTGTGGGAGGCCTTCAGGGTCTCAAGTCTGCTATTACAATAGTGTCAGAATGGTCTATCATTGATTTCATAATTGTTGATTTTGACAAGTTTGGTAATCTACTAACATATTGGCGTCATTATGACTTTCCAATGGTCAGCCACTGACACTCCATTGAAAGAAATGGCATCTATTGGTAATCTCGTACATAATGAAAAATGAATGACTAAAATTTTGACAGTTCCTTTGATCAGTGACCTGCCATGAGAACGTCATTGTGCAGTCATTTCTTTTAATTCGTTACAAGTATCGTGTTTGTGGAATACAATGATCAACCAATGTTCGACCATTATGAATTTAGCAGATTACGAACTTTTAGCAAAATGACAATGGGATCGTGTTGGAATGACAAACTTATAAAAATAGCAGACTTGGGCCCCTGGTACAATAAACTGACATAAGATCATGATAGCTATAGACATCGAAATTAAAGGACTCAATTTCCATTTTCAAAATGAAGAATTCTAGAATCTGTCGATGAGCCTATATAGGTGAGCCAATGACCGTGATTACCAAGCTAAAACGCACAAACTATAATATAATTGGCAACATAATCTTCAACATGACAATTAATATGTATGGAAAAGCTAACGCTTATGCTTACGCCGCCGCCCGTCAGAAGTCTCAACACTAACAATAAGGTTTACGAGCACAAAGTTTTGTTAGTAAACAGTACCTCGCTTTCTGTCGCGGAAGAGATGCAGCGGATAAGCATGACCCCACATTATATTTCTGGGGAGCACGCTATTGTAGTGGAGTAGCGGTCATATAGTAAACGAGAAGCGAGTTCATATTTTTCTCGTGTTTTATGGTTTCTCTCAGCTACTTCATAAAAACACAAAAGCTTATTTAAACATAGATACTTTTGTAACACACGTACACATAATTACTAATTAAGTCATGTAATTCAGGTATAAATCATATAGATTACGTGTGACTCCGGTTTTACCTTTTTTGTTTATACCTTTTTAGTTGGCGTTTTCGTAGGGTTAAAGTTTTTAACTTTCTTGTTATTAATAGTCACCAATCTTTGGATTTGGTGTACTAGGTACGATGATAAACTAGTTTATTGAAAAACCTTTTACATTTGATATGAGGGAAGTCATTTGTAATCTATGACTGAAAAGAACGATATCTGTTTCGATACTATGAATAATAATAGATAAACAACTGCCCACCAGGATACCACGTCTCCTAGGTTCTGTACATATTTATGTATGTATGCCCAGACTCAGAACAAATATATGTAGGCTGAACAAACATTTATTTTGTGCTAGGATCGAACTGCTATTTATTGCTTTTGCCGTGTGGTCAGAGCTGTGAAATAGACAAGCGTCTTTTATTGTTCTCATGGGAAGCGAGGCGACAATATATTTTTAGGGAAGCATTGTAAATTGCACGATACATTTGCAGGAATAGACACGAAGAAGGAAAAATCAATTTGTAAACAGAGTAATAGTAAACTTGAATATATGACAGCATTAATTGTAGCAGAAAACAAGATAAAAGAGCTAAAAGATTACCTAAGGCATGGTGTTTTCATCAATCCAAGAAATTCCATTAAAGTTTCATTCAATTCTGCTTATATCAATCGATTATATTTTTTTTTTTTTTTTTTGCCAATTTCAATTATCAATGTCAAATCTCATTATTTGTATTATGATCATCAAAGTATGTGCTTATTACTGAGTAAGTTAGCTTGACTTCTGATCTGATATTAATTTAAGCATGTGGTGTTTACCTATAAGTGATTGTTACACTGTAATTTTATTGTTAAGCATGTGTTCTATTAAAGTAAAATAAAATCAAATCAAATCAAATGCTAGCTGCCGATAACTGATGCGATTTTCGATCTTAAAACTTAATACGTACGCTTATTACAATTGCAATGCAACAAATGTAGCCCCGCTACTAATATGACCTCATCCTAACATCTACAAGTGGAATTTGTACTAGTCGTATATATTTTACCGTTCCTAACAAATTTATATCGTCGCCGGACAGGGTCGAAGCGAAGCTATGGGTGGATCGATAGATCTGTTAGGTAAACTCAGGTTGTCATGGCCATGTGTGGGATGGAAAATAGGTTTTCAAAAGTAGAAAAACTGTTTTCCATCCTACAAATAACGATATTTGTACACCGTTGGCTTCAACTATTTTTTTAACACTATTCTGTAATACCTTTTACCTATGTTTCACGTTGACTTAGAAACCTCGTCGTGGCTCAGGGTGGCAAATACTGACGTAGTTTCGATGAAGCTACGACTACCTCATGGTAGAACTCCTGAGATAAAATACTACTTTTTACATATTGGTGGTGGTTCGGCGTTGTCGTATTATTTGAAACTGAGACTACCATGTTCTGATGTTTTTCGTCACGCGTCGCTTTGTGCGGCCCGCACTGAATTCAAACATGGCGTATGAGTGCGTTTACGAAGAAGCGATTTTAGACGCGTTTGCTTGAAATGGAGCGTTTTTTGCGGCCGAGCCCGCGGCTGACACCACTGCGTCTCACGCGGCGTTTATCGCAGCGGCAATTCTCGATGAAGCGATGCCCGCGGTGGAATCTTCTGCCAGTGAAAGTGGTCGGTATGATTGAGTATCCCGCGTGCGCTGCAGCGTTGCCCGCCGTGTGCTTTGCACACACACACGCTTGAGGAGTTGCCGCGGGCGCAGCGGCGGGCAGCTCCACGCTTCCCGCCCCGCATCTCTATGAACAACGTCTTAAATTGCCATTCATTTTAGTTTACGCGTGCAATGATAAGTGCCGCTTGACGCGCCACCGCTCCGTAAACAGAAAAATCGTACAACGCGCCGCGAGACGCCACGCCCCGCGTCTCCGTAAATGAGGCCTAAGGCCGAGATCTATAAACATTACTTAGCTCGTACTTTGACCTAGACATATCCCCGTCTCTATCTTGTAGTTTGACAGCTGTGCGAAAGTGGCAAGAATAAAGCTTAGCCCGAGAGGCCTTGCAACCTACTCTACCTTTCTTGTAAAAAGGGTAGTAGATTGATGAAAGTGATAATTATTAGCCTTATCCAATTTGACCATGACCAAGTCTTTGTGTTTTGGCTTTAGTGCATATAACTCATTTCTCTTATATTTTATGACAGAAGGGGAGCGTCGTAAATGTTCTAATAACGATGCGGTGATTTTGCAAATTTGCCATAAAAATGTAATAAATTGCACCCCATATATTAGGTAGGATGCGTATTTAATAACTTTATTAGGTAGGATGGCAGTGGCAGCGCATGAGAGGATTAAAAACTGTAAAAAAAATATATTGCCAGGTGCCATTTATATTTCGAATAAAAGTAGCTTTATTTTCACTCAAGATTTTTTTTAAATTTAATAAAAAAGAAGGTATTTTATATAACTACTACACTATGAAAGTAATATTTTACCATTTTCATTTTACAATTTTATTAGTTTCGGAGAAAAACGTTTTATTACTCAGTTCTGAAAACTGCAGACACGCCATAGTTCTTAATGCCACTCCAACTTTATAGCTCGACAACATTTACTGTAAACATAATCCAATATCCTTAAATTAGAAATGGCGAACTGAAAAAATATTAAGATTCGTTAAAACTGTTAAGAGAAGTTTGACTAGGTGCTTATTTAGGGAAGTTAAACGTTAAATATAATTATTAAACATAACTGGCGAAATGTGGGTGTATTATGGGTACACCTCTGCTTTACCCTTCGGAAAAACAAGATATGGCGTAATGTTATGTTAATAATTAAAATATGTTAAAATATGCTTCTTTCTGTCTGAAAAGGAACTTTCCTTTTCAGACAGAAAGAAGCATATTTCAAATAGGTTTATATTTTTGGCATTATTAAGTTTTTGTTAAAGAAAACATTACAACGCAACATATACAACACAACAGGCTAAAATAATAAAAAAAAATCTAATGTTCAAACTCAATCCAATTCATTTATCAAACTTACACTTAGTTCACAAGCATACAAGTGACATAGCGTGAAATTCTAACCAACAGAAAACTTAGACAGATTGAACAGCGGGTCCCAAACAAGGCACAGCCTGTACATATCTTGGTGAGCCCAAACACTGCACAAAGTTAACAATTTAAAGGGTTCTGCTAGCGCAAGATTGATATTGATAATTACAAAATAAAATTCAAAATAATAATCATAAAATTTACAAATATGTGATTGAAAACAAGCTTATTACATTGAATAAACATACAAAAGCAGTTAGGTGAGTAAGTGTGGAGTATAAATGTGAGTGTAGTTACGTATTTTTATCAGAGGTAATACAGTTAATATTAACAGGTACATAAAGATGTAACAAGATCTTCCAAGTGTCAGAATTGCAGTAGTCTTGCTATACCAGTGAGACTAACATTCTTAGAACAGATGTTTTTATTATTAAATGTTCTGAATAGCTAGAATTTTAGTTTAATAACGTGATATTTTATGTTAATTTAGTGAAAGTAAACCTACTGGCTAATGAAATAAGGTATTATATTAAATGTAGCTACCTACGCGAGGTCACGGATTAGCTGAGTCGAGTGCAAATAATTTGTTTATATAGCTTTTGTTAGATTTCAAGGTTATTTTTCTTTTTTTGTTTAAAGAGGATAGACAGGTCGAAAGGGACAAAAGGGTGACATATTACCAAGTTATTGGGTTGTGGAGGTCAGTCACTCCATGTAAAATACTGGTATTCAGCTGCATCCAGTTAGACTGGAAGCCGATCTGATTACCCGATTTTAGCAGTAACAAGCATGCAAAAGCAAGCACCAAGCAAGTGCAAGTCAAGCATGTGTGCTTAAATATACTTATTTTTTAAATAACTTTCATCATCATCATCAATATATTCTTACTACATACATAAACTCAATTCCTCTTCCTTTAGGGGTAGGCAGAAACTACAGACCACAACCTGCTACGATACTTACTCCTTTTGTTTCGTTTGTGTTCATGCAACTGCAGGTCAATTCTCGTACTTAAAAAACGTTTACAGTCAAGTTGCAATCTGTCAAACTTGTCAAAAATGTGGGTAAATAGATTGAGATTGTAGGTATTTTTGACAGATTGCGAGTAACATACAAATTCAAACTTTCTTAAAAATTCCGGGAATTGCCCCCTCCTGTTACACGCTCGCCGGTTGCAAGTACTACGCACCTGTCCTTTTGGAAGAACATCACCTAATATTATAACCTTCCTGGGCGGGACGTAGCGGCGTTTCCACTCACATCTGCCTTTTGTTAGTCGCTTTTCATTCATGCTCTCAACATTACCAAACCATCTAGACCTACTATTTAAAAATATTCTCACTACATCTTCTTTTAAATCGCAGCGTTGCCCTATCGCATCATTCCTCAGCCTATCATTCATATATATTCTTATATTCGTCAATAATAAATTTAAAATTTTAAGCATAATTCACTTGTTACCGTTAAAATAAACTGCGAATATCGATTACAAATAGGTATATGTCATCATAACGTAATATACTACTAAACTTGTTTTAATAATTAAACTATTCAATTGATGTTGATTAATTCTAAATCTTAATTCAATAAACGTTATCAAATTCAATTCAAAATTCCATCTAACGTGAAAGAGGAGTTTAAAGACTATAATTTACCGTTGCGTGCAAATCTAATGAGTTTGTGAACCCGCAAATTGAAATTTAATTTTAGATTTAAAGTCATTTTGATCTCCTTATAACGCAGGCGAATATATTTTGTATTTGTATTTTGAGAAACACATAAAACATTAATATTATTTTACCCTAATGGCATTTAAACTACGGATGTGTTAGTTAAAATATTTGAGAAAAAACGCGTTTTAAAAACAGAGAACTGCTGGGGCTTTAATTAAAATTCTAAGTAGCATTTAAAAGATTTTAGAGAAAGATATGCAAGCTTTATAGTATCCAGTTGCATCCTTCTGTTTATTTTAGTGCCGGGCATTATAGCAAATTGCAATGTTAATTACACGACGCTCTTTTAATATATCCTTCTTTCCTTCCACATTTAGACTTGAGTTATTGAGTTCGTGTTTCGCATAACAAATTACTGCTACGCCGTAGGCACGTAGCGCCGTAGACGCCTACGGTTTGCTACGAATGAAAAACTTTTCAAAATTTTGTGCAGACTTTAGTTTCGGTAGTTGGTGATGTTTAATTTCGTCCGTCAATCTGTGTTTTGTTTGACGAGTCGTAATTTTGTTTGGGTCAACCATGACTTTTTTGTCTAAAAAAAAAAATCGTTCAGAAATTTTTACAATAGTTTCTTCCAGGAATTATTTCAAAAGTTGTAGGTGTTACTTATGTTACTTAGGGTCTCTATTTATTAAATTTTTATGTCACACGCCATGGCTAATATTTTTATTACGGACCAATTATGCACTTGGCAAACTTCTCACCTGTCTGATATTTAATTCATGGTTAAAAGACCTATCGACTCAAATGGACTGGTTTATCTCAATCATCTACATTCCCTAATGTTTTAAGTACAACACTAGCTAAATATGGATATTTTATTTTGAACCACCAATGTAACTATTCAAAAAGATTATACTCTAAATATACGGAGTTCTGTAAAGCTAATATCAAAATTAACGCAAGCCTCGTTAGTTGCACACATTTCTCTTAATGGGCTCACATACTTTACACAAATGGGTTGGTAAGACTGCCTAATACTGTGGTCCGGTTGCATTTGAATAACATTAAAATTTTATGTCCCACTGCAGAGTAAAGGTTTCTTCTCATACAAAGAAGGCACTGGGCATTGATCACCATGCTTGCTCAAGACGAACTATCTCTCCCTATTATTGTCCCACTGCCTTTGTAGAGTATTTTATTACTCGTGCATAAGTTTTAATAAATAAATAATGTCCAAGATTAAATTAGAAAGTAAATACATATGAATTGAAAAAGTCGCTTTGGTACTTGCCCAAATTTGAACCCACAGTCTCGTGCACAAAAAGCGACACGTTTCCTATCACGACGGCGACGTGTCCCCACATAAAATATTTAAATCATTGTTTATATAAAACTCCCAAAAAATATTAGGTCGGGCGCTTAGCAACACTTTTTCATCCAACAAAAAAATCATTGACTTGAGAAAATATCACGATACGATACAAACGACTACATAATATTGTCTTCGTTAACATTTCAATAAGAAAGGTAAATTATGGAGAAAAAACAACATTTAAATTACCTCCTTGTTCTAAAAAAATAAAAGGTGACTGGTGAAGGTACAACCTTCATATCGGCACAGGCCAAAAGCGATACAGCCTTCGGCTTAATAAACGGAGGATTAAAAAAACACGTTCGTCTCGTTACGTTAACGTTCCTTGAAATAACGAAACTGGTTATTCATGAGTCCTCACGATACAAGTCCCGAATACATAATTCAGTTGAAAAATTTCGTTATTTTCAGTTCTCAGTATTTTTTCAACTGTTTGCTTGAATATTTATTTATTTATTTGCGTCTCATTTTATTTATATGGTTGGATTCAGAAACCCTGAGAAAAGGTTTTCAATTTGAGAGCATATGTACTCGAGAGTTCCACGAAAATATTCTGATATTTCGGATAGTGTTTTTGCTGATTTTCAATAAAAAACACCCGAAAATTAATTTTAGCCACACTAATATTTGTCATCCATTATATCGTTTTTTAAAACATACTTTTAATCTAGAACACTAATTCAAGTAGTAAACAAATTGTTTCTCCAGTCTTGAATTCCACCATAATATCCTCGTATTTTATAGAAGCTTACCCATTAACATTATAATTATGACCGGGTACGTAGTTACACGGCTTTAGTAGGCTATCAACTGGAGGAGATTACTGATAATATAATTTGAGTTGCTAGGCAGGCCCTTTGGTAACAGATTGATAAGTTGTCCCGAAGATTTGAAGTTAATCAGGAACTTACTTAAACATGCTTGGTAAGGAGCTCGTCGCTAAGTAACAACTGCCGCACGGGTCGATCCATCAGGTTAAGCTACGCTTGCCGGGGTTGGTCTGTGGATGGGTGACCATCTTTACATACCGAGACTCCTCCGTGCCTCGGAAAGCACGTTAAGCCCGAAAATCACTCAGTCAATCTATCAGTTACGGGTCGTCAGAAGCCCGAAAATCTGACAACCAGTCTTACCAAGGGGTATCGTATTACCCAGTTACTGGGTTGTGGAGGTCAGATAGGCAGTCGCTCCATGTAAAAAACTGGTATTCAGCTGCATCCGGTTAGACTGGAAGCCGACCCCAATATAGTTGGGAAAAGGCTAGGCAGATGATGACTTAAACATGCTTGGTCTACTTATGAATTTTTAGTAGTTGTAGATTTAGGTGAAACTGTAAAGCCAATATTGGAGGGATGGGGAAAATGTCGTGAGGAAAGTATTAGACTATAAATGTGGATGGCTTCAAGTGTAGCGGAAGACCAAAGAAGCGTGTGAAAGATGATATGGCTAGAAAGGGGGTGTCTACCTAGATGACGACTAATATAGAAGTATGGGAGAAAGGGACATGTTGCGCCGACCACAAATAAATTGAGATAAGGACAAGAGAATGATGATAACGTAAGGTCGAGATTGATAAAGTACTTTGGCATAGAATTATTTGTGTCACTGTCACACAACTATCAAATTACCAGTGCAAGAGATGAGAACATTATACTACTAAACCCAAAGCAGGTCTTAAGTAGTTTTTATCAATTTGGGCTTGAAATGTGTAAAGATCATCGTTAAAGCTAAGATGTAAAAAGGATGCTGGACTAATGTGAAATGATACACCTTTTCAGTACGAATATTTCTGTATTTAAATTCTTGCACACATACGAACTTGGTATGTAGCAATGTTTAACAAAGTATTTAATATTAAATTTATTTCAATTAGGCATCTTTTGATCAAATATAATACTTATTCAAATAGTGAAATTATATATACCTATCAACTGCCAGTTCTATTATGTAAAAAAAAAAAAAAAAAACATTATTGTACAAACTAAAATATAGCGTCGAAAAATTCATCCACATCGCTGTCGACTGGTAGTATGCCCAAGAGACTGGCCGCATTGCCACGTTGTATCGCAATGCTTAGCCTCTTGCCAAGGTAAAAACCAGCTCTTGGGTCACGGGAAGTGTCAACCAGTCGTTTAGAGATTTCAGTGAACAGACCATGAGCACTCGGACCCCACGGCCCTAGGGTTTCAACCCCAAACGGCTCGAAAATATAGTTACCTATAAGGTTATTATACTTTCGAGGCTTGGGGTTTTCTGCAGCCGCAGCGGCAGCGCCAGCACAGCACGCTGAGCCAGGAAAATGGGATGGCGCAAGAGTATCGACACACGTTGCGTCCCACACTAAAGGCCTACCCAACTTCCATGGAAATAAAGACATACCGTTCGGTCTCTTGCCATCATTGCGAGCCAAGCCATTAGGTTCTAATACAGCTAGAACGCCGACGATGACAAGAGCTCGTCGGATGATGTCATTAATGTTAGCGTGCCGCGCTTAGCGACCCGCACTTCGACTGCAAGACAAGCCGTGGTATCCGAGGCTGTTGACAACTTCGCCACAGTGACAGCGATGAGGAGAAAAACAAGGAGCTCCTTGTCGCAGGGAAGCAGCGATGCGGAAAGTAGTGTCGTCGAACAAAGTGCCTAAATTCGGTGACGGTAGTGCATTACCACAAAATTAGTATTTCATTAGTTACTCAATATAATATCAGTATAGACTTAAAACTTCTTGGAGACCACCTTTAGGTTAGGTTAGGTTAGGTTAAAAAACCAATACTTTTACGGTAACTGTCAATTAATATACTTTTAAACTTCATGACTACACTGATACAAAAATCATTTGAGGGGAATCATACATACTTTCGGTTTTATATTTAGTATTAAACTGAATGTTTGAAACTGACAAAAGGCGTCGCAAATTAGTCTGGACTTAAATTCTGCGTCGTCCAGTGATACATATCTAAGTCATACCGGATTTATGATCAACAGAATTTTATATCATAAAGAATGGTTTCTGTTCACAAAAATAAACAATATTTTATTCTAGAAGTAGCATTTTTTGTCTAGAATACCCCAATATTGCTCACTATCTCTACTTTTTCAACCAACAAATCATTTTAAAAACATGTGATAACCATCTGTTTGTCAAGTACCAAGATGTATGGCCTAATAACGTTTTCCCGATACCGCGCAATATAGCCCCGATATTGGACAAGCGGTAAGAATAGCAATCAGCTGGGAACACGGATGGAAACTAGGTATCTGCATTATTGGGCGGATGACGTGAGCGGAATACTGGTGCGGACGATGATCGATATCTGGTGATCTGGGTAATAGTCTGGGGATTTTGTCGTTATGGATAGGTAGTATAGATTGTTCAATTTAAAATTTGCAGTGCTCCCCCCACTGCTTGTCCCGTAAAATTTTCAACAGGTAATAATTTTTACAAATGCTGCTTATATACATATAATGGAGGTTATTATGATCAGTTGAAAAATATAACGGACAGTCAATTATTTTTTCGGCGGTTCGTAAATTAGTGTGACACTACAAAATGAACAGTAATAAAAAGAAAATTGGCCGGTTATTTCATTGTACAGTATCAGTACAAAAAATATTAAAGTAAACTACTAAAAAAAAAAAAAAAAAATGAAAAATACTAAAAATAAATGAATGGCCAGTAAAAATGTTGGAACGGGCAGTTAGATAAATAGTTCGGCAGTTCATAGGTTAGGTTGAAACTGTGACCAGCCATGCTCGAGCCGAGTTGGTCGCAGTTCGTAAGCCAGGGCACCCCCACCAAATGGGTTAGGTTAAGTTAGAACTATGACCAACCGCGCGCAAGCCGAGCGAGCGAAGCGAGCGATCAAACTTGTTAATAAACATAAATTTTGTAATTTTTAATTTACCATAACTACAATAAATAACTGCTGCTTTAAGCCAGTCAGTCGCTTTAAGTTTATCAGTGCCTTTTTCAACTGTTTGTCCCTTTCTACTGATTATAAACTACAGATTATTTAGTGGAGGCGTGCCTCTCCACTATTTATCTCGTCCTTTTAAATAAGATGATGAAAGCTATATGATACTGTAAGTAAGAGAAAGCCCGAGTATGCATATTTAGTTTTTTGGGTGATGTGACATATCTATATTGAAATTAGGAGACATTGTGGCAGCAGCTAAGAACTGTAAAGTTGTTGATGTTTTTAATGTAAGGTACGCAAAAATCCTGTAAATTCCATAGGTTATTAAAAAAAACAATGTATTTTATTTATAAACAAACACTGTCGGGTTTATTTTTATCAGCTAAATCTAATTTATTTGTATTATTAAAATCTACTTTTTATTGACCCTTCATTCGTCCTTGTAAGACTGCCTAGAAGGCGCAAACCATATTTTTTAAATGCCCTTAAGATGAAACCTTTGAATAAATAGTCTAGAAATAAAATAAAAACTGTGTTACCTACAAATGACATTGCTATCAAAACTTGCAAAGATTTGCCAATTCAGTGAATCGAAGGATTTTATTTGAATAGCGATTACTTTGATGGTTGATTAGTCAAATTATGCATGCTGGTGGTTTATTTAATATAGAAACATACTGTGATAGCTTAGGTACCTATTTTCAATTTCTAAAAGTTGGCGACGACGTCGTCGCAAATAGCTGTCAAATATTTACCTGTTTTGATTAATTTGGCAATATATCTGTGAGCAGCGGTGGCCCAGTGAGCAGCGGTGGCCCAGTGAGCAGCGGTGGCCCAGTGGTAGCCCCGACTTACGAACAGTAAGTCGTGGGTTCGAACCCAGACAGGCGCATTACTTTGTGTAATTTATTTCATCACCACTGCTCTCAAAACGGTGAAGGAAAACATCGTGAGGAAACCGGCATGTCCTAGAACCAAAAATTCGAAGACATGTGACATCTACCAATCCGCACTGGGCACGCGTGGTGGATTATAGCCCACTCCCTCTCATTGAGAGGAGGCCGTGTCCCTGCAGTGGGAACGTTATAGGCTGATGATGATGATGATGATCTGTATGAAAATATGAAATACCCATCGCTAACTAGTGGTCTAGAATATTAATAATGATGTGTCAATATAACACTGAATTTGATGTTATAACCATTTTAGTTGTAAATTTAACCGGCCAACTACGTGTCGGACTGCGCAAAATTAAGGGTTCCGTAGTTGGGATGAATTTATCGCAAGAACAAACTTAACTTTGTAGTTGAAAAACATGTTCTTATCGGAACGTAATAAGGAATATATGGGAGAACATGTTTTTGCAACCGCAAATTTAAGTTGGTCGATTATTACTCGATAGCTTGTAAAACCTACTAAGCTGCGATAGGTTTCCTTTCAATTTCGCTATATAATATACTACCTGGCACGAATTTTTTCACTTACCCAAAACCCACCATTTAGCTGGCAGAGACACAGAGAAACATGTAGGGGAGGTACCTACCCTAAAAAATATATTTTTCTTGATTTGATGAATTTTATCATTTTGTCGGCGTGATTAATATGTATTGTATACCCATGCCAATTACAGATTTCTAGTACAAAAAGGCCCTGAGCTAACCTGCAGACAGACGGACAGGCAGACGGACCATAGCGAAACTTTAAGGGTTCCTTCTTTATAACGGAACCTTAAAAAGACATTTGGAAAGTTTACAAATACTTGTTTTACATCTAAAACTAAATATTCACTGTTATGATATTAATTATTGCATTTCATAATCAATATTTTAGTTCACTAGTTAGTTTCATATTTCCATAGAGTAAGTAATATTGCCAAATTAAGCAAAAATGCCAAATATTAGACAGCTATTTGCGACGTTGCCAAATTTTAGGATAAGCGCTCTTAAGGTAATTTTACTAGAAAAGAAAAGGTCAATGTCTCAAAGGTGTTCGTACGAACACCCTTGAGACATTGACACCTTTTTACGTAATTCGGTAGGTACCAGTAAATAAGGATTGATGATCTCCTGAGTGTATCTAAATATAGCCATTTTATCTATTGCCTAGTATATTGGCTACTTGGACATATTCGCACTTAGGTACTTTAATGTGTATCTAAAGGTTATCGTCCTACAGCCTTACTAATAAACTTTTACGCACGACGTATACCTGGGTTATAACATCAACGTTATCAATAAACGTTATTTGACGTTTCAGTTGTATAAATTTGGTGTAATAGATGTCGTTAAACAAAGATAATTTGTACAACCGTTATTCAGCCCTCGGACCTTGAGCGAACGTATAACCTATAATAACTAGTGGCTTTTGTCGTATTGAGTTTGAAAACCATGGATTATTTACAATATTTCGATATTTTAGATGAAATTGACAATCGAAAAAGAAAATGTTATAATAATCGTTATAATCCTTTCTGTTTGCAAGAAAATGAGTTTCAATTGAACTTGAAGCAAATTATATGCAAGTGAAATTTTTGAATTAGTTAAATGTCATTAGTTTCGGCCATTTAATATTGTAGAAAAAAAAATATCTTCATAATTTTATAATTTCAATCATAGCATATAGGGACTGAATTTGCTCTGTGATTTTTTGACGTTCAATATTACTTTATCAGCTTTTACGGTTGCGTTCTTAACCAAATGCATGCATCATTAGTGAATTAACAATAATTTATTTTAATAAGAACGCAAAATTAGTAGTTTTGTAAATAAAATGGACGTAATTATTTAAATTTACATTTTTAACCTTTTATGTATAAAGTTATGAACGTTTTCCCAAAAGAAAAATGACAAAATGATATTACGCAGTACCAGTTTCAGAACGCACCTTCTAATGTTGCCAGTGGTTTTTGTCATAAGCAGTGGGTAACTATGCATTTGGGTGTAGTTCTCATTCTGAATGCCGATTACTAATTTTATTTAAATTTTAACCTAAAACAAATAAGCGATTGAGATTGGCAGTAATAATGAGAATAAAAAAACCCAAAGATAATCAGATAAAATTATAGTACGTTATGATACAAGTGTGCTGTGTTTGTGTAATAATCAATGCACGCGCGTTTCATACGTCGTTTTTCAACATACTTGCGCGAAAAAAAACAGACTTGTTGTAATAACTTCTGCTATAATAACGTAACTATTGAGATGATACATTTATAAAATTCAGCTGACCTTTGTTGCCAGGTACTGACTGTCCGGAGCTTCTTTTATAAACGTTTCTACGTCGTCGGTTGGTACTTTGTATTTTTGATAATAAGTAACCACACAACGAAAACGATAACAAATATTTATGGAAAATGGCGCGCTGGTTTTGTTCTTTCCGCTAGCGATGCGCACGCAGGTGTAAATAAAGTCACTAGCAAAACCGCAGTTAAAAAAATATAATAAACAAAATATGAAGTCTCCTTGATGGGATTAAAAAAACCGGCCAAGTGCGAGTCGGACTCGCGCACTAAGGGTTCCGTACCATTATCTATAAAACGGCAAAAAAAATCATGTCTGTTGTATGGGAGCCTCCCTTAAATATTTATTTTATTCTGTTTTTGGTATTTTTTTTATAGAGGCAACAAAAATACATCATCTGTGAAAATTTCAACTGTCTAACTGTCACGGTTCATGAGATACAGTCTGGTGACAGACGGACGGACGGACAGCGAAGTCTTAGTAATAGGGTTCCGTTTTTACCCTTTGGGTACGGAACCCTAAAAAGCGTACACCTCTGCTCGGGTGAAAATAGAGAATGCTCATTTAATAGCTTGCATTCTGAAAGTGGGCAACGGCGCAAATGGCTAACTAGTGAACTACAACATTGATTATAAAATGCAATCGTAATACCGAATATTTAGTTTTAGTTGTAAAATAAGTATTTGGAAACTTTCCAAATGCCTTTTTTACAGTTAAAACGGTCACAACATCAAATTCAGCGTTATTATAATTGTAATTCATTATTAATATTCTAGTACAATAGTTCATATTCATATTTCCATATATTAATATTGCCAAATTAATCAAAACTGGTAAATATTTGACAGCAATTTTCGACGGTGCCAACTATTAGAATAAATACTCTTAATAGTATAGGATAGCTCATGCTAATTCCATGAATAGTACAGACGCCAGCACATCAATCTACCCGAAACTATCAAACTTCCCCAATCAACTTTGAACCTTATAATTTAGTGATAAAGTTGAAAATCTATTAAAGAAATTTGACAGATTGTAGCAGGTTGACATGCTGGCGTCTGTACATACCAATTCCATGCTGCCATGATAGTGGGTACTTACTAATTCCATTCTGTCATGTCATTACTCCGACGTAATGTGCACCACTGATAAAATAGTTCACTGGTAAACACACTTCCTCTCTCCTTAAACATCATCATTACATTTAGTTCCTTGCTCTTGTTTCATGTTTATAGATTTATATATTTATATGAATAAGTTTATGCTTTATGTATGTATGTACATATTTATTGTATATGTAGATGGTACACCGCTGACTACCTGCAGTATTGTCTCTCCTATTACCTTTAATCCATCCAAAGGTTGTCTGTAAAAGATCGCTTTAAGCGATAAGACCGCCCATTGTGTCACCCTATGTAAAATTTCTAAATTATGTCTGTGATTTTTATGGTGTACAATAAAGAGTATTCTATCTATCTATCTATCTATATCTATTTTATCAGTGGTGCACATTACCACACTAGTGTGGTAATATAAAACAAAAAGCACACGTGTTTAATACACTCTATTATGAACTTAAAAGCGTTTCAATAAGATAACAACATCTTATAACAATCATAGCCGCGACATCATCAGACATTCTTCTCTCACCCAATTTCTCGTCCAATTTCCTTAAATTGTCAACCTACCTTATATAATACGAGTATCAACAACACACATCACTTTAATATGCACACAAACACCAGCATAAAGCATCTTAATCTTCCATTCAGAACGTACACACAATAATAAGGAATATTTGTCAAAGGCATTACTTAGTACTGCGCTGTATCTTAATTTACCGTTTCTGCTTCGCGTTAAAATTATGGCTCGTTGAGCTCACACCTGCGTCTGCCTACCTAATAATGTGCTGCTGCAGACGCATAAATAATAGTGGAATAGACTGTGTATGTAGGTAGGCATAGGTCTTAAGTACCTTTAGGTGAGTCGTTTAGGAAACGTGATGTCAAGGTGTTTGTAAGTATTGAGAGAGGCAAAAAGTATACGTATAGATTGAATTTGCCTTAAATATGAAAAACAGTAAGTATCAGACATTTTAAATAACACACCGAGCTGAAAGAGAGAGAGACAAAAATTTGGCTTTAAAAAGCCGAATCTTTTTAAAACTCTACAAGCCTTATTCAGTTTTTGTAAACCTGTTAATAAAATAGTAGAATCACCTTTGGAAAGAAATGATGAACACTGATCAATACAAGTCTATTCCATGTACATAATATCTTGTAGAAACCTAAATATTTTATTGCTACTTTAATTACTACTGCCGTTAAATTTATGCTCTAACTAAAATCGTGGACAGACTACTATCGTATTAATGGAGAATCAGTTGCTCTGGGAATTAAAATTGTCAAACCATTCTGTAAATAAAAATACTCCAGAGAAAAACAAAAGAATCGCTCAAACAGAAGAAAGCGAAACGAATCACAAATATGCATTTCTACTAACAATTTATAACAGAATCAAACAATTTTATTTCCTTTTTTTTCTTTTGTTTTTACATTCAACATTGATTAATATTATTCCAGTCTGTTTCCGACAAATTCCTAGCAAATAGAATCTAAATACTCGAATAATTTCTAACCATAGCTCGATGATTGACTAACAGGCGGTGCGAATCGATTTTGAACGGAATTGCAATCGGAAATACCGAATCAATTCGGCCAATTTCACGATGACTCGGGAGCCGGGATAACGAATTCAGTTGCTACTCATCGTAGATCTGTTATAGGTATTCCGTTGTTGTTGTTATTTGATGTAACCTGATTTTTTTATTTTCAATATTAAATTGTGTAACTGGAAAAACGTGCGTTCGTTTATATTCTGATATCGTTGCTCGTTTTTTATTGCTTCTGTTATATGTATTATGTACTTTATGGAATCATATTTTTTGAATTTTCGTGTTTGTGCAAGTGTTTTGGAATGAATGTTTCATACGTTTCTTTTCACATGTTTCTTTTTTAGTAAGCTGTTAGGGTTCTAACCAAGCCTTTTGCGCAACTGTCGACAAGTGAAATGATCTTCCAGATTCAGATCTTCTTCATTCCAGATTAAAATTACACAATTAACTTTCCTATTAATTATTCTAAAAAAACGTCTCTTTTGTTACAGGCGTTCAAGCGCGGGCTTATTGGCGCCGCAGCTGGCATGCCAGTCATCATCACCAGCAGCGTCTGCGCCGGCGCCGCCGCTCCCCGCACCCGCGTCTCCTCCCCGCGTCGTATCCGCCCCGCCCGCGCCCACGCAACCCCCTCCCGACCCCGCTCCGCAGGACCAGGAAGATGGCGTCAGATTACGGCGAACGCATACAGTCGCCGTACGAGACTACCTCAAGAGAGAAACGCAAACGTTTTTCGGCGTTCAGAAGAATAATGAGAGGGAACAAAGACGGCTGTGGTATGAGAGGCGGAGGAGGCACGCGGCGCGGGCGCTCGGCGACCTCCGGCCTGACCTGCCACCGGACCATCATCCTGATGATGATGATATTAGGTGAGTGTAAACCACAATAGAAAAAAACAAAACTACATTTAGCTACCCGTATGAACTCCAGCCACGGCGGCCAACCTCAACGACGGCTATCCAAGTACTCAGGAGATATTATAGAGCAAAATTTTATGTGCAAACAGGTGCAATCTCTATTCCTTTACTCTCATAATCCAATGGGACGACTGGGGTCAGATCAAACGCAGGACCGACATTTTTGGGTGCTCTCTGGGGCACTGACGGGTCTCAATATGGTAAGAAAGCGGTCACCCATGTGACTGACTGAGCAAGCGCAGTTTGACCTCGCCATCTATCAATCTGACCGGCTACGAGCCCCTTATATTATTAAAGCCTTGACAGGTTAAATTATCTATTATTGAAAGAGACCTCGATAGTATACCTATGCATACATAGGTATACTATCGAGGTCTCTTTCAAAAATAAATAATTTTACATACATACATATATGTATGTATTGGCTGTTGCTCAACATCGCAGACATAAAGCCTTCCAAATTAAAATAAGGTAGCTACATGACCTAAACTAAAGGATAATTATACTATCGATTAGGCATTCAAGGTAACCTGCATTGTGTTTTACAGTATGTATGTAGGACACATCATTAATCAATAAGTCACCCAGTCACCATATAATTTCGCGAACAAACTGAATGAATTCTATTGTTCATATTAATAATGTATATTCTTGATCGCAAATAAGTTATTTAGTTTTTTCTGGTTTTGTCCTTATTATGTAATTAAGCGTTCGCAAAATAACTTAGGTTAGAACTTGCCAAACAGTATAGTTTTGTTAAACAAAATATATACTTATACCTACAGTATTAAAACTTGGAATTATGTGTCGTAATTATTGCAAGTTGCAACATTTTGGCGGGGTTACTAAATAAATTGGTAAATATATATTTTTCTAAACAAATAAGGTTATTCAATGATCGGGTTAATATATATTATGTATTTCTAAACAGGCTGTAAAAAAAAAATTGCTACATAATTCAATACAATGTAGTCAACAACATTATTACATTGCCTATAAAAAAACAATGCTGTATAATCATACATATCATTGAAATACGAAAGTAGCATGGTTTTTTCGTTTGGTTAGTGACTAACCTGGTGTCAGTCCTATTTCTGACTAGGCATCTCATGCCTTCTAGAAATATCTCTCAGGCATGCCGGTTTCCTCGCGCTGTTTTCCTAGACCGTATTTGAAGCAAGTGATGACTATACAATACGCACATAAATCCAAAAAGTCAGAGGTGTGCGTGTGCCTTGGGTTTGAACTCGAGACCTACGACTTGGCAGTCCGATGATCACACCACTAGGCTATCACTGATATAACATGTTATATAAGTGATAGCCTATAAAGTGGTGTAAGTAATTATAATATTGGCGTTTATCCATGGATAAACGCCAATATTATAATTATTTAGAAACAACGAGGTATCCTGAAATAATAGTATAAACAATAAATAGTAATAAAACCGGTAGAAGCTGCCCTCTTATTATATTAAATATCCGCAATACGCTGCGATTATACCAAGTACCTACACGTAAATACAAAAATAAAAATAAATCCCTTACAGCCAATTTAAAATAACAAAATGGATCGACCGCCATCATTTACGAATATACCAAACCGGGTTGGTTTACGCACGATAGAGCAATATCCCCAGTAATTGCTCATATGAAATACGCTTTACATTTCACATCAAATAAATTTCGAACAAAATTAACTGCAATATACGTATCATTGACTAATAAGTAATAATGCTCACATTGAACACTTCATAAAATAGCTCCATGTTGTAATTTTTTGATCACGCAATTTTAAAATGGTTTATTAATTCACAGTGGTATTTTATTATATCATTTTACTGGGAACAGTATATTAAATGTTTTAATCGTGGGCAATTGTCGTAAAATGGTTCATGGACATCGATTGTTAACCAATTATTTATTGAATCATGAAGCCTGCTTGCTTCATTATGAAGTCAAATCAAATTAAAGTAATAGTTTCAATAAAAAAGTTGTATAGTCTTTGATAAAAGATAAGTTCTTGAAGAAAGCTTCACATAGTTTCTATTATTTTTACAGTTTAATAGATTACGATGCACTGAGTACTTGATTCTACTTTGAAATCAACGTCAAAGTCAAATAATTTATTTCAATTAGGCACATAAAGGGCACTTTTAAACGTCAACATTTACAAAGAAAAGAAACGATTCTAGTCCCCCCTTTCAAAAGGTGGTTTTCATATGGAGAAGAATGGATAAGAAACTGGACCGTTACTCTTTTAAAATGTTTTCACAATATTTTGTATACATTAATTATATGTGAAGACGATGCACCTGGAATAAGATTACTTACAATACCAGACCGTTTACTTACAATTACAGATAAATTAATTATGTGACAGGTACATGGTGCTCACATATATACAAACATTGTAAAATTAAACGATATTCCTAAAATTTTAACAAGTGATACTAATAATAAGTCAGTGTGTCAGTTCAAGTAATCACAGAATGTAAAATCAATCTTAAATAATTATAAATTATACAATTAAATTAGCAATCAGTTTGATTTTGTTTAGACTCTAAATTGTCCTATGAAGCAGGACCAGCATGTTTCCAAGCATTCTTATCTTGGATATAATCCTCTAATTTGTAATATGCTTGTTTACAAAGTGTACTTTTAATATGAGTTTAAAATTTTCTTTCATTTAATTGTAATAATATATCACAAGGTTATTTTGTGGTAACATTTAACACAGTACCCCATAAAAGATATATTTATTTACTTTAGTTAATCTGAAAAATGGTTCATCTATTTTAACTTTATTTCTAGTATTAAAATTATGTCGATCACTTACTTTATTAAAAAGATGTAGAATTTTTCTAATATTACATACATATATACATAAAATCATGCCTTGTTTCTCTGAAGGGTTGGGCAGAGATGTACCTATAAGTACACCCACATTTCGCCAGTTATGTTCAAGTCCCATGTAAATTCCTGTTGGAAAAAACCAATTATACTTTGACCGACCTGGAAATCAAACCCAGGACCTCATGCTCAGCAGTAGCGCTTGCGACCACTAGACCAACGAGGCTGTTTTAATATTGATCTTTTTAAATAGTTTCCTGAGAGATTCGCGACTACGCAGATTATAAATAGAAAGAAAGAAAGAAAATATTTTATTTGGGACACGCACAGGAAATACAAACAGTAATATTTTTTTTTTTAAAGAAAACAAATTTATATAAAAGTAAAATAAAAAAGGAGTATAAAAAAAAGTAACTAAATAATAACGACCTGTGCGAGGCCAAAAAGGCCCCTATCTCAGCATAATACGGCGATATTTAAAAATTAAATACCACCGCGCTGGTATTCTAAATGGCTCTGACAGCTCTCTCTCTTTTATAAAACAAATATGGATTCAATGTCAGCAGCCCCACCCCACAGTAAAATGCCATACGACATAATACTGTGGAAGAGATAAAATAGACCAAACGGTGCGGTTTCTACATCTGTTAAATGTCATATCTTTCTAACAGCATATAAGTTGCCGAGCCTAGCCACCCTGCAAGAGATGTTATGTGAGGTTTCCATTGTAATTTCTCGTCTAGCGTCATTTCTAGGAAAACCGTTTGATAAATAAATTTCAGTTTTCCTCCATTCAATATGATGTCACATTCGCTACTTCTAATATTAGATTTGTTTTTTTTATCTAGTACAAAATTATTTACCGTAAACCAATCTTGGACCTAAAGAATTGAGCTATTCACGTCGTCAAGATTATGTGACCGTCGGTTCATTTTAAAGATCAACGATGTGTCATCTGCAAATAACACCATCTTCGGTTGATTTTGAAGTAATTGGTATAAATTATTAATTTAAACTAAAAAGACGAATGGACCCAATATCGAACCTTTAGGAACGCCCATTGCCATTTCAGACCCTAATCACCAGCCTGAGATCTTAGTAAAACTAAATGAAGGGAACTACAGGAGCTAAACGCAAGTTTTATAATGCCTAAAAATATATGATCCACCGCAGTAAATAAAATCAGAAAAATAATGAAATTATTCAGGATATATGCTAGTTAGGTATAGTGTGTCGAAAACATAATACAACAAATTTGATAGGATACAAAATAATCACGAAGAATCCTCTAAAAAAATATTTGAACGATTATAAGCCCTATTAACATATATACAACAATTTCTGATGCTTTGTCAGATTATTCTAAGTGATTTATTTTTTTAGCCCATCAATTGACTTTTTGTAAATAGATAATTGGTTCATAATGCAATGAATTACCAGCCTTGTGTCATCGCGCTTTTCTCTTTCTTTTCTATGCAGTCCGACAGTGACCGCACTTTAGCTGTTGTCAGCCTCTTAAATAAAGACATTCGAACATCAGCGACCGGCAGATTCTACACTAATATTATAAAGAGAAAAGATTTGTATTTTTGTTTGTGATGAATAAACCCAAAAACTACTGAACCGATTTGAAAAAAATCTTCCCTGTAGACTGCTATATTATCACATTTATCACTGAGTAACATAGGCTATAATTTATAAAGATAAAACGCGGGCGAAGCCGCTGGTGGGAGCTAGGATGATTATGAATAGACTGGAATAAAGTTTAAATATAATATCCTCTCTTAGAATATAGGCAAAATTAGGGAAATTTATGGTTTATCAAATTAACCACCAACGTAAATTGTCCGTATATTCAACTCACAACTTTCATTTTTTGACATTTGTATTTAATACACGGTTAAACACGGTCGCTCACTATGGGCCTTATTAGAAGGCTAAAAGTCACCCAAATTGCAATGAAGAGGGCATATGGGAGGGTCAGAGGGCTATGCTTGGAGTTTCCCTACGTAATCGAATCAGAAATGAAGAGATCTGCAGGAGAACCAAGGTAACCGACATAACTCGAAGAATCGCCAAACTTAAGTGGCAAATGGCTCGCAGAACAGGTGGCTGATGGGGCCGAAAGGTTCTGGAGTCGCGACCGCGTACCGGACGACGTAGCGTTGGAATTCCTCTTACAAGGTAGACCGATGACCTTGTGAAGGCCGCAGGAAACCGCTGGATGCGTGAAGCACAGAACCGGTCAAAGCGGCAGTGCTTGGGGGTCCAGCAGTGGACGTCTTTCGGCTGAAATGATGAATGACGATGAACACCGTAAATTAATGTACCTAGTGCGTCAATTCGATAAACGATTCATTTTCCTGACGTTACCTATAAATATTCTACTTAAGGAGAGGATACCATTTATATTGAACTATACCTAACAATATATTCTCTCTACTTATATCAAAACAATAATAAGAGAAAAGTTTCGTCTAACAAGTTGATATAGCTTTAACTCGCCCTGGCGAGATTGATACAGAATTCAATTTCCACGGAAACAATCCGACTTTGTTTTCCTTGAGCAGTTCCGGGGCGTAGTCTAAGCCGGAGTTTAACATTTAGCAAGATAAGTCATAGTAAGGGTTGTTTAATGAATTCGTAATGAAGTTAGTACATCACAGACATTTTGGGTATCTAAGAATAGAAGAGGCGAGCTTGAGATCAAAAAAAACTATATATAAAATTTTTCGAATGCAATAAATAGACGCAATGCACAAAAGGTTGCTAATTTATCGTTGTCCTTTTTCCTTAATATTTGGTGGATTATCAATCAAAACGAATAAATTTTAACAAGTGATTTATCAGAACTGCTCACAATTTACAAAGCCATCTTTAATAATCCGTCTGATCTTGTCTCGACTTATCAATTCATCAGATTCATAGACATTGATTGTTCCATTCAACGTACAATCGTTTCACTACAGGCTCACTAAATGGACTACAAAGCAGAATAATCCCGGTACAGCCGGGAACGGTTGCCAATACCGGGCAGTCTCCCCGGGATAATAAAATTAAACGTAACTATTCGACGTCGGCAGCTGTGACGATACTCTTTATAGGCATTTTGTATTCTTGCGTGCAACTTAGTTAACTGAGTTTGGCGCGCTGCCTGTAATTAAACTGGATTCCTTTTTTAATTCATTAACTAAAAGATATCGGCAGCTTGTTAAATATTCTTCAATAGTAAGAAATCCATGTCTCTTATTGAAAAAATCAAGCACCTAGAACTTTTCTTATAATTATCTCTTGTGAGAAAGTCTAGATGATGTAAAATGAATTCTATTACAGCTCAGAGCAGTAGCACCAAGGCTTTATAATATGAAGGGAAGTCTCCAAGTACGTAGGTGTAATTTTATTTATTTATTTATTTATTTTAGCTTACACAAAGTTCTTAAATATACAATCTAGCATGGTATGAAATTCTTACTAACAGAAGACGTAGAATATTTAGACAGCGGGTCCCAAACTAGGCACAGCCTGTAGGTATCTTGGTGACCCAAACACTACTCATAGTTAACAATTAAAGGTGTTCTGCTAGCGCACTATTATATTCAAAGTTAATTACAAAATTTACAATAATTTAAATACAAAAAAAAAAAAAACAGATTATACAAACACAGTTGAGTAAGTGTGTGGTGTAAGTGTAAGTGAGGGTATGTATTCTTTCAGAGAGTGTGTATTAATATGTGCTGCAAAGTAAACTTTCTGTTTCCTCATAAGTCCGGCCCAACAACCATTCTTTTAGCTTAGTTTTGGCCTCAGTAGTTTTGTAGTAGTTCGGTACACTGAACGTTTTGCTTATAATTCAAATAGGCAATGAGTTATTTTCCTTTCAGGGCACAAAGGGGTGCGGGAAAGTCCGAAAGGGATACCGTGGCCCCCTGGCATTGCACAGGCAACAGAAGGAACACGGATGGGTTTTAGTCAGTAAGAGTCTGACACGCCCTCCCGCTCCACCCAGAGCGGGAGAAGTCATTTGATGATATCCCACCCAAAAAAAAATTATAATAATATTTTCCCTTTCATGTTCAAGATATATTGTAAAAAATCGCAATTAAGACCAGCTCCGCCCCCATGCACACGTATACAGGGTGTTTGGCGCATGGACCGACACAATTTTTTCAGGGATTTGGGAGGTCATTAGCTAGGTTCTACCCATACACCCTTTGTCCCAAATGTCACGGTTGGTTACATATGATTATTTTTTTAAAATGAAAAAAATTCCCAAAATGTGTCCTTTAATTTGAAATAACTTTTTTGTTTGTGGGTGGCACAAAACAAATTTTGTTGCATTCTCCAAAGTCCTTTAAATCTAAAAACATCTTTGTTTTATACAACTGGTTTCAAGAAAATTCCTTACAAGCTTCCAAAGTTAATTTTTGTATTTAATGAATGAAGTTTTACAACTTCTAAATTAATTATAAAAAAAACTAAAAGCTATTTTGAACTTAGCTAGAACCTAGCTAATGACCTCCCAAATCCCTGAAAAAATTGTGTCGGTCCATGCGCCAAACACCCTGTATACAATACATCAGTAATAATGTTGAGTATCGCGGGCACTCTTTGATCGTGTTCGAGCACGAAACTAAATGGCGTAAGTCTCAATTCTTATTTCGTTTATAACTAAAGTAATAATTGATCTAGAGAAAAAATATCTTTTGGCTCGATAATATTTTTTTTTTACTGTGAACACATATTTTAGTCATAAAAGCCGAGTAATCTTGATTTTATTTAAATACCTTTAAAAAATTAAACATGTTCTTCGAAAAAAAAAAAAGAATCTGTTACGTAACTGTCTTGTACATGGAAAGACAAGATCCAATAAACCACCACTTCCACTCCATTTTGATTGTATGCGTGAATGTTTCAGAATATTATGGAAAATTAACATACAATTTAAAGAGCCTCCTCTTAAACTTACTACTACTTCAACTATATGACTTTAGTTGTCTCCATTGCACCCAATTTGAACAAACAGCTATCCTAAACTGCACATAATCTACCAGGACATCATAACGTAAAGGGGTGTCTATCTGAGGAAGTAAGTCATACGACAATGAGTTGTTTACCCGCCGGGACGTCCGGGCGAGGCAACCTTATTAATACTCTTGTTAATTCTTGACTCCTAGTAGTTGAACTTCAGACTTCGAGACTGTGTGCTAGTGTTAAATTTACATTTGTTTGCGGTTGCTCGGGATTACACGATCGAAGTTTGGAATATTGTGATATATGGACTAGATTGTGATGTTACGTAGTCTGAAGTAATTAGAGTATTATTTGGTTAGATACATGGTTGGTACGTGATTAGGTTCACAGTAATTTAGGTATGAAGTGGGTAGGTACGTGGGTAAGTATATTTTATCGTTTTGACATTCAAACGGAAGTTGCTCAGTATAATTATTTAGAATATCGAAACAAAGATTATTAATAAATAGGCCAGCACTAAACTTAATGATGCAAAAAATGTGCAAATTTTAAAAACTCACTCATTTTTTTAGATGAACTATTAACCTAAATCCAGAGAAAGTTTGCACGGTATAAGCATTTTTACTGGTGTTGTACACTTTTGCGGCACAAATGAATTTCTTAAACTCTTTTGAGTTCAACTGTACGTGGTCGAAGAAACGTTTCGATTGAGATTATAGATATTTCGCTCCGTTTAGTCTTTGTGGAATCTTTAATTTCTATTAAGGTGCTCCCTCACCGGGAGCATTCGCTTGTAATGTAACGTTATAGATTTGATTTTGAGCATTACGTTACAATACTAGGCAGTATTGTAATGTAATGCTCAAAATAAAATCTGACTGCGAGCATTCGTCAGTAATGTAAAATTACAGATTCAATATTTCAGATATTGCGCACTGTAATGCTTGATTCCTCCCTCACTGATGTAATGCTCGAATTGTATCATACAAGTTGCGCACTGTAATGCTCGGTTCCTCCCTCACTGATGTAATGCTCGAATTGTATCATACAGGTTGCGCACTGTAGTGCTCGGTTCCTCCCTCACTGATGTAATTCTCGAATTGTATCATACAGGTTGCGCACTGTAATGCTCGGTTCCTCCCTCACTGATATAATGCTCGAATTGTATCATACAGGTTGCGCACTGTAATGCTTGGTTCTCTTCAATCACTGATGTAATGCTCGACTCTTACCGTTACATTACAGGCGAATGCTCTCGGTGAGGAAGCACCTTTAAGGTGGCATAACTCTTCATGAGATGATGATGAGATGCTATACCCCAGTATTCTGCTTTACTTATTAGATTTTTCATCGAATATATTAGGTACAAGTACAAGTTATTTACTAAGATAATAATTGTTATACATTACCATAAAACTCGAGAGAAACTATTATTATGAATACTCTTAAGCAATATAAAATCATTATATTGTTGATATTCAACCAAAAATGTATAATCAGGACACGAAAAGCATGAAAAAGCAGCGCGAGGCGTAAACAGAATTATTTTTAATCTACGAATGACCACGACATAAACGTTCCGCTGACCACAGCATAAACTTTTTAGCAAACAATATTTATAAAACAAAGCTAACACATATTTCACAAAAATATGTGTGTGCACTATCTCGATAGTTGTTTAGAATATTTCTCAGTTTTCCCGATGTCGATGCACGATATTTATTTGACGGCTTTTAGAAGTTACGTCTGCAATGCCAACATTGAGCTAAAATTGAATGTAAAATAAATTCCGTTGCAAGTATGGAATACGTTACTGTGTGAAATAGCTTTAAAATGTTTCTCTCGTCCTTTGTGATGATTCTTAGCACGTTTTTGACATAAAATAACGTAATCCCCGAAGGGTTAGGCAGAGGAGTACGTATAGTATATATCGCGAGTTATGATAACGTCCCAGGTAGTACGTTTTTCTTTTACAATAATATCAGTTTACTAGTAGGTATAATTCAGGATATTATGATACGAAAAAGTACTTATGTCTTCTTCTTTTCGTGTGGTTAGTAACTAACCTGGTGTCAGAGTTTTAAAGCCGCCCACGGGCCTCTGACTTGGCTTCACATGCCGTCAAGAAATATCTCTCAGGTATCTCAGTTTCCTCACGATGTTTTCCTTCACCGTTTTTTGAGCAAGTGATAATTATATAATACGCATATGAATCCGAAAAGTCAGAGGTGCGTGCCTTGCTGAGTACTTATGTAATATTAGCAGTCGCAAGTGCTCATAGAAACTAATAGAAAATGGAGATTTAAAAGTTTGCTTTTCTCTGGGAGCAATTTTACTAAAATAATCAGCAAGCAAGCTTGACATTGAATATTTTGTTTAGTTATAAGTTTATAACACAAGTTTTTCAATGTAATAACACTTTATTATATGCTCAAAATGAACTTGAGACCTGTATGAATCAATCAGTAGTAGGTTTTGTTGCTCAAACAAAACATAAAGGAAATTGAAAAAAACGTTGAAATGGTACGTACATACAAGTAAAATATGAACAATTAAAACAATATTCGTAGCGTTTCCATGCCACAAAAACATTGCCATATAAAAAAGAGGGAAACGTTTTTGGGTAAAGGTAACATTTGTATTTCACTTCCCTATTTACAAATGTTAAAATAAAACCATAATATTTTGTTTGATTTTGCCAGAACGTTTTCTTTTGACACAAAGTGTTCAAATACAGAGCCAGTTTTATGGGAAAATAAATAAATTCTGATGAAAAGAATTTGTTGTGTGCTACAGCTATAAACAAGAAGACTTTGTTTATCAAAGGTTTTATTTAGTGTTTATGGGTCGTCCATTAATCACGTGATGTTTTTAGCAACAATTTACCCCCCCCCCCTTCCCCCCTGGTGATGTGTGGCGAGGTTTTAGACTAATAGAAATGTTAATTAAAAAAATGGACACTCCACTTTGGCGTGCAATCGGAAAAGCTTGTACACACTGTACATTATCAGTTTAAGCTGACCTCTCATTGTGCGGAAATCCTATCCAATGCGAGATCAGCATAAACTGGAAATGTATAGCTTGATTTATGTAGCCGTGTATGCTACAGTAGATTGCTGTAGACTGATGATGATTAGTGTCAGGGTGCAATGAGACCGCGTCGATAGTCACCTGAAAATTGTCACTCACTTCTGTCCCCATTGTTTGACATTGAGTTGACATTGAGCGGTTTTAACATTTTTCTGAATTTTTAAGTGTTACCTGTAATTTTTTGATTATTTTTGGTCTAATCGACGAGAATATCCGTAAGACCATACGTTAAAACAGCCCACAGACGATAATAGTCATAATTCAGCAGTAAAAATAGTGATTTAAACCGTAAAAGTAGAACGTCGCCAATTGGTGACGCGGGATAAAGTGCTGCTAAATAATGGCTATTATCGTCTATGAGCTGTTTTAACCTATGGTATAACGGATATTCTCGCCAATTAGACCAAAAATAATCAAAAAATTACAGGTGACACCGAAAAATTCAGAAACATGTTTAAAATTACGTAAACCGCGTGTAAATGTCAAATTCCGGGGAAACACCGGTTAATATCTAACTTCGGAAAATATGTCACGATATCGACAGTGTATTTCAGTCTGTACATACTTCTTTATGTCGTTAGGCCGTCAGCTGCGTCTGATCTCTTCACAGTCGTGTCAGATTGCCGTCCAATCAGATTATGAGAATGGGGAGTAGAGAGTGCACCTGTGTTTGCGCAAACTAGCCCAAGCTTGACTAGTTTCCGAGCGAGTGGCTGCAATTCGGTCAGACTGGCTATTTATTTTTCACACTACCTGCTTGATTTTGTCAAATTAAATGTCATGAAACCTAACCTAGTGTTATATAGCCGGGAAATAAATATTACATTGAAGTTTATTATAACCTGCTGGTCAATAATGTGATTTGAATTTGGAACCCCAATTAATAATTCGGTTGAGAATTTTACAAAAAAAAACAACGAATACCTTGCCAAAGGTGTGAAAAGTATAGTGTTCTCCTTGAGGTATCTTCATCGAGGGGCGAGCTTGAATCCCTCGCTACACTTGGGACCATTAAAATCCTTCGTTCCGCTTCGGATTCAGTAAAGCGCCCGTGACATAAGATACTGCTTTATACCCCTAGAGAATAATCTAACTATTATATGTTGTACTCTTGCGATTCTAACTATGTACCTTTCCGCAGTATGTACGGAGCGTCGGGCGCAGCACCCAGAGAGGCGCGGGGGCGTGCGCGGGAGCGGCCCGACGTCCTCCCAGCGCCGGCGCCGCTCGAGGAGCCCATGCCGCCGTCCCTTCCCCGACCTGGGAAGGACAGCGTTGCTAGGCTCACGCTTACCGGGCTTTCTTATGTTGTTACTGTAAGTACCTATTTTACATTTTATTTGCTGTGACTCTGTTGAAGAAAAATCTTTAAATACTAAAAGGGTGACCTTGCTTGTAAACAGCTATGAACTATTTCAATACCGCACGAATAGCCTAAAGAACAAATACTACTAACGCAACTCAATTTCATGTAGTCCCTGTCATTTTTTTCACAACACAGTGACATGTTCGTCGAACTCATAAAAAATTTAAAAAAATAACTAAATTCAAAATTCAAATGTCATTTATTCAAACTAGGCTGAGAATCAGCACTTTTCGAATTACATAAGACAGTCCCCCAAAACGCCCACCCTTCACCACTTCCTAGTGCTTTAGCTGGGAAGAAGAAGTGGCGCAACAAACTCCCCAGCAGCATTAAAAATAATTGCACATAGAATAAGCTTTAAAAAACAATTAACAAACTTGTTTTAAATGCCACTTAGGTTTATAATAAGTTGAGGCAATAGCTTTAACAGTTAAACCCGTGAATAATTTTAATTTAAAAACCAAAAACTTTAGAAACTATCAAAAATTTATTAAGTACAGACCATCTGGTCCTTCTATCAAATTTAAGTCTTATAACCAGTTCTAAAATGCTCAAGCCAAAAGATTTAGTTCACTGAACTCTTAGTCCCTCCGAAAAAAAATCATCTCCTCCGATATATCAGTTTATATCTTAGAAATCATTCCATATTAATGGTCAGAGTCATAAATATTATATGTGTAGCGCCGCCCCGGCAATGTAGCTTCGTTATTGATGTGCGGCATACGGTTGCAACCCATTACTTTAAATATACCGAGGTGTATCGTAAAATATGAGACTTGAAGACTTCGTGTTACTTTATAAGGACACTTAGATGCGACATTTTGTGAGTGCGTTGTAAATTGGATCTTATAAGTGTACAATAAAGATGTTTAAAGGACGCATTCGTGTGATGGCGATTTTTTAAACATGATGTCTTGTTGGTGCGTTCTGTACGGGGTAAATAATAATATTACCCATTGCCCGAATTTCCCAGAAGTATAATACTGTTTTTATCTTTACTTATTTATTATCACCTTTACCCAGCCTCTTCAGATTAGTTACTGTAACTTGTAGACAGACCTGAATAAAGACTTCACTTTTTTGCCAATACCAGAAACATAAAATATTATTATGACGTCGAAGAATTTACTGCTAAAGACTATTAAATGGCTTTTTTATATCTGGAAGTAGGCCTACTTATGCCATTTAGTTAGAAAATTAGTCAAAAAGCAAAGTGCCATAAACAGGACGATTATTAGGTAAAAAAAACAATACTACCCGCCATATTAGAGCAATAAAAATAAAAATCTATTTACCCTCATATAATACCAATACAAAAACAGATTTTCCCATACACCGAAAATTCGCACGATGATTTTATTTCCTACGTTCTAGAATATTCGATAAGAGCGATACGTGAGGACTTCGGCTATCACGTGCCAGTAAGAGCCAACCTTGTTATGATAATAACTGGTGTATCTACCTGCTAGCGAACGTGACGTGTTCTCCAATAGGTGGAGGATATAGTGCTGTTTAATGTTTACTACAGTTAGAAAGGGATTTATCTTCTATCACTTCTTTTACTAAATGCATATGAAAGTATAAACAGTACTAATGAAAAAAAACTTTTTTGAAATTTTTTGTCTGTCTGTCTCTTTGTTCCGACTAATCTCCGAAACGGCTGGACTGATTTTGATCAATTTTGGTTCAAGCAGGCGAAGCCGCGGGCAGCAGCTACTAGCTAATATATTTTGTAATTAATCAGTTCCACCAAAAGGATTGGGCTCAAATTGCAAAAGAAAGACAAATAATGGAAAGACGGAAGGGAAACCTTTGCCCCGCAGAGCAAACAGGTTCATACTATATAATAATAGAACAGATAGGGACGGCTTGTTTGGGGGATTCTTGCGCCACTTCTTAAATATGACTTGCCAAATCGATTTTTTTTTCTAGCCATTCCTGTCCCAGTGCAGAGCAAAGGCCTCCCCCAAGTCCTTCCAGGTACTCTCTTCTCGCGCTATCTCGAATAAAAAATATTTTTTACAATAAATTGTTGGCATTTCAGAGGTTTGGAGTCAAAAGAGAAACTTATTCTAAGTTCACTGTTAGTCGTTTTTAGCAAGAATGATTGACTAGAGTGGCTTTGGCTGTAATATAATACACACACTGTGATCGTGGATTCTTTCTCTAAGTGTTCATAGATATCGATTTATCACAGGTACACGGCCTTTGTTCAATCGTGGATGAATTTGAACTAAACACTCACGATCTGTACAAAAAAATTACTTGTCTTATTGGATTTATTCAATAAGAATTTTGTGTTTTTTTCCAAATCTGTTAACTTTTTGATAAAAACTAGTGAAACAGAAAACATTTAACTTCGTAATGGAATTGAGTTTCTTTCAAACGGAATGTTTAAATAACTAATTCTAATTTCAATAAGGTTATTTTTTATTAGGACTTAGTATTCTACTTCGTTTTACGAATTCTTTGTTGGTGGCAAGACTTGAATACTGATTGAGTCTCCATTATGATAAAATAAATATACTAAACTGTGTGCTTTCAAGTTTAGAAGAAGTGTTTGAGAATATTTTGTCTCTATTGAAAAACAACAAACGTTTAGGTAGCAGTAAATAATCACACTAGTATTATAAAAGCAAAAGTTTGTGAGTTTGTTTGTCTCTTCTTCATGCTAAAACGACTGAACGGATTTGGATAAAATTTGGCACACAGATAGTTTATAACCTGGATTAACACATAGGATATATTTTATGCCAATATTCCCACGGAATCGAAACTTATTTGGGTGAAACCGCGGGGATGCAGATAGTAATAAATATTCTAAACCTATGTAACTATGTTTCTCTCCTCCAATACCTAGTAAATGTGAAATAATAATTATTATAATAATCAATTGTAATTTGAATGCTCCATTTTGATTTATGTTAAGTTTTCTTTGTTTTTTTTTAATTTCATCATTTATTTTCTTTATTTTTATTTTTCTCCTGTTTACACCTAGTTAAGTGTGCATGCTGTGGTCTCCTGTAATTGAAGGAGCACACGTAAAATAACTGTTTTTATAAATGTAATTTATATTGTGTATGTGTATCCTTTGTTGGAGATCCCAAATAAATATATAAATAATGAGTCTGGCAGATGGACAGATCGATTATTAGCTACCTAATTTAGAAAAGACCTTTAAGACCAAGCGTCCTTGATGATCGAAGATCGAAGCGTCGAATTATGACTATCCTTTCTACCATGCAGAATCAACCTATAATATTCCTACTGCTAAGACTCAGGCCTCGTCTCGGTGAGAGGGAGTAGGCCGTTGGTGGATGTCACATGTCTTCGAATATTTGGTTCAAGGACATGCCGGTTTCCTCAGAATGCTTTCCTTCACCGTTTTGAGAGCAGTGGTGATGAAATTATTTACACCAAGTAAATCGCCTGTCAGGATCCGAACCTACGATCTACAGCCTCGTAAGTACGATAGAATTAATGATATTCTCTGAAAAAATAAACGGGATGCTTTTATGAATGCTAAATGCAAACCTGGAATGAAAACTAAATAATGTGTGTAATGTAGCATCAAATTATGATAATGCAACACTGAAAACGCCCGCTTATGACCACAGGTGGCATAGTTAGCCGCTAACCCAGTTTCACGTGTTAACCATTTAAAAGTTGGCTAAATATCTCACGGAAAAGTTGTTGTGTTAAAACTATGCTGAAAGCTCTTGCAGGCCGTGTGAAATCCTAAACCAGCGAACACATAGCTTTAATGGACCGCCCTATGTGTGCCCGAGACTTATAAATACACGCCGCATTATGTGACTTGGCTCATGATAAAATTGCGTATGTGTACATAGCATATACACGTTTGTACCAGATTTTGAGGCGAATTAGGTCACCGATTTCAGAGGGATGAGTAATTTATAGGTTAGTTAATTTTGAGATAGTTGATATAAATGGTTCTGTTGACCTATATGGAGGATCTCGGTAATGATAAGGTGCTATCCTAAATCATACGATTAGAGTTTAAGTTGGCGTTTGTTACAGATGTTGATAGACGATTAATTTGATGAGAATGTAGATATAAAATGGCGCATTTTAATAGGCCTCTCTATTGTCTCGTAAGATGTTTTACGTTAACTTTTCTATACTTGAAAGGTAAATTAATATAGAAACGAAACTTATATGAGATTCCTACTATATAATAATATATATAAATGTGAAAGTTTGCATGTTTCGATGTTTGTTACTCAATCACGCAAAAACGGCAGATCGGATTTGGATTAAATTTGGCACACAGATAAATACAAAAATTTTATTGGAACAAAAACATTATACAATTTTTTTTTACGTTAATACTGCGTTAGTTTAGTAACTGTGTCGCAGTTATTAGCGCCCACCCCAGAGCGAAAGACCAACTGAGTTCCTTAACAACAATTTTGGTTATACTTAAAGGTAAGAACTAGACATAACATTGATAATAATAAAACTAGAACTAGACATTTAATAATAATAGTTGTAGCGGTATAAGTGGGCGCGTGTGTAAGTGTGTGTGAGTGAGTGTATGAGGGTGTTGAGGTGCGAGCGTCTGTGTGTATGGGAAGGGTGCGTGTATGTGAAAGCGAAGGATGTGATATGAATATGAATATAATTAAGTTTGTGTGAGGCTCTCTGTTTCCTCATAAGTCAGGCTTTTGATCCATTTTTCAATTTACACTCTCGTAGTGATAGAGGATAGATATTTAATTTCTCATTAATTTTGTTGTAGATAACAGGACTCAAAAAGTTATAAAGATAGTTTATAACTTGGATTAATATATAGGATACTTTTATCCCGGTGATTCGTTCCCGTGGAATAATTTCCGAACTCCACGCTGGCGATGCCACGGGCAAGACCGAGTCCTTTATAAAATTAGAGAATTCACATCCTTACATGTTTAGTACTGATTTCATGTAAATTGAGGCAAATTTTTGTGGTCCAATATCGAAATAATCTGAACCAGCAGAGGAGACATTGAGTCAGACTATCATATAGATTAATATTAAGATATAAATAACTTTTCTTTGAAATATATTCATGTAGACACACAAAGACCTTCTCCTGTTTCCTAAGTTAATTTATTTGGCCTAAATCGAATAAGTTACTACCTACGTTCCTTTGTTCAAGATTGAGTTACAAATTACAAAACCGACTTGTATAAATGAACACGTAACGTATGGAATCCGACTCTTAATGTTTGACCTAAAAATGTTTGCTGGCTTTTAAATGTTTATAGTTACTACATAGTAAACCCAAACAAAGAAAGGTGGCAATGGCGAGGTCACGAGAATTGTACGTAAAGTTCAAATGTGAAACTGAGTATTTGAGTAATAAAGTCACCCTTTTTAATTTTACGTTAACATTCTAAGTGAATGTGAGCTGTGTATGGATGCAGGTCGCTTCCAACCGGCTAATTTGGAAATCATTGGGGGAGGCCTATATTCAGCAGTGGACATCCTATGGCTGAAATGATGATGATGAGCTATGTATCCCCAATTCGGGTAAAATTACGACTTTAGTCACGTGAATACACCAATTTTTAGTGATGTTAGTTTATGATACATAGTATCAGGTACACTACGTAATTAAACAATAAAAAGTATTTTTTAATTCCTTACAGACAGTTAATTTGCTTAAGCTTAAGTTCTTCTGCTTGTCGTGTGGTTAGTGACTAACCTGGTGTCAGAGTTTTAAAGCCTCTTACTTGGCTTCACATGGCGTCGAGAAATATCTCTCAGGCCGGTTTTCTCACGATATTTTCCTTCACCGTTTTTCAAGCTAGTGATAATTATACAATACGCACATGACTCCAAAAAGCCAGAGGTGCGTGCCTTGGATTCAAACTCGAAACCTGTGACTTGGCAGTCCGACGGTCACACCACTAGGCTATCACTGCGTAGTTTACTCTGTAATAATATTTGTTGCTTGTAAGTTATATTAATAGTGGTAGTTACTGTCTAGGTAACATTAACACAAATACACAGTAACAGCACAACATAGTTTAGTCGATCATCTATTCAGACTTTAAGCTCCGTATAATTCAAAATCACATCACGCGCCGCCAACAGTTACTCCACTTCGTGGGTACGCGACTACGGCGTAGCAGTTGCGTAGCCGTAGTCGCGTAGCTCTCGTAGCACGGAAGCTACTACATAACTAATAAGATTAAGTCCGTGTATTTATTACAAACAGTATCAGTTATGTTATGTTACTTTATGTTCACTTTATTTTATACTGGAAATTAATAACGTTGTATTTTAAGTAAGTTATTTTTGTTTATGGTTTTTATAATGCAGTTGTTAGCTCTAGGTTTTAGAAATGAAAATGTTTTAGTTTAGTAGAATGTTTTTCGAAGGTGCTCCTATTAATTCAGAGATCAGTTTTCCTTCGAATACTACGTCTAACAGACGAATTTAATAGTTTAAAGACTGGGCTACACTTTTTTTACCAACCCGCACTGGCCCAGTGGTTGATATGGCCCATATTGCTGTCCATATAACCCTCCAAATATTATAATATACGGGCGGATGAATTAGACCGCGATATTTCCGAGCAATAAATTATAAAAGTGATGTCTTTTGGGTAAAAGCGGCCGTTATGGCATCGTAAATAATCGGAGCCATTCCCCCCCTCCCCTTTTTCCGGTAATATCCCAAGGAAGGAACTAGCCGGACTGCGAACTACTGCTTCCTGTAAAACAGCTGATGTGAACGGTTTCTTTTAGTCGTAGCCATGTTTATTGCGCGTTTTTCGGGCCCTTTGAGGGGCTTATGAAAATTGTGGGGATTTAGCTGTTAGTATGAGTAGGTAGAAATGTGTTGGCAATATTCGTTAGTTCTATAAATTCAGGGGGGTATCTATCAGACGGGATTTAAGCATGGATGGTCACTGTTTGACCATTTTGTGAAATTTTGTAAATATGTACTGTGTTTGTGTAGGTAAGGCTTGGATCTGCAAAAAGGTATCCATCATTATTGCTTACATAACGATTATTTTGATTTTATAAGTACAACAAATATCACTCAACAAAATATCCGTTTCAGTTAGTATTTGCCAGCTACTGCAGTGCTTTCAAGTCCTAGTTATTGTTAGGACAGTTGCAAAGCTAGTGTCCAAAATTCCAAATCTATTTATTCACTGACTTCGGTTCGTAACTTTGTAACATCACTGAGTTTGTCAGTGAAACGCGTTCTGTTCTCGACTGTACTCGCCAGCGTATTTCATTGAAGGAATTTTTAATCCCCTTTCATATTTTTTTATGAGTGTACCTGCAAGGTTATTAGTGCGTGTAATATTTTAAAAGGCTTTTTTACCTTATTTGACATTTTCGAAAAAAACATTTTGCACTTTTCGCAAATTCTTTATGCTCTCAAATAAATAATATTATGTAGGGGAGCTTTTGTTAATCTATACTTAAGGCGACAGCGTTAAGGTGGCCCGCGAAATTGATTTTTTCTTAATTTTTTTGGAATTTGCAGGTCAGTACCATGTTGTATGTTGATCTAAATTTAATTTTAACACAAGAAATAGGAACAAATTAGATCAACAACGTTTCAGATTGTCTAAAGTACACACTTCTTTTATGGGGTACTGTGTAAAATGTTATAATAAAATACCACTCGATATTCTTCAACTAAATGAGAAGAAATTTAAAACTTGCATTAAACGCACACTATGTAGACAAGCATACTATAAGCTGGATGATTATATCGTAGATAAAAATGCTTGGCTAAATGCTGGTCCTGCTCCACAGCCACTTGGGCTCACTAGTTAAAAATGAAAAAAATTGGTAGAGTTGCTTCCCCTTTTTTATTTTTTCTGACTACGAACTTTTTGTTTATTTTGTTTTTTTTTTTTATTAACTAAGTTTTAATTATTGAAAACTCCAATAGATACTATTGATTTTCTTTCTTTTGGTGGTAAAATTCTTGCAAACTATAGTTTTGTATAACTTAGACGCATTTTTATTTTCAATTTTTGTAAATGTGAGTACCATGGAGTCGTTTTACTATGTTATTATGTTGATTTTGACTTGAAAGAGCAGGGTAGTTGAGAGTATGTCATGCTCACTTAAATGTCTCGCTGATGGTGGCGAGTGTGTTGGATCATTCGGTTCCCTACAAAATGGTTGAGCTGGATGGTGCTGATCCACGCGTCATGTTCGTGAACGGGCGCCGTCAGTTGAGACTGGTCATCTCTTATCTGCCAGGGCTTGTTTTTAATCGTTTTTGATTAATATTTTTTTTTTTTTTTTTTACATTGTTCTCACATATAGAATCAACAAGAGTAATGTACCCAGGTTTTTGTAATTTCTATATTTAAAAGAGTGTCCTTGGAGTTTCTTGCCCGTTCTTCTCCATAGAGATCTACGTTTTGGAATGGGCAACTAGCTTCAACTTTCTGACTAACTGACTCTTTGACAATTCAAAAGTGCCTGTAAAGGGTTTAATTGAAATAAATGGTTTGAGTTTGAGTTTGAAATAATTATGATTCGCGTACGTATCAATTGTTTATTTACAGAATTATAATCATTAAAATGATCAATACAACTCTTTATGTTCATGTAATCCTATTGAATGACACTTGAGGATTATGCTAACTTAAGGAGATGTATTGCTGATTGTAATGATTATAATTATTTAAAGCCATATTTGTTACGGCCGTGAATCTTATTTTAATCAATATACAACCTGACACTGAAATGGAAATAGCAAAAAACTAAAGAAAATTTGAATTTCGCCGGCTACCCTGGCGCATCCCCCTTAATGTGTTTTGCAAATAGGAAAAGGTAAAGGTAGGCAGATGTTTTATTTGCTCAAATAAAGAAAATGTACGACTTTTAGAGAACATGTATTATGTATAGTTTAAATAACATAAAAAAATCACGCCTGTTTTCCTGAAGAGTAAGCAGGGGTGTCGGTGCGGTGGATAATTGAAATAATTATGAAGGTAGTGTTAATACAGGTTGTATTAACACTACCTTCATACCTGTTTGAATACAGGTTGTAATAACACTAACGAAGGTAGGTGAAATTGTCTCGGACAATTATATAGTGTTTTTCCAAGGTTTTTTAAGCAAGAATTAAATTAATAACACTATGTAGGTTTAGTTTTTAAAAAGTGGGATAATCTAAGTATATTCAAATTAATGCAAAACATTGTTCAATCAGCATAGTGTTATGTGTATCTAACACATGTGCTGACATCCTCATTGACCTATATTAGACTTTGAAACATTAATAATATTAGTTTGAACACGCTTGTAGTTTACTGCTCCTTGACACGATATTGTGATAGCATTCATTAACAACAAATAATTTACGACTGTTTGAAACAACCAATTTTATTACCAAAACTAAGAATATAACTAAGTTTCTATTATTTATCGGTATCGGGAACAGAGTCAAGCTACGCTCAAAAATTCAAAATACAAGTCATTTATTCAAAATAGGCTGAGAATCAGCACTTTTCGAACGTCAAAACTACATAAGACAGTACCCCAAAAACACCCGCCCTTCACCACTTCCTAGTGCTTTAGCTGGGAAGTACAAGTGGCGCAACAAACTCCCCAGCAGCACAGCTGTCTGTTCAGTTCTCCAGAGAGAGGAACCTTCTAACATTGTGAACCGAGTCCAGAAGTACCGCTTTCTGAATCAAGCCCTTACCGCCTTCAAAGCCTATTTTGTAGCCTGTTTCTATTCGTCATTAATTTTTTTCGTTGTGACACGCTTGGTTAGTATGGAAAGTGCCAATGCCCTCTAAACTAAAATATTATAAAAAAATCCCCTTCTTTTGGGCTCTGCCGCAGTCGAGTAAAAAGCGGCAAAAGAAAATGATCTGATATCCCTTTTTCCTTATAAAAAAGCTGATAAAAATATTCAGTTAACGACATTTTTTACGCTATCTTGAGTAAAAGAAAAATATAATACTGATTTTCTTTGAATGTCGTGAAGCACGTTTATCTTGTTTGGATGGATGTGGGTCAGAATTTTTGTTAGTTGATTGTACCTACATAGTCATTATCTTCGTAAATGGTTATTGAGTAAAAATGGTTAGTATTGTATTGACTGGCAGATTTTGTTCTTGCTGTTCAGCGTACTCTGTAGGTTCAAATAAGCTAAGTGTAAACTGAACCTAATTAAATTATGAACATTGTAACGACAGAAATAAAGCCTATTAACATCATTACTGTTTTATTCTTCTTTTGAAGAAGAATTTCACTCTTTTCTTATTTTGTGTGCAAACATATTTTCTTTCGTTCAGTTTTAGAAGACAAAGAAAGAAGGAGAATTTCGCTCTAGATTCTGTATAATATGTGATGATTTTTACATGTACAAACAAATACGTCTATCTACATCACAATATTATGTATTGCCTATCACTTTGATCTAACGTCTATCATCTTCCCCAGGCGGTGACGCGGCGCTCGCGCCAGTCGACGTCGGCACAATGGTCGAGATCATTCCGCGGGGGAGCGCCTCCACATGACGACGTTGACGTCGATGACGTGTTTTTCACGCCACCGACGTCAGCCACGCCACTGCAACATCACGATGAAGCTGATAATGTTGACGGATCTAAGGGGTGAGTACAATTGATTTAATTTAGTATTTTTAGGAATTTGGTAATAATACTGTTTAATGTGGAAGAATATTGATTTTCTTGTAGTAACAATAAGCGACCCAATATTTAACGTACAATACTGTAGAACTTTAAGAATCCTAGCAGCACCGAGACAACAAGCAGACCTCGCTGAGCAGCAATAACAAAAAGCCTCTCCTGATTTTCATTTACAATTTCAACAAAGCGTGTTTACTTAAGCTCATCTAAAACACTTCTACATCATATAAACAATTGACTCCTACAATTTAAACTGCTTCCAAAGAAGCATTCAAGTTTTGAACATTTTGTACCCAAAGGCTTAAATTCCAGACAAATCAAAAACGGTTTTCTTCTGGGAAAACAACTCCCTCTACATTTTTTACTGTTACAATGAGAGTATACAATTAACCCTTCTATTAAAGTTTAAAAAGGGTAGTATTTAAACGAGTGACTGTAAATTAAAGTTTTAAGTGCCGACTGCGAGTGACGAGAAATCAACAGAACAGCAACTTACCAACACTCATTTGAGTTACTTAAAATACAAAATGAGAAGCTTTATAATATTTGAGCGACCTAATATTTGTTTGAGTGTCAACGTTACATCCTGCATTATTTTTCAATATTTGGCAAATTATTTATTTATACTGAGCTGCATTTTATCTTAAATAAAGTGAAGTGAAGCCACATAAAATAATATTATCCATGGTGAAAGGTGTAGTAAAAATAGCCAAGTAACTGCAACCAACTTGGAAGTAGCGTTCGCCGGCCGCTCCCGCGGCACCGCTCGCTACGCTCGCTCGGCTCACGCGCGTTTGGTCACAGTTCTAACCTAACCTAACCCATTTGGTCGGGGTGCCACTTGCTTAAAGTGAACTTTTTAGTAGTTCGTTATGTAAAACCTAAATTAGAAAAATCGTCTCTATCTTAATATTGAAGTTGTCCTCTCTGTATTTCTAGTCACTCACTTAGCAATTTAGTAGCACGGTTAGAATTTTAATATCTATAATTTATTAATCACAACCCACTTTTTGTAAGCTCGAACTTCTGGATTTTATTATTAATCAATATTCGTCGTTAGTTTAGTTAATTTTTCAAGTTATTAAAACAGTATCTCACCATCAGTCGGGTTTTTTTTTTTCGATTGTTTTATAATTCCCCATTTTAAAATACTTAAAAACATATTTTGACTTAAAATGTTTCGAGCATTACATTAATGTTTAAAACGAGGAGCAACCTAGCTACCTTTAATTAACGCTCACTGCTCATGTATGTCCATTTCTACCATGGGCAATAAATGTTTGCATCTTTAAACGAATGTCTATAATATTGTTGGCAAAATTATGATTTTTGGTACTCTCAAACTCAAATAGCAGCCAGGAGGTTAATTGTAGACTTTCGTTGTAATATAAAAAAATGTTCAAGAAAAAAGCTTTTTTTTCTGGCCGGCCCCTTATGTTTTGGTTACGAAATGAATTGAGTGTTTGAATCTGATTTATTTCCAGCCAGAATCATTTTACTGCCAGCCTGTATGATGTAAGGTTCCCTCTGGCAAGTTTTTTAGTATCTATAGCTAAACGACAAAGTTCACTCCGATCGAAACCGACCCATTATTTTGCAAAAGATAGTACCTACATCGTTTTACAAGTTCATATTCCATTGTTATAGCAAAGCAACCAAATAACCTCTTCCTGTTTAATAATGCAAAGATATAGCTACATAGATAATGTACGTGGTAATTCCGTGTAAATTCCCGAACTTCATAACTGAAGATGAAGCTGTAATAGCGGTATAAAGCCGCGGTACTAAGTAAACCACGTCAAGTTGTAGCAGCTAAGTTTGCCTAATAATCCTGTTCCGACCAGAAATAGCTGCGCCATGTTGCTAGCTCGACAGATTAATTACCTCGCTTATAATTCAACGTGTGAGGGCTTTACCATGTTGTTTTTTTTATGTAAGCTATACACGCTATGCAGGGGGGCTAGACAAGGTTACAATATTAACGATAACGAAACACATAACACAGAAAACAAAAAACTTAATTGTGGCGACAGCTATAGGTACCGCCTCAAATGAATTACACTAACGTATCCCACATCGCGTTATCAGAGTTATCCACGCAATTAATTTAAAGAGACAGAAGCCTGACAAAAAGTGTCGGGCAGTAGCCCTCTAGAAACAAAACCGGTCGGAGTATTCCCCCTTTTTTATGGAGGATGAGGAAAGTCTGTTCTTTATACTTATTAAAAAACGATGGAAAGGCGTAGAAACACGATACAAATGGAAATATGCTGATCGGCTCTCGGTTCATCCAAATACCCTGGCCTATGACCTCCTAAACCCTTCCGTTGCGCTGAAAAGGCTGAAAAGGAAGGATGTGTTCTAAGATGGCAGTCGAGACACTGGTCTCTTCGCCTAAATGCCATATACACTCAACTCATCTGCTTATAGTCTTGCGACTGATCGCAGAACAAAACACAAAAAAAAAAAAAAAAAAAAAAAACTTGTCGCCTTCAGGTCTCCAGTTATAACGTATGTTCCAAGAACTGCACAGGTCTATTCCAATCGCGCCTGCACATGTAGACCTCTCTAGTGGACCGTTGCGTGTATGGCCGCCGTAAACACTGCATTAGGTTAAACGAGGGACACACTTTAGTGGAGTGTAGTAGGTACTCATGAAAATGAACCACTTTTACAATGAAACAAACTCAGAAATATGAAAAAAATCAGCTATTCCCAGCATTTAGTCCAGTTATGCGAACATAAATATACGGAACAGCAGATTTTTTTTCACTCCCTTAAAGTATTTCTCTAGTTTAACCTAACACTTTGCATAACCTTAACCTTAAATTATTAAGAAATACACTAACAGTTGTGTTTTCAATCCCCGCGTGCGGTGCACGCATGCAGTTGCGTGCGGGGCCCATACTTAGATCTCGCGACTATTTTATAGCAGACCCTCATATAGACAGACTTACTTAGTTTTCATGCATTTATTGACTCAGTCTTCATAAGTACTAGTATCTAACTATATAACCGCATAAAGTATCAATTTCACACGAGTAACTTTTAAAATGAATCAGGAGAATGATCGATTTTAATTAATTTTCGCTTTTTTTAAAGCTTGCGGTGAACTATCGACCGGGCGTGCGGTCGTTGGCATTCGGGTGTATTCTTTATTTTGCGCCTGATTTCTTTCATGAGTTGAACTGAGTTCAATTGGTAATGTTCTTAAGAGGGAACAGGGCACGCGATTCTCCATACAAACGTATTCCCCGTTTTTCTTCCTGAATAATGCCTCTAAAGCTGTCATTTTTTTTTTGTATAAAATCAGGATCTCTATAGGCATGTCCCTGTCATTTCCTTTTTTTCAGCAATTAATAAGTAAGGAAACTATGACCCTCCAAAAATTACAAAAATGCCCTATTTTTACCGCCGTGATTAGAGGACTACCAGACTAATTCGGAAAAGTTTTTAGCATAAAAGAAAATAATAGGAACCTAGACATACTCTTTCTTAAAATTTTAATGTAAAAAATTATTAAATCGGCTTAGTTTTCGAGGAGAAAAAAGGAGAATACGAAACGTCGTTTTCGTCAAAAAATTTGTGATATAATCGGTCTGAGCTGCAGTTGTCCATATCGCACTTTACGGGGCTTAACTCGGTTTTTCGGGCGCAGCGCGACGGCAATAGTTTCTTCAAATACCTATTTTTCAAATTCCTCGCAGCCCCTGTTCCCTCTTAATTATGTTGGTTTCGATATGTATCTACAACTTTATTTTTGTCTTTATCCATTAACATTGTTCCAACAAGACTAAATCGTTATTGCAAATAGATTATTTTGAATAGAAAAAAATCGCCAAAGTAATGCGGTTCCAGGTTACTTGTAGAAATAAAAACGTGTGTGGTCGGGGGAACCCCGTTTGGAATAAAGTTCTTACACGGTATTAGCACGCACACACACACACACTCGTATATAATAGAAAGAGAGACAGAGAAAGTTGCATGGAGGGTGTGACATGTAATAAATAAGTTATGCGTGCTATGGTGGGGGTTGCGCAGTAGAGGGAGTGCGTTGCGTTGCGCCGCACTCGCAGTCATGTCCGAGCGGCCATAGCGATAGAATACCTAACGCAGTAATATTGGAAACAGAGTTTTATTGTACATACCTAACCTAAGCCAAGACACCACAGAGGGAACATAGTGACGATTTAGTTTAGGAACTTCGTTCCAAAACGAATATATTTTTATTAACAAAATTGATGGTATCACTGTTCGTTAACTGGCGATATGATTTAATTTTAACAGAATCTACAATTTGATTTCATTAAAGAGTTATTTGTTTAAAAATGTATCTTAATGAACACACACTCCACACTGATACATTTTCACAATAATTCAGGAAACTAATAAACAAAAATATTCTAACATGATTGTTTACACTTAGTGTAAAAAAGTTTTTGAGTCCTTTGTTTGTTACCCGAATGATGGCGACTAATCAATACTGTAAGTCCTGTCATATTTAAATCTTCAAAGTTTTTACCGTCAGACAAACGTTGAACTTTTTTTTTATGCTAATCGTAATTATTATTGATTGCTATATTTTGCGAAGCCAACGACTTTAGTTTTAAAACTGTCATTGAATGTTTTATGACCTCAGTGGTTTTCTAATCTATAATCGATTTTCTTATTTAAATTTATTATACTCGTAGTTCATTAAAAATGTTTTCACAATCCATTTATTTCCATGGAAGGTGGGTAGGCCTTTTTTGGGACGTAACATGTGTCGATACTCGTGCGCCATCCCATCCTGGCTCAGCGTGCTGTGCTGGCGCTGCCGCTGCGGCTGCAGAAAACCTCAAGCGGCGATAGTATAATAACCTTATAGGTAATTATATTTTCGAGCCGTTTGGGGTTGAATTGAAACCCTAGGGCCGAGTGCCTATGGTCTGTTCACTGAAACATCTAAACAACTGATTGACACTTCCCGTGACCCAAGGGCTGGTTTTTACCTTGGCCAGAGGCTAAGCATTGCCATACAACGTGGCAATGCGGCCAGTCTCTTGGGCACACTACCAGTCGACAGCGATGCGGATGAATTTTTCGACGCTATATTTTAGTTTGTATAGTAATATATTAGTTTTAATTTTTTTTACATAATAGAACTGTTACATAGGATTCATAATAGATATGTTTTATTTATTTAAAAAAAAACATTTAATAAAGTGTGGGTATACTTTTAGAGAAATTCGTCTGTTTTTTTCACCCCTGATAAGAAAGAGCGTTTAAAAGACAACGTAGCAAAAAAATAAAAAAAATATTTCGCTGTTTTCATAAATTTTTCAATATGACTCTAAAGAAATATGAAATGTGGCTAACTAGCAAACTAGAATATTAACAATGAATTGCAATTATAACACTGAATTTGATGTTGGAACCGTTTTATGTGTAAAATAGACACTTGGAAAGTTTCCAAATACCATTTTATCATCTAAAAGTAAATATTCGGTGTTACAATAATAATGATTGCATTTTATAATTAATATTTTAGTTCACTAGTTAGCCACATTTCTTAATTCCATACAGTAATAATGCTAAACTAATCAAAACAGGTAAATATTTGGCAGCTATTTACGACGTTGCCAACTTTTAGAAAAAGTTGGCAACCTCAATTTTTTTAGTTAACTATTATTTCATATTGAAATACCTACTTCTAACATACGATAAAGTCCGATACGCACAGTGGACGAAAGGAACGCACTACAGCTATGTATGTTGTGTAAAAGCGAATAATAAAAAACAGACGCCGGATTGCGCATGCGTACTACACGCGGGTATCAGTCCCAAATCTTTGTGACAAGGGTCTTTGATCGGAGATTAAATCTTCGGACTATACTGACATACGTAGCGTATGTCTATATATATGTACATATAGCTATGTGTACTGTAAAGGGTTTGTGTTGTTTGAGATGCTGCAAGCACGAAATTGAAACTATGAGGAAGAGAGATATTTGAGTAGGTTAAGTAAAAAAGATGTATTTAGAAAAAAAAAACACACAATTTGGTAGTTGTATAACATAAAAGTTCTTTCATTATTTGCTCTTAATGAGAATCATTGTAGATTCACACTTCTATCATGTATGTAGGTACTTGTAAAAAGTGTAGCAACACATAAGTCGAAATTACACGACGGAAAGTACGGCGTTTATACGCCTTTTTTTGTGGGTGGGAAATCATCAAATGACTTCTCCCGCTCTGGGTGGAGCAGGAGGGCGTGTCAGACTCTTACTGACTAAAACCCACCCGTGTTCCTTCTGTTGCCTGTGCAATGCCAGGGGGCCACGGTATCCCTTTCGGACGTTCCCGCAAGGCGTTTATATGCCTGTCATTCTTTTCAAATTATTCCCGTTATTACCTACCTACCTAGACAGATAAGAGGACAAAATAGCGTTGAAAAATTTTCATAGAAAGCAAATTCGGCAGATGAGTTACTAGACTAACTTTCGTATGTAGGTAATCATCCCATTTTTATTTAATAAACACTGTCCCTCTTTAGGAGCATGAGGAACAGGGTGTAAAGTTCACTCATCCACCATAGAAAAGGGAGGATCCTCCAACCAGATGGGTGTTGTGTCTGGCGGGCCGACTGCCCGACTGTTGATTTCGGATAGTCTTATCTATGTCGTTCGCGCGGTAAACTCTAATTGTGCGATGCAGGATTTGTGTGACGTCATGTCTTTGATGCGTAGTTAGTATGTGGCGGTGTAACCGCTACACTACTGTGGCACTTTTCTTTAATATCACTCCAGTCTATTCTGCCATTATCGACCACCAGACCGTTTACAATAGAAACATAATTTATTCCATTTCTAAACACGACGATAGGTATTTGTTCACTGGTCAACAAAACGAAATTACGATGATAACTAAAGTACCTACATAATTACTAAAATACTGAATATCATTCTAATGAAACTACACACGATAGGTAAACACATTTTCCATTTATCCTTGCAAAGGTAAGGAAAATGTAAATAGACGTAGAAGTTAATAAATAATTACTCATTTCACTATCAAAGTGAGGACGCCTTAAAAGGCATTTCTTTGATCTAAATGAATTTAAAATTGAACTACAGAATGCTCCTTATCTCTCATTAATTGGGATACATTTGTGGGCAACAACAGCGCGTTCAGTTTTTTTTGTGTTGCCTCCATGGCTCTGTGGATTATCAAGCTTTGTTTGTTAATACTGAAAATAGAGGTATTCTGTGATTTCAACTGGCTATCTCATCATTAAAGTAAAAAGCCCTGTGACAGACGAACGGACGAACAGACAGACGGGCTTAGTAATAGGGCCCGTTAAAACAAAGTTTTAAATTAGTTCCCTTAACAATTTCTTTTTCTGATTCCAGGGCAAGATCCCCAATCGGTTCAAACAGCGTGGAGTATCGAAGGCCCGAGCGGAGTGTGTCCTGGGGTGCGGGGGGAGCGCGCATCCACACACCAATGCTGGAGCCCCTCGCAGACAACTCTAACAGAAGGCAGTTTGGCATGGGCGTTGTTGGTAGATTCTTTAGGTAAGAACTGGAGAATCATCATTATCATCAATATCTGCCGCAGCTGAATGCCAGTATTTTTCATGGAGTGACTGCCTATCCGAATTTCTCAACCCAGATACTGGGTAACAAGATACCGTGTGGAAATATTGGTGTTGTAAGACTTTCGGGCTTCTGAGTAACGACCGGCAAAGATCAACAACAGGTGGATGATTATTTAATTCATTATCAATTTTGCAGACAGCTTCAATGAACAATCCTGTCGGGTGCTAAAATAATTAACCTCGCTTAGCGAGACACAGTTTAATATAAAACTATTCTGAAAATTCTCGATGTTTTCCGAAGGTCTACGTCAAAATAACTTTCGTTAGAACATTTTTATAACACGAGTCTGGGATTAGGCTGAAAGTAACGAAGATTTATGTAACGCACAGATAGCTAGTTCGGCCAACCATGCTGGCAAATTGAGGACAATCCTTAGGTTGCTACGGAGGGATCCAGTTAATTTAGTGCTGATCCTTCCAGCCTAAATCAACGGACATATTTCTTTAACCAAATGTTGTAAAGTATAAGGATTTGGTATATTGTAGGTCGTTGCTTTGTTGTGCCAGATATTATTTTTCCTTACAACAAGAAGCTTATTCTGCCGTATCAGTGATAAATCTCTTTGTGTAGGTACTGGCGGAAATATAAATCAGCAAATAAGACATTAAAAAAATGTTTAGAATACTTAAAACACTTCAATGTTAAAAAAAAAATGTTTAGAATACTTAAAACACTTCAAATGTTAAAAAAAAAATGTTTAGAATACTAAAAAGCATCATATTACGCAAAATTTGACGTACAGTAGCAAAACATGCTTCTTACGTCATAAAAAAATCAGAAAAGCCTTCAAAATTCTAAAATCATCCTGCTTTCCAAGTCCCAACACAAAAGTCCCCCTTCAAAACCAAACGAATCGTAAAACAACTTTTAATACATACCGAAAAAGTTGGAAAACGCTTCGTTTTTAAGCCTTTTTGGCGCAAAACGCTGGGGAAAACAAAGAGAGAGTATAGCAGTTGCTCAGAGAATTATTTCCACGCGGTCGACGACCGGTATCGACCCATCGCGCAATTATTAAGGAGTTCCACTGAGGGGCGTTCTTTCTGTTTTTATTTTGTTTAGCCTCATACTGTGTTCAGTGTGTTGATCTGTGTAGGTACCTACCTACTCGTATACATGTGTGAGTACTGTGACCATGTACCTTCTATAAAGCTACCATTTGCTGGATACGTCTTTCATTAACTTGAATATGCCCTGGCGGCTGAGAGTATGTCATGCTCACTCAAATGTCTCGCTGGTGGTGGCGTGTGTGTTGGATCGTTAAGTTCCCTTCAAAATGGTTGAGCTAAACGGTGCTGATCCATGTGTCATGTTCGTGAATGGGCGCCGTCAGTAGGGACTGCTCATCTCTTGTCTGGTCACAGCTTATTTTAATTTTTGAATTGTTTTTATCTTTTTATTATGGACACTTTTTAAGTGCACGTCTGTCTACATTGTTCTCACATGTATAATTTCAACATGAATAATGTAACCAATATTTTGTAACAAAATATTATGATCTAAAAGAGTTTCCGTGGAGTTTCTTGCCCGTTCTTCTCCATAGGAACCTACGCTTTGGAATGGCCAACTTGCTTCATATTTCTGACTGACTGACCCCTTGACAATTCAAAAGCCTGTAAATAGTTTAATTGAAATAAATGCTTTGAGTTTTGAGTTTCATAAGTCTGAATATTGGTACGTATCGTATTCTTTTACCAGACTAGCAAATAAACGGTTTTCAGTTTTATAAAGATTTCTAGCAAATATACGGATATTTTATAGAAAACGGTAGTGGTCGCACGACCTCCGGGAATCGAAAGTAATTCATTGTGGAGTCTATAAAATTTATATGGATAACTATATAAAATTAAACTCTATTTTCATCACTTGTAGTATTATTGACATCATCAGAGGTGTTTAATATTAAATTCAAATGTTCAAAGTACCTACGTTATATTCTTAGAAACCTATATTCGTTTTGTGAACTATCACTAAAATATCAATGCAAATATTTGACCTTTGTTTTCCTTTAATTTCTCGGAACCTAAGCTTTCAGGAATCGCTATACAGTCCTTTACAGCACCGTAATTCCGTAATTCTCGAACATTTTTGCCCACCGCCACAGTCCTCCAGACCGTATTTCGGCCACGGCGGCCAATCTCAACGGAGACTAGCCTTCGGCACAGAAGATATTATAGTGCACAAGTGTGAGCGCAGACACAGGGTGCACTCTCTCTTCCGTCACTCTCATAGTCCGATGGGACGGCAATAAGACACGACCGGAGAGAGATCAGGCGCAGGACCAACGGCTTAACAAAAAAAAAAAAAAAAAATGGGTAAAAAAAAAAACCTAATGGAAAAACCCAATAACACTTTGCCCGACCCGGGAATCTAACCGAGGACCCCACGCTCAGCCCACGAAAAAAACAGAAAAAAAACACTAGAAATGATACCACGGGAACGTACTACCGGGTTATAAAGAATCGTATGTCCTTACCGTCCTACCCTTACCGTCATGGTCTATCCGTATGCCAAATTTTTGTTCAAGTCCTTATAGCCGCTTAGCTGTAAAAACAGCTATACGTCTAAACGGCTATATATATGTATCTGTAGCAGTACAAATACCCATCAAAGAACACATGAATCTAGGACGCGAGGTAAAGTTCATTAAATGTGTCCTTGAGAGCTGCCTTTGACCCACTTTATTCTGTTTATTTACTAGTTCAATATAATAGGGCGATGTTGACGTCCTCAAAATACCTGCCTATTAAATATTAATTCGATTAAAATAGAGTGGTGCTCTATTAAAGGACTTGTTTTGGCTGTAAATATTCATGATATTTGGAAGATTTTCCCTATTCCGTATTTTCGCTATTAGCATTATGCATGAGATGATGGTTGATGTGGCTGGTGACAGCTGGATGAGAGTTGCCGTAAATCGAGTTGAACGGCGTGCAATAGAAGAGTGCTATGTACAGCAGTGAACTGCTGCAAGCTGATGATAATGATGATGAGATGATTTTCTGAACGCCCTAAATTCTCAGGAACCAGAAGTCGAAATTTTTTATAATAGGGATGTTGACTAAAAATGTCCGTCAGATAGATTATTAAAGATATTGGCCACTTATTGTTTATTTTTTTACGTAATCAAAAGACGGCAATACAATGAGTTAAAATGTGACATGACGTCACTGGCTGGTAGATTTTATACTGAATTGTGATGTAGCGAGCCCCCACTCCCCAACTTTAATGCGTTATATCTAAATCATTTTTTATTAATATGATCTAGCAAAAAATACTTGTCTAATATTGTTTTATTATCTGACTGACGGACTAAATAGTCTTTTTTTGTTTACCCATTCAACATCCCTATTTGCTACGAAATAAATATAGAAAACACACTGAAATTCACTGAAATTTTGAAAGATACTCGTATATGGTATATAGTAGAACACTTTACGGGGCATTCCAACTGTTGTTAAGGTATTATTGCTATATAATAGAAAGAAAGCCTGGTATACCAGATTAAGAGAAGATAGTAGGCGGTCTCGTTCCGTATTTAGAATATTATTTGGTGTGGATTTGACCAACTTCATTCCATATTCAAAAAATGCTAAGATCGCCTGTTGGTTTAGGTATTCCAACCGCGAGAAGTATTTGTGGGTCAGATAGTAAACCCTATCTTGAAATAGCTGAAGCTTTCGAATATTGAGAACGAAGCGGTTTTCCTGTAGTAATATAATAAAACGATTTGATTACGATCTGTAGTTATCTGGAATGGTTAAACCTGAGAAGGGAAAAGAGTAATTTTTAATTCAACTGAACAATTATAATTTATTTAAGTAGTACGAGTTCATTTTGATTCACAGTCTGCCTCTCAAGTCTGAAAACATCATAAACACAACTTCTCTTAATTAACAAACTAGGGACATTCTAATGAATCTTACTTAAAGTAACAAAGAAAGATTAAAAAATAATACTGTAACTGTACGGCGTCGTTCTCGCTCATAATTTCACCTGAGCCTCCTATATATCACGGTGTTTACGTCAAGTCACACTTATAAGTTACTGAAATGGCTTTTGAATTAATACTTACCTACTTTGCCTACGGCGTTAGTAATTTATGGTAAAATGCATCATGCCAATTTTTCTCGGAAGAATTTGGTTATTTTTTTAAAACATTCACAATGTTTTTTTAAGCGAAAGGAGATAAAATTAAAAAAAACTACGACTACTTTTTCTTTGTCTAGGGAACTATGCTATAGGTATAATATTAGTCTGTCTAGTCCAGCTGTTACGTTGAGCCTGAAGTGTAGAACAATAGGTGCTGTATTACCTTTATCATTCGTCAATCCAAGACCGATGACATCAACCAAATTTTCTGCTTCTTTTATTAACAAAAGACTAAAGTTCAAACTAAAATTCCAGGCGTTCGCTCCGCAAGTCAATGGCGCATCACGAGGAGGTGGCACGACAGCTCGACGAGCTGACGGACTATCGCCCTTATTTCACGTGGTGGGTGAGCACAGTGCAGACCCTGGTGCTGCTACTGTCACTCCTCTGCTACGGGTTTGGACCGGTCGGGTTCGGCAGGCACACGCACTCGGGACAGGTCCTGGTGAAGAGCTTGAGTTTACAGCAGGTAAGTGGAGTATCATTTGTTTTTGTGAAGTAAATTATGGCTAACTGTTGACGCATGGCGATCAGTAGAGAGTTTAGATAGTCTAAATCAATACCAATAAGAATAATTATATTGCATTAACCAGTAAATTGCTTAGCGCTTTTATTAACATACACACAGCCTGACTTTAGCCACTGCTAGGTAATGCTGGTGCCCATCTACACGCTCTTGTGCAAGTCTCATTCTGGTTCTACTGACCGGCAATGTCTCCTGTCTCCGATCTCGCCGCCGGACGACCGATTCTCTTAGCCGCTTTAGGTCCATTTATCAGCATCATGCCTTATAATTCAAATAAATGAAAAGTTCTGATGGTTTTTTTCATGGTGTTATTAAAGAAAGCCGGCACAAATTACCGAAGAAATTGTTACATAAAATCTCTCAAGATAAGTTCAACAATTGAGTGGGACTGATCAAGTTATTCGATCGAAAGCTCAAAACAAATCATTCATGTGATGAACCCATGTGAATATTGCAAGTAAAAGTTATTTTTCCACACCCGTGCTTATTTTCTAAGAATCCGAAAAAAATATAAAGCTTCAGCCGTTTCTTACATTTTTTTACCATGATAAGACTGATCATTCACAGTTTCCAACACATTGCATATTGATTGCCTGCTTTATTTACACTTGAATAGGTAATTTTATGTGGCATCGCATATAAAACCTTTTTTTGGTGTCTGCGTTCAAAATCGTGAAATGTTTATGACTTTTACGGGGTTATGATGGTCCCAAGTGATTTTATGAGCTCACGCGTCATGTGAAAAGTGCTACAATTTTCATGTGTTTTACAGTGAATTCACCATGGGTTTAAAATATGATATCACTAGACTTTTTAAAAATGTCGCTTTCAGTTTGAATTCTACCGTGTTGGCAAGTTAACGGCCTGCTAGCAGTGATAGCCTAGTGGTGTGACCGTCGGACTGCCAAGTTTCGAGTTCGAACCCTAGGCACGCACCTCTGACTTTTCGGATTCATTCGCGTATTGTATAGTTATCACTTGCTTCTAAAACGGTGAAGGAAAACATCGTGAGGAAACCGGCATGCCTGAGAAATATTTCTCGAAGGCATGTGAAGCCAATTCAGGGGCCCATGGGTGGCTTTAAAACTCTGACACCAGGTTAGTCACTAACCACACGAAAAGAAGAAGCACGGCCTGCTTACAGACAGATACCCGTAAACATCGCTCGTAAAGTTGCACTATAGATAGTGCAATCCACGACGACGCGCCCAACTCCGCTCTGCTTTGTACTAAAGTACAGCTTACAGTACAGTAATCGCGGAGTGGGGCGCGTCGTCGTGGATTGCACTATCTGTAGATAGTTCCACAACATTAACTAAACAACGGTTACAGGGTCATCTCTTCAGTAAAAAAATTACAAGTGCAAAACATCATTAGTACCTAGTTTATTGACCGACCTGTATCCGTTTTTTTTGTATTTAAAAAGTAAACATCGTTTCTCGAAAAATAAGAAGATTTTGAACAAGATGTAGCAATTACTTTATTTTGTATTTTTAATCAGTATTACATTACGAAGACTTGAAAGCGCTCCGTACATAAATTAAGTTATACTTACGTAAAACTAAGCTATATATACATACAATCTGTCTGTTACGTTCATACGTCTCTTCATCTCTCAAATTCTGTTTATTAGAATAAGACTTAGCATAACAAGGTGAAGCTTTGAGACTGAGCTGAACAATGCACAATGTTTACTGACTTTGTCAATTTATGGGCACACAACTTGTTTTTTGAGCGATGTTAAAATCTACCAAATACTCGATTCGTTTTAAGAGCGTTTTACATACAGAAAGTGGGCAACGTCGCAAATAACTGTCAAATATTTTTTTATTTTTTTTATTAAAACTTTATGCACAGGTAAAAAAAAAAATACTGTACAAAGGCGGACTTAATGCCTGAGGCATTTTCTACCAGTCAACCTTAGGGTGGTGCAGAGACAAAACATGGCAGGTGCAAAATAAGTGCTAGCAAATTTGAAAATTAATGCCTATTAATACATAGATACATAGATACATACCTACATATAAACCGAATAAACTTTGTCAGGAGAAATAACGATTGGTAGAGGAGAAAACAAATCCAGCAAATCAGCGCTGCAAAGATTCTGCCAACTTTTCACGAATATGTTCACGTGCCTTCAACTTGAAGGATAACCGACTGGTTGCCATCCTGATGTTCAGAGGAAGCGCATTCCAAAGAAATACCGCCTGGACAAAGTATATATATGTAAATATTTCACTGTTTTGATTAATTTGGCGATATTACTGTATGGAAATAAGAAATATGGCTAACTGGTGAACTAAAATGTTGATCATTAAATGCAATAACTAATATCGTAACACCGAATATTTTGTTTTAGATGTAAAAAAGTATTTGGAAACTTTCCAACTGCCTTTTTTACACCTAAAACGGTTACAAGATCAAATTCAGTGTTATAATTGCAATTCATTATTAATATTCTAGTTCACTAGTTATCTCATAATTCCATACAGTAATTTTGCCAAATTAATCAAAACAGGTTAATATTTGACAGCTATTTGCGACGTTGCCCACTTTCTGTATGTAAAACGCTTAAAAACTTTTATAATGATTGCTCTTAATGCCCTTACGCCAAATTAATGACAAATACAGGAAAGGGTAACTCAGCCATCTGTACGTTAGGCAAATTACATCAATAACAAACACGAGTTTTGTAATAGAAATTGACAGATCTCATAGAAATCTAAAAAATATAAAATTTTAAATTCAGGTTCTTAACGGCCCTAGGAGTAAGTATTTAGTTTATGTAGTTGTGTAAAATTCAGCTTTGCGACACATTCCACGGCAAAAAAGGGCAAGTAAAAAACAAAACGATCGATGTAACTATAGCAAAAATGATAATGATATGAAATGTAATGTAGTGTGTTAATAATGTGTGTGGTAATATCGATTCATTCCAAGGCACCAACGGCAACAAACCACTCGATGCTACTAAACCAAAAAGAACCAAGAACATTATGTCTCGATATGAAATTAACAATTAGCAAGTAGCAACCACAAAGGGTGTATGTATGCGTTGTGACGCAAGGGAAAGCGTCACAAAGTAAGAGTATTAGTGAGCAAGCTCCGAATGTAGGTCACACAGTCTTTGTGAGTCGCCCCTTTGTCTGCTTTTTGCTGCTTACTGCAGTCTTTCATGATGCTATCTTTTAGCGACGAGTGACCGCAAAAGGTCCGTGTATATATATTATGTAATTTTCGTTGATTGTACTTTTAGTTTGTTTTTGTTTCCATAAATAATGGGTGTGATGCGGGCAATTACCCAAGTAGCAAAAAGGACGGTTATGACTTTGACCGGTATAAATGTATGTATGTAATATATGTTTGTTCATCTGTTACATCATAACTTCTAAACTACTGATCATCATTTTAGACAAATGAGGTATCGTTGAAACCGTCTTGATCATCCGCTAGTTATAGGCTATGTGTGACGTCACATCAAATTCAATATGGCGCCTTCTGGAGGACATAAAGTCATGAACAAATAAAAAATTATCATATGTTGGGTTTAAATTAAAGGGCCTGACGACCACAGTACAAATATGTATATAAATCATATCGTCTGAGTAAATAAATATGTTTAAATTGTTAAAAATAAGCAAAAGTAAGACTGTGCTACGTACTGTGCGGTAAAAAATGAAATTATAACCCCAAAATAATTTAAATTCAAAAACTAAAACCCTAAACCCCGACTACTGAAAAATTACGCTCTAAAAAGAATGAAACAAGAAAATATTTCAGACAGAAATCAAGACATAGAGAGAGGTACAAAAATGCCCACGGCTTTACCTTGTTTCATACTTTTTAGAGCGTGATTTTTCTGTAGTCAGGTTTTAGATTTTGTACTTACTTTTTTTTTGATACTTGCACTTTCTTCGGGAGCAAAAATTGTGTAAAATAATTTTCGTGTCGAAGGACCAGCAGGGTAATTGAGTAACACAACATTATCAATATCAACCTTTCATTTTGACAATTCAACAATGATTAATTGCGGTATTTACGTTGTTGAATAGATTTTTCAAACTAATGAAGCAATTGATTAGGAATTTCCGTTAAAACTCTTCGAATTGTGATTGAAAGTAAATCTACATTTTTTCAGTTTACGTAAATCAATATTTTTTCAAGAAAAGAAAAGTAGGTATATATAAACCCACTGCATGAGCAATGGTGGTGGTAATGGCTAATGGCCTGATATACGAGTTGAAGGTCGTGGGTTTGAATCCAGGCAGGCGCTTAACATTGTGTTAATAATTTCATCACCACTCCTCTTAAAACGGCGAAGTAAAACATCGTGAAGAATCCGAATCCTAATGTTGTACTAGAAAAAAAAAGCAATCGATGACATGAGACATCTACTAACCCGCACTGGGCCCGCTCTCCCTCTCGAAAAGGGTAGGCCTGTGTCCCGGCAGTGCAGAGAACATTATGCTATATATAACGCCAGTATCACACCTCCACCGCGAAACCATAGCAGCGAAACTGCAGTAGTTCCACTCAACTGACTCGCGTCATGTTCCGCTATTCGAAATTCGAGTAGCGGAACATGACGCGAACCAGTTGAACTGAACTACTGCGATTTCACTGCTATGGTTTCGCGGCGGAGGTGTGCTAACGGCGTAAAACCTGATATACTTTTATATTTTTTCTCGAAATGTCAATAAAAAAAAATTGAGAAAAAAATAAATGAGAAATCTCAATGCTTAAGTAAGTGTATATCTTTAGTCTAGCCAACATTCATATGTAGATATAATATTTTTGGGCAAATATAAAGACACGATGTATTTAAAAAGCCCGCGATATTCTTGGTATATATATCTCGCTTGAAACCGAAGTACTTAAAGTTAATGAGTTCTCTTTTGAGCCCAGGTAAGTCCGTCTGAGTTATTAGTTCTTAGGCAGACAGCCAATTTAGATGTCTTACAAAAATAATAGCTCCTTTACAGAAGTATTTTTAAAGCCCGTGGGGAGTTATTAAATAACTAACCGCTGTTTCCAAGCTATTTGTAAATACAACTTGTCCGGTCAGCTGATCATTTAGACTTTTAATTACGCTATCTTACAAAAAAATTATTGTAGTTCGCTCTTCAATCTTTTCTAACAAACAAGCTTAACTTAAGAGTCCTATTACATTTTTGACGCAAATTCATGATTTTTGACGTTGTAATTTTCAGCAGCAGTAAGATATTTGAATTATTTGATTATGAATAACGATAGTGCCATTCTCTTTATTGTAAGTTGGAGTTACACATTTTAACTTTTCTTGTCGTGTAATTTACTATGAATATTTTACGAACTCAGTTTACAAGGTAAAACGTCGGCAATGGAACTTTGACGCTCAAATTCACATTGTTTCATTCAGTTCTAATAAAAGCGAAAGTTACTAAACGATAACTTGAATGTTTTACTTGTTTATTGGAGTTCTAGAATTTCTTTAAATTCCTTGAGTTTTCAGGGAAAAGTCGTAAAGAAAACCAATAAATGTCTTGATTTTCATGTCCATTATATTCCAAATAAACACAATTAAATCAAATAAACTAATATGATATAAAACTTCAATCTACAGTGAATACGTTTCATTAGTTTTTGTTTCTCAATATAATAAGACAAAATTACAATAAATTAAATTAAAGTACTATATATTCCGCGTCAATTCAGTAAATTACACGAAAATAATGTGTAACTCCAACTTACAAGAAAGAGAATGGCACTATTGTTATTATAATCAAATAATTAAAATATCTTACTGCTGCTGAAAATTACATGGTCAAAAATCATGAATTTCCGTAAAAAAAATGTAATAGGACTCTTAACTAAAACTATTAACAAACTAAAATATGCCGTCGAAAAATTCACCCGGATCGCTGTACCTAGCTGCTTTTACCTAGGCCAGAGGATAAGCATTGCCATACAACGTAGCAATGCCGCCAGTCTCTTGGGTACGTCACCTGTCGACTTCGAATGCTGATGAATTTTTCGTCGCCATATTTTGGTTTGTTAATAATATAGTTATTTTTATGAATGAACTTATACTTACATAATATAAGTTGTTATTTATCTACAATAATTAATTCTGAATAAACGACAATCAAGCTTTCATTTACTATTGTATTCTGAAACTTTGTAAACCTACTTTCCTATGAGATTGTACTTGCTTTTAACACGTTCAATGTTGGGAGCCCTCCCGGAGGGTTCACCTAGGTCGCATATGGGATGTCGTGAGCCCTCGCGGAGGGTTAGTTTTAAATGTAGGTTTTTCTTAGCAAATACAGCATTGTAAACCGTGAAAAAAAATCTGGTGTATATTTTAACAAGATTCATTAGTATTTATGTTGATTTTCACACGGAACGGTGTTCTGTTACGTGTGAAAATATTTGTATGACCTGCCAGTAGTTGCTCCGGGTCTGGCTGTTTGTGTGTGTATGTGAGTTAAATGTTTTTAAACGCATCCACGATGCAGGAGAAATTCCTAGTATGGGGATGGTATAAAAAAAATTAAAAAAATCCAACCCTTTTTTATTTTTATTGTTTTTTGTTCACGCTTACAAAGATTCACAAAAAAAATAAAAGATTGGAAGTTACGTTTAGCGACAAGACCCCCCTTTTTTTTTTTTTTTTGGGTGGGAAATCATCAAATGACGTCTCCCGCTCTGGGTGGAGCGGGAGGGCGTGTCAGACTCTTACTGACTAAAACCCACCCGTGTTCCTTCTCTTGCCTGTGCAATGCCAGGGGGCCACGGTATCCCTTTCGGACTAATCCCGCAACCCCAGCAGGCAATGGTCTCATCGGACCCCTTCACTTGCTGACATCTCTTTGAGGCGCGCGTGGAACACAAGACAAGACCCCCCTGAAAACACAATTTTACTTTGCTTTACAGTGTTTTATAACACGGTTTTAAACCTAATGCCGTTGACCGTCCGCGATGGTTAACTTTAGCGCAAACGTAATGCCGGCAACCCTCCCGGGGGGTTCACTTCCAATATGTATGGCGGCATGGCGTATGAGTTCTATGAAAAGTGGGTGGAGTCGAAAGTGTTAATTAAGAAGTAGGTAGGCATGCGTATTGATCTTCTACCTAATTTTCTCTCACAGTTTTTCTTTACACAAATTAATATTAAATGTGTTCGTAACAAGCTGTAGAGCAGCGCACAATTTTAAAGTAGACCTTTCCATGCAACTTGGTCCGCGTCCCAAATAAGATTCCAATTTTCCATAAATACTCTACTTGTGTCTAACATAATTCTCAATTATTTTCCAGGTTGAATGGGAAGAGCCGGCGTCATTTTGGCTGGGTCCTCGCGCGGCCGATCTTATCCACTTGGGGGCAAAGTTCGCTCCATGTATGCGAAGGGACGCGAGAATAGCCCGGGCAATAGCAGCATCAGCGCGAAGAGAACGAGACACGGCGTGTTGCATACGGAATGACGATTCTGGATGTGTGCAGTCGTCTAAGGCTGATTGTTCGGTGGGTATTACTTCCTCCTGGAGAAGTCATCCTTCATTTGTGACGTGATATCATGTCATGTGTTTTTACAAAAAAGTGTATAAGAAGCATGAGTGAAGATAAAGCGAATTTGATAAGTAAGTTTAGTTGAAGTGCAGTTGAGTTAAGTCTCGATCAAAACAACGCTTTTCGTATTCGCTACGTTCGTTATGTTAACAAGAATACAGTTTAACGCGCAAACTTGAAATTGTCATGACATTACGTGAATTAGCCTACAGATCACCTTGTTTGTATGATATGAGATTTAACTTGACAACTTACATGCCTACTTTGATGTGCGTAAGGTTTCAATCCTGCTATAATATTATAAACGCGAAAGTTTGTGAGGATGGATAGATGGATGAATGGATGGATTACTCTTTTCCACAAAAACTACTGAATGGATTTGGAAGAAATTGGTCACAAAGATAACTTATAACCTGGATTAACACATAGAATACTTTCTATCCCGATATTCCCACGGGATCGAGACTTATACGGGTGAAACCGCGGGGCACTGCTAGTACAAAATATTTTGTTGATGATCTTGTTTAAACGCGTTCGAACGCAGTTAATACGTATTATTCACTATGTATAATCTTAAATTTTTGCGCACGCTTACGTATAGATACGAGGATTAATATCAAAGGTATGTTTCTGCATATATCTCGATAGCTCTAATAGGTTAAGATTATGATTTATGTACGATCGTTACTAATTAATTGTTCGACTCAACCAAAAATTTCTTACAAATACCACAAAATTGGGATCGGATTATGGGATCCAATCCGGATAACCTTGCATCTGCGTCATCCAGAATTATTTCTTTGGCAAACTGGTATAGTGTCATAATAGGATCCTGATAGGATACGGTGCTATCCAAATAGTTAGGCATACCTAAGCCTGCTTTTATGATACCCATTTTCAGAAAGAGGATAGCCAATCTTTGACATAATCAGCTCTAGACAGATAAGTAGCAAATGGTAACTACTGGGGTGCAAATGAAGTTATCTGCCTAGCATTGTCTCAACTATGCTGGGGTTTGCTTCCAGTCGAATCGGTTGCAGCTAGGCACCAGTTTACCGTCGAATACCACATTCCTGTCATTGGGTAACACATCACTCCTTCGTAAAACTGGTTTTTAGTTTTCAAACCAATTGTGCATGTTAATATTTATAGCCATAGTCGTCAAACGCTTCTCGCTCCATGGGTCACACCTAGTTTTGGGCGACGCATAAGCTTGTCAACCGTGAACTTTGTTTTGTCTACCTTTCAGACTACCATCTCGACGTGGAAGAAATGGTCATCGGGAGAGTCGGGGCCTGGTGGTCGGATATCAGGGTCTGTTTGCGGATTAGATCCCAAGTAAGTACCTAACTATTTTTTACAGAAATATTAATTATATTCATATCATTATTTGCATTCCATAATGTAGGTGCAAATGTGTTACAATGGCTTAATGCTAAGGTACAATTACGGACCCTGTAGGGCACAGCAAAAAGTATAAAATTAATTCATAATATAAAAATTAAATTAACCCTAGCTCACTAACCTTAATTTTGACTAACGTTATCACTAACCATTCGTAAATTATACGACGGATTAAAACGTGAATATTTATTTAATCAACTTCATATAAGACACAAAACGATCTTAATTATCAGTCTTAGTTTTCTTTTTATCCAATAACATAACCTGTTTTAGAAAAACCTACTTTGTAAAAAGATTGCTCATAGACACAATATGCTCCCTGTAAATCGCTTGTTTCAGCCCTTGCAGAAGTTCGTTGTTATACGACGATTTTTTTACAGCTGCAAGTTTTGCGAGTTCTGGGAACGTTTTGACTAGGACCTTCGTGATCTAGTCTACAATTTTCAGGATCTCCGCGATGATTTACTTCAAATTTCGTTGCAAAATTAGTCTGAAATTTTACGACTATCATACGATATATCCCGATCTATAAAAACGTGCATCCGTAATGAGTAATTGCGGGTCACTAATGATATGAATCAGAAAGGTATTAGAAACGGCAGTGGTGGCGGAAGTCGGAATCTAATCAAAACATGAAAATTAAATGTGCAACGTACGCGTCGTCATTTTTACGAATGGTTAGTGTTCCAGGGTTAAATTAAAAAACACATTAAGTAACATTCAACAATTAATTGAGATTAAATAAATAGTTAGAACATAATATTGAGTTTAAATAGTTAGAACATAATATTTAGTTTAAATAGTTAGAACTTATTAGTCCTTTATCAGTAGAAAAGCTTGTAATTTGCCATGGTTGTTTCATGTGAAAATTTGAACCACGTAAAAAAAAACTTTATATACAAGTTAATTTTCATTTTTTTTTTAAATTAGAAACTAAAATTTGCAGTAGGTACCTATGTCTCGAAACGGCCTCCATATTCTGTGTGTTCTTAAGATTATATATGTACAGTACTAAAAATTCCACAACCCAAATGAGAAAATAGCTGTTTAGTGTATTTTGATAATCTAATCACCATTTTTATTTCTTACAGGTTCTGCGAAGCGCCGCGATCGATAGCTCCGCATGAATGGCCAGATGACATCACAAAATGGCCGATCTGCCGCAAATCAGTTCTAGACGGGTCTGCGGCCGCTGGTCGGGCCGGCCACGCAGCAGAACACATGGCCTGTGAGGTTATAGGCCACCCCTGCTGCATAGGAGTCCATGGTCAATGCGTCATCACAACTAGAGAACATTGTGACTTCGTCAAGGGTTATTTCCATGAAGAAGCGTCATTATGTTCACAGGTTAGTTGACGTAGCTCTGTTTCTTGCAGTCAACCCTGACGACAAACAAAAGAGGCTTGGTAGTGAACAAAGTCCTCGTCGGCATGGTGAGATTATAGATCTTTGTGTTAAAAAAACTTTTTCACAAAAAATAAAACCGACTTCCAAAAAAACACTACAAAGTGAAAAATAACTTTGATTTCGGAAGTCGGTGTCTTTGGGGTTTTATTTTCGTTTTTTTGCCACCGACTTCCGAAATCAAAGTTATTTTTCACTTTGTAGTGTTTTTTTGGAAGTCGGTTTTATTTTTTGTGAAAAAGTTTTTATTTTTTACTTTTTAGTTGTGGTACCTACACAAAACCCCTAAAATTTGAATACCCATTACCTGCTATGTAAATTACAGTGAGAGGAACTATTAGAATATCATCCACATATACTAGATGGGAAAAATACGTATTATTGAAGCTAACTCAAAAACCGAATTGATAACCTCCTCCTTTTTGAAGTCGGTTGAAAAATGGTGAAAGACCCTGATTTATATCTAAATACCAAAACTATGGTTAGTTATTTCAAGCCTTTCTCGTCATTTATCTTCGCACGGATATTCTGTGCGATTCTATAGATACGTATCAATCTGTACCATTTCAGGAAAACTTAAAACACAGCGTTTTCTAAAAACATAACTGATCTTTTTAACTTATCATCTCTAACTGCATCTGCTTCAATATTTGTGTTCAATTCCAGGTATCTTGTCTCGACGACGTCTGTGGCATGCTACCTTTCATGCGGCGACGTCGACCAGACCAGCTGTACCGTGCATGGACATCTTTATTCGTCCATGCCGGTCTCCTGCACCTGGCTGCTACGTTGGCGCTGCAATGGCTCTTCATGAGGGACCTGGAGAAGATGGCCGGGCCAGTTAGAATAGCTACCATATATTTAGGAAGTGGGGTCGCCGGGAATATGGCTTCGGCCATATTTGAACCTTATAGGGCGGAGGTTAGTCAACCTATCAATTGCTCTTATCGTTTGGCTTTTGTCAGAGACTTTATTAAAGACAAAATGTTATCTTATGTTCCAGGTGGGGCCAGCTGGATCACATTTCGGTCTTCTGGCGTGTCTAATAGTAGAAGTGATAGGCGCGTGGCCTCTCCTGAGGCATCCGAAGCGGGCAATCTTAAAACTAGTCGGTATCGCCTTCGCGTTGTTCCTCCTGGGTCTTCTGCCCTGGATCGATAACTTCGCGCACGTCTTCGGCTTCGTGTTCGGATTCTTACTCGCGTACGCGCTGCTGCCATTCATAACCTTTGGGCCTTACGAGAGGCGAAGAAAGATTGCGTTAGTTTGGGTCTGTATGGTGTCGGCGGGCGGAATGCTGTGCGCGCTGGTCGCGTTGTTCTACGCGGCGCCGGCGTACGAGTGCGCGGCGTGCGCATACTTCACGTGCTTACCGTTCGCGCCGGACATGTGCGCGTCGCAGGACGTGCGCGTGCGGCAGCTGGACGGGGTATGACGGCGCGCGGCCCGGGCGCCCCCGCCGCCGCCGCCCCCCCGCCCCGCGCCCTCCTCGTGCGCCCTTGCGCACCCCGCGTGCGACCCCGTGCGCCCCGCGTGCGCCCCCGCCAGCCCGCGCCCCACGCGTCGCGCCGCCGCCTAGCGCCCACAGCCGCCGCCCGAGCCCACGCCGTCGCTGCCCATACCTCACATCGTCACCTCGCTATTACAGTTACACTACTACAGAAACTCAATCTTCTCTTATTGCGTACTGGTGGCAAAACAAACCCACTGCCAAAGCGATGGCAACGAGATGCCATGACAAGCAGCGATTTGGTCTCCTGTGCGCAATAAGTGGTTAATGTTTTAGAATGACATGATGAGCACACAAATTGACAAGAAAAATGAACGTTTATCGAAATTAAAATGTTAATTGACTCACTAATCTGCATGGACAGTATCTATTTAAATTACCTACTCATTCAATTTTGAGTTTCTGTATATAGTGTGCTGTGTCGCTACTGCCCATTTGAACGAACGTGTCGGTATGAGTGAGCTCTAGTTAATATCTAGGCGATCTTTTAAGATTTTATAATCGTCGAACTAGACTATCATAAAGTGTATGCGAATATTTCATCGATTATTTAATTTATCGATAGAGACGTATTGTTGCGTGTTAAGATTTGTTGTTTTGTGGACTCATGATTTGTCCCGAATTTCAAGTGCAAATGGTCGAATTTATTTTTCTAGCATATTGTTGAAGTCCATGATTTAAATACTTGAAATATTTAATTCTAAAATGCAATGTGTTAAGTCTGATTTTGTAAAATAGTTGACATAGCGATGTTCAGTAATGGCTGACAATATACTCGTGAAATAAATTCGATCAAAATTGAATTTTAAATAAAAATGATTGTGCTAAATCCACGGATAGAGAACTAACATTGCAGACGCGACTTACTGATGTAAATATTCTGTAAAATAAAATGATAAAGTTACGGTGGTAGGTGAGTCGTGTTAAGTGTGATTACGTTTCGTCTGCGTGAGTCTTACGGGAGCCCCGTTACGTCACATTCTATATTATTAAGTCTGTATCTATACACGAGATTTTTACGTATGTACACAGAACTAATAATAATAACATTTCGCACACAATACAATTTAAACAAACAATAGTCTATTCTAATATTTCCTCTCTGTAAATGTGACCTAACGCGATCCCGTAACAGTGTCAAAATATACATAATTTAGTATATTACTAAATAATGTAAATATTATAACGTTAAAAACATATTTTTCATCTATTAAGTTCACCGTATATGAACGAATTCAGTCTATGTGTAAGTATTCTAATGGATTTTTGATTTCGTCAATTTATATAGCTGTATCAAGTCTGCGTAGATTTACATTTATTTTATATAATATGCTAGTGAATATATTATATATACCATTTATATTTAGGGATATTTATTTTACTACAGACAGTTTAGAGGAGACTTTATCGTTCACTATCATTCATTCTTTACATGTTTTATTACGAATTTACATTTAATACTAGTCACTATGTTAATTATAATATTTTTTAGCTTAAAGAATGTAAATATATAAATTTAATCAAGCGAAAGTGGTGATCATTGTAATAATACAGTTATTTTGCTAAGGAATGTTAATCGAGATTGCGTGTGTGTGTGACCAGTTTTGTACAACTGGCACAAAACCATTGTAGATACTGTACTTCGGGAGTGTTAAGAAATATGTTTTAACTCTTAAATTGCGCACATAGTTTGGTTCTATTAATGTTTCCGTTCGGTGGCACTTAAGTGGCTCGTTCATACTACTTGACCCAGTGGAAATTGTGATGAGCATTTATTACCCTGATTCACAATTGTTGCCGTATTAAGGCTCCAACAGTCAGACGCGATGCGACTAGTAGAACAATTTTTATGAAAACTTCATGGAAACTGTTCTACCAGAATCGCGTCACACCGTCGCATCGTCCCTGTTTGCGGGAGCCTTTAAGGTGTTAATTATAATCATTAGAGCGACGCTACTAAGACTCGTTTATAATAGGTACATCATTTTAAATGATATATTGTTACCTACTTCTAGGCATGTGTGAGCCATCCTTCGAACTCATCTTCGCTTTGGGGCGAAAAAGAAAAAAACGCGAGCCTATAAAAAAAAACGTTCAAAAATGTTACATAAGGCCCTTTGTACACGACACGGTTTCTTTGCGTTACTGCGTATAAACAGCGCCGCAAAAACGTATGCGTTATCAAGCTTCCATAGTAATCCATCCAACACTTACGACAGTGCCTAAACACGGCGTATAAACCGCGCCGTAGAAAAAACATGTGTGTCAACAAGCTTCCATAGTGATCCATATAACACTGACGACCGTGCCTACACACGGCGAATAAACTGTAGTTTTTCACGGCAAGAAAAACGTGTATGTACAAAGGGCCTAAGTCTACGAATGCCAAAGAAGCTGTTGTTAAATTAAAACGAATTAATTATATTTTAATTACCTAATAAAGTGACTTTTTGTGTAAAAGACTCGCCCCTAGTTTTGAAAAGCCTCGTCAAATTAATATGTTGTGAATTCTCTTGTCAAGTGATTTGATTGGGGTTTGTTATTTCCATCAATAACTTATAACTGCACCTTAAACTGAGGTTTCTCTATGAGCGATGGTCGCCACAAAACGGCGGTAGTAAGTGACGGCTGTCATGAAAATGATGAAAGCTTTTTTGACACCGTAAACTCAAATCCGCGGGGGCCGTATAGTCGGCTATACGGTGTCAAAAAAGCTTTCTGGAAATCACAACAACTTACTTTTATCAATAAAGTTTCAGTGACGTCATTCGCCGGTACAATGCGGACTCTACGATGTGGCGGTCACACTTGACAGTAGATTAACTGATCAACTATTTGAGCAGGCTTTTCGAAATTGAGAGTAAATTCGTAATTTACCCATGCACAAATTATATCTAAGTATGTAGGTATATGTTTATTTGAAGAGTGTAAAATTATAATGCTGAAAATGCGCAATAATCTTCAGCACAAATTTAAAAGAGAAACCATTTGAAAAGTCTGAAATCACTATTGTTTCGTTACTGTTCAGCACAATTATTTTTTCTCTATGTAAAAACACTAAAATACTTAGTTATGTAGGCACTTATTTACTTCTTATGAATTAATAATAAATAATTTAGTGTACTTTTAACGCGTTGGACTGCGGCAAATTGGCCCTTGCGATGAAAAGTTGCTTTCGATGAGATCAGTACAAAAATGAGGCAAGTTATTTCATTGTAAGGCTCATTTTACGGTGAACAAACGCATATTTTGCTCAGAGGTCTCCAATAAACGTGCAAAAAGCAATAAAAAATCATAATTGTCGAAGATGAATTACTAATGTGCAAATCGATGAAAGATGAAATTGTCTTAATTTGTTTTAGAAAGTAACGTTTTATTTGGTAAAATCACTTAATAAAATAAAAGTGGTACGTAACTAAGTGATTTTATTAAATAAAGAATATTTTTGTACACAGTCGAAAAGTAATGCTCTCAAATTATGAAACGGTTTTGTGACGAATATAAATATTGTAATAATAATGTAAAACCGTTTAGTCGAATTATTGTTCATGTCATCATTTCTAGCTTCGATACAGCTATTTCAAAAGAATGCCATGAAACTGCACATTTTTCTCATCAAATATTTTTTTAAACGTACGTGGTTTTTCAATGTATTACGAAGATAGGTAACGATACTACTGCAGTAGCGTTTAGGTATTCTAAAGAACGGAGTCGTAACGCTACTACAGTTGTATTGTTGAGGCCCATCATCCACTACGTGTTACAAACAAGACGTTACTTTTGAGTACCTATATAGCGTTGTGAACGATGGGCTTAATTTGACTTGATGGAAACTCAACGCAGCTATTTTCTATAATTTATACCTAGTATCGTGTTTGACTGTGTGTGTGAAACTTCTCGATTACTTTCTTTGAAAAACTAACAGTGGACGTTATCTTAAAGTGCCCTTGTGCCCGGCGGCCCGGTGGACTCTACTCAGACTAAGACAAAAAAGAATTACATACATAATTGTACATTGTGAACATACACCTAATTATTACTTGTACGTTAAGGATGGTAAAGTAATCTTATTGTAAACTAGTATTAATCGAACAAGAACCTTATTATCATAATACTGATGTGTTTTATTTATGGGGAGATTTTCCTGTTTTCCTGAAACTGGGCCTCGTCGCAAATAGATGTATTGATTAATTTGGCAATTGATTTTATTGATTAATTTGGAAATTATTTCGCTGTTTTGATTAATTTGGCAATATGGAAATATGAAATGTGGCTAACTATAGCGAACTAGAATATTAACTCTTAAAATGTCGATTGCACCCCATGTGTGCAAATGACAATAAAATTCTATTGTGTCTGCTAATTGCGCGTGCGACGGGTTAGTAATGAAATGCAATAATAACACTGAATTTGATGTTGTAACCGTTTTAGGAGTAAAAAAGGCATTTGGAAAGTTTCCAAATACTTTTTTTGCATCTTAAACTAAATTTATCGGTGTTACGATATTAATTATTGCAATTCATTATTAATATTCTAGTTAGCTAGTGAGCCACAATTTCATATTTAAATACATACATATAGATAGTGCAATCCACAACGACGCGCCCCACTCCGCGATTACTGTACTGTAAGCTGTACCTACTTTAGTACGGAGCGGAGCGGAGTGGGGCGCGTCGTCCTGGATTGCACTATCTATACGTAATATTACATGGGACTCAAACATAATTAGCGAAATGTGGGTGTACTACGTATATGTAGGTACACCTCCTAACCCTTCGGGGTATATAGACGTGGTGTTATGTTATGTTATTAATAATATTCTAGTTCGCTAGTTAGCCACATTTCATGTTTCCATAGAAATTATGTATGGAAATATGACTGGACTCTTCGAGAGGGAGTGAGCTGTAATCTACCTCGCTGGCCCAGTGTGGGTTGGTAGATGTCACATATATTCGAATATTTGGTCCTAGGACATGACATGTCCGTTTCCTCAAGATGTTTTCCTTGACCGTTAAGAGAGCAGTGATGATAATAGTTATTTGTTATACAAGAGTGCAAAGTTGCTTTTTAACCGCGTGTTCAATTTTGATGACCGAGCAAGCGAAGGATTCTAAAATTGAATCACGAGCGCAGCGAGTGATTCAAAATTAGAATCCTGAGCGTTAGCGAGGGAATCAAAAGAGCACGAGGTGAAAAATCTTTGCACTCGAGTGCAACACGTAACTTTTCATTCCACCTCAGCGAGGAAATGACTAAATGCAAAAAAAAAAACGTTTACAATCACAAGATAGGTACACTTTTATTTCAGTTTAGGTATTAATTACTACATTATGACAGGTAAGTATTACAGAATAATCTTTAAATTATAACAAAATAATACTAAGGTATAATTAAGAAAATTTTAAAGTAACGTTGCTACAGTTATTTAAATTGAGTGTAATATTTTTGTTTGGTACTGTAATATTGGTGTTAGTCACTTGTGTACTGTTTTTCGGTAAACTATCTGTCATACTTAATAGTTGTACCGATTCATCGGATTCCCTTGGCGTGAATGTTGGAGAGAGAGGGAGATGGTTAGGTGTTTCATAACGGCTTATTTTTGATGTAGAAGGGCCAGTACAAGGATCCGATTGAGGGTCTTTCAGTGTAATGGCTCCTACGATGCCTTCACATATTTTAGACTTATTTTGGATGGAATCTTCTATGTATCCCTCTACAACTGCATTGGACTTCCAGCCTCCGTGGCGCTTAAGGGACAGCAGATCAGCTCCGGAATCAGCCAAAAGTTTGGCTGAAGTTCGTCGGAAACAATGACCCGTGTACAACAGGGGTTCTGGAAGTTCAAGAAATGTTGCTATTTCTCGTGGGATACTGCCAATTTTATTAGTACCCATAGGCTGTCTAACACACTTTCCATTGCGATACTGTAGAAAAAATCGATTGATTGGAGTGTTAGGCGGGCGTAAGGCTTGATATTTCTCAACAATCGTTACGTATTCCTTGCGAATGACGAAGTTGCGGTCTCTTTTTGTCTTTGTATTAGGTAAATTAATTAATAGTAAGTCATCTGAATGTTTCTCAATGTTTTTGACATTAAGTTGTGTTAGTTCATTAGTTCGACATGCTCCGTTTATTCCAATAATAAGAACAACCTGTAACGTAAAGAGTATTGTAGTAGATAAATGAATAAAATTGATATGAACGCATAATTATGCCTATCAACATCTACTAAGTATACTATTTAATTGAGATTAATATACTTAAGTAGATACTGAATGTGCAACTGACTTACTTTTGCCGCCAAATATACGGAATCGGGTGCTTCGTTAAGAAACTTTTCAATATCAGATACTGTGAAAACCTTCGATTTTTTTGGTTGATGACCAGATGAGGCTCTTTTTAAAAATGCCACTAATTTAGGATAGGTATCGATATGTTTGTCTTTTTTCATCTTTATTGTTGCTTTTAGCATCGAATACGTACTCCATAGAGTGCTTGCTTTCTTGTTCTCGGATAATTCTATAAAATATGCCAGCAAAACGTTTTCTGAGAAAGTTTTGGCTCCTTTTGCTAGTCGCCACGTGTTGAACATATCGTACTGTTTTAAATACTTCTCGCGTGATTGTTGAGGGAGAAAGCTCATTTGCGCATTATTAACAGTTTCAGTCAATTCTGTTGGCGTCAAGCAAACTTCCTCGTCGCTAGAATCACTCATTTTAGTTTTTTCACTTGTTTTCAAGTTTCTTGTTTTTAATATACCTAAGGTTTAACAATGACGTGAAAAAATGCCGCGTAAAGAACCGCGTACAAAGCAAATTGAAAAAAGAACACCAAGAAGGTTCCGAGTCTGAGTTTTTAACAAATTAAAAAAAAGTTGTATGATATATTCGGCACCATAGAGGTAGCAGTAAATAGGTTTAATGTTTTTTTTAATTCACAAACTTAGTGCACACGATGTTCTAAATTCAATTTACTTTATCCTCTAGAGAATAAAAACGGCTTTTCCACTCAGATACTGAAGATTAAAAATACTCTTTCCGAGATGGTGGGATGAAAATACTCTTTCCGAGATGGTGGGATGAAAAATTATTTACACAACATAAAGCGCCTATTTTGGTTCGAACCCACGATCTACAACTCGTAAGTTTACAGTTACCATTTGCGACCGTTACCGAATCAATGATAGACCAGCATCAATTGATAAATTGCTCGTGTTATGATTACGATAATAACTATACAAGATCGTCTATCAAAGCTATTTACACAGTATAAATAAGTAACAGTATTATGTTTTTACAGAAAACGAACGAAACAACGTGCTTCGAAATCTAAGTGTACGAATATATCAGTACGATGCGGAAGGTGTATCTATCCAGCGGCCGTAGGTGATTATTATCAAGGTCACTGCTGAGACATAATACTGTTACTTTATTGTACTGTGCTCTTTATAAATAAGTCCGTGGTTCGTTTGAAATAATGATAACGATGGTAGTGTGACTGTACCTAAATTACCCTAGGCTGATAAAATTTTTGTTTTTCCTAAATAAGTTAATATTTGTGTTTGGGTCGGTTCCCCCTTTAGGGAGAAGGGCCGCACTCTACCCCGTACGACCCTGTAGAGCTCGTATCCCGATTGGACACTCTCCCACCAATATAAGAAATGAGTTCCCAAATAAGAAGCCCGATACCTTGTCCCATTAATAAGGCCAGGAAAGGATTAAAAGATTATTGTAAATAAGACGGGAACTCATAGTTATGAAAATATATTGGATGTGGTTTTAGAAAGCTAATAAATAATAGTGGGATGTAAAGTATATTATTATATAAACCTGTGAGTAACCCTTACGTAAGCGTAACAGGTATTTGGTCAGTCATTACTCACACGATACCTCACATCTGCACTCGGAGTACTCAGAGCAACACTTCCATAAAGTGACACAAGCGACTTCTCAGCAGCATTGCGTCGGCATCACGCTCATTTGGAGACATGGTCCCTAGCAGTTCTTTCGAACTGATAAACTTGACGAAGCGGCTTTCCCTCCGGTAACTGTGCGACAGTCCTTGTACTAGCAACAGAGCGGCTAGTTCCAGCGGCATTGCGTCGGCATCATGCTCTTTAGGAGACATGGTCCCTGTGCAAGTATGCACTAGGTTTTATAGAATATTTTTACATTTTGTCTATGTTTTTACTACTTATTGGTTTTAATTTTGATTGACTTAATATACTTTCATATCCCTATGTAGTCTGTGTATACTTTTGTTTTTACTACCGAGAACCAGCGCCTTTTTCTTCTGGTAGTTAATATTTGGTCCTATCTACGGAAAAATGGTAGAAACACGTTCTAAACGCGCAAAGGTGGACGCAATGTGTGCAGGAGACGGCACCCAAATTGCGGAGAGGGAGACTGCCCCGCCCGCGCAGCAGAGCGCGGACCTGCCCCCTCACGCCGCGGTTCCGGCGCCTTCCCGCCCGGCCAGCGCCGTTACCTCGCGCTCTTCCGCCACCATCGTGGCGCGTCAGCTGGCGGCTCAGGCGCAACACGCGCGCCACCTGGCTGATTTGGAGCGTCAAGTTTTAGAACGAGAGCGACAGGTCGCTAATCTCCATTTACAAGCTGAACTCGCCGCGATAGAGGCGGACGCCAGCCAGCGCGGCAGCCACGGCATGCGTAGCCGTGCTAGTGTTCAAGATTGGGTACAAAATGTAGTGCCTAATCCCGATGAGCGAGATTTTTTAAGTGCCAACCCACATTTCTGGTACGGTGATACAGCCCAGTGTGCGACACCGGGCATGAGAGCGTCGCACGGCCAAGAGGCTGTGAAGACTACGCATGCTCTCAACCAAGTTCGTAATGAAGACGGAGGAGTGACGCGCTTAATAGACTCGCTCGGAAAATTAATAAACAAAGTTACTAAGCAAACTGCTACGAAGACGGACTTGCCTACGTTCGATGGCAGGTCCTATTTAGATTGGCTAGCTTTAAAACGTGCGTACGAAAATTCAACTCAAAGTTTTTCAGCATCCGATAATTTAGCGAGGCTGTCGTGCGCCCTGCGCGGAGCAGCGCGCGACGCAGTAGTGGGCCTACTCGCAGCGGCATGCGCCCCTGGTGTGGTGCTAGATGCGCTCGACGCGCGCTACGGCCGCCCCGAGTTCGTAGTGATGCATGAAGTGTCTGTGATACGTGCGCTGCCTAAGGTAAACTACGATAGCAAAGACCTCGTAATTTTTTCCAGCCGTGTACGAAACTGTGTGGAAGTAATCCGCCTGTTAAATCAGGCGGACCACTTACGCTCGCCCGAGCTGTTTCAGGCACTGTGGAGCAAGCTGCCAACGTTATTGCGACCACGGTGGCTGGATTACGCTCATTCGTGCGATGGCACATTATCTAAAATCGAAATGTTTGCCGATTTCCTCTCCCGTGAGGCTAACTTGCAGTGTAGGTTCGGCGGCGTTATTGAGTGCTCGTTGCCCACTGTAGCACGTCCTAACACTGATAACAGAGGCTTCAGGGATAGGGTGAACGTCGTAGCTGAAATTCATCATCAAAATCGTAACGTTTCAGCAGAAACGTTATCAACTACAAATATTATTTGTTCGTTGTGTCAACAAAAACATGAATTGAAGTTTTGTGATAGGTTCGTCAAAATGTCAGTAAATGATCGTTGGCAATTTATTAAGAAAAATAAAATATGTCATAGATGTTTAAAGAAAGGTTGGCACAAAAATAAAACTTCTTGTATTAAAAGAGTTTGTACCGTAGAAGGTTGTGACATGCGTCATCATGCTTTGTTGCACGGGTCGAAATTCGAGCGTGCAGTCACCGCGCACGTCGACGTGGAAGACGACGCTGAATCCAAGCCATCGACATCCAGCGCGGCCGAACCCCCGACGTGCAGCGCGCTGTTGCCGTGCGGCGCGCTCGCTGCCTGCGACCAGACCGGTGTGCCATCGTCTGAGGACTCGGATCACGAAGTCTTGGCTCATGCATCCTCCTTGTCAGCCGCGGAACGTTCTGTTCGGCCGTTGTTGAAAATAGTTCGCGTGATCGTGTCGGGACCTTCCAGTAGTGTTGATACGTACGCTTTGCTAGACGACGGTTCCACAGGCACCTTCATCGATTCTAAGCTGGCGGCTCAAATTGGTTGCAAGGGCCAAGAGAAACTTATTCATTTAGACTGTGTAGGTGGTCTAGGAATGGATGTGAACATTCAGTACGTCAATTTCAAGATAAAAGGCCGTCATTCAAACGAAATTCACTGCGTTAAGCGAGCCAGGTCGATGAGCGGTTTGAGCGCTGCGCGACAGTCTGCGCATCTTGAAAGCGTACGTAAGTATCCATATTTGGCAGACATTGCTAATGAATTTTGTTATGAAGACGTTAAGCCCATGCTGATTATAGGCATCGACAACTGGCACTTATCCCTCGCTAAAGCTACGCGCAAAGGAACCAAAACACAACCAGTAGCTATTTTAACTGCCTTAGGCTGGGTGTTGTACGGTTTCGGTTGTAGCAAAACTAAACTGGTCGAGGTCGCCAACCACGCCACGGTTAGCGAACCTGATATAGCGAACGATCGGTTGATTTTGGAAGGTCTTATTAGGGAGCAGTTTAAAATTGATTCAATCGGTATCTCTAAACAGGAACCTCGTAGTGCCGACGACGTACGCGCCGTGCAACTACTCGAGCGCACCGCGCGCCGTCTGCCCGGTGGTCGCTTTGAAGTAGGCTTGTTGTGGAAGGCTGATAAACTAGATATTCCCGACAGTTACAAGTTAGCTGTGTCTAGGTTCCATAGTTTAGAAAAAAAAATGGTAAAAGATCCTGCCTATTCTGAACGCTACCGTCGGAATATCCATGATATGCTATCAAAGGGCTATGCTGAACCGTGTTCAGCTCCTCCTAACTTGGGGTCTCCGTTGTGGTACCTCCCTCACTTTGGCGTTATTAATGTAAATAAGCCTAACAAGTTGAGAACGGTACACGACGCAGCCGCCAAGTCCCACGGCGTGTCATTAAATTCTATGTTATTAACTGGTCCAGACCTTTTGCAACCCCTGCTAAGTATTCTGATGCGCTTCCGTGAGGGTAAAGTCGCTCTGATAGCTGACATTCGTGAAATGTTCCCTCAAATTAAAATAATTGAAAAAGATAGGGATGCCCAAAGATTTCTGTGGCGCGACGGCCCGAATGAGCCTATACGTGCATACCGCATGTCATCCATGATTTTTGGCGCTGCGTCCAGCCCCTTTACTGCAATCCATATCAAAAACAAAAATGCATTAGAGTGTCAGGATAAATACCCTGATGCAGCTCGAGTAATTATACATGATCACTACATGGATGACTGCATCACTAGTTTAGACAACGTTCACGAAGCGGCCAAACTGGCTGCGGATATTTACAACGTACATTCTCATGCTGGCTTTGAGATGCGAGGCTGGACGTCAAACGATCCTATGGCGCTCTCGTTGCTACCCAAAGAATCCTTGCTAGAGGCGCCTGTTGTGAAAGACGTGGACTTAGGTTACATGGCTACGAATGTGCGCACGCTCGGCCTTATCTGGCAACCCACCCGTGACGTGATTGGTTTTAACACGGGATTCCATGAGGGTGTGTTGCCACAAAAGCTCACCAAGCGAGAGATCTTAGCCCATGTGATGCGAGTCTATGATCCTCTTGGAATCATTGCACCAATCGTAGTTCGAGGCCGCATCATGTTTCAAGAGGCTTAGCGTAAGGGCTTGGAATGGGATGAGAAGCTCTCTCAAGGTGACAGCGCTGCGTGGAAGTCGTGGTTTTACGATTTATCCTCGGTTTCTAGTTTACGAATTCCACGTCGCTATAACTTAAATGATCTCGAACTAGCAGGCTGCGAACTTCATGTATTTTCGGACGCCAGTGAGTCTGCCTTTGCCGCTGTCGCTTATTGGCGGTTTTTGTACGCTAACGGTGACGTTAGACTCTCTCTTATCTGCAGCAAAGCTCGGGTGTCACCCCTTAAACCTGTCTCTATTCCCCGCTTAGAGCTCCAAGGTGCTCTAATGGCTGCACGTCTTGCTACGTCTGTGTGCGAAGCCCACCGACTCAAACCGACGAGACGCATTTTCTGGTGTGACTCAATGACGACCTTAGGTTGGCTTCGCAGCGACGCTCGCACTCTTAAGCCTTTCGTGTCTCATAGAGTAGGTGAGATACTGGAGCTCACGGACGTGGGTGAGTGGCGTTGGATTCCGAGTGATTTAAACGTGGCAGATGATGCAACTCGGGTCAAACGATTTAAGTTAACTCGAGAATCTCGCTGGATCTCAGGTCCTGCCTTCTTGCTCTCCTCGGACTGGCCCACTGAACCCGTGATCGATGTCAGTGGACTAGGCCGCGAAGAATTCAAACATCATGTTCATCTCATAACTGATACTGACCTGCCCGCACCAGTCTCCACAGATCCACTGCGTTTCAGCTCATGGTTGAGAATGGTGCGAGCAACAGCAAAAGCGCATCAATTCATTTCTTTACTGCGTATGCGTAGTTTGCAAAGACGAGGCATTGACGCCAATTTAACTCGTCTGAAAGGAAGTTTATGTACATTTATTCCCTCTTGCACATCCTCTCCTAATGTTCCCAATAACCTCAATGTATCAGCGAGAATAACAGCAAACGATTTACGCTTGGCCGAAACCCACATCTTACGGCAGTCTCAGCTCGATTCCTTTAAAGAAGATATTTTGCGGATTAAGAACCAACAGCCGTTGCCTCGTAATAGCCGCCTGTTCCAGCTGTCGCCATTCATAGATGATGATAATCAGCTGCGAATGTCAAGCCGCATTGTTGCTGCCTCAACCGTTACAGATGACGTTAAGCGTCCGCTCGTTCTGGATGGAAAACACCCAGCAGTTCGTCTTTTGATCCTCAGATATCATCAGAAGGCCGCGCATTCGCACCTAGATTTGGTAATGAACGAGCTTCATCAACGTTACTGGATTATTGGGCTCAGAAACGCTGTTCGATTCGTGGCCCATACCTGTCAGCTATGCAAATTGCGCCGTGCTAAACCGTTCCAACCACCTATGGGAAATCTGCCAGAAGCTCGCCTAGCTCATCATCAAAGGCCCTTCTCATTCACCGGTCTCGATTATTATGGGCCCGTTTACGTCACGGTTGGCAGAAGAAAGGAGAAGCGCTACGTGGCCCTATTTACATGCTTGGTCGTCCGGGCCGTACATCTGGATGTGGTGCACAGCTTATCGACTGACTCGACGATCATGTGCCTACGCCGCTTCGTGTCACTCCGAGGAACCCCAGTGGAGATATGGTCCGACAACGGCACTGCCTTTGTTGGAGCCAGCCGAGAACTGCGAGAGTTGTATGGTGATGCGGTTGAGGACTACGCTGCCAGTGAGTTCATAAACTGGCGTTTCATCCCCCCTTCGGCACCATTTATGGGTGGAGCTTGGGAGCGCCTTATCCGAAGTGTCAAAAGAGCGCTGAAAATTACACTTCACGAGCGGGCTCCCTCTGATGAGGTACTCAGAACTCTGCTAGCTGAAGCCGAAGCCTTGGTAAATTCGCGGCCACTAACTACGATCTCACTCGATGCTAATGCCGAAGAAGCACTAACGCCAGCTCACTTTCTCCTAAACGGATCACCAGGGCGTCCCATCCCAGCCACGCTTCAACAGTCGGACCTCTCGAGCAGAAGTCATTGGCGGAGGGCACTCAGACTAGCCGATCATTTCTGGCAGCGATGGGTTCGAGAATACCTGCCTTCGTTGTCACCCAGAAGGAGTGGAGGCACCACGCCATCAATTGCGGAGGGCGATGTGGTAATAATTTGCGATTCAAATTTACCGCGTGGTTCATGGCCCAAAGGCCGGGTGGCGAGATTGTTCCCCGGCAGAGATGGAATAGTGCGGGTGGCAGATGTTGCCACTGTGGCCGGCACGATCAGGAGGCCCCTTCGAAAGCTGATTAAGCAGCCCATTTAATAAAAAAGGGGAGAATGTGCAAGTATGCACTAGGTTTTATAGAATATTTTTACATTTTGTCTATGTTTTTACTACTTATTGGTTTTAATTTTGATTGACTTAATATACTTTTGTTTTTACTACCGAGAACCAGCGCCTTTTTCTTCTGGTAGTTAATAGTCCCTATCAGTCCTTGGACTGAATATAAGATAGATGTGGTCACCCAAACTTCTGGAAGTTCACCCTTCGCACAACAAGCATATCTGCAAGACATATGTTCATGTCAGTCTGACCGAATTATTGGTCTTAGATAAAGAATACAACATTCAAGAATTACTAGCTAATAGAGTTGAGAATCAAACTAAAGAATCATTATCATTTAATAGAGTTTTGGATAATCTCTCATATAGCCCTATTATTGGTCTGAGGCAAAGAATACAAAATTCAAGATTAAGGTACTAGATAATAGAGAGAATCATAATTTGAGAATCATTACGAGTAATTAATAGAGTTATGGATCAACTCTCTTGAAGGGGTGACCAGTCAGTTCACCAAACATTAATTAAACAATTTTTACTTGACAAGCAACGATTGGCAAAAACATTATTTGTCATTTCATCAGTCTGCAATAACAAGTTTACCAAATATTTCACATAGCAAAATAATTATCCGATAAACATTTATTTATTTATTTTTAATTTTATTCCAGAAATAACGTTTGGAATAAAGACATTACACAAATTGACTTCATATAACGTAATTTAAAAAAAAAATTCACATTAGCATAACTGCAAGTGACTTGCTAAAGATTTTATTAATTTAATTTCCGAATAATTTTCTTTATGCATGAATATTCTTGCGATGCGTTCATCTTTCGTTTTTTTTCAGTTGACAATTTTTGTTCAATCTCATTGCTTATAGTTTCTTTAAGTAATTCTTTAATTAAAAGATATACGCCCGGGTGGTGTTTGTCAATGATTTGATTGATTTTAGGGTGCCATGCTTTAGCTGAATTTGACGTCCTGGGTATTTTCATACTGTTAATTTCGTAACAACTCCAATATTGTGGTAAATACTTTGGCTGCGAGTTCCAGACACGTAGTTTTCTTCAAACCAATGGGCAATGGTTTTGCTATCTTGATCGATGAGCTTTTCTAAATATTTAATTAATTATAGTGGAATTTTGGTATCTTTTAAATAACTCAGTGCCAATAGACATATGATTTCTCTATTGAATTGTGCATTTTCCGCGTATTTTTTTGTCATTCCGCTGCTCTGGACTTTTCTAAAAAAAGAGAAAATAAATGAATTTTGTTTTCAATAAGCACAAACCCCACAAATAATCACAGATGCTGACAGAAACCCTAACCCTAGACGGTCGACGTCAGGGGCACCCCGAGGTTTTATGAATTTGCCTGTTTTAAAATCAATTTTAAATGGTCAAATTAGTGTATTTAGGTCCTGAAAAAAAGATATGTCATAGATATATCCTTGTTTGAGGGAAATTAAAAGTTCAAAACAAGATAAATTGTAATTTTCTCGATAAAAAAAAATCCGAAACCGGGTCGATTTCACAACCATTTTTCGTTTCATTTCCTAATTACAGCACAAACAAAATAATATGAAAAAGGCATGTGTGATGAGGTAATCGTATTTTAGAGGTGATTTAAAGGTTGGATTTTTAAGTTTAATCGTTTTTATTTTAATAAACCCAAATGTAGTAAATCGGGCTAAATGGGCTCGCGCTCAGAGTCCTGCGAGACGTCATCGGAGGTGGACATTGTCAAAAAATACGGTCTCTCTGCACTTGTTAAAAAAATCTAGTAAAAGAAGAACACATTAGATATGAAATTGCGACAACTCAGAAAAAATATTTCGTAATTTTAATATAGTTTTAATTCTTATTATTGTTTTCGAAAGTGAGATTATTTTTATGCGATAAGATGACGTTTAATTGTCGTCTTACAATAGTGTTAGACACATTACAAATTATTATCGATAAAATTATAGTCAAGTGCGAGTTATATATAATTTTTATCGTCGTTTATGAAGAAGATTTTTTTATATTTTTTAATCAGATTCATCCATGTTATTATTCACTCTCCATCGAATTGTCTTTGCTAATATTGTATCCTACATTACTAAACACATAATATACAATTTTCCCGATGAATATTTAAAACAACTATCACTCTGGCAAGAACAAACGTTAACACTTAACGTTTCAAACAAAAGTGCTATACTAACATGACCAAATGTATGGAACACGATAAAAATCGTAATGATATTGTTATAAATTCAGAAGTAAGAAGATGAAATAAAGCATAGTGTTACTTTTCTTATTTCTTCGTTGTATTTTCTCAACAAATATACTTGCACTTGTTATTACTAAACAATGTTTAAGTTGCAACGGCGCCATTTCTATTTTATTTATGAAAAAGCGTTACTTCTGGAATCACTCATTTTACCAACACTTTAATTCAATTGATCAACTGATATGAAACTGACACAGATAAAATATAACACTTTTAATCAATTGGGAAACTGATACTAAACGTTAGACAAATAAATTAAAACAATGTATTTCGAATAGCGGAGCCAGTAACAAAATTGTTTTCTTGAATCTGTGATTTTATCGTATTGGTTCAGTATGAACAACTTTCAGTTTTGAATACAAAAAGTCACTGTTTACGATATCGTATACGACACTACTGTATACGATAAAATGTCGTTCTAAAATTTCGATGTCCTAAAATAATAGATTCGATAAATTATAGCTGTAGCATTAGGTTAGTCACTTGACAATAAAGTACGGCAATTGTTACTTCATATAATATAGAGAAGAGGGTTATACTTCATGTTTTTCGGTGTACGTTCTACGAACTATCCCATAACAGTATATGAAAAGGTAAAATTTTTGTTTATTTTATTAATAAAATGAATTGATTGTCACAAAACAAACAACGCACGCACACAAAACATTAGCCGATAACGACACCGACCCGACATCGACACGATATTGGCGGTCAGATGACCGGATACGTTTAGTGCCTTTTCTTGTTATTGAAACCTATATCGTCGCAGACAGCGACTGATATTGATATAGGCACGATATCTACCGATACCGATACAGGCGAAGACACAGTGCGGGGAGAGTAGCAGCATTCTTCCACTTGAACACACTTTTTTGCACTGCCGACTTCAAGACGCCGATACTTAGTAGGCATTGTGGTTGTTTGGTGCGTCGCGATGGTCATCGATATTCACCTGGGCCGAAAATAATTATATCGGTATCGAAACGATGTCGGTATAAGAGCTGCCGACGTATCGGTAGGTATCGGGTTGGTGTCGTTATCTGTTAACGTGAAAACGCTGATTAGGTACACAAGACATTTTAACGGGAACAAAAGGGAAACGCTAACCCTAGACGGTCGAATGTATTGTAATTAAATGATATTTACTAGAAACGTGATTTATCATAATGAATCTAAATGAGAATTGAAAAATGTATAAATGATTAAATATCATCTGATGCATTTGTAAAAATAATTGTTTGCCAAATAAATGTTTGTAAAACGATTGTATATAAAATAATACATTTGTGGAATAAGTTATTTTCGAAATAAATAGTATACGAAACGTTGGTTGTAAAATGAAAATTTGTCAATGGAGTTTTGGTGAAACTTTAGTGAACCCTTGAAGGCCTATACACAGCCCCAAAGCGCCCTCCCTTCACCACTTCCTAGTGTTTGAGCTAGGGAGAAGAAGTGGCGCAACAAACTCCCCAGCAACACGTTTCTGTCTGTTTAGTTACAAGAACTCTAATTACATCACCAGCCTAGGATGATATTATAATGAAAGACTCACCCAGTCGCACCAACAAATATCCACACATACTACGTTAAATACTACATTAGTCTAATCCGGGCTCCAACCCAACTATATTTAACTTAATAAATAATACTAGCTGTCTTACGAAAGCCACTGTACATAGCCTCTATGGTATTCACCAGGTCTGCTATAACTCGCCTAGGATATTACGTCCACACCCTATTGTGGTCTAAAACCAAGTGCTTCTACTTCATTTCTCAGTTCCCTACGTTCCTAAAACTTAGTCAACTTCCCACAGTTTTGAAGAATCGGTTTATGGTTGTTTTTGTGCACAACTTCTCAATTGTTTTAAAAGGGTCCGTTTAAATTGCCTGAGTAGGTTTTATGACAAACAGATGTGGCTGTAATAATGTCCGTTTTCTTGGGACCAGATAATATCAACCTTTTGAGACAGAAGATTCAAAAGTTACAATTTATATATATTGTATTGTAAAACATAGGTATTATTATGTTTTTAGCACAAAACCTATAGTATTTTAGGTATCTGCTGGAATAATAAAACAATCAATCCAATAGTAGTATTATAGCGGTTACACCACTACGGACAACGCATCAAAGACATGACGCCACACAAATCCTGCATCACGCAATTAGAGTTTACCGCGCGAACGACATAATATATATAAGACTATCCGACATCAACAGTTGGGCAGTTGCTCGCCAGACAAAACATCTATCTGGTTGGAGGATCCTCCTTTTTCAATGGTGGAAGAGTGAACTACTACTTACACTACGTAACTACTACTTTTACTACTTTACACCCTGTTCCTCATGCCACTAAATTGGTGACCCCGACTATGAACGTCAACGCAGCCTTCGTGCCACTACTTCAGTGTGACGTCATCATCATCACTCCCGCAAGCTTTCCTGAGGCGAGTCACACAGACAGCCAGCACCCTCGGCTTCAATGGGTATCCTGACCACTAACATGCAGCGAACGCGCATTCCTGGTTCTCACCCTCAGCCCCATCAGCAACCTTGGCACAGCACCTGCAATTTTGGCCGGTCTCACAAGCAGAGCTCTTTCTCCTCACCTGGTCGACGCTATATAGCGCCGGGTTATGACTGACTAGTCATAACCCGGCGCTATACTACATCTGACTCACTGGATCATGACTCAGCGCCACCCCGACTCACTGGGGAATCACCGCAGACAGTTCCGACTCACCGCAAACTATGCGGCACCCGGTTCCGACTCACTGGAACCTCCACTGGTACTGTGAAGCATCGCAAGATACAAGACTCAGCCCACTATCGACCTCCAGTCTCCAGAGGGGAGTGATGTACACATAAGGACTACGCATCAAAGACATGACGTCACACAAATCCAGCATTGCCCGCCAGACACAACACACGTCTGGTTGGAGGATCGCTCTCTTTTCTATGGTAGATGAGTGAACTTTACACCCTGTTCCTCATGCCACTAAAGTGTAACTACAGTTATAGGATAATAGATATTTACATCAATGGGAGCATTGGCTTTGCATGCCTTTTGAATGGCTCATAAGTAATTGTTGTTTTAAGTTTCAAGCATGACTCTAGATTTCCATTTGTTAGTTACCATACTTTCATTATATTCATGTAAGAGCACGCTTGATCGCACTAATTTTGAGAACCGCATGATTCAGGATTCTAAGAGGTTCAATAATGTTTTACAATTTTAAAGAAATAGGATCTTTTTGTATTTATTAGGGTAACGAGTCAAGCTGTCAGACCATACAATTGAGATTTAATATGTTTCTGAGTGACCCAAATCATGTGACAATTTTATAATAAATATAATATTTCGTTATTAATTTAGAGTAAATGACACACAGTCACAGTAGGTAGATATGCATCCTCTATAGGTTATTTTTGTTACTATGCATAAGACAAGTCAAACCAAGCCTCGAAATAGATACTGTATTGTCTGCCTACTGCCCTTAATCTAGATTTTATGATCAAAGAGATGTACATATGTTTTCTGCGTCATATAAATAGGAAAATTCACCTAAAGAGAAGAGAGGGCTAAACAAAAATTGGTGTGAACAACAATGTATTTAGTAGGTAATAATAATTATACTTTTACTTATACAACAAAGTAAAAATGTTAATAGTTTCGCCGTGCTAAATTCAGGCGTGACAGATTTTCACGGTCGACTGGTACTTCCTCTTAATAAATAACAGTCTAAAATGAATAACAAAAACAGTAATTATTTGAAAGGGAAATGAAGACAGCTAAGTATAGCAGTAATAAAATACTTGACTGCCTCGTTCGCAAAGCGCTAAGTTCTGCTAAGCGTCAGGTCTTGGGTTCAATTCCCAGTAGCAGGCCGGATTCTGGATTTGTTCTCGGTTGATGGCAATAGCCTCGGCCTATATAACATGGCACCTTAACATAACTGGCTAAATCTGAATGTATTAATAGGTCACCTCTGTGTAAATTTGGTTTAAATCGTTTTATTTTATTTATCTATAGATTCTGTTCTATTTTGTCAATGTGAGTACGTTGTAGGCTTAGCAGATTGTAGATTTGTTGACCATTTTCTATTTCGTTAAGTACTCGGAACTTGTTGAAGGGCCTTTAGGGGCATGAGGAACAGGGTGTAAGGTTCACTCATCCACCATAGAAAAGGGAGGATCCTCCGACCAGACGGGTGTTGTGTCTGGCGGGCCGACTGCCCTGGTGTTGATGTCGGATAGTCTTATCTATGTCGTTCGCGCGGTAAACTCTAATTATGCGCTATTGCACGATGCAGGATTTGTATGACGTCATGTCTTTGATGCGAACTTACGTAGTTAGTATGTGGCGGTGTAACCGCTACAGGCCTACCCTGTCCTCCCAGACCTATTAACACTGTTATTTGAAAATAGCCAATTATTTTTAAGAGTTCTTAACTGTGGAGTGTCTTGCTGGATCTTTTCTATAGGAAAGGACCAATTGGAACTGTGCACCTAGGTACTGACGGTTTATAAGTGCCCATGTACCTAGGTATATGTGAAATTAAATATTTAGATTTTTAACACTTCGGTAAAAAAGGCGGTATGTTATGATGCTATTAGCTATCTTCAAGGAAATTTATTCTGATCTTGTAGTTTTATCCAGTGCTGTGAAACTCCGAACAAATAATTTTTGTACATTCAAAAACACACGTCAGAATGACACGATGACCAACATTACATTACGAAGTGCTCACAAACCACAAACATGTCTGCCTTCGCGCAAGTATTTTTGTTTGTGTTGTGATTTTTCTGTTTGTTTTTCCTTTTTCTGTAAGATTTCGGAATATAACATATCAGAATAATTTTGACAGTGACTCTAACCTTGTAAACCATCATGGGTAAGGTTCACAGAACATGTAGTTTGCGGTATCAAGGAGGCCTGGCATACTGTAAATAAGATGCGTTTTCCAAGTTTTCACTGAATGCATACCGGTGAGTACTGATATTTATTACTAATGTGATCTTGGTGCTCGCCTAACAATGCTATTAATTTAAAATCAGGAAATTAATAGCATCATTCAAATTCTGTAATACGACTCTCGAGCTATCAATGAAGATTAATCATGAAACTCTTGAAGAAATGGTTTAAAACATTGTCCCTACAGTAATATTTGTCTAATTTAAATTGTGATCTAATTTAGTCGAACTAGGTTGACTGCTAAATATATGGGTCAGAGAGTCTCACATTATATTATCTACCTGTGACACCAATATGTAAATACGGGGAATATGAAATAAATCTAGTTTCATATTCTAAGCATAATAATCTATTCCATTTAGTTACACTGTTAGAATGAATTGGGTGTTTTCTTAACTATAAATCACACTAAATAATTTCACAGTCAAACTTAGTCAATTAAATGTAACCTTTTATATTTTGGATCTTCCAGTTGCCGAGAGTGACTAAAAGCAGTTGGTCACTAAGAACTAGTGCATCTACCAATAGAAAAACTGCATGAGCAGCGAAATGTATGTGCTAACCACTTTGGCAAAAAGGATTTCAACAAAAAGGGATAATCGTCTACAGAAGTGAAGTAGTTTCACTATAATCCATTAATATCTTTTCTCATGTGATGATGTTACAAATAGACAGAGAAAGAAATTCTCTGAAATTGATTGAGCAATAGAGCACAAATTAATTGTGCTCTATTGCTCATTTCAAATTGAAAAGATCCCTGCGTTTTATATGCAGGGAAATGTTTACAAGTATCATCGAAAATTTTGCTTATATTTAATTATCTTTACAGATTTAACACCAAGCTAAAATCAGTTGATGGAACAATTGAAAAGATCTAAATGAACCCTGGCATCACTAAGAAGCAGTGCGAATCTCTTGAAAAAATGTGAGTCAGGCGTGCTAAAAGGAATTGTGACGTTGGTGCTAACAAAACAAAAAACTAACCCGTTGTGACCAGATACCGATGTTGCTTGCTCATTTATATAAATTAATAAATAGTGAAATCATATCAATCTGTTTCATTTTACCGATTTTTCTAAAGAAATTAGTTTTGGAGCCTCACTATTATCTGCATAGAATGCATTTCATCGATATCGATAAGTTTACTGTTTTCTAAACGTTGCACATCCCTATTTATAACAGTTCTTCCCCTCAAGGACATGGTTGTCAAGTTAGTTAGAATTTTCATGTTGGTAGCTATGTTTTTCTTATTTATATGCTCTGTGGTTAAACCCAGTATATTCAAGTGTTTAGTCTGTCTTCTTCGTTCGAGGCGATACTATGTTGTGTGAACGTTGTAGGATAGAAAAGTTAGATCTACTCGTATCTATAAAGCCTGTATTGTTCCACTGTTGAGCAAAGGTCTAGCTCTCTCGCTTCCACATATTTCTGCCACACAGCTAGGCAATGGCCTTCCTTTCCCACAAACTTCTGTCCTCTGCTATTGCTGGTCTGTCCTTTCGGTAGGAGGCAAGTTGATCCCTCCAAATTCGTCTTGTTTGATATAGGTACCTACTTAGATATCTAGCTATATAACGGAGGAGGTATGTGTCTCGAAAATTCAAAATTCTAAAGTCATTTATTCAAACTAGGCTGAGAATCAGCACTTTTCGAACGTCAAAATTACATAAGACAGTCCCCAAAAACACCCATCCTTCACCACTTCCTAGTGCTTTAGCTGGGAAGAAGAAGTGGCGCAGCAAACTCCCCCGCAGCACAGCTGTCAGTTCAGTTAGAAAAAAAAATATTCTATATAATATTAAGCAAGATAATTTACATTACGCAAAACATAATTTAAATTAATAGCCATAAGATAGCTAGCACACGCCAATTATCCGTAAACACTGCATTATCAATGTCATTGTCACTGTCACTTGTTTGATTGTTGAGGTTATTTTGGTTCCCGTTGTAGATTGATCGTATTTGTTTTTGATAAATAAAACAAAAGTCTAAAATGACTAATGTCACTAAAATGGCTGAATTCACGTCATTAAAGGATTTAGTGTCATATATTGCAGAGTATGAAAATCAACATTTCATACAGTTGTGGAAGAGTGATACACGTTACACAGAATCAATGGAAAAAGTTAAATAATGTCCCTATATACATTGATCAAGTACAGAAACAATACACAGTAATGCAGAATTACAATACTATAGTGTAACATTTGCGTGTTCAAGAGGTGGTCGAAAATTTGAGACCAAAGGTCACACTGCGTAAACATTTAGTTTTTGAAAAAAAGTCAAAGAGCATATGAAAATGGCTGAAATGTAGGTTAGGTTAGGTTAGAACTGTGACCACACAACTGTGCCAGGGTCCGTTTAGGCACAATAAGAATGTAATGTTTTGGGAATGTGGTGTTTTCCATTCTCTTGTGTCTATACGGACCCTCTTGCGCTGTGTTGTCACAGTTCTAACTTAACCTGACCTACCTTTCAGCCATTTCCATTTGCTACTTCATTTTTAGCCAAGGTGTTACGGCTGCACTTAATTTTAGCCGGCTAAAGATGAAATCATGTATCGAAAATACACATTATGTCGAACATTACTCTCACCTCAAAAATAAACGTCTAAACGTAAAGCCTATCCAAAAAAAATTGCTACTATAAAAAAGCGACGGGTTATAAAATGCAGTGGTACCCCGTCGCACCGAACTGCACTATGTTACCGCTTGCGTCTTTTTAAAATAATGTGGGTACTAGTATGTTGCAAATTGACGGCACTCTATACACTGCCTAACATTGTTGAGTTAATCACAGCGACCAATAGTATTCTTATCATTTAAGTAGTCGTTGATAGAATAGTATGCCTTTGAACAAAGGTTGGATTTTACCATTGATGTATTAATTTAGCTAAGAAGAGGGTAGCTTGTTATAAAAGGATAAACCAAGCCCAAAGGTTATATAAATGAGTTATGAACCTTATATGAAGCTGGTGAAAGGGAGCACGTAGTTTATCCTTATTCCTAGCGTTAACAATGTGAATATCACTGTTTTTAGTGTATAAGTGTATATTTTGCCTAATATATAAGATGTTGACGAAGATGAATTGTGATGCCACTATAAGGATACCGAAATCTTTGAAAAATATCTCGGAGAAACTCTGGCACCTAGTTAGGTGTGTCAGCTCGTTTTTGTAGGACAAATATATTTTGATCTTGAAAATGCCTGTTCGCTCGGCACACTTGTTGCCGGAATACTGAGTATATCAAACGCACATTTTTGAAGGTGTGGTAATCTATTAGCTTGTTGTGTCCACCATAATATAATATCAGTGTTTTCTGTTTCTATTGGCATCATTAAATACTCTTGAAGTTCATCCGTAATCAATGTTTTATTCCTATAAATAGTCGAAAAAATACTTTTCTTTGAACTGTCTCTGGTTTCTGACTGTTCATTTATGTTACAACGTTGATCGTATTTCGTTTGGTAGAATATTTTCAATAACTGAAGTGGCACATGTTTCTCTCTTTCAGAAAAATAGTTAGTTAGTAGTTAAAAATAGTAAATCAACCTTGATACGCTCAAGACTCGATACACTCGAGCTCTTTTTAAGACTCGAGTTCTTTTTGAGACGTGAGCTTGTTTTTAAGACTCGAGCTCTTTTTGAAATAAGAGTTTTATTTTGGCGCTCGAGTTTTCGAGAAAGGACTGCAGATCGGCTCGACTCAAGGCTCTGAATTTTGTTAGTACACCGAGTCTTGTAAAATTGAGCCGAGTCTATCGAATTAAGACTCAAAGACTCGAGTTCGTTACATCTCTAGGTCCGAGCGTTATTTTGTAGACTGTGTTGAGCCGCTAGGCGGCGCTGGCGTCCCAATTAGTCAACTCAGTAACGTATTTCTGACATATAGTAATTACTATCTAAATATATGACAGTGTGTACGTAGCGGTGGGTAATCTTCGGAACGAATGATCCGATTCCAAAAATTCTTTCACTAATGGGAAGCTACAGTATTGAGCAAGGTCATATTTTTTGTTAAAACAAGAAATTTCACGCAAGCTAGTCGTCGGTCGTATACCAACTTCAAATACCGAATTACCTACAAATCAGTAATATCATGAAGTAAAATAGTATCACGTGCTGTTTACAATAAATAAACTTCGGGAAAATTTTAGATTAACAGGATGATAAATCGAAAATTCATTCAAATAAACTGCCAATCAGATAATGGATCACAAAGAGGTCAGTGACGTATATATGACAATGCAGTAGATGCCGCTGTGAAGCCACTTGAAGATAATACTAAAGCTGATAGTGTTGGTGACTGAACCAATTGAGGTATTTATGTAAAGCCTATGCGAAAAGTGGTCTCTGAAGACTTATGGGGGATCAAAGAAACGAGCGGTGATAATAATATTGCTAGGCTTTAGTTAAAATTGTCGTATTGACGTTTTATAAAAAGCAAAAGTGTATGCCCTTTGTACACACACGTTTTTCTTACCGTGAAAAACTACGAATCACCGAGTGTAGGCACGGTTATCAGTGTTGTATGGATCACTATATAGAAGCTAGTTGACCGACACATTTTTTTTACGGTGGCATGGTGTATACAACGTACCCTAGAGAAACCGTGCCGTGTACAAAGGGCCTTAAAAAAACAAAACAAAGAAACTGACGCATGCGTCAGTTTGATGAAACCAACCCCACGCATCGATCTTTTGCAAAAACTAAATTATTTAAGCTTGGTTGAAAGGGGCCAAGAATTCTTCTTGTAAGGTTAACCTGTAGGTGTTTTTGTTATCTTGCTCAAATGCAAAATGTTATATTCCACATAAACATACTTAGGCACTTATGAAAAGTTTGAAGCTAGGTGCAAGGTCCCAATTGGTCGATTCCTATAGAAAAAAACTGGGAAACTCCACGATTACTCTTTTAAAAATAAAATACCATAGACGTAGATATATTTAGTAATCTATTCCGCTTAACTATTCCTAAAGTATGTAAAATAAAAAATAAAACAAAGGGTAAAGATACTAAATTTATGTCTGCAATTTTTATGGTGTACAATAAAGAGTATTATTCTATCTATCTATCTAGAGCTCAGCGGGCATCAAAAAATTCGTCCGCATCGCTGTCAGCGGGAAAAGTGCTCAAAAGCCTGGTAGCATTGCCTTATTGGATGGCAATACCGATTCTATGGCCAATCCAATCTACTTTCAAGACTAAAACTATTGACATTAACGGCACCTCCGTTGGCTTTAATCAATGGGCCACTCCGGGTATTTATAAAAGTAGAGCGAGACTATACGAGTTATATGGTTTGAAAAAATATAGATTTGATACTCCTTTCCTAGAGTATGTCAAAAATTATTCAAAATTATTTAAAAAGGTTAGTGTTTTTGCTAAATCTAAATTTTTAAGCGATACAATTAAAAATTCCAATAATAAAATAAAAACCACTTGGAAAATTATTAACAATGAAACGGGTAAATCGGTTAAGCAAGATAAACAACTTGAGATTATGGTCGATAATAAATTAGTTACTAAAGCAGCTGACGTAGCTGAGGCGTTTAATGAGTTTTTTGCCAACATACCTACGAGTATAACTACGACTCGCTCCTTAAATTCGTCCCCATCTAAAGCTGAAAACCTTTTGTTTAGTAGTGTGTCTAAAAGTAGTCGCTTATTTAGCTTCGAACATGTAACGCCTCGTGATGTAGTTAATGTTTTCAACACACTCAAGTCTAAAAACACTGGTGATTACTGGGGAATCTCCATTAAACTTTTGAGTAATATAATAGACATCGTAGCCCCCTATCTAGCTGTTACTTTTAATAAATGTGTTGATTTAGGAACTTTTCCTGACCTCATGAAGAGTAGTAAAGTCATACCATTATTTAAATCAGGTAATATAAATGACGTTGGCAATTTCAGGCCTATTTCTATTTTACCAGCATTCAGCAAAATATTTGAAAAGTTAATACTCAAGCAGTTGCTAAGACATTTTAATTTAAATAGCCTCCTTCATAATGAACAATATGGCTTTACAAAGGGTCGTTGGACTACAGATGCGGGTGTTGCTCTCCTGAAACACATATTTAACGCATGGGAGAACTCTCAAAATGCTATTGGAGTTTTCTGTGATCTCTCCAAAGCCTTTGATTGCGTGCACCATGACACGCTTTTGCGTAAACTGCGTCATTATGGTGTGCTAAACGAAGCTCTCAACGTTTTAAATTCATATTTTAATAATTATTATTATAATAATTATTATTAAAATATGGATTTGAAATTGCGACCTATTATAGGTCGCAATGTGTAGATGTTGATGGTGTAAAATCTTCCGGGCTACCAGTTCAGTTAGGTGTATCTCAAGGCTCAATACTGGGTCCATTCTTGTTCTTAGTATATATCAATGACTTACCAATCTATTTATAGGGTATCTGTGAAGTTGTACTGTTTGCAGATGATACCTCTCTTATTTTTAAAGTAGACAGGAATAGACAAGATTTTGACGATGTAAACAGTGCACTGTCAATGGTTACGGATTGGTTTACGACAAATAACCTAGTTCTCAATGCCAAAAAAACGAAATGTGTAAAGTTTGCCCTTCCAAATGTTAGAAATCTAGGACCCAACATCGTCTTAGATAAAAAGGTGCTTGAAACTGTAAACTCGGCATTTTTTCTGGGCATAACAGTAGATGCCAAACTTCAGTGGGGCCAACATATATCGAGCCTAGCGGGAAGGCTCAGTTCGGCCGCCTACGCCGTCAGAAAAGTAAGACAATACACTGACGTTGATACAGCTCGGTTAGTCTATTTTAGTTATTTTCATAGCGTTATGTCCTATGGTATTCTGCTGTGGGGCAAAGCTGCAGATATTCAAAATATATTTGTCCTCCAAAAACGAGCTATTCGAGCAATTTACCAGCTAGGTGCCAGAGTTTCTCTTTTCAAAGATATCGGTATTCTCACAGTGGCATCACAATTCATCTTCGCCAACATCTTATATATTAGGCAAAATATACACTTATACACTAAAAACAGTGATATTCACAATGTTAACACAAGAAGTAAGTATAAACTACGTGCTCCCTTTCACCGGCTTCATACGGTTCATAACTCATTTGTTGGGCTTGGTATAACCTTTTATAATAACCTTTTATAACAAGCTACCCTCTTCTTTGCTAGATTTACCTTTTAATGCGTTTAAAACTAAATTAAAGTCCAACCTTTGTTCAAAGGCATACTATTCTATCAATGACTACTTAAATGATAAGAATAGATGGTCGCTGTGATTAACTCAAGACAATGTTTAAATGTTCTTTATCCAGAATTAGTTTACCTACTGACAGGTTTTATGAGTTTATATAATTGTTTATAATTTTACTTTATAAGTCAATTTATTTTAATTTAGTGTTGACATAATCTACTCATTACAATGTTTTTTTTAATGAGTTGTATTGCAATATGTGGTTAGCTAGCGACCTCGACAATATTTATTTTACCTCGATGGTCCTAGTTTATCAATTGTAACTTCTAGTTACAGCTATATGTAAGCGGGCATGCCCTTTATGCCTGGAGGCTTTTTCTTTTTTTTTTTAGATATTGTTTACTTTTAGTTATTTTTATTTCTGCTTGAGTATAGTTCTCGATGCTTTTGGTTGGTATATTGGCGTGTGCTAGCTGTCATATGGCTATTAATTATAGCTATTTAATTTATAATTTAAATTATTTTTTGCATATTGTAAATTGTCTTGCATACTGTTGTATAGAATAATTTTTTCTTTTTTTTCTAACTGAGCAGACAGCTGTGCTGCTGGGGAGTTTGTTGCGCCACTTCGTCTTCCCAGCAAAAGCACTAGGAAGTGGTGAAGGGTGGGCGTTTTGGGGGACTGTCTTATGTAATTTTGACGTTCGAAAAGTGCTGATTTGAATTTTGAATTTTAAAAACTAGCCAGAGCCCTCTGGTCTGGCCGTGAAGAGTCGACCAACCGCTTAGCGATGTTATGAAATATTCGATGAACACTCGGACTCCACAGTCTGTTTCAACCCCAAACGGCTCAAAAATATAGCTACCAATAAGGTTGTTAATTATATTTGTGCCGTTTGAGGTTTTCTGCACCTGAAGCAGCTAGGAAGATGGCTATTACTAGTATTTTTTCAAGGAAAAAATCTACCCGTAGTAGGAAAAATTGGTAAGATTTTGAACTTCGCAACATTGTTGGGAAAATTGTTAGTCACACTTACCGGCGATTTGTAGATCTTTGACAGTCGTTATGCGTTATGGGTAGTCAAAAACCCGAAAGCCTGACAACCAGTCTTACCAAGGGGTATCGTATTACCCGATAAGTGGGTTGTGGAGGTTAGACACACAGTCACTTCATGTAAAATACTGGTATTCAGCTGCATCCCTTTATACTGGAAGCAGAGCCCAAAATAGTTGGGAAAATGCTAGGCACATAATGATGATCTACTTGTTTACCTAATTGAGCTATTATTTCTGCCCATTTTCCAGAAAACGGAAGAAAACAGTCATGCTGCGCATGCGCCAATCCTGATAGGAGTATATTCAGCTAATAAAAGCTGACATTTCAACTAAGCTATGCGTTGACGCTAGATGTTATTTTAAAATTCTAAGACGAAAGAGTGTGGAAATATCTATTGAAACATTAGGATGAATACTACATTTCAAGATAGGCATCAGACAGACACTATGTATAATGTCAAATGTCAGATTGAAAATGATTATTAGATAAGATTATATTATCTTCTAAATCTTAAATGAGAACGAGATTTTATTTATTTTGGTCATGTGGCACATTGATGCCCTTCAAGTTATTCTACGGATACCTACGTAGGTAGGTATAGGGCATAGATAAATAAAGATAAGATAGGTATTTGAAGTTGCGATACGAAGAATGAAAATATTGAAAGTGAGCTATTGTTTTGCAACGTACGTACCTACTTCTATCTATATGACCTTGTACTAACTAAAATGGGTGCAGGCATTTAAAACAACACTCCAAAAGCCGCCAAAGTGATAAAGAATATTGTAATAACAGGCACACATACACACAACACACACACATACTCGCACACATGCACCCTCACACTCACACACATTCACTCACACACACAAACTATGCTTATATGCCAGGCTTGTCTACTTACCTAGGTTAAATATGTTATTAGTATTTTTTTACTTTTGTTATGGAAGAGCGGAGTCTTCTAATACAGGCATTGTTTGCTTAAAGGAAGGCTCCAATCACAAACTAATTGTTGTAATCTTGTGGAAGAAATAAACAATTTTGATTTGATTTTTTTTTTATACGAAGTTTAATCATTCTTGCAATCGCACTCAATCACATTACGCATACCTAAACCTCAGCATTTTTTTAAGTGAAAACTCCTATAGGCGCACTAAGCACTTTTTGGCTGAACAAAAATCATGGAACTCGCGTCATCGTCACCGAACGCTTTCCATGAGCTATATGTATACTGTGTATATATATGTGTACTTTTTGGGGGAACAAAAAGCGTGAAACTCACGTCATCGTCACCGCACGCTGTTTTCACTTCTACCGGCAGTCCCCAAAGACTGCCCCGCATGTTTTTTTTTTGTAAACTAGTGCTGGTGCAGATATGAGATAGTCGAGTTATCTTGTCACTAAAAGACTTGACGAACATCTAGCGAATCTGTTGCTAAAGTATACATATATGCAGAGAAAGCACGAGCTCTGTTACTTGCATATTCCGTGTTAGCAATAAATCCAGGATCCGTCACGATATTTTCCTTCAGAATATGTTGGTCCGGGTAAACTTAGAAAGTATATAATGATTTATATATATCTTTTTACAACTTCAATACCTTTAGACCAGACTCTTTAGAAAACCTTTTTAAATTTAATAAAAACTACCCCTGTTTTAAATTGACTTTTTGCGAGGCGCGAGGCGTTCTGTTGCTCTAAATTTGACAACGGCTACGGCTTGCAACCAAGGAAAATTATTAAAGTCCAAAAACTTTAACACCTAAAAATACATTGAAATCACCAAATTAAAGGTAACTGTAACAATTCGACCCTTACTTTAGATCTAAAATTACCTGGTTTCAATAACCTTTCCCGAAGATAATTTTGTTTGCACAATTATGTACAATCCAAACTAAGTGAAGGTGACATCAAGGGAGCGGTCAGGCTTCTGTTCAGTAGCTATGTGGTGGCGCCCTACTCTGCAGAAATGTTTTAAGCCTTGGAGAGCAAACATCCAGCGCCTGCGAATGGTCTCACATTCACCGACCCCCCCCCCCTCCCTATCCAGATTCAACTCCTTTTAACGTCACTGCCGCCCAGACGCGATGTCCTTCCGAAGTGGTTCATCAGGGAGCATTTCAAAGAATTATTGAGTTCAGAAACCGGGGATGTTAGTGACTCACTTTTAAAGGTGCTTGCAGCTCTAATTAACCTGATGCTTAACAACGGTGTGAATGATGCCGTTATCGATGTCTTGTACGGGGCCAACTTATGTGCAGAGGAAGCCAAAATATACTGCAAACTGTACGGCGAAATTTTAACAAACAAGTTTCAGCCCCTTCCGCTTGGCTTTGGATCTAAAGTGGTTTGCGAGGCTGCCGCACAAGCCTTTTCCAGTTTTTTTTAAATTTCGGTAACGGTAAGGTCATCCTCAAGAAGTTACATACCCTTTACTCATTCGTTTTAGTGGGATTGGCATCCTTAGAATGGCAAAATTTCTAGTGGTTACACTAGAATTTGGCTGAATAAGGTTTGTTGAATAAGGTTTTGCCGGTTCCTGTCCTCGATCCACAGCACCGAAAATTTAACCACAAGAATCTTATCGCGCCATCCCATCTTCCCAGAACGGTGGGGTGTGGCAGGTGCAGAAAACCTTAAACGGCGCAAATTTAACGACCTTATTGGGAGCTATATTTTTAAGCCGTTTGGGGTTGAAACACCAAGGCCCCCCGGCCTTGGTGTTTTAATGGGGACTAGGGCCGTGGAGTCCGAGTGCTCATCGAGTATTTCAGGACATCGCCAAGCCAGAAAATAGGCCAGCCCTCTGGTCACGTAAAGAGTACGGCTGGCTTATTTACGCCAAAGAATCAGCATTGCCATACAACGTGGCAAGGCTGTTAGTCAGCCTTTTGAGCACTTTTCGCACTGACAGAGACGTGGATGATTTTTTTTTTCCTGTATCGGTACTTGTACAATGTACATAACATAAATATTTTAGTTTGTACATATTTTGTATTTAAGATTTTTCAAAATATTGAAGAAGATTTTGATAAACTCATTTCTTTCTATATAACTCTCCATGCTATCACGGCACAACTAGCTAGAAATATTATCAAAAAAATCATCTCCATTCAGCCGAAAGATGTCCAATGCTTTGAGGAAAATATTTATTATTATTTTGGCCTCCCCAAAGTATCCCCATTATTCGCCACATCAACCTGTTCTCGTATCCAGCGGATTTCCACGACCTTCAACAGATCATTGGTGAAACTTGTACGTACCCGCGCTAAATCTAAGGTAACTGCACTTGTTTTAGGCAAATGATATTACTCTGTGAAAGACTTTCTAAATTATATGAATTTGTCCAGATTATGATTGTTATAATTAATTGCAATTTGACACTATAAGACTTATCTACCTGACTATAATATTATTAATTGACTTCACTATAATTTCTGTTTTGTTGTGTTGACATTGTTTTGCATGTATTGATATTTTAATTTATGTAATAATTTGCACGCCGTAAGGTAGACTGTAGCCGATCTCATTAATTTATGTACAACATCTTATACCTTTTTTTTTTTTTTGGGTGGGAAATCATCAAATGACTCCTCCCGCTCTGGGTGGAGCGGGAGGGCGTGTCAGACTCTTACTGACTAAAACCCACCCGTATTCCTTCTCTTGCCTGTGCAATGCCAGGGGGCCACGGTATCCCTTTCGGACTTTCCCGCAACCCCGGCAGGCAATGGTCTCATCGGACCCCTTCATTCGCTGACATCTCTTTGAGGCGCGCGTGGAACACAACGCGCCGTCGACCCGGGCTTGGTCCTTACCGGACGGCGAGCTACCCATTGTTCACCATCCGCAAGCCCGCGCCTACGGTGGACGGGAATCGGCAATCGATTCCCGACGCCCAGGGCGTCTCCTCCTGCGGCGGCTAGGGGCGTGAGGGCGCGAAATTTGCCTCTCCCTCACGCGCTCCGCCTCCTCCTTCGCGAGCATTACTGCTTCGCAGAAGGAGGTGACGGCCTCCCATGCCCTCTCGCTCCGTACCATGGCCTGGACCAGGGCCGGACGCGAGAGATCCCCGCCACCGATCGCCTCCACGAGGACACGGTGGTGCTCTGCCCAAGCCGGGCATACCTCCACCGTATGCTCCACCGTGTCCTCCGGGCGATCCACGCAGTGATGACACCCGGGCGTTTCTTCCCGCCTTATCTGAAACAGGTACCTCCCGAAACAGCCGTGTCCGGTGAGGACCTGCGTCAGGCGGAAGGTGAGGACGCCGTGGCGCCTCTCCAGCCACTCCTCAAAGAGGGGACTTATCGCCGCAATAGTGGCGTGCCCAGCACTGGGTTGCGAAAATCGCACTCTCCATTCCGCCATGAGATCCCTTCGGAGCTCTATCCGCTGTGCCGCGATTTCTCGCGGCATCGGAGTCAAGCCCCGGCGTTTCGCCTCCTCGCGCCACTCCCAAATATGCGCGAGGACTTTTGCCTCCAGATCCCATGGCGGCAATCTAGCAAGGAGGCTCGCCGCCTCACCGGAGACCGAGCGGTATCCCCGGACCATCCGGGTGGTCATGACCCTCTGGGACGCGTTCAACCTGCGGGCAGGCCGCCGCCTCAACGAACGCGCCCACACTGGTGCTCCGTACAGGGCCATGGACCGCACGATCCCCGCGTATAGCCTCCGGCAGGAGGCGTTTGGACCCCCTAGATTGGGCAGGAGCCGCTTCAATGCAGCCCCGGCCCGCTCCAGTCTGGGAGCCAAACGTCGGAAATGCTCCACGAAGTTCCACCGACTGTCGAGGACGAGTCCCAGGTACTTCATCGTCGACTCGACGCCGATGTGAACCCCTCCTACCGTTATTTGGGAACCCGACGGTGGTGCGTTCCGAGGACCATGAAAACACATGGCCTCGGACTTGTGCAAGGCCACCTCGAGTCCCAACTGCCGGATTCTGGCCACGATTGTCGCAACCCCGTGTGTCGCTAGTTCGGCCGCCGCCTGGTGCGACCTCCCCTGCGCCAGGACCAACGTGTCGTCAGCGTAACAAACGACGCTGATGCCATTGGCGAGGTCTGCGCGCAGTACCCAGTCGTATCCGATGTCCCACAGATGCGGCCCCAGGACCGATCCCTGTGGGACACCGCACGACATCTCTCGCCGGTTCCACTCTCCCTGGTGACCGGGGTAGATGATGGCCCTGTCCGTCAAATAGGCCTCGACCACACGACAGAGGTAGGTTGGCATCCGGTGATACCGGAGTGCCTCCCTGATGCAACTCCAGGGTAGGGTATTGAAGGCGTTGGCGATGTCTAGAGACACCGCCAAGACGACCCCACCCCGAGCCACCGCATCCCCCGTCGTGAGGGCTCGCACGCGCATGATGGCGCCCACCGTGGAGCGCCCCCTGCGGAAACCAAACTGGCTCTCCGCCAAATCCGGCCCCACCCGCACCAGCCGCCCGACAAGGCGGTCTGCAATTACTCTTTCAAAGAGCTTGCCCACCTCGTCGAGCAGCACGATGGGCCGGTAAGCGGACGGAGAGTCCGCAGGGCGCCCCGGCTTCTTGATGAGGACCAGTTTCCCCGTCTTTCAACGAAGTGGGAACTGGCCCCTCTCCATGCATGCGCTTAAGAGCCCCCTTAGTCGAGGCCCAAGAGCCTCTGAGGCCAGGACCCAGGCTTTCCCAGGTAAGCCGTTGGGTCCTGGGGCGGTATTTCTGGCATTCAGCCTACGTACCGCCACCCTCATCTCTACCTCGGTCACCTCCGGAGCATCGTCATCGTCGTCGGCGGTGTGGTCCGCATCGGGCACCGCAGTAGGCGGAGCCATGGGTGGGGAGGCATGTTCCCCTCTCGAAGGGAACAGAGCGTTCACCACGTCCCCAACAAGCTGTGGCCGGAGACTCTGCGTCAGCGGGGGAGCCCATGGGCGGAGTTTCTCCCGCACCATCTTGTATGGGCGTCCCCACGGGTCTCTGTTCAGAGTCTCCAGCGACTCCTCGCGGGCCAGTGCCCTGGCCCGCAGGATCTCCGCTTGGAGGGCGGTCTTCGCCGCTCTGTACCCCTCGTACAGCTCCGCCTGAATGGCTTCCGTATCCGGAGGTCGAATACGGATCCTGAACATCTTATACCTGTACCTAAATTCATAGCAAATAAAGTTCTGATTCTGATTATAAAAATAATAACTGTTTCCAATTCAGTAAATTTTTTTTGACAATATGCCAAGCGCGAGCGTTACTACCCCACGCACCAATGCTATATAAAGTGTTACATAGAAAATTGAAATCTGAAACGATCTCATGCTGACAAGAGCTTATTGACGCGTGCAGATAGCTGACTACGTCTTATAAACAGGCACTCAAAGAGATTGGCCACATGATCCAGATAAATTTTGAAACGTGCCAATGATGTATCTATTTATCTTAATTTGTCACAGAGTATCGGAAAAAACCGGTATGAAATTGCACGTTTAAGCCGTGTAAGAGTAGCTGAAAACAAATGTACCTATCGTACTTACCATACTTACTTGGATCGATGGTTTGACGACAAACAATTATAGATTCTTCCATTCCGTGTAGATCACACCTTAGATCCCTCCTTAAATCTCATCCTCATAAAACAAGCTACTAATCCTATTCCGTCTCTGTCCATGCAGCAAGGCTGTGGAACTCACTTTTCAGCAGAGCATTCGTGATTTAAAAGCTGTTTCTCAATTCAATTAACGAGTAAAAGAACATTACCTTTCCTCTCAACCGTGAGTATTTATATACCTATAGTATGTATGTTTATATATTTAAACTCTATGTATTGATTTAAGTATAATTATGTTAATTTATTACGTTTTTTTTTTTCTCTTTTTTATTAGGGACTTATTAGGGGAACAGGTCATGTCAGCCCCATATTTTCCTTGTTTAAGTTAATTACAAAATTTTCTTTTAAGACTATTAAATATAAGTTTTAAAATAAGCTTAGCTTTATTGCTTGCAGGGTAAGCCAGAATACATTGAAATGTACCTAAATCGAATGCATTTAATTTTAATTTTTTACACAAATGTTGCCTTTCAAAACTATTGCAAATACAATATATAAGGAGGTGTTGGACATCTTCTGGCTTATCACAAATAATACAGTTAGTTAAAAGGGATTTCTTCATAAAAATGAATTTTTTTTTACGTGTATCACGTCTGGGTCACCAATTTAGCATGATGAACAGGGTGTAAAGTTCACTCATCCACCATATAAAAGGGAGGATCCTCCAACCAGACGGGTGTTGTGTCTGGCGGGCCGACTGCCCGACTGTTGATTTCGGATAGTCTTATCTATGTCGTTCGCGCGGTAAACTCTAATTGTGTGATGCAGAATTTGTGTGACGTCATGTCTTTGATGCGTAGTTCGTATGTGGCGGTGTAACCGCTACAGTGGTACATGTCTCGATCATATTCTAAAAGCTATTTTAAGTAATTGCCTACCTAGTTTAACTTCGGTAAACCACGGTATTCGAGGAGGCTCACATTGCATAGTTTTGTACCATATTCCTTTTTCTCGAGATCTGATGTCAAAATGTTCTTTCCACTTAGTGTCTTGTACTGTGAAAAATATTTTGAGTAATCAGGAATTATGAATACCTCGCTTCCTGTTGCCTGTACAAGATCTCTTAGCCAAAACGTCAGCCTCCTCATTACCTCTCAAGCCAACATGTGAAGAGATCCACTGTAATCTAAGAGGTACATCATTAGGCATGGTATAAACTTTATCACGAATAACATAAGCTAACGCTGTCCCTCTGCAACCAGCAGAGGCGGAGTGAGCTATGTGTGGTAAAACGCTTTTGCTATCCGAAAAAATTACAATATTTTTAGATTCTAAGCACCTATTTAAAAAAAAAAAAATGGCTTCTGAGATCGCAAATAGCTCGGCGCACATAATGTTTACAAATTTATTACGTTATTCGTGTAGGTTTATTTCAATATTTTAGTTTCAAGACTTCGCATATTTATATTTTTCTCTTCTTGTTCTCACACACTATCGTCTACATTTCTTTCTCATTTCTCCTGTCGCAGGTCTGCTGGCAGAAATTTCTTAAGAAATAAGCAGTACCTTTGCACTCATAATTATGATTATGTCTCTGTCTCTATTTTTCTGTGTGTATATAAATAATAAAATAAATAAATAAATACCTCTATGACCCAGTTGCACAAAGACAAACACTAATACCCCATTACTTAATGGATAATTAACGACAATGATTTCATTGATTTCATCAAAGCACCATTATAATCGAGTCAAATGTTGGTTTCTGCAACAAGTTCATGGAAGATTACTAGGTATTTAATGACAGCTTTAAAAATAACAGTTTTTTTCTGCAACTGGCTGTAAATCAATTCAACTAAGAAACTAGTACTTAGTAAAACGGTACAGATGACCTAAACCATTGATAATCGCTTTCAAAGCGTTTCGTATTATTACAACGAGTTTCAACAGGATTGACATAAACTTTTCGGCAAATGTTAAAATGATCTTAATTATTCCTTAAAATAAAAAAAAAACAGTTTTGTCAATATACATTTTTTTTTAAAATTTAATTTGACAAATGACAAATCTAAAATATAATATAAAATTCTACAATATACAATCAATATAAATTATGTTTCAAAACTAGATGAGGTCGGTAGCTTCTGTCGGACACCTACATTTTTGACTTTTCCATCATGGGTAGGATACCCTCATGATAGGTCTAGGCCCTCGGGTAAGAGTGTAGGTAGGAGTTTCCCAGATGCCACGTGAGTAGATACCTATTATTTTAATTTGAGTTTCAGATAATCTCAGGCCAAATTAAAAAAAAAACAAGACGAAGCGCTGCGAACAATACAGTGAAGCATGCCAAACCTCCGCTCTGTGTATACACGCTCACACCCACATATTTACAATCAAACTACACCTCACTAAGTGCACACATGTTTACGAAAACGGCCTCATTTAGCGCTATTTCTTGGTTTTTTATTTGGTCTGAGCAGATACTATACTTATACCCAGTAAATAGGTTGTGGAGGTCAGATAGGCAGTCACTCCATGTAAAATAATGGTATTCAGGTGCATCTGGATATAATGGAAGCCAACTCCAACAAGGTTGGAAAAATTTATCCAAGGCGAGGCAGAATTATTGCTGGATACTAAATATACTATAGAATTAGGGAAATCAAGGGGTAAGTAAGAACAAATTACGTTACGTTATTTCCTACGTCTTCGTTCTCCGGACCTAGTAAAACATAGCCACGTGAACAGTTACTGACAATTCAGGTTTTCACCAGTACTTGGCTTGACTTTATCACGACGTGGGAATGATTGTCGTCAATAACACTGCAGGCTATGCGGTTATTTAGTTGAGAATTCTAGATTCAACGTCGAGATAATCAATTGATAAACTGAAATGTCCACATCACATTTTATCCAAACCAGAGGACCTAATATAGTCGGAGCGACATGTTATCAGCGATAACAAATATGGAAAAGTCATTCTAATCTCTATTCTATTATATTATTTAATATAAAAATAAAAAATATAACTGTGGACACAATTTTTTTTTTCCCGATTTGTATAATTGAACTCAATGTAGATCATGTTTGGTTAGTACGGGACTGAAACTGACAAAAATAAAAATAAATACATATTATGATTGTTCAACAATCAAACAAAACAATTAATACACAAACCCGTCTGCTTCAAGTATTTTTATTTATTCAGCAAATATACTTTATGATCTTAGTACTTATTAATTTAATCTGAGCTAAGTGCAGTGAACTCTTCATAAAGAAGAAGAATTTCTTTCTGAAAATATTACCTTGCTTACCTTATTTATATTGCTGGTTGGGTCCAGTTTGTCCCGCGGAAATCTTCAACACACATTCCAGCTAAACATGCAATTACATAGAATATGGATTCTTAAATAAAAAGACGGTGGGCAAATTTGAATGAAGTCTGGTCTCAACTCTCAACAGTGATGAAATGTATGCCATGTCTTTTAGGATCTCCAAAAAGTTTTCGGCTCAGTGTCTGTCCCTATCCTTATAACTCGGATGGAGAACGTTGGTATAAAAGGTATGGCTCTGGAATGGTTCAGAGATTATTTTTCGGACAGATCACAGTCTGTTAGAGTGGCAGGGAGTGAAAGTATCAGGTCTGGCTGTAATTATGGCGTCCCGCAAGGTAGTATGCTTGGTTCCACATTATTCCTCATTTATGTAAAAACGAACTAGATGGCAGCCCTATTTAGCCTTGAATTGCCCATGTTCACCGATGACACCGTCTTGGTCTTTCATGGAAATACTTGGAAGGTAACTTTTGAGAAGGCCGAAAATGGGCTAGCAGAGGTTACCACCTGATTGGAGAACAGCCATGAAATAAAATCCTTGAACACCAACAAAACCAAGTACATCTGTTTTAGTAAGACGGCTGTGAGCAAACCTACATCTGGGCTTAATCTTAAGATACATTCCTTACCCTGCAACCGAGCATTGAATCGGCCCAACTATGATTGTTCAGCACTTTGCATAGTGGCTTCTATTAAATATCTTGGTGTCACAATAGATGATTAACTTACTTCGAAAGCGCACGTGGTAGCTACTGCAGCCAGGATCAGGAAAAGGATTTATATTTTCAAAAAGCTGCACAATGTGAATGTATAGTTAGGTACTGCATTTGCACTTAAGGCGTTTCAAAGAGACATTTGTTATAGAAGCAGAAAGGGCGCAGCGAGCGGTCTTAAAAGTGATAATGCATTTGTCGTTCTGGCATTCCACACACGAAGTTTACGAAAAGACTGGTATACTTTTTAAAATATTTGTGTTTCAAATCCTACGTAGATACCACAAAAAGTATATACCCACCCTACCTGTTTCAAACAAGCGAGTTGAACTTTGTCCGGTTCCTTGCTAAAGAACAGTTTCTAGACAAAAGCACTTTAACTTCATTGCCCCCTATGTTTACAACAAATGCAATAAAATTAATTCTATAAGTAATTTGAGCAACAATAAATTTAAGGAATTTTACTTAACCTGGCTGAAGTCGCTTGACTACAAAACCGTACAAAATCTACTAGTGTGATTTAAGTGGTAACTTAAATGTGAAATAATAATATGGGGCTTGCGCGCTCCGAACTCCAGGTCTGTGCCGGTAGAGTTTTTTGCCCGAACAGGTCTGGGATGAGGAGCCAGACCAAGAGAGATACAGAAACCCGCAGGGCAGCATGTGGCGAGCTGTTGGGCAGTAGCGACCCCACGGACCCTATCTCCCGGGAGAAGTCTTGTTCCTCATCTCTGGCTTGCCTTTATTGTCCGGCTGGAGTGAACACTGACGAGGAATAGAGCTCCCATCTCTTTCTTGCCTTTATTGGCCGGTTTGAGTGGAGATTCGCAAGAGCAAATGTGCTCGGAGGAAGGAAGTATTCCAGTAAGATGCTGGTAGGGATCTTGACCGTACTTCCGGGATTGTCCTGATAGCCGTTGAATACCGCTCCACTCCTTAAAGCACCACAGGACATGTTGCCCCCTTGTCGCTTCGACACTTTGTGCTAGCGACCGTTTTCGGGGGCCCATTATTGAGTGTGCAAGTCACCCCCTGCCATTTTACCTGTGTATTTAATATAAGATATTGGTCAGGCAGGGGCCATAGTATTTCCATAGTTCTAGATAACCGGTTCACTTAGCCACCCAAACCCATAATCCAATATCATTGTTTCCTTATCTTGCAATAGTCCTGCACTAACCGGGGGTTGTCCTTGGGTGCACTAGATTAGTGCGTACAGGGATAATCGTCGGTTAGTTCCTCATTTCATTAGATACGTCTAACGGGCCTCTGCGAGTTGGCTTCGGCCCCTCGTACGCCTTCCAAAGGTCCGGGACCCTAGGGTCCCGAGAAATCTCAATAATAATAATAATATAAATGAAAATTATAATAATTATATAGGTATATAAAAATATATATTTATTTTTTATTAATAAAATTATAAATTATCTAAAACAAATACGATCAGTCAATACAAAGGGCGGCGAGCTAACCTCAACAATCAAACAAAATAACAAGTGACAGTGACAATGACAATGCAATGCTTACGGCACTTTAGCCGGGCCGAGGCAGTGCTACTAGTATGCCGCTAATTGCGGCACTTTATCCAATACGGATAAAGTGCCGCCAGCGGCACTATATACACTTCCTTTAATTTATACTATAGCAGATAAGACGAAATCGAGCGCGAACATGGTCATATTCGGGGCATCGGGACAACGGCCGGCAGCGACAAGTCACTGCCAACACCTGAGATGAGGGCACGACGCGGCTCCTCCCAAGCAACACACTCTGCCAGCGTGTGCCGAGCCGTGTCCTCCCGACAGTCGACGCAGTGGTGACACCAAGCGTCCGGCTCCCTGTTTATGCGACACAGGTACTTCCCGAAGCAGCCATGGCCCGAGAGTACCTGCGTCACCCGAAACGTCAGGGAGCCGTGCCTCCTCCCGAGCCAAGTGTCGAGCACCGGCCGGACCGCCTCAATGGTCTTGAGGCCAGCGGTAGGGCGTGAGAGCCTGTCTTGTCTTGGGTTATCTGGAGCATCGAAGAGCATGCTGGAAGATACCGCAGCGGGAGGCGGCGGTATGTGCTAGTATCCGCCGGTATGCGCTGGAGACTGCCAGTCTGCCACACTCTTTCAAAAGAAACTTTTCGACTACATAGTCACTAGTGGTATAATCAAAACCCGGCGAGCGGTGGCTACTTGGCGGATGCCGCAGCATACCGGCGGATGCTCAGGTAAGCTGGCGGACGCTCGCAGTATCGCAGAGGATTTTTCTTGTCAGTGTGCGCAGGCACTTACTGTTTATCTAGACAATATTGCTTAATATTTTACAAGATGAGTAAAAATAACTTTCCACCGAATAAAGGAAACCGAGATACTTAGGTCTTTAAGTACTGTAGATAAGAAATATCCCCCGTAAGATCCCTAAGATCGGGTGCATAAAAGGTAGTATAACATAATTCAGATGATAACGTCAATCATATCGATACTGTCGTGTCTAAGTCACAATGAAAATATTATTATAATGGCCTGCTACAACATAAGTGTCAGTATTATTTCAAGTTTCGAACGACACACGTTCCACGCGCTCATGGAATAAAAGAGAAACGTGTTCCAATTTTAAAAGTTACAAGTAAGTTTTCTTTTTTATTTAATTTTGAGTTTCTTATCTATGAATTGAATTTTAATCGCGATCATAGATATTGATTTGTTTTTAAAGTTGAATTTTCTTAGGTTAACATTTTATAACCGGTCACAATCTGGTGTGACCCAAGGTGGTCCTAATTATTTGTTTGAGGTGTTACATTGTTTTTTACTGCGGTGAAATTATTATCTAGGTAATTATGTATAGCAGAAATTTTCTTTATTTTCTTTTATATTATAATTTTATTTATCTATATTATATTATTTTTCTTGATATATACATAAAATACTCGCGGAACAGGTAATTTGACCTAAATGAAAAGGGATTTAAATAAGAAAACTTAAGAATTTTTGTGGTAAATCTTAGTTACGCATTTGGTTTTGGAACCAGGGAATCTATTGCAATCAGTTTTAGGTTCGTGACCACAAATTACATAGCAACATGTGAATATTTATCTAATAAAGATGAGCCTAAGTTATCCCGATATAAACAGTCCTAGTTTAAAAACAACTTGTGCTAAAATATAATCCGTACGGCTACTGATATAAGCTGATCCTGATGAACTGTATCCTGCGCCTCGACTGCAGGTGATACGATGTTCAGCAAAACTGGACCCTCAGACGTAATCCGCCTGGACAGCATTACAAGCAAGAAACCAAAGTGTACTCGTCAATATTTAACTCCAAGCTATGCGGCTGGTAAAACAAACCACCTGGTGGATATTCTGATACCCAAAAAACGATGCCTTTTCAACTGGTCTTATACCTACAACAAATAGAAAGGTATTACACCAGAAAAAAACAAACAAAAGCCTTCGTTGACCGAGATAATACATACCATTAGACGAAAAATCTTACTCCATTTGCAGAAAGTCTTACACCGTTGGCACCAGCGCTTGCAGAATTTAACCATTAATAAAATGCTTGCACAATAACTTTTACTTGGAACAATTTAAAATTACTAGCCCAAAATGTGTAAAATTGACTTGATTCCGTTCATATTTTTCTACGAATCAAGGTTTTTTTATAGAAAATTGAATGTCTTGTTCAAGTCATAATTGAAGAATACAAATAGAAGGGCCAGCTAGAAAAAGGTAAACCAAAAAGTTGAATCCCGCAGAGGTCACACTGCGGTAGGTACCATTGTTAAAATGATTTAGTATTACTTCGCATTATAATTATGATCGAACAGCTATATTTTATTAATATGATACAGATTTATGATTTTTGGCTGCCATAATGAATTAAACGGGTTATTTTAAATAAAGTCTACAGCCTGTACTAATCCATTCCGTTATATATATATATAACGGAATGGATTAGATGACTTGTACAATATTGTACCTACATAATAATTACATAAGATTTATAAATATAATTTTTATAATTATATATTTAGGTACCTAATCGTTAGTGTTTTATAAAATGATATCCTTGGTGAATGCAATAGTACGATTCGACATAGCTATAAAAATATAATCATAACGTGTCCGAGTTTATAAACTCAATCCTACCAAACATACATACAGCTCATTGTGTCTAACCCTTTTTCATTGTTTGTAACAATGGACTTATATTTTATTATGAATTTGATAACACGTATTATTAAAAACGTGCACTTTTTATAAAATATTTTACATCGTCCTACCTGCAATAAGTAAGATGGTGACAAATTGGAACACAAAATCTGAGGTTTCATAATTCCTGTTTATTGTTATTGTTATGAGCGTTTATCCTATAGTTGGCAACGTCACGAATAGCTGTCAAAAATTTACCTGTTTTGATTAATTTGGCAATATTAATGTATGGAAATAAGAAATGTGGCTAACTAGCGAACTAGAATATTAATAATGAATTGCAATTATAACATTGAATTTGATGTTGATGTTGAAAACAGCGAAATATTTGACATCTATTTGCGACGCTGGCCACTTTGAGAATAAACTTTCTTAGCCACTCCTGAGAAGTTCGGCCTCTTGTTTCAAAGTTCCAAAAACAGTCCCGCGACATCATCCGCGTGAAATTTTGGCCCCCGACTCACTACATCGCATCGCATGACCCGGCCGCGCTATAACTTTAGTTTTTCATAGCGTTCATTCTGACGTTTTTTACTTGACTCCTAAGGGTCGTGCTCGTGGCGTGATGTGAAATAGCCCATAACCTTCCTCAAGAATGGGCTATTAAAAGAATAAAACAAAAAACAAATCCAACTGGTAGTTTCATAGATTAGTGTTCAAACAAAAAACAAACTTTACTGCTTTATTTTATTAGTATAGATTGTGTATTAATAGAAACGTAACTAGTTTCATCTTTCTAACTGACCAACCCCTTGACAATTCAAAAGTGCCTGTAATTGGTGTACGAGTATCACACTAATATTATAAAGGCGAAAGTTTGTGAGTGTGTATGTTTGTCTCTTCTTCACGCTAAAACTACTGAACGGATTTGGATAACATTTGGCACACAGATAGTTTATAACCTGGAGTAACACATAGGATACTTTTTAACCCGATATTCACACGAGATCGAAACTTATGCGTGTGAAACCGCGGGGCGCAACTAGTTTGAAATAAATGCTTTGAGTTTGAGTTATGTTGAGTTATGTTCATAGCATAAGTAATGAATATAATTCTAAATGTAACATTGAAAATCTAAGGAAATGATAAGATAGGTCCTTGCTTGCTTGCTACTCCTTTGGTAAATATTTAAGAAAAATATTTATTTGAAACTGAAACTTTACCACTTATGTAATCATTGTTTAAATAATATTTGTAGGTGTGAAAGCAAATAAAGCTATATGTAAGCGGGCACGCCCTTTATGCCTGGAGGCTTTATTTTCTTTTTAGATATTCTTTACGTTTAGTTATTTTTATTTCTGCTTGAGTATAGATCTCGATGTTTTTGGTTGGTATATTGGCGTGTGCTAGCTGTCATATGGCTGATAATTTATAATTTAATGTTTTGTGTTGTGTTATGTAAATTATTTTGCATAAGTACTATTGTATAAAATCATTTTATTTTTCCTAATTGAACAGACAGCTGTGCTGCTGGGGAGTTTGTTGCGCCACTTCTTCTTCCCAGCGAAAGCACTAGGAAGTGGTGAAGGGTGGGCGTTTTGTGGGACTGTCTTATGTAATTTTGACGTTCGAAAAGTGCTGATTCTCAGCCTAATTTGAATAAATGACTTTTGAATTTTGAATTTTGAATTTTGAAAAAATATTGCGTAACACTGATAATATGGCACAATTAGTGGGCAAAAAATGCTATTGTTTTTTTCAATCGCATGAGAATTGTACTGTGTTTTCCTTTGAAAGAAATTGGCTCTTCCATCCGGCCCGCAGAACTAAAAAGATATCTGACTTCTAATAACAAAATACACAACAGAACACAACACTTATATCTATAATCTGATCAACAAGTTCTATTTTTGTTATGTGTAACATCTTTCGTTTCGCTTTCCTGCAATTTGTGGGAGTGATTTCGTGAGAAGGGACGGAAGAGTGTAACAGGAAGCCGGGAAAGCGCGCGCTATTTGATTTGACCAATGAGCGCACGCGGTGCTAGAGTTGCCTGCCAAAAAGGACCTTGACGAGGCCCTGCCCTTTAATGTTGCTTATAACCAAGGTGAAATGTCAGATGTTACATCATACGCGACTACTGTAAGCGGGCGGGCTCGAAACCAGCGGCGGCGGCGACGGAACAAAATTGTAACAATTTAGTACCGTCGCCCCACTCGGCCATCGCTCCTCGCTGCTGGTTTAGTGTCTGCCCTCTTAGGCTCGCTAATTTTTTCATTATTGGTAGTCTCCCGTTTGACCGCTATATCACTATGTCACCCATTTTAAAAATCTCAGCGTGAAACTTAGGTGAACTGCCGGTCAATTCTGTAAAAATCTCACCGTGAAAACTTAGGTGAAGTGAGTTTGGTTTTGCTTGGAATTGACACTATTGACAGCTCACTCCACGCTCACTTCACCGAAGTTTTCACGGTGAGATGGTTACAGAATAGCACTGCTGATTGATGCAGATTATTACAGAATAGACCGGCAAATCTTGACGTGAGCTGTCATTTCATCTAATGCTAGAGATTGACATTATTCGCAGTTCCCTTCACCAAAAATTCACGGTGAGATTTGGTTAAGTGAGGTGCTGTCACCATCTCCGACTACGTCATCATAAGGCAAGCGGTGACGATGGTTCACGTTTGCCTAGATGTAAACTATTCACCCTCGATTTGAAGAAACATAATTAAAAGGAAACACAGCTTGCGTCAGGGAATTCCATTCAATGAGTGGAATGTTTCTATTCAATTGTAATAGCATTTCATCATTTCATAAACATTCAGCAGTATAGTAAAAATGTACAAAAGTGTATAAAAATGATATCGAGAAGAATTCATTTAATTGTCTACAATCTTTGTACCATAATATTGTATCAATGTGTAACCATTAAACTCTCGTGGCTCGTGTCTTAATGATAACAGCTGCACATGTCGATTGAAGATTAAGCAACGCTTGCCACGATCGGGCCGTGGATGGATGACCATATTTATTTACCGAGACCCCTACATGCCTCAAAACACACTAAGCCGTTGGTCCCGGCTGTCATTTGTGGATCTTTGATAGTCGTTAAGACTCGTTGTCAGACTTTCGGGCTTCTGACTACAGAAGCCCGAAAGTCTGGCAACGAGTCTTACCAAGGGGTATCGTGTTACCCATTCGGTTAGACTGGAAGACGACCCCAACCCAGTTGGGGGGTTGGGTTTAGAAACGTGCCGCCTCGCTGGAAAGAAAATGAGGTTATTTGGGGGTTCTAGAGGGTCTCCTGAACCCTCCATAACATTTTTTTTTGCCGGATAATAAATAGGGCTTTTTTTAAGTAAGTTTAAAAATATCTACTTTCTACCGTAAAAAAAACAAAATTCATAAGTCATTTATTCAAACTAAACTGAGAAGCACTTTTCAAACGTCAAAATTACTGACAGTCTCTCAAAAACGCCCGCCCTTCACCACTTCCTAAGTGAAGAAGAAGTGGCACAATAAACTCCCCAGAACGTCGTGTGAACTTGTGGATTGCCCTCTTCCTCTCTCCTCCCTTCCAGCTCCTTCTACATTCCAATTATCTATATTTTTATGAGATTTATGTCATATTAAAAAATCCTTAAAAAAAACTACGTTGCTCCGGCGGGGGGACCCCGCCGGAGCAACGTAGGTTAACTAAACCTCCTCCCCCTTCCCACACACGTTTCAAAAAGTAGTTGAGAAAAGGATAGGCAGCATTAACATTTTACTGTCTACGTCGTTATGTCATTGGACCGCTTCCTGGTTGATTGTTCTCGGTCTTCCTAAGTCTCGGTGTTTAGGTATTCGCAAACTAAGAATAATGTTTACTTTTTTTTAATCAAACAAATCGAAAGAATTGTAATTTATTATCTCACGGATTAATAAACTAAGATTTGACAATGACTAATTAAATACCATGTCAGGCCGGATCATCTTGATTTAGATTTTTCAATTTTTTTCAAATTTTCTTCTTTGTTTCTTGATTTAGATAGGTATGTATTTGATTGTTTTTAACCGAATTCAAAAAGGGGTAGGTTCTCAATTCGACTGTATGTTTTTTTTTGTATGTTTGCGATTACTCCGCCAATTATGAATTGATTGTAATGATTCTTTTTTGTTTGGTAGGTCCCATGTAAATGTTATTTAACTTTTCTTGGGTAGTTTTTGAGTTAACTTTAATACTTATACGTATTTTACCCACTTAGCGCATATACGTATTAATTACGTTTTAATTATAACTAATACGTATTTTTCCCATTTTGCCTAAGTGGATGATGTTATAATAATTTCCAGTCTCTGTTATTTACATACCAGGTAAAGTAAGGCCATTTTAATAGGTAACATTTGACGTCTGTCAGTTTAGTGAAAGCAAATCGTAAAATTACTCGTATCAGTCATTATTACAATAAATATATAATCGTAATTGAAAAAAGTTAAGCAATTGTGCAGTTCTAACAAAACGAAAAATTATATTATTTTTTGCCCGGTGTTACAAGGTTACGTTGTTGAATTTTGATGAATTATCAAATGTTACCTATTAAAATGGTCTTACTTTAGTGAGTGGTACTCGAATTTGTGTGGGGTAGGTACCACAACTGAAAAGCGAAAAATAAAAACTTTTACTAAAAAAAAGCAGCCGACTTCCAAAAAAACATTACAAAGTGAACAAGTGAAATGATATTTAAATTTAAAAAACCCCCGACACAAACATTTCGTCAATTATCTTTCATATTTCATCACCAAACCCCTATTCATTAGAACCAATTTTGATAAAATATGTCTAAAAACCATCGCTAGAAAATCTGCTTTCAAATAAATAGACCTCATTCAAATCGGTTCACCAGTTTAAGAGCTACGGTGCCACAGACAGACACACACACATAGCGGTCAAACTTAATACCCCTCTTTTGCGTCGGGGGTTCAAAATAACTTTAATTTCTGAAGTGAGTGGCAAAAAACGAAAAATCTAAGACAAAAAGGTTTTTCAAAACCACGTGAAATACAACACGTCACGTTCGATACAATATTCCTGATTTTTAATATTCTTACACAAGTACAAACTTGGTATAGCTTTTAGCAATATTTAAAAAACTATTTAATTAGGTAGTTAGTCAGTTTATTTAGCCTTTTATTTGACCACTGATTAGTTTTTACAAAACGTTCTGTGGTCTTATAAACAACTAACTATTGCTAGTTGGGAAGGTAAATGAACTAAAAGTATGTGGGTTCTGTTTAGCGAAATACCACACAGTTTGACACGAAATATTTTAAATTCAATTTCATTTAAATAGAACCCAGAACACCTATACATTTTCTAAGAGCAGCTCTTTTTTTAAATTTTAGATGTGACACTGAGAAGTTCTTGTTGGAAAACCATACTTTTGAATTACTCTGTATTATTTTTAATTTATTAGATGTTATTGTTCCATGTACTTTAACGATTTATCTGTTATTGTTATCTCCTGCTTATTTCTACAAAAATCTTACCGAGGTGAGGGTTCTGGTGACCCACAGGTTTTATTCCTAAAACCTACTTCAGGCACCACTCTCGCACAAAGGTGGGAAAAGTTTTACAGTTTTATGTTTGCTTTATTTTTAAGACCACTTATTGTGAAGAGAGAATAAATTATATATATATATATATATATATATATATATATATATATATATATATATATATATATATATTTATATACATATATACTTTTATAATATATCAAACCCAGGACCTCATTTCTTAGTAGTAGTCCGGAGTCTGGATTTGTGCCCGGTTGATGGCAATAGGCTCGCCCCCTATTACATGGAACTTAAACGTCACTGGCGAAATGTGGGCTTATGTGGGTGTACTACAATGTACAATGTATAAATGACAAACCCCTAAAGAATACAGGCGTGATGTTATGTTATATGTATGTTATTTGACACTAGATATTTTCCAATTGTATCGAACAAATGTTTTTCTGACATAGCTAATGATATCATTTGTTGGATATATTACGTTGATGTATATATTTACTCAGCCGATTTCAAATATTTGCTTTCCGCAAATTATTTTACATGGAATGTTATGAATTGGCATTTGTGCTTTTGTTTCCATGGAAGTCTTTTCGTAACAAGATTGTTTATACAGTTGTTCAGATCATATACATATTATTTACACACACATATATATATATATATATAATATTTATAAAACGTTGCCCTACACTAGGATTTCGCCTGTATCGTATAAACGCACCCCGTTTACAAACATTTATACTCACATACACAAACAGCCAGACTCGAAACAACTACTTGTAGGTCATACAAATATTTGTTCCGTGCGGGAATCGAACTCGCGACACGCAGTGCAGCAGGCAATCGCTTAACCACTGCGCTAACCATGCCGTCAAGTGATATGTAAGACTATTGTTACAGTTGAGAGCAGTGGTGGCTCAGTGGTAACGGACTTAACGAGTTGTAGGTCATGTGTTCAAACACAGGCAGGTGCTTTAGTTTGTGTAAATAATTTCATCACCACTGCTCTCAAAATGGTGAAGGAAAACATCGTGAGGAAACCGGCATGTACTAGAACCAAAAATTCGAAGACATGTGATATCTACCACCCCGCACTGGGCCCGCGTGGTGGATTCAACCCACTCCCTATTGAAAAGTGGAGGCCTGTGTTTTAGCAGTGGGAACATTATAGATTGATTATTCTAAGTATTCTAACAATCTGGTTAAATAACTCACTTTTATTTTGTTTTTGTTGTCTGCATCAATAATGTAAGTAAGTACATAGGTAGTTATAATAACTTCTACTCTCATCTGTCTTTGCATTAATTATATTTTTATTTTCCTAACATTTTGACAATTGAGTCACGATTTAAGGTTTTATAACTACAGTCCAGGGGCGACATAGATAGCGATTGCTATAAGACCGAATTAGGTCGCAACGTCATAATGGCATCCCTAGACGCGCGACAAGTACGGGATTTTTTCCTGCTTGTCAAGCAGGTCAGTTTCATACTAACGAAATGTGTTTTACGTATTTGATCCTTATTAGTCTTTAGTTATCATTGTCATGAAAACTGTCGGATAGCAGACCTTAGGGAAATAATATTTATATATATTTGACGTTAAAAGTAAACAGATCACGTATCAGACACTTAATTAAACGTGAAAATAGCCTGGTACAAAATATCGATCAATGATCCCCATAGCTAGATCATAGATCATTAATAAGATCTTAGGAATATGTCATAGAGTACAAAGATTCCTAGATTTTGTTGAAAACATGCTTTCACGGTCATTGTTAGTGGAATTTTTTACGGCTTTTGCAATATGTCGGAATTAGCATTAATAGGCTGATTATTGCGTGACAGAATTATAACTTGTACTATAGAAGAACTTCATATCTAAGCAGTTTGTAAACAAAATCCCGTGAACACGATGACCACATCTGTCACCGCTCCGGTTCTATAGCAGCCGAGCGCTGTAAGCAGAAATAGTCCTTATGGTGTATATATATGAACTTCTTCGATGGGACATAGGACATTTCACATGACTCCGCTTTTCGTGTCTGGCTGTGTGACCGCTTAAGATCTTTCAAAGATTTTGATTATATGTAAAATTATCAACTATCCCATACGAAACTTCAATACCTACTCGACCCAAATGTATGCGGATGCTGATAATTTTTTCGTGACTACGATATTGGTCCCACGGCGAAAGTTCTTCAGTTCGATGGTCTGTACCCACACCCTTAAAATTGACCACACCTTTCTGATTTATATGCTGTATGGGTTCAGTGCACATAAGCAATAATAGGTATCGTATCTATTTATAATTGGAAATGGTCCGGACACATGATTAGAGGGAAGGATAAATGGAGCACAATAGTTAAAAATTCAAAAGTCATTTATTCAAACTAGGCTAAGAATCATCACTAATTTCGAACGTCAAAGCTACATAAGACAGTCCCACAAAACGCCCACCCTTCACCACTTCCTAGTGCTTTAGCTGGGAAGAAGAAGTGGCGCAAAAAACTCCCCAGTTATCCATTGGTACCCAAGAAACACAAACTTTGTTTGTCCGACAAAAAAAGCTAATAATACAGGGTGTAAGGGACAGCCCTCCGAAAACTAAAAGGGTGCATTCAGCTTCTTATTTTGAATCATATTCCACTGAAAATTTTCTCAGGTTTTTTTTAAAATCATGTTTTCATTTTTATTCCTTTATTTCAATATAAAATTACATTCTCTGTACCCAGTACCTACTCTATTAATGAAACAGCTAAAATAAAAAAGCTATGGATGTTGAAATTCTCTAACGAACTACGCGTGAAATCAGCGGTTCAACCACCGTGGGGTGGCGGAGAGGGCGTCCGAAAGCTCGCTGCGTTACCGTTCCCTACGTGCGTTTTGCCATGGTAGCAATACATTGCCTGTAAGTTAGTAAAACAAATCAGGTTTCTTGGATTCCCATAGCGTTCCTGAAATAATTTCATGTACCAGTCATCTTAGTAGGATATTCTGAATTCACTCAGTTTGCGAAGCAGCCTGTAGGTATAATAATATGTATGTACACAAATTTTAACAATAGTTTTTTATAAGAATAGGTACTTGCATTGTTACTAGATCTACATAACTATTTCATTTCTTATTAATGTTATTTTAAATAGCAGAACAAGGCATTGCACTCTATGGCTGATTGTTACGGTCACAGCAATCACCTTGTTATTGCTGTAGTTAGTATTGTAAAGCATTGTAGGTAATGTAGGTAGTAAAAACAGTTTAGTGGCTTGCTGCAAACGTAGTGCTCGCTCCTGCAAGATTGTAACTCTGGACTGCAGAGATGTGAAAGACTTATATCGCTTATTGATGGACTATGTTCGGTATGAGTCTGATATACCGGATGACATTTTTTACTGTCTCGAAAAAATGGGTATAATAGGTGAACAGAGTAAAGCCTACGGATTTTTTTTTTTCTTTTTTCAATAATCTGAAATTCTAATTATATAAATCCAGAGATTTATATCTACTTACTTTCCTGTTTACTCCAATTATTGGAGCTTATTATTTTCATTGCTACCATCGCAATATCAATTAAATAAACTTATTAAATAATTGTATTATTTATTAAAAAAAACTATTAAATTTTTGACTTTTGTCTGTCAAAGTCACGACAGATACTGACAGAAATCGTGGTTTTGACAACATTATTCTTAAAATTCTGTTTTTTAATCGACTATTTTGGTTATAATCTGTGCTGAAAGCGTAATTTCTCCTCTATTTCGTTTCGCAACTAATTACTTTTTAACTAGCGTTTATAAATAAAGAAAAGTTAATCATTTATTTAGAGCTAACCATTTGCTTAGCTAAACAGTGGCTAATCATTGATTAGCGAAATTTTTATAAATAAGGCTGTTATTTTATATTTTGTGATTACTTGAACTCACACACTGACTTATTATTAGTATTACTTGTTATAATCTTAGGAATATAGTATAATTTTACAATGTTTGTAAGTATGTGAGCACCATGCATCTATCACATAATTAATTTATGTCATTCCTTCATTTTTCATTATTTTTACCTATCGTGGTATAGTAATCTTATTCTAGGTGCATTGTCTTCACATATAATTATATAATTAGTGTATACAAGATATAATGATTTTTTAAAAGAGTAACGGTGGAGTTTCTTGCCCATTCTTCTCCATACGAAAAATACCTTTTGGAATGGGCGACTAGAATCAGTTAATATAATTTTTTGTAAATTTTGACGTTTAAAAGTGCCTTTTTTGTGCCTAATTGAACTCTACTGATGGCGTCAGCGTCGTCACATCCGTCGGTCGGTCGCGTGAACATCGCGTCGCCCGCGAGTCGCACTCAGCAGCTCACCTCTCGTACGTGAACCCGTAGGTGAACACTCACGCACACATCGAGTAAATAGGCACGCCGTCGTTGCTTCTATCAATGTTCTCACTCCCGCATGTATGCACGTCCTTTTCATTTTACTTGAAGTACAGTTGATTGATTGGTCGATTGAGTCGATTGAGTGATTCTTGCTTATTCAAGTATTGTTTTGATTATTTCAAAAAGATCAGATTGTTTTAAGTTCGTTTGTGTCTTTGTTACTGTTTTCGTTTTATTATTATATGTTTTCCGAATGTGTTATCTTATTAGTAGGTAAATTGGTGAGGTTTTTATTTGTAAGTATTTGTTGTGTTTTGATAATGTAGGTTAGATTTTTATTATTTTGGTCTGAAGCTTATTTATAGTCTATAAATTCAATCAAAAATAAAAGTCAATTGGGTATTTGTATTGTAAGTTTGTCAATGTTTGGGTATTGTGTTGCATTTTATTTGTGGATCAGGTTTTTCTTAGTTTATTCGTTAGTGGGATATTAATTTTATTGCGTTGATTTTGAATTAAAGAAAACGCATACTCTACCTAGGGAAAGACATGTGCGTGTATGTCACTCACTCGTACAACTTTCATTCATGCTCGATCGCAACCTACGCCGTTTACTATCTCCTATTTTGGCTATTATGAGTTTTACGCACGGGTCGTAGGATGGATAGTTTTCATGATTTTTTTATTGATCTTTAAAAGTTTTTTATCTCAATGGCACTAAACAAATATTCTCGGGCATGGCTTCTGTTCCACTTAAACAATACACCATATTATTTTTGAGACGGTAAAAAATCTCATTCGGTACCTATATGATCTGTTTGGGGTCTTGAGGTTGAACCGAGTTGATTTCTAGGCACGTTCCATAGAATTCTGTCTCACCCAAATGGTGATTATGTGAAGAGGTTATTTAGGTTCATAGCCCAAATGTAAAGCTACGTTCAGACTAGCGACACCGGCTATTGTTATACCGTGAAGTTTTCTTAGAAATTGTATTGTTCGAGTCACGTCGCGCTGGTCTGCACGAGCCTTAATTCGTAAAGTCCCTAATGAAAACAAATAAAAAGAAAAATAAGTAGGAGTAGGCTTATGAAAGTAATGATACTTAAAAAAGAAAATAATATAGATTTTACTGAAACGTTCGCAATGGTATTGAAAGTCGGTGGCAAAAAAAAACCCGAAACAAAGTTTGCTAGATACGAGAATTTTAGTAACATGTTTATTCGTGACGTAAGAAGTCACATTTCTTAAGTTTCTTGTATTTTAATTAATAGTTTTTTGGTAGTTGTTTGTTAAAAAAGAAAAAAACTGTCGCTTGGTTCATTAGCTTATTAAGTGATTCGAATTCTCATAAAATTAATTAAACATCACATTAAACTTATATAAACGGAAACAGAACTAGTTATGATTTGTTTTTTTTTTATAACTTTATTAGCGACCCGCCCCTGCTTCACACGGATTTTACGACTTGACAAAATATCAAGATTCCTATATTATATGTAAGTTATAATATTAATGTGCTGTTAAATAAACCCTCCGGGTGAAAACAGCATCAAAATCTTTACTTTAATTTATAATGTGTAGGTATTTATTATGATAATTACGATCCAATAAGTAAGTATTTTTTTGTGAAATATTTGTGTTACCATGCAGGAATGTGATTTATTTAATTAATAAGCAAGCCCGTTAGCCTTGTTAAGATCAGTATCAACTTGAAAAATTGTCGTACAGATCCTCCAGAATTTTCCCCAAGTTTACCTGCTTGAGAATTTAATTATTTTCTTTTATAGAAAATACTCGTAAAAGGACATTATATTATATCTATAATGTCATTGTTTATCTCTAATGTCCTTTTGTTTTCTCTATAAGAAAACAATTATAGTCTCATTTACCTGTTCAAGTAAACTTGGAGAAAATGCTGGAGGATCTGTACGACAATTTTTCAAGTTGATACTGATCTTCACAAAGAGAGTTTTCCCCGCCCCACTCTTCGAGATCAAATTCTAGGTGCATCCTAAACGTGATTACTAGGCCGTACTGTTAGCGTGGGGCGTGTAACAGTGGGGCGCATCTTCGTGGATTCCACTATCCATATTCTCAATTTGGTTATCAAAGGATAAAGACTTCTGATAGAAGTATCGATGGACGCCTAAGCGTTTGACGAGGATATCAACTCTTGTCCATGCAAAGTCAGTCAAATAATTAATTTCAATTAGGCACAAAAAAGCACTTTTGAACGTCAAAATTAAAATATTGTTATATTGTATCTATTCTAGTCGCCCCTTCCAAAAGGTAGTTTTCGTATGGAGAAGAATGGGCAAGAAACTCCACCGTTACTCTTTTAAATGTTTTCACAATAATCTTACATTAATTATATGTGAAGACGATGCACCTAGAATTTGATTACTATACCACGGTAGGTAAAAATGAAGGAATTACTGATAAATCAAATATGTGATAGATGCATGGTGTTCACATAATTTACAAAAATTGTAAAATTATACGATATTCCTAGGAACCTCTAAAAAGGAACTCATTTTTAGAGGCTCTTCTATCTCAAGGTTACTTACACCTGTCATATTTATGCGTTGCAGAGGTTAAATAAAATAAAATATTATCCTTCTATTTAATTTAATAGCAACAACGGAAAATTCCAGTTTTATATTGCTGCGTCCACTAAGACCAATGTTGTCAGCTTTAGATAATAATATAATAACCGATTATGTATAGAAAAACTACATCCTCTTGCACACACATGCTAAGTCTAAGAACTAGTGGGCAATTCACGGTGGTTTTCAGGACCATAGCCTTTCTCGGTTTTTCGAGACTAACGGTTGATTGAGCATGTATTTTTTTTTTAAACCTGATATGTTTTCTTAATTTTTTTATTTGGCATTATCGTCCCACGGCTGGGCAAGTCCTCTCTACTCTCTTTTCACCTCTCTCTGTCCAGAGCTTCTAAGCACCAGTCTTTGTTGAAGGATTCCAGCTTATCCCGCCATCTCCATTTGGGCCCGACTACTGGCTAGTCACAGGAAACAAACCACAGTTCACTTATTTTCTTCAACTCACTCAATATTTTTTTTTGACACTGAAAGTTTTCTTTGGTTGAGTAATATCGTTGCGTGACTGCAACACTTCCTAGAGTTACTGTTTCCTTAATAATGAGGGCCATGACACGACCTTCAGTGAAACCAAATGAGTTTTATAATTTGCTGTAAAATACAAATGTTTATAGTAACATTATTAATCCTATAATTTACACTTTTTTTTTTTAACATAATTAAAACATTTGAAAATATTGGGTTATGAAATTGGCGTGAGAACCTCGTCACTTCTATGATTTACAATATTCATCAATTACTTGGTATTATATCGAATAATGACCATCATAGACAACTACCAATAGTAAAAAAACTTATTAAGTACTTAATAGTTTTCTAAACATAAAAAATACCAAATGACTCCTCTTTTTGCTAGCAGAAATTATCACTATATGTTTTAAAACTTAGCCAAAACTCATTTTTGTAGCTTAATTTAAGTGGCATACGTTATCTTAGTTTTCCAACATTAGTGCATAAAAGTTTTAAAACATTAGTGTTCATGGTTGTTAAATAAATTAAGAAAATGTTAGTATGAAAAATGAGACTTCTTTAAAATTCTCCATACAAAACGCTAATTTCATAGTTATATATTAACATTATTATTGTGTTTATTAAGTAAGTCAACGACTTACATTATGAATACGAGTAGATCATTATTGTAAGTAGCGGTTGCTATGAAACATTGAACTTGAGAACGCTGAAAAGGTTTTAGCATTCCGCAGATTTGTCGCGGTCTTACATAAAAACTATTTTACGTCACTAATGTTATTCGGAAACTATAAGTAATTAATTTATTTCACACCTTTTTTGCACAATTGGTTCTTTATTGCACACCAGAAAATACATTTAAAAAAATTATTGAACACTACAAAACATACAATGGGCGGCCTTATTAGTAAAATGAAATATGTCAAATCCTTGATGACGTATAAAAAATTTACTACCGTTCATTATCAAGTAGATTCCTTACTCACCTTATAACTTAACTGTTACCTTTTTTATCCTTAAGGCTTTACCTACGTCAATTTCGTCGGTTAAACACAAATTACGTAGGAAATGAATAAAACCCGCGGTCAACTTTCTTGATTCACTCAGGTAAACTCGGACAAAAAATTCCAAATTCTTTGATACCGATATACAAAAATCTAACATTTAATATGTTATAATTTATCATGGCCAATATTTTACACCATTATTTTCGGCTTTTTGGTCGATTAATGCGAATTTACTCGCGAAAAAATAATTGGCAAATATAGTTCCTAGTGTAATTTTTTCTTAACTTTATTAAATAATATTTAAAATGTGCCAATTGGCTAATCCGTATTTCTGGAGTTGTCAATTCGCCCACAAATAAATTAACTTCGTGCAAAGCAACCAAATTTAAAAAAAAAATTAGAAGTGACGATTCGCCCGTTTCAGGCGAGTAAATTCGTGCAATAAGCCTTATTTTCTTAATAACAATATAATTATTGCATACAAAATACTGACAGCAAAAAAAAATGTAGGAACGGCAACATTGATATACTTACATATTATTGACGTGTATTCGTGATTAACTATTGTTACTATTTTTGTAATAATTTCGCTGGCGTGTCTTATCTAAATAAATAAATATTAAATAAGCTATGATCGTACAAAAAAATTGAGCTTTAATTGGTTAATTTAAAGGTTTTCCTCGCACATAGTACCTACAGAACAGTAATCGGGAAGTCCCGGTTCGCACTTGGCGAATAAAAAAGGAGATGCTGCACAAGCGGCCTTGCTACCGCGATCCGGTAGCGCCACCTCAATGAAAACTCCGTGCCCAGACGCCGCCATACTTTTTCCTGATTAGTCTTTGAGCCAAATAGTCGTGTCCCGACCGTGCGCAAGAGTCCGTCTCACAAATGAACTAAATACAACAGTGCTGTGTCAGTGTGTGTTACGCTAATTTAAGTCTTATTTTTTAAAGGTAAAGCTTCAAAATGTTAACGGGATGGCGACTGGCGTTATCGAAATGTAAGTATTTAATTAGTTTCTAGTGATTTGTGGAATTATTTTACTGTTTGTAATGTCGAGTTACTGAAAATATTTTTATACTCGTTGTTTATTTATTTGTTATTATCTATGTGTTACTCTTTACACACCTAAGTGTAGAGAGACGACAGTTAATAATACTAACTACATCGAAATGAGATAATAATGATGAATTATAAATAATAACAACTCCTACTTTAACATTAAAATATCAACAATTATAATTAATATTGTTCACTTTTAATTATTTCCGTAAAAAAATACATTAGTGCCATTGATAATTTCTAGCTAAAATATAAATTGAGACACCTACTTGTGCGGAATCTTACATAACTTCTTGAATTAGTCATTCTGAGCTATAAAATATTGAATGTTCTACTTGGTTTTTATTTTATGCCAGTAAAGGCGGTCCCTCACTGGGTCGCCTGTAATGTTACAATCCTAGATTCAATTTTGAGCATTACTATTTTATCACTACCCGGTTCTCCTCACTCACTGATGTAATGCTCGAATCTGAACTGTTACATTAGAACTAGAACTCCCGGTAAGGGAGGGCATTTACTACTATAAAACAAAAACCAAGTAGAAAATTTCATAGTTTATTGAAAATATAACATGTAGCTACCCAGTACCTACATGTACTGTGACTAGTATTTTTTAACACTGAATCTTTGAACTTATTGTTGATTCCTCGTGGTTCATTCATAAAGGCCCATACCATATTCATAGCCTTACTATTGAATTCAATACAAGGTCAGGTTGTATTGGGATCATCATTGATTCTAACGAACTTGTTATTTATTCTTTCTTTGACTGCCTCATTGCTCTAGTGGTCGCAAGCGCTACTTCTGAGCATGAGGTCCTAGGTTCGATTCCCAGGTCAGAAAAAGTGTTATTGGGTTTTTCGGTCTCATATTTCTCAGTAATAGCCCGGAGTCTTCCTTTTTGCTCGGTTTATGGCAATGGGCTCGCCCCCTATTACATAGGACATAGGACTTAAAATGGTAAGGCTTGAGAAATGTGTCTAAGGTACACCTCTACGCAACCCTTTGAGTATTACAGATGTGATGTTATGTAATGTAACTTGTTTTTTTTTTTTTCAGTATTTATAATACCGCAGAGGTATGTCTTGGCTATCATGGCCTTGTTGGCCGTGGCCAATGCGTATACTATGCGAGTCTGTTTGAACCTGGCCATCACTCAGATGGTGAGGAAGCCACAGTCTGTGTCGACTGGGGATATCTATGACCCCCTCGTATGCAAGGAACGATACGGGGACGAAATAAATTCGACTGATATCAGGGGCTTCTATTCTGCGAAAGCTGATCAGGTGAGTACAAAATAGTTATATCTATATAAATAAAATTAAATGATGTTTGCTGGTAAGCGCAAAACTTGAGAACGATTTGGGTATTTACTGTTTTTAAATGTCTGAATTCGGATCGTATGGAAAGAAAAAAAGATTCGCACACTTGGAAAGTACGCTTGACCAGAGGGATGAAAACAGTACTTTTCGTCCCGGGGAAACGATTTTCCCTGCTGTCAAAAATTTAAAAACTATGCAAGCCATCTCCCAACTTTGTATACAGCCACTCTGTTAAAACGCAGCGTAAAATTGTAATTAAAAAATTATTAACATCAATTTTATAACATGACATACTTCTAATTTACTTTTCACCAAGTTATTATTTAATTTACATAGAGTTCAGCTAAATATTTACCATCCTCAATGATAAAAAATACAGGCTGGAAGAATGCCACAGAAAAAGAATCATAAAAAAGGTGGGAAATCGGAAAGTCGATCTTCAGTGGTTTCGTCGAGTGCTAATTATTTACATATAAACAACAGATATTTGTAAATGAGTTCATCAGATTCAGATATAGATTGGTTTAACTAATTAGGTTTTTATTTACTTTCCTCACATTCGAAATGAAAAGCAATCTGTTTAAATAGGATGAAAGACCTATTTAGGCAATCGAACTATTGGCGCCCAAACCATCTCGTGCCTAAATAAGTCCCTTTTATCCCTTGTATAACAATCTACTATAAAGTTTCCGGGAAAATTGGTGTATTTTCTATGGGAGTTTTGTATAAGTTATTAAAATTTGAACAGGACAACGTCTGTTGGTTCAGCTAGCTTTTTATAAAACAGTACCTATATTCTCTATCCCGTGGGAATTTCGTAAAATTCGAGCAGCCTGGTGAGATTTGTGATAAATTCACAATTAATTATTGTTTTGGAATCTATGTAACTAGCCGGGGGCTAAGGTATCTCTCTCCTTTTCCCACACAATCTGTTTTTTGGTAATGCGACCCAGACATAACATTAATGTCTATGTTATATGATTGTTTGTTTGAAGGCGCCCATAGGCTCAAATCACGCGCTTGTTTCGTGAATGTTCCAATTTGCTCAGGTACGCGCGAAGTTGCGGGTCTGAAATTTTAGCGAAAGGAGTCGGAGCACACCGTTACTATCCACTTGATAGAAGTCATACATTATCCATGAACCGATAATATATAGGTATCAGTAGTGTTCATAATTATTACATACTAGATTTGCCCGCGGCTTCGCCCGCGTGGATGTCGGAAATCATCCCACAGGAACGTAATACCGGGATTCAGAGTATTCTATGTCCTAACTCAGGTCATGGCCTATCCGCAAGCCTTTCATCTAAATTCATTCAGCCGTTATGCCACGAAAAGGTAACAGGCAGATAACAAATCTGTTTTAGGGTTCAGTACTTCAAAATGAAAAATTTAAACCGTTAAAGACTTTGTTATCTGTCAAAACCCATTTCTTCAGGAACGCGTGGAGGCTAAAGTTGAAATAGATATCAAAAACTTAGATCTACGCTTCCTTGGAGCTGTAACGAAAAACAAACTTCCAAGTCAACGCAATAAAAGAATACGGCCATTTATGCCGCATATTTTTACACTCGCAAAATAAACTAGGTAGTCTATTACATGGCTAATATGGGTTTTAATCAAAACAATAGTAAAATATTATGCAAACTAAAATATAGCGTCGAAAAATTAGTAGTAGGTAGTCTATTTGGTACTTACTTCCCGTTTGCCCAGCGGCATGAAGTTTGGCGAGAAGCAAGGTCAAGTACAGACTGAGGAAAATCCGAAAATTGGTAATATGTATTTAGTTATATGTATATGAACTGCTAATTTAAGTTTGTTCTTCAATCTAGGATCAAAAATTCATAGGCCGTGTCTTGAAGTAACATTTAGTCTGTATTTCATTACTCTATTAAAAGGTATTTTTAAATTGAAAAGTTAAGTTTGTCCCTCAATCCAGATTTGTTAATTAAGGCAGCCGAGCAAGCACAACTTTGAGACGGAACCCTCAGGGCGCTAGTCCTACTCACGCTTGTCCAGTTTTTTAAAACAAATAAAACAGGTTTATATGATTCTAAATGTCTAACTTAAAATACTAATTATAGAATTATTATTGTATATTTATACCTACCTGTTAGAAAGATTAGTTAATGACTTTAAAATGTAATAACTTTTGACACAGTGGGTAGACTTTAATGAAATAAATACTAAATGTTAATTCAAGATACGTACTATGACTATATTTCCAATACTTTAATTCTCTTGAAAAGAAGACACAAGTAGGCAATATTAAAGCGGTCTTCATCGCCACAGCAAGTTGCCAATTTTTTTTTGAGGGAATGTCTACTGTAGTCTTTTGTATTTCATGTTTAAAGTGTTTTTTTTGTCCCATAAATAAGGAAATAGTCTAGCGTTTTCAAAACACGTGTGAAAACGTGTTTTTGCGTGTTTTTATATCTTTTTTTTTTGCTTATGCCAGCTGATATAATAATCAGAGTTTCTAATGTACCGCATTAGAAACTATTCCTTGTTCCTAATCCTAAAAACTGTGCCGGGCATTTTATCCGTCTGTTGTATGTCAGGAGATCAAATTACTCAGTAGAACATGTTGATTGAACAGAAAATGTTGAACGTTTGGAAAAATGGCAGAAAATTACAACGGGATGATCTTGACTGGCATTTAAAAGATTGGTTATCAGTCGCTGTAGTCCAGCGGGGACATTTTATTTTATTTCTTTCTTTCTAATTGCGTAACACACTGACAATCCCAATCAAATCAAATTAAAGTCAAACTAGGCTGAAAATCAGCACTTTTCTAATGTCTAAATTACATAAGACCATTCGCCAAAACGCCCGCCCTTTATCACTTCCTAGTCTTTTAGCTGGGAAGAAGAAGTAGCGCAACAAACTCCCCAGCAGCACAGATGTCTGTTCAGTTAGAAAAACTCGATTCTATATAAAAGTGTGCAATAGTTATTTATCCAACATGTGAGGAAAGTTCGTTTTTCCTATGAGTTTTGATTTTGAGTCTTGAGCGAACGAAGGATTGAAAAATAGAATCACGAGCGCAGCGAGTGATTATAAATTTCAATCCTGAGTAAGCGAAAGACTCAACAAAACGAATAGCAAATGAACTTGCTCACATGTTGCATACAAAACTTTCCACCACTCCCAGCAAGAAACTATTTAATTCATTCATCATAGGTAAATAAATTAAATAGACACAAATCAAATCAAAATAATTCTTTATTTTTTAAAATATCTTTAAAACTTAACATAAAAAATCAGGCAAGGTTAGTTTCTGAACGGGGTCATTACTTTCCTCACTGTTCAAACAGTGAGGAAAAACCAACTTTCCTCACCGCTCAAGCAGTGAGGAAATACCAACTTTCCTCACTATTTTCGTAGAGGAAAGACACTTCTTTCGTGCGGGAGTGGTGAAAAATAATTTACATTACGTAACACAAAACATTACATTAAATCATTTGCCATATGTTGGTTTGCACACGCCAATACACCAACAAAAATCATCGAAAAAACTTTATGCTAATGGCTTTTACATAGGGATTAAGTTCTGTTTACGTTTTTAATTTTTTTTTCTGCTTGAGTATAGAAGCAGAAAAAAAAATTAAAAACGTAAACAGAACTTAATCCCTATGTAAAAGCCATTAGCATAAAGTGTGTGCGGTACATATAGCTAATGCAAGTAATGGCAATCATTTTGACAATTGTTCAATATTCGTTTCGGGCTCCCGTAACGGAGACACGCGAGGCGCTAGAACATTGTTTCACAGCGACGCGGATTGGTCCGTACGCGACCCGCTCCGGGTAGAGCCTGTACTACGTATCGTACTACTCCCTCGTTTCATAGCCCTGCGGGCGCTACCCGTACGGGTCTCCCATGTACGAACGGCCCGTACGGGGCATCTGGGCGGCTGTGAAACCACCCTCAAAAGTTCCTTTTATGTGCCTAATTGAAATAAATTGTTTGACTTTGGGGTGCAGGAAAAATGAAAAGAGGGAATAATAATAATATTTTAGCCTTTTTTTAAGCGTGAGGCAAATTGTCATCGTAAATAAAACTCCTTTCAATTAAATTACAAATTGTTGTGGAAACTGTTAAGAAAAAAACTCGATAACTACGTTTATTTCAGACAAAAAAAACTTAAGTAAACAGTGCACATTTTTCATTATTTAAAATCGATTTGTTACAATAATTTTTTGTTCAATCAACTTTTTTCCGTCTGTTGAAGAAATTACGTTAGTTTTTGCAACCGGTCGCAGAGTCACAGACAATGAGGAAATGTCAACATAATCATCAGATTTATATTATCACCGTCTAAGCCTTTATCAAGTAGGTTAGGGTCGGCTTTTATTTTAGTCTAGCGCAGATTTTTAGTACAATTAAAAGATTTAGACTGCGGTATATATCCTGAAACTGAGGATTCAACCTTAAAAAGCATGAGTAAAGAGTAAGTGACTGAGTGTGAGTGTGTATGAGTGTGTGTAAGGATGGCAGGTGGCGTTCTTTAGTTTCTGCCTACCCCCATTGAAAGAAGGCTTGAGTTTATGTATGTTATGTATGTATAATATATTAAATCTTAAAGATGTCAAATATTTCGCTGTTTTGATTTTGATTAATTTGCCAATAGGTATAAATGAATTAAATGATAATATATCGCTTTGTGTATACAACTATTGATTATGAATTTCAATAATTAGTATAATTACACGGAATATTTCATTTTAAGTATAAAAACAGCATTTGAAAACTTTTGTGATGCTTTTTTACACCCAAAACATAACACCTGATTGAGTTTTATTATTGCAACTCATAATCAATATTTTAATGCACGACAGGGCGATATTTCATTCAGTTATATTGATAACTGGCGAAATGAGGATGTAGAAGGTACACAACTACACATTTATCGGTATCACAATACACATTAAAATGATTTGAATACCATGATTATTACCCCGTTGGGTCTTACTTCTAATGTACCTACTACACACATTAGGTTAAGATAGTTAATTGACAGGCGTGACTTTGCGGAAATCCATTATAAAATACAACAGACGACGTATATTTAGTAACCCAATCCATTTAACTGTTCAGAGTCATTAAAAACCATGTAATAAATCATCAAGTGTTTCAACTCTCAACGAGGGTTCGTCGGCATGACGATTGACTTAAAATAAATAAATTCTTTATTTCACCAAAAACCATCATAGTACAAGAACTAAAAACTAAGAGCATAAAGCTTATAACTAGGTCATAATAATTTTAATTCCCTGACTTCTAAACTAGGTGTATGTGCCTGTGTCTTAGGAGTCAGTGATTCTCCGTAAAAAAACAGACAAAGCCACAGTATAATAAAATGGACGTTACAACAATAAGCAAATGATGGAAAAGAAAACAGGATATAATCTATGTAAAGAAAACTGTGTGTTGAGGTGAACAAATGTAGGATCCGAGTGTGTGTGTGTGTGTGTGTGTGTGTGTGTGTGTTTGGTGTAGTGCGTAAGTGTAGGATGTGTGTGAGTGCGTATGTGGTGTGTAGGTGTAAGAAAGGGGTGTAACCAGTACACATCCGTTTATGGTTAGATATAGATTTATATTTATATGTATATAGATAAAGTACTACACTTTATCATTGTAAATTACCCAGCAAAAGATTCTCATTGCCATCATAACTTAGTGTTTGGAGATAATCTCTAAGTAAGTTTATGCATTTATATTTAGGGCACGAATACATTTTAAACTTATTGCGAAACCGGGCACGACGTGATGCCATTAGGTTAATTCAAATTAACGTACTACAGGTAGGTACACCTTCTGCCTAACCCTACGGGGAATATAGGCGTAATGTTATGATAAGAGTAATATTGACCATGAATCAAAACATCGTAATATTAAAATTTGACAGCTGTGTGCGACGTTTACAACTTTCAGAATGCACCATCCCTATTATTATTTACAGATTAAAGAATAAACTGAAATGTAGGTATATAACATGACAATGATATTTATCTGAATACAAAGTAAACTGTCATCTGATAATATCCTTAGGTGGTAGAGGAGTGGAGTTAGATAAATGATATTTTATTATCATCATAAGATTATTGTCTCAAGCGTAGGTACTTATGTTGTTTACGATTTAGATTATTTGCGAGATCATTTTGAATTCAGCGTAATACCTAGCATGTTTCGGATTGCGATTATGTACGTCTTTTCTTTTTATCTGCTGGCTTCAGACTGAAAGGACAATTCTCGTACCTACTTAAAAAACGTTCACGTTCAGTCAAGTTGTAATCTGTCTAACTTGTCAAAAATGTTGGTAAATTGATTGTATTTTTGACAGATTGCGAATGAGATGCGAATGCTTAAAAATTACGGAAATTGGCCCCCTGAACTACTGTACTTTCCTATGAAATCCACATTCAATTTGTAAAAAAAAAAAACATACTAAGCTTAGAAATAGTTTGTCTGTGTAGGTATAGGAATTTGTGATGTTTATTTACATAGTAAAAGCGGTTTAGGATGACAGGTAGTATTTTAGAGGCATGAGGAACAGGGTGTACAGTTCACTCATCCTCTGTAGAAAAGGGAGGATCCGCCGACCAGACGGGTGTCGTGTCTGGCGGGCAACTGCCCAAAGATTGATGTTGGTGTTCGTGCGGTAAACTCTAATTGCGCGACGCAGGATTTGCGTGACGTCAGGATTTTTGTGTGACGTCAGGTCTTTTTTATGTGTAGATCGCATCTGACGATGTAGATGCCACCACAGTATCGGTTGACGGATGCAGGTGACTATCGCCGCCCGGTATAATGCTCAGCTGGTTGCTTGTACTCGTATTTTCAAACACAAAACAATAATGCAAGCGACCGATTTTTTTAAATATAATAGTCCTCCAGACCGTATTTCGGTTATGGCGGCCAATCTCAAGAGAGACTAGCCTTCGGCTTGGGAGATATTATAGTGCACAAGTGTGTGCACAGACACAGGTGCACCATCTCTTCCCTCACTTTCATAGTCCGATGGGACGGCGCGTTATCCAAAACGACCGGAGAGAGATCAGGCGCAGGACCAACGGCTTAATCCCAACACCAACATAGCAACAGCCAACACTGGCCTACTGCTAGGAAAAGGACTCCCAAATCCTCCCAGCTTTCTTAATTCTTTTCCGGCACCACCTCGAACCATCCCTTGTAGGTACGCGTTGGTTCGGCTATTTGCCATTCGCCCGAATTTACTCGCCCGAATTTACTTGCCCGATTTAATTTATTTGTAGGCGAATCGATTTCTGGAGTTTTCAATTCGCCTGCAAATAATTTTTTATATAATATCATTTCACCCAGAAAAAAATATCAGGTCTCTAAAAATAAAAATATCAAATCAAATCATTTATTTGCTTGAATAAGAGCAAATCATATAATTGCATGACGAGATACATATAACAAGTTCTTTAATTTTGTATCATTTTTTTTTATTTAAAATTGTGTCCGTGGAGTTTCTTGCGCGTTCTTCTCCATAGGTACCTACTACGCTTTGGAATGGGCAACTAGCTTCATATTTTTGACTGACCGACCCCTTGACAATTCAAAAGTGCCTGTAAATGGTTTAATTGAAATAAATTCTTTGAGTTTGAGGTCCGGCCACTAAAAATAAAAATATGAAATCAAATCATTTATTTGCTTGAATAAGAGCAAATCATTTGTTTGCATGAGAGGATACATATAACAAGTTCTAAGCCATATCCTACCTTAACAGGTGTGCAAATATTTATTATATTAAAAATATTTCTTACATTATTCATTTACTAGTGGTCTGAGCAGACTGAGCAGTGGTTGAAATTCGACCATAATTCATTTAAATTTAAAGTTTGATAGGATAGTTTAGGATATTTCATACTAATTCCATGTATAGTACATACTAATTCCATGCTGCCATGTCATTATTCTAAGGTCCATGTATGTGTGTGTTTGTCAAAAGCATGGTATTGTGTGTAATGTGTTTTTTATTATTAATTTAATTTATATCTAATGAATTTTATATAAAAATAGATTTCTGCACTCCTTCTCTACATAAACTTCAACTGTGCCAAACTTCATACTCCTCCGTTCGCGTAATTATCCTAAAAAGGGGTACAAAATGTTTGTTTCACATAAACACCGTGACATTTTAGTCGTCATAAAAATGGGCTGCTTTTTTATGACGACTAAAATGTCACGGTGTTTATGTGAAACAAACATTTTGTACCCCTTTTTAGGATAATTACGCGAACGGAGGAGTATGAAGTTTTTGAAGATTTTGTATCCAGTGACTACAAAAAATATATATTGTAATATTTTTTTCATTGCTTCTAGAGGTATTTTATGTCGGGTACATTGACTGGTTCTTTGTAAGATGACTAAAATGTCACGGTGTTTATCATGTTTTTTTAATGAATATTTAGTAGTCATTGGATACATGAAGTGGGCTGCTTTTGTACGACGAGTCAAATGTCACGGGGTTTATAGATAGATTTATCTATTACAAATATTAAGAGTGTAGGTAAACCGCAATAATACATCATCTGTGGTTCCAAAGATACTTTAACGTCGTAAAATAAATAGGAAGCTATATTTGCAGTACTTAATGTATGTCACGTGAAGCATTTATTTGATTTCAACCGCATATTGATTTTTATTGGTTCGACAAAGAAATGAATTGCTAAAGAGTTTCCGAAGAACGCTTGTCAAAACAAACTGTATATTGTATTCATTTCATGTATTTGTTTGAGGTCAATTATGAGTTCATTGGTCGTTTTAACTACAGTTGTGATGGATAATAATTTTAAAGTAGGTAACTTATGTACTTAACATCTCGCAAGATTGGCCTTTCGAGATTTTGAATAATAATTGAAATAGTGCGCTATTATAAAAATAAACACACATAAAATAACATCACGCCTGTAATCTCCGAAGGGTTAGGCAGAGGTGTACACCCACATTCGCCAGTTATGTTTAAGTCCCATGTAGTAGGGGGCGAGCATATTGCCATCAACCGGGCACATAAAATAAATCTTAATTCTAATTAAAATGAATACTACACCTAATTAGGGTAATCGTGTTATATTTTGTAAAATAAAAAACATTAATCGAATCTCGAAACAAACAAATCAACGTTTATACCTAAGTAATAATCATGTGCCCTAAGCATACATAACACAAAAAATCAACACTCATCACGAACACTATAAATAATTATAATATCGATAATGGCTTCTCAAGAGCATAGTGTTCATTTTCGAAATCTCGAAAAAGGCTCGCGATTGTTTTCCCAAGTACCTATAAAGTTAAGCGCACAATTACAGCCGCATCGTTGCAGCGCAGCGTATTCCAGGTAAAAAAACCGCCTCTGTGGTCTAGTAGGTTAGAACACCTGTCTCAGACCCAGAGATCTCCGGTTCGATTCCCAGTGGGGGCAAAGTTATCTGCTGGGTTTGATTGGTGATAAGGCTTGTTCTAAGTCCGCCTGGCTAACTACCACCATCTTATCTAAGTTTGCCGCCATAACAACAATGTTAACAGCATTTTTGTGCTTCGGCAGTTAGAGGTAAGATACGCAGTTCCTCTGTGGTTCAGTTGATCAGGTGAGATGCAGGCCCAGAGCTTCCCCGTTGTGGATCAAAAAAAAAAACCTGATGTGGCCATCCTCCTAGTGTGCGATGGTTGATACGGATGTCCAAAAGTGGTGTAGTAAGATTAAGTTCCATGTGCATGGGCGAGCCTATTGCCATCAATCGGGCAAAAATTCAGACTCCACACTGCAACTAAGAAATTCCTGTTGGAAAAACCCAATAATACTTAGCCTAACCTGGGAATCGAACCCGAGACCTCATGATCGGTAGTAGTGCTAGCGACCATTAGACCAACAAGGCATACTAAATAGATAACATAAAGTATTTATGTAATTATGACGGACAGAATGAGTAAGTATGCCACACACGTCACAGTATAAATCCACAGTGCCACACCTACAATAACAAAAGACAGTCTGTCTGAATGATCTAACCTCTGAAGTGGCCAATTATATAAATAGTGCCGATTGATAATGATACACCTGTTATTCAATAATCTTTCACAACGATTATGATAACAATTACTATAATGTACTGCCAGATAAATTAAATTTTAAGCAAAATATTGTCCGGATAATTGAAAAAAAAATAAGGGATGGCCTTTCATAAAGATTTAAGAAAGTAATTCTACGAATGGATTGACGACGATTTTTGCAATGCGTTTCATTGCGGGACGGCTTGCCCCAATCTGCGCTAGCCTTATCAAGGCAAACAGTCGTAGAGTGTCAAATATTTCGCTGTTTTTACTAGTTTGGCAACATTACTGTATGGAAATATGAAATATCGTAACACTTTTGGATGTAAAAAACGTATTTGGAAACTTTCCAAGTGCCCTTTTTACACCTAATACGGTTACAACATCAAATTCAGTGTTATAATTGCAATTCATTATTAATATTTTAGTTCCATAGTTAGCGATATTTCATATTTCCTTATAGTAATGTTGCCAAATTAATCAAAACAGGTAATTATTTGACAGCAATTTGCGACGTTGCAAACTTTTAGAATGAATGCTCATTGTATCAACAGAAGAATTTCACTTGTGTCTTCAGTTATTGTTTTTCTTTTATTTTTTTGTTTCATGCACACTTGTTTTTCCAATGCACTTTAGACATTGGCAGAATAGTCGACATCGGCTGTGCTTGCCATTTAATTAAAATAGAATAGAATAGGTTGGTAGTCAATTTACTAAAGAATTTATTTACCCTGACTAATATTTATTTCCACAGGAGATTCTGTTTGAATGGAGTGAAGCTACCCAGGGTCTGCTGTTGGGGTCTTTCTACTACGGCTATGTATTGACCCATATTCCTGGAGGGATGTTGGCTGAAAGATTCGGTGGTAAATGGGTGCTCGGCTTTGGACTTCTGTCGACTGCTGTTTGTACCTTCATCACGCCAATTACGGTCAAAATGGGAGGAGCCACTGCGCTGTTCGCATTGAGAGTTATTGAAGGTTTTGGAGAGGTGAGTGAAATATATTGTTCAATCTTTGATGTTTACGATTCATAGATTAGCTCAAGTAGGTAGAAATTTTGAAACACATAGGTACATGAAACATTTGTCACACAGTTTTCACCTCCAATATATTATTACAAGGCACAGTACCTACTTGAAAAACGTTTAATTAAAAAAAAAAAAAAAACTCCCGGTGGCTACAAAGGAAAAATTTCCTAGAATAAAAAAAAAAAAAAAAAAAAAAAACATTCTGTTAAGAGGTACAATGTGACTCTGTTTTAATGTTTCGACAATTTTATTTTAAACCTCTTGAATTGTAAGTGAACCTCGTCAAGTCAATGGCTTAGCATACAAGGATGTGTTCGAGACGTAATATTTACATCGCAATACGAATATTAAAAGGAAATCCTACACAAGAATTACTTCAAACCTCTGACAGCAATGGTTAATATTATTAATGGTTCCTTTCATGGAAATAACACCATCATTTTGTTCGTGTTTTTGTTATATATAATATTATAACGGATTATCGGTATCATATGGGATGTTTAAGGTTAATCTTCAGATGATTATTTTTAAAATCTCAATGTTTTACGTCATTTTAAACTTGTTTCTTTTTGTTTTTTTATGTAGTGATAATTTTATAGTTCTTGTGACACAATTATTACGTTAAAGAGAAATGCAGTGTTAACCTATAAAACATGGCTACATTAACCTTAGATTTTATTAGAAATTATTTTATCATTTTAACAGTGTAAAAAATTTTCTTGGTTGACCATTAAAGAAAACAAAAATAAATAAAATAATACTTTAATTAAGACATCACTCAATTAATTAATTTAAAATGCATAGACTGTGGTATCATAATAACCTGTTTTTGTGAGCTATTATGTGTAGATATTTAATCTAAAGAAATCTATTCTAGCAACATTAAAAAAAACCGGCTAAATGTTGTTGCACCAAAACTAATATTATGGTCTTATTATTAAATGAGATATATCATTTGCATACGTGTCATTGACGACGGCAGCAATGTTAGGCTAGTTGATTATAAAAACATTCCGCTTACAGAAACCAATCTTATTGAAACATTTATTACTCACGATTAGGTACAAACCCCACAATGAAGATGATGCATCAATGACTATAGGCCAGTCAAAACATTACTATTTAATTTAATTTAAAGCCATTTAATTGTCCTAATTACCATTTCATTTTTAAATGTCATGTTTTATACTAAAATTAAAAAAAAGACTAACGAATAAACTTACATGTGCATGCACAATTATGTAAGGATTTAACATTTAATTCTATTTCCATTACATATTTTATTTGTTTAATAATTATTCAATTAATATTATCGGTTTTTTACCTCTCTAGGAGTATAAGCCTCCTGCATCTTACTCCACGTCTTTCAGTATTTGGCCTTTACCATCTATACAGGGTAGGTTGACTTTGAAAACAATCGACAAAATTTAGGGAGGTATTCTAACAATGTAAACAACTTTTACTATGGGATAATTGAATTCGAAACAAAAAATTCGACCTTCCCATAAATTCATTTCATGTGTGTTTGTTTCTGTGCTTGTTTACTAAGTGAAGTTTTAAAGAACAATGTTACTAACAATTTGGCCTAGTTGCCAAAAATAAACAAATATTTAAAATTTAATTTAATAAATATACGTACCCGACTGGACCATTTTATATAAGGACGATATTTTTTTTGTATATATTTAATGGGCCCCTTAAATTTTGTCGATAGTTTTCAAAGTCACCCTGTATAAATGTACCTGTATACGTATAATCTTCACTTTTTTATTTCGACGGCCCACTGAAAACTGGAAACTTTACTATAACGAATTCATTTTCCCCAGGGTCCTACAATGCCAGCTCTAATGGCCATGCTGTCGAAATGGGCCCCCAAAGAAGAGCGAGCACGTATCGGGGCCATCGTCTTTGGAGGAGCACAGATAGGAAACATAGCTGGATCATACTTCTCCGGTCTTATCATGCATAACGGAAGTTGGGAAAATGTATTTTACATGTTTGGAGGACTCGGCCTGTTGTGGTTCATTTTATGGGTGAGTTTCATAAATAATATACTCTGATAGGTAACTTCAGAATGTCATATTAGATTATTTAGCAATAAGGATATTTAAAAAAAAAGTGTGTTTGATGGCAAACGTAAGATACGACGCCTTCAGGCTACGATATATGCAGGGTGTGCGATTGAAAAACAATACAAAAACAAAAAAAAGTGTTTACGCAGTTTTTTTTTTTTACTAGTTATATTAACTGTTGGGAGACATGGCCTCTCCAATCCCTGTAAACTAATGATGATGATGAGATCGATGTTTTGATAACGGTGTGTAAAGTTTCGCCAATCAATTTAATTTGACTCTGTATTTTTTTTACTCCTTTGACGTAAATGTGGTTATGGCAGTCGATGACTGCAACATCAGCAAAAATCAAATGAAAACAAACCACCATCGGCACCTATTCCTTTATAAAGAACGCACTGAAATTACATTTGATGGTTGAATTTACTTCATAATTTTATTGACTCACAGCACAGCCGAAATCAGGCGATACAATTTTAGCTTGAAGTGTCATAGAGAATTTCTAGCTCAAGCCAAACTTTCCATCGTGTATTTTTCGTAAATGAGTAATTTATAGGCTTAATAGAAGAATAAATATAATTACCTACATCTTTGTTTTGGGCACGATACCTGTGGGCATCGAGCAAATTTTTTATATCCATCTAGTTGGTACTGAAACTGAAGTAGCGCCATCTAGCGACAATAATGGGAAACAAAATTTCATACAAATTGAGGTTGACAAACTCGCAGTAGGCTACTGGAGGCCTAAATTTATTAAGGCATCCACAGGATAGCATGCGCACGGTTAACCACCCGACCACCTCTTAGGTGACTTGCGAGATGCTGTACAGAAAAAAAAACTGTAGAGCTCTTATCTCAGTCTAATCATTATGTTGCTACAGCTTAGTTACTGAACATTCATAGCATCGATTAATATGCCGCTAGGTATGTATCACATGGTATGGCCATAAGTGCAATGACCAGTCTAGGGAAATTTTTGAGATCAATTCAATTCAATTCAATTTTTTATACAGGAACAATTCACATTGTGTTTGAAATCACAAATAAATAAAACACGTTTAAAAAAACTATACAACTAACATATTCATAATATAATGAATTATAGAAAAAAATAAAAATAAACAACAACATTACAAATTAAACATTCAATACAAATAAAAAATAAAATTCAATAACATTACAAATAAACGATGGATCTATGTAAACATGAGCTTAATTTATTATGCTAGATAACAATTAGATTTTGTTTTATAAACACGAGTCATTAATATATCTAAATCTCATAATTCTGTACCTAATAGCGGTAGAATTTAACGTCATGGGAATAAAGCGTATATACAGGGAGGCAGGAACATTAACGCGTGTGTAACCATGAATTCAGTACATGATTCTCTCGCGAAAACTCCTTAAGGCGCTACCCCGAGCTAAATGGCGTCCTCATTGTATAAAACATCGTAGCATAGCATAGAAAATAAAGATAAAAGAATTGAAACGTGGAGTTTGTTACAAAGAGGATAAAGTATTTTTACGTGGTTAAAACAGGACTCAAAGTGTTTCGTATCCAAAGTAGATAGCAAAAGTACCAACATTTTTGACACTTATTTGCTATTTACTTTGGATACGAATGAGGGCGCCACTTAGCTCGGGGTAGCGCCTTAAGTTAGAATTGGCCTCAAATGTCATGATTTCATGAAATAGTCATTCAATGAGGTAATATATGAACTTAGAGGGCTGTATTGCTGATTCTAATAATTGTAGAGGTACGGTTGCGAATCATATTTTAGTCAACATACAACACGATACTGTTAATTTTTTACGTTTATTGCAAAGTGCAGAAATTGTAAATTAACTTCCCGGGCAACCTTTGCGCATCCCCCTTAAGTGTCCCATCGTGGCTGATTGGCAGCTACTGCTTCTTTTATTTCCGTAGTATGAGCTATTTTTCACTAGTTCGTACCGATACGAGAACAGAAAAACGTCCCGAAACATGTAATTTCGAATTACATACAATAAACAGCCAATAAACAGCCAATTTCCACATATCAAATAACAAACCGATTACCTATCATCTAAAATAAACTTTTTCATCGTAATTGCTTCACAATCGTATTAAATGGACAATATCTGTCGAAGTGCAGTGTCACTCTGATCTTTTTTTATTGATTCAGTTTCCAATTTGTTTCCAATCTAGTGGCGTTTTATTTTATTTTACTGTATTGGACACTTTTATTTTCCAGTTAAACCGTTGCATGTTTCGGCTGTAAACTTTTTCAGTTATCAAAATAGTGCACGGTTATGGAAAATGGTTGAGTTTGGTTAGCTTCAGTTTCATTATTCCCTAGCATCATTTCGAAATTAGAATGAAATCGGAACGGGGATTCGTGATTATTTTCAAAATAAGTTTTTTTCTAATAACATTCATCTCTTGATCACAATCTGGTTTTATTTTGGCAGTTCATCAACATTAATTGCGTTATTTACGTTGTTGAGCAGTTTTTTTTCGAACTTATGAATCTCGATCTTATGATTAGCAATCTGTTTCAAAACGATCCAGATTCTGATTGATCGTGTATTACGCAATTAGGATACCGTTCTTGAGAAGAAAACTTTACGAAAAATCACACGATGATGATGATTCCGACACACATTTGACATTGAAAGCACCTTTATGTCGTAGCTTTAAGGACAGTTTTCGTAGTTCAAGTGTTTCCACTAACATAGGGATAATTGTACAACAAAGCCCTGTGTGCCTTAAATCTCATACGCTTTCTGGTGTTTATAAAATTATCCTAAAATTTAAAGGCTTAAGGTCTATATTAATACTATATTTTCCTCTTGTAGTCGGTGCTATGCTACAGTACCCCGAACACACATCCCTACATATCAGACAGCGAAAAGAAGTTCCTGAACCAGAATGTGGACGCTTTGATCCACACTTATTCGAAAAAGTTGGATCCCATCCCGTGGAAGGCGTTGCTCCGATCTGTCCCTCTGTGGGCCTTAATTATCGCCGGTGTAAGTAATTTCATGTTATGATTTTTTTGTCCTTTATTACAAATCACTAAATTATGCATTTAGCGCTGAATGAATTTAAAAAAAAAAACGTTCTATTTCTATTCTTCTGTTACATGCATTTAGTGATTATTGATGCAAGAGGGCCTTATTGAATATTGCTTCTGTTGTACCTATTTAAAAAAAAAAAAACACAAAATAATGGTTCTATATTTTGGATCTACCATATTTCCGTAAATATTAAAGGTTCCCGCAGACAGGCGTGACGTGACTCTAGCACAATTTCTATGAAAAAATCATGGAAGAATTACATTGCACTGACACGTCGCGCCTTTCGGTGGGAGTCTTAATTAACTCTTGTTTATAAAATATAGAAAGAAAGAAAAAGTTTTTGTTTTAAAACTATTAAAAACTTTGCAAAAAATTGCTCAGCTCAGCATATTTACCTGAACTGAGATGTTACCTACGTCTTAATAAACAGTTCAATGCTCATTTGTTTTAATATTAATATTACCATAAAAACAAATGAGCATTGAACTGTTTAAAATAAATTAATAATAACAAACATAGCATATTAGTATGCTATATTTGTTATTATTGTGGTTTAAACCACAAGTCATACAAATTATGTTTGTGATCGAAACAAAAACGTCATCCATCAGTGACTATAAAAACTGATAGTTATTTGATAAAATGCATGACACGAACATAAAATCGTGTAACTATCTACTGTCAACTTCTTACTTTATTGTTATCTATGCTGTTTGTACATATTTTATTATCACCATAAACTTATAAGAGTTTTATGATAAAATATTGATTTACCTTGAACCACACAGAATGTTACGAAATGTTAAAAAATCTGATTACCAGAGATTTAAATCGCTAGACTTGCCCTCATCATCACGCGAAAAAGTGTCCTTATTGAGAAGAATGAACTCACACTTTATTAAATATCGTTTCCGTGACAATCAAGTCACTGCATAGTTGTGTGTCACAGGTGTCAAAACGAAACAGAAGCGCGAATATCTTTTGACGCGGGAGGGTGAATTTAATGATTTAAATCTTTGTTGATTACCCCGGGGTCACGAACTACACGCTCAAACGACACGTGTCTTGTGATAGCGGTTGTGGTGAAAACAATAGGAAGTAATTGTTTAGACGAATGGTTCCCAATGTTGACTGGACCGCGACCCACCTAACAAAAACTTCTAAATGTGGTACTCACCTCTTGGGTGTCATGGAGAAAAAAGGGGCATACTTAACTTTATGAATAAAGGAAGGTTCAAATAAGAAAAAATCATTCAGTTACAATCGAAAATTAAATACAAGAATACCTACTTAATTAAATACAAGAAATGCTATTTCAATGAGAATGATGTATTTCTTTTTTAATTACTTTTTGAGTTTGATACGTTCAATTTATTTCGGAATTTAGTTTTAATATTAATCATAGCTAAAAATCAAGAATTCAAGGCCCGCCCAATATTCGCTCGTGACCCATAGTTTGGAAACAACTGGTGTAGACCATGCCATGAGTCACCGTAAGGAGACTTGCGGTGCGACGACGGAGGGAAACAGGTCAGCAAGCGGGTCGCAAGTCAGTCTGCTAAAAACCTAGAACGGGGCCTAATAACCAGTCAGTCGGTTATCCTTCAAGTTGAAGGCACGTGAACATATTCGTGAAAAGTTGGCAGAATCTTTGCAGCGCTGATTTGCTGGATTTGTTTTCTCCTCTACCAATCGTTATTTCTCCTGACAAAGTTTATTCGGTTTATATGTATGTATCTATGTATTAATAGGCATTAATTTTCAAATTTGCTAGCACTTATTTTGCACCTGCCATGTTTTGTCTCTGCACCACCCTTTTTTTTTTTTTTTTTTTTGGGTGGGAAATCATCAAATGACGTCTCCCGCTCTGGGTGGAGCGGGAGGGCGTGTCAGACTCTTACTGACTAAAACCCACCCGTGTTCCTTCTGTTGCCTGTGCAATGCCAGGGGGCCACGGTATCCCTTTCGGACTTTCCCGCAACCCCGGCAGGCAATGGTCTCATCAGACCCCTTCACTCGCTGACACTCTTTGAGGCGCGCGTGGAACACAACGCGCCGTCGACCCGGGCTTGGTCCTTACCGGACGGCGAGCTACCCATTGCTCACCGTCCGCAAGCCCGCGCCTACGGTGGCCGGGAATCGGCAATAGATTCCCGACGCCCAGGGCGTCTCCTCCTGCGGCGGCTAGGGGCGTGAGGGCGCGAAATTTGCCTCTCCCTCACGCGCTCCGCCTCCTCCTTCGCGAGCATTACTGCTTCGCAGAAGGAGGTGACGGCCTCCCATGCCCTCTCGCTCCGTACCATGGCCTGGACCAGGGCCGGACGCGAGAGATCCCCGCCACCGATCGCCTCCACGAGGACACGGCGGTGCTCTGCCCAAGCCGGGCATACCTCCACCGTATGCTCCACCGTGTCCTCCGGGCGATCCACGCAGTGATGACACCCGGGCGTTTCCTCCCGCCTTATCCGAAACAGGTACCTCCCGAAACAGCCGTGTCCGGTGAGGACCTGCGTCAGGCGGAAGGTGAGGACGCCGTGGCGCCTCTCCAGCCACTCCTCAAAGAGGGGACTTATCGCCGCAATAGTGGCGTGCCCAGCACTGGGTTGCGACAATCGCACTCTCCATGACGCCATGAGATCCCGTCGGAGCTCTGTCCGCTGTGCCGCGATTTGTCGCGGCATCGGAGTCAAGCCCCGGCGTTTCGCCTCCCCGCGCCACTCCCAAATATGCGCGAGGACTTTTGCCTCCAGATCCCATGGCGGCAATCCGGCAAGGAGGCTCGCCGCCTCACCGGAGACCGTGCGGTATCCCCGGACCAGCCGGGTGGCCATGACCCTCTGGGACGCGTTCAACCGGCGGGCAGGCCGCCGCCTCAACGAACGCGCCCACACCGGTGCCCCGTACAGGGCCATGGACCGCACGATCCCCGCGTATAGCCTCCGGCAGGAGGCGTTTGGACCCCCTAGATTGGGCAGGAGCCGTTTCAAGGCAGCCCCGGCCCGGTCCAGTCTGGGAGCCAAACGTCGGAAATGCTCCACGAAGTTCCACCGACTGTCGAGGACGAGTCCCAGGTACTTCATCGTCGACTCGACGCCGATGTGAACCCCTCCTACCGTTATTTGGGAACCCGACGGTGGCGCGTTCCGAGGACCATGAAAACACATGGCCTCAGACTTGTGCAAGGCCACCTCGAGTCCCAACTGCCGGATTCTGGCCACGATTGTCGCAACCCCGTGTGTCGCTAGTTCGGCCGCCGCCTGGTGCGACCTCCCCTGCGCCAGGACCAACGTGTCGTCAGCGTAACAAACGACGCTGACGCCATTGGGGAGGTCGGCGCGCAGCACTCTGCACCACCCTAAGGTTGACTGGTAGAAAATGCCTCAGGCATTAAGTCCGCCTTTGTACAGTATTTTTTTACCTGTGCATAAAGTTTTAATAAATAAATAAATAAATAATAGACATGTGAATTTTTATCAACAGATTGGACACGATTGGGGCTACTTCACAATGATCACTGACCTCCCTAAGTACATGACAGATGTTCTGAAGTTTAACATAAAGTCTACTGGTCTTCTGTCAGCCTTGCCGTATGTGGCGATGTGGATTGCTTCCTTCTTCTTCGGTTTACTGTGCGACTTCTGCGTGAAGAGAGGAATACACAGTATCAGAACTGCTAGGAAACTTTACACTACTATCGGTAAGTCTCTAATGTAGGTTATGACTGTTATGAGCCAAGAATTACAGATCTGAAAAGGATCCCGTATTAAAATGCTTAAAACTGGTCACTTATATGAATTCATAATCTATACTTAGTCCTTGACGACTCTTGTCCCAAGTAATTAATACACAATGAATCAGCAGCAAGCTTACCGAAATCAAAAATAAATATTTTGTAGACTACTTTCGTTTGACCCGTCGCGCGCGCAGTTAGCGACACAATAGAATTTTATTGTTATTTGCACACATGGGGTCCAATCGACATTTTAAGAGTTAAGTAACTCCGACTCAACAAGTCACTCTGAATTTTACGGAGAATTTACTAAAAGAAAAACACAAAGCACTTTGCCCGACCCGAGTCTCGAACCAAGGATATCTAGCTCAACAGGTGCACTAGCGACAATAGAGGCCGTCAATATAACAGCCCATTCATTATTTCTTTCTGTTCGTAGCGGCCACTGGTCCAGGTATCTGCATCATCATGGCCTCCTACTCCGGCTGCGACACGACCCTGGCCGTCTTCTGGTTCATATTCGCTATGACTCTCATGGGAGCCTACTACAGCGGTATGAAGATCAACCCGCTGGATATCACTCCAAACTATGCAGGAACTACCACAGCCATGGTCAATGGTATTGCAGCAGTTTCGGGAATTATTTCACCGTATCTCATAGGTCTATTGACGCCAGATGTAAGTTGAAACTTTTAACTATATACTTTTTTTGGCTTTGAAGGGTGCAATGGTGACATAGATTGGGTAATAAGGTTATGTTTATCAAATATTTCTTGTTGTTTCCCGTGCTCATATTCTCCCACCTTTTGTGAATTTAATGGGAAACAATCACTTATATGTAGTTAAAGCAATGTGCACATAAAATATGGATCGGAGAGATAAGCGGATGGTGAGGGGTAATCTGTGTCTAGAAGTGATACCGACCCCTCCGTACCATCCGATTGGACTCCAAATGGACGAGGGCGGACATATGGGGGGTGGCAAAATATATATGTTTTTATGAAGACACTGTTGCTTTGAAGTTTATATATACCCTATTAATTTAATTTATAAAAATTGCCATACGAAACACGCGGGCTGTTTTCGCACTCGTGAGCTTAGAAAAAAAAAAAATATGAGACAACCGCTCCAAAATTGGTGAGCTTATTTATTGGTACCACTTTATGTTGTAAAAAAATGCCATCTGATCCTGCTGGGCAGTTTTTGAGAAATAACCTTTCAAAGTCGCCAAAAAACCCTTTTTGCCACTTCTCGTCATCCGGTTACCTCTCCGATCCAAATTGTACGTTCCATTGCCTTGAGTATTAATATTGAGTTACGAAAATGAATTAACTAGGTACAACTGTCCAGGGTATACTGTACAAGTGTACAGTGTACTTTATAGCCATCGAAATATTTACATTACTTATATTAAATGAGAGAACATTCTTATTTATATTCAATAGTTGAATAATAAATAATGTTTCTGGCTTTATTTCAGTTTTAAACTGAAAATATTATGGAAATGCAAATTGAAATACGTACATAGTATTGTAATATTTTCCCGTAACAAACAATTCCAGCTGGTCAATAAATTATGTTATATGTAAATACAATTTATTCCGTTTCTAGTCGACGAGAAAATAATAATTAAAAATAATTTCTACGGACATCTTTTTCGCGAACTCTGCAGAGGAGACTCAGGCCAAAATAAATAAAAAAATTCACACTTGTTGGGCTCGGCTTACACATTCGATTCAACATTATTTGATGAACAACAAACCTGAAGCAATTACTACACATATTCCGCTTTAATTTACTCGTGTTGATCGGCAAATTCCGTTCAGTATCTACCCTGGCTGAATTTGTGTTGGGTCGGCTCGGTAATTTATTTACGGTCGACCCAGCATGTCTTATTCTTCCTTACTTCTCTGTTAGTTTTCATCTTAGTCATCAACACCTTTTCTAGTCAGTTTATCTTTGGTCTTCCCCTGTTCTTAGGATACCTAAGTATAGGTAATCAGCCTAAAAAGTTCCCACTATTGGGACACAGGTCTCCTATCTTTGAGAGGGAGTGGGCTGTAATTTACCACGTGGCTCATGCTTTTGTAGCCAAATTATTCATTTATACTAGAAATTGTCCACGATGTTTTCCTTGTTCCTCCGCGTCACATGCCCATTCCATGAGAACTGATTTCCACCCAACTTGTTCTCTTGATGTATAGCCCAATTTTTTATATAACTGTGTGCCTATCCACGTCAAAATATTACAGTTTAAGTGGTTAAAATAATAACAATAACAACTTAACGAATAATAAGACAGAACACGAGAGAGGAGACGGAGATAACACGAGTTGTGACATAGATCCGATATACAATTTTGTAGCATTCTTATCATTTCTTTACTCTTCAGTTTATCGGTTATACCTGTTCCCTGACCTGTCATCGTTGACAGTTGTACAAAATAAAGAAGTAAAAAAATGGCTGTGACGTAATTCGTCTGATAAGCGCGTCACGGGTTTTTTTACTAATAATAATAAACTTTTTTTTTTTACAACTTGAGATGTACAATTTAATTTACACTTTAATCTTTATTGAGTATTTAGCTTGGTACTTACTGAAACTTATTCCAAGATAGGGAAACAAAACCTTCCTTTGAAAGGTGAAATAATATTGAAGATCAGTTTTTTTTCTTCTTCGTGATAAAATTGCAGTGCCTTAGATGAAACATCAGTTTTTATTGCAATTACCCGGCGACTTGCTAGGGATTTCAAAATAGCACGTATTCGATTAACGAACCTCAAATAATTCCCATTACGCTTTCTTAAAAATAATGTAATTGAACACTGTCATTTATAATTACTTTTTGTAAACATATTCCTATTTTGGGGTCCTACAATTTGTAAATAACCAAGTAACCAACAGTGCGACCAACTTGACAAGCATTAGTCGAATCGTCGTCGTAGGTAAATTCGACTTCAGGTTGAAAATGTCTAACAGTGACATAGACAAGCAGATCTTATCGTTTAATTTATTATTTATTCAATACTTTAAACACACAAATGTAAAGAGGCGAACTTAATACCATAGGAATTTTCTACCAGTCAACCTTTGGGTGATTCAGAGACAAACAGTGTTAGGTGCACGAAAATTGTGGAATAAATATTTATTTAAATATAAGGAAGCATATAATACCTAATAAAAACTATGAATATAATATACATATATATATACCTATACGTATATATATACATATATATATACGTATATAAATGTAAGCACAAATAAATATACGGATATACTAAAAAAAAAAAAAAAAAGAGAAACAATAGCGTTTTATGACGTGCTAGTGACATTCAACCATTGGTAAAGCAATTACGAAGCCGACTATACTACAACCAGTTTTCAAGCATATATCCTGGCGTTAGCCGCATGCCACACTAAAAGACGCATAAATGAGGCCATGAGAACCTGATGTAGTACAAGAAAGTTTTAAGTCAAAGGCAAAAGATACAAAAAAAGGATGCTGCCAATTTTTACTAAGGTGCTTCCATTCAGTGGGTGATTCGAATGGTAAACCACAAAGGTGTCGCATGCCTCAGGTTGAGGCATCTGACATTTGTGGCGTATGCTTTGCACTATCTGCAGATGCACCTCTAGAAGTTCCATAAAACGACCCTCAACTATGGTTCATACTTTTCTTATAATAACTTGTCTTTTCTCTTTACAGTCAACACTGAAACAATGGCGGGTAGCATTCTGGGTCTGCTTAGGAGTTCTAGTCTTCACAAACATAGTCTACATCCTCTTCGCGAGAGGAGAACAGTTATGGTGGGATGACGTTAAGGCCCACGGGTACCCAGATGGCTGGGCCCACGGTGACCTGCCCGTCAGACCCGCGGACTCAGAAGGAGAGAAAAAAGAAAAAAGCGAGAAAGATAAAAAATAAACCGACTGTTAATGTTAACGTAATGTTCTGTAAATATTGTACTTAGGCTAATTTTAATATGAATAAGATTATTTAATTGACGTATTTTTGTTGTTTTATTTGTTGTTTGAAGAATTTAAGACAGATGAAAGAAGGTCAGACGGCCTAGACAATATGACATTCTATCAGCGATCACGGTAATCGAAAAGTCAAAAATGTATTGGATTTACATAACTTACAGAAAATCTTATGTCAATCCTGTTGAAAGTCTTTGTAGAAGTACGAAACGCTTTTAGAGTGCGCGCAAGATAAGTCTGCGCGCTACTCGTGGCACTCTGGCGTGCTTATTCTATACTGTAATATTTAAACAATATTAAATCTATATCAATGAATAATGGTAATATTATTTCTTATATGAATGATACATTTTATTATTATTAATCTTATATTCATGATTAATCTTAATATTATTAATCTTAAATCAATATTAATTAATTGAATAATTCTATACTGAATTTGACCTTACATAAACGACAAGACGGTGACTTACTCATTAGTTCCGATTTCTAGATCAGCCGCGCGCAGACTTATCTTGCGAGCACTCTAAAGCGATTGCCAGTTGTCTAGGCCCCCCTTGTTTTTTTTTTTTGGGCTTGTCAGACTCTTACTGACTATAACTGTTACTGGTTTTCCATGTGATAAATAAATAAATAACTCATCCGTGTTCCTTCAGTTGCCTGTGCAATGCCAGAGGCCACGGTATCCCTTTCGGACTTTCCCGCAACCCCGGCAGGCATCGGTCCCATCGGACCCCTTCTCTTGCTGACATCTTTTTGAGGCGCGCGTGGAACACAACGCGCTGTCGACTCAGGCCTGGTCCTTACCGGACGGCGAGCTACCTATTGCTCACCGTTTGCAAGCCCGCGCCTACGGTGGCCGGGAATCGGCTAACGATTCCCGACGCCAGACCCCAGGGCGTCTCCTCCTGCGGCCCTCCCGCGGCTGTCGCAGCCCTCAGGTTATTTTTTAAACTACCAAAACAAGGGTTTTTTTAAACTTGGTTCAAACCTCAACCAGCAAAAGCCAGAGCCAGATTTCGTAATAAGATAACTGTGATCGAAATACAGTTCCATAATCAAAACTGATTTTGCCTGTTTTGTATTAAATAATTTACCAACATGACTTAGCATCGCGCCTGTAATCAACATCGAAAACGAAAAAAAAAACTGGATCGCTGTAGATTCGTATGAAATAAATTTTAGTACCTAAACTACATCAGATACAATCTAATTTACTACAATATAGTATGCATGAAAGCTAATTCCTAAACTTATCAATAACCTTCTTATCTAATTCTTAATTATCTAAGATTCTAAATTCAAGTTAAGTAGGTGTGTGGCAATTTCACACAGCCCTTAGAAGTGTCACAAATGTGGACACTGCTTTTCTCTAGCCTATTCAGATAATTATAAGCGATATCATCGTCGCGCTCAGTAGCGGTACTGGTCCAAACTGACTAACCAGATGGCGGACCAGTACCTATCGCTGCCAAGCGCGACAGCGATATTGCTTATATATGAATAAGCCTTAAAACAGGGAAAGAGACAGATACCATGTACATTATTTTAGTAGTATACAAATAATAAGAAAAAAAAAATAGTTTACAAATAGTAATACAAATTTAGTACCGTTGGAAAGGTTATAAACTAGAGAACTAACTTAGATTAAAACTAATTATTGAAACACCGCAGTTTTTTTTTTAATTTCAGGTTGAATTTATATAAAGATTTTTTTAATTTTTTTTTTTCTTTTCTTTTTTAACCCTAGTTTGAGGGAAGTTCCGAGGTATTTTAATCACCAATGTTTATGACTAAAATAATGTAAAAAAAAGAAGTTATGAATGCTTGAAGGTCAAATTTTGGAAAAAACTCAATAAAGTATAAAAATTGACATATCTCCCAAACTATAAAACTTTAGCTAGGGAAAGTAAGGTTCAATAATTAGTAAATGACCTCCTCTAAATGAGAATTTGCTATAGCGGGTCCATCTCCAGTCACCCTGTATAACTACCTACATAAAACTTAGTAGGTATCCTCACCAACTTTAAAGGCCTATTCAGATATAAGCGATATCGCTGTCTAGCTCAGAAGCGATTTTGGTCCATAGTGACAACGCGGGTTGATTAGGTATTTATAGGACAGTGGCAGCATTCGTCAAGACAGCGTTATCTGCTACACCAACTTTATTTTCACACCTGTAAAGTTTACTCATCCTCTATATAAAAGGGAGGATCCTCCAACCAGACGGGTGTCGTGTCTGGCGGGCAACTGCCCAACGATTGATGTCGGATTTATATAAATGTCGTTCGCCCGGTAAATTCTAATGGCACGATGCAGGTTGTGTGACGTCAGGTCTTTGATATGTAGTTCGCATGTGGCAATGTAGATGAGTGTATCTTAACCGGTGGAGCAGTGGTAATGGCCCTAACTTACGAGTTGTAGGTCGTGGGTTCGAACCCAGGTGGGCGCTTTACTTTGTGTAAATAATTTCATCATCACTGCTCTCAAAACGGTGAAAGAAGACATTATGGAGGAAACCGGCTTGTCCTAGAACCAAAATTTCGAAGACATGTGACATCTACCTACCCCCATTGGGCCTGCGTGGTCGACTACACAGCCCACTCCCTATCGAAGACAGGAGGCCTGTGTCCCAGCAGTGCTGCAGTGGGAACATTATAGGTTGATTATGGTAAGTGTATCTCTAAATATACAGAGTGGATTATGGTAAGTGTATCTCTAAATATACAGGGTGGATTATGGTAAGTGTATCTCTAAATATACAGAGTGGATTATGGTAAGTGTATCTCTAAATATACAGGGTGGATTATGGTAAGTGTATCTCTAAATATACAGGGTGGATTTTTCAGATGCGGCAGTAAGAGCAGCTACCAAAATCTAACCATTGTAGCTACAGGAAAACGGTCAAGAGACAGTCTTAAATTTTTTGAGACATTTTGATCAGCATTCACAGATTTTGATAAAAATATGCATTCAGCAAGAAAATAGTCAGTTTTCATAAACACTTTGTTTGATACCAATCGATCTTGTTTTTTATACGGATCAAAAACCTCTATCGGACCAATTGAGGTTTGAGTACAAGAAAATGCAAAAATCTCAAAAAACTTTTTCCATACTTATGGTAGGAAAAAAACTCAAACATTTTGAGTTGATTGGCAACAGGCAATTGGTCTGTATGAATTGATCTCACTCTCTGGTTTTCCATGCTTGTATATCCTTTTAATTTGTGTTACTTTCCACTGCGAAGGGAAATAACCCACTCTAAGGATTTCATTAAAAAGCACTCTTAGAGAAACAGTTGCCCTCCTTGGCAACTCAATTAGTACTTTCTTTGTAATAAGATCATACACAGATTATTTCTTGTCCTTGAGTCTTTTTATCTGCGTTATTACTGCCTGAGGTGTTACTGGTTTGGGTGACAGCTCCATTTGGAAGTCTTGTTCAGTGTTTCATATCTATACCTGAGTCTGTGACTCTAGTCTGTTTCGTCAGTTCATTTGGGATAAATACAGCAGCCAGAAAAGTGTTAGCGAACGCGTTTGCCTTTTGCTCACTCGTTCACTTCTCGCCCATTGATTGTTGTAAATTTTTAGTGGAGGTTTCACTTCTTAGGGTTGGATGTATTTCGGCCAATCAATCCTTCGTGAAAAGTAGGCTGGAGTCTCATTTCCTACAAAATGAAGGGAAAAAGTGTATTTTCGATTTCTGACTTTTCTAGTATTCAAAACACAGTTGGTACCATAGTTTTATTATCTTTATAAGAAACAGGATCGATTAGCATCAAAAAAAGTTTTCATAAAAACTGCCCATTTTCTTGCTGACTGTATTTTTTCATAATCTTTGAAATCAGAGCAAAATGTCTGAAAAAGTTAAGGACAGTCTCCTAAGACCGTTTTCTTGTAGCAACAACGGTTAATGTCTGTACCTGTCCTTACTACAATGTCTCAAAATACCTAAATAAAGAAAAGGCTGCTTGTATGACAAACAATAAAGTATCTTAACAATACGATTACTTAATTATTATCTAAATTCCTACCGGTTTTTACCTAATTTTCTTTCGTTTTGTTATTTTTATTTTTGCTCGGCGCCTATGGGTCCTAGCGTGATTTTAAATAGCCTTCCTCAAGAATTGGGCTATCAAAAGCAAAAATATTTTTTCAAATCCGACGGGTAGTTTCAGAGGTCGTTCAAAAATACAAAAAAAAAACTGTTTAGCTTTATTATTAGTATAGAAAATATGAACCCATTATAGGTATCATTACTGTTTTATGAGCCTAATATAAAACTCATGCCTTCCTATAGCAGGCAGAAACTACAGAACGCTACCTGCTACGATCATTTTGCTTAGTTACGTTCAAACATCTGGTCATACACGTAAGCCGTTTGTGAGTAGTTACTATAGATAGTGCAATCCACGACGACGCGCCCCACTCCGCTTCACTCTGTACTAAAGTATAGCTTACAGTACAGTAATCGCGGAGTGGGGCGCGTCGTCGTGGATTGCACTATCTGTACGCACCTGACCTTTTTAAACTTATTATACTTACAGATAAATAAGGAAGCCCTAAGGATGAATTACCACGCTAAAGGCCCTTTCCTCAATAAATTTGGTAAATTAACACACAATTTTAGGGAAAATAGAAATAAACAGACGCTTCTTCGCTGGAGTCGAAATTATCTCCGGATATTTATTTATCTTCAAGCCGTCTTGAGTGCATTCCTTATCAGAGATCTGTCAGATAGTGCTCATACATGACGAGGTTAACGTTGTCAATTCTGTCATCCGAATCATTGTTACTCCGTGATGTTGTAGAAAATTGAAGTGTAGCTTTAAGTATATATTTATGTTATTACTACCGAAGGTTTTTGGATTTGTATGAAAGTGGCAAAATGACTTTGACGGGATGGCGGCGTGTTTTGAACAAAGGTTGGTGTTTTCATAATTTATTGTTTTGTTTTGATGACGCAAATTATAGATGTCATTGACAGGCGTATGTCGATGTATCAACGTCGTAAACTTTGAGTAAGGTTTCTCAAAGACCCAGTCCTTTCTGCGGGATTGAGCACGAACTGTTGACTTGATTGACATTCTTTTTGAGCCTCTGTTCATTTTAAACATAGTTCTTTTTACGCGCTATTTCATACAATATTTTGTGTTGTCCATTTTCATGAGGAAAATGAATACAGTAAAATTGTGTGTTGTCTGTTGTATGTCTTAAGCACCTACTGACACCATTGCTATTAAAAATATTGATCATCATCATCAGTCATGAAATTGTTAGTTTTATTCACCGATTTGTCTTCACTGAATTGTCTATGTATGCGTTTAATACACTTAAAAGCAGAAACGATGTCTGCAGGTGTAACAAGACTTCCGAAAGGTATGTGTACCTATCAATCGATATTACCTATGCAATATTTAAGGTAGGTACCTAAGGATCAAAAATACATTGCCAGCTGTCGAAGAAGATTTATGTTTTTTTTTTTACAAAATTATATTAGGTAGATACAGTTACGAGCACCAAACTTACACACACGATATTAAAAAAAAAACTCCTGTAGTATATCTGATCGCTATTTTATGTGGTTACGAACACAGTATTCTCGAAACCACACTATTAAAAAATAGGTCGTGTTTTAGACTCAGTAGAGTCGGAGATAAGGGACCACTCTTATCTATAATGGTTAATTTTCATCTATTTTCTTAAATATCTTAAAAGATTTATTTTAAAATTATTAAAAAAATATATATTTAACATAACATCACGCCTTGTTTCCCCGAAGGGTTGGGCAGAGGTACACCCACATTTCGCCAGTTATGTTTAATTCCCATGTAATAGGGGGCGAGCCTATCACAAATCCAGACTCCGGGCTGCTAATGAGAAATTCCAGATAGAAAAACCCAATAACACTTTGCCCGACCCGGGAATCGAACCAAAGACCTCATGCTCAGCAGTAGCGCTTGCAACCGCTAAACCAGCAAGGCAGTCAAAAAAGTAAAAAAAATATTTGGTGTCCTCATAGCAAGCTCTTTAATCTTAACTAATATTTTATAGAGAAAAGATTAGATTTTTTGTATGTTTGATTGTTTGTTATGCTTTTACGCTAAAATGGCTGAACGGATTTGGATAGAATGGTGGACATGATGGGACATGGGTAGTCCATGACCTGGGTTAGAACATTGAATACTTTTTATCCCGATATTCCCACGATTTGAGACTTATGCGAGTGAAACCGCGGGGCGCAGCTAGTTTGATATAACACACGACACATTTTGCAAAACTTTTTTTTACAATTTTAACCATTGTACTTTATGGACCGGCGATTTTTTATAGTAGCAATTTTTTTTTTGGGTTAGCATGATTTTTTAGGTTATTTTTGAAAACCCCAGATCTAGCAAAACCACAGGTGCCGAGAAAAAAATTGTCAAAGTTTCTTTCCGGATTGGTGGGAGTATTATGGGTAGGGAAATTCACGTGGTGGGTTTAAATCAGTTTCCAAGCAATAATGAGGTCAATGCCATCTTCAAGGTCCAGGTCACCCAAAAGTCAAGTTCAGATCAAAATATGCTGAAATTTTTGAATATTACCTTGTAACAAGCTCTGAGGTCACGGACATTTTCAAGATTTTCTTAGTAAGGCGTAGACGATGTGTTTTGTCTACTTCTGAGTCGTGGGATGGCGAACGCACTTCGAATCTAACCTGTCCGAGTCGGAGTGCCCCAAGTCTCTAGCTCGCTTCGCTCACTCTTGTATCCTAAGTCAAGATGTGTTATTTTTGTAGGTATATTATGTTCGTTTGGTGTGTAAGGATAACTTAAAAAAAAACTGTCAAAAGTCAAACGTTAGCGTCATTTACTTTCGATTACATTTCAATATCCACGACCTTTCAACCTTTTCAAGAGTACAAATTAAACTTTATTATTTTAATTTGGTAATTAACGTAGTAGTAATTAGCAAGTAGCAGCTATTTCAAAATGAAATAAAAAATAAGTCGAGTCTAAATTGGTCGAGTAGACTCGGAGCAAATTAACTGTGACAGACGGACAGACTGCCAGCCTGACACGAGTCAAATTCAATTTCAAACTCAAAGCATTTATTTGAACAGGCCCTTGAATTGTCAAGGAGTCAATCAGTCAGAAAGATGAAGCTAGTTGCCCATTCCAAACTGTAGTAGGTTCCTATGGAGAACAACGGGCAGGAAACTCCACGGACTCTCTTTTAAATCAAAATATTGTTACAAAATATTGGTTACATCATTCATGTTGAAATATGTGAGATTCATCATACATGTGAGAACAATGTAGAAAGACGTGCACGTTGAAAGCGTCCGTAATAAAAAGATAAAAACATACGCGCGAATAGAAAAAAAAAGTTAAGAGATGACCAGTCCCTACTGACGGCAGCGCCCGTTCATGTATATGACGCATAGATCAGCATCATTCAGCTCAATCATTTTGAAAGGAACTTAATGATCCAACACATACGCCACGAGACATATGAGTGAGCACGACATACTTTCAGCCGCCAGGGCTCATTCAAGTCAATGAAAGATATACCCAGTAAATGGTAGTTTTGTAGAAGGTAATGGTTACAGTGCTCACACATTCAATTTCTTAATATTGTATAATTGAATAGCACATGTCATGTGCTATTCAATTATACAATATTAAGAAATTGAATGTATACATACAATGCAAAGATAGTTTTTGCAATCTTTAGCAGCTCCAACAATATTTTCGATTCTAATCAACTTGTTTATGCGCCCTTGTGGACCAGCGTTGAGGCAATCATTTTTGTCAGCGATGTAATCTCCCAACTTATAATATGCTTCACAATATAGTGTGCGTTTTATACAAGTTTTAAATTTTGTTTAATTAAGTTCGAGTATGCGGTATTTTATTGTAAAATTTTAAACAGTACCAAATGAAGGATGAGTCTACTTTAGCCAGTCTGAAAGAAGGTTGAACTAATTAGTCCCTATTTCTAGTACTATAATTGTGTCTTTCACCTCTTTTACTGTAAAGATTAAGATTTTTCCTTACTTACATGATGTTTTCATAGACATGACAAGGTAGGTACCGCCATGATGTTAATATTTTTAAACAGTTCCGAGAATCGCGCCTGCGGAGGTCATATAATGCTCTGATAGCTCTTTTCTGCAGAATAAAAATAGAATTTTCAGCTCGTCTCTGTAGTAAAATACCGTAAGACATGATAATATGAAAGTAACTGAAATAGACTAGCCTCGCGGTATCTACATCATTAAATTGTACGATGTTCCGTGCGCGACTGAGTGCCAACTACGTGCAATCCCGTAGTTGAGTAGGACCAGGCACTGTGACTAAGTCCCGTATCTACCTCTTTTAATACATCAATGATTAGGGTTAGTTTTTTAATAAGTGGGGTAGATCATTAATATATAAGTACTAAAAAGAGGAAAGGACCCAATATCGAGCCTCGTGGAACACCCATTTTTACTTTTAGACCGAGTGAATTGACACCATTAATTCGAGAGTGATCCTACAAGGGTTCTGTTTTTTTCGTTTCGAGGTACGGAACCCTGAAAACGTAAGTAGGTATCTGCACTGGCACTAAAAAAAATACCCAATGTATACGCAGTTTCCTCATAAAAACTTTTTGCGAGTTTTACTTAAGGAAACTTTAAAGGAAATTCTAAATAAGTACCTAATTACAGTTGCTTATTTCTTTCAAAAGGGAAAATACTGGCCCACCTTTATGATCGTCGGTCATCGTTGTCTTGGTAATTTCCGTACGTTTTCTACGACGACGTTGCGGTTAGACCACGGCCACAGTTAAAACCTGTGGATGAGTACCTACTCGAGAAAAGATTTATGTTTGTTTAAGGGACTACAGGAGCAAAACACAAATTTTAATGCCTAAATTAATATGATCCACTGCCAGAACAAAGTCAGTATTCTTCAGGATATAATGTAGTTAGATAGTGTGTAATATAATACAACTAATATAATACACTCAGGGGCACATTTAACCGGCCACCTACATTTTGTCGATTATTTCAAAATTGTATCGGATTTTAACTAATTTTGTTATAAAATTACTTTGGGTGAATCTTTGAGAACACAAATAAAACATGTGTAAGTTGTGAAATGGTTTAATCAAGACAAAAAATTTCAAAATGCGAATATGCAGTCTTCTGACCAAAAACGACATTTAGCAAAATTTTAATTTAAAAAAAGTATGCTCTTAATTATCGCACTAATAATGTGTATTTCCTCCTCTGGCCCTAATCACCTCTTGTAATCGATTTGTAAGCCCGTCCATTATGTCTTGGATGTCGCTTTGTGGAATGTTCCTCCACTCTTCAACAGCTGCAGTTTTCAGCTCACTGATGGTCCTAGGAGCTGGTGTTCGACTCCGAATTCGTCTTTTTAGGTTGTCCCATACATGCTCTATCGGGTTCAGGTCAGGACTCCGAGCTGGCCATGGTAATCTCTGAATATTGATGGCGTCCAAGTACTCTGTGACAATTCTCGCGGTGTGTGCACGAGCGTTGTCGTGCATTAAAACAAAATTATCGCCAATGAATGGAGCAAATGGCATCACATGTGGTTCTAGGACTTCTGTCACGTACCTATGAGCATTTACGCTGCCTCTATCGAAGACCACCAACTCTGTACGGGCCTCGTAACAAATGCCACCCCACACCATAATCGAGCCTCCTTCGTAGCCCACTGTTTCAACCACAGCACATTCAGCAAACCTTTCACCACGGCGTCTATACACCCGCTGACGTCCATCAGGACCTCGTAAAGCGATTCTTGATTCATCAGAGAAGAGAACTGCTTTCCATTGCTCTGACGTCCAATTTAAATGTTCTCGAGCAAAAACAAGTCTCGCTCTTCTGTGAGTTGTCGTTAGCTGTGGTACTCGAGCCGGTCGAAATGATCCCAGATCCCTCTCTGCTAACCTTCTTCTTATTGTTCTTAGGCTCACACTTACATTTCGTACCTCAAATAAGCGGTTACGAGCCTCAGAAGCCGTTGTGAACCGATTTCGAAGAACGTTCGAGACGATGTAACGGTCATCTCTCTCTGACGTACACCGTCTACGACCTTGTCCTGGTCTCCTTGTGTAGGAACCGGTCTCTCTGAAACGCCGGATAGCATCTTGGATAGTGCTTCGTGGGTATCCAAGCATTCGTCCGATCCGACGCTGGCTGAACCCAGCGTCTGCAAGTGCCACAGCCCTAGCTGCTCCAGCTACGTCTAGTGGCATTATTTTAGTGTAAATAAGGTCACAGTACTTCAATACCTCGGTTTTGTTCAAAACAATGGTAAGACAACGTTGTAAAACAAATTTATCCTTCACACAAAACGAGAGGCGAGACTGTCAAATTTCTACTGAACTGATTATTGTTGAATAAAAACCACAAAAGTAAAAAAAAACGCGGGTATATGTGTTTTCTTTATGTCAGATATACCCACTTATAAAGTTACGCCTAGTAGTCAAAGCCCAAGTTAACATAAACAAACGATATGGAATTTCGAATGAGTGGACGGTTAAATGTGCCCCTGAGTGTATATTACACATTTGATAAGATAGAATAAAATCACGAAGATATCTCTAAAAAAATATTTTAACTACTAAAAATCACATTAATCTGATTTTTTGGCAGATTGTTCTACAAGCAACATATTAACGAAATAATGTGTTTTAATTTATAGTTCAATCGATAGGTTTTTTTGTAAACAGATAATTTCTTCATATAATTATATCGGATGCTTTATTGATGGTGAGATTATTAATAGTATAAGTTATGCAGATGATATGGTGCTGCTGAGTCCCTCAATTGATGGACTCAGACGGACGCTTGAGATACTTATGTGAGAGATACGCAACGTCTCATGGTTTATTGTACAATGTACGGGAGTGAGCTTGTGGTGTTTAAGGTAGGTACTAAAAATCCTAAGACAGTTCCTCCGGTATTCCTTTATGGTGTACCACTAAATAGAGGGTCGCATTTTAGGTACCTTGGCCACATAGTAAATGCGGACTTAAATGATGACAGTGACATAGAAAGGGAGCGAAGAGCGTTGTCCATCCGATGCTGGCCAGTAGGTTTGCACGATGTTATAGAGAAGTGAAACTCACTCTGTCCAAGGCGTTTTGCCAGTCTTTCTACATGTGCAGCCTGTTTGACATACGCAGACGCCTACAACGTTCTTCCTGTATAGTATAATAACGCTTTTAGGGTGTGGTTGGGGCTCCCGCGGTTCTGTAGCGCATCGGGCATGTTTGCTGAAGCGGATACAGATAACTTTCAAACTATTATGCGAAAAAGAACCGCATCCCTGATGCGATGGATTTGGGGGAGCACCAACAGCATTTTAAAGGTGATAGGAATAAGCCTGATTGCCCGTTCTTGGGGCACTGGACCTGTATACATAGCTGCAGGTCTCGTGCAGCGGGAAGCGGACATTGTTATAGTTTCTTGAATTAGTTTTATTTATTTATTAAGAAATGTTACTAAAAAAGTTTTATAAGTGTTACTATCAACAATATGAATTATTTGTGTTCCATTTAAATAAATAATATTTTGCAATAAATTACCAGCGTTGTGTCATCACGCTTCTCTTTCTTTTCTATGCAGTCCGACAGTGACCGCGCTTTAACTTTTAATGAGTTTATACTGAAGATCACGTTTATGAACTTAAATGTTTATTTTTATTTTTATATTTGAAGTTGTTTGAAGGAAAGGTAAATCGCGGTTTACGATTTATGACGTATTAAAAAAAACTACTTACTAGATTCAAACCAATTTTCGGTGGAAGTTTATATGGTAATGTACATTATATTTTTTTTTTGTGTTCTATCATTCTCTTATTTTAGAAGTTACAGGGGGGGCGACACACATTTTACCCCTTTGGAAGTGTCTCTCGCGCAAACTATTCAGTTAAAAAAAAAAAAATATTATGTAAAAAGCTCATTAACATTTTTGAAGACCTATCCATAGATACCCCACAAATTTGGCTAAAAAGTGGCTGTGACATAATTATATAAAGTGGCTGTGCCATAATTTGATAATTTTTTAAGCAAAATAAAAAGGCCACTGACATATCTGCGTCTTATTACAAATTATGTTGATAGGTAAAAATCCTAATCCTAACTAATATTATAAATACGAAAGTGAGTTTGTTTGATAGACTTTCACGCTAAATGGCTAAATGGATTTGGATGACATTTAGGACATGGCATACTTTTTATCCCGATATTTCTACAGGATTGTTGTTTGTTTTCCTGGGCTCGACTCAAGGCTACAATGGGGTCCTCATTTAACATTTCTTGCAGGACGGCTAAGTTCAGCAGCATAAGCTGTCAGAAAAATCCGTCAATTTACTGATGTAGATACCGCGAGGCTAGTCTATTTCAGTTATTTTCATAGTATCATGTCTTACGGTATTTTACTTTGGGGACGGGCTGCAGACATCGAGTCTATTTTTATTCTGCAGAAAAGAGCGATCAGAGCCATTTATTATCTCCCCAGGCGCGACTCTCTTAGGGAACTGTTTAAGGATATTAACATCATGACGGTCAAAAATCAATCTGCCTAGCCTTTTCCCAACTATATTGGGGTCGGCTTCCAGTCTAACTGGATGCAGCTGAATACCAGTATTTTACATGGAGTGACTGCCTATCTGACCTCCACAACCCAGTAACTGGGTAATACGATACCCCTTGGTAAGACTGGTTGTCAGACTTTCGGGCTTCTGACGACCCGTAACGACTGTCAAAGATCCACGAATGACAACCGGGACCAACGGCTTAACGTGCTTTCCGAGGCACGGAGGAGTATCGGTATGTAAATATGGTCACCCATCCACAGACCAACCCCGGCAAGCGTAGCTTAACCTGACGGATCGACCCGTGCGGCAGTTACTACTTAGCCACGAGCTCCTCTATCAATTAACATCATGACGGTACCTTGTCAATATATGTATGAAAACATCATGACGTAAGAAAAAAATTACATCTTTTTAGTAAAAGAGGTGATAAACATTATTATAGTACAAGAAATATGGACCTATTAGTACAACCACGTTTAAGACTGGCTAAGGTAGACTCATCTTTCATGGGGTACTGTTTAAAATGTTACAATAAAATTCCTCCCCACATATGTACTTCAACTGAATGAGACAAATCTTGTATCAAACGCACACTATGTAGGCAGGCATATTATAAGTTGGGGGATTACATCACTGATAAAAATGCTTGGCTCATTGCTGATCCTGCTCCACAACTAATTGACATACACACTGATTAACATTTTGAAAATACTGTTGGAGCTGCTGAAGATTGTAAGACCATCTTTGTATTGTATAAACTCAATTTCCTTTGTATTATATAATTGCATAGCACAGGTGTGAGTACTATGTACTAAAGAGCTACCATTTATCGGGTAATATGTAGTATTTTATTGACTTGAATATCCCCTGGTGGCTGTGAGTATGTCATGCTCACTCAAATGTCTCGCTGATGGTGGCGCGTGTGTTGGATCATTTAGCTCCCTTCAAAATGGTTGAGCTGAATGGTGCTGATCCATGTGTCATGTTCGTGAACGGGCGCCGTCAGTTGGCACTGGTCATCTCTTAGCTGCCATGGCTTATTTTAATTTATTTTAAGTTTTTGATTGTTTCTTTATTTTTTCTTTTTATTACGGACGCTTTTACGAACGTGCACGTCTTTCTACATTTGATTGTTCTCACATGCATAATTTCAAAATGAATGATGTAACCAATGTTTTGTAGGTATCATTTTTTTTATTTAAAAGAGTGTCTGTAGCGGTTACACCGCCACATACTAACTACGCATCAAAGACATGACGTCACACAAGTCCTGCATCGCGCAGTTGGAGTATGCCACGCGAGCGACATAGATAAGACTATCCGACATCAACACCAGGGCAGTCGGCCCGCCAGACACAACACCCGTCTGGTCGGAGGATCCTCCCTTTTCTATGGTGGATGAGTGAACTTTACACCCTGTTCCTCATACCCCTAAATGTCCGTGGAGTTTCTTGCCCGTTCTTCTCCATAGGTACCTACTACGCTTTGGAATGGGCAACTAGCTTCATATGTTTGACTGACCGACCCCTTGACAGTTCAAAAGTGCCTGTAAATGGTTTAATTGAAATAAATGCTTTGAGTTTGAGTTTGAGTTTGATTTAGACTTATGCGGGTGAAACTGCGGGGCGCAGCTAGTTACCTATAGTTATGACACCTTATTCTCAATAAATCAATAAGTTTACCCCCAAACAAATATCGCTCAACGCGCCTAAAGAAGTTTTCACTTCATAAATCGATAGTAGGACCTAAAACATACTAGTCACATTTTAAAGAAAAACGCACGTACCCAAGCTTTTCAATCCATCCATATCTCTCCATCTCTTATAAGTGATATTAATGAAATTTTTCAAGACTTTATATATATATACCTACTTTACCTGGATGGAGAAATAAATGAAATCTCGTTCTCATTATTAAGATTTAGAAGATAATTTTATCTTATCATTTTTATCTGACGTTCGACGATACGAGTATAGTGTCTGTTTGAAATTGGGAGTGATATCACCGTCATACTGGTACCACACATTTTGCCGCTGGATCAGTGGCATGGCTTCCAACGTGTCGGTCAGGTAACCATTAATCAGGTCGCTTGGTAGTCGGGTCCATTCATTCTGGGTGGCAAGAAAACGGGGCCCAGGATCGGGTTTCCCTTAAAAGCCTGCCCATTATGTTTCCACCGTGCAGGAAGCCCGTTGAAGGTGCTTTCGCCCGTTCCACCATTTTTTTCTTAAAAATATAATTATGACATTGTTTTACTTTTTTACTTTACTTATTTACGTACAGTTTTGATTTGTTGATTAAATAGTTAACTCAAAATAATACTTCTCACTGCTCTTGTTTCCCAAACACAATCCGAAGATGAGGCTTGCTGTGTCTCATCGGCGTTGTGAGTTCGATTCCTAGACAAATCAACGCAACAGTGGATTCTGGATCCATTCAATTTTTTTTCGCATCAGCGTATTTGCTATAACCTCATTCGGTATAGCGGTTTTCGATTCAAAGTTTTTTCGAACTACTAGCATTTGTTTTCGAAATAGCGCGCATCGAAACAACTTCATTCTAATATTCATATCACTCCCTGTACGGAACCGTACATTATTCTACCGACTTACGCGCCTTGCATTCTGCACACACAACATTTGTACCTATTATTGCAAATAATATGTAAAATATATTTAAATAAATCAGTGTTTAACGAACATTCAAAGCGGTCGGTTTTATTTCATCATCCCAATAAAATCGCCCCGCTATCATATCACTAAGTGTAGGCATCCCCTACATTTATTTTGGTCCTTCGAGCATTACAGGACCTCGTCGCGGTACTTTGACCTAGCGCGCGTACTGGTCAGAAGAACGGTTCGGACTCAAAGGTTCTGTGATCAAACCAGTGTGTACTCATTCTTTAAAAAACACACTTCATTCTTGACTTGAGCAAATATAGCTTAGGTCAACAGCACGATCGTGGTAAGCATATCACGGCGTGACATCAACATCATCGGGCTCTGAATAGCTCATCATCGGGCGGCGCGAGGGTTAAGCATCCGTTATCAACTCTTTTGGGAGCAGCATCAGGCGCAGACAGCTACGTGGATCATCATATAACCAAGTAAGACTGTTCCTTTAACTACATCATGGAAGCTCTTTTTGCCCGTCAATCTGAAATCATCACCAATTTCAATACAATAAAGGTGAACTTCAACAAGGACTCGGATTCTCGCAAACATGCCGAATACTTGAGGAAACGGTTAGAGACGTTAGATAACCTCTGGGGAGAGTTCGAACAAAATCACCAAAAAATATGAGCATAAAAATGTGGCGGTTGAGTATTTCCTTGACAACACATATCAAAAAGGTAAAGACTATTATCAATCGACTCGTAATCTTATATCATCTTACGGCAAAGCATCAAAATCTACTCAACCAGATGGTAAGTTAGACGAATTGTTATCACTGCAACGCACTAATTTTAGGGCTTTTAATCGGCTAATCAAGGGTATCAAAGTTGAACAAATAACAGATAAATGGGAACTAGAAGATGAGCTCAAAAACGTTCAAGCTAAGTTGACAATTATTGATGCTCAACATTTGCAAATCGATCATATACTTGCCGGTGGAGATATATCATTCGACGAGGAGTTTAATCATCATGAATTGGCCTACAAAAATATCAAACGTGAGTTAAATAAGAAAATCTCATCAACGACTCACTTAGAAAAATCAACTCCGCACATTGAAATACCATCGTTCAGCGGGAACTACACGCAGTGGCCAACCTTCTATGACTTGTTCACGGAGACAATTCATAACAATAACTCCATCACTAAAGCTCAGAAGATGCAGCACCTTAAGGGAAAACTTAAGGGTGAAGCAGAACGTCTCATCTATCATCTCCATATTTCATCTGAGAATTATGATACTGCGTGGGAGATCTTATTACATCGGTACAACAATTCTCAAGTTCTTTTCGCGAATCAAATCGAAATGTTCCTCAATCAACCCAATATTCAGAAGCAATCATCATTTGAAATCAAAAGGTTGTATGATACCTCAACCGAATGTATTCACGCGATTCACAATCTCGGCGTTGATACGAATACGTGGGATCCGTTATTAGTTCATTTACTATGCAAAAAACTGGATCCAGAAACTTATGCTGACTACAAGGAAGCACGTAGGACACCTCGTGAGTTACCAAGGTTGGACGAGTTAATGGCATTCCTCGAGAGTAAGTTTACCGCTCTCGAGCCTATTCATAAAAACGATAAGGAACCATCACCATCAAGCAAGCGGAACCCAAATCAATCAAAGAACACATATAACTTTAGTAAGCAAAACAATTATAAAGGTTACATTAACAAAAATTATCAAGCCATCATTACTCAAACTTCAACATGCTCTGTATGCAATTTTAATCATGCTCGCAATTTGTTTTTGTGCAAAAAATTCATGAATATGACACCGGACGTGCAATTGAAGACGGTGACAAACTCAAATATTTGTCGAAATTGCCTATTCAGTCACGATGCAAGTCAATGCACTTCGAAAAAACGTTGCAAAACCTGTCAAGGTGATCATCATTCAATACTCCATGAAGCGTATGTCCCATCATCAAAATCAGCTTCTCAAACTTCATCACCATCGTCTGCATTGACCGCTTCGTCATCAAAATCATCAAACAAGCAACCTAATGTTAATCATGTCGCAGGAGATGACGAAGAGTTATTGTTGATAACGCTGTCAATCAATGTCAAGTGTTCTGATGGCAGCTACGTGATCCTTAGGGCTCTTCTAGACCAGGGGTCACAAATATCATTAATATCGGAAAACGCTGTACAGCGGTTAGGGTTGCAGCGCCGAAAATACAACGCATCGGTATCAGGAATAGGTGCAGGCGCTAGGCAAAGCAAAGGACGGGTGTCAATCAACTGTCAATCTATCTACGGTGACTATCATTTTACTACAGAAGCACTGGTTCTGTCAAAGGTCGCTAACTGCTTGCCTGGTATACCATTCAAAAAACAATCATGGATTCATGGTCTCATATCCAGCATCTTCAATTAGCAGATCCAGAATACAACGTGTCGAATCCAATTGATATTCTCTTGGATGTGAGTATCTATTCTCAAATCATCATGGACGGTCTCATCAAAGTACCAGCGCAGGCTCCGATTGCGCAACAGACGGCACTCGGATGGATCCTATCTGGCAACGTTCGCACATTTAATTGTCATATCGTAACAAATGACTTATCAGACCTATCAAAATATTGGGAGATAGAGGACGTTGAAACATCATCATCATCTCTTACCAGTGAAGAGCAGTATTGTGAAGAGTTTTATCAGCAAGCTACTCGTCGTTTGGACACTGGCAGATACGAGGTTGGCATACCCATGAAACCTGAATATGAAAATCAGCTTGGATCATCTAAATTCAAGGCTATTGCACAATTCAAACATTTGGAAAGAAAAATGTGCACTATTGGATCATTTTCAGAAAATTATAAATCATTTATGTCTGAATATCAAGAACTGGGTCACATGTGTATTGCCAATAACGTCGACGAATCAAAATGTGCCTTCTACTTACCACATCACGGCGTAATGAAATCAGATTCAACAACAACAAAATTTAGAGTCGTTTTCAATGCGTCGGCGAAATCTACATCAGGCAAAAGCCTAAATGATGTAATGTGTTGTGGACCGAATCTTCAAAAAGACCTCATGACACTCATCTTAAACTGGAGAACCTATAGTTATGTTATCACGGCGGATATAGAAAAAATGTTCCGGCAAATCTTTATCAGACAATCAGATCGTCATCTTCAATCAATCATTTGGCGGCAATCATCTCAGGAGGTACTGAATGAATATCATCTCACTACCGTGACGTACGGTACTAAGGCCGCTCCATACTTAGCTATGAGAACGCTTAAACAGCTGGCGATAGACGATGCTGTCAAATATCCACTAGCAGCGTCAGCATTAAATCAATCATTCTATATGGACGATCTGTTTAGTGGAGCAAATACCATTCATCAAGCCAGGGAGCTTCAGCATCAGCTCATTGAAATGCTGAAGGGTGCTGGTATGAACCTCCGAAAATGGTCTAGCAACGTACCGGACCTACTGGTAGATCTATCACCTGACCAACTCAATAACCCATTAGACTTCAAGTGTTCAGAAACAAGAAAAACACTTGGGTTAAGATGGAACCCATCAACGGATAGCTTTAGCTTTCAGAATCAATTACAGCATCATGATAAACGCGTCACAAAAAGACAGCTGCTTTCGGAAATTTCAAAACTATTTGACCCCATGGGCTGGCTGTCACCATTATCAATCAGAGCTAATCTGCTTTTTCAAAATGCATGGTCATCACATGTATCGTGGGATGAAGAAGTTTTACAAAACGTTCAAGATGATTGGATTCAGCTTAAGTATGATTTCAGCATCATAGATCAATTTATCATACCACGTTATCTCGGTAACACAAATCAATCATATCAAATTCATGGATTTTGTGACGCTTCCGACAAAGCATACGCATGTGTTGTGTATGTAGTAGCAAAAGACAATAAGGGCGAGTACACATCAACGCTCGCTGTAGCAAAAACGAAGTTAGCACCTCTGGCAAAAAAGGTGTCATTGCCACGACTAGAACTATGTGGTGCGCTACTGCTATCTCAACTTATCAAGAAAGTCATGGAATCTTTATCAAATCAGGATGTAGAGATTTACGCCTGGACAGACTCCATGATAGTTTTAGGTTGGATCAAAGGCGACGTGAAAAAGTGGAAGCAGTTCGTAGCTAACAGAATTATCAAAATCATTAGTATCATTCCATCATCTTGTTGGCGTCATGTGAGGTCAGAGGAGAATGCTGCAGATTGTGCTACTCGGGGTCTGACGTCACGGAAGTTATTAAGCCATCCGTTGTGGTGGCAGGGTCCGAAATGGATAACCAATTTCGAACATAGTACCCTTCCTATCACCTCATATCAATCACCAGATTTGGAAACCAAGCAGAATAGTGTAAACACGGCTTTATATCAAAGTCATATTTCAATCATACACGAGTTATTACAGAATTACAGTTCATTAACTCGCATTGTAAAAATAATCGCCTGGATATCGCGTTTCATTACGCAATCACGAGGCAAATGCATTTCAAGAACGGATGTATTGACGTCATCAGAGATGGACAATGCATTGAATCTCATTATCAAAGATGATCAGTCACACCAATTTCATGAAGATATTATATTTATCAATCAAAAGGGGCACGTGCATCCTAGAAGCAAAATATCATGTCTAAATCCTTTCATGGATGAGCACGGCAACCTTAGAGTGGGTGGACGACTTAAAAACGCATGTATCAGTGACTCATCAAAACACCCTATCATATTGTCAAGTCACAGTCGTCTCACCGATTTAATAATTGATCAGGCCCACATTACTACGTTACATGGAGGCCCGCGACTCACACTTTCATACATCCGAGACAGATATTGGATAATCAGTGGAATCCGTACTGTCAAGAGGAAGTTGAGATCATGCGTTAAGTGTCAGCGCTTCAGTCAAACGCAATATCAACAAATCATGGCCGATCTTCCACAGCCACGAGTCACCCCATCACGACCTTTCTCTCACACCGGTGTTGATTTTACCGGACACGTCGAGTTGAAGGCCAATAAAGGACGTGGAATTAAAACAGTCAAGGGGTATATTGCAGTGTTTGTTTGCTTGTCTACTAAGGCTGTACATCTGGAACTAGTTTCCGATCTGAGTACTCCAGCATTTTTAGCAGCCTTTCGTAGGTTTACGGCCCGACGTGGAACGCCAAGTCACATATACAGTGACAATGGCACGAATTTCGTTGGTGCCAATCGTATCATTAAGAAGGAGTACCAAGAGATCATAGCCACCATCAACACCGATTTTTTCAATAACATCAATGACATAAATATTAAGTGGCACTTCAATGCTCCTGCGTGGCCAAGTGCAGGTGGTCTTTGGGAAGCTGCGGTCAAAAGCCTCAAATATCATCTAAAGCGTATCATCGGCGATCAGAAACTCACTTACGAGGAGTTTACCACGCTATTACATCAAATCGAGGCATGCCTGAACTCAAGGCCTCTCTGTCAGTTGACAGAGAGTCCCGACGACGACGTTCTTACTCCAGGACATTTCTTGATCGGTGGCCCACTTCTATCTAGGCCACAGACGGATCCAGATCACATGAATCAATCAACAAGGTGGCAACTCATTCAATCAATGAACAAACAGCTTTGGAAAAGGTGGTCAAGCGAATATCTTCAACAACTGCAGGCTAGATCAAAATGGCGTAAGCCAAGTAGGAACTTCGAAATCGATGACGTCGTTCTTATCAAGGACGAAAACTTGCCCCCCGGCAAGTGGGCATTAGGTCGTGTTCAAGCAGTTCATCCTGGAAAGGATGGCTACGTGAGGGTAGTCAGTTTAAAAACTAAGAACAATATCATACAACGCCCTGTCACCAGACTTGTGTTGTTACCAGTAAACAAGGACACAACACAAGATCAGAATGTCAATCAAGACAATTCAGACGAGCGAATCAAAAGAAAGCGACTTACCCGCAATAACGCATCATTGAAGAGCCTGTTCACTAGTTTCTTATTACTATTTTTCATGTTATTATCACCTTCTTCAGCGCAAAATATTATACCAAATCATGAATCGTATAATGTGACGTCATTAGAAGAGAAGCAAGCTATTTACTTCGATAGAATATCCAATCTTCAGTATATCAAGGACGAATGGCGTCTAGTTGTCTACTACAACATGACGACCTACTGGAAAGGATTATCCGATATCAAATGTTACGTCAACCACATCAAATCATTATGCAACACCCATGTAAGTAAACAATATCAGAGTATCATTCTTCAGTTAGAGCACGAGATTAGTGAAATTGAACACTATGATATGTTACTTAAATATCAAAGTCCGAAGAGGCTGAAAAGAGGCCTAGTCAACGGGTTAGGTTATATTGCTAATTCGTTATTCGGTGTACTGGACGAGAGGTTTGCCGAAAAATACAAAGGTGACATTGAGCAGATCAGTCATAATGAAGAACATCTTCAAAAACTTATAAAAAATCAGACAAGTATTTTAGAATCAGAATTTAATATCATACGTCGTAATGAATCAACAATTTTCATTCATCAAGCAACGGCTTCAAAATCTATCTACTACGGTGAATAAAATACGTTTGGATAATGAAGATGGCCTTTATGTCACATCATCATCTCTAGCAGCATCAATAATAATATCAAATATTCGTTGGATTCAGCAAACATTGATTGGTACAGTAACAGATATATCACACGGGCGCATTGACAGTCATTTGTTATCACCGGAGCAGTTATCGTATCAGCTGAGCATCATCTCTAGCCAACTGAATGGTAAACTTACAATACCAGTGGATTTGAAAAATATCAAGGACTTGTATCGTTTACTTAAAGTGTCAGCTAGAGTCTTCTCAAACTACTTAATCATCGAAATCAAGGTTCCGCTCCTAAGCAATGAATTGTTTGAGCTCAATAAAATCATATCTATTTCACAAAAGAGAGGACTACAGTATTATCATCTCATTCCATCGGTACCATTCATAGCTTACAATCTACGCAAGGATACCGCATTTCTTCTATCAGAAGCAGACCTACAGTCATGTATTCATGTTCCCAACGATATCTTATTATGCTCATTAAACATGCCCATTTACGACCTAAACATAAAGCAGTCTATCTGTGAAATCAAAATCATCAATCAAAAACAATTATGCCACTCCGTAAAATCGTCATGTGAGGAGCAATGGATCAAATTGCGCAGGCCGAACACCTGGTTGTACACATGTTGCTCGGAATGCCAAGTGCGCATAATTTGCGCTAACGGAGTCACAATGGTCAACCTTGTTGGCAACGCGATTATTACCCTAGGTCAAGGTTGTACATTGAAAGGGGATACCTTTAGTATTTATGCTCATAATAATTTCATCAATCATGTCAATATTCATCATCACATCGAAGTCCCAGAGGTGTCTATGCTAAACAAAATAATGAAAACGTCTGTACCAGAGAACTTCAGCGTGGCCGAAGATCATCATTTCATTTGGAATCAATTAAGGGCTCAGATTGACGAGGTTAAGGAACAGTCGTCTACAGACCTGAGCATTCACGACATTCATCACTATACTGTGTTGTACATCAGTGTAGCTTCGGTTATCATCTTGGGTGGCGTCGTCGTGTACCTCATCAGAAAACATCGAAGTACGAGCAGCGTTCCAGCGTCGCCGGCCCCCAAGGGCCAGGAAGCTGCCTGGGTGCGGCCGGTGACGGTCGCGCCGGCGGACACAGTGCCGGTGGCATCACGTTTAGCGGAATCAGTGCAAAAGTGTAGTGAAGTGTTTACGATTAGTGGTGTAGATAGGGCCACCTCGCCAACGTTTCTGCGTTCAGTGCACTTACAAGAGCGCGATGATTAAGGACATTGTATTTTAGAATAGTCATTTTAAATTAATGTTTTATCGCATTTGTATCAATAGATATCAGTATATTATCATTTTACTGTTTAATGAAATCAACTTGTTTGTAATTTCAATTATCTACCTATCTATCAATCATTTTAGTTGTCCCATTTGGGCGGGCAGGATGTACGGAACCGTACATTATTCTACCGACTTACGCGCCTTGCATTCTGCACACACAACATTTGTACCTATTATTGCAAATAATATGTAAAATATATTTAAATAAATCAGTGTTTAACGAACATTCAAAGCGGTCGGTTTTATTTCATCATCCCAATAGAATCGCCCCGCTATCATATCACTAAGTGTAGGCATCCCCTACACTCCCATTGAAATTTGGTGTTCACCATATTGTTACAATGGATATTTCCACACTCGTTAACTTTCAACTTCAACTTTCAACTTAAACTTTAAAATTAATATCGTCAACGCATAGTTTAGTTGAAACGTCAGCTTTTATTCGCTGAATCATCGCCCATCGGCAGCGGCGCACGCGCAGCATGACTGTTGTTTTCCGTTTTCGGGGAAAAAGGCAGAAATAATAGGTAAATTACCTTAACAAGTAGGTCATCATTATCTGCCTAGCGTTTTCCCAAGTACTTATATGTTGGAGTCAGCTTCCAGCATAAACGGATATAGCTAAATATCAGTATTTTACATGGATTGAATGCCTATTTGACCTCCACAACCCAGTTTTAGGGCAGTACGATACAACTCAAACTCAAAGCATTTATTTCAATTAAACCATTTACAGACACTTTTGAACTGTCAAGGTCGGTCAGTCAAAAATATGAAGCTAGTTGTAAGACGAGACCCTTTTGTAAGACTAGTTGTACAAAATAATACAACAAATCGACATCCGGGTCTCCATCTATCTATTTTCTAAATCAGTATAATTCTATTTAATTCTATTCTCTGCCTTCTAATTTATTTTTTGTTTCCAGTGATGGTCATCCCCCAGCGGTATGTCCTGGGTATCCTAGGGCTGTTCGCTTTGGGCAACTCCTTCACCATGAGGGTCTGTCTCAGCATGACTATAACACAGATGGTACTCCACGTGGAGCCAGGAGAACACATCATTGGAGAAACATGTCCTGATCCAGCCTATGGAGTGGGCTCTAATAACACGTCCACTGATAACGGTTCAGTTCTATTCACGGTAAGTGAAACAACCTTCAAATGAACAAATTCAAATCCGGAGGAATGATGGACCGAAGTAGTATACTACGCTAAACCAGCCCAAGGTCAAAGTGCACCATCAAAGTGGGGCCTACTGTATTATATTTTGTATGATGGTTTGCGCACTAGATCCATACTCCGTTCATGTTTAGAAAATTTCCAATTCGGTGGGTTGACAGATCTCGGATTTAGATCGGATGCAGTGTGCAGAATGCTCTTAGTAGTGTGTGTGCCATACAAGTGTAGGTAAAGATCTTGAAATTGCACGCTTTTCCATTAAAAAATCTATACAAACAATGTAAATGTGTATGCAACAAGCAGTGAAATAACGTGCAATTTTAAATTTTAAGACCACTATTGTCTTGTCCCGGTAGCTCACAATACATGGTGTAATTGTAATCTAAAAAACCGGAAAGAGGTTATTTTTACTCATCTTTATGAACAACTTTTACTGTGAAACACACCATGAGATCGCGTAAAATAAATTGGCTGCTCCATGCATTTATGTTCGCATAACTCAACAAAATGTTCAAACCCCTCCGAGCTTCTGAAACCACGTTAAGCCGTTGGTCTCGGCTGTCATTCATGGATCTTAGACAGTAGTTACGAGTCGTCAGTAACTCGAAAGTCTGACAACCAGTCTTACCAAGGGGTATCGTATCACCCAGTCACTGGGTTTTGGAGGTTAGATAGGCAGTCGCTGCATGTAAAATATTGGTTTTCAGCTGCATCCGGTTAGACTGGAAGGCGACCCCAACATAGTTTGGAAAAGGATAGATAGAAATGATGAACTCGACAAAATGTAGAATTTAATCACATCATTAAAGAAAAAAAGAAAAGAAAGAAAAAGTATTTATTGGGACAAGCACAGGATATCAAGTAGAATACACACTTATTAAAAATATAAGCAAGAAAAAAAACAAGAAAAATAAAAACAAAGTAAAAAATTAAGCAAAAAGTCCTGTGCGAGGTCAAAAGAACCTGCATGATGATTTTTAAAGTTGTTCATTATGATTGAATACAGTGACCTCTTTTCAGATTTTGTCAACTTACCGGACAATCTCAGCGCCTGTGACATTTTGTCGGACGAGCTTGTCGAAAAGCTACGTTTTTGTGTGATACTGTATTATAGTTGGCGCATGCACATATGTATATAGCAGAAATGTAAAATGTTTGTTGGTATTTCAGTCCTTATTGGCCAAACATTTAGGTTTGCTTTTAAATAAAAACTGAAAAACTAATAAAAATTATTGATGACTTTCTAATGTGAGAAGTATATTTATTTACAAGAAATGTAAATACCTAATATTGCGTTTCCCCAGATAATACTCGTATACCAAAACTTCACACCTACATTATCAGGAGTAGTGAGGTATAGTAGACCCAGGTCATGTATATCTTAACAAACAAGGCCAGAACGCAGTCTTAATACAACATAATTATTATACAGCAATGACTTACAAAAATATCGTAAATCCCGAGCAATAAAATTCTTATTTTAATATCATAATATGTATTACTCAACACATTTTCCTTTACTATCGCCACTGTTCCAATCACGTGCTGTGATAACTTTGGCAAATAACAAAGAGCGGTAGCTTCTCTTATTATTACGAAATTATTTAAAAGAATTAACTATTTATTGTGTAATCTGTAAAATTATTTCATCAGGGTCGAGAGCGCTACGACTGGGACGAAGCAACACAAGGATTTCTTCTCAGCGCCTTTTATTATGGCTATGTTCTCACTCATTTACCCGGAGGTCTGCTAGCTGAGAAGTTTGGAGGTAAATGGACCGTAGGCTGCGGACTTCTTGTGACCTCTGTGGCGACTGTGCTTACTCCTTGGGCTGTGACGGTCGGTGGAGCGATCGGGCTGTTTATTATTAGAGTCATAGAAGGCTTTGGAGAGGTAAGTTCGTTCGTGGTTTTTGTTTTAGTACACAAAACTATAAATTGATGGTTTGAATTTCAAACCATCAATTTAGAGTTGGTTATAGCAGCTATTAAATCGATTTTCATTATGTTTTCTCCGTTTCTGCTCTGATTTATAGTCATGTCTGTCAATTAATACTAGATATATTTAAAAAAAATACATGTATTCGTTTCTTACAGGGTCCAGTGACACCTGCATTTGTCCTTCTTCTCGCGAGATGGGTACCTCCATCAGAACGGTCCAGATTCGGAGCAATGATATTCGGAGGAGCTCAAGTTGGAAATATTCTAGGGCCCTATATTTCTGGACTCTTGTTATCAGATGGCGGCGACTGGGCCAACGTATTTTATTGTTTTGGCGGACTCGGAATTATATGGTTCTTATTCTGGGTAAAGTTTAGTGAACATAATATTTCATATTTATGACAAAATTTATGGATGTTGTAAAATGTGACATGAATGTATGATTTGCTGATGTGGGTGGAATGTTCCGAGTCACATCTGTACTTTACATGATTCTACACGTAGAGTTGGCTATATGAATATATAATAATATGAGTCTTTACAGGCTCTTAGATCTGTTTACCATTTGTACGATATCATAAGTCTCATCTCCTCAATAACTAAGAAAGTCACTTTGTTCTAAAAGTACCCTGGCGTTGACGAAACAGAACTGAAGATGATCTTTATTTTAACGTAACATCACGCCCGTAATCCGCGAAGGGTTAGACAGAGGTGTACCTATAGTTCACACTCATTTAACCAGTTATAATTAAGTCTAAGGATGTAATATTAGAATAATTATATAAATAATGTTAATAAAAGTGTATTTTTAGGTGCTCCTATGCTACAGCACGCCGAACTCCCACCCATTTATATCAGATGAGGAGAAGGAATTCTTGAACAACAATATAATAGCATCTGGTTTACATAAGAAGCTGGATCCAGTTCCATTTAAGGCTCTGTTACAATCGGGTCCTTTGTGGGTCCTTGTATTAGCGGCCGTAAGTATCTTGTTTTTGTATAATGTTGGTCAGATTGGCACTCGCTCCATATAAAATCCTGGAGTTCAGCCGCTGTGGGTTAGACTGGAAGCCTACCCTAACATAGTTGGAAAAAAGCTAGGTAGAAGATGATGGTGCATTGGCTCGCTAAGAGGTAGGAGCATGTCACCTAGTGCACTAGCTGTAGGTGTAGCTTGAACAAAATTTTAAGTGTTAGGTGGACCTAACCGTTTTCACACTTTCTTCAAGTACAATCTTGGAAAGCAAAGCAACAAGGAAATTTCGAACATTTTCTTTTCGATTGTCAATAAATTGGAAATGGGAGATGTTTGAACACTGTTCTCGATTAACGATACGTTATTGATTTATGTGGCACTAATATGTTTTGAATATGGTACTGTTGAATCTTAATCAAATTGTGATTTCTCTATTTTTCTTTGACGTGAATGAAGTCCCAAAGTGTACCCCATTTATTGAAAATAGGTGCAATCCCAATAAAGCAAAAAATAATCTACATTGTTTGTGTATAAAATAACAAAAGTAGATAGATACGAGTTTATTACTTGTTGTTTTTAAATTATATTTCCTTAAGCATTTATTCTTTATATTTCACAGGTTGGTCACGATTGGGGATACTTTACAATGATCACAGATCTTCCTAAGTACTTCTCTGATGTCTTGAAGTTTAATATCAAAGAAACAGGTCTCATGTCAGCATTGCCGTACATAGCCATGTACGTTTGCTCCTTCATATTCGCGAGTTTGTGTGATTTATGTGTCAAGAAGAAATGGCACAGTATTGGCACTGGCAGGAAAATCTATACCACTGTTTGTAAGTATGGCTTCAGTATTGTTTTGAAATGACGGTAGTTCATTTTGCAACTATTGATAAACAATAGCAACTGTTCATTAGATTTTAATTCCTTATTAATTGTTCGTTTTAACTCTTCCGAGACATTGCAAGGCTAAGTTGTCATTTTAATTCATGGCAATTTTTTATTGAAATCAAGCCGTTTAACGTTGTCGGCACATCAACTGTTTAAATATTTTTTAAGTATTATCGTCATAATAGCTTAAATCTATAATACCACATTATCTTTAAAAAAAACTAATTTAGTTTGTGAATCTTAATTCAACGTTATTTTCATGTATCAATAACTTGTAACAGCAGCACACATAACTGAATAAAATATTGACACTAATCAAATCATCAATAAGGTCGTTTTTTCTATCACAGCTTCGTCAATACCGGCTCTCTTTATAATTCTGGCCTCGTACTCTGGCTGCAACCGAGCTGAGGCCGTCGGCCTCTTCATAGCTTCGATGGCATTCATGGGAGGCTTCTACAGCAGTGTCAAGATCAATGCCATGGACATCGCTCCGAACTACGCTGGTACATGTTCCGCGTTCGTCAATGGAATTGCTGCTATATCTGGCATTATTACGCCGTATCTGATTGGTTTGTTGACTCCGGATGTAAGTATTACTCGTATTACTTGAACTTAGAATCTTAAATCTATGTCATTGTATCTTTATCGGAGTAACAGGAAGAAGATAAAGGTAAATCTTTAGGGTTATAATAGTAGTTATTTTTATCCCTAAATATAATTATTATAAATATTTTAGGTATAAAAATAATAATAGTTTCCAGTAGAAAAAAAAAGAATCGGATGAAAAAAATACAGAGCCAGTCACACTCTATTGTCTACATTTCTTTTTCATTTCTCCTTTCGTCATAGGTCTGCTGGAAGAAATTTTCTAAGAAATAAGCAGTAGACATAATTATAATTTTCAGTACCCCTTGGTACTGAAAATTATAATTATGTCGTATCTCTATGTATTTTACTGTGTGTACATAAATAATAAAATAAATAATTGTACCGCACAAAATACAATACAAATAAATTTAATATTTTTTCCATAAAGAGTTAGAGGGAAGGGCATTACGCTCGATCGAACTTGTGAATGTCGGAATAAATTAACTCAGGCGAAGAATTGACTGATTTTTTGGTCAATTTTTTTTCTGGAAAAATGTCTTCCTCGATAAAATTTCGTGATTAGCATAATCAAATTAGATCACTGATCTGAGAATCGTTTTTTAATAATTTTATGTTTAGTGTTTTTATCTATGAGATTAATTATGTTTTTTCAGCAAAGCTATTACTCAATTTTATATTTGTTGCTCACTGAATGAGATAATTTCAAATTACTTTTTTTATGTAATTAGAAAAGTTTCAGGAAGGTCAAATTAGTATGCCATTTAACTTCATTAGAATAAATTTGTAATCTAGACATAACCTTCTATGAAATCTGTCCGATTTGAATTGAGGTGCTAACCTTTATAGATATACTTGAGAATCGTTCTCCAATACTTATCTTACAATTGTTTTTTCAGCAAACTGTCGGGCAATGGCGTATAGCATTTTGGACCGTATTCATCGTACTAGTAGGAACCAATATCGTATATGTTATTTGGGGTTCCGGCGAGCCACAGTGGTGGGATGACGTGAACAAGTATGGCTATCCTCCTAACTGGAAACATGGACCATTGCAAAAACGAGCCGTAGATGGAGAGAAGAAAGTCGTATATCCTAAACACGACCATTCGCCTGTATCGAACGATTGATTGTAAATAAATTATTTTGTATTTTTTGTTATATTTGATGTTGTAAACCTAACTGTTCAATAATAATAGCCGCACGGGTCTGTCGATGGATAAGCTATGTTTGCTGAGGTCGGTCGGTGGATGGGTGACCATCCATTACATATCGAGCGAGAGCCCTCCGTGCCTCGGAAAGCACGTTAAGCCGTTGGCCCCGGTTGTCATTTGTAGATGTTTGACAGTCGTTACGGGTAGTCAGAAACCCGAAGGTCTGAGAACTAGTCTTACCAAGGGGTATCGTATTATCCAGTTACTGGGTTGTGGAGGTCAGATAGACAGTCGCTCCATGTAAAATACTGGTATTCAGCTGCATCCGGTTACACTGGAAGCCGACCCGAACATATTTGGGAAAAGGCTAGGCAGATGTTGGCTAGCCAGCAACCTAACAATGATGGCTAGCCAGCACCCTAATGATGACGGCTAGCCAGCACCCTAATGATGACGGCTAGCCAGCACCCTAATGATGACGGCTAGCCAGCACCCTAATGATGACGGCTAGCCAGCACCCTAATGATGACGGCTAGCCAGCACCCTAATGATGACGGCTAGCCAGCACCCTAATGATGACGGCTAGCCAGCACCCTAATGATGACGGCTAGCCGGCACCCTAATGATGACGGCTAGCCAGCACACCAATGATGATGGCTAGCCAGCGTAAGCCAGGTCGGAATCTCTATCATTTTTTTGATCGATCTGAATCATTTTGAAGGATATTGCTAATCCATTGCTTCTTATGTTCGAAAAATTTATCAGCTCAACAACGTAAATAACGCAATGAATGTTGTAGAACTGTCGAAAGGAAACAGATTGTGATTGATCGTCTGTTACTAAATTTGGGTGCGGATTTAATTTTACTGTCTCGTTGGTTAGTGGCTGCAAGCATGACTGCTGAACGTGGGTTCCAGGATTCGATCTCTGGTCGGTAAAAGTGTAGGTAATTGAGTTACTCCATCAGAAAATTTTCACTGCAACCAGCCGTGATAATGATGGTATTTAAAAGTAGGTACCAAAGAATATGTTCAAAATGAAAAAGTAGAATATAGAAGTTGAGTTACCCAATGCATGACTAAATAAATCTGTAGGTCATAAAACTGATCAGGGTGATTGGAAGCTGGGTGCAAAGCTTTAAAGCGAAGATAGTACAGACAATTTAGAACCATTTAAGCCATGGTTGTCTTAGACGAAGTCTTACCATTTTTTTTAACCTAATTTTTATGTTTTTTTTTCGTATATTCCCAAAATTTTAACTAAACTGCTTGTTATTGGCCAAATTAAATGTTAAATGAATTAATTTTTATTTTATTTAATTAAAGTAATGAGTAAGCAATCTAGCAAAACAAGTTTTAGGCTTCTTTGTCGTTAGACATTTTGTTTACAGACATTTTAAGTTCACAAAAAAAAAAAAAAAGTCATAAATACTTTTTGTAAACCTTAAAACCTTAAAAAACATAGTAAGACTTCGTTTAAGATAACCATGGCTTAAATGGTTCTAAATTGTCTGTACTATCTTCGCCTTAAAGCTTTGCACCCAGCTTCCAATCACCCTGTATATTATATAATATTGATACGAGAGCTGATTGATCCTCCTGGCTCTCCCATGCCTCTGCTTGTTAGTAACTTTAGGTTTAGGTGTTTCCCTTTACAGGTAGCCAGTGATGTCTGTTATTAAGTGTAATAACCTAGAAAGTACACAACGGATTTAGTAAATAATCCGAAATTAAGTGCAATATCTACTTCAGTCTTATTCTCCTAACTCATAAAGTCATAAGACATCAAAAGGCGAACCTTGTTACTAAACACAGCGCCATCTAGTGGTGTAACAATAAACTTCTTGGCGTGGTAGTTGCTGAGTAGTCAAAGAGATGGTGTTACCTATGTATGATTGTACGTAGTTACAATCATTATTATGTCATTACACTAACTTGAACTACGAAAAGTTTTTTTTTACCATGGATCACCGGGTGTCATTACGGGTATTTTAATTAAAAGCTTGTTAAAAAAATGATCAAAAACATTGGGTATGATTCCAAATATTTTTATAGCTTTACCCGCGGAATTTCGCGGTTTTTATTTTATTTTAATTCTTATTATATAAGGCACCTCCATTTATGTTATGTTATATTTAGCTATCCGAATATCAAAAAATATCTGGCCTAGGTCTTAAAGGGACTCGTGAAGATTGATTCTCTGTTACTCTCCTCTTGCGAACCTGACATCGATCTTTTCTGTACCAAAGCAAGCACAGTCAGGAAGCTATTAACAAAGCCATTTTTTGAACAGGAGTAGGAGGCACCTGCTAGCACTTTAATCCTTATTAGGTATAGTTTAAGTAGTTTTATTGTAATTAAGTAAGTTTTATTGTACTACAGTATCAAGTTAGTTTGTTTTGTTTTGTTGTGTTAAAAGTTGGTAGTTTTATATTGTAATTTTGGAAGTAACGATGAGGAAGTTATTTTTGTAGTTATCTGTGGAAGCTAGTTATTAGCAAATTAGATATAAATTATTGTTATAATTATAGTTATTAGACTGTAAACTTTCCTAAAATAAAATAAATAAATAAAGTTACAATAAAATATATTGGGTAATCTAATCACAAGTAAAAGTCTGTCGCATCTGTCATCAATTTATAAGCTTTAACAGTTTTCCTCTGAGACCGAAACCTTACAAATCCAATTTCAAACTATAAATATGCAGGTGCACTGGGTTGAAACGTATGTTATTGTAAGGTCATAAGGCCAAGCCAGTCAATGGCCAGTAAATGGCGGGAAATCCCAAGGGGTTTCAAGTCTAATTTGACACCACATCAAGGGTAGGTAATGGTTCTAGAATCTGAGTGCTGAAGAGAGAAGAGGCTGAGAATGAGGCTGGTGAGGCTTTTGGTTTTAGCTTTTTGGAGAACTAAAATTAGGATGGTTTTCACCGTCTTCACAGATGTTCATTCTGTTTTATATGTCTCCAAAGCTATGCACAACTGGCGTTTTTCTGCTTTAAGATCTTTTTTAGAGGCTCTTCAAAGAACGCTTTTGCCATCCAAACACATATTATAGTAAGACCGTAGACGCGCTTTATAAGCCCGTATACGCTACTGACTGACCCACTAGTTCCGGCGAACTCCGGTATAGGAATTTAATGCGGTGTTAAATTCAGAGCGTGTGTGTGCAGAACAAGCTTCAAACGTCTACGTTTCAATTCCCCTTTATTCTATATTGGTACCTAAAAAAGCACTTTCCTTTCTAAATTCAATTGCATGTACAATAATCCACACACCTTCATTTTTGCCCTTCGGGTTATAGCAGTGTGGCAACCCCTCTGGGAAATATGATTCGACCACCTTACATTTACATTTTTCAAATAAGATATTCTGTATTTGGAAGAGAACATAATTCAAATGTCAGGATTGGAGTGGTATGGTCGTCAAAAAAATCTTTCAACAATATAGTGCAAGTACTTTTAGATAAATTAGAAACTGAGTTGTTTATTTTTCTTCAAAGCAAAAGACAAAAAATACTGTTTTATTTATTTACTATCGACCCGCCCCTGCTTCTTGACGTCTTCACAAACCATTGAGATTTATTTATTTAATTATGTAAGTTTAATATTATAAAGAGAAAATATTAGATTTTTGTGTGTTTGTTGGTAATGAATAAACTCAAAAACGAAGATTTTAATAAATCTTTTAACATTAGAATGCTGTATTAACACTGAGTAGGCTATAATTTATAAAAATATCACGCGGGCGAAGCCGCTGGTGGAAGATAGCTACATAAATCTTCCAGAATTACAGACGCGAACATCGATTTAAATTTATAATAATGTATACAGATGTTCCTCGCAGGTTCTCTTTTGCAAGGTACAGAGGTATCTTGGGACTCCTAGCGACCAAAACTACCTAGTGACCATACTTTAGCTCCAAAGGTTTTGAAATTGACCTTGAGCTGGTCTAACATAGTACGGAGTTCCAATAGAATAAGAGGCCACGTTATACTGGTTATATTACCTTAGAAGCTGTACGTCCAAGTTAATAAACTCTATACTATGCTACCGCTACGTTCAGGAAAAAATGGGACGTTAATATGAACTATGGCACAGACACCAGCACGTCAAACTACCCGAAACTGTCAAATTTTCCCAATCAACTTTGAACCTTATAGTTTACTGATAAAGTTGAAAATCTATTAAATAAATTTGACAGATTGTAGTAGGTAGGTGTGTCTATACTTTGCCCTTGTCGCACAAGGAAGTATAAAATCGAAAGTAGGTAGTGGCAAAATATTGCGAGTCACCTGTTATTGCGTTTTGTATTAATATGCGGGAGAAGAACTTTTATTGAGAACTGGTACCTAATTGAGATTTATATCCAAAAAAGATCATTGAACAGAAACGATTTAACCGTCTTTTTGTAAAAAGAAGTTCTGTGAATCGAATTTTAAGGCATTCTGTGTTGATCACATGCATTCTTTTTTTATCATTGTAATTCCACAGGTGTTTTTGCAGACCGTTAATAAATTAATTTCAAAACATACCTATTTATAGCACAATGACTGACTGGAGCCTGGAATCACCCACTGCTGGTTTAGGCATTTCTGATATACACATGTTACGACTCAATGCTATCTATTTAATTTTTTGCAAACTTTAACGCACCAAATAGGTAGGAACTTGTACATCCGGTATCTGGAACAAAAATCAACGATGTGTCAAAATTAAACGCATGTCAAGTGATCTGATTGGCTGTTGAAAATTATGACCACCAATCTCAATAGTCGACACTCGCTTAAGAGCGCTTATCCTAAAAGTTGGCAACGTCGCAAATAGCTGTCAAAAATTTACCTGTTTTGATTAATTTGTCAATATTACTGCATGGAAATAAGAAATGTTGTACCCGTTTTAGGTGTAAAAAAGGCATTTGGAAAGCTTTCAAATACTTTTTTTACATCTAAAACTAAATATTCGGTGCTACGATATTAATTATTATTGCATAATCAATATTCTAGTTCGCTAGTTATATAGGTTGTTTGGCAGAACGTTGAACATACGAAAATGGTGGATAGGTGGGGTCATCTGCTACTTACTCAGCCCTAATTTATTTGGCTCTGGCCCCCTGGATATACCTATCTAAATAATATTTTTTTTGCTTTCTTCTAGTTTCACCACTTTCATAACTTTAAAGTGTAATTTTTTTAAAAATTGGTAAAACAGGCAATTTTTTTTTAAATCTTTATTGTTGGCAGATTCTTATAAAACGATTGCTTTATTCAGATGTTAGCAAGAAAAAAGTTATGAGTCTTCAAACTTACAGAAAGATGTAAAAAATACTTAAATCTTAATTTCAACTTGAATAAAAAAAAATGATGAATGGTCAAATAAATTAGGGCTGAGTAAGTAGCAGATGACCTATCCACCATTTTCGTATGTTCAACGTTCTGCCAAACACCCTGTATATATTGAAAAATTAATCAAAACAGGTAACTCAATATTTGACAGCTATTTGCGACGTTGCCAACTTTTAGGACAAGCGCTCTTTGCTTAATTGTGTTGATTTTTGTTCGATAATCTTTAGGCACTTATTCCTACTAAAGTAACAACGGAACATTGTTATTATTTCTTTTTTACTTGATACTTCATTGTATTCCAATATCATCATCATCAAAAATGATGAGTAAATCTTTTTTTGCAACCAGGAGTTAGATCACAAAACTACTTACTTTAGGTACATTTTAATAATATCTAAAACTTAATAACAATTACGGATTACCTAAATAATCTCTTTACCTGTTAATTATTTCAATAAATTAATTAAATAAATACGAATCAAAGCACATCTCAACACAACTAGGCACCTTTCTATCTATATGACATCTGCACGCAATCGTTTTGATCAGTGGGCGGAACACCGAGGCTGCGTACGCGCCGATTTTCGCGCTAGTCGAGTTACAAGCGCACAGTCGCTCGCCTGTCTGTTACTTTACTAGACTTACTTTACGTTCGCGTGTAAAGTAAACACAACGATTGAATGGGAAACAAAATATTGAAAAGAAAATTGGAACACAGGATTTTTTGGCTGATTTCTGTGAGTGTGTTTTTTAATAATTTATTTATCGTATTGTAATCAAAATGAATATCTAGTACGAATGTTTTTTTTTGCCATAATTATAATACTTTATTGATATTACCTTACTTTATTAATTTTGTGTTATGTTGTAAGTTGTTTACTACATTCGCAGATTTTTGTTTTAAAATTTTGCAAAAAGGTTGCAATATTATTCGGTTTTTTTACTTTCGCTTTTTTTTTCTTGCAATGTTTAATAAAGAATATAAAAAATATTTTAAACCCAATTATATATTTTAAATAAGAATGTAATTCGTATAGACATATTTATGTGATAACCATTTCTAAATGCTTTATTTCCGGAATCACTACGTATAATTTTTAATTTAATCGTAATTATTTCAGACCGTTGGTTACGTACGTCATTAACGATTGTAATGAAATGCGAATAGCTGCTATGATTGTAACGTTAATAATTATATTGAATATAATTTATATTTTTACGATGTACGTATTTACACGAAGAAAGGTGTTTTTGTGAATTAATAGAATGGTATGTTAACCTTGTTGAGGCAACTGTTTTCAAATCAGCGAGTCGAAATTATTATTGATATAATTTATGTCTACGAACATTATTATTAAAAGAGTAACCGTGGAGTTTCTTGCCGGCTCTTCTCCATAGGAAACGACCAATTGGAACCGTGCACCAAGCTTCCGACGTTTCATAAGTGCCCATGTAGGTTTATGTGAAATAAAATATTTTGAATTTGAATTTGAATTAATGATTTGTCAGAAACTTTTTTTTTCTTAAACATGAGACTTAAACATTGCTAGCAAAATGTGGAGTACCATACACCTACCTTTTTGTGGAAAATAGTCGAGAGTTTATTCAAATTAAAAAATACTGCTGGTTTTCAGTTTTACAATAATTTGGTCTATCTTACAATTTACTAACAAAATGCTTACTCTGCATATTGTGACAGTCACTACTGGAGTAAGCAAAAACTGAAGTTATATTTTTCATTACTATGCTGACCCACCCACAGACGTCGATTAAGGTTAATGAACCATTATCTGACAATTACTTAAGAGTGTTCATTGCAAACCCACTGCACACTAGCACATTGCATGGCTTGAAACACAATTACATAATAATAATATGAACAAATGTTAGAAATCTAACCAATAACCATCTATGTAGCTTTTGCCCACAGTCTCTCGGGCAGAAATAATTATTATTTCAATGTCAGACTTTTTTATCCATAGAATAACATTGTCTGTCAGTTCGTATATATGGAAAAACTGTAAAAAAAAAAAAAAATATGACTCAGATAAAGATATCTGGCGTGGGATAAAACAGTTCAACGCCGTTTCGATTCAAAAGGGCTGTAAAAGAGATCCACAGGTCACGCTTCCCACCAGGCAAGAACGCTTGGCCTGGTCGGAAGATTCTCCCTTTTCATTGGACTTAATCTTCTCCTATATGCGACACATTATAGTTTTCCGACATCCACGTGAACGAAGTCGCGGGCAAAGCTAACGGAAAAGTAGGTAAATATAAGGGAGATTAGCAGGATTCAGTATTTAGCCGCAATTCTAACATATGACGAAGTAACTTAATGAAGTGTAAACTCCCGTCGCACCCTCAATCCGTTGTCGGGTACAATGCATACCCAGTACAAACAGAGTGGGGTACATGAACAAGTAAAACGGATATACTCCATAAAGCTTCCTGTACAAGTGTCGCTTACTTGTTCTGAACGCACTCCAACATTACTGAGAATTTGGCCTCATGTGGAGCCCATATGATAGCACGGTGTAAAACGATTTTTTTAAATCAAAATACGCAACGTCAAACTGCACCCCAGCATCTATCGCAGGCACCACCTTCGCCATAAAGTTGAGAATATTGGTGGCAGTGCTTCACACCGGTCGGAACCCATGCTGCGCATCCGATAGCTCTCCGCGTACCTGCTCCTGCAGATATGGCTGCGCTGGATGGCAGACTCAAACACTTTAGCCGGCGTCGACCGCAAGGCAAACGGTCTATGACTATAACCCACTGACTTCAGATCCTGCTTTTCCCTTGGGTACAGGAATGACTCTAGTGATCTTCCATTGGGTTGGAAATGTCGACGAATGAAGACAAATATTAAAAATAAGGAGATGTTTCACGAGCACCCTACTACAGTCTTTAAAAATAAATGCTGGTATACCATCCGGACCCACTGAACGCTTCGGTTTTAGGTGATCAAGTGCGTCTCTAACGTCCTTAAGGCTCAGCGAGTCAAGTTGTACCCGCGCCCTGCTCACCGCTCCCGCCGCCACCGCTGCGGTCACTTGTGGGCTGCTTGTAGGTCTAGTCGTGGCGGTTCCCTGCTGTATACCGATTTGAAAAACCTCGCGAATTGTGTAGCACACTCGTCGTCAGATAAATGCTGACCATCTTTTATAGTTTGCCTGGTGGCACTTTTCTTTGATCGTATGTATTGCCAGAATGATTTCGGATCTTTGGCACACTGACATTGGATTTTATTTTGGTGTAGTATGTGTGCAGATTTTATGGATTTTTCAATTAGCACTCTAAACCTGGAATATTCTTCATAATCACTACAAATTTTAGTTGTTTTGAACATCTTCTGAAGTCTAGGTTTATTATAAGTTTTAGGTCTCTTATTATTTCGCTCGTGTATCATTTCGGGTAAATTAACCGTGACTTTAACCTAAGTTTTTTGTTGGGAACACATTCATTCAAAATATCATTAATATTTCTATGAAATAAATCCAATATTGCTTCCAAATCGTTCATCTCATACATACTACTCCAATCGATAGAAACCAACCTGGAATAAAGCAATTGATAATCCGCCTTATAGAAGTTCCACTGTGGTCTACTATTACTTGTATTTACTTTACTTTTTCTTTTATTCAATAAAATATTATTATTATTTTTACGTGTCTTGTCATTTCTCGGGACTCCGGACCTTTAGAAGGCGTACGAGGGGCCAAAGTCTACTCGCAGAGGCCCATTGGACGTTTTTAATTAAATGAGGCGCCAACCGACGATTATCCCTCTATGTACTATGTAAGTGGACCCAAGAACCACCCCCGGTTGATGTAGGACTATTGCAGGATATGGAAGCAAAGAGATTGGACTATGGGTTTGGGTGGCTTAAGTTAATTGGTGACCTGGAATTATGGAAGGACTATGGCCCCTGCCTGATCAATGTTTTACATGTACATGGGTAAAAGGGCAGGGGGTTACTTGCACACTCAATAATGGGCCCCCGAAAACTGTCAGTAGCACATAGTGACGTAGCGACTATGGGGCAACATGTCCTGAGGTGCTTGAGGAGTGGAAAGGTATTCCACGGCTTTCAGAACAATCTCAGAGCCCGGAAGATGGTCAAGATCCCTACGAGCACTTCCTGGAGTACTTCCTTCCCCCGAGCACGTTGCTCTTGCGAATCTCCACTCAAGCCGGCCAATTAAGGCAAAAATGAGGTGGGAGCTCTGTTCGTCGTCAGTGGCCAATAAAGGCAAGCCAGAGATGAGGAACAAGATTTCTCCCGGAACATAGGGTCCGTGGGGTCGCTACTGCCCAACAGCTCGTCACATGCTGCCCTGCGGCTTTCTGCATCTCTCTTGGTCTGGCTCCTCATCCTAGACCTGACCAGGCGCGCGTGAGTCTACGGCGACGGAGGGGGAAGGAAGCGGGGGCAGCGGCGGCGGCGGGGTCGGGGAGGCCTGCGGGCCGCGCGAGGCGCACGCTCACCGCGAGACGCGGGTTATGCGCGTCAACGGGCACAAGCGGCTTGTCGGCCGCCACCATTATCACTTCTCCGATAAAACCTGTGCTCAGAACAAAATCCAGCTGACGACCTAACTATTGGGTACTGTGTTACTTTGAGTGAACTCGCAATACGATACAAAAAAAATATATAAAAAAACTCCAATCATAATTACTTCTATATCTATCACATAGTTTTTCTTTCTGAATAAAATCATGAACCTACTCATTCTCAGAACTACCTGGTGAGATTTACACAACACAAGAACAAAAATCTATAATTTAAATGAACTGTTGCACAAACCATTTCGAAAACGCAGGTATCTATCGAAAAGTCCGCGATAGGTATTTGTCGCAACTCATACCGGTGTGTGGCCACTAGAAACGCGCCTCCCTGTCTCCTCTATTGTGTGACCGACCTTCCGCTCGATCACACCAAAGGATTTGAAATCCCGGTGGGACAATTTCTGGATCTTCTATGGAATCATTGCAACCAGATTCCGTGATTGCGTATAAATCTGAATTTAATGTTTTCATACTTCCTCTGAACTTGTCTAACGGGTCATCATCATCATCATCAGCCTATAACGTTCCCACTGCAGGGACACGGCCTCCTCTCAATGAGAGGGAGTGGGCTATAATCCACCACGCGGACCCAGTGCGGATTGGTAGATATCACATGTCTTCGAATTTTTGGTTCTAGGACATGCCAGTTTCCTCACGATGTTTTCCTTCACCGTTTTGAGAGCAGTGGTGATGAAATAAATTACACAAAGTAATGCGCCTGTCTGGGTTTGAACCCACGACTTACTGTTCGTAAGTCGGGGTTGCCACCACTGGGCCACCGCTGCTGTAACGGGTATAAGGTATATAATATCGATGGTATTACTTTGGCGTATTTTTGGGTGACTTGCGAAACCAAATCCTCTCACTGAATCTCGCGTTCATGGGCCAGATTTCTGCCTGATTCAATATATCGAAGCATTGTTAAGGCACCCCCCAATGAACGACGAGTAATCTCGCGCCGTTTTATGCTTGATTTTATCCAATTTGGTGAGTACATCTGGGCCGCATACCTTTTTTTATATAATCGGTTATGGCTTCAGGAGTGGTTTCCGGATGTACAAACATGAAGGTGTTTTTTCCGTTCCGTAGCTTGAATCAATCAATCTGCCTAGCCTTTTCCCAACTATATTGGGGCCGGCTTCCAGTCAAACCGGATGCAGCTGAATACCAGTATTTTCGTTGCTTGAATACTCTTCAGTATTTGTAACTAGTCCCACGTCTTTAGGTAGCCTGTTAACTTTTCTATTCTGAACTGTCGTCCGGCCCGATTCGTTATCCTATATCTGTGCTTTATTTAGTTCTTTAGCCTCTATTGGGTTAAGAGTTCAACTGCTACTAATGAGACATATATGTAGAATATTAATTGTTATCGAACTCCTAGAGTCTTTGTAACGGACGGGTGGTTAGCAATTTACGTCTTTTTTTTCTGTAATACAACAGACTTTGTGGCCGCACCTTTGTTTACCTTTTGCGTTTTGACGTAGGTATGTTTAGTTGTTTTCTTAGGCATGTTCAAACTGCTCGATTGATTAACGACTTCTGCAAAAATAAAGGTAAAAGGAGGATTGTTGTTGTATCTCGAGTTTGCCTGCCCTGGGACAGCTTAGCATCGACTTTTTCTTCGAGCACCATCATGATCTTAATTATGTTGTCCAACTCGGTTTTTGTTTAGGAAAATTGGTTTAGAAAGAGTGTTATTGCATTTTCTTGGCTGTCTATGCGAGATACCATATCAGATCTAAATTATTTCAATTCGTCAAGCAGTAATGAATCCGAATCCATAATTATGAGTGAAAAACGAGCCTGACTCCCACGCTGAATGTTTACGTTATTCATGGGTGTAATGCTGGTGATCTTGTGTGTATTTGTGCTGACTGGGGTTTCACTGTTCCGTCTTTTTTGGTTTTGGACACATTCCGGAATACATTCCGGGCACACCCAGTTTTTCTTATATTATGCCTGAGTATACGCCTTAAACGCGTCTATATTTATTTCAAAACAAGCTTAGTCAAACTTGTTCTTGCATTTGTCATTCGAGCATTCCATATAGAAATCTATTATTAATGACCCACAAGCGCCACAATTAGTAGGCATTTTTAGTGGTCTCATAAAAGGTGTAAATGCCGCACACTCCGTGATTCACTGTGGCGCGACAGAGACGAATTATTTGTTTTTCGCAGCCCGTCTCTTTTCCTCGAGGTGAGAAAGAGCATAACTCGGCGTTTTCGAACAACACGATGCAGCGATGTTGCGCTCGCGAATAAATTCACTTCACTTTCGTACTTATTACACTTTTTGGCCATACAGGAGCCATTATTGCATACATTAACAGGGAGCAGGCATGTGAGGAATATGAAAAATAGATATTTTAAGAAACTATTGCCGTCGTCTTACTTCAAGTCTGCCCCCCAAGAGTGCGATAGGGACAGCTGCACCTTAGACCGATTATATCACAAAAAATTTACGAGATTGACATTTCGTATTCGCCATTTTTCTCCTCGAAAACTGAGCCGATTCAATTATTTTTTTTACATTAAAATTTTAAGGAAGAGTATGTCTAGGTTTCTATCATTTTCTTTTATGTTAAAAACTTTTCAAATTTGTGTGGTAGTCCTCTAATCACGGCGGTAAAAATGGGGCATTTATGTAATCTTTGGAGAGTCATATTTTCTTTACCAATAAGTTGCTGAAAAAAAGGAAATAACAGGGACGTGTCTACAGCAGACCTTGATTTTATGAGAAAAAAAAAAGATTGCTCTAGAGGCATTATTCAGGAACAAAAAAAGGGAATACATTTGTATGCAGAATCGCAGGCTCTGTTCCCTCTTAATTCACCAAATTTTAATACTATTATTGGGTAAAACAACACGAAACACGTCTGCACGGGCCGCGCGACTTAAGATCAAATTTCAGATTTACATCTTCTTCTAATCTTCTACGAAGCCTTTTATCAACTATGTTGGGGCCGACTTCCAGTCTTACCAGATGCAGCTGGATACCAGTATTTAACATGGAGCGATGCACCTATCTGACCTCCACAATCCAGTTTATATGACAGAATTGAAAAAAAAAAAACAATACAATAATGAAGATGCATGGTGAGATACGTATCATGAGGTATTTTTATGACCCTGCCATAGGTATAAAACTCAGAAGGCTTTATAACTTGAAAGATAGGGAAGTGTTCGGTAAATAAATACAGGAATGTAAAGATAACGACAATAATTGCTTCTATTTGTTTAATGATTAGGGTGTAGGCAAGATTAACAACATATGTAGGCTTTTTAATTTAGAGCAGGTAGGTAGTCGAAAAAAGTTCAAGAAATACAAGTTAAGAGTCCTATTACATTTTTTTACGGAAATTCATGATTTTTGACCATGTAATTTTCAGCAGCAGTAAGATATTTTAATAATTTGATTATAATAACTATAGTGCCATTCTTTTTCTTGTAAGTTGGAGTTACACATTATTTTCGTGTAATTTGCTGAATTGACGCGGATTATATAGTACTTTAATTTAATTTATTGTAATTTTGTCTTATTATATTGAGATACAAAAACTAATGAAACGTATTCACTGTAGATTGAAGTTTTATATCATATTAGTTTATTGGATTTAATTGTGTTTATTTGGAATATAATGGACATGAAAATCAAGACATTTATTGGTTTTCTTTACGAATTTTCCCTGAAAACTCAAGGAATTTAAAGAAATTCTAGAACTCCAATAAACAAGTAAAACATTAAAATTATCGTTTAGTAACTTTCGCTTTTATTTGAACTGAATGAAACAATGTGAATTTGAGCGTCAAAGTTCCATTGCCAACGTATTTCCTTGTAAACTGAGTTCGTAAAATATTCATAGTAAATTACACGACAAGAAAAGTTAAAATTTGTAATTCCAACTTACAATAAAGAGAATGGCACTATCGTTATTCATAATCAAATAATTCAAATATCTTACTGCTGCTGAAAATTACAACGACAAAAATCATGAATTTGCGTCAAAAATGTAATAGGACTCTTAATATTACCAAATTACATTAAAATTCATGTTTTAACAGAAAACCACGTCTTTTTTTTTGGTTTATTTTAAATAAACCAAAAAAAAGTCGTGGTTTTCTGTTTTTCTTTTCTGTAACAACGACGACTAGATTTTTCTCAACTTTTATTATATTTTACATGGAAAATTTTAGAGCACAAACATAAACTATTTGATTAGATAATGCAATATTTTGCATTTAAACTTCATGTTGTGGTTTGTCCGACTGCCCTAGCAGCAGGTTAATATTTTTCGAGGCCTAATTGGCTTGATGGCTTTGAATATATGAAGTGTCATTAGATTCGTCTTAATTATGGGAGTGACATAGGTTATATATTGCACCTGCAAAACAAAAAAGAGAGAAAGGTTTTTATTAAATAAATTACTATCAAATAAAATCTAGTAATGAGTTAATTCTAAATATATGTCTATACATATATAAATAAAACCAAAAAGCCTTAAAAAAAGCAAATTATTTAAAAAAAACCGTCTGCAAAAATACATAACTGAAAAGCGAAAAACAAGTATTGAACTTCGTTTTTGTAAGGTGTCCCAGGCGTGTCAGTGACAGCTCGGCCCGAGTCAACTGGGCCCGAATAATAATACCAGACACTACGTCGTCAAAACGCCCAAAAAAGTGGTGTGTACTGTCGGCAAGAAAAGTATCTTATAATATTAAGGGTTTTGTTTATTAAATTGATAGAATTTTAATTTTTATGAATAATTGTAATGATTTAATTAAAATTCGTTTTTTTTTTTTTTTTTTTTTGCATATTGTTATTTTTAAGGAAATAATTGAATGCTATGAACTTGTTACGCAATAAAGACAGTTTTTAATTATTTAAATACTTATCAAAACAGAAATCAGAATCGCAGGAATCGCCTTCTAGTCTTTTGTGTTCTAGAAATCTAGACTATTGTAAATGTGATGTGCAAAAGAGTAAAGATAGAAAACTTTTCTACTGTCACCGATGTGTCATTTTCTTAGCAAATAAACGCTTGTCGTTTTTATCCAGACAATATAGGTATCATATAGGTATACTATTTGAAATAGGTGTTGTGTATCATTATGTTTACCCGCTTTGTATGTAAATAATAAACCAAACCTTTGAGAAAAAAAAATCGTAATGATTTATTTTATAATATCGATTTTCCTTCTGACTGTACAAATCACCGTAATCGGGAGTGTAATATGTTATGATTCGCGTCCAGTTGACTCGGGCCGAGCTGTCACTGACCCTCGCAGGCGGGGACAAACAAAAGTTACATCATAAATGTTTCAGGTTATTGGTTTGACCCCGCCTGCAATACCTTACAAAAAACAAAGTTCATTGCTTGTTTCTTCATTAAAATTCAATCCAATTCTTCCTTATTATCAAGTAAAAATAAGAGGTACGAAATAATAAATTTATTAAGTGTACCATACATTTGTTTACGTCTATATTTATAAATCCTCAGACAGCCTTAAGCATAACTTATCTTTTTAATATTATAATTGCTTACACAAAACAGCTTTGCATTGTTGACTAACATCATCATTTTAGTTTGTCTCTTTTAAGATTTGAGATTTATTTATCTCTTTAAGATAGTATAATTAATTCAACATATTATATCTAGTAGTCATTAGATATATTATTGTAATTAAAATGAAGTTTAACTTCTGCTTTTAGTGAAAAAATAATATGCAATTTTCTTGTATTATTCAGACAGCTAAGATGTCGAGGGTCAAATTTTTCGTTTTAAAATATGAGACCTATGTCTATATAGTGGACCTCGTAATTGCTTTATCACTGTAAGGTTTGTGCCTATCCTGCCCTCTGTATCGCACAACATACAGTCTACATAAGTGCGAGTTTCACCAATTAAACTGAATGCGATCAGCACATCTAAACCGTATTCAAGAACTACCAGTGTCAATATTCCATAGAAAATAATGACACTCTTATATGCTGATCAATTTCATTGGTGAAATTCGACCTAAGTGCACCACCGCCGACGCCGTGGAAGTGGCGAAGTTTTGGGGAAACAAGATCTGATTTATGTACAGTCGTGTCAGTGACACTTAGAAGAAGGAGACCCTAAGGTTCAATGTCCCTTGCACTTCATAAAAGACAACATTTTGCTGTATGATAGTTAAATAGTTATAACCTTAATGACGTATCGATTGAATGGGACTTTACTGTCAAAAGTGATAAAGCCAATATGAGGTCGACTACATTTCTACTTATACCAATTTTGTATGTTTTTTATGTTCTTGTTTTATGTTTTTATGTTCTAGGCAACTTCTTCACCTATGACAATAATTATTTGTAAAGCCAAGAACGCACATGTCATGCCAGTAGCAAAAAAGTATAATTATAATTTTATTTTCATAAACCTACATTTTAAGGAGAGAAGACAATGAATTACTTCAGTAACTTAGATCCTTATAGTAGTTAGACTGAGTATATGCTCGATTTTGTGAAACTCTTGACACCCAAACTTACTGCCAGTCACATTGTGAAGCCTATCTTGTTGTTTAAATGTTGGTGAGAATAAAGATAAAATAATTAAAAAATAATATTAATTAATTATGAAAAGGAAAGTATGAAAGTAACTTGCTTGCTAGTATACCTACCATAAAAACTTCTGATTGGTGAATGTCGAAATGACATCTTAACTGCTTGCGTACACTTGTGCACTTTACTGGTGTGTAGAATAAATCATAATAATATATTATTTACATAAAAATCAGAAGGGTTTCCGTATAAGCAGCTTATAATGTTTCGACTGCTGGCCCAGTGCGATTTGGAAGGGTCTTAGGCATAAGGTCAATGCTTTTGAAAAGGTGAAGAAAGGGTTGACCCCCAAGTTAAGGCGGAGATTTTAGTGTCTAATTCGACCCCGAGTTGTTAATCCACTTGTAGACAGAGGTTGGAGGGTTAACGGCTTAACCCGCCTTTCACTGCCTTTGACTTCTATAAGCCAGTATTCACGGCAGTCTTTAATGAAAAAAAAAACAATGTTGGTTTAGAACCCTAAAATTTCTTATGTTTATAGAAAATTTGCTTGTGTTTAATTGATAAAACTGCTAACTCTCCGATAAAAAATTCAACAATATATATAATAAATAAGACAAGGTTTAAAATATGTACCGATCCATACGTATTACTGATCCATCCATACTATAAGAACCAATATTATAAATGCGAATGTAACTAGTCCTTAGAGGTTGAACGGATGTCGACTAAATTTGGTACACTCACACAGGTAGACCATGACCTGGGTTAGGACATAGGATACTATTTATCCCAGTAGTACGTTCCCGAGGCAGAATTTTACGTACTACCCGCAGTTGACGCCGGGGGTAAAAACTAGTACAGAATAAATACTTTAAAATATTTAAATCAACATTTAACACCTCATTTAGAAACTCATTATGTTTCTCGTCACTATCATAATTATTATTGTATATAGGTAGGTACTGTAGACAGGAAGTAACTACAGTCACGGTAAACAAACCTTACCTATTATTAACCACCTCGCATACTATGCGACATGCGCCTGCGACGGCTCGGTGACTATACGCAACGATAGGCTGCGGCCGAAAATGTTCGTATATTTTGTTCAAAGTTCCACATACTTTGGCATCGAGTTGCAGTCACAACCACGGGCTCGGGGAGTCGCTCTATCTCGTCGCAGCGTCTAGATGCACAGTGCAGGCGCACACCATGCGACAGGTCAGCGTGTTATCGTCGAGCTGTCACAGTCCATGTCGCATAGTGTGCGAGGTGTTTTAGAGGAAAATTCAGCGAGGAAAACCATGATAAAAATTCTAGTTTGTTGGATGGTCGGCAGGTCGTGTTTCTCACCTTGATACTGAATTCTGCTTACATTTGATTAGTATTGGTGATAATAATTATTATGTTAGTAGCATTCGAATTGATCGTTCAAATATTTTTGATTTGTTATTCGGGTTTTCGTCTAAAATGTTGATTTTTCGCATTAAATACTAAGTTCAAGTTCAAGTTATAGTCCTAGTTTGAGGCTATTTGGAAGCAATTGATATTAAACGATGAAAAAAAATATATTAATAAAGTTAGTTCTTTTTTAGAAACTTTGACAGAAAAATATCAAGACTTGGTACGATGTCTTAACCATAAGAACGTAGCATATGCATGACAGGGATAATTATTAATTAATAATTGCTCTATGCATAAGTGATGTCAATAGCAGACGTAAAAATAGCAATGATCGCAGATCAAAAAGGGACAAATTGAATGTAAATGCTGCTCTTGAAATTCAATTGATCAAAAGCAGATGTAATCTAGATTTCAATATTTTCCATTTATAAATAACTAGCTTCGCCCCGCAGTTTCACTCGCATAAGTCTCGATCCCGTGGGAATAATGGGATAAAAATTAAGAAGTGTATATTAGAGTGCCGCTAGCGGCACTTTAGGCACAAGAGAATTTAATGTTTTACAGCGAACTAACCTCAACAATCAAACAAAATGACAAGTAACAGTGACTCAGTGACAGTGACAATGTAATACTTACGGTACTTAAGCCGGGCCGTGGCAACTCCACTATTATTATGCCTATACTCTATACACTGCCTTAAAAGTATCCTATCTCCTATTCCAGGTCGTGGTCTACCTGTGTGCAAAATTTCATCCAAATCCATTCATTTTAGCGTGAAATCTTAACAAACAAATAAACAAACAAACACACATTCGCATTTATATTATTACAAGCTGCGCCCGCAGTATCACCCGCGTAAGTTTCTATCCATATAAAAGTATTCTATGTCCTATTCCAGGTCATGGTCTACCTGTGTGCCAAATTTCATCCAGGCTACAAAATGGCCGACACAATTCAAATTAAAAATCGAATCAATATTTATGAAAGAGAACCAATATGGCCAACATTATAGTTGCAAGTTGACACTGTTCTATTTTGCAGTATGAATGAGTGCTTAAATACCCACTTTAGTCGATTACTCGGTAATCATAGGCAGTAAAGATAGAGGCTATCTTTACAAGGCCTGGTAGTTGCATGTAGGTAACTGTAAAGCGTAAAGCCCAGTGCGGGTAATTAAATGGCGGTGTTTAGCAATATTTAAATGTCGAACAACGCAGCCGGTATCTTGCTTCACTATTGGACGATTTAACATTCATTTTGGGATGTTGGTGAAGAACTTAGTGTATGGTTGAAAGATTTCGTACACATATTGTTGGTATTGCAGGGCTATCCTCTTACATTTAAAGTCCAGTCTTCTTTATTCCCCCGTGTCGTATACTTTTTACATAATAATTATGTGAATTTATTTAATTAATTTTCGGAATCGTATCAGTAGTTCCGAAGATACTCTCTACGTGCAAACACCTCTTTATATAATATTTGTATAGAAACTGATACCGATACAATGTAGAAAGTAATTTTACGCAATCCATATCTCGTGCTTATATAGGTACGGTCTACCCATCTACTAAAGCCTCTTTAAATTTTGCACGTGTAGCCAATAATACTGAAAAACTCATAAGTACCGCTTAAAGAACCTATCAACCTACCCTTGTGCCCTGTCTAAGAAATCCACCCAGTACAATATTTTTTAGGGTTCTGTACCTCCAAAGGAAAAAAACGGAACCCTTATAGGATCACTTCGTTGTCCGTCTGTCAGTCTGTCGAGACCCATTTTGTCAGGAATGCCTGGAGGTATCAAGTTAGTTAAAATCTATGGTGCCATGGAGCTCTAAAAAAATCAAGCTTCTAAGTCAACGCAATAAAAAATACCATTTATTATGTGATATATTTTGATACTCGAACAAATCAAAGCCTACAGGGTACTTCACGTTGATCTAGAATCATGAAATTTCGCAGGAAGCAAGGTCTTATTGCACAAGTAAAGGAAAATTTCCGAAAATAGTAGTTTTAACAAAAATTTTATTTTTTGCGATTTCTATCTTACATTTTGCAGTTGGAGAATCGACCGTGACGTATCGATATGAGGGAGAAAATGTTTTTCAACTACAAAGTTAAGTTTGTTTTGGGATAAATTCATCCCAACTACGGGAAACCTTCTTTGTGCGTGGTCCAACATGCATTTGACCGGTTTTTCTTTCGGAGGCAGATATCACACTAATATTATAAAGGCGAAAGTTTGTGAGTGTGTATGTTTGTCTCTTCTTCACGCTAAAACTACTGAACGGATTTTGATAAAATTTGGCACACAGATAGGTTATAACCTGGATTAACACATAGGATACTTTTGATCAAAACTTATGCGGGTGAAACCGCGGGGCGCAGCTAGTTTATTAATAATTGCCAAACCATGCAATCAATGTAGTGACATTGAAAAGTGAAAACATTACATTAAGTATATATTATAGTCTTAAAATCTATGCTGATTTCACAGCAGATTATTCCTAAATACACAATGATAAGAAGCTTACATTTTAATTTAAACATGCTTGTTTTTACAAGTTTTTTTTAATGATTCTATTTTTCTAAATGATTTTAATATTTCATTAATGCAAGCAGCTTCAGATTTAAGACTGTCTCCTTAAAGACAATTTAAACTATCATCGAACAGTTTTACGTGACTCAAATGAGTAAAACTCACGATAATAATAAAGAAAAACGATAATAAGAAACGTTATTTTCTCTTATCTTTTATTAAATAAAGAAACTAGGTACTTGAAAGTTTATCTTAAGAGACTAGTTGACAGTAAGAAAAATACCGTATGAATTCTGTTTTGTAGAATGGTTCTGAGCTAAAATTATCAAAACTTAAATTAGTTTTGTAAACATTTATTTAGATAAATTAATATTTTTGTAATGTCGTGATAGATTGGTGGTTAAGTCCCCACCTCATGCATCTGAGGCTAGTACTTAACCACCGGTTGAAATCCGGCAAATGTCAATGTGACTTTTTCAATTGTTAGATATAGGTATATATATTAATTATGTAAATGGTATGTATCTAATTTCCAATTCATAATAAATATTTGTGTGCAAAATAGAGCGATATTTCATCATTTAATTTAGTAATATTGAGATTTTTTTTAAAACAGCGAAATATTTGCAACGTTGCCAACTATCAGAATGCACCGCTGAAATATTTATACGAGTAGGTATTTTGAGAAAAATAAACCCCAAGAAATATTACTAATTGGTTGTTCAAAAACTGTCAATAAGCCTATTATTAATATTTTTTTAATTGTGGCCACTTGTTTTTTACAAAACAGGCTAAATTCTAGCCCATCTAGGAGAACAGTACTCAACCCGTCTTTATTGTATAGCTGCACCTAAAAAAATACATTTAAGCAACATTTATAAACTTTGCAATCCTTTTTGAAATAAACTATTTGATGAAACTATCTGACATAATGTATTTCGATTTCGTAAGACCATAGGTAATAGTTGTCCCATACATTTAGATTGAGTAGAAACACATTGAAGTTCTGTATTGGACAATTAATATTTATTTTGCGATTACAATGTTGGTCCCATGGAGAAAATTGTTCAGTTTGATGGTCCACACCCTTAAATATGACCACACCTCTCTGATGCATGCAGTTTATCATTGCAGTAGGTACCCCCGTCAACCAAACCAAACAGCGATGCTTGCTTGCTTGATGCAGCGATGAACCAAAATGAAATGAGAAGGTATCGTAGTTGGGCTTCCCCGCACAAACCTATTGAAGGAGCTCTATTATTACCTACATCAATAATTACCTAGGTCTGGTCACGAGCATAAATATTTGCTACATAGGTGTTAGTAGTACGCACAAAAATAAGTAGGTTTTAGTAACAACTGTCAGAAAACAAGACGAGTTACATATATTGATTTAACATAATATAACATAACGCCTTGTTTTCCCGAAGGGTTGGGCAGAGGTGTACCTGTAGGAGGTACACCCACATATTGATTTACTTAAAGTTTATTGTTTATTTCTCTGCAGGTGTAAACCTTGCCAATACCTACACAGAAAAAGGAGTATCAACTTTGCACATTTCACTCACACTAGAAAAATGGTGGCATTAATACGTCATAATAATTCCTGTACACCCGTGTTGCTACCGCGCTCATGCCGTTCAATGTTTGGACACATCTTTAGGTAATATGAAAAAGCAATAAAAAATTGCAATAGACACAAATGATTAAGAACCGGTTTATTAACATCTCGAGTCGATTACCTGTTGATTCGGCGATGAATTTTAAATTACTACCAGCATTGGGTCAAGTTTAACCACTTCTTGTGTGTAATACGTTGTGACGTAGCAAAAAGTATTGTGTCGTCTTCGTTTTTTGCAAGAATTTTGTTTCTTTTTTGTAGCAGGTTACAGTACTCGACGTGTTATAAAGCACATAATAAAAAGCCATTTATTAATAAAAAACATGAAAAATTCTCACTTCAAAATAATATTATAAATAAAATAAACGGCTAATAATACATATAAGAGTATACTAACAATACTAAACTACTAATTCTAACTAATATTATAAATGTGAAAGTGAGTTTGTTTGTTACGCTTTCACGCTAAAACAGCTGAACGGATTTGTATAAAATTTGGCACACGGGTAAACCATGACCTGGATTAGGATATTCCCACGGGAGTTATGCGGGTGAAATAACGGGGCACAGTTAGTGGTTAAATGGTATGTTACTGTGTAAATCATGGACCCGCTGGGCTATAGGCCTCCTCCAACTGTCTCCTTTTGTCTCTGTTTTCAAATTGCTTGCCTTTCAGCGTTTACCGGTTACTTTTGTTTACCTATCAGTCGGTCGGTCTTTGGGTCTGCTTCTGACGATAAGGCACTTAAATACCCTTTATTAATAAACCCAACCCCAATGCCACAGTCAAACCCGAGGTTTGACTTTGGCATTGGTTTATGCCAAAGTCAAACCTCGAAAAATGTATGGTTAAACGGAAGTTAATTTTCTAATGTCCCTCATGTAGCCTCATCTAGTTTTAAAAATATGAATGATTAATATGTAAAAGTATTCGTTTGTACAAACATACTTACAGGATTAAAATCGTTTATCATAAAACATAATATAACATCACACCGCCTGATTTCCCCAGGGGTTAAGCAGAGGTGTACCAATAGTACACCCATATTTCGTCTGTAATAGGGGGCGAGCATAATATGCTCGCCCCCTATTACTGCCATCTGCTGCTACAATATTATTGCCATCAATCGGGCACAAATCCATGCTCCAAGCTGCTACTGAGAAATTCCAGATGGAAAACCCAATAAAACTATGCCCGACTGGGGAATCGAACCCGGGACCTCATGGTCATCTGTAGCACTTGCGACCACTAGTCCAACGAGCAGTCATCATTTATCATTTATAATTTAATGGTTGTTTCTTTATATCGAGTTTTTACTATGACTTTTTTCATTTTGTTTTTTTTTTTTTTAAATGAGGGTAGAGTTACAAATACGACGCTCTATAAAGCCGATTTTTTTCCCACACCCCATTGCCATATCAACAGTCACACTCACTGTTTTAGTAGGTACATATTATTTATTGAATTTATTTTATTTTACCTATACAACTAACATTTCAATTAATATTCATTGATTAAATCTTCGTTTCCAAATTGTATTTATGAACAGCTTCGAATATTTTGATTTATTTATGTACACACAGAAAAATATATACAGATAAGACATAATCATAATTATGAGTACAAAGGTACTGCTTATTTCTTAAGAAATTTCTTCCAGCAGACCTGCGACAGGAGAAATGAGAAAGAAATGTAGACAATAGTGTTTCTTTCTATTTCTATATTCATAATATTTGCGCAAACAATAAAGACGCGGCTTAAATCTCTATTTTTATTATAAGCCCTTATTAACGGTAAGAATAAAGATTTGAGCCGCGTGAACGAAGTGAACGACGGGTGGTGGGGGGTTTTATCGGAATAAATACCTAGTTTCCATTAAAACTGTTTGATGACACTTAAAAGCAGATTTTTTTATCATTTTACATAGAAACTAGTCAAATTGAAAAATATCGCACTCTATCTAGAGATCTTAGGATGTATATATATCGGTGGCGGTAATCTCTCGCGTCCGGCCCTGGTCGAGGCCATGGTATGGAGCGAGAGGGCATGGAAGGCCGTCACCTCCTTCTGCGAAGCAGTCATGCTCGTGAAGGAGGAGGCGGAACGCGTGAGGGAGAGGCAAACATTTCACGCCCTCACGCCCCTAGCCGCCGCGCCGCTGGAGACCAGGCCCTCAAGTCTGCTATTACAATAGTGTCAGAATGGTCTATCAATGATTTCATAATTGTTGATTTTGACAAGTTTGGTAATCTACTAATATATTGGCGTCATTATGAATTTCCAATGGTCAGCCACTGACAGTCCATTGATAGAAATGGCATCTATTGGTAATCTCGTACATAAAGACAAATGTATGAATGACTTAAGCGGTAATCTGCTAAAACTGTGACAGTTCCTTTGATCAGTAACCTACCATGAGAACGTCATTGTGCAGTCATTGCTTGTAATTCGTTACGAGTATCGTGTTTGTGGAATACAATGATCAACCAATGATCGACCATTATGAATTTAGCAGATTTCGAACTTTCAAAATGACAATGGGATCGTGTTGGAATGACGAATTTATAAAAATAGCAGACTTGGGCCCCTGAGCGTCGGGAATCGCAGGCCGATTCCCAGCCACCGTAGTCGCGGGCTTGCGGACGGTGAGAATAGAATAATAGAATAGAATAGAATAATATTTATTTCTAAGTATATGGTACATTGAGATCTAAAATTTAACATTGATTCACATATATTATACTACCATTGCTGGTGTAGAAAAATAAAATAAAATAAGTGCATGCAAATCGTAGACATAATTACAATAAAAGTTATATAATATTAATTATATGTCAAAAAGCATAGAATATTAATTACAATGTCAAAAAGTATGATTTAAAAATTCATTAACGGAATAGAAACACATGTCTAAGAGCCAAGTAAACATTTTACATTTGAATTTATTATATGGTAACATTCTCAAGCCAGGTGGTATATTATTATACATTTTTACTGTCATACAATTGGCATTTCTACTGTATAGTTGCAATCTCTGAGGAGCAATGGGTAGCTCACCATCCGATAAGGGCCAGGCCCGGGTCGACCCATCATCTACCCCGGTCACCAGGGAGAGTGGAACAGGCGAGAGATGTCGTGCGGTGTCCCACAGGGATCGGTCCTGAGACCGCATCTGTGGGACATCGGAATCGACTGGGTGCTGCGCGCTGACCTCCCCAATCCCGTCCCGTCAGCGTCGTTTGTTACGCTGACGACACGTTGGTCCTGGCGCAAGGGAGGTCGCACCAGGCGGCGGTTGAACTAGCGACACACGGGGTTGCGACAATCGTGGCCAGAATCCGGCAGTTGGGACTCGAGGTGGCCTTGCACAAGTCCGAGGCCATGTGTTTTCATGGTCCTCGGAACGCGCCACCGTCGGGTTCCCAAATAACGGTAGGAGGGGTTCACATCGGCGTCGAGTCGACGATGAAGTACTTGGGACTCGTCCTCGACAGTCGGTGGAACTTCGTGGAGCACTTCCGACGTTTGGCTCCCAGACTGGACCGGGCCGGGGCTGCCTTGAAGCGGCTCCTGCCCAATCTAGGGGGTCCAAACGCCTCTTGCTGGAGGCTATACGCGGGGATCGTGCGGTCCATGGCCCTGTACGGGGCACCGGTGTGGGCGCATTCGTTGAGGCGGCGGCCTGCCCGCCGGTTGAACGCGTCCCAGAGGGTCATGGCCACCCGGCTGGTCCGGGGATACCGCACGGTCTCCGGTGAGGCGGCGAGCCTCCTTGCCGGATTGCCGCCATGGGATCTGGAGGCAAAAGTCCTCGCGCATATTTGGGAGTGGCACGGGGAGGCGAAACGCCGGGGCTTGACTCCGATAACGCGAGAAATTGCGGCACAGCGGACAGAGCTCTGACGGGATCTCATGGCGGCATGGAGAGTGCGATTGTCGCAACCCAGTGCTGGGCACGCCACTATTGCGTCGATAAGTCCCCTCTTTGAGGAGTGGCTGGAGAGGCGCCACGGCGTCCTCACCTTCCGCCTGACGCAGGTCCTCACTGGACACGGCTGTTTCGGGAGGTACCTGTTTCGGATAAGGCGGGAGGAAACGCCCGGGTGTCATCACTGCGTGGATCGCCCGGAGGACACGGTGGAGCATACGGTGGAGGTATGCCCGGCTTGGGCAGAGCACCGCCGTGTCCTCGTGGAGGCGATCGGTGGCGGGGATCTCTCGCGTCCGGCCCTGGTCCAGGCCATGGTACGGAGCGAGAGGGCATGGAAGGCCGTCACCTCCTTCTGCGAAGCAGTAATGCTCGCGAAGGAGGAGGCGGAGCGCGTGAGCGAGAAGCAAATTTCGCGCCCTCACGCCCCCAGCCGCCGCAGGAGGAGACGCCCCGGGCGTCGGGAATCGATCGCGGATTTCCGGCCACCGTAGGCGCGGGCTTGCGGACGGTGAGCAATGGGTAGCTCGCCGTCCGGTAAGGACCAAGCCCGGGTCGACGGCGCGTTGTGTTCCACGCGCGCCTCAAAGAGTGTCAGCGAGTGAAGGGGTCCGATGAGACCATTGCCTGCCGGGGTTACGGGAAAGTCCGAAAGGGATACCGTGGCCCCCTGGCACTGCACAGGCAAGAGAAGGAACACGGGTGGGTTTTAGTCAGTAAGAGTCTGACACGCCCTCCCGCTCCACCCAGAGCGGGAGACGTCATTTGATGATTTCCCACACAAAAAGAAAAAAAAAAGGCCCGGGTCGACGGCGCGTTGTTTTCCACGCGCGCCTCAAACAGATGTCAGCAGAACTGGCGGGGTCCGATAGAACTGACGCCTACCGGGGTTGCGGGAAAGTCCGAAAGGGATACCGTGGCTCCTGGCAACGTACAGGCAACTTAAGGAACACGGGTGGGTTTTAGTCAGTAAAAGTCTGACACGCCCTCCCGCTCCGCCCAGAGCGGAAGAAGTTATTTGATAATTTCCTTAAAAATAAAAGGTTGTAAATATATTAAAAATACATTTTTGCTCTATTAAGGTTCACGTTAGGTTATCTACTTGATATAGACAATCAGGTTTTTTATAAAAATAACAAATTAAGTTCTGAACGTATTCATAAAACCGCATCTTTCGAAATATTTAATTATAATTTAAAAAATATTAATTTATTCAACTAGTTCGCATATCAATCAAAGGTCACATCAAAATTGAGTGATTAGATTATTTATTAGTTTGTAATTAATTAATCAATCACGGTTTGAATGGTGTCAATCAAGAGTTTGGTCTTGATCTGTCTAACTTTGACTTTTATAAATTATATTTATAATCTACTCGTATAATTGTAATATTAAATACTTAGTTGATTTTTTTTATAACAATATATTGATTGATTCAACTTTTTTTTCAGTAGGTTATACTCATTTACAAACAGCCAACGAGGTGTAATTGAAATAACTGAAAACTTTTTAAGGGGTAAAAATAAATCAGCAGCTCCATCCACATACACAATAATAATATGTTCGCATAACTCTACAAAATGTAGGGAACACCTGATACTTCTTCGCGAATTCATGGTTGGTCCTCCAGTAAAAATACGAGTAGTTCTTAAAGATGAGTAAAATGATCCTTTAAGGCGATGATAACCGACTTTTAATGATTTTAAACAGAAGATCACGTCTTAACGAGTAGGTAGTGTTAATGTTAAATTAGAGCATTTTCGTAATAACTTATTATATGAATATTTTAGATTATGTTTATATTGAAATATTTGTAAAGTTATGTCTAACGCGGATATAAAACTGAGAATCACGCAAAATCGATCAAGTGTATTATTCTGATACCTTTACTATTTTAAAGATAATTTAATAATTATTATTTTAGTATACGTGTTTTATTAGAAAACCTTGTGTTATATGATAAATAATGCGTCTAATTTAGGGCAGCGCTCCTTGATGGGCGAGTCCTATTACTGGCTGGACATACGACTCAGTACAGAACACGCAAGCTTACCACTCAAGGTCACTGGCATATATCTGCGTCTTAAGATGTTGTCAGTTATTTAAATTACACTTTGAATAATTATCTGTGTCCCGGTAAAGAATAGGCCGTCTTTGACCTGTCTATTAATGTAACGTGAGCATGGACAATAACTTGAGTGCTCCTGTCTGCAAATAAACACAATCAATCATCGTCAATCCTCTTTGTCAAATTCAATGGGTCATTTGGGAGGCCCATATTTAGTAGGCGTATTTATGATGATGTTTTAACTTAATTATGTGCTTACCTGGCTGTGCATTAACCCCATTATATAATCAAATTGTCATTGCAGATTTTAATAAGCGTAGCGTAATTATGCTTGGGAGTGAGGAAAGTTATGAGTACGAATGGCTATAAAAGTAGGAGAAGACTAAGAAACTATTGATGGACTGTGTAAAAGTTGATATGGCTAGAATGACTACCGGGTTTTTGTTACACGTCTATTTCATACTTAGTCCTTTAACGAAAGTAAGTCCGGTCATATAATGAATGTCAGTCCACTCAAATGTGCGAAACCCATCGGAAATCGTGAGAGAATCATGTACATAAATACAAAAAGACTATTAAATGCAAATGTCGCGTGCACGGAAACATACTAGATGCTAATGCAAAGTAATTGCAAGTATCTATACTCCATTTGAAATAAGATAAGACATTTAAATAAATCTTTTTTACAGTGGTTACAATAGCTGTTTAGCAGCAGCCAATTATCATACCACTAACGCAATAGAAGTCAAAATCGGTTGAACGGACTGTAAAAAAGGTTTATTTAAATGACTAATCTTATTTCAAATGGAGTATACGTACATTCATAACGTAAGTACTGCTTTGGCAGAAAAATTACATTCCGACACGATGTCAGGGTTGCATGCTCGAAGGTTTGTGGGTCGGTCAATAGTTCAATACACTAGACCTTCGGTTTAAGGTTGTCATAGGTAGATTAAGAAACAGCAGTGGTGGCCCAATGGTAAATGCCCCGACACACAAGTTGTAGGTCGAGGGTTCGAACCCAGATTTTATTTCATCACCATTGCTCTCAAAACGGTGAAGAAAAACATTGTGAGGACACGGGAATGTCCTAGAACCAAACATTCGAAGACATGGGAAATCCACCAACCTGCACTTGGCCCGCCTGGTGGATTATTGCAGTGGAAACGTTGTAAGCTGATTATGCTATAGGTCGTAAATGGAATCATAATCTAATTTATGATAACAGATTTGGATCCATGCTGCTTGAGGCCTTTAGTCCGATCGAGCCTGTCCTTTGATATTGAAGCCACTAATAATGTTATGAATGTGCTTCGAAACGGCACATTAAAAACATTAACATTTGCATTTAACATTATTACACGAGTAAAACGAAGAAATTTTTCGCATCCTATTACATGGGACTTAAACATAACTGGCGAAATGTTGTACTTCAGGTACATCTCTGGTGAACCCTTCGGGGAAACAAGGCGTGATATGCGCGGTGTTATGTAAGTCATTTTTCTAGCTTAGTTCTTCTAACTACACCATGGTTAACATATTTATAATGTCACTACATTAGTTGGTTACACCCGTGCAAAGCAAGAGCGGATCACTAGTCAATCAACAAAATTGTCATTACGAGATGTTATAATTTCTAACTGATGAACACGTTAAAAAGTATTTATATTCCAACACCTGTGCAAATTCGGAAATATTGACTACCGATATTCAAGGTCTGATCTAAACATGTAAAGTAACTTTTTGAAGAAATTGTGACATCTACGGACTGCTAGATACCACTTATAGAATGTAAGTGCTACTTAGTGACCACCTCAATCAATTCAATGATTTCTAAGTTTATTCCGTTGACTTGGTGGTAGTTAGGTACCTACTGGTCGGTAATAATTAGGTCTCCAGCCAGCTGGATTTGAGTTCTTAGTTAAATTTATAGGTTGAAATTGAAGTCTGAGACAAACTTTCTTTTGGTAATATTATCAGTAACAACTGAGATCGTTGTTTTTATGTGTAACATCTTTTCTCTCGCTTTCCGCAATCTGTGGGAGTGATTTTGTGAAGAGGGACGGAAGTGTGTTACAAAAATGTGATATTTGATTTGACCAATGAGCGCGTGCTGTGCTAGAATTGTCTGTCAGATGGTACCAATCCATTTTCTATTTTAAGTCAATCGAAAGCCTATACTGATTAGGTGTTTTGTACTCTTTGGAAGGTAACGGTCATTGACTTTAGGTTCCATTGCATCTCAGGTACGCTTGATATCAATGACCTCTTTCAAAAATGCAGGTGCAGGCATGAAATCAAAAGATGACAATTATCTGAGGAAGGATTGTGTCCTTAGTCGTTACGTCCAAGTCACGTTTTTTGGTCAGATCCTTTTAATAATTATATTAAATTATGTTGTGTTATTTTCAAAGAATTTCTGTAGGTTTTAATCAATTTTCTTTTATAACGTTCAAAAACATTTTTATAGCTGATGATGTCATATACAGAAGCACGGTATCTTATACAAGGTGTAATTTAAATAATGTTGAACCTGAAAAGGGGTCGTTGTACTTATTATTATGAACTACTTTTACCAAAGGACTCAAGAAATCGCAATAAAGTCTGCTGTTTCCTATATTATGAAGACCCATGCGAACATAAATGTATGAAGTAGCTGATTTATTTTTCAGGGTTGTTTCCATCGCCATGGGATCTGGAGGCAAAAGTCCTCGCGCACATTTGGGAGTGGCGCGAGGAGGCGAAACGCCGGGGCCTAACTCCGCTGCTGCGAGAAATCACGGCACAGCGGACAGAGTTCCAGCGGGATCTCATGGTGTCATGGAGAGTGCGATTGTCACAACCCAGTGCTGGGCATGGCACAATGGCGGCGATAAGTCCCTTCTTTGAGGGGTGACCAGAGAGGCGCCACGGCGTCCTCACCCTCCGCCTGACGCAGGTACTCACCGGACACGGCTGTTTCGGGAGGTTCCTGTTCGATATCAGGCGGGAGGAAACGCCCGGGTGTCATCACTGCGTGGATCGCCCGGAGGACACGGTGGAGCATACGGTGGAAGTCTGCCCGGCTTGGGCAGAGCATCGCCGTGTCCTCATGGAGGCGATCGGTGGCAGGGTCTCTCGCGTGCGGTCCTGGTCCAGGCCATGGTAGGGAGCGAGAGTGCCTGGGAGGCCGTCACTTCCTTCTGCGAATCAGTAATGCTCGCGAAGGAGGAGGCGGAACGCGTGAGGGAGAGACAAATTTCGCGCCCTCGCGCCCCTAGCCGCCGCAGGAGATGCCCTGGGCGCGGACGTCGGGATTCACAGTACGATTCCCGGCCACCGTAGGCGCGGGCTTGCGGACGGTGAGCAATGGGTAGCTTGCCATTCAGGCCCGAGTCGATGGCGCGTTGTGTTCCACGCGCGCCTCAAGGAGGTGTCAGTGGAACTTACGGGGTCTGATAGGACCGATGCCTGCCGGGGTCACGGGAAAGTCCGAAAGGGATATCGGGGCCCCTGGTAACGTACAGGCAACTGATGGGTCACATACTGAAGGAACACGTTCTGCCGGTCCACCCAGAGCGGGAGAAGATATTTGATAATGTCACACCAAAAAAAAAAACTCGTTCATAATGTTGAGTACAATCATGACCCCCTTTTCATGTCCAACACCAGTTTAATTACACCTTGTTCATGCCTAGTATCATTTTATTCGAATGCCTAAGCATAGATTAAAACCACTTAAGTTAACCACAGGCTTGACTTAGCAAATCTAAGATTTTGTCGGTTCTTTCATAATGCTGCGTTCACACGATTTGGCTTCATAATGTCAGTTTCCCATGGTATAGGTAATTACTCGTTAGTCGATACTGCATGAAGATTTCAATTTGTTTTTAGCTATTAAAATTATGTAAAATAGTTATTTTTAGGAACAATGGAAATCTGTACTTAATAGCAGATAGGTATAAATGTTTTTTTTTTCCTCAAATGGTTAGCTCTTGGCCTTCATCTCACCTGATGGTAGGTGATGATCAGGCTGAAGGTGGAAGCGACCTTCACCCAGAATCCTGAACCTCAGAGGAACTGGCTATTTTAGTACAAATTACCGAATCACAACGATGCTGGTAACATTGTTGTTATGGCGACAGACTTAGATAATAAGATGGTGGTAGCTAGCCAGGCGGACTGAGAACAAGCGGTACCAAACTCAAAACCTTGGATTCTGCTCATAGGAGGTCAGCACAGCATGTCTTCTTCTGCCGTACCAACTATTGAAATTAAAAATATTTATTTCAGACCAAGCACACAGTAATTGCTACAAGTCCATATTATGTTTGTAGGTATACACTTATAACTATATTAATAAAATTTAAAATAATAATTATTTTGGACATGCATGAGCGACCAACGCCTCAGGATTTGGCTGTCCACTCTGTCCGTCACCACGCCCAGACTCCACTCCGTCCGCTCACTATAGCCATCATCCCAGTAATCATGTGACTCTTTCGCTTATCTTTCATTCAATTCATCCATTGTTTCCCCTACGCAAAAAAAACATCTTCGTAAGTACAGCAGGCTACAAGTCAGCGGTATCAAAACCAGTATAAACTGGCCCCGCATTCTATTAAAACTAACATAACATGAGTGATGCGCTAAGATAGCCCGCAAAATTAAAATTTTCTAACATTTTTGCAATTTGGTTAAATATGATTCGCGCCCGTTACAAATATGGTTTTACAGAATTATAATCAATCAGTGAACGAAAATTTTCGTTCACTATAATCATTGGAATCAGGAACACAACTCCTTAAGTTAGAATCATCCTCAAATGTCATGATTTCATGAAATAAGTCATTCAATAGAGTTTACATGCCCTTAGAGAGTTTTATTGATGACTTTTATGATTATAATTCTATAAATCAATATTATTTGATATGGCCGCGAATCATATTTAGATCAACATGCAACCTGACCTGCAAATTGCAAGAAACGTAAGAACATTCTAATTTCGCAGGCTAATCGAACTGTGCGGCTCTTACTTACTCACGAGTCCCTACAAAGTAGTACAGCAGGGTTCACGTCAGTGGTAACAAGACTATTATAAGCTGGTCTCATAATATATTGAAACTCCGTCCTACGCTAGAACAGCTCACGGTCAAAGTGCTTTCACTGACGTGCGGACTATTGTCAACACCAAAATTTGTCTATACTTAGAAACAGGCCTCCTTATCACAAAGAGGAGGCCTGTGTCCTAACAGTGGGAATATTATAAGTTGGATGCAATGCATATTGCTAATAGAGATTCTTACAGGAATACCTATTACTAATTATCTCCGTGTTATCTAAAGATTAACCAACATTTAGTAACAATGGATGCTTGAGAACTTGCACAATATGCCCTTCGCTAGGATAGCGATGAATGCTAACAGATTGCTAATAGGTACGTTTACAAACGGTTTAAGATTACTTAACGTTTTTAAGAAAAAAAACCTTGCAATAGACCGTTTTTTTTATTACTTGCAATTTTATAACGTAGGTAGGATTCCTGGAACTGGTCTGTTCCTATATCCCTGTTATTACAAATTTGGGACGTATTTAATATAAGTGACAGTGCGACATATAAGTCAAAAATGACAAAATTGACACATTTTCACGACCTCTCCGATCCAGATGATCCCACCACTCTCCTCCAGGAGAGCAATAGGGCCACCAGTACAGTGCACAAATACACCCGACACCCGTCGTACCGACCTCGCCGCCGAGGTCCTCCGCGATCGCGACCCTCCCGAGTAAATAATACTCCCCCCCGACCCTTGTCCGATGAAACGCCAGCCCGCGCCGCAGCTGAGCGCGTAGCTTTAAATTCCCCGCATAATAATAATGATACATCCTTGATCCAGCCTGTCCAATCTTGCTGTCCTCCCCTCAGCGACGCCCTAAGCCGAGGTTCGTACCCCACAGGGGGTGCCCTTAGCGAGCGTTCGCCTAATTTTAATTTAGAATAGTTTTGCTCCTGGCTGGAGGCTTTGAGGGCAGCCACAGGATTGTTCGGTTGAGCAGTAAATACCTTAGTGGTACACCTGCGAGACGCCATAGTAAAAAAAATAAAAAATAAAAACATTTTCACGACAGATGCTGTTACAGCAATGTCGAATTGTCCGATTGTCGCCAGTGGTATCCCTATAGGTCCCTAGTGGGGTAAAGAAAGATACAACTTACGATAAATTTGTGTTGTCTTTAATGCATTTAAAAGACGCATCAACAGGTCACATTGCGCATCTTATAAGAAAACTTCAATTACGGAAAAATATATTTTTGATGAATTTAAAGTAGGTACCTACACCAGAAGCTGGTTTCTTTAACCTTCGTTAGATTACTAAGGTCTTAAAACGGGTTCTTTCATAAATCATACCCATAATAAGTTATTCTTGTTTTGTTTATTGGAAAAAAAATAGACAATTTTACCTGTTACCGTGTTTTAAAAAAACTGCATTTTTTAAACATTTGTTTGAAACAAAAACTTCCGTTATTAGTAAAAACTTTATAGTATAAACACCTACTGTATTAGGTGGTAGGTCCTAGATCAAAATATAATCATTGTTTGGAATTCATGCCTACATTTCTTGTAATTATTGTTATTATAAGTGCTGGACCATGAATGCTATGATTAAGGAACGCGCACATTCGACCTTGTGGTCTGCGACGGAATTGACCTTGAGCTGATAAACTCTCTAACTTATTATACTTATATACCTAGCTAATTTTAATTTTACATAACATCACGCCAGTATTCCCTGAAGCATTAGGCAGAGGTGCACCCATATTTCGCCAGTCATGTTTAACTCCCATGTACAAGGGGGCGAGCCTATTGCCACCAACTGGGCCCAAATCCAGACTCCGCAAGTTCCAGGTGGTCCTTGAGGTCAGTGACAGCTCGGCCCGAGTCAACTCAACCCGAATAATAATACCAGATACCTACTTCGTCGTTTAAACGCCTAAAAAAATGGTGTGTACCGTCGGAAGAGCGCGGTCAATAGTTCGCAGAAATCGGCTTCTTGTCTTTTATGTCTTAGACTATTGTAAATTTGATGTGCAAGAGTGAAACAGATAACTTTTCTATTGTCATCAGATAGGTAACTTATGTGTGTCATTTCCTTAGCAAAGGAATGCATATTTTTTATTCCAGACAATTTAAAAAGCTAATGAACTTGGGCCACTTATCTGTTTAGGTATCATAATTAAAATTTGGCGTTGCAGATGTTTTCCTGCTTTGTATGTTAATAAAAAACCAAAAAACGTAATTAAATTCCTAATGATTTATTTTATAATATCGAGTTTCTGCCTGACCGTAAAAATCACCCTAATCGGGAGTAAAGGCGTTGCCAGCCGATGGCCCAAGTTGATATATGGAAGCTGGGAAAAATAGAATTTATAGACTACAAGTCAAGAATAGAAGAGCTTTACTCTTGTAGTGCGAATCTTACCTCTACGATGCACAATGGGGCCAAGATTTTTGGCTAATTAGTTTCAACTCGGCAGTCCCGATATGATATGACAAAAAAAAAAATGATTGGAAACGGACCTTTTGGGTCGTTTTCCCTAAACTATTCAGAACTGTAGAGCTGACACCTAATAGGTATTATGACTGGGCCTACTACAAGCCAAATATATGAATATTACGTCCCCGGACTCCGAATTAGGAGTTATGGAACTTTATAAAACCAAATAAAAGTCCTCCAAATAATAATAATAATATAAAAAGTTTATTTCTCCACACAAGGTACTTAATGCTAATATTTTACAATAGTATACAAGGAGCTAACTTTGTGAGACAGTGGTGCGTGAAGTAGGTTTATATAAAAACCTGTATTACAGGTCACCAGGGCCCTCCCGCTATATGCTTGTAATTTGGGCCGTGATAACAATGTAGAAGATATCTAAATACAAAAAATTGGTTATAGTTATGTAGTTTCTTAACTCAAACTCAAACTCAAAGCATTTATTTCAATTAAACCATTTACAGGCACTTTTGAATTGTCAAGGAGTCAGTCAGTCAGAAATATGAAGCTAGTTGCCCATTCCAAAGCGTAGGTTCCTATGGAGAAGAACGGGCAAGAAACTCCACGGACACTCTTTTAAAAAAAAATATATTCTTACAAAATATTGTTTACATCATTCATGTTGAAATTATACATGTGAGAACAATGTAGAAAGACGTGTACGTAAAAAGCGTCCGTAATAAAAAATAAAAATAAAAAAACAATTCAAAAATTAAAATAAGCCGTGGCAGATAAGAGATGACCAGTCCCTACTGATGGCGCCCGTTCACGAACATGACGCATGGATCAGCACCGTTTAGCTCAACCATTTTGAAGGGAACTCGACGATCCAACACACACGCCACCACCAGCGAAACATTTGAGTGAGCATGACATACTCTTAGCCGCCAGGGCATATCGAGTCAATGAAAGACGTACCCAGTAAATGGTAGCTTTATAGAAGGTACATGGTCACAGTGCTCACACATGTGCTATGCAATTATACAATAAAAAAAAGAGATTGAAGTTATACAATTCAAAGATAGTTTTTGCAATCTTCAGCAATTCCAACAATATTTTTGAATGCTAATCAATTAGTTTATGCGCCCTTGTGGAGCTGGACCAGCGTTAAGCCAAGCATTTTTGTCAGCGATATAATCCCCAAGCTTATAATATGCTTGGCAGCATAGTGTGCGTTTTATACAAGATTTAAATTTCGTTTCATTTAGTTGTAGTATATGGGAAGGTATTTTATTGTAACATTTTAAACAGTACCCCATGAAAGATGAGTCTACTTTAGCCAGTCTGAAACCCGGTTGAACTAATTGGTCCCTATTTCTAGTACAATAATTGTGTCTTGCACCTCTTTTACTGAAAAGATTAAGATTTTTCCTGACGTACATGATGTTTTCATAAATATATTGACAAGGTACCGTCATGATGTTAATATTTTTAAACAGTTCCCTTAGAGAATCGCGCCTACGGAGGCAATATATTGCTCTAATGGCTCTTTTCTGCAGAATAAAAATAGAGTCGATATCTGCAGCCCGTCCCCAAAGTAAAATACCGTAAGACATGATACTATGAAAATAACTGAAATAGACTAGCCTCGCGGTATCTACATCAGTAAATTGGCGGATTTTTCTGACAGCATATGCTGCTGAACTTAGCCGTCCTGCAAGAGATGTTAAATGAGGACCCCATTGCAGCCTTGAATCGAGCGTGATCCCCAGGAAAACAGTTTTATCTACAAATTCTAGCTTCTCCTTATTCAATACTATATCACAATCACTACTTTTAACATTCGGTAAAGCAAATCTTATGCATTTAGTTTTTTTCCCATTTAATACTAAATTATTAGCAGTAAACCAATTTTGGACCTGCAGTAGGGCGTTATTTACATCGTCAAGATTTGATGCACGTCTATTTATCTTAAAAATTAGGGAAGTATCGTCAGCAAATAACACCATTTGTGGTTGGTTTTTTAATAAATGGGGTAGATCATTAATATATACTAAAAAGAGGAAAGGACCCAATATCGAGCCTTGAGGAACACCCATTTTTACTTTTAGACCGAGTGAATTTACACCATTAATTTGAACTTGCTGTTGTCTATCATTTAAATAAGATTTTACTAAACAGAGCGCAAGTTTACCTAGTCCGTAATGCTCAAGTTTCAAGAGTAAGGTTTCATGATTTACGCAGTCAAATGCCTTGGAGAGGTCACAAAAGATTCCTATGGCATCTTGAGCCTCCTCCCACGCTGTAAATATGTGTTTTAATAAGGTGACACCGGCGTCAGTTGTACAACGACCTTTGGTGAAACCATATTGCTGATCGTGTAAGATTTGGTTGGTGTTAAAATGATTAAGCATTTGGTTTAGCATTACCTTTTCGAACACTTTGCTGAATACCGGCAGCACGGATACTGGTCTATAATTGTTTGTGTCTTTACTGTCCCCAGATTTAAAAAGTGGTATAACCTTACTGTATTTCATTAAATCCGGGAAGACTCCTTGATCCACACACAAATTAAATATTAAAGCTAAGTATGGTGCTATAGTCTCGATTATGGATGTACAAACTTTGATAGATAGTCCCCATAGATCCTCGGTCAGTTTGATTTTAATTTGCCGAAAGGCTTTAATAACTATCATAGGGTTTATATGTTTAAATTGAAATTCAACTAGACAGCCTGGGACATTCGCTCTTAATAAATCAATTGAGACATCGAGTGAAGAATTTAAAGCTTCCGTCGTTTTAGATGGTATATTAGTAAAGAAATGTACAAATTCTTGAGCTACTTCTAAGTTAGAGCTTATTGCACCACGTGAAGTCTCCAATGTGTAATCAGTGTTTCGTTTTTTTTCCCTACTAGTTTCATTATTTATAACTTTCCAAACTGTTTTTATTTTATTTTCTGCTGATTTGATCTTATTTCTAATGTACAGGGCTTTAGCTATCTTGCAGGTATTTCTAAAAATTTTGGAATATGTAGCAACATACTTGTTGAAAGTTTCAGTGTTAATGTAAGGCTTAAGGCCATACAGCTCGAAAAGCCTTTCCCTACTTATCCTAATACCTCTAGTTGCCCAGTCACTAAATATAAAAATAGGGCTAATATTTTTTGTTTTCTTTTCAAAAGTTTTATTGAATTCAGTGTGCACTACTGAAAAGAAATCCTCATACAATTTATTTGCATCATCCATATATATTATGGCCTAGAACATTTAACTCCTTATTTAGGATACTATTGAATCTATTTAATTTGCCATTTGTTATTGGTCTAAATTGTATTTGCACTTTTTGCAAAGCTGTTTTAAACTTAAAAGTTACCGTTTGACCACTATGATCAGACGGCAAATAATTTACTATGGCTTTGGCTAAATAATCACAATCGCAGAGGACATTATCAATACAAGTAGCGGAAGTTGAAGTTACTCTAGTCGGTTCTGTAAAAATGTTAGATAAATTGAATGATTTAAAAAGACTTAATAATCGATTGCTATTTAAAGTATTTTCCAGAATATTAATATTAAAATCACCACAAATAATTGCGGTTTTGTTACTGGATGCAAGTTTCGCTAGGACATCTTCCATTATTGACTCAAATAAAGAAAAGTTCTGATTATTAGGGGGTCTGTACACGCACACTACAACATGCTTATCCAGCTCAACACAGGACAGTTCGATGCAATGTTCAACTGATAAACCAACTATGTCATTACGTTCCTTAGTTTTTAAACAATTTTTAATCAAGATTAGAGAACCTCCACGTAGCATAGATTTACGGTTAAAACAACTGCCCATACTATAGTTCTTAAAATTAATTAGCATTTGGTAATCCTTTAACCAATGTTCAGTGAAACAAACAATGTCAAACTTTGTTTTTTCTAAAAACATTTCAATTTCTAATAACTTGGAAGAAATACCTTGAATATTTTGATGAAATAATTTCAAGGCATTCTGCTGATCTCTTTTTTGGTAAATATTTATTTTAGAGCCACAAGATACCTTGTTGTTGTTAGTTATAAGAATATTCTTACTTGTACCTCCTGTTGTCTTACAAACTAGTTTAAATGACTATCCGGAGTTGACCCCATGACCTCAGTGTCATCACCAGGCAGTGAGCTTGTAGCGGTTACACCGCCACATACTAACTACGCATCAAAGACATGACGTCACACAAATCCTGCATCGCGCAATTAGAGTTTACCGCGCGAACGACATAGATAAGACTATCCGAAATCAACAGTCGGGCAGTCGGCCCGCCAGACACAACACCCGTCTGGTTGGAGGATCCTCCCTTTTCTATGGTGGATGAGTGAACTTTACACCCTGTTCCTCATGCCACTAAATTGGTGACCCCGAGTATGAACGTCAACGCAGCCTTCGTGCAACTACTTCAGCGTGACGTCATCATCATCACTCCCGCAAGCGTTCGTGAGGCGTGTCACGCAGACAGCCAGCACCCTCGGCTTCAACGGGTATCCTGACCACCAGCATGCAGCGAACGCGCATTCCTGGTCATCACCCTCAGCCTCATCACCCCGACTCACTGGGGAATCAACGCAATCATCTCAATCAGCGCAATCACCGCTATCACCTCAATCACCTCAATAACCGCAATCACCTCAATCACCACAACCGCCGCAATCATCACAGACAGTTCCGACTCACCGCGAACTGTGCGGCACCCGGTTCCGACTCACTGGAACCTTAGCTGGCACTGTGAAGCATCGCAAGATACAAGACTCAGCCCACTATCGACCTCTGGTCTCCGGAGGTGAGTGATGTAGCGGTTACACCGCCACATACTAACTACGCATCAAAGACATGACGTCACACAAATCCTGCATCGCGCAATTAGAGTTTACCGCGCGAACGACATAGATAAGACTATCCGAAATCAACAGTCGGGCAGTCGGCCCGCCAGACACAACACCCGTCTGGTTGGAGGATCCTCCCTTTTCTATGGTGGATGAGTGAACTTTACACCCTGTTCCTCATGCCACTAAAAGCTCATAGTGAGTGAGGGACATGGAACCTCCTTCGTACAGTCTGTATAAATATTTATAGCATTTGAGCTACATTTATTCAGGCTTACCACCTTATAATTAGTACTATTACTAACCGTTGTGGTGTTAATAACACAAGACTTCGACATACTACCTATGTCTGAGTTTATATAAAAAGCTAATAGCCTTGCTATTATGTGTCTAAAACTAACAGGCAAATACACAGTATTCCTAGTCGATTTCAAAGTTTCCACAAAAATGTTGGTGTCAAGAAATATAAGCTTGTCACTATAATGACTAACTAAGAAGTGCATATGCTTGTTAAGCATATGAATATAATTGTTTTGTCTATTTGTCAATCTTTCAAAATATGGGAAAGCACACAAAATTATTTTACTGTAATTTAACTTTAACAACTCAGTTACACAGTCAGTGATTTCTTTTTCTTAACATTAAAATGCCTTGTATTTGGCAAAAAAAAAAAAATGTCTTGCGGCGGGCAGCTGCTCCCTTTGCCCCCCTTGGCGGACCCGTGCTTACACCGACCACCAGACCAACGAGGCTTTACTAATACTTTTTTAAATTTTGAACCCCAGGTCATGGTCTACCCATGTGCCAAATTTGATCCAAATCCGTTCAGCCGTTTTAGTGTGAAAGCGTAACAAACAAACAAACTCACTTTCGCTTTTTTAATAAATTCAGTTAGAATTGTTATCATTTAAACTGTTCTGACGTGTTAATGACGATGGATGTTTATAATGTAGGTTCTTCTTATGTAACTAGTGTCAACATCGTTAAGTAAAATTTTCATTCGGGGCAAGACTACGACTTCATCCCACCGCCCCGTTCGTCCACCAGGTGGGACGGACAGGACGGTGCTTTTTTTCCCGATCGTCCCACTGATTTTGTTGGTCGGACGAACGAGAAAAAATTATTATTTTTATCATGTCCCATTGGTACCTACAACCAAATAATTTGAAACCAAACTTTAGAACAACATTACGTTGATTTATTTAGACCATAAAATAATATCTGATCTCTTTTAGTAATAGTCACAACAAGTGGAACAAGATTTTGTTTTGAATGATGTATACATACAAATGAATACAATTTAAGTGCCTGTTGGTAATGTCAACATAACAGCTTTTTGCTAAATGCATATGAAAGTAAATACGGTACCTATAACAGGCTGTTTGTGTATGTGAGTTTAAATGTTTGTAAACGCACCCGCAATTCCTAAAGTGGGGCGTTAAAAAAAAAAAAAAAAAAACATTTTGTCTGACTGTCTATTTGTTTGTGCCGGCTAATCTCCGAAATAGCAGGACCGATTTGGACAGGACTTTCACAGGCAGATAGCTGACATTATAAGGATTAACTTAGGGCATTTTTATTTTAGAAATATCTTTCTAAAATAAAAATAACTACCGTTAAGTAATTATCGTTAAGTACATGAATCTACACGTTTCAAATGAATTCAAACGCATTTTTTACCATTCCGTTATTGTACCGTACTGTATCACTATCATATTTATTATCACTCATTAGTAATTAACACTTCGGTAACTGGTAACAAGGCTGTCTCGATTTGTATACAGGTTGAGTGTTAGATGTGTTAAAAATAAATTAAGGTGCATTTAGGCCGCGACCTTCGATGCAGTCGCAACGCGGCAACTTTAATGCATAAATTAACAACATGCTGTAGTTACGTGGTTACTAATGTCAGATTAGCTGACTGTTAGAAAAAAACTTAAACATATATTTGTAGAATGTGTAACTGAATTAATGCACTTTAAGAAAGTAGTTTGTTCAGAATCGTTTACGTAATCGATTTCTATAATTTTTAATATAGGTTATTTTTTATCCCAAAAATATAAGGTTTTGGGACCTATTAAATTGGCGTTTTTTTCTTACAAATAGAGAACCTCGTCACTTCTATGTTTTAAAATATTCATCAATTGCTTGATATTATATCGAATTATGATCATCGTAAAGAACTACCAATAGTAAAAAAAAAACAAAAAATACCTTAAAAATGACTCCCCTTTTTGTTAGCAGAAATGACCACTATTTGTTTTAAAACTTAGCCAAAACTTATTTTTGTCCTTTAGTCTAAGTAGCATAGGTACGTTATCTTAGTTTTTAAACATTAGTGCATAAAAGTTTTAAAACATTAGTGTTCATGGTTGTAAAATAAATTAAGAAAATGTTAGTATGAAAAATGCAACTTCTTTAAAATTCTCCATAAAAAACGCCAATTTTATAGGTGGGGACCTAATAATTAAAACTACGTGAATTACAGTCATCCTTCTGCTGTACAGTCAAAACATACCAAAAATGGGCGAAGTAACTACTTCGCTAGACTCGTCTAGGTACTGGTGCGACTGTTTGCATGCGAAGATTTGTAATGCGACCACGAATTGCTTTCACAGTCAATATAACTCATATAATAAATCTACAATGATACATAATAGTAACAGTTCAAAGTATCTATTATGATTATAACATAATATTCAAATTGTTGGGTGTTTAGTGGTGTGCCTTAATTCAAAATTCCAAAGTCATTTATTAAAACTAGGCTGAGAGATCAGCACTTTTTGAACGTCAAAATTACGTAAGACTGTCCCCCAAAAACGACCACCCTTTACCACTTCCTAGTGCTTTAGCTGAGAATAAGAAGTGGCGCAACAAACTCTCCAGCAGCACAGCTGTCTGAATAGTTAGAAAAACTTGATTCTATACAAAAGTACTTATGCAAAATAATTTACATTACGCAACATAAAACATTAAATTAACCCATTCCCTGTCCCATGAACCTCATATGTTTTAGGTTGATTGTTTTACTATTGAGTCTACTTTGTGGACAGTGAACGTGTTAAATTATTTTCTATATGTCACCTAGCACACGCCAATATACCATCAAAAAAATAATAAGAACTTACACTACACACTTATAACAATACCCGAATGAAAGCCTCCAGACATAAAGGGCGTGCCCGTTTACATATAGCTATTAAAGCTGTAACTCGGAAATCACAAATGATAAACTAGGCCCATTGAAGTAAAAATAAATAAACAGTTAATTACTAATAACAACAACAAATACCTTGGTCAGCAAGACGAGCAGTCACCACAAGCAGCACCCGTTCACGAGCTCAGCCATTACCCCCCTCGCCATATTTGAGGGAAATTCCGGGACATCTTGTATAAAAAATATTTATTCCTCAATTTTCGCTGTGGCACCTCCCACTGTTTGCCTCTGTATCACCCAAAGGTTGACTGGTAGAAAATGCCCATTGCAATAATTCTGACTCTGTACATGTGTGTGCTTCTTAATCAATAAATAAACGTACAGGCTGATAGAAACATTGAAAAAGCTTGTTTTATAAAAAAAATATCCCATTTTTCTCTAATATACAGGATGTAGTGGACTATTTTTAATTTGTGTTGGATAGTGTATGTTATACGTCAAACAGTGTTTCATTTTATCAGCTATGAGGGAGCACTGAAGTGTTAAATCGAAATCTCTTTCCATCACTAGAGGATTGATCTAGTTTCGCTTTCTTTTTCTAGTTAATTTTATCAAATTAATTAATATGATATAAAACTTTCATCTACAATGAATACGTTTCATTAGTTTTACGTTCTCAATATATTAAGACAAAATTACAATAAATATAATTAAAGAGATATTCCGCGTCAATTCAGCAAATTACAAGAAAATAATGTGTAACTTCAACTTACAAGAAAGAGAATGTCACTGTCGTTATTATAATCAAATAATTAAAATATCTCACTACTGCTGACAATATAGCGTCAAAAATCATGAATTTGCGTAAAAAAAATGTCATAGAACTCTTAACGTGTTAATTATGATATTAAAAAAGTTGAGAAGTGTCGTGGTACACCCGGTTCAATGAAGTTATTTTAGCTGTGTATTATGTTTTAAATAACAGGCACAAAGAAATAAATTACCAACGGTAACTAAATTAAACAAAAAAGTGTCATCACGTTCAAAATGTTACACATTTTTCGGTGTAGCTCTCATTCGCGAAATTACACACTTGTTTGAGTTTGAGTATAACGAGCGATAAAGAACTTCGATCCATTATCTCAGAAATAGTTAGTAAGTATAATAGAAGCGGCCTCAATAATTTATGAATGTGTCCATTGCCACGTTTATTAAAATTTAATTTTATGAAACACGGAACATTGCATACAGTGTAAAGGTCTCAGCACATTCCGCGTTTGTGTATTTTTGCGTCACGATCACGAAGCAACTTTGATGCTAACGTGTCGTGAAATGGAAAGTAACGTTACAAAAACTGCGATCCGGATAACACCAGTTCGCGAATTAAGTGAGGGCAATGCAAACAATAAACTTATCTGGTACGAGAATTGCATTGGGGAAATATACTTATGTATTTTATGATCAGTTTTTCTTAGGATAAGTAGGACCAGGAAATGTCTTATTAATGTTTTGTTACGTTATTTGTTGTATAGAACATGATAGCGATATTTTTTTCAAAATTTTGTTTTTTAGGGTTCCATACCCAAAGGGTAAAAACGGAACCCTATTACTAAGACTTCGCTGTCTGTCACCAGGCTGTATCTCATGAACCGTGATAGTTAGACAGTTGAAATTTTCACAGATGATAAAAATAAAAACAGAATAAAATTAATATTTAAGGGGGGCTCCCATACAACAGACATGATTTTGTTGCCCTTTATAGATAGTGGTACGGAATCCTTCGTGCGCGAGTCCGACTCGCACTTGAGTTTTTTATTTTATTACGTGCTTTAACATTTTAAAATAAGTGAACTGTTGCGAATTTCTCAAGACTTAGCTGGCAACTCTCATTTCAACCTAGGAGGTTGTCGGCCGCTTAACCAGACTATCCTGTGGATACCTTAATAAATAAAGGCTTCAGCCAGGGCATACAAAATAAAATAACACGTATAAAATAAGCGACTACATGCTAAGGGCACCCTCTCCGGGGTACGGAACTTGGCTTAGGGCGTCGCTGGGTTAGGCAGCAAGGGACAGGCTGGATTGTTCAAACTAAGCCTATCCTCACGACGTTTTTTATACTCGCGTTCCACGTAATGCTCGCCGAAGGTGAGTCTTCTACATTACTAAACTTGAAAATCGCCGTGTGCAGTGTGCAGGTGTGCACAGGCCCTTATGGTCCGTCGATGACGTTATTAAGACCAATTAACTCCCGAGTTGCTGCTGTAATGGGGTTGTCCCTATTCCCCAGGCTACGCTTGCAACTTAATAGAAGTGGGAAGGTACCAACGTAATTTCGTTTCAATTAAGTGGAGAGATACTTATTATTATTATCTTTTACAAATCAATTTTCTTTTTTTAAATCCTATCATTTTCTTATGATAATACTGATGGTCTGATGCTTATAATATACAAATATGATATATTTATTTTATTTATAGATACGTAGATCTTTTGGTTCGTGTTTATGTGTTTTGTATGTGTTTTTTCGACTAGGTTTTAATTCGAGTTTTGAACAATCTTCTAGACTCGCAAATTCGCTTACAGGTTTATTTTATAAGTGACATCGTAATGTTTATTTATACCGAAACACATAACACGCTGTCAGCGGTAGAGCCTATATTATGATTAAGTTTTTGTTGTAGGTACTATTGCGTAAATGTAAAGTACATAACAAAATAAGTAGGTAACCATTTTTATGTACTTTTATGTTTGCATACCTAGTCCGTTTAAATGAATAGTTATTTATGTACTTCATGTTAAGACGCCACAAACCTACTGTATTTACATAAGAACATCTTAAATGAGTTCAGCTAATGATTTATTGACTACACACTATTAAATTATAATAATAATAAATGATTTATTCAGACAACCAAGATTCAAAGTCGTGATGGTGATTTATTTATAAACATTGCTTAAATTTGAGAGACTTTAAGCAATAAATAAATGAGTTTAAACGTCAATAATTTATGGTTTAACAGTCGCTTATCATTATCTATTTAACTTTAAGCAACTTTTATAAATAAACCCCATAATTAATGGTTATTTAGCTAAATAAAACCTTCCATAAACTGTCAATACCTACCTATTTGATAAAAAAACTTTCCTGATTTATAAAATGATTATTTTTATCTACTTTATAAGGTTCTTAAATTGATTCATTCATTCACTGACAGACAATACGCACATCCTTAATACGAGTATGTAGCTGGGTCTAAATAGCTAGGTCTAGATGATTGAAGTTTTGCACAACGGTACCAAAAAAAAATTCAAAATTCAAAAGTCAATTATTCAAACTAGGCTGAGAATCAGCACTTTTCGAACGTCAAAGTTACATAAGACAGTCCCACAAAACGCCCACCCTTCACCACTTCCTAGTGCTTTCGCTGGGAAAAAGAAGTGGCGCAACAAACTCCCCAGCAGCACAGCTGTCTGTTCAGTTAAAAAAACTTGATTCTATACAATAAGTACTGATGCAAAATAATTTACATAGCGCAACACAAAACATTAAATTATAAATTAATAGCCATATGACAGCTAGCACCTAGCACACGCCAATATACCAACCAAAAACATCGAGATCTATACTCAAGTAGAAATAAAAATAACTAAACGTAAACAATATCTAAAAAAAGAAAATAAAGCCTCCAGGCATAAAGGGCGTGCCCGCTTACATATAGCTGTAACTAGAAGTTATAATTGATAAACTAGGACCATCGAGGTAAAATAAATAAACAGTTAATTACTAATAACAATAACAAAACCATGATCAGCAAGACGACCAGTCACCACAAGCAGCACCCGTTCACGAGCTTAACGCAAAGATCAGCCATTACCCCCCTCGCCATATTTGAGGGAAGGAGGCAACCCGACCCCCGACGCTACCGCAAGCAGTGACATCTAAGGGAGCATGACGAACTTGCTGCCGGTTTTTCAGGAAAAAGAAAATTATATAATCAATTTGTCGAGGTCGGTAGCTAACCACATATTGCAATACAACTCATGAAAATCATTCTAATGAGTAGATTATGTCATAAAAAAAATATAAAATTAAAATAAATTGACTTATAAAGTCAAATAAAATGAACAATTTACTGAAGCTTATATAACCTGTCAGTGCGTAGGCTAATTCTGGAGAAAGAACATAAACATTGTCTTGAGCCAATCACAGCGACCAACTATTCTTATCATTTAAGTAGTCGTTGATAGAATAGTATGCCTTTGAACAAAGGTTGGATTTTACTTTAGTTTTAAACGCATTAAAAGGCAAATCTAGCAAATAAGAGGGTATCGTATTACCCAGTTACTGGGTTGTGAAGGTCAGATAGGCAGTCGCTTCATGTAAAATACTGGTATTCAGCTGCATCCGGTTAGACTGGAAGGCGAATATTATCCACATTTTTAGGACCAAAGAAAACTCATCCATTCAGACTTTTTGTTGTGACAGACTTCGTGTGAACTATCTCTATCTCTACTATATTACCTCAAATGACGAACGTCGTTAGGTTATCCTTGCCCCAGGCACTTTGACGTGCAAGTAAAGGAAATGGTAACTCTGTCAGAAAAATGTCTAACTAATCTAGCATTGTGATTGTACGATGAAAATGTGACGCTAAATGCGACAAAGTTATGAAAACAGCCAGTTCGATAACTTACGGCGTATTTCACTGATGAAATTGAACGCGATCAGTACATCTAAAGTTGGTGAACCTGCCTACATTTTCATAAAAAGCGAAGCTACCTACTTTACACGCGCGTAGACTTTTTTTTTGGTTAGGAAATTATAAATTGACTTCTCCCGCTCTAGACGGGCGGAGATGGAGGGCGTGTCAGAATCTTACTGACTAAAACACACCCGTGTTCCTTCAGTTTCCTGTATGTTCCTGCGACCCCGGTAGGCATCGACCCTAGCGGACCCCGTCAGTTGTCCTGACATCTCTTAGAGGCGCGCGTGGAACACAACGCACCGTCGACCCGGGCCTGGTCCTTATAGGACGGTGAGCTACCCATTGCTCACCGTCCGCAGGCCCGCAATACGGTGGCCGGGAATCGGCCTGGGATTCCCGACGCCCACACGCGCGTAGTCTAGCGTCGCAAATAAAATAGTACGTTTATTTAATATATATATATATATATATATTATCAATAAAAACAGACAAGAAGATAGAAACAGACAAATCATGTATTTTACACTTATACTTAGGTACCAAGACATCAAAATAAAATAATAAATCGTAGTACTTATCAGGCATGAGGATAATTTCATTTTCCTCAAGATCTTCATAAGGCAAAAGATAAGTGTTGTACCTGCCTCAGACGTACAATGTTTTTCCCAAAGAACGTTTCAGGAAAAAGCAGTACCTACTAACATAAGGTTATTTCCCATGCTGTCATGAACAGGAACAATAAAGCTGTTATTATTTCCAACAAAATACATGTAGGTATAGTTTATTTTTCCTTACATGTCTTATTTGGTAAACAAACATGATACGAAAATTACGAGTTTTGGGCATCAATCACGCTGTTTAAGTCAGGTTGAATGGTTTGACTTTTGTAAGCACACGGTAATTTTAAAACTGCTTTGAATTTCAATTCTACCAAATAATATTCTTAGGTACTTTACAAATATCTACTATCATCTTTACTTTATCAAAAAAAAAGGACTTTAATTTGCCTAGCCTTTTCCCAACTATGGATGCAGCTGAATACCAGTATTTTACCAGGACTGTCTATCTGACCTCCACAACCCGGTTAAGTAAAGGGTAACACGATACCCCTTCGTAGGACTGCTTGTCAGACTTTTGGGATTCTGACGACCCGTAACGACTGTCAAAGATCTACGAATGACAGCCGGGACCAACGGCTTAACGTACTTTCCGAGGCACGGAGGGGTCTCGATATGTAATGGATGGTCACCCATCCACGAATCAACCGCGGCAAGCGTAGCTTAACCTTCAATCGACCTCTGCGGCTCTTGTCATTTAATCACGAGCCTAAATTAAATAAGTAGGTATGTAAAGTGTATTAAACTTAGAAAATTATTTCTTCACAGTCCTTAATTACTTTAAGTTTTATATGAGACTGTTTTTTATTCTACCATTCAACAGACAAGTAAGATAATAAATCCGCAAACATTGTTCTTAGTCCAGATTAAATGCATTGACAGTGTTGTACTTACCGATAAAACTTATGATAAATAGTGCTTTGCACAATCATAATAATAACAAACCTTGTCCGCATATAAATAAAGCTTGAAATGGCGTGGCACTTTAAAAGTTGAGTATTAAATCAATTTACATACAATATATAAATTAATGGTTGTTGTCACAATAAACCTACACTTTCTCATCATCTCTTCATCTTTTAAATTATGTTACGACTTCTTAAGAGAAAACGGCTTATTGGTTCGCACGAATTTACTCGCTTTATATCGTAAATAATGCTTGGAATAATATCATTATTTACGGCTAGTGCCAATCTTCGGGTTCATTATCTTTTAATACATCAATGGGTTCATTCGATTTATCAAGACTGGTTAAACCACGCTGGGATCGGTGCATTTCATTCATTCTTTCATTCATTCATAGTAGCATTCATTAACAAGGGAGAAAACAGAGGTATTAGTACGGAATGAGGGCGACGACCACGTAACCGCATTTCCTCTTATGTAGGTTGGTATATTATGACATCAACTCTTAAATTAAGTGATGGCTGTTTAAAATCTGAGCAACACTGACACAAATTCATTGTTATGCAAATCACGTAACGTGAAAAACAAAAACAAAAATCGTTATTCAACCGAATAACCGATAACATCGTCAATCTATTAAAGAGAGTGGATGGAGGTACGTGCTCTGTGTCCAGTATTGAGTGTCAAAATAAGAAATATTGCCTGAAAGTGGGTGACCTTAATAGTTATTAAGTGAGTTAGATTTGTGCACTGTCGCTCTCGTACAGAATACACGATAAGGGTACACTCGTGTGATACCGGAATTTTACTATAAGAGCGGGAACGACGCTGGTTCTGTTCCACAAAACCGGGGAAAAAATTGCTGTTAGCAAAATTGACAACCTACGTCAATTTGCCGTGTTATAGCAATTACATAAAAGTGTCAAAGAATGGCAGTAGTGATTTGGATACACGGACAATTTAAGTTTTTGTATATGAGCCTCGATTGCTTGACCGTACATTGAGTTTTGGGTTAAAGTACCTATAAGTACATATTTCTCAATAACCACTGTAGTAAGTTAAGAATAATGAAAAAAAAGTCCAGCAACCTAATTATGTAACACACTTTCAATTGCTTCATATTGTTCGAAACATTTGTCTGCTCAACAATGTAAATAACGCTACGAATGTTGTTGAACTGTCAAAATGAATGCCATTGCTTTTATACTGTAAATGTGTTACGCAATTACCCCGCAGGATATTCCTACTTAGGTACTGTTCAAAATTCAAATTAAAAGTAGGTAGAAAATTTAAAAAAGGAAATTCGATGCCCGCGAATAAACGTATTTTCTTTCTTTTCTTTTGTAACCATGGGAATGGTGTGGTTTTCGTGGAATTTTCTTTTTTGTTCGGTGCTTTTCACCGAACAAAAAAGAAAATTCGTATCCGTTTAAGATCGATGCTCTTTACATACCTACTCCTTTTGCCTCGTTTACGTTCATACATAAGATGCGAAAAGTCGAGATGGTTAAAAGAAACTCATACTAGGGCCTCAGATCATACACACACGCCGCCGCCGGTTGCGATATTGCGACCAATAAGGTCACTATAAGTCCTCCTAGGGCGTTTCCACTCACATCGGCCTTGTAAATACCTTGTACGCCGTTCGCCTTTCATTCATCCTCTCTCAACATGACCAAACTATATAAAATCATTTTTTATATTTTATTTGTTTCCATACTTTTTTACTTTCTTTAATATGTTGTGTTGTGTGCCTTTTAGTTTGTGCTAAATTAATGTATTTTCTTTCTTTTTAAACCATCTAAGCATACTATTTTATATTTTTGTAACAACATCTTCTTTTAAACCACACCGTTGTCTTATCACGTTATTTCTCAGCCTATCATTCATAGTCACACCACACATACTTGGCAACGTCGTTGTACATCCTATACTATTAAATGAGCAATATTTGTATATACAGGGTGTTTGGCGCATGGACCGACACAATTATTTGGGGGATTGGGAGCGTCATTTGGGAGGTTTCACCCAAAGACCCCATGTCCTAAGTGTCACGGTTATTGAGATGTTTTTTTTTGTTTTTTTTCACAAAATTACCCGAAATCTCGCCTTTAAATAGTCGTTACTTTTTTGTTTATTGTTCTAATTGCACGAAATAACTTTTATTGTATTCTGCAATGTATTCTTATTCTAAATAAATAAAGAACTTTTTTAAATAAAACTATGTTCATAATTTTTGAAAAAAATCTAAAAAAATCATATCTTATTAACCGTGACACTTAGGACATGGGATCTTTGGGTGAAACTTCGCAAATGACCCTCTCAACTCCCCAAAAAATTGTGTCGGTCCATGCGCCAAACACCCTGTATATGTATTTGTAATCACGTTCTCGAAAACGACTTGAAAGATTTCGATGAAAATTGCAATTTCGGGGTTTATGGGGACGAAATATCGATCTAGCTAGGTCTGATATCTGGGAAAATTCGTTTTCTCCGTATTTTCACCCGGACAGAGCTCCGCCGCCCAAAGACATGATGGCTACCTTCTATCATGACAGTATGGAATTAGTATGTACTGTACATATAATTAGTATGAACTATACATAAAACTATACTATTAAATGAGCATTCTCTATTTTCGCCCGAGCAGCGCTCGGTCGTCCAGGTACTTACTATTTAAATTACCGAAATTTTCCGCATTAATTATCGTGTTTCAAGAATTACATGCCAAAATGTTTTTCTGAATTATTAACGCTATTGATACAGAAATTTGCATAAAAATATGTATAACAGATTAGCTGAACTAATGCTTCGAGTATTGTCATGTTAAAAAACTAATGTTCGAGATTTATCTCAATTGTCCACGTTTATTGTAGATAATATTGATGGACGGCCGTTAGAACTTGAACTTATATATGTAGCATAACAACTGTTGAAGCTCCTCACTCCACTTCAAGTTCAAGGTTTTTTCAGGCGCATGATAATGGAATTGGGTTGTCTAACTCAGCCGGTAGCAGTCCACTGGACAAAAGCCTCTGCCAAGGTTTGAAACCTCGTTCTTCTGCATCTAGTCTGTCGCAGCCACTTTTTAAGTTCACCCGTCTTCGCCCCATGTATACTTTACTCGCGATTTGGTTTTCAAACATGTAAACAAATATGTCGGAAAAACAAATAGAAATACAGCCCTTGCATAAAGTTCAATTTGCGCTGCAACTTCAAACGTGTTTAGCCATACAAGTTTGAAGTTGTAGCCCAAATTGTTTTTTTTTTAATAGTGCTCTTGTCATTTTGAAATCTGCCTCATTTACACTATCAAAAAGTTGATATTCGTCTTAGTAAATAAAATCAATAATTAGAAAAAAGAACTTGAATTGACTTTAGCTGGGGGGAATCCTCATGTAACGAGTATGTGCGTTCTATTTAGTGAATTCATCTTCAGCTTCATCCAATTTTTTTTTTAAAAACGTTGCCCCACACTAGGAATTTCTCCTGTATCGTGGGTGCGTTTACATACATTGAAACTCACATACACAAACAGCCAGACCCGGAACAACTAATTGTAGGTCATGCAAATATTTGTTCCGTGCGGGGTTCAAACCCGCGACATGCAGCGCAGCAGTCAATTACTTAACCACTGCGCCAACCGTGCCGACAATTTAACACAAGTCTACGAAATTGAAAGTTTGCGCTGCATCCAAGTTACTGGCAGCTAGGCAGACTATTTAGTATTAGCGCAAGGTGTGTTTCGTCGCACGCAAGTTTGATACCAGCCGGTCTATTCTGTAATAATCTCACGGTGAAAACTTAGGTGAAGTTAGCTGTCATTCCACCTGCTGCTAGGGACTGACAGCTCACTCCGAGCTCACTTCACCTAAGTTTTCACGGTGAGATGGTTACAGAATAGCACTACAGCTTGGAGTGAGCTGTCAGTCCCTAGCAGCAGGTGGAATGACAGCTCACTTCACGCTCACTTCACCTAAGTTTTCACTGTGAGATTTTTACAGAATAGATCGGCTGTTCACAATTTGTCGGTATTATTTCTGTTAGACTATAAACTAGGCATTAAAAAAATAATGCAATGAACTGTAAATTGTTTGTTGGAGTTCAACAATTTTTGACAATAGGGTGTTTAACTCTATATGAGAAAAAATATAAAAATATATTATTGAGATAGCTTAGGCAAAAAGCAGTCGGAAAACGTTAGCTTTAGTTCATTAAATAGCAAACTAAATTTAAAAATTCAATTCAAAGGTTTCAGCTTTTTTAGTCTGTTTCTTAACACCATTAGATAGTAGTCGCCATGTCGCCACGTCGTACGGCTATGTAAACTTAGGAGTGTTAACTGTCAACTCTCAGCCTACCTTTAATCTATAAATTTGTTGACATAGTGAACTGACGTCATGACCACAAGCAATATGGCGTCCACTGCGTCCAGCGTTTTCGTCAAATTACGCGCGAAATTTGAAAATGCTAAATTTAGATACATTTTTATGGCACTTAACGATTGAAAAAAAAATTGTGAATTTTTTTGTGGTTCATTAGCACTATAGAATCTAATTGAGACACTTTTCAAAAATGGGTGTAATACCCTATTTTGTACGAATAATATTGTGCAGGAGTCTCGGAGGACTCCTGCGGCACCAGATTCCATGGACACCTTACGTTTTTTACGTACCGGATATTATAACTAAATAATTCAATTTGCCGCGGCATTTTGTAAACGGCGCGGCGTTTGAATTGTCCATCAAATGGAAAATAAAATGACTAGGCAATTTACATTTTGCGTCAGGCATTTTGCAAAACCGCCAGCGCTTGTAAACGGACGGCGCCGTTTGTAAAATGACGAATCATACAATTTTTTTTTTTTTTTTTAACTATGGCATCTCGCAGGTATACCACTAAGGTATTTACTGCTCAACCGAACAATCCTGTGGCTGCCTTAAGCACTACACTCAAAGCCTCCAGCCAGGAGCAACTATTCTACATTAAAATTAGGCGAACGCTCGCTAAGGGCACCCCCTGTGGGGTACGAACCTCGGCTTAGGGCGTCGCTGAGGGGGGGACAGCAAGATGGGACAGGCTGGATCACGGATATATTATTATTAGACGGGGAATTTAAAGCTACGCGCTCAGCTGCGGCGCGGGCTGGCGCTTCATCGGACAAGGGTCGGGGGGGAGTATTATTTACTCGTGAAAACGAATCATACAATCTGCCTGCGATATTTATAATGTTTTGCGTTAGCCGCTTGGTTACTGCAGACAAACTTTGCCCTTTGGCAATGAAGAGTCTTTCACCCGCGATTTTTTGCTTAGGGAAAGGTGTGTTAGCTTCATATATTATAATGGCTACCTGTGATAGTTTTGGCAAAACACGTTTGCGTCTAAGTTTGTAAGTTTGGCTTCAGTTCAAGATAAGATACCCTATCTTTCTTATCAATAAAATTTCATTTTACCTTCCAAATACCTCACGCAATTTATTATTTTACTCCTTGAAAACTTTTTCACGACCACATTAAAATTTATTACCTTATTTCGTTTTATTGTAGCAATGAAGTAAGAAGTCGGTACCAATTTGATGATGTCGGTTAAATAATAATATTCTGAAGACCAGGTGCTTACCTAACTGCCCGTCGTCCTTGGCCATAAAAATTAAATTGATCATTTCGTCAAGTACGGATCCGATCCTAATACCTAATCTAATCACTGTTGAGATTGTTGAAGTTTGTTTAATTTAACACGCTTTTGTTTCCACAAAAGCGTGTTAAATAGTCGAAGTTTCATAAAACACATTTTACTGTGCACACTTGGCGAATCAGAGCTAAGAAACATGAAAATTAAAACAAACGTGAAAATGTGAACATTTTGACCGTCACTTGTGCTATAGTATGTTTTGTGTAAGTAAGATTATTGCCAGTTGAATGTTGTATTGAAAAAAATTGTGGTCATTTCGAAAACTTACTAAAATAAATTAAAGGATATAAAAACAATGCATTTTATTCATTTTAGACATCATATTTCATAGTAATATTTATTGCTTAAGACCTACACAATCGATATCTAAATAGAAATAGTGTTGGTTTTATTTTTCAAAACGTCCGAGTTCGATTCCTGAGCTGAGTAGGTACAAGTTTAAAAAAAAAATGTGTATGCAGTTTTTCTTGTTACTGAAATCGATGATATGGTTCCTAAGAAGAGATCATCGTGTCTTATAGTTCCAGACTTTTCCATACTGAACTATCTAAATGTGCCACCCTGTATATTTATAAAACCTATCAATTTAATTCCGTATAATTTTTCTTATAATTATAATAATCATGTATTAGGTCATTCTAACAATAGCAGTTACTGTACCTACATACAAAATACCATAAAATTTCTATTGCCATATGGGTACCTATTCAGATTTCTGTGTTTTCGCGGTATATCGGTAAAACTTTAATGGACAGTAATATACATGTCCAGTATAAGCTGAACTCGCAGTGTAGTGAAAACATATACAATGCGAGATCAGCATAAACTGGAAATGTATAGATAGCTTGACGTGTAGCCGTGTGTACATACCTACGTTGGCTTGTTTGCACAATTCCGGAAACAAACATGTTTTGATTTCATGTTTGTTAAAAGCGTGTTGATTTTGATGTTGAGATATTAATTGGTTTGCTAACTTTGACACGAAGTTGAAATTACGCGTAATATTTTTCTGTAGGCCTGTGTCGCCTGAAATAAATGGTATTATTTTTCTTTAATACATTTGTATACATAATAATTATCTACATTTAATTTTTAAAATATTTTTATTAAAAAACCAATAAAAAAAAATAAAAAAATTGCATCAGGATCAGGGTCCAAGCTGCCGGTGGTCAGGGCTCTAGAGAGAGGAACCTCCTCACCATGCGTACTGAGTCTAGGAATACTGCTTACTGAATCAAGCCCTTGACCCAGCCGCGCAATGAGAGCCTCCTGAGGTGTTGGTCGAGGCTCTCCGCTATTAGGCCATTAACCGTTACGATTATCAGTACAATGATTGCAGTCTATAGTCTTTTTTTCTCTATTATTATAATAAACAAAAAAAGAGCGATGAAAATATAAGAAAATAAAGGAATGGTGATAGTGTGTCATTTGATTTTCACTTTGTAAATAAGTAGGTTGGTAATATTAAATTAAATTTATTTATTTATTTTGTGTACAGTTAATACCATAATAATTATATTATTGACACTACAATGTGTCGCTAGTATGGCCGCTAGATACAGTTACAACACCCCTATTAGTTGATATACTGTATTACAGTGGGGTATTGTGAAATGTAATCCTAATTCTAGATAAATAATAATAATTATAAATGTGAAAGTGAGTTTGTTTGTTACGCTTTCACGCTAAAACGGCTGAACAAATTTGGATGAAATTTGGCACAAGGGTAGACCATGACCTGGAGAAGGACATAGGCTATATTTCATTCTTGATTGCAGACGAAGTCGCAGGAAACAGCGAGTAATTTAATATTTCAGCTAGAACCTACAATCTTGCATGGTTTTGATACAGCCTTGCCTTTCAAACAAGCATTTAGTTTGTTATTCAAAACTATTCATTTTTATTAAATAATTATTAATTTTTTCATGTACAGGCAGCAGGTCAACCTACCCGAAATTGTCAAATTTTCCCAATCAACTTTGAACCTTATACTTTGGTGATAATGTTAAAAATATACTAAAGAAATTTGACAGATTGTAGTAGGTGGATGTGCTAGCATCTGTACACACAATACATTATAACACCTATAGAAAAATACATTAAGATAGAAGAGCAAAGGTACTGCTTATTAAATCCTTATTTTCTTATTAGATTTTTCCAGCGGTTTCGCCCGCTTTCGTGTTGAAAATTATCCCACGGGAACGTACTACCGGGATAAAAAGTATTCTATGCCCTAAACCAGGTCATGGTTTACCCATGTGCCAAATTAAATCCAAATCCGTTCAGCCGTTTTAGCGTGAAAGCGTAACAAACAAACAAACTCACTTTCGCATTTATAATATTATATAGTTATGAAGTTAGGATTTACGGTTTTTTATTCTACAAAGTATGTAGCCCTTTATATTAAAACATGTCATTAACTTAACAGAGTACTTGAAAAGTAGTTTACTAACCTCCTTACTAATAAACTTTGTATAGCGTCTGTGTAGTTACACAACGCCTTGTTTTCTTCTTTCGAAAGTCAAATAGGGATGATGACAAAAAAAAAAATCTTTGTCCGTAATGTAGATTATGAAAAAATAACGTACACGTTTTTTTTTTTGTTTTACGTTATCAAAAGATTACGGCGTTACATTGAGTTATAATGTGCCATGACGTCACTTGTATGTAGATTTTATACATATTTGTGACGTATCAACCCCCACTCCCCAACTTTAATGCGTTGTATCTAAGTAATTTTTTATTAATATTATAAAGCAAAAAATACGTGTCTATTATTTTTTTATTATCTGACTGACGGACTAAATAGAATTTCTTTTTTTTGACCCAGGCATCATCCCTATTACTAACGACTGAAAGAGAGAAAACGGTGTGTAACTATTCACCTGATATAATATGTTTATTAGTAAGGCAGTTAGACTTCAAAAATCAAAATATTTTATTTCACATAACTTACATGCGCACATATGAAACGTCAGAAGCTAGGTGCACGGTTCCTATTGAGAAAAGCCGGCAAGAAACTCCACGGTTACTCTTGTAAAAATAATTGGCATTTACAATATTGTCAAATTACAGAGTTATTAGGTATGGAAGGACAGTGTAGGTCTTTCAACAAGAACCAGGCACTTAACAAAATTACTTTAATGTATCCTTGGCATACTATGTAGACCGGGCATTTGGCGCATTTCTTGACCAAAATTGTGCACTAAATAACAGGTTAGTAGGTATTTGCCAAAGAAGGAATTACTAATTAATGATTCGATATCCTTAGAAAATGAATGAAAATAAATGCAACTTAAGAATATTATCAATACAAAATTTTTAATCATGGATAGTTCCCATAATCTTAGGCGGAGTATTCAGTATCTCCGCGCAGCAACTGTGCTTCGCAAATGCTTTGTCGCTTTGAAACACAAAGGCGATGCGTGTAGTGTAGTAAACGGGGTCAAACTAAATAACTAGCTAAACTCAGTAATGGGTATCGTTATTAAATATAATAGAACATAAAATAAATTAATTTGATGTTTTTTTTTGTGGGGTCATCGACCGGGAGAAGGATATAGGCTACTTTTTATCCGGGTTCGCTGACGAAATCGCGGGCATAAGCTAGTAAATAAATACATAGATAGAATACTCTTTATTGTACACCTTAAAAATTACAGACATACATTTTGAAATTTTACATAGGGTGACACAATGGGCGGTCTTATCGCTTAAAGCGATCTTTTACAGACAACCTTTGGATGCATTAAAGGTAACAGGAGAGACAATACTGCAGGTAGTCAGCGGTGTACCATCTACAAATACGATAAATACATACATACATGAAGTATAAGCTATACTAACACTACACTACTATACACACTACTACTATTACTATACATATATATAGTTCCTTGCTCTAGAACTGCTCTAGAAATTCATTGCTCTAATTATGTATAGTTCCTTGCTCTTGTTTCATGTTTATAATTTTATATAAGTAGGTATATATCTATGTATATATATATATATAAATATAATACAATAGGTACCTATATATATATAGGTAGGAACTATAATTTAAGGAGAGAGGAAATAAAAAATTCTTACATTTCGTAATGTAAGAATTTTTTGACTGAAAAAATAAGGTAAACGGTCATATGATCCAATGTAGCAAAATATGTTAGAATTTATAGCCTATAGAAAAAGAAACACAAAACATCGTCTAATAGTAAAAATACGACACAATGCCGAACACAGACATTATTACACTATTCAATAGTAAGTAAGTCAATAAATATATATAAAAAATGACCTAAATGTCTATCGAATCGTGTACCTGAAGGTGACGCAATGGATATTTTATTCTTACGAGAACTATTGCACGTAATACCATAACGTTATCTTATTAATTAAATACTAAGAAGTTTATAGTTGTTACTTTGGTTTCGGAAATAGGTAGATAGCTGTAGTAAAAATGTGCAACTATTGCATGATTACTAGTATAATAATAAGAGGCCTTAAGAGAGCCTTTATTGGCCGGCTTGAGTGGAGATTCGCAAGAGCAAACGTGCTCGGAGGAAGGAAGTATTCCAGTAAGATGCTGGTAGGGATCTTGACCGTACTTCCCGGATTGTCCTGTAAGTCGTAGAATAGCTCTCCACTCCTGAAGCACCTCAGGATATGTTGCCCCTTCAATGTCACTACGTCACTATGTGCTAGCGACAGTTTTTGGGGGCCCATTATTGAGAGTGCGAGACACCCACATCATTGGTCAGGCAAGGAAATAGTCCTTCCATAGTTCTAGGTAACCGATCCACTTTAGCCACCCAAACAACATAGTCCGCATCTTTGTTTCCATATCCTGCAATAGTCCTACACCAACCGGGGGTGTCCTTCGTTATACCTATACATGCATAGTGCGTACAATTAAAATCGTCAATTAGTGCCTCATTCCATTTAAAACTGTCTAAGCGGCCTCTGTGAGCGGCCTCTCGTACGTCTTACAAAGGTCCGGGACCCCAGGGTCCCGAGATCTGTCAGAGACATAAAAATAATAAAAATGGCTTTATATAATATTACCTTCTGATTTTGTAGTACCTGAAAGATGTAAGTTTAAAAATATCTTTAACTTGGGAAGCAGCTAAAGTGCTGTTATCAGGCCCGACAGCCTCGACAGGTAGCGATCGCTATAAGACCGAATTTGATCGCAAAGTCGTAATGGCGTATTGGCGTCCCTAGACGCGCGCGCCGTTCTTCACAAGTACGGGATTTTTTCGTGCTTGTCAAGCATTCGCGCGCGTCTAGGGACGCTATTAGCACTTTGTGACCGAATTCGGTAGTATAGTGATCGCTATCTTTGTCGTGACTGCCGCCCTTGAGGTTTTGGCAGGCTCATGAGACTGGTAAATCCAAATCCTAGGCAAAAACGTCAATGTAGCCCCCGTAATTCAAATTTTCTTAGTTTTTTTGCAATTTGAATTTGAAGGTATACAAACTGATACTGACCTGGTATCATTTTGTATGTTGATCTAAATATGATTCGTAACCGACCCGCCCGCATTTGCGCCTACATGTTACCTAAATATATATAGTTTAGCTTCTTAACGATTTTTTTTCTTTTTCCATGACATTACTTAGTAACAAAGCAATAGGTACATGAGATACACATCAAGACCCCACAAGTGTGATGTATCTTTACTAAGAACTATATCTCACATAATGCCTGCTTATCTGCAGAGATAACATCAAGAGCTGTTTTATCTTATTTAATACTCTTAGAAAGATAATAGGAAACTACTCAGAAATATTTTATCTTTGTGCAGTGTGCTCAATCTTTCTTCTTTATTTTCAGGTAATAAAGTAGTACTGAAAGGAAAGGAACTACGTTGCAATGTTAACAGGATGGCGGAAAACGATTTCAAGACGTAAGTTAGAGGAAACGATTATATTACCACACGCCTTGTTCGAATAGCTCACACAGTATTTTGTTGGACAACACAGCAAACCCAAAGCAATTACCTATTACATACAACATTTATCAGAAAGGTGACCATCCAAACTGAACAACTTTCTCGCGATAAAATTATCAATTTTCCCATACAAAACTTCAATAGGTACCTACTCAAATGTATGGAGGGATTGTTTTTTCGAGATAACGATGTTGTCCCATGGAGACATTTGTTCAGTGTGATGGTCTGTACCATATTCTTAAATATATCACACTTTTACATGCTGTATATTCGATTGTGTAGCCCGGCTGTGTCGATTAATGCCAACCCGTCTATTCTGTAATAATTTCACGGTGAAAACTTAGGTGAAGTGAACGTGAAGTGAGCTGTCATTCCACCTGCTGCTAGGGACTGACAGCTCACTCCGAGCTCACTTCACCCAAGTTTTCACGGTGAGATGGTTACAGAATAGTACTGCATAACAAGAAGTGTGTAGCATATCTCAGATTTAATACGACACACGTTTTAAAAAAATATATAGAATGAGCCTACGAACACACGGACTTTAATAAAATCGCGGCTATTTTATATCGTGCACTGGATTTTCAACGCTCTGCTTAGCGTCGAGAGTTGAAAATACAACCATGTGTTTTTTAAACGTGCTAAAGACGAGAGTGCGTCCCTACGCATTGGATTATCAACGCTCGGCTCAACACCGAGAGTTGAAAATCCAGTGGACGATATAAAATCGCCGTGATTTTATTACGTCCGTGCGAATGTGGGCTATGTACCTATACTCTATAGGTTTAGCTAGTTAAATAATGGTAAACAAAAAAAAAAAACAAAAAAACCTGACGAGACAGCTGTCAAGTAATCGACTAAACATAATACCGGTCACTTCAGTTGTCATGCTACGTCACAGTTGTACTCTTCAATTAGTAACGTTATAATTCGTTGACAGTTTGGGCTCTTTACAATATACAGATTACAAAATATTATATTATTATTATAAATCTAACAAAAAAAAATGTGCTCAAGCAGTTACATCTACGATAAAGAGGAAAATATTATAATTTTTTTATATAAATTAAATTTGGTTTTATCGTATTTTTAAACAGGAAAGTGGCATATATAAAAATCCTTTTTATGATTTGTTTATCTTTATTACCTAACACAATTTTGACTACTAAACGCTACACGTTTACCTTAATTAAAATCATGTATGGGGATCTGCGATTGTTCAAAAACCTGAACAACTGATAATCTGATTAATATTTATAATATTAAATTAGGTATTTATTAAATGTAAAAATTAGAGATTGCATTGGATCGGAATGTTTGCTACGGTTCCACGATGCTACTGAACTGAAATATGTTTATATTTTTTATCTTAGTAAGTAGTCAATATAAAATATTCCTATTGTATTACGTACTCTAGGTACAATATACCTACCTACGTGCGAAGTGGGTGCACGAGAGAAATAGAATCAAGTGGTTGGCCATTTGCTCCTAGCGTGTGGAATTTATTGGATCCACGAACAATGTGTGATATTCTTTTATCCTGTTGATTCCCTTGTAAGCGCTTTGTCTGTGGAAGAACTTAATTGCTGTCTGACAATATACCTATAAATAGCAGAGTAATTAATAGGAAAATAATAAGCAAACGCAGCTACAATGCAGCAAATTATTGCTCTTAAAAAAGGTTTTCCATCCATATCCATCGCCGATTACGACCGTTCTAAAACTTTTTGATGAAAGTGTAAGCTATGTAAAAGTCATCCACGATAAGGGCACATATCAACACACATTCATTTTCATTAGAAGGTTTCATCTCTATATCACATTTTCAAGAATTTTTCTTTGTATTACATGATTAAATTATAATGAAAGAAAACCGTCGACGAAAATTGACGTTATAAAAATAAGTTTAATAATAATTACTGTCACGTGAAAGACATATTTTAGGTGATAAATATTTGAAAATCAAATCTCTACAAATTGGCATCCACACGACTTTTGACCCATTTGTTTACATTTTGATCAAATGGTTTTTGAACAGAGTATAGTTCCAAATTACTTGCTCAACTAGTATTATTTTCACAAAATCAAAAAGCTACCACATTATCACTACCTACCTACCACAGCAAATATTAACTACATGAGATCGTTTTGTCCGCTCAGTGTTCCTAATTCCTCAGCGGTATGTCCTGGGCGTCATGGGACTACTGGCGGTTTGCAACGCGTATACTATGCGCGTTTGCCTCAACCTGGCCGTCACACAAATGGTGAACAATACGAAGAATGAAGAACAGCATTATGACCCTTACGCATGTCCGGATGATAGCGAGGTCTTGACGAATGGGACTGTTAGTTCGAGACCGGTGAGTGATTATTTTTTTATTTACAATATTTTCAAATATTGGTGCCTCGTTAGTCGTGAGCACTAGTGATGAGCACAATATCTTGGGATTAATTCCCAGGTCAGGCGAAAGTTTATTGGATTTTTCTTTCATAAATTTCTCAGTAGTAGCCTGGAGTCAGGAAATGTGCCCGGTTAAATTTAATTCATGAATAAAATTTTAGCGTGTAGGATCACCCCCTGTTACATAGGATTTATACAGTGGCTGTTTATTATAGCAGAAAATTATGAAAGAAACTTACAAAATTGACGGACTGTCACCCGTAAACTTTCTGTTTTTATTAAATAGGTCCAAGCATAAACTGATTTTTTTGTTACCACTGACGTGCGACCTACTGTACCAGATATTGTGGCATATACAATGATTTTCGTTGTTTTTTTCATCATATTGCTCATATTACTCATCATAATCCATCACTGAATGCAGGTTGACATTAGACATTTTATGGTATATTTTTAATTATAATTGTTAGTGAAGGTTTATACTGCTTTTAAAGACAATTAAGAGGTGTGTTTGAAGATTTTTTTGAAGCATTAATGTATGTTTAATTATTATTTGAGTTCCATCACTGTATTAAAATAAGACTTGAAAATATCATTCTTTTTTTTTGGTCAAAATTATTTACGGTTTAAGAGATACACTGCTTTAAAAAACCCCGTTTTCGGAATGCTGCACCTTAAAAAAAATGTAGTTCCACAATTTTCCGCGGGCCTTCTTTCGTGGCGCGCACTCTAGTTTCAGTTTTCAAGTCCCACGATTTACTATCACAGCAAAACTCCTTGTAACTATTATCTGTCAGTTGTTCAGAATGATTGTGCAATATACTAGTTTATACCAGATACGGGTTAATGTGAAGGGCTCAATTTAATCCCCTACATAATTTATGATTGTTATTGAAGCACTCGAGACAATAAACTAACTACACCTACCACTTTGTATATAAATGGCTCAAGAAAATCAAACACGTGTTAATCAAAAAATTTATTTACTTTTTTGTGACATCAATCACAATTCTAACTTTCGCGTTATTAAGATTTTCCTCTGAGTGTATTTTTATGTACGACAAAAATGCAAGTTTGCAAACTTTGAATATGACATAGCAAAGCAATTACACTGATGTGAATATCTAAATTGGTTACAATCTCTTGATTGGATTCCCATTTATAAGATAACATCACGCTTGTCTTTCCCAAAAGGATAGGAAGAAGTATTAAGTTCGGCTCAAAACCGAGAGTTGAAAATCCAGTGCGCGATAAAATCCCGCCGCGATATTTTTACGTGCGTGCGAACGTGGGTTAATATGGGGCAAAAGTTGACCGTAAAGCTTCATTCACACTAGCGCGACGCGACACCGGCTGTTGTTATACCGTGAAGTTTTCTTAGAAATTGTATTGTTCGAGTCGCGTCGCGCCGTCGCGTCGCGCTGGTCTGCACGAGCCTTTATACAGAGTAGAAATCTGATAAAATAAATAATAAATAAAGCAATTAAATAAATAAATAATAACAATGAATTAAGTATACCTACATACTGTAAATAAATGGCACAAGGCACTTTTCAAACACGTGTTACTCGTAAAATTGATTTACATTTTTATGACGTCAATCACAATCACAATTCTCACTTTTGCTTTAATACCTACGAGAGTATATTTTTAGGGTTCCGTACTTCTTATTTTGTACTCTTCGCTATTGTTCACTCAAGTCATGTGTCTGTCTGTCCGTTTGGCACACAATTCGAATATAATGGACCGATTAAGTTGAAATTTGGAACGCATATGAATTTCTGTGACCCAAAACGGACGTGTAACGTAAATAAATGAATGTTGAATATGGGGGTTAAGAGGGAACAGGGCCTGCGATTCTCCATACAAATAAATGTATTCCTCTTTTTCCTTCCTAAATAATTCCTCCAGAGCAATATTTTTGTTTCATAAAATCACGGTCTGCTGCTGCACGGTCTAATAGCAGTGATAGCCTAGTGGTGTGACCGTTAGACTGACAAGTCGTAGGTCTCGAGTTCGAACCCAAGGCACGCACCTCTGACTTTTCGGATTCATGTGCGTATTATATAATTATCACTTGCTCAAAAAACGGTGAAGGAAAACATCGTGAGGAAACCGGCATGCCTGAGAGATATTTCTCGACGGCATGTGAAGCCAAGTCAGAGGCCCGTGGGCGGCTTTAAAACTCTGACACCAGCATGTCGATTCCCGTAACCACTTCACCGTGAAAACAAGTGAAGTGAGCGTGGAGTGAGCTGTCAGTGTCATCTCACCCTGTTGGAATGACAACTCACTTCACCTAAGTTTTCACGGTGAGATGGTTACAGAATAGCACTGCAGGTTAGTTTACTAACCACACGAAAAAAAAAAGAAGACGGTCTGCTGTAGACACGTCGCTGTTATTTCCTTTTTTTCAGAAACTTTTTGGTAAAGAAAATATGACCCTCCAAAAAATACAAAAATGCCCATTTTTACTGCCGCGATTAGAGGACTACCAGACACATTCGAAAAGTTTTAAACATAAAAGAAAATGATAGGACATACCTTGCATTTTTAAAGAAAGAGTAAGTATGTCTATACTTACTCTTTCTTTAAAAATGTAAGGTATGTAAAAAAATCACACGGGACCCGTCATTGACGTTTCGTCAAAAAAAACGATACGGCATGACGGATGCACGTTGACATTGCATTCACGGAAACGAGTTTTTTCGCGATTCGTCAAAATATCCGAATAGATGTTCACACTTGATTCGTGATTCAGAATTCAGTCTTGGACGAGCGCTGCAGCCGATCCTTTACAAAAAAATCACGATTCATGTTTTTTGACGAACGTGATTTTTAAAAGACGATACGTGTTTTAGGACGTGTCCGTAATTGTTCACGATTCGTGATGCGTGTGAACACGGGCATTTATAAAGAACAGTCAGTAAAAATAAAATGAGGAGCTTGTGGCTAAGTAGTAACTGCCGCACGGGTCGATCCGTCAGGTTAAGCTACGCTTGCCGGGGTTGATCTGTGGATGGGTGACCATCTTTACATACCGAGACTCCTCCATGCCTCGGAAAGCACGTTAAGCCGTTGGTCCCGGTTGTCATTCGTGGATCTTTGACAGTCGTTACGGGTCGTCAGAAGCCCGAAAGTCTGACAACCAGTCTTACCAAGGGGTATCGTATTACCCAGTTACTGGGTTGTGGAGGTCAGATAGGCAGTCGCTCCATGTAAAATACTGGTATTCAGCTGCATCCGGTTAGACTGGAAGCCGACCCCAATATAGTTGGGAAAAGGCTAGGCAGATTGAGTCAGTAAAAATAAAAAAAATATAGGTATATCGTGAAAAAAGATGACTCGTCAAATAACACGAATCGTCCTCATGTAAACGAGACCTTAGGGATTTAACGTGATATTTGGCTACATAATACTATTTTGTGCCTATATTGACATCAACGAACGTAATTAAGAAATGTTATCACAAATATAGTCAAACTAGTTATACACTAGGACAGAACTCACACCATCAATGATAAGTCGTGATGTTTTCTTTCTCAATTTGGATACTCCTAAGAATGTGCTAACATAATGATTTTTTGTAACTAACCATCAAATCGTGTACACACGAATAAGATGGTTTCCAATAAAAGCTGACCTCGCATTGTACGGAAATCCTATACAATGCGAGATCAGCATAAACTGGAAATGTATAGCTTGATGTGTAGCCGTGTGTATTTTCATCAACAAATAGTTCATAATTTTTCACTATTATATTGATTATTTGAAAATGTTATTTTCAAATAATCTATCCAGACACTTTACTTTGTTTACCTACTAAAGTAAAATCAAAGTACGTTCTGTGAATCTTGCCCTTAAGGCGGCTCCACACCTGCGCACCCGCACGAACAGTACAACTCGCGTGCACCTTAGTAACATAGTATGAACACCCCCAATTCGTTAGCGAATGGTTCGCGGGCAAGAGACAGTCAAAACACTATTTCGCGAACACATCGCGCTCATGCTGTGCCACCTGTGCCACCTCGGGTGTGCTCAGTAGTTCGAGAATGTTTGAGGCACGTAGTGTGCACGGTTTGTGCGCGTGAGCTTCATTTATGTAGGTGTGGATTGCACGCGAACCGTTCGCAACATGCGCACGCGTAGAATGTGACACGTCCATAGCCATTCGAGGCGCCTAGCGTGCACGGTTCGCGCGCATATGCTGCGCGTGCGCTGCTGTGGCTTTTAGAATTTATTATTTTCTTCCCATTTGGTAACGTTGGCAATGGTCACAGTTTTCCCTCAAGTAATAATAAATAATAATTGTTTTTATATAAATATTTAAAAATGTATCTAAATTTTATGTAGGTATCTCATATATGAAATAAAATAAAATCATAGTAAACACAGCAATAATAAAATAAACCAATCACCTTGATTCCATTGACAGACAAGCCAAATAACTGCGTTTCAGATTCATTGTTCGACCGATAAAATTAATTTAAAATATCCATTGTCATCGGTAGCATAATGGCTTAAGTATATTTTTTTGTAAGACGTTAAATTGGATTTTCTTTGTTTCCACAAAGGTATAGTCTAGAATATCGCTGCTAAGCTACAGTTTTGTAAACAAGCCAACAATTGCAATGTTTGTACAACCTATAGCATTTTTTTTTAACTAGAAGCAGGAAAAAAAATATTTTAATTTTGTATGTATACTATCTCTCATTTGGGGAGCACCTATGCAATAAATTGCCGAACATAAATGAAGTATAACAGGAATGAATACATACAACAACGTCCTTGTACGCTATTGTTTTGTTACATAGCTTACAATGATAAAATAAGATCAATATTAGGTATAAGAATCAACATTCGAATATAACTGTGGATGATTTACATTTTCACTTGTTTAGTTCAAGTACCTACCAAGTTATATGACCAAAACTCAGTCCACAGTCCACAAATGACAGTTTTTCATTGTGAGAATAGAGACTCGCTTTATAACTAATACAAATAAAAATCCGCCTTTAGGCAATAAATTTTCGAATAAATACAACGTCTATTTAAGACTGTTATAAAAATTTATTTCTCTTCCACCATAATTATCTCTAGTAAATGATGATCATTTATAAAAATTTCTTTGATTTCAGTACGCAATATTTGACTGGTCAGAATCTACTCAAGGGTTAATCCTCAGTGGATTTTATTATGGGTACGCCATTACCCATGTCCCCGGGGGTTACTTAGCAGAGAGATATGGAGGTAAATGGACTCTGGGCATTGGCCTGTTAAGTACGGCCATATTTACCTTGCTTACACCTGTGGTGGTGAAAGCAGGGGGCGCCACCTGGCTTTTTATTCTGCGAGTACTTCAAGGTATGGGCGAGGTAAGTAAATTATATGTTATATTTATGATCTTGTAATTAGGGTAAAAGGGAATAAAGATAACTTAACTACGCTGTTTTATAATATATGAAAGATCTGTTTGTGTGAACGTTGTAAGCAAAAATAAGCGCATATTCAGACATTTTTGCAGTTCATATGCATCATCGTTTATCGTGTTGGTGCAAGATATATACGAGTGTACTTAGTTTTAGTTCATAATGTAGTAAGAAGATTAGCTAGTCAGCAGGTTTTTAGTACCAATGCCTTGCCTACCTATACAGGGTGTTTGGCGCATGGACCGACACAATTTTTTCAGGGATTTGGGAGGTCATTAGCTAGGTTCTAGCTAAGTTCAAAATAGCTTTTAGTTTTTTTTATAATTAATTTAGAAGTTGTAAAATTTCATTCATTAAATACAAAAAATAACTTTGGAAGCTTGTAAGGAATTTTCTTGAAACCAGTTGTATAAAACAAAGATGTTTTTAGATTTAAAGGACTTTGGAGAATGCAACAAAATTTGTTTTGTGCCACTACACCCACAAACAAAAAAGTTATTTCAAATTAAAGGACACATTTTGGGAATTTTTTTCATTTTAAAAAAATAATCATATGTAACCAACCGTGACATTTGGGACAAAGGGTGTATGGGTAGAACCTAGCTAATGACCTCCCAAATCCCTGAAAAAATTGTGTCGGTCCATGCGCCAAACACCCTGTATACAAGTATCTATCATTATCTACTCGTGGGAACAAGTGCGCGGGTCCAGTGATTTTTGCGCACGTGGCTTGTATATTTAACTTACATTTTATATATGCAAGCACCCTATATAGTTCACTTATTTATATACTTGTATCTATCTACCTCATATTTACAATTAAATACAAAGTCTTAAATCAAAACAAGAAGACGTCATTTCAGGATTTTCAATAACGTTCCTCGCATTTCTACGTTAACGAATATAAATAGTAGGTAATTTTGTAGACAATTTTCTCCCTTACGTCCTTAGTAATAAGGCTGAAAGTGTTCAAATGCCAGTGTCCACCAAGACACATACAAGGCACATACCTATAAGTAGTCTTTAATATTTTTATTTAAAACCATACAAGTGAAGATTACCGTAGTAATTTTATTGTTTGCAAATCAACAAGATTAGGTAAAACATTGTGAACATGACAGCATAAACATCTTTTATGAGAATATTATTGCTATAAACGTAAACAATGAGTAGTTGGAATGCCATTGTTGTTAAGAACAATACAAAAACGCGACAATTTGACAATTTATTTCACTTTGTTGAAATACCTGAACTTATTACATAGGGAATTAAACTTAAATACGAGTATTAATATATATTGAAAATAAGTTTGGGTTAAGTTCAATACAAGAGGGTCTTAGAAAATGATTTATTCCATTTCTTTGGAATACAAATTAAAGTGAATAAGTAACTGTCCCATTTCACATTCTAGAGAGAAGGATTTTACAGTATTAAAATAATATTGCATTACATTGTTATAAACTTATAATCAATGATATTATAAGTAAGACGTCGTTAGGTTACCTACGCAACATTCAATCTTGAAAATACGGCACAATGTCATAGTATGAAGTAGGATGTCGGCATGTCGTTATTATCGGGAGCGAAAAAGAGACAAGACGAAAACATTGCTAACTTTGACGTACGTGCCATTGGGTATTTAGTCTGTACGGCCCAAACCGAATGGACCTCGGGCCATTCGACCATAAACAAAAATCGTCTACTTTCCAAAGGACCGGTGATAAAAATGTAAATTCAATGTCATAAACTATATCAAGTACATTCGGGTGCAAAAGTTAAAAAGTTGAAATAAAAGTCTTAATTTTTTCTTAGATTTGTATTATCTTCTTTATAAAAACAATCAACAATATTATAAGATGTTTACAAAAGTTAAATTTGGTAATTAAATCATTTTGAATATCAGTCCTATTTGAATGAAACAACTCAACAAAATAAAATAAAAATACAATTAAACAATAAGATTTAGTAACAATCACTCTTATTTTAAAGAAACAAATCAATAAATGAACAAACCGGTTATGAAGATGTAATCTGTTTATTTAGATGATTTCAAATAGGTAGGTACGTAAATATTTCAAGAGTTAACATTCATAAGCTATGCGACTATCACCTCTTTCTACTTTTAATATCATTGGTTAGAATGCTATAATTTCAATTTAATGACTAGAGACAGATTGGCCGTCAAATCGTGCAAATGCAGCTACAGCCTTGTTTTTATCGAGTCTGTCTCTACTCCTCTCACAAATGCAACTCAAGGTTCCTGCACTTTTAGTTTTATCGAAATGCAATATCTGGTAGCTACAAGTTACAACCTCGAATACTAGAAAATTTATAAAGACTAAAATCTACAAGATAAAACAATAATTTGTGGTGAACTTGTATTTTTCAAAGTGAATAATGCATCGGGGAGCCGATGCATTTAATTGGCACAAAGGATACACTTGCGGTCATCCATCTAATTTATTATGAGGTGAACAAAAGATTTAAGAAAAATACATAGGTAAAAAATATAAAAAAACGCTTAGTTAATTTAAACGCTCATTTAAAGTTAAGTATGTACCTGGCCGGCAGAGCTCTGCTCAGAAAATGAAAATACGGAGAAACGAATTTCCCCCGATATGAGACCTAGCTAGATCGATTTTTCGCCCCGGTAAACCCCTATATTGCTACTTTCAGCGAAATTATTAGAGCTATTTTCGAGAACGTGATTACAAATATATAATTATCCTAAATATTACTCATATAATAATAAAGGATATTTAATGGCCGTAAATCTCCATTACTGATGAACCTGGGTAAATTCTCAATATATAATAATCCCCCAATTAACCATCCTGAATTGCTGAATAAAATTAAATAATTTTACGATACAAATCAATAAGTGTTCAGATGAAATGTTTTAGTTCATTGTAACCTCAACAGTGTAGCCTTTTCATATCTTTTATCGCCATGAATTATCTGATTGTTTTAATATCACCTCAGGGCCTTGAAAAACGTGACATTATATCAGCGATAACGATGCTGAAAAATTCAGGATATATGGGACTAATACTTGTAATCTACTGATAAATTTATGTCAAGCCTGTTGGAAGTCTATTTAATTTAATTTTCATATTTAATTTGAATTATTTATCCTTACTAATGTTGCTGTGCCCTTACAGGGTCCATAACTGTATCTTAGCTTTATGCCTATTTGTAACAACTTAATTCACATTATGGCACGCAAATAAATGAAATGAAATGAAAAAAGTCGTTGTAGAAATACAAAAACGCTTTGAAAGCCATTGCCACTTGTCTAAGTCCTCTTGTCAGAACTGATTGTTCATTCATTATTTTAGTTTTTATGAATGATAGGCTGAGTAATGATGTGATAAGGCAACGGTGCGGTTTAAAAGAAGATGTAGTGACAAAAATTTAAAAGAGTAAGCTAAGTTGGTTTGGCCATGTTGAAAGGATGAATGAAAAGTGACAAAATATTTCTACAAGGCAGAATTGAGTTACAAGGAAACCCCGGGAAGGGACGGCCTAGGAGGACATAGATAGTGACCATATTGGTGATGTTCTTCAGAAAGGTCAGGTGCGTAGTACTCGCAACCGGTACCAATGCAAGCATCGTAGCAGGTGGCGTTCTGTACTATCTGCCAACCTCCATAGGTAAAAGGCGTGAGTTTATGTATGTATGATTTTAAGTATAATTTCTACAAGTGCAATACAATGTTAAGTATCCTTTCTACAAGTGCAATACAATGTTAAGTGTTAATATAACCAATAATAAATTACAATTCTTCACTCATTTCAGGGTCCTACAATGCCAGCCTTGATGATCGTGCTAGCCCGATGGGTCCCGCCTCACGAGCGTTCAAGACAAGGCGCTCTCGTGTTTGGAGGAGCTCAAATCGGAAATATTTTTGGTTCCTTCATGTCTGGGTTCCTCATGGCTGGTGATGGAGATTGGGCTAATGTGTTCTACTTCTTTGGATGTTTCGGAATACTGTGGTTTTTGGCCTGGGTGAGTAGCATAGTTTTCGTTTCGTTTTGTTTCCATATCTATGTGGAGAATATGTATTTATGGAGAATAAACATAGGTGTTTAAAGTCATCCATTTGTCATCCTAGGGTTAGGTTTATACAAGTCCAATAATGTGATAGTACGTGTTAGTACGTGCGTAGTAAGTCAGTCCAGTGCTGACTTGCAACTGGGCTCGTATAGAAACTAGTTTCAACTAAGCTAGTCCAGGTGACCAACTTACCCGTCTTTTTTCGGGCCTAGTACCTTCTCCCCCACCCGACTTACTGTCGATGTCGTCTACATGAACCCACTGACTGGGTCCGAAATTGCGAGTCACTGGGTCCAGTCACTGCCAGCGTATAAAATTGTAGTGTATGGGGAAAAGGGATAGTGCTACAAGGTTTTTTTGGCGCCCAACAAACAGGCATTGTTGGTAAATATTTGTGAAATTGTCACAGAAATTGTATCAAAAATTTGGCCAAAATCGGAATTTTTCAAAAAGATGGCGGCGTTAGTTCCGATTTTGCCCGTGCACCAAATATCCTTGTACAAGTGCGTGTACTTGCTCGTACGTCTTTCAGCCACTTTATAGAGTGCTTCCTCTAGCGAGAGAGAGTTTTAATTTCATTATTATGGAGCTGAACAAGTCTAAAAAGACTCAACATTTCAAATGATCTAAAGAGCCTTAATACCCATCGTACAAATGACTAAACACTAGTCTCATGAAAAGTGACTGCCCTTTTTTTCTTCTAAAATTCAAATAGTTAAAAACATTAATGCTATCTGCATTTTGAATTTCCTGTAGATTAAGATTTTGTTTTCTAAGAAAGCGGTGAATGGTCACACATTATCGGCTGTCAAAATCAAGAGCGTTATTTTTAAAACCTTCAATACTGCTGAAAATGACAGATTTCCATGACGGCCGTTACAATATGACGGCCACCGTTCCCGTAGCTGCAGCGCATTGCGAATATTTTTTAAATTCATAAACTAAAAGAGAATATGGATTTCGTTGATATTAAAGCTATTATAGATGTTGACTATGATAAAACTTTGCAATTAACAGCGAAGTTATAAAACATTAATAACTGTGTAAGTACTTACCTACTAACTGCATAATAGTAAGCAATTGAGGTGTATTAAACATGACCAATTAGTTAATAACTACTTAATTGTCAAGAGGCTAGAACGCTACTGAAGGTGATTGACTGTCCTTTTGATCAAAGTTGTAGGTAAACGCGCTAAGTTGCGCTCAAGATTTAGTTTCCAAAGATGTAAACAAATATATTTTTTGGAAGATATTTGTTTACATGTCAACTTAAAACATTTTCATGGCCTTTTAAAGTCATTCTAAAACCAACTTAATTTATAGTCATGTAAAGCTAATATTTGTATGGAAATAATATCAGTTGGAACAAAAATTTGAATAGAAAATAGGTTAAAACTTTCAAACAGACGACAAGCAAATACGACCCCTTTACAAATAACAATTTCCTTTACTTAAACAATCTGAACTGATTTCCTGAAAATAAAAACATAATTACTATGTTAATATAAAAAGTACAAATAGCAACCATTTTTTAAATATACGTTGCAAAAGCTTCGCAAAAATTTTAACTTGGAGACGGACTTTCTGCGACGCTCTTTTAATTTAGGTATTATTTTAATACTAGGGATGCCGGGAAAAAAAAAAAAAATAATGGATTTAGCTCATAAAGGAAGGTATACTGTACTTCAAAATAATAATAACAAATCTTCAATTTTAGAGTCTCCTGTGCTACAGTACTCCAAACACGCATCCGTACATATCTGAAGAGGAGTTAAAGTATCTGAACGAGACGGTCACCAGTGCTGATACTAAGAGTGTTCGGGACCCGGTACCTTGGAAAGCTATAGTTCGCTGTGTGCCTGTTTGGGCACTCTTGTTTGCTGCTGTAAGTATTTATCCTGAAGTCTTAATTCGGGTTGGGTTTAGAAACGTGCCGCCTCGCTAGAAATAATGTGATTTTGCAAAATGGCAATAGCCAGCAAACGCCTTGTTAAAAAAAAAAACCGTACAAAATTCTACTTATTTACGGATGCCAGAGCGAGCCAAGCGAGCTTGCAACTTGGGGCACCCCAGCTCGGACAGGTTAACGAGAACTTAGGATGCAAGAGCGAGCGAAACGAGCTCGGGACTTGGAGCACACTGACTCGGACAGATTAGGTTCGAAGGGGAGACGCTCGCTAGCTATGTCTTTCGTGTTAGGTACTTTAAACCCTGAAGACAGAAAAAGGAACCGTGTGAAGTGGGGCTCTGTCGACTACGCCTTACTACAAAAAAAACATTCCTTTTTTTAATTTGGCCTTGACCTTCGAGACGTTTGACATTGACCATGAAAATGTCTCCTGTGAACTGGTGGGTGGGGGGATGACTTACACTCTTCATATCTCCTCCCTTTCACCTCCTCTACATTTCATTTATCAACCTTTTTATATGAGATTCATGTCATATTAAAAACTCCCCCTCCCCTACCCCCTGACGAGGCTGCACGTTTCTAAACTTTAACCCTTAATTCTAACAAGGTCAGTAGTTATACAAGGTCAAATTAAATTAGCTAGCGACACTCCACAGACGTGATGGGTATAAAAATAAAAAGTTTTTACGAAAAAAAAATTGATATTATATTTCAAGTAACGCGCGGTCGCTCGTTCGCTCGTAGCGGTCGTTGACCCCAAAAATATCATTAAATCTTTTTTAATTTTTATTGTAAGTTTTGTAGCAAATTTTATTTAACTCTATATTTTTGAGGCAATATTTTTACACGCGTAGAATGACAACCAAAGAAACGGTTATGTCGACGGAAGAATAGACAAAATGACAGATTATGATGGTTTAACTGTCATTTTGTCTATTCTTTCGTCGACAAAACCCGTTTCTATTGTGGTTGGCTCAGCGTGATGGTACTAGCTGGTATGCTCTGCACTTAAGACTGGTTTTAGAATAACCAATAGGTAATGCGACAGTCTACTACTGATGGACCTAATTAGAGAAAGAAAAAAATATTCCTAACTAATTTGGAACCAGAATCAAATACTTAATTATTTCTTCAATATGTCTTAATATGTTCTTCAAGTCAGCCTATACATATAAATCCATCTGTAGCAGAAATTATTTCTTTGGAACTGCTTATACCAACTGACTGGCTCGTGCACGAGGACATTCGAACAAAGCGCTTTCTACCCACTAATTGGATAATAATAAACGTTTACGTAATAAAAAGGTTCCTTTGCTTCGCTATTCTCATAGAGAAAATTAATTGGGGCAACTATTGTTTGAAAGATAGCGTGGTATGCTGGTAAATGAATTTCTGTCGGTAATACAATAAAAGTCTCTTAATTGTATAAACAATTGTTTTTTATAGGTACTTTCTACATTTTTAATATGTAGTATACGTTACGAAAATGAAACTATTTTTCTTCATGTCTTGTGGAGTTGATTAGAGGAAGTAATAATATTTATATCATACTAGCTGTTTGTGCCCGCCGTGACCCGGGTGTTTTTCATACAAAAATACCATCCAAATTTACGACATTACCGATGGACTTTAAAAATTTCTACTTGATCTGACAATTACGAATAAAGAAATTAAATTAAAAAAAGCCTCATAGGTCGAGCCATTCCCAGTTATGATCTTTTTTACATGCGGCAATTGATTTTTATTTATATTATGTAGATTGTCTCAAAAAAAGTTAAATCACAATAATAACTATATACAAATCATAATAATATTTCGCTCTTTTAAAACGGTTATAATATTATGTTTTTCAGGTTGGCCATGACTGGGGTTACTACACAATGGTGACGGACCTCCCTAAATACATGACAGATGTCCTCAAATTCAACATCGCAGCCACGGGTACTTTGACAGCGATACCTTACCTCGCCATGTGGATAAGCTCCTTTATATTTGGCTGGGTGTGTGATGTTTGTGTGAAGAGAAAATGGCACACGATAAAGACGGGAAGAATTATTCATACTACAATAGGTAATGTATTTATTTTTCTTTTAATTATAATCTGATATCGTCTCATATAGGTTAAGCTTTTTGTAGTGGTCTAGATGATCACGAAAATCTTTCTTTGTTTTCATCAATAATCCGGTCCTTAGCAAGAACGCTCTCGCATTCGCATTCGTTCTTGATACCTGTCAGTTCCATACTCACGAATATGTGTTTTGCGAATTTGATCCTTATTACTACTAGAAACATTCTCTCGGACGTCCGGATTGTAGGATTTTTGCAAAGGTTAGATTTTTCCAAATATTGTCTTGCAACAGTTAAGTACCCACATTCTTTCTCTAACGTATGTATAGAAATAATCTTTACTGTGTTCACCATACGAATTACTTTTTGTTAATTTTCAAAGCCTTCCAACTAAATCACAGGCTAATATTATTAATTTTATCTAAGCCAACCACTTGGTGTCATAGCAACAACCTCTGCAATGGCAATCAGACGAGAACCATAATTAGCTCAACTATTGAGTTGGAACCGAATGGCTCGAGGCTCCGTAATTGGCTGTTGCAGATACAATTTGATTTGTATTTTGATACGACATAAACTGATTGGTGGTTGGACTAATAATGATGAAATACAGCAGCCTAATTGGGTAGCACATCACTTCCAAAGTTCCAATCAAAATCACTTTCATGTTGCAAATTCTATAGTATTCCTGTAAGAATAAAAACTTTTTCCCAAAAAATAAAACCGACTTCCAAAAAAAACACTACAAAGTGAAAAATAACTTTGATTTCGGAAGTCGGTGTCTTGGGTTTTTTATTTTAGTTTTTTTTGCCACCGACTACCGAAATCAAAGTTAGTACAAAACAAAAAAAGAATCATCAAAATCAATTCATAATTGGCGGAGTAATCGTGTAACAAACATACAAAAAAAAAAAAAAAACATACCGTCGAATTGAGAACCTCCTCCTTTTTTTGAAGTCGGTTAAAAATTGATGAATGGAGAGGGAAAGGATGACCAAAGAAAAGATGGTTGGATTGTGTGATAAATGATAATTATGTCAGATTAATGATAACGCAATGCGCCAATCCCACAAGTAACATGGGACATGGGCGTAAAGGTGATGAGCCCCGCCAAACATTCCCACTACCTATGCTTAGCTTGGAGATAAAAAAAGATACTTATTTCCAACAAAATAATCGTATCATTCTTCGATTATTTGCTAAAGACATTCGCCATTTATTTCTACGCTGTTGAAACACATCCAGTCCTAAAATAACTTCCAAACAACAAGACAGTAACACAGATGACTTCTACGTGTTTCTTCGAGATCTTTCTTTATTATATTGTGGCACGTTTCATAAATTCCCTGACATTTGTTCCAGCTGCTGCCGGGCCAGCGATATGTATCATATTGGCATCATACGCGGGCTGCGATCGGTATGCTGCTGTCGCTTATTTCATAGCCTCGATGGCGCTCATGGGAGGCTTTTACAGCGGAATGAAGGTAATAAAGTAATTTTCCGATATGTTCGTGGAATATTAGCTTGTTAATGCGTCTGTAGTGTTGTTTGTGACTCGCTAGGGAGCGATTTGCCAGTTTATTTGCTTGTAAAATTGGATTATGTTGGTTAAATGGGTGTAAAGGTTTAGGTGATATTAGTCGAATTCTAACAGAAATCTATTAATATTAAATATAATAAAATAAATTTCACACGTAAACGATGTTAATAAAAACACCTGTTAGGTTAGTACTTAGACTTCAAATTTGTGCTCAGAACTTAAATGTAATTTACTTTTATTTCTTCTTATTTCATTCCTAAGTAGCGTCCTAATAATATTCTAATTCCATTATTCCGGTTAAAAGCTTCAGAAGCTTCGCAAGATAAGTCTGTAGATGAAGGTACTACTTTATTGCGTCAGAAACAGGATCGTGACCCGAATTTTGATGATCTCCATCTTATAGGGTCACGTATAAAATGGTGTACCTTTGATATTTTCTGCTAGCGAACGTTGGTATAAGAATATCTCATTGTGAAAGAACTGCTGATGAAATTGGAATCCTCGTATCTTTGCGAAGAATTTGATATAATATAAAGATCTATTATTGTCTAATTCTTAGCTTAGCTTAGTCGTTCAACTCCAGTTCCATTTGTAATTATGTGGCTATGATTGTTCGTAAGCCAGTCAAGCGGTGGATTGATATCACTGAAATTTCATGCTTAAGTGACTCATGGCTCGAGCCAAAGCGCACACAATAGATAGGAGCCAAAGGTCGGCTCTATACAATAGATACTGCGTACATAAAGTGATACCACAATATAAATATGGAAACTAGGCCTATTTGTTGAAATAATAACCTACGTTTCATTTTTAAAAAGATCGCGAGACGCAACTGATAGCACCGCGACAATCGCTTTGAGGTCTCGTCAATAAGCGCGTCTGTACTATGCATTCAAGGTCACAGCACACCTATCAACTCGGAAAGGGATTGAAACCGTTTCGGTTTTCGCCTCGCCGTCACACAGGCGTCTACCGTCTACCTAATGTAAGCATCGGCAGCTCCGATACGTCGACTCGGCTACGCCTAGGTGACGCCGCGCTTACGGCTCGTCGTAAGCGCGCGCGGCAGTGGTGTGCTGCAGGAGAGGTGAGAGGGGCAAAGGTGACGAATAGACGTAAGCTCAGGCACGGAGAGACGTAAGCGTGAGATCTACAAGTTGACCACGCACCTATCGCGGTTTGTGAGCTTGTCTCAAGGCGAGGCGATTATGTTACGATCCCGATTAGTGTGCGTTGCTGTAGGGAGTTTCATTCAAAGAATAATGAATGGCTCGAGTTGATACGGTGACGATCCCTTTCCGAGTTGTGTTGTGTCTTTTATACTGTTACGATACCAAACAAATTCCAGACGTGTCTATTTAACATAACATAACATCACGCCTATATTCCCGAAGGGTGAGGCAGAGGTGTACCTACCTATAGTACACCCACATTTCGCCAGTTATGTTTAACTCCCATGTGATAGGGGGTGAGCCTATTGCCATCAACCAGGCATGAATCCACACTCCGGCTGCTACTGAGAAATTCCAAATGGAAAAACCCAATAACAGTTTGTCCGACTCGGGAATCGAACCCAGGACCTCATGCTCAACAAGAGCCCTTGCGACCATTAAACCAACGAGGCAGTCGGTGGATTTATCAGATATTTAGAAAATATCAAAAAAATCCTAACATTGAAATGAAAAAGTGTTTTTTTTAAATCAATCCTAGTCATTACTATTAGGGCTGATTAAAAAAAAAATACATGGGCTGACTGGGTTTTTCCGATAAGCGACTAACTACATACGTGCATGTATGTACCTTCTGTAGCAATCTATTTTGTGGCTCCGGGCCAAAGTGGTTTGATTCCTGGAAATTTACACCGACCGTATTGAACTTGGGAAAGGAAAGGATTATTGTCACTATGGGAACGTTTGGTTTATGGCGCACTTAGTACGTCTAAATTACAATAGCTGAACTAAACTGTGACAATACTATGCATAGGTATTAAGATCATAGTTGTAACTGACTGTGATATGAACAAATTGTTACAAGTAGATTAGTGTGAATTCTGTCAGATTTTTATTGAGAAGACAGACATGGAATTACTAATTGGTACTACCAGCTGTTGGTAAAAGCTTAGGATGCTATTAAATGCCCCTAAATCCGCTTACAATTTAATAACAAAGCATCTAAACCTTTTCTCCTATGAAATTTTCAGCCAGAACTATACAGATTTAAAACTTTCAGCCAGAACTATACAGACTTAAAACTTTCAGCCAGAACTATACAAATTTAAAACTTTCAGCCAGAACTATACAGATTTAAAACTTTCTGCCAGAACTATACAGATTTAAAACTTTCAGCCAGAACTAACAAATTTAAAACTTTCAGCCAGAACTATCCAGATTTAAAACTTTCAGCCAGAACTAAACAGATTTAAAACTTGTTATTTTATTGGATCAGCCTATAATGTTCCCACTGATGGGACACAGGCCTCAACTTGGTGAGGGGGAGTGGGCCGTAATCCACTACGGATGTCAATATCTTCAAATTTTCGGCTCTAGGACATAACGGTTTCCTCACGATGATTTCCTTCACAGGGTTCTCTATAGTGTCACCTAACGTTTTTTATACATAATTTAAAGTGCCATAACTTTTTTTTTTCCTTATCATCATTTGTCCGAATGATAACTTACCCGAACTTAATATCACGTAATATCACATGCCAAAAAATTGAAATCCCTAAATATAAATGTCCTAAATCCGTTTTTCATAAATATTACAATCAATAATGTACAAAAGACATAAAACGTTTTCAATAAAAGTTATAATAATAATATTCTTAAAACAATATAATTATTCAATATCAGAAATTGAAAAAAAATTGAACGGCGTTCCTATTCCAAATAAAAAGAAAAAAATAATTGTCAAAAAAGCAAGAATTGAAAAATAAAATACAATCAGAATATACAAAATGTGATTTTTGAAGGCAATCGCAGCTAATATAAAATTAGCTTAGAATCTGTCTACGAATTAAAATTAGTCATTATAATTAAGACTAAATTATTTAATAATTATTGTATACGTTTGAGTAGGTATCATTTTGATGAGTTTTCATTATAATTTTTTATTATACATAAATAAATATATTATACATGTACTCATTAAAGCAGTTGACTGTGAACATGTGATTTTTGTAAGCAAGCAAGCATGCAGCATGCAGCATGCAAGCAAGCATGCAGCATGCAGCATGCAAGCAAGCATGCAACATGCAGCAGGCATGGTTTCTGTCACGGCTCCGGCGCTGCGGGGCTCCGGCGGTCCCACGCGAGTTTACTGTCGCAGATGGGTTTAACGCTCACCACCGCAGCTTCGGCGACGAGTGTTACAACCACCTGCTCTTCAACTCGCGAGCCGCCTCGCTCCTCCGCGCCTACGTGATTTTATATTACACTCTAGGGGTAGAGCAGACAAGACTGCGTAGAGTCGGACTTACAGCGATTCGTTTCTGTCACTAAAACAATTTTTTTAGCAAATGTTTTAGGACTAAAAAATATATTATAAATGAAAATTCGGAATAATACACATTATTTAACTCAATACTTAGGTCATGTAAAATTAGGAGATTCAATTATTATAGTACTCGATATTATGACAGAATACTTTTGGAACTAAAGATAATTATGCCATACAAAATTTCGGGATTTTGAACATTATGGTTACAGAAGAGTATAGCAAACGTGTTATGGATAGTGATTTTTGGCCAAAAAATTTTAGGAGAAGAAAGGGAGTACCCCTTCACCGTTTTGAGAGCAGTGGTGATGAAATAATTTACACAAAGAAAAGCGCCTGTCAGGGTTCAAACCTAACGACTTACAGCTCGTAAGTCACGGCTGTTTCCACTGGGCTACTCTAACTTTATTGGATAACTTTCAAAACAGTGCCATTACCAACCCGAAAAGCTTACGAGACCTTTACACCCACGTGAACTCATTTATTTCTGTGTACGAAGGCAATTTGGCAAGACTTGGGCTTCACATTAATTCTTAAGTCCGTAGGTAAACGCGTTGGATCTGGCACCAAACTATGCTGGCTCCCTAACTGCGATGATCAACGGGACATCCACCATCTCCGGAATTATTACGCCCTACTTGATAGGACTGTTGACACCTGATGTAAGTATAAACATAGTTTTTATTGCTTTATGTCAAAAAAGCGACATAAATACACTATGGAGACAGCCATACTACGGTGGTCATGTTACGCGTGCTGTAGTATTTAAGCCCCATCTATTATGGTGCAAGTTTAAAAAATGACTTGCATGGTCTATACGCGTGTTTAGATGGTCCAACTTTTATTTAACTCATGGTATGCCACAGGCAATTAAATCAACATCAGTTCGTTTTGCATCAACGCGCGACGCGAGTCGATCCATGAATCTTGCATAGAAATTGTTCTACTAGTAGAACAATTGTTCTATTAGAGTAACCTCGCGTTTTCGGATCGCGCCTGTCTGCGGGAGATTTCAGGCTTTAGTTGGACCCAAATAGAAGACGCAGATCTCATATTTCAAAAACCTTAAAAAGTTGCTAAAGAATGAAAACCTCATATTAATATTGCAGTTTTGACAAAAAAAATATATTTATGTACTTGTTTTTGACTCTTTATGATTTGTTACACCTAATCTATATTATGTGTGGACAATCTATAGGCTTTAATAGGCTCCTATGTTTTAATTGCTTGCCCAAGCTTGGCGTGTGGATTTGCAAAACTAAGAAGTAGATTTTTGTACGAAAATCAACCTTTTAAGACCAGGCCTTTTCTAATAGATTTCTATACAAAGAAATACTTTGCACGAAAGTACTTTATAAAGGCACTGAGAAAATCTTTTGTGAAGCAACTTCTATTACCCGCGAACATTCATGATGAAGTTATTGGGGTAGCCCGGGTAGAGCTTTAGAATTTAGTTATAGAGCCCCCATTTTGGCTTAGCTTTTTTTCTTTTGTATCTTCGTAGGTAAAAGGCCGTATCCTATTTAAAAGCGAAAGCAAATATGCAATCATCGCGTTCATAATGTCACTTTTTTTCGGTGAATCAGAACGCATCCATGCGCTGATAGAGGCCGCTTTCCAGTTTTCCGAACAAAAGTGACATAATGTATGCGACGATCATATAAGCGTGTATGTGAATAGGACGCGGAGTATGCAAATCTTTATTTTATGGTAGGGCTCAAAAATGTCACATTTGTGCGCTGTTGGATTTTCAACTTTTGGGCTGAGCCGTGCGTTGAAAATCCAATAGCTCGTTCTACTTCGGCATTCATTTAGGTATCGGCTTTATTTATTATTGAGGCTATATTTAAATGGATGTAAATTTTATTCCTAACATTTTTTAGGTGAGGTTAATATTTTAAGGCTTAAAACATAATTTTCCTTTTAGGCTTCACCACAGTCAGTAAAAATAATTCAACTACAATTTCACCTACGAATGAAAATGTACCAGCTTTGATTTTAGAAGTTTAGAGGCATGTTGGTGTTGTATTTGAAACACGGGCTTGGACAAATAGTCCATAATTAACCGTCTAGTGTAACATGTTGACTAAAATATGTATTCATTTGCCCAGCACTGGTAATGATGCTTTTGATCCAAAATTTGTTTTGGTAAAGATTGAACTTGAAACTAAGGCTCACGTAAATTGGATTCCAGTTTCCAATAAATATTTTGTTTGCAACGTAAAACGACGGATTAATTAAAAGAGCTGCATATTATGTTTGTATAGTGCGGCTCTTTGAATTTATTACATTGACATTCTATCAGCGATAGCGATGATGGTAGCTTATGTCAGTGAGCTATCGAAAAGCATATCAGTCGCATTGAAAAGTGCTACAGAAATGCGAAACACTTTGAAAGCGATTGCCACTTGTTTAGGCCCTCTGATGACGGCTTTAAAATGGTTGAAAAGTCTCATTCAAAAGAAAAATATATCACTGGCAACAACCGATCATGTAGCCACCCATTCCCGATTTTCAAACTTTGATAATACAAAACAAATCAAGTAAAATTATCTTCTACGAAGCCTCGTCACCCAAAACTTCGTTTCGAACAATAAATGGGCCTTTATTAATAAAACATTTTCGACTCCGTGTCAAGTTTCGACAAGATGTTGAGTTTGTGGCTTTAATGCGAACTTGATGTCTTTGAATTTCCTTTAATCTTGTTGCTAGTGAGTCAATCTCTATTTATAGAACGAATTGATAGTGGTTCTAATCAGTTACCGGTTGTTATATTGGCAAAATAATGCAATTACGTGCCGCATAGGACTCGCTTCCTTATTAGGGACGTTGGACACTATGTTGTTATCGGAGCACTGTTATTATTATACCTTCATGTTCATAAGTCCTTTCATCTACATCCTTGGAAACTGTTTCTAGGGCTTGCGTGGCAATGTTTTCGTATGTGTTTATTTTCCGATCTGAACGTTCAAGTGGTGTCAGGGAAATTTGTTTGCTAAGTAAATTCGTACAACTGTCTACGAATTACGGTAGTACTTTCTTTTCCGTGTGGGTAGTGACTAACCTGGTGTCAGAGTTAGTCACTAACCGCCCATGGGCCTTTGACTTGGCTTCACATGCCGTTGAGAAATATCTCTCAGGCATACCGGTTTTCACACGATGTTTTTCTTCACCGTTTTTGAAGCAAGTGAAAATGATACAATAAGCACATGAATCCGAAAAGTCAGAGGTGCGTGCCTTAGGTTCAAACTCGAGACTTATAACTTGGCAGTTCGACGGTCAAGCCACTCGGACGCAAGCTCACGCGCTATCAATTAATATTATTAACTTAATAATCATTAATATTATTTTGACATTTTTGTTGGTAGTCTATTTACATAATAAATATTTTCTCCCGAGCTTAGAAGTCCGAAACCAGTTCTAAATCTTATTTTCTTATTTTCTCTTTTCCAGTCAACGCTGGCCCAATGGCGAATTGCGTTCTGGGTGTGCTTCTCAGTCCTAGTAGGCACAAACGTTGTCTACATCTTCTGGGCGGATGGTAAACAGCAATGGTGGGATGACGTCCGACAGTACGGCTATCCTGAAGACTGGAAGCATGGGCCACTTAAAATGGCCAACCAAGACAAAGAGAAGAACAAAGAAAAAAACAAAGCAATCGAAGCACAAAACTCTTCGAAATAAGTTCAAGTTTTGTGATTAGAATATTTGAGACCACAGGCTAGATTTAAAATCTGATTCTTGAAAAAATCTTGGTTGTATGTTTGTTCCAATTCCAGCTTTAATGCAGACTGAAGTGCACTTTGACTCATCAATGAGGGTATTAGATTGCACATAATATATGAGTGGATTCATCACTCTGGCACTAGGGTGAACCGATCACCTTGTGAAATCCACTGAGTGCGAGAAGCACAGAACCCGTTGAAGTGGCGGTGCTTGGGAGGTCCATGTCCAGCAGTGGACGTCTTTCGGCTGAAATGATGATCATTCTGCCTGTGGTCCACGTTATCAAAATTAAGTATTGATAAGTAAATGTGATTAGCTAAGTATTATAGCAATGTAGGTGATATTAATTGAGAGCAAGAGTGGAAGTTTATTCATTTAAGGACTTACATAATCAGGCTGAAGGCTGTTAAACGTTCAAGGCCATTACAAAGTGGGTACTGCCTTGAATAAGAGAACTTGGCCTAGAATTTTAATTGCGGTGCGACTAGTTAATTGGAATGAGGATTCATTTGAATTGAATGAGGATTGGGCTTAAAGTGGGTTTTTAAATACCGATTGAAATTAGGTACTTTTTATACAGCATGTATCAGAAATTTGTGGTTATGATTGCGATGTTGTTCATGGAGATAGTTGTTCAGTTTAACGGTCTCTAACACGATATGACCACACAGAACGCTGATCATGATGATTGAATATTGGCCAATGCCGACGCGTTGGCTACCTATACAAATATTAATAGGTAGTACATTACTTCGGTTTTCTTTTTAAAGTTAGTAACTACCATTTTTTTTAGGTATGATACTTACTTTGGTTAATATTTAAATCAATCATCCAAAAGTTTATAAGAGATTTTGGATTATTTTGAGTAATTTCGTATAATTTATTTACCTAAACAAACTTGAATTTTATATCTATTATTTTGTTGATGTGCCATCTTGAAATCTGTGTAGTTGCATTAGTTTACAAAATATATTTTACAATTTCATCATTTTGCATATTAATTTTTATTTGGAATTATATATTTATTCATACGAATACCTACTTAAGCTTTATTCCAGTTATAAATAGTTTGTATTAGTCGGTTTTATTTTCAATTTTACGTCTTAACTCAAACCTAAGCCTGTATGTTGAAAAAAAAATTATTTTGACAGTTTCTGGAATATAATAATAAGTTATATTAATTACTCTAGGCAATTTTGGTTACCTGCGTGCATTAAATGCACTGATAAAACAATTGAGTTATAAAATAGCCATGTAAAATAATTAATAAAGGTCGCAGGAAGCCGCTGGATGCAGGTCGCTTCCAACCGGCCGATTTGGAAATAATTGGGGGAGGCCTATGTTCAGCAGTGGACGTCCTATGGCTGAAATGATGATGTAAAATAATTAAAATCTAGTTTTATAATTAGGTTATTTCAATAAATTTTCCTAACGTAATTTGCAGCGATTGTGATAATTATGTAATAAATAGTTTAGCGTACATTGAGTAGTCTACTAGATAATCATGAATTAACAAATTGAATAAAAATGTGTTATTTTTTAAATGGATTAAAATAAATATTGTTAAAACTATGCTTTGTTATTTTACTACCCACTTTTAAAAGATAAGTGAAGAAGCCTGTTCTGAGTACAACGCCTGATGAAATTATTATAGCAATAACGTTGAGAGAGAACTTTTGAGTAAAGCTTAATGACTCTTAACAGACTGTTAAATTATTTTGCTTAAATAACTTAGGACACGGTGGAGCATACGGTGGAGGTATGCCCGGCTTGGGCAGAGCACCGCCGTGTCCTCGTGGAGGCGATCGGTGGCGGGGATCTCTCGCGTCCGGCCCTGGTCCAGGCCATGGTACGGAGCGAGAGAGCATGGGAGGCCGTCACCTCCTTCTGCGAAGCAGTAATGCTCGCGAAGGAGGAGGCGGAGCGCGTGAGGGAGAGGCAAATTTCGCGCCCTCACGCCCCTAGCCGCCGCAGGAGGAGACGCCCTGGGCGTCGGGAATCGATTGCCGATTCCCGGCCACCGTAGGCGCGGGCTTGCGGACGGTGAGCAATGGGTAGCTCGCCGTCCGGTAAGGACCAGGCCCGGGTCGACGGCGCGTTGTGTTCCACGCGCGCCTCAAAGAGATGTCAGCAAGTGAAGGGGTCCGATGAGACCATTGCCTGCCGGGGTTGCGGGATTAGTCCGAAAGGGATACCGTGGCCCCCTGGCATTGCACAGGCAACAGAAGGAACACGGGTGGGTTTTAGTCAGTAAGAGTCTGACACGCCCTCCCGCTCAACCCAGAGCGGGAGACGTCATTTGATGATTTCACACCCAAAAAAAAAAAAAAAAAAAAGGTCTATTCTTGGAGCACTTTATTTATAAAGTAAACATTAAGCTCGAAAGTGCTATTTTGCTACAAAAAAAACAGCAGACCAAAAAGAAAATCCAAAGTAAGAATAAATCTAAAGTTTGGTTTTTTGTTTGTTTGTTTTATTAGCACTTATCTCTGGAACTACCAGTCGGATTAGAAAAAATATTTTTGAATTTGATAGCCCAATTCTTAAGGAAGGCTAGATTATTTAACATTGTTATTGTCATCGCTAGGTGCCGAGCAAAAACTAAAAAGTCAGAAAGAACGCTACGCAAAAACCAAGTTATAACGCGGGATGGCAATGCGATGCGCAAGGTGGGTCCGGGGAACAAAAAATTATATAATATTTTTAATAAAAAACTTCGTTTCAACTCATGAGACTTATAAAGGTACTCACCTGACTTATGGTGAAAAGGGACCTTACTTGCTCTTGCTGAATGAAAGTCGAAGATGAAAGCAGCTTGCAGCTGGCATCCCTCATGGCGGTATGTTATCTCCTCTTTTGTTCTCCATTTTTATTAATCTCATTACCACTGAACTTTAGACTGCGTATAATCTTTATGCTGACGATGTGCAGCTTTACTGCCAGGCAAGTGTGGACAGCATATCCGATGCGATTGAGGAGCTACACCAGCATTTAGGTGTGGTTAAAAACTGGTCTGATCGTTTTGGGTTGGCGGTTAATCCCACCAAGTGTCAGGCTATCATTGTAGGGAGCACCCACAGTACGAGGAAGCTGAATGGCTTAACTGTGCCATCTGTAATGTTTGACAACTCAGTCATCCCGTTTAGCTCCGATGTTAAGGATCTTGGTCTGCATGTTGACACATGTCTTGACTGGCGAAAGCAGGTCACGACTGTAAGTAAAAAAGTCACCGGAACACTGCGGTCGCTCTATCGGTTGAAAAACCTTCTCCCATCACAAATAAAGGCAATGCTTGTACAGTCCCTAATCTTTCCCATAATAGACTATGGTGACGAGTGTTACTATGAACTGAATGCAGATCTCCTCAATAAACTTGACCACCTTCTAAATAACTGCATTCGATTCGTTTTCAATCTACATAAGTATGATCATGTGTCTGCGCATCGATTGCTTTTAAAATGATACCCATATGTCAGCGCAGAGAGTTGAGGGCTCTGTCAATGTTGTATCCTATACTCGATAAACCCACTTCTCCTTCTTACCTGACTTCCCATGTTCATTACCTATGCTCTGCCCATAGCAAAAATCTTCGTTTTACCAACAATCGTCTTCTACGATGTCCTTCTCACCGCTCTGGTTTTATTCACTCTTCTTTCTTTGTCCAGGCGGTATTTCTTTGGAATGCGCTTCCTCTGGACATTAGGATGGCAACCAGTCGGTTATCTTTCAAGTTGAAGGCACGTGAACATATTCGTGAAAAGTTGGCAGAATCTTTGCAGCGCAGATTTGCTGGATTTGTTTTCTCCTCTCGTTATTTCTCCTGACAAAATTTATTCGGTTTATATGTGTGTATCTTTGTATGTATCTATGTATTAGTAGGTATTCATTTTCAAGTTATCTATCACTTATGTTGCACCTGCCATGTTTTGTCTCTGCACCACCCTAAGGTTGATTGATAGAAAATGCCTCAGGCATTAAGTCTGCCTTTGTACAGTATTTTTTACCTGTGCATAAAGTTTTAATAAATAAATAAATAAAAGCGCACGACTGTGGTCAAACCTTTTGTCCTAAGGTGACTGTAAAACCTACAAAGCTTGCAATAACCCCTACCTACAATATTCAGTGGCCCTTTGAAAATTTGTATCTTCATTCACCGTTTATTAATTCAATAATTTATATATTTTTATTGTATTCCAAAAATAACGGTAATAAAAACATAACACTACAAAACATACAATGGGCGGGTTTATCGCTTACGGCGATCGGAATGGACAATGATGTCCACGCAATCACTGTTAATCACGCAAAAGGAGGTTGTTATTAGTGAAAAATAAGAAGATATAGTTTAATAGATACATAAAATATATATGTATACTAGCGACCCGCCCCGGATTCGGACGGGTGCAATTTACATGTGAAGACGGTATTATGTTCACGACACGTTGTGCACAAGTTCTGAGCAGTAACCTAACAAAAAGTACTAGGCTTGCATGAATTCAAGATAGTCTTTCTTAATATTACTTATGTAGCCTATGTCCAACTGGAATAATGTTCCTTTCAAATGGTGTTTTTTTTTTTCAAATAGAAGCTGTGGTTCCGTAGCTTACCCTCCACATTTACGTACACAGACTCACAAAGTTAGCTCTCTCTCTTAATAGTATTAGAAGATAATCTATAGATAGATATACATAATAATAAAACAGTAGAATCTGATGTCTATCTGTTTGTTTGTTCGCGCTCATCTCCGGAACTACTGAACGGATTTTCATGTAGTTTTCACAGGTAGACAGAGATAATATTTGGAGCGGATATTATAGGCTTTGTTTAATTAAAATCGGATGTTGCAAAAAAAAGTTATCATCATACAATATAAGAAGTATTCTTTTTACGACACGTTGTGCACAATTTCTGAGAGTAACCTGACAAAAAGTACTAGGCTTGCATGAATCAGAATCAGAAATCATTTATTTTGCAATGAATGTGGGTACAAAATAAGATGTAAACATTGTAAAAACAGTTCCAACATACTCTACCTTACGGCATGCAAAAGTAAAAAAATATATATTTATAGCTACTCAATTATACAAATCAGAAAAGTATAGTTATGTGGATCTACAGCTTTCCTACATAAACTAAACATAAAAAACAACAATCTTAATTCTATATTTTACAAATGATTGATTGATTATGACATGAATTCAAGATAGTATTATTTAGATGAAATTTGGCACACAAATAGTTGTATAAACAACTAATAAAAGTACCTACTAGGCACGCATGAATTCTCGTTTAGTTTATTTTGAGTACAAAAAAAAAAATGCACATCATAAATAAAATTCTATTGCCACATGTACGAAAGATCATCACTGGAGAATGGCTCGACCGTTAAGGCTGATTTTTTTGTTTTTGTAATTGTCTAGACAAGATTTGAATGAAACAAAATTTTGGAAAATCCACCGGAAAAGTTAGAAATCACCTTGTAATAAAATATCAAAAAAATATTCAGCTCTACATTATTAATTCTAAAAGCCTTCGTTCTCTCTCTTTATAATAATAATAAGTATAATATAGATATTGTTATTAATACCGTTTTATGATTATCATAGCGAATGAATATTATGTACCCTTTATAGTTACAAGTTATCTAATCGCGTATTTAAATCGAGTATCATGTATTCTATACCAAGTGCTGAGTCTAGTCAAACGATGTCTCTTGCATAGTAAATAATCAATTTAGCCTTGTCAATAGTAAATTATGTAAATACACTTTGCCGTTGTACTGTAATGAATGAGTAAATTCGTGCATTAAATTATTAATATTGTCCACGCCATCTTCATTAATCCAAGACGCAACAACATAGAATCGAACGCGGCGCACGCCATCTAGCGTTGAAGTGAAGAAAACCATCATCACCTTCGAATCCAGTCGTTCCTTCGGTCGACACTCACATTCGGTCTCATTCACTCGCGCCTTCGTTCAAAATTTTGTACTGTATTCTCCCCTTTTTTTACGAACCGCCGACCCGACTGCAAGCAAAATGTTAACAAATCGAATTTTTTATACAATATAAAACTATTTCTCAACAAGTCGCTTAATTTCTGTGGAACAAACCTGATCCTGCACATAATTTGGACCTTCGAGACGGATGCTGGATTCGATACTATGGAAAAACGAATAACGACGCCGACACGCACGGCGACGCCATAGTTGGACCAGCAGCCATTATTACGAGAAGAAAAACGAAGATATCAGAAACGCAACGGTCAGGTCTTTGTTCCCATCCTTTCCCTATACGAATGGATTTGTGTTAACGCTGTTTGTTTATACGATTACAGTTCGGTTGTACGTGACGCGAGGCTCCGTTGATGCTTGCACGTGAGTACCTACCCACATACCTAAACACTTATATTCGTAGCCCGCCAAAATGCCTGTTAAGCCAGTAGAGGAAATTCTTTCTGAGTTTAAGAAACGTAGGGGTGGTGTAAAGAGCCGATTAACCCAATTTAAAAATTTTGTAGATTCGTTTGTGGGGGTCACCTTGACTGCCTTACAAGTAGCTGAACTAAAGTTGCGCGTTCAGAGCGCCATCGAGACGTTTTCTAAATTTAATAGCATTGAAAGTGAAATAGAATTACTTTTATCGGAATCGGAATTAACCTCTAATTCAGAATATGTTGAAGCGTTGGAATCTTTATATTTTACGGCTATGGCCAGTGCAAATTGTCTTATTCACATTGCGGAGGCTAACAACGGGTTGCCTGTTGCATCAGCTCGGGACGGTTTCCGACAACCTGTCAATATTAAATTACCTGATATAAAACTCCCTGCCTTTGAAGGTTCGTATGACCACTGGCTGGAATTCAAACATTCATACATCACTATGATCCATAACCGTTCCGATTTAGATGAAATACAAAAATTTCATTATTTACGGTCAGCTCTGAGTGGAAGTGCGTTACAAGTGATAAGTGCTTTAGAGTTTAGTCCTGCCAATTACATTCACGCCTGGGAGTTATTAGAAAACCGCTATCACAATGATAGGTTGTTAGTTAATAATCACGTCAAAGCGTTATACAGTATTCCGTCGGTAAAACAGGAATCACCATCACAAATTCGGAAGTTAATAGATACCGTTTTACGTAATTTACGCGCTCTGACGTCACTCGATGAACCCACAGTCAATTGGGACACCTTAGTTATTTATTTAGTCGTTAGTAAGCTTGATCCTTCCACGGAACGGGAGTGGGAGAATCACATAGGTGCCATGTCTTTAGGGTCACGCGAAAAGGTCAAACTAAACGACTTATTATCATTCCTCAGAAACCGCGCAGATACATTAGAAATGATTAGTGTAAACCACGTTAAGTCAAAAGAATTGCCTCAAAGTGATAAGCATCAACATACAAGTGATAAACGAAGTTCGAACCGCGTGCATAGTTATTCATCTATCAAAAGTACTCGCAACAACTATCGTAATAATAATAATTTTAAAAGGGATTTACCCAATTGTGTTTTGTGCGATCAAGGTCATGCGTTATACACGTGCATAACATTCCTTAACATGTCTACAAAGGATAGAATGAAAGTTGTTACTGATAAGAAGTTGTGTTGGAATTGTCTGAGAGCGGGTCATACGTTAAACGACTGTATTTTCGGACCGTGCAAGCAATGCCAGCGCAAACATAATAGTTTGTTACACTTAGAAAATTCTAATAATCAAAGCGTTAGTAACAGTGCGTGTGTGCATACCGAGTCGCGCGGAGAGGCGAACGTTACACACACTACGACGACTGCGTTGCATTCTTTACCTAATAATTCGATTAACACTGTTGGATGCAGTAAAACAACTAGTGATTTTAAATTGATAAATACGGTTTTACTTTCTACGGCATTAGTGGAAGTAGCGGATAATAATAATGTTTATCATACAGCTCGTGCGCTTTTGGATAGTGGAAGTCAAAACTGTTTTGTTACGGAGAAATTGTCTAAACGAATAAATGCGTCTTTTATACAGTCCACAGTTCAAATATCGGGTGTGGGACAATCTGTCGCACAGTCGTACCATTCATGCGATTTATCAATTCGATCAAAAGTAAACGATTATTATACCAAGCTTCGATGTATTGTCTTGCCATGCATAACGTCCAGTTTGCCTACGATAAACATAGAAGCTGGTCAAATACGTATTCCGGATTTCTTGGAATTAGCAGATCCTACGTTTAACATCAGTTCAAGTATTGATTTACTGATAGGTGCAGATAGATTTTGGGATCTTTTAGAAACCGATAAAATACGTTTACCTAGTGGACCATTCTTGCAGAATTCTAAATTAGGATGGTTATTGTCTGGTCCTGTGTTTGCTAGGAACCCAAAACCTACTCACGTTCATTGTCACTTCAGTCAGGAAATTGATAAGCAACTCCGGTTATTCTGGGAAATCGAAAATATTCCTTCATCACCATGTGTAATTCTTACAGATGATGAACGTGTGTGTGAGGAATTATTTAATAATACAACTAAACGCGAAGATAAGGGTAGATTTTCGGTTCGTATACCGCTAAGAGAGGCACCAGACGCACTGGGTGATTCTTATACGTTAGCGAAGAAACGATTTTTATCATTAGAACGTAAACTTGAACGTTTACCAGAATTTAAACGTATGTACACTAACTTTATGCGAGAATATAATGACTTAGGTCACATGTCGAAGTTAGCTACTTGTAGTCAACCTAACTACTATCTTCCACACCACGGAGTCATTAGGGAATCTAGTACGACTACAAAATTACGCGTAGTGTTCGACGCTAGTGCTGTCACTAGCACGAATAAATCATTAAACGATATTCAGTTTCCGGGACCCGCGTTACAAAATGATATTTTTTCTATTTTGTTGCGATTCAGACAGTATAAATATGTGGCTTGTGCAGACGTGGAGAAGATGTTTCGTCAGATTCTTCTCCAATCTGATCAAAGGTCATTACAGTTAATATTGTGGCGCGATAATCCTTCGGATCCATTAGATACCTACCAACTTAATACGGTTACATATGGAACTGCGTCAGCTCCATATTTAAGTATGCGGTGTATCAGACAGTTAGCGTTAGAGTGTGATGATGACGTCATCGCTCGCGTCATCACTCATGACATTTTCGTAGACGATCTTATCACTGGTGATGACGACTTAGATAATTTAATTCAAATTTGTCAGAAAACTTCAGAAGTACTACAGTCGGGCTGTTTTCCTTTGCGCAAGTGGACATTTAATTCAGACTTATCTCAAGATAAATCCACAGAACATTTTATAGGCGAACATGCGCAAACTAAAACACTCGGATTGGGTTGGCACAACACTAGTGATGAGCTACATTTTGTTACGAATATTGATAACAATGATAATGACACCAATTTAACTAAACGGGTAATGTTATCAGTTATATCGCAAATCTACGACCCACTGGGTCTTCTTTCTCCTGCAATCATAATTTCAAAAATGATTTTACAAAAATTATGGTTAAGTAAAATTGACTGGGATACTCCGGTTCCCAGGGACATTGTTAACACTTGGAAGCATTTCATTTTTACGTTAAGATTTTTAAAGGACATTCGCATTCTTCGTCACGTTAAGGGTAATCACACTCAATACACAGAACTTCATATATTTACCGACGCGTCTCAAGACGCATACGGTGCGTGCGCTTATTTACGTACCTACAGTGATAACTCTGACGTAACCGTGCACTTGTTGTGTGCTAAGAGTAAGGTTGCACCTTTAAAGGCTATAAGTATTCCTCGTTTAGAACTCTGTGGTGCCTTAATAGGAGCTAAATTATACAGAAAAATAGTTGAGTCTCTCAGGTTACAGTTTAGTAAAATATATTTCTGGACAGATTCAACAATAGTCATGGGTTGGATTAAAATGTCACCACATTTACTTAAAACATTTGTACAGAATCGAGTGACCGAGATTAATGACCTTACGAGCGACTCTGTGTGGTTGCACGTAAGTAGCAAAGACAACCCAGCTGATCTATTGTCGAGAGGATATAGTTTAGATTTATTAAAGGATTGTGATTTGTGGTGGTACGGTCCGTCTTATTTACGTAACAGTTTACATTATTTCGATCAAATTAAATGCGATAATGTTTGTAATTTACCAGATTTAAAATTAAAACAAACATGTTTACCTTCTTTACAATGCGAAGATTTAATAAACTTTGAAAAATATACTTCATTTTCTAAACTTAAACGAATAGGTGCGTACATACTTAGATTTATAGATAACACACGCATCAAGTCGACCGCTAAAGACAGCCGTCGAACCGGTTCCTTATCAGTAAGCGAACTGAATGCCGCACAAAAAATGTTAATTAGGTTCGTGCAAATGAAATCATTTCCAGATGTTTACGATAATTTAGTTAGCAATGTTTCTATTAAGCGAACTTGTAAACAATATAATAAGGTGTCTAGTCTTAATGTTTTTATGGATGAACATAAAATAATTCGGGTTGGTGGAAGACTATTTAATTCGGCTAGTTTTACTTACGATAAAAAACATCCGGTTTTATTGTGCAGTAAACATCCTTTCACTATTAGTTTATTTAGGTATGAACATATACGATTATTACATGCGGGTCCTCAACTTCTTTTAGCTACTGTGCGTGAATGTTGGTGGCCATTAAATGCTAGAAACCTAGCTAGGAAAATAGTGCATGAGTGTGTGAAGTGTACACGTATTCGAGGTAAGACATTAGCACCTATCATGGGTAACTTACCACCTGAGCGCCTGGAGCCTGGCTTCCCATTTATGCGAACGGGTGTTGATTATGCGGGGCCAGTGTTTATATTAAATAGAAAAGGCAGAGGTTCAAGATTGACTAAAGCTTACATTTGTTTATTTATTTGCTTCACCACGCGAGCTATGCATTTGGAACTTGTTACAAGTCTCTCTTCAAATGATTACATTTTAGCATTAAAACGTTTTATCAGTAGGCGAGGTAAACCTTGCGTCATTTATTCGGATAATGGCAAGAATTTCGTAGGTGCAGAGAAAGAATTTCCTTTATTTTTAGACAAAGGTTCAGAAAGTATTATTAATTATGCTTCAGACAATAACATCGAATTTCGATTCATTCCTCCTTATTCTCCACATTTTGGCGGTCTATGGGAGAGTGGGGTACGCTCGTGCAAGCATCACCTGAGGCGCATAGTAGGTAACGCGCGATTAACTTACGAGGAATTTTGCACAGCTTTGACACAAATCGAAGCCGTCCTAAATTCCCGTCCAATTTCACCTCTATCCTCAGACCCTTCCGACCTTACTCCTCTTACCCCATCCCATTTCCTTATTGGCCGACCGTTGACAGCACCACCTTCTGAAGACGTCACAGACAAGCCGATGTCGAGGTTGACACGCTACGAACGAATCGAGCAACTGCGGCAGCACTTCTGGCGACGCTGGTCCACAGAATACGTGTCGGAGCTGCAACTGCGAACCAAGTGGAAAACTAAGCAGGATGACATCACACTGGGCAGCCTCGTCCTCATAAAGGATGACAACCTACCGCCGTTAAAGTGGCGGTTAGGTCGTATTTTACGTATATTCCCCGGAAAAGATGGCGTGGCTCGAGTAGCGGACATCCACACAAGTGCTGGAACAACTAGACGAGCCTTCTCCAAGATTTGCCCGCTGCCACTGCAATCGGTGAGCCACGACGCTTGACTCCATGCTCATAATCATCTTGAAAGCTGGGCTTCCAAGGCCGGGGGCATGTCCACGCCATCTTCATTAATCCAAGACGCAACAACATAGAATCGAACGCGGCGCACGCCATCTAGCGTTGAAGTGAAGAAAACCATCATCACCTTCGAATCCAGTCGTTCCTTCGGTCGACACTCACATTCGGTCTCATTCACTCGCGCCTTCGTTCAAAATTTTGTACTGTATTCTCCCCTTTTTTTACGAACCGCCGACCCGACTGCAAGCAAAATGTTAACAAATCGAATTTTTTATACAATATAAAACTATTTCTCAACAAGTCGCTTAATTTCTGTGGAACAAACCTGATCCTGCACAAATATTATGTTTCTATTATTAAGTTGTATGTATTCCTATCTTGTAGTGTAGATTTATGAGTTGAATCGACACACAGTGTTAAAACAAAGTCGATTTTTGCCTCTGGATAAAAAACCATACAATGGATTTTAATGCGGTTATCAACATCTTTCAGAGTTATTATTCCGGAAGTTTTATGTGTATAATACATGAATAATTAACGTAGATATAGATAGTACAGAAGTCTCAATAGTTTTGACACGTCACTACATAATATGTGCGAAGCAAGGGCGGGTCGCAAGTACTATTGAAGAGCTTCATATCTAAGCAGTTTGAAAACAAAATCCCGCGAACACGATGGCCACATCTGTTACCGCCCCGGTTCTATAGCGGCCGAGCGCTGCATGCAGAAATAGTCCTTACTATGTACAGATATGAAGTTCTTCGATGTTATATAAAACAATGTCACTCTTCGTGACCACTTAGCTTGCCAAAACTGCAAAGTGGATTTTGATGCGGTTTTCACCAACGTTCAGAGCATTTATTCCAGAAGGTTTTTCTGTATTGATTAATATTTGTCTTAGATATTATAGCACAGAAATCTCGATGTTTTCACATGTCACCATTGTGTCTACACGAAACAAGGGCAGATCGCTGGTTTTGACATGTCGCCATTGTATCTATAAGAAAAAGGGGTTGGTCGCTAGTTTTGACAAGTCGCCATTGTATCTATACGAAACAGGGGCAGGTCGCTAGTTTTGACATGTCGCAATTGTATCTATACGAAACAGGGGCAGGTCGCTAGTTCATGGTAAATCTGTACAGTGTTAATAACTGTCAATTGTACGCAATTGATTTTAATAATGTGTCAGTACAATCTGTGCATTCCTTCATTGGTTTTGTAATAATTGATTCAATTTGTTTTTTATTATTATTAAATGTGGTTGATCGACATTGACATATTAAACATTAATACATACTTGACTACATTGTTTTATTGGGTTTCCACCTGTATAAAGAAATATAAGTAATGGTAAATAAATAAATAAATAAGTATTCACTCGTAGAAGTACTAAAAAAAGCTCTAAGACAACAGCTAAATATGACTATTTTATTACAAAATAACATCGTTATATTTAGCTGTTAGACAAGGGTTTCATCTCATATTCATAAGCACACAATCCATGAATAATAATGATAGTACTAAGCATTTATTTTGTCCGCATCGTCGGCAGTCATTCGCCATACCCCAGAACGACATAATAATCTCATAGGGCTCGGTAAAAAAAAAGAAGCAGGCTAGAGATTCTTTACAAATGCTAAGGAGCCTCCTGTCTGACAGGCGTAGTATTATACCCGTTTTCACAAACGCAAGGCGATACCTATAATACCTAATAACAGCGCACTTTTGGATTTTTTACGGTTGGCTTAGCTTTGAAAATCCAATAGTGTGGCTTTATTTCAAGGTGTAGCGTAGTGTTGGCGAACCCATTAGTGATTTTTACATTCGAATTAATTCCTTTACCGTATTAGCAAGCTTGTTTTAACAATTTTATTCATCTCTGTTTATTTTCTCTGTCATTTGCCTGTCCTTTCCCTACTATGTTGGGGTCGGCTTCAAGTCTAACCGGATGCAGCTGAATACCAGTACGTGGAGTGACTGCCTATCTGACCTCCACAACCCTGTTTCTGGGTAACACGATACCCCTTGGTAAGACTGGTTGTCTGTGACTTTCGGGCTTCTGACGACCCATCATAACTGTCAAAGATCTACAAATGTCAGCCGGGACCAACGGCTTAACGTGCTTTCCGAGGCATGGAAGGGTTTTGGAATGTAAAGATGATCACCCATCCATGGACCAACCGCGGCAACTGTAGCTTTACCTTATCGATGGACCCGTGTGGCTGTTATTACTTAGCCACAAGCCCATGAATAAAAATAAAATTGCCAATCTCATAACCTAATTCAAGTTTATTGCCACGATTCAAATCTTTTGTAAATAATTCTATGAATCTAATCAATACTAAAACCGTACGTATTATACTTATCACATATCCGTGACGAAATCCACTCTGACCTGTTGCGACACAATGAGAGACTACGAGTACATATATGATAATGGTCTTGGAAGGCATTAATCATAAACACAAGCACGCTGACATCATGCACAGTAAAACACTAAATGATTAAAATTATTAGGTTGCGCAACCAAACAGTGTAGTTTGCGTGTTGGTTGATCAAGCCTGGAACAATTATTAAGTAACGAGCTGTGCCGGCTGTGTGTCCAGGATTCAAAGTAGCCTATGTCCTTCTCCAGGTCAAAGGCTACCGATACAGGGTCACATAAAATTAGTTAGTAAAACGCCGCATACATATTTAAAATTGATACTAGCTATGTTTTTAATAGGACAAAAAAGAAGCCTCTGTCCTTATCCAGGCCCCATGCTACCTTGGTAACACTAAAAAATTATAGTTGATCGCAATGTCTATCATTTTGACAGTTCCATCATGTTCATTGCATTATTTACATTTTCGAGCAAACGAATTTTTAAAACATAAGCATCATTGGAATGAGAAGTTCCATAAAAACCCTCGGATTTTGAATAAAAGTGTTTTACTCTATTAGGGTGCTGAATTGTGGTTTAAGCGTGAAAACGTAACAGCCGGACAAAGTTTCTTTCGCATATAAAATACTAGCTAAGTTTCGATTCCGTGGGAATATCAGGATTAAAGATAGGTATCCTATTTTTAATCGTTTAATTTTTATGTTTTTTTTTTTACATTGTTAGAAAGAAGAAAGAAAGAAAATACATTTATTTGGCACAACAAGCAAAGGCACACAAGTAGAAAGAGAAAAAAAATAAGATAAAAGAAAAGAATACAAAATTAAAAGTGTAAAAACTTCGTTGCATGATACCAGCAGGAATGAAGAAAACACACACACACACACAAATATAGAATCAACAAGAGGAATGTACCCAGGATTTTGTCATTTCTATATTTAAAAGAGTGTCCTTGGAGTTTCTTGCCCGTTCTTCTCCATACAGATCTACGTTTTGGAATGGGCAACTACGAGTAGCTTCAACTTTCTGACTAACTGACACTTTGACAATTCAAAAGTGCCTGTAAAGGGTTTAATTGAAATAAATGCTTTGAGTTTGAGTTGGCCTATGTGTTAATCCAGGCTATAAACTATCTGTGTGTTAAATTTTATTCAAATCCGTTCAGTAGTTTTATCGTGAAGAAGAGACAAGCATACACACATTACACACTCACAAACTTTCGCCTTTATGATATTAGTGTGATAAGCACATAGTAGAGTACCGGGGTGAACGAGCTCTGCTCGGGTGAAAATAGAGAAAACGAATTTTCCCAGATATGACACCTAGCTAAATCGAATTTTCGCCCCCTTAAACCCCGATATTGCACCTTACATCGAAACATCGAAATCGTTAGAGCCGTTTTCGAGAACGTGATTAATATTATTTATATACAAATACTGACTGAGACTGCCTCGTTGGTCTAGTGGTCGCAAGCGCTACTGCTGAGCATGAGGTCATGGGTTCGATTCCCGGATCGGGCAAAGTGATATTGGGCTTTTCTATCTGGAATTTCTCAGTAGCAGTCCAGAGTCTGGATCTGTGCCCGCAATACAAAGAAAGAAGAAAGAAAGAAAGAAAAATGCGTTTATTGGCATTACAAAAAATACACCTTAAAACTATAAAAACAGAAAACAAATTATTTGTCAAAAGGGCCTCAGCTCAGCATAATGTCAGATGACAACACAAAGTGTTGCACCACCTGACGCTGATTTTCAGCTGCAACCCACGAGTGCCATACGCTAGAATAATAAATATAGGAAAATGTCTGTCCGTTTTATTAAATAAATTTTAAAGGTAATATAAAATAAAATAAACTCATACAAAATCAAATAAAATGTTGTGACATACATAATGATAGGTGTGTGTGCGTTGTGTTTTGATTATAGGCTCGCCCCCTATTACATGGGACTGAAACATAACTGACGAAATGTGGGTGTACCTACTACAGGTACACTTCTGTTCTGGGAAACAAGGCGTGATGTTATGTTATATACAAATATTGCTCATTTAATAGTATAGAATAATATAGACGTTGACATAATAGTACATACACCGTATTATGTTTAACTCATACTGGACTCCACACACATTTCTTAGCCTGAGTGTGGGGTTGATTGCTTTTTTGTGGTGTATATTTAGGGGTGGGGCGTTACGTGTTAATATTCTTAGGGTTGATCTAAGCTATCATGTTTGAGCGATATTATACATGACGCGAGATAGGGCAAACAAGTAGGTACCTATAGTCACCCTCGTAATTACTTTAACACCCTTAAGGCCATTTGTTCACCGCTACGTTAGTGAGAGGTCAACGAGAACGAGATGACGGCGCCGAAGTAGCGATAAATACATTTATTATACCCGCGTGTCTACCGTACGTCCGTTAACGGGTGGTCTCGTTCGGTTTGAATAATCTGGTTTCTCGTTGACGTCCCGTTGACGGTGGCGGTGGACAAACGCTTATGGTTGAATGACCCTTGCACGACAACGTATATTTTTTTATGTGACAGTTTATTTCGATTTCCAAGATAATATTACATAATTTAAAAGGCCTAAAATAATAATAAATGTACAAGTATAATATTAAAAACGAGAAGAAAGCATCACGGGGCATCAAAAAATTCGTCCGTCGCGTCGTGTTGTTCGTTGTTCGTTGTTCGTGCGTGTGACAGTTAGATAATTTCAACGTTAGTGAAGTTTCAATTATTTAGGTACTGGGAATTGTTATCAAAAGTGGTAAAGCGCTTACAAGGTTGACAATACCAAAGTAAAATTAAATCAAATGTGGCTCTAAATTTTTTCGGTTCCACCTACTCGTAGAATACTTTTTTTAGGGTTCCATACGTCCAAATGAAAAAACGGAAGCCTTATAGGATCACTCGTGTGTCTGTCTGTCTATTTGTCCGTCTGTCACAGAAATTTTGCTCCAAATCTAAAGGACCAATTGAGTTGAAATTTGGTAGACATATGTATTTCTGAGACCCAAATACGGAAGTGTAACGTAAATAAATATATTTTGAATTGTATAGTATTGTTTATTGTATAAGTTTTCCAAATTGTACCATGTGAAATCAAATGAAAGGAATTTATGTTAGGGTTTCAAATATATTTTCCATAGTTTTAAAACTGTTAAGAAAACAGATGAAAATTGATATCTCCGAAACTACAACATAACATAAAACTTTAAAAAAAAAACAGAAAATAGTTCGATACTTAAAGATTTCTGGCAAACCTTTAAGAAGTCTATGGTCTTAAAATAAGATGGTAAATTTCTCAATATTGCGCGTATAAACTTACATTTGCAGTTAGAACGAATGAGAGATTACGTTTTTCAACTACAATGTTAAGTTTATTCTACAATGTTAAGTTTATTCTTGAGATTAATTATTCATCCCAACTAGGGAACTCTTCTTTGTGCGTGGTCCGACACGCATTTGGCCAGTTTTTTTACTTTAAACACAGAATATTACAGTAGCAGAAAACTGAACTGCGTTGGTCGCGTAGGTAAATAAATATAATCTACCGATGCCATGAGCTTGTCGATTCCGTGTGATAACTTCTGGAAACTTACTGCAGAAAACCTGATCTAGGATTATGTTATTACCTAGCTATTGCCTAAGTACCAAATACACACGGCTATACAGGGTGTTTGGCAGAACGTTGAACATACGAAAATGGTGGATAGATTGGGTCATCTGCTACTTACTCAGCCCTAATTTAATTGGCCCTGGACCCCAGAATATTAAAAAATTTTTTTTTTTGCTTTCTTCTAGTTTCACCACTTTCTTAACTTTAGAGTGTATTTTTTATCACAAATGGATAAAACAGGCCTTTTTTTTATCGTTAATGTTGGTAGATTCTTATAAAACTATTGCTTTATTCAGATGTTAGCTAGAAAAAAAGTTATAAGTCCTCAAACTTACAGAAATATGTAAAAAAATACTTGAAACTAAATTTCAACTTGCATTTAAAAAAAAAAAATGGGTTGAGTAAGTAGCAGATGACCCCACCTATCCACCGTTTTCGTATGTTCAACGTTCTGCCAAACACCCTGTATATCAAGCTATACATTTCCAGTATAAGCTGATCTCGCATTCTATAGGATTTTCTTACAGTGAGAGGTCACCTTATACTGGAAAGGTATAGCTTGATATGTAGCCGTGTGTACATAGTTAAATGCTTCTACAAATAGATACGTTTAATAAAATAACTAAGGCTAGTTGAGTAATCTATGAATAGGTACCTACTGTAAAGTACATAATATGTCTCTACTTATGATGATGATGATTTTCCATCTGTGACTTCGTTAATTTTGATGGATAGAAACTGTATCAAAGGACAATCTGAGTTCGCAATGTAGTTTTCAAACATGTAAACAAAAATGAGTATTGCGAAAAGTAACTTTAATACCTACACAAACAGTGGAATGAAATTGTTTATTCTGTAAATAGGATATTGGAATCACTTTTACACCTCATCTTTTAAATATAAAAAAATAAAATTAGCTAGATGAGTTCGGCGTTTCCTATCTGACTACTCTGAGAAGAAAGGCCGAAACAAACTCAGAGGTCACAGTCTCTTTTAAAGTCCAGACGCATAATCTTGGTCAGGCCATGAAGACCATGTGGATTAGTCTGAAATGGTCTTTTGAGAAAAGAACCACACAGATTTGAGTGAACCTGTCCTGTCCGAGCAAGCATTTGTCAGTAATCGTGAAGTTGTGTTTGCGCTACAACTTCAACATTTTTAATTACTTTTTCAATAATAGGCTGATAGGTACAAATCGTTCTAAAATTATAGTTATTTGTTATACAAGAGTGCAAAGTTGCTTTTTAACCGCGTGTTCAATTTTGATGACCGAGCAAGCGAAGGATTCTAAAATTGAATCACGAGCGCAGCGAGTGATTCAAAATTAGAATCCTGAGCGTTAGCGAGGGAATCAAAAGAGCACGAGGTGAAAAATCTTTGCACTCGAGTGCAACACGTAACTTTTCATTCCACCTCAGCGAGGAAATGACTAAATGCAAAAAAAAAAACGTTTACAATCACAAGATAGGTACACTTTTATTTCAGTTTAGGTATTAATTACTACATTATGACAGGTAAGTATTACAGAATAATCTTTAAATTATAACAAAATAATACTAAGGTATAATTAAGAAAATTTTAAAGTATCGTTGCTACAGTTATTTAAATTGAGTGTAATATTTTTGTTTGGTACTGTAATATTGGTGTTAGTCACTTGTGTACTGTTTTTCGGTAAACTATCTGTCATACTTAATAGTTGTACCGATTCATCGGATTCCCTTGGCGTGAATGTTGGAGAGAGAGGGAGATGGTTAGGTGTTTCATAACGGCTTATTTTTGATGTAGAAGGGCCAGTACAAGGATCCGATTGAGGCTCTTTCAGTGTAATGGCTCCTACGATGCCTTCACATATTTTAGACTTATTTTGGATGGAATCCTCTATGTATCCCTCTACAACTGCATTGGACTTCCAGCCTCCGTGGCGCTTAAGGGACAGCAGATCAGCTCCGGAATCAGCCAAAAGTGTGGCTGAAGTTCGTCGGAAACAATGACCCGTGTACAACAGGGGTTCTGGAAGTTCAAGAAATGTTGCTATTTCTCGTGGGATACTGCCAATTTTATTAGTACCCATAGGCTGTCTAACACACTTTCCATTGCGATACTGTAGAAAAAATCGATTGATTGGAGTGTTAGGCGGGCGTAAGGCTTGATATTTCTCAACAATCGTTACGTATTCCTTGCGAATGACGAAGTTGCGGTCTCTTTTTGTCTTTGTATTAGGTAAATTAATTAATAGTAAGTCATCTGAATGTTTCTCAATGTTTTTGACATTAAGTTGTGTTAGTTCATTAGTTCGACATGCTCCGTTTATTCCAATAATAAGAACAACCTGTAACGTAAAGAGTATTGTAGTAGATAAATGAATAAAATTGATATGAACGCATAATTATGCCTATCAACATCTACTAAGTATACTATTTAATTGAGATTAATATACTTAAGTAGATACTGAATGTGCAACTGACTTACTTTTGCCGCCAAATATACGGAATCGGGTGCTTCGTTAAGAAACTTTTCAATATCAGATACTGTGAAAACCTTCGATTTTTTTGGTTGATGACCAGATGAGGCTCTTTTTAAAAATGCCACTAATTTAGGATAGGTATCGATATGTTTGTCTTTTTTCATCTTTATTGTTGCTTTTAGCATCGAATACGTACTCCATAGAGTGCTTGCTTTCTTGTTCTCGGATAATTCTATAAAATATGCCAGCAAAACGTTTTCTGAGAAAGTTTTGGCTCCTTTTGCTAGTCGCCACGTGTTGAACATATCGTACTGTTTTAAATACTTCTCGCGTGATTGTTGAGGGAGAAAGCTCATTTGTGCATTATTAACAGTTTCAGTCAATTCTGTTGGCGTCAAGCAAACTTCCTCGTCGCTAGAATCACTCATTTTAGTTTTTTCACTTGTTTTCAAGTTTCTTGTTTTTAATATACCTAAGGTTTAACAATGACGTGAAAAAATGCCGCGTAAAGAACCGCGTACAAAGCAAATTGAAAAAAGAACACCAAGAAGGTTCCGAGTCTGAGTTTTTAACAAATTAAAAAAAAGTTGTATGATATATTCGGCACCATAGAGGTAGCAGTAAATAGGTTTAATGTTTTTTTTAATTCACAAACTTAGTGCACACGATGTTCTAAATTCAATTTACTTTATCCACTAGAGAATAAAAACGGCTTTTCCACTCAGATACTGAAGATTAAAAATACTCTTTCCGAGATGGTGGGATGAAAAAGTAATTTACACTGCTATAAAGTTAATATTGATAAAAAGGATTTAAAGAAAGAGAAACCTTAGGTACACAACCTGCCGATTTTAATTAAAACTGTTTCACTGAACAGTACAATAAAATTCCAAAAATATATCTAACGAAACTTGCGAAATACATTCATCAACATTTCATGTCGGTTATATTTCGCGTAGGGACAGGTATTGTTTGCCAGAGTCAATAAATAACGAACTAGTCACTTACCTCATGTTTGCTGATAAATTATTCATAGGTAGGTAAGACATACCTACTTTGGAAACAAGTTTTTTTATTCTGATAGTGGCTAACGAATCTCATTTTGCCAGCACTAAATTATACTACGAGACACATAAGGCTTATATTTGTTTAAGTTTCCATATTCCATAAAGAAGTACTTTTCATCGTCATCATTTCAGCCGAAACTCGTCCACTGCTGGACATAGGTCTCCCCCGAGCACCACAACTTCAACCGGTTCTGTGCTTCTCGCATCCAGCGGATTCCTGCGGCCTTCACCAGGTCATCGGTCCACCTTGTGGTCCCGACCTTCCAACGCTACGTCTTCAGGTACGCGGTCGCCACTCTAGAACCTTTCGGCCCCATTGGTCATCTGTTCTGCGAGCAGTGTGCTGCCTGGCTAACTGCTAAAATACTGTGCTGCCTGTAAAAAAGTACTTATACGAATTAATATATAACTAGCTTCTGCCCGTAAATTCTTTTGCGTGGAATTCGTAAGACACCACAATATACTAATCTAAAAACCACATTTTTTGTAAAACTTCTCTGTATTCTACATTTATAGTTTTGGACTCAGCAGCCAAAATAAACAGATAGTAAGGACTGGTAATGCGGAGTAAGCGATGAACAGTTGTCTGTGTGAGAAGCAGCTCGTCCCGAGGTCAACACCCGCAGCCGTTTTTTTTTTGTGTGTGAGAAATTATCAAATAACTTCTTCCGCTCTGGGCGGAGCGGGAGACAGAGTTTTGCTGACTAAAACCCACCTATGTTTCTTCAGTGGCCTGTACATTGCCCGGAGCCACGGTATCTCTTTCGGACCTTCCCGTGACCTCGGCAGGCATCAGTCTCTTTGAGGCGCGCGTGGAACACAACGCGCCGTCGACCCGGGCCTGGTCCTTATAGGAAGGTGAGCTACCCATTGTTCACCGTCCGCAAGCCCGCGCCTACGGTGGCTGGGAATCGGCTTACGATTCCCGACACCCAGGGTGTCTTTTGCGGCGGCCAGGCGCGCGAGGGCGCGAAATTTGCCTCTCCCTCACGCATTCCGCCTCCTCCTTCACGAGCATTTCTGTATCGCAGAAGGAGGTGACGGCCTCCCATGCCTTCTCGCTCTGTACCATGGCCTGGACCAGGGCCGGACGCAAGAGATCATTGCCACCGATCACCTCCACGAGGACACGGCGATGCTCTGCCCAAGCCAGCCAGACCTCCACCATATGCTCCACCGTGTCCTCCTGGCGATCCACGCAATGATGATACCCGGGCGTTTCCTCCCGCCTTATCCGGAACGACACCCGCAGCCTTCTGCAGCCATTTTCCATTGCTTGCGAAGTTTTTTTTTTGTTTTTAGTGAATTAATGAACGCAGTTCCTGCATTTACTTCCTAATGGCACAACTCTGACACACCTTACAGATTGCTACTCGGAACAGCTATTACAAAAAAAAAAAATAGCTGTTGATTGTGAATACACGGGATTTTTCATTAACAGTCAATCAATAGCAATCATAATCATAGATATTTATTATTATTATAACCATAGATGACAGAAGAGATCTAAAATTCATTTAAAAAAGTAGGTATCACAAAAAATATCCATACTTGGGAATCGAACTTACAATCACAGGTTAGCGAAGCCGTTGAACCGCTAAGCTAATTTCTTTGTTCACAATTGAGTAAAATACCGATTCTTACGTATGTCACGACATGATTGACTGCTAAGGTCCTTAAAGGTATAGTATAGCGTAATGATAATCATTTAACAGGTTAAATCTGTAATCAATCTCTGCAATATTCCAACCTTTTGACTCGGATTTATTAAATACAATATGGGCTAAACTATTTAATGCAATATTGCTCATCCCTCATAGCAAATAGCGTCATAATTTATAGCCTACAGTCTCACAAGATCTATGCAAAATTGAACAGAATCTATTGGGTAGTATTTGCGTGATGCTGAAACTTTCATTCAGAAAAACAAGCAAACATTCTAAAAACTATATTTTCGGCATTAAAATCTTTCCCAGCGCAATGACTTTTTTATCTAAAATATTTAATGTTCAGTTTTGACTTTGTTACGTTTTTATTAGAATGTTAAGATAGTAGGTATTATGGTCACGATACTGTATAGGTAACTGTCAGTTTTATAAAAAAAATATGAACTCCTAAAATAATGGAAGACCAAAAATGACGAAACTATTCTTCTACATATTATGCAACTATGAATATTTTGCACCGATATTGACTAACGTGTAAATAAACGTAAATAAAGTTCTACTACAGTCAGCAAGGATTGGTAAGAAGTAGGTAAGTTTAAAACAATGGGACTATGGAAAAAAATATTGTAAAAAACAATGCAGTACATTGTCTCCGATTTGTCTCAAAATGGAATTTACTTGCTGAGTAACATTCTATAAATAGCACCATACGTCAGGCCGCGTCCTATTTAAAAACAATCGTCGCGCGGATACGCGATCGGCCGCGTCCATATCTCACTTTTTGTTTGAAAAGCCGGAAGCTTCACCGAACAAAAAGTTTAAACGATCGTGTATTCACGCACTTTTTATTCGGTGAACCCGAACACGTCATCTCGTCGACAAAGGGTTCGTTCGGAATTTTGCGACCATCGCGCGTTCGCGCAATCCTCGCTTATATTAGGAGTATTGGGACACGGCCTAACACTATGGATAGTAGTATATGTAGGTTTTTTGTTTAACTTAAACCGACATGGCATAAAAAAAGTTGGCCAAGGTTAGGTAGCTTGATAATATCCTTATTGCCTTTTTCAAGGTTAAGGGGCTTCATTAGGGTTTCCCTTCTCATACCTTTAATTTAGGATAGCGAGCTAATTCTCACTTTGACAGTCGTACCTGCAGGTAGTCAGAAGCCCGAAAGTTTGACAACCAGTCTTATTAAGGGTTATCGTTTTATTACCCAGTAACTGAGTTGTGGCGGACAGGCAGTCGTTGCATGTAAAATACAGGTATTTAGCTGCATCCGTTTAGACTGGATGCCGACCACAACATATTTGGGAAAAAGCAGTTCATTCGCTTCACTTATGGCTATAGAGACCACGCTATGCAAGAATAGAGGAAACAAAATAAAATGCATATTAGTGTATATACGTTGAATAGGAACGAGATCCTCCATCTCGACCTAAAGATCCCCACAATCCACCAATTTCTCAAACGCAATTCCAAGCGTTTCTTTGAGTCCGCCGCCAAACACCGCAACCCTCTGGTTGTCGAGGCCGCCAACTATGTCCCTAGTCGAATCAGTCAGATCCGCCACCCGAGGCAACCGACCCAGATGACCCCATAACCCTCCTCCAGGAGAGCAATAGGGCCACAAGTACAGTGCACAAACACAGACACCGACCCGCACTCCGACCTCGCCGCCGAGGTCTTCCGCGATCGCGACCCGCCCGAGTAAATAATACTCCCCCCGACCCTTGCCCGTTGTTGATGCGCCAGCCCGCATCGATGCTCTTTAAATTCCCCGATTAATTATAATGAATTATCTTTGATCCAGCCTGTCCCAACTTACTGTCCTTCCCCAGCGACGCCCTAAGCCGAGGTCCGTACCCCACAGGGGGTGCCCTTAGCGAGCGCTCGCCTAGTTTTAATTAGAATAGTTTTTGCCCCTGGCTGGAGGCTTTAAGTTTAGTAGCTTAAGGCAGCCGCAGGAATGTCCGGTTAAGTAGTCATCACCTCAGAGGTCAGGTACGAAATGCCCTAGTGAAAAAAAAAAAAAAATCTTTGAATGATGAAAATTTTTGCACATGAATGAAAAAGTCAGTTCGAGAAGATAACATGACACGCCGGCTTTGAGTGAAAGAATAGTACGTACGTAGGCCGTACGTCAGTGGTAACAAAACCAGTGTAAACTGGCCTCTCATTCAATTAAAACTCCGTACTATGCTAGGCCAGCTCAAGGTCAAAATGTTTCTATTGATATGAAGCCTACTGTAGGTACCATTTTCATATGCTTTTAACCTTTGCTGTTCCTCCCCCTATCCTGCTAGTGTAAGTACATGCGGAACCCAACAACGGTACCCAAAAATATACCTATTTGTTATTCTTAAACCTCGCAAAAATAAAACCAACTAAAAGTAGGCCACGCTGTTCCCAAATCGGTATATAAATCGACTCAAAGCCAGACAGATAATAACCAAATCTGTCTACATACCGACCGATAAATCTGACAAGAAATTGTGTATCAATCATATTTTTGTACAAATAGCGATAAAGTTGATTGATTAGAACAATATTACGAGTATATCTACGAGTATTGTCGCTATCTGTGTTTCGGAGTAAGAACTTGGTTAGTGTATGAATAAATCGAAACTTATGGTTATTAAGGAGGTGTTGATTAAGTTTCACTGCCTCAGTGTAGTATTAGGCCATATGGGACAGATAAAAACACGGTCCGTGTCGGACCTGCCACAGACGATACCCAAATTTTTCCGCCCGACGCGGACTTCCCACAGTTGAAGGGATATAGAAGGCCGTAAAGTTCACTCATACTCTATAGAAAAGGGAGGATCCTCCGATGTCGTGTCTGGTGGGCAACTGCCTAACGATTGATGTCGGAAAGATATATATGCTGATCGCGCGGTAAACTCTGCTTGCGCGTTGCAAGATTTCTGTGACGTCAGGTCTTTGATGCGTAGTTCACATGTAGCGTTGTAGATACCACCAGTCTAGTGAACGCAAGCGCTACTGCTGAGCATGAGGTTCTGGGTTCGATTCCCGAGTCAGGCAAAGTGTTATTGGGTTTTCCATGTGGAATTTCTCAGTAGCAGCCCGGTCGATGGCAATAGGCTTGCCCTCTATTACATGGGACTTAAACATAACTGGCGAAATATGGATGCACCCCTGCTACACTTTATTTGATTTTGTATGAGTTTATTTTATTTAATTTTACCTTTCATTTATTTATTATAACGGACGGACACTTTCCTATGTTTATTATTCTAGCGTATGGCACTCGTGGGTTGCAGCTGAAAATCAGCGTAAGGTGGTACACTTTGTGTTGTCATCTGACATTATGCTGAGCTGAGGCCCTTTTGGCAATATAATAATTTGTTTTCTGGTTTTATATTTTTTAAGTTGTATTTTTTGTAATGCCAATAAACGCATTTTTCTTTCTTTCTTTTCTTTGCTAACCCTTCAGGGAATAAGGCGTCCTATGTTGTGTGTGTGTGAGATTAAGTTCAGTTATACGAGAATATGAGCTCTTGCCATCGTAAAAATATTAGCCAGCCAGCTGGTCGGTGGCAGCGCGACTGCCCAAGGACCTATGGATGAACACTTGCATGGTAAAGTCGACGGTATGTCAGTGGTAACCCTTTTGACCTTGAGATGGCTTAGCGTATTACGGAGTTTCATTGGAATAAGAGGCCATCTTATATTGGTTATGTTTCCATTTCCCGATTAATAATAATGAATTATCCTTAATCCAGCCTGTCCCAATTTACTGTCCTCCCGCCAGCGACGCCCTAAGCCGAGGTCCGTACCCCAAAGGGGTTGCCCTTAGCGAGCGCTCGTCTAGTTTTAAGCAATTAGAATAGTTTTTGCCCCTGGCTGGAGGCTTTGAGTGTAGTAGCTTAAGGCAGCCACAGGAAAGTCCGGTTAAGTAGTCCTCACCTCAGAGATGAGCTACGAGATGACCTAGACAAAAAAAAGGTGATGTTTCCAGTGACGTTCGGCCTACGGTACGTACCTACGTACGATTAGTGGTGATTACCGTAGCAAATTGTATAAGATTTTTTGTCTCTCGCAAAAAAAAGACTGATGGAGACGTACTAGGGATTAGTCAGCGGCTTGAGTCATACCTACATTACCGCTACAACCATGAATATACATACATAATATAACATCACGCCTATATTCCCTGAAGGGTTAGGCAGAGGTACCTATAGGGACACCCACATTTCGCCAGTTGTGTTTAAGTCCCACGTAATAGGGGGCTAGCCTAATAAAACAATCCAATAACACTTTGCTCCACCTAAGAATCGAACCCAGGACCTGATACTCAGCAGTAGCGCTAACAACCACTAGACTGACGAGGCAGTCGAACATTGTTTTTACTAGAAAAAAAAAAAACAATATGATTTTATACTTACGACGCGCGACGTCATGCATCATTTACATCTTTTCACCATTCGTTCCATTGAATTACTTTTTCATGAAATCATGACATTTGAGAACAAATCCAACTTAGAGAGATGTTTAATGATTGATTGTAATTCTGTAAATACATATTTGTTATAGTTACGAATCATATTTTGATCAATATACAACCTGACCTGGAAATTGCAAAAATCGTAAGAAAATTTATATTTCCCGGGCTATCACTGCGGATCCTCCTTAATATTGCTACATGCTAGCGTACCTAAATGTCTGTGGCACAAATATTTCCTATGAATACGATGCTTAATGAAGATAATACTGCCGAACTATTCTGTAAAAATTAAACCCTGAAAACTTAGGTGAAATGAGCCTGATGAATCAATAGAATCCCTAATTTTATTGACAGTTCACTTCACCTTATATAGATTAGTTCTACAGAATAGTTCGGCTGGTCTATATTCTGACTACATTTCAGTAACTCTGGCTCTAAGTAAACCAGAGCCCCGATAAAATTGGATCAGAAATAGCCAAGATCCAGGTTGGATCATTCGTCCATGGCCATAAGATAAGCCTCCGTGACGACAGTCAAGTTGATTGGACTCTTTATGGCAAACGTTTTTTGCGGTTGTAAAGTCAAATAGGGTGAAACGACAAGTTGTTATACGGCTGTATTTAATTTGCTGTTGACCTTTTGAATACTAAGCAAATACTAAGAATTATTTAGAATACTGAGCACACTAACAATGTTTTGTCTCTAGTAACAAGGACAACTGTATGATCAAATTATGAAAGACGTTGAATTCCATTCTTACTAAAAGGTATCGTATTACCCAGTAACTGGTATTCATTTGCATCCGGTTAGACTAGAAGCTAACCTTAACATAGTGGTTTAAAGCCTGATGTTGAATTCCATTTTTTTGATGAAAATTCTTAAAATTCAATGATTTTGTTCATTTGGATTTTAATAATCAATCACGCCTTTTAACTTCTGAATGGGATGGATGAAATGAAAATATGAATAAAAGTAATATAATAAAAGTTTGTGATTATGTCAATCACAAAGTTTTATCCCGATGTTATGTAGGTATGTTTTCTTGGAATTATTTTACCGTACCTACTTTTTCTGACCTCCACGCGGGCTTACCCGCGGGTAAAAGCAAGTTATTTTAGTTTCTAAAGTCATCATCAAGATCTATTTCATGCTTGAAATAGATCTTGTTTTGATCGTTCGTATCTTATTTGCAGCTGGAATTGGATTTGTGGTCAGTACAGATAGTGCAATCTAGGACGACGCGCCCCACTCCGCGATTACTGTACTGTAAGCTGTACTTTAGTACGGAGCGGAGCGGAGTGAGGCGCATCGTCATGGATTGCACTATCTATAATGGAAGAGTTGCTCGTTGTTTATTACATTATTTCTAATATCGTTATCGATGAGCTGAGCTAAGATGGCTACCACTACTTCTTCTCCCTTCGTGGATTAATCCACTTTTCTTGTTTACTTTACCGCAAGCGGAACACTTTTGATTTTAAATAAAGTTTTGGTAATACGAAAACAAATTGTCTTCGGTATTTATGTCTACCTGTCTATTTGGGAATAAGTCTAAATAATATCCGAACAACAATGTAGACGTGGTATTAAAAATTAAGACCTGCTCTACTGTAAATGATTTTAGTATGTACATACCTACTCGTAGGATAAAATAAAGTCGCTTTTCGTATCTGTTTGTGTGACTGCTTAGGTCTTCTTAACTACACAATGGATTTTGATCCAATTTTTACTATTTATTAGAAGTTTTATGGCATATATGTATACTTAGATATAGCGCAGAAATCTTGATGTTTTGAGATTCTACCACATGGTGATGGTGAAATCTGTGTGATTTATTTATATATTCATAAATGATCTTCTTTAAAAAAAAAACGAATGGAATAATATTAAGTTTTGTTATCAAGTACTATGAACTATATTAATACCTCACAAGCAGCATTAAAGTATGATCTGTAACCCGCACTTACTATGAAACGCGATATGATTGAGGTCAGCTCTGTGTCATAACACTCTCAAGTGAAATCCTAACTAGGGTTTAGGTAAATCCTAAACCATAGTTTTACAACTCTTGCAAAAAATGCAATAAATTAACCTTTCTGTATCTGAAAGGGTTATTGTAAAGTATTTTTAGTGAGGTACAAATTGAGCAAACTGAAAACGCAGAAGTGCTTACTGCAGCTAAAAATAAATACTTACCAATTTATGATGTAGAATAGGTTAGTAAAACAATGTTCATAACCCAATATTCACCCGTTCTTTGTAGAGGCTAGTTTAAAAAAATCCATAATTTCTAAAAGTAATTGGAAAAGTTCATCTTTGCAACGGAGGTGACATGGGAAATGGATATTGTTCTAACTTAAACGATTTCAAGCATTAGTATACCTAGTAAGTAATTGTTAATAAAATATTTTGATACCGTAAAAAAAACATTTAGTTGTTTAAAGCCTCGTATTTATTGAAAACAAAGTTGTGAAACAGTTGTGCAACTTTCGTTTACCATTAATACGAAACATTAGCATGTTGCAGCAACTCTACAACATTACTAGTTGCTAGCAACATGTGTATAATGTAGTTAGAACGTTTTAAGTTAACAAACACATAAAACATTTACTTCTTCTTCTTTATTTATTTACTTCTTCTTTTTATTAATATTTACCTTATTCAAATCAGAACTGAAGTAAATTTTGTGTCAATTTAGATGACGTGTAAAAGTAGCAGTGTAAATCGATTTTTTTCGTCGCTGATCGTACGTTGCATAACAGTCAGATCACCCTACTAACCATTCTCGAATTCTCATACGCACAAGCCGTAGCTCCGAAGGTCACAGTTGAACAAATTTAAATTCAAGTTGAATGTTAAATCATTGTGATAACTTTGATTCATTGACTAGCAGTTCTGATTACGATAAAACTGTATTAAATAAGGTTAATGTAACTGCATAATAACCTACATTGTGAGTTGTACTGGTTTTAACTGCAGTGGATGACATAAGTAGGCTACTATGTTTAAAAGAAAATGTTAACTAAATAGGTACTAGTTTTTGCCCGCTTTTTTGTCCGCGTGGTGGTCGGGAATTATCCCACGGGTACTTACTTCAGGGATAAAAGTATTCTCTATCCTAATCCAGGTCATAGATTATCCGTGTGATAACTTTTTTTCTTTCAGCAGTTAAGACGTGAAAGTTAACAACAAATAGTAGGAGGTACACCCACGTTTCGCCAGTTTTGTTTAAAGGCCCATGTAAGTAATAGGGGGCGAGCCTATTGCCATCAACCGGGCACATATCCAGACCCCGGGCTACTACTGAGAAATTCCAGATAGAAAAACCCAATAACACTTTGCCCGACCCGGGAATCGAACCTAGGACCTCATGCTCAGCAGTAGCGCTTGCAACCACTAGACCAACAAGGCAGTCAAAGCTGCTAAAAAGCCTAAATAATATAGATATACATATATATATTTTTTTACTTTGCCCCGCACTAGGAATTTCTCGTGTATCGTGGGTGCGTTTACAAACATTTAAACTCATATACACAAACATCAGACCTGGAACAACTACTTGTAGGTCGTACAAATATTTGTTCCGTGCGGGAATCGAACCTGCGACACCTGCGCCAACCGTGCCGTCAAAATTGACTTCAACATGACTGTTTTTGGCTAACTTTTTAAATTTATGATACTTTTTATATTTTATACTAAGTAAGTATGGTTTTTAAAGATTAATTAAAGTTTAATAATTTTTTTAAGTCTATAGTTTTTCTGTTCATTAAAAGTTTAAAGTTAAGTTAAGTTTAACTATTCGCCGAATGCCGAATAATACACTATTATTCGGCATTCGGCATTAATAACAAAATAAAATCGAGTATTCACGGCATCTCTAAAAAGTACTAATACATAGATGCATTACATAAACAAAACAAGCATTGTCAGGAAATAACAATGGGTATAGATTTTTATTAGTGTGGATTCTCATGTTTTTTTTTGGGATTTTTTACAGAAAAATGTACTGGAAATTATGCTGCCAACAGACTTTAGGTTGCGAAATCTAATAAATAATTACGAATGAATCTATGTAGTTAGGTAGGTATATTGTTTGCCATGTTCATGTCAATCTAACACATTATGTAGGTAAGTACCTCCACCAACCATTAAGTATGTCATAGGTACTTCGATATAGATTAAACAATGAAGATAACAATTTTAAATATTCATGAGAAAATAGTGACCTTCGGTTGAGTCAATATTTTTTGTTAAAGTTTAGTAGACGATTTCAGTTAAATTTAGTAAAACCAGTTTTGTAACCAAATGAATGACGTCACTACTAACATTCTTAGGACAATACGTCCACGTGTTAACAGATATTATACAATATATTATATTAAGAGATTTAAAATTAATTTTCTTCCATCATAATAATTTATTTAAAAATAAGGAAAATATTAATGTTGTGTAGAATATTCCTGTGGTTTAAATAGATATGGATAGACATCTCAAAAAGGAAAAAAATATTAACAAATTAAACGAATCCAACAGCCCAATTTCATCAAAGAAAAAAATATTTATTTCTTCGTGTTTGAGTAGTCGTAGAACTCGTAGAGCTCTATCAGGAAACCAGACGAGTTTGGTTACTGCCTACTTATCTCTTAGATGTCAAGTCTACGACATAAATTATTATCTGTAACGATTACTTCGAAATAAACGTAGAAAAAAAACACGAAGTTGGCTTAGTGATAGTTATGTTTTGACTTTTGTATCATTGTACAGTGGCAGAACGATAAGATTAGGTAAACAAGGAAGGTAAATAGGTAAAATAAAACAAAACCTCTAAACATTGTTACTACTACGATTATAAATAGCAACATAACTAAATAAACACATTAACGTTTATTTAAACCTACAGGAACACAACATTCGTTGAAAGACATTTCTGATATTAAATTGAACACCATTTATAGAGAATGAAGTGAGTAACATAATCACACGATTATGTACTCTTACTTCATTCTCTTTGTTTTAATTCCCGTTTGAATTGCGAATCAGTTATGATTTTATTCACGCGAATAAAATCGTAACTAATTCGCAATTCAAACGGGGCGGATTGGATGAGTATTACCATACACTTTTCAATATCGCTGACCCCGCAACAGGTATCGCTAGTGTATAAAATTGTTTATTCCGTTCAAGGCCGACAACCTCGTGCTGGCTGCGCGGCTGAACAGTTGACAATATTCGCTATGCGCCGGCGTCGACCACGCGGCCCGTAGCCTTATTTAATCTTGCGCACAATTAATAAATAAATACTCGAACAATATATTACACGATAAAGAAAAATATCGCTAATTCGTGTCACTGTTCTCGCGTTTGTTGTTCAGGTCGCGTGTGCTGTTTATTAAAAATTAAAATTATGTAATGTGCCATTTTTTTTGCAAGTGTGTTTAGTGCGTTATTCTGGATTTCCTCTCGATTCATTTTATTGTAAGTGGAATTGATCTGTTTTAGTGGCGAAACCATCTGGCGATTATTTGTGCGATATATATTTATTTTATGAATGAATGTATGAGTTTTATTTGTTTAGTAATTGAAGAGTCTGTTTTACAGTTTTGTTTTAACATATTTTAGTTATTAGTTTCAGTTTGAGTTTGAAACGTGTTAATAGGTATATAAAGTTTATAGAATACTATGCGCTAGAGCTCGTATGCTTTCGACATTTCAGTGACGATTTTGCAGTAACACTTTATAGAATACACTAAAGGAAATTAATTAAAAAAATTATTTAGAATAGTTTCTTGTGCCTCTGACAGAGTTGTAATTGCTGCTATTAATTAGTCATCGTTTTGCTTAGCAAAATAAGTGGGTATGTAGGTATTACGAAGGTAACAAGCATAACTAGATACTTATCTACAACCATTTTTTTTGCTATTAAATCTATGAAGAACTTATGTGAATAAAACAATTAATTATTGTTCTATTTCAAGAATTGAATGAAGAAAATACAGTTAATGTTAAGTTTAGAAAAGACTTTACATCTAACATGTTATAACTTTATTTAAATTAAGCTTCTTTTCGTGTCGATGGTACTCGTCAACGTTGCATTAAAAAAAAATATTTACAAAGGAACAATGTTTAAATACAATTTATAGGTACAAAAAATAATTGTGTAATAAGGAATAACAATAGCGTCTTAGTAACAGTAAAAGATGTAATTATCTTAGTTACATTGATATCGGACGCAACCTCGGCTCTTGAACTACGCCAGAGGTCTAGGTTAGGCGCGATTTCAATAACTCTTTCATGTATGTTTAAGATTTGAGTCAAAAATATAGTTATTTACTGTTACATTAATAGTAAAAAAAAACTCATGTACAAGAAATTAAATTAGGTAACCATAAAAAAATTAAATAATAAAATTTCTTATGGAAATATTATTCAATAATATTGAACCACCAATATTAATAGAACAAAAATATTTTTCAATTCGGGTAAATTATTTCGATTATTCCGTGCCGTAAGTTTCATAAAGGGTTTACCGCATAATTCACATAATATATGAACATAATATAGGTACGATCAGTGATAAAAGTCAAATAACACCTACTTTTTTACACATCATCATTTCAGAGAGTTTAATTTTATTTCTGTTCCGATTTTAGTTAAAAATTATGCTCAGTTATTAAAAACTGAAGGGTTAATCAAGTTTTGTCGTTGATTGTAATCCACTACTATAATGAGTGCGAAAAAAGAGTTAATCTTTTAGCTACCTCACCATAAACGTAATATTCACACTTCATTCTATTTCAGGTTATCGAAAAAACTTTCACAGCTAGAGCTTCAATATGGCTAATATGGACGATACGGAAGCTCAGGTCCAAGCTCATAAGCTTCTCGGGCAGAAGACCCGGAGCCCACGACCACCTGATAACGGCCTTACAAGAGCTCTGCGGTCATGTAAGTAAAGTTATATTATTTTAGTGACAATGACGCCGATTTCCTTGTTCAAAAACTAAACTAAAGAATGGACATCTCTTAATAGACAGAAAACTCTTAAAGAAAATAGCCAGCCAAGTGCAAGCTGGACTCGCACAAGAGGGGTTTCGTACCACCGTAGAAAATTTAACAATTATCGTCAAAAAAACAGGTTTAATGATTTTTAGGGTTCCGGACCCCCCAAAGGGAGAAACGGGACCCTATTACTAAGACTCCACTGTCCGTCTATCACCAGGCTGTATCTCATGAACCGTGATAGTTAGACAGTTGAAATTTTCACAGATGATGTATTTCTGTTGCCGCTATAACAACAAATACTAAAAACAGAATACAATAAACATTTAAGGGGGGCTCCCATTATTGTTATATGGGAGCCCCCCTTAAATGTAAACGGCAAAAAAATCACAGACATGATTTTTTCGTTTTTGGTTTCAGAAATGTCAAATTAGTTTATGCCTTGAACTTCGCCGTGTTTTATGTCAATACGTTCTGACGTAGGGGTGGAAGTTTTGTTCAACATTATATGACAGCTCTTATACATGTCCATCCCTTCCTGTTTTTACCAACAAGAAATAGATGAAAATTGCTAGAATGAATTTAGCTGTTGAACAAAGGAATCCGCACCAGTGTCTTTTTTACTTTGTCAGAGATGTGATAATGTATATCGTCGGATTAGATCGATCAACATTAAATTTGGATCATAATTATGGCTTTGATCTTGATATCATATCAGAGCAACATTAGTACATCAGTAGCATTTTTTTTTAAACTTAAAATGTAGGTTTTCAAAAAAGAAACTTCTGACTTTGACTTTGAATGGAAACGAAGTTTCATAAGTGCCCACGTTTACGTGGCATTCCTTTTTCAAGTTCATGGTAAACAGAAACTAAGCTTGTATAAGTATATTTCAAGAATTATATATATTTCAAATCCTAAAATGCAAATAACAAAAATTCCGCCACACCACGAATCATGCAACTGAAGGAACACATGTGGGTTTTAGTCAGCAAGTCTGACACGCCCTTCCGCTCCGCCCAGAGCGGGAGAAATCATTTCATACATTCACACCGAAAAAAAAATTACGATTTTATTCATGAAAAAAGATCTAAAGACAACTTCCTCGTATCTCTTATGCATTAGAATTACTCCTACAGTCGAAGTAAAAAAAAACAGTATAATTACCTATACTTGATAAATAAATGAATCTGCCCAGCCTTTTACCATCTAAGTTGGGGTCGGCTTCCAGTCTAACCTGAGCAGCTGAATACCAGTATTTTGTATGGAGCGACTGCCTATCTGACCTCTACGAAAGATCTACGAATGACAGCCGGAACCAATGGTTTAACGTGCTTTCCGAGGCATGGAGGGGTCTCGATACGTAATGGATGGTCACTCATGCACGAACGGACCCGTGCGGCTCTTATTAGTTAGCCCCGAGCAATTCAATCAATCGTTATCTAATGCAGGGCGCTAATGTATCTTCGAAGCCACACAGCGGAGCCTATTAGATAATAAGTAGATCTAAATAATGCAATTACAGTACTGGGTTCTACGAGCCATAATATTCTTTGGTTCATTATTGTTACTGAAACGTGAAGATAAGTCAATTTTCTGTCATTGAGTCGTTTTAATTTGTTTTTTTACGACCGCTGCGTGCTGTCACTAAATGGTTTTTTTTTTAGGTTAGTAGGTATACAGGTCGATTGGTAATTGGGTGGATTCTTGAAATAGGATATATCAGAGCTAATTTGCAACAATTTTGGCTTTGATAATGTTATCAAACTTTTTAAGTTTTACTGGTAAAGTATAACCCTGTACTCGTATTATATAGGTATTTGGTATTCGACTTAGAAATGTAGAACTTATTTCGTCGAGGAAGTTATTTTGGGAACCTTCATTTCAAGACGATACATTTTTCGAACAAACAGCATTACCTACGCGAGATAGGTAGGCAACGCACCTGCATCCCTAGTATTGCAGATGTTCATAGGGTGTAGTGAATTACTTTAACTTACCAACAACTTGTATGCCACGGTATTAAAAAAAAAAAAACAAAATCAAAAGTTATTTATTCAAACTAGGCTGAGAATCAACACACGAACGTCAAAATTACATAAGACAGTCTCCCTAAACGTCCGCCCTTCACCACCTGTGCTTTAGCTGGGATGAAGAAGTGGCGCAACAAACTCCCCAGCAGAATTATATTTGAGTAGTATGAAAAATCTAAATTATCTAAACTAGAGGAAAAGTTGTTTGTATGTTTGTAAAAGGTAATTAATCTCGAAAAAACCGGTCTGAAAATACCGATCCAGTTACAAAAATCTTGCGTTGATAGAAAGCTACACTATTCCTGAGTGAAACAGAATACATTTTATGTCAGAAAAATAAACGGTTTGGGCATCTCATATGCTGGTGAAACCGCTAGTTATTTATAAATATCGATTTATCGACCAAACTAAAATTCATCATAAAATCAGAAACGAATTATTGTTTATTTATTGCACCTAATATACTTTTACAATTTTTAACACAACTAATGTAATAAAATATGATATTACATAATCCGCCACTCCACGTCAAAGCGCGATTTTTTACAAATAATATTATAAAGAGAAAAAGTGAATTTTGCGAGATTGTGCATATTTGGAGGGTAATCTCCGGAACCATAGCTACTATTTGAAAAATGATTCCGTCATTTGAAAGGTATATTATTCCAGATGGACATAGGCTGTATAAATATTATGTAAATATATACAAAAAGAAGTGCTAATAATACTAAATAATAAAATACTATCTTGAATCTTAAACCTAGCAAATTATGTTTGTTTGTTTAGCACTTATGCAATTTATACACAAAATAATACAATTTTTTTATTTTTTTTATATTATAGTCGTCAAAAACCGTAACTTGAACAAAATAATCCATGTTGTTTTAAAGTTACGGTTTTCGTTAAACCGTTTGCAAATTGTAGTGACAGCAGAAAATTAACGCGATTGCAATACAAATTGAGCTTTTATACGGTACAACGGTATCTGAATATTGGACAGCAGCCAAGAGATTGTGGTGGATTGTTGGATTACGTTACACGTATAGAACTTTAACCAACAATTACTATGTAAACGAAGTCGATGGAGTCTTATATAACTGTGTGAGTATTATGTCATTCTGGGTGTACTGGTATCTGTCTTCCTATATAACAAGTTGCCAATAGAATTTAAAGCATATGTAGCATGAACTTATTTAAAAACAAATTGAAGACATATTTATTGAGGAAGGGCTATTACAGCATTAATAAGTTCATTAATGACAAGCGACAGCCACTATTTTAAAGATTTTATGAATTATTTGTTTATAAGTTTTTTTTTTTTTTTCTGGATAATTAATTTTGAAATGAAATGCAATGTTGGTTAACATTCAATGTTTTGTTAATGACTTAGAGCTATAATTATTTATTAGGATATTTTAAATGCTGAATTTTGATATGACTGTAATGTTTTATTTTTTATTAATTGTCTATTATCTGTGTAATATTTTCAACACAATGTTTGTTGTTATGAAATAAATGACTTATGACTTACTACTTCGTAGGGGTTCCATCGATTAAGGTTAAGCTACACTTGCCAGAGTAGGTCAGGTGATGGGTGATCGCATGTCATGCCAAGGTCGGGAACCCTCCGTGTCTCGGAAGGCACTTTAAGCTGTCGGCCAGAAAGTGTTACAGCCCGTCTTGCTAAGGGGCGTCATGTTACAACTCATTAACGGGATTGTAGCGGTCAGATATAGGCAATCGCAATAAAATCGTGAAATAATAATAATCTTGAGTATTTCAGTTACTTAGTAGTACCTAGGTATTTTTATTAAAGTAGGTATTATGTTGAAATTCACTAAGAAGCGAAAGGAACCACTGGCAACTGCTACTTTTTGATTATCTAGTATCAGTTTAAATGTATCATGAACTCAATGGTCTAGGAAATAAGTCATATAATACAGATATGTTTATTAGCTACATGCTGCTCCTCGCGGTTTCTCCCAACAAAGTCTCTTTCGCGTGGGTTAAATTATCGAAATAAAAAGTATCCTATGTCTATGTCCTTCTCCAGGTCATGGTCTACCAATGAGCCAAATTTCATCCAAATCCGTTTAGCGTGAAAGCGTAACAACACACTTTCGCATTAATAATATTAGTTAGCACATATTTTTGCTACCAGTAGCGTTGTGAAGCATGCTTTTTAGCCTTCAAAAAGGAGGAGGTTCTCAATATGAACGTTTTTTTTCACCACTCCCGCGCGAAAGAAGTGTCTTTCCTTTACGAAAACAGTGAGGAAAGTTGGTTTTTCCTCACTGCTTGGACAGTGAGGAAAGTTGGTGTTTCCTCACTGTTTGAACAGTGAGGAAAGTAATGATCCCGTTCAGAAACTAACCTTGCCTGATTTTTTTATGTAAAGTTTTAAAGATATTTTAAAATATAAAGAATTATTTTGATTTGCTTTGTGTCTATTTAATTTATTTACCTATGATGACTGAATACTTTCTTGCTGGGAGTGGTGAAAAGTTTTGTATGCAACATGTGAGCAAGTTCATTTGCTATTCGTTTTGTTGAGTCTTGAGCGAACGAAGGATTGAAAAATAGAATCACGAGTGCAGCGAGTGATTATAAATTTCAATCCTGAGTAAGCGAAAGACTCAAAATCAAAAGTCATAGGAAAAACGAACTTTCCTCACATGTTGGATAAATAACTATTTTTTTTGTTTGTTACGCATTTACTCCACCAATTATGAATTGATTTCGATGATTCTTTTTTGATTGGTAGGTAGGTCATACTTCAGACGTGGTCCCATATAAATTTTATTGACTTTGATTGGGTCGTTTTTGAGTCAGCTTCAATAATACGTATTTTTCCCACTTACTCGTAATCTATTATAAATGATGTTATAGTTCCTGTCACTGTTATTTACATATAGCAGGTAGTGGTATTTTAGTTTGTGTGGGGCACATTTTAAAACTGAAAAATAAAAATTATTACAAAAAAAAAACAACCGACTTAAAAAAAAACACTAAAAAGTGAAATATAACTTTAATTCAAAAAGTAAAAATAATGAAAAATAAAAAAAACGTTTTGCAAAAAACGAAAAAACAGAACCAAAGGCACCGACTTCCGAACTTAAAGTTCTTTTTCACTTTTTTGTGTTATTTTTCAGTCGTTTTTATTTTATTTTAAGTTTTGTTAAGTCAGCATGAGCATTATTGTATCCGCTCTTAGTGACAGTAGGTGTAAACTGGGATTAGACCTTCTAATGGATGCGCCATGTGTGGCCTACAGCACTTTAGATAACACACTATCGGTAAAACCACTCGAATAAATAAATTATGTACACTTACGGAAACAAATTGACACACTACGTCAATTTGCCGTGTTATAGCGATTTTTTATAACTGTTGAAGAATGCCAGTTGTTATTTTGAGGAACATTTTAGTTAGCAGTTAATTTGTTTTTTTTTTAATTAATTTCCTAGGTATTATATCCGGCATTGTATTATTGATTAGACTGGACGACATAAAGAGCATATTGAACTTTTAAGCTCTCTTTAAAATAATAGTACCTACCTAAATGTCAACGCCTAAAAATATCGCTACCGTAAGCCTAGGTGTGCACGGTCAATTTTTTTTCGTGCGTTGAATTCTCAACGCTCGGCTCAACACCGAGATTTCAAATTCCAGTGCGCGATAAAATTCTGCGGCGATAGTTTTACGTCCATGCGAACATAGGCATACGTCTCTTTATTCACTCAGATTTCATTGTGCGTTCATTGTAGGTACTTCCCACCCAAGCCAACTTGCTAACTTTCTCATACATTGCAAAGTAATGTCTAGTTACTGCGTGTTATGCTAGGACTGGGACGTACAACGAACGGCACATCAGTGTTAACAATTTGGCAGTGCTTTTATCCCGTACCATTAAGGTTGATTTTCGTATTGCTAGTAATACTACTGATGTGTGAGTGACTGTAAAAGTATAATAGACTTTTCCTAAGAACATTACTCGCGTAATTTGAAAGTTATTACGCTACTTCCCTGTTGTGTAGGCACACTACATAAACCTACATTATTTTGTTATTTTAACCGACTTCAAGAAAAGTAGAAGGTTCTCAATTCGTGTTTTGTTTTTTACCTCAGAACTTCGTCATTTATGAACTAAGATTTGGTATGTTCGTTGTTTATTTTATTTATGAACCGATTTTAACCGTTTTTGTTTTGTTTGAAAGGGTCCTGAGGTGGTCCGTTATAAATTTGGTCAAGTTCTGATGAGTGGTTTTTGAGTTAGGGTCAATATATAGTCCTCCAGAACGTATTTCGGCCACGGCGGCCAATCTCAACGGAGACTAGCCTTCGGCGCGGGAGATATTATAGTGCACAAGTGTGTGCGCAGACACAGGTGCACTCTTTCTTCCCTCACTCTTATAGTCCGATGGGACGGTAATCCGACACGACCGGAGAGAGATCAGGCGCAGGACCAACGGCTTAACGTGCTTTCCGAGGCACAGGGGTATATCACACCGCCAACTTCCAAACTCCGGGTTGTTACTAAGAAATTCCTAATGGAAAAACCCAATAACACTTTGCCCGACCCGGGAATCGAACCCAGGACCCCACGCTCAGCAGTCGCGCTTGCAACCACGAGACCAACGGGGCAGTCAATAAAAGAGATACGGTGATGATGTTATAATAACTTCCTGCCACTGTTATTTACTTATCTAGCAAGTGAGTGGGTGTAAGGGACTGGTATACGAATTTGTGTGGGGTAGGTAGCACAACTAAAAAGAGAAAAGTATAAATATATTTACAACAAAAAAAGTTGAATATTTCCTAGCCTAGCTTTTTACTATAGTGACAATGAAACTCAATTTTCTAGTGAAGAAAACCTGACTGAAGCATGGTGGTGATTCGAGATAAAATAACATATAGTCGGCCGGTCTATCCTGTAAAAATTTTACCGCGAAAACTTAGGTGATCTGAGCTGTCACTCCACCTGATGCTAGGGATCACTAGGGTTTGACACTATTGATTGCTCATTCAGTTGCGTGATCCCCCAACGGTACATTCTCGGCATGATGGGCCTGCTAGGAGGCGGCTTAGATTACGTCGACCCTGATGCCTGCCCGAGCGACGATTTTATTAACAACGAACAAACGAATTTTTCTAACATATGTAGTAAGAATTTCCTGATAAATCCTTCGGATTGTGATAGAAAATGTTTTACGCAGTTAGGATGCTGGCTACCCCTTCTCGGATTACCGCCGTAATGGTATGTTATTATCATTTAGATATCAGATATCTAAGATGATAGTGTAGAGCAAATTGGTGATCGTTAGGGGTTAGTAGCAGTGATTGATTATAATAATATCTAACGACCAGCCTATCCTTCCCACGGGTGGAATCTAGCAGTGTGGCGACATGTCAAAACATTGAGCTTTCTGTGCTATATCTAAGTTAAATATATAGTACCGGGGCGGCCGAGCTCTGGGCCTCAAGTCTGCTATTACAATAGTGTCAGAATGGTCTATCATTGATTTCATAATTGTTGATTTTGACAAGTTTGGTAATCTACTAACATATTGGCGTCATTATGACTTTCCAATGGTCAGCCACTGACACTCCATTGAAAGGAATGGCATATAATGGTAATCTCGTGTATAATGAAAAATTAATGACTGACTTATGCGGTAATCTGCAAAAATGTTGACAGTTCCTTTGATCAGTGACCTACCATGAGAACGTCATTGTGCAGTGATTTCTTTTAATTTGTTACGAGTATCGTGTTTGTGGAATACAATGATCAACCAATGATCGACCATAATGAATTTAGCAGATTACGAAGTTTTAGCAAAATGACAATGGGATCGTGTTGGAATGACGAATTTATAAAAATAGCAGACTTGGGCCCCTGATCGGGTGAAAATAGAGAAAACGAATTTTCCCAGATATGAGACCTAGCTAGATCGATTTTTCACCCCGTAAACCCCTATATTGCCACTTACATCGAAATTGTTACAGCCGTTTTTGAGAACGTGATTACAAATATGAATACAACTGTTGATAATTGAATAGTATAGGAAAACAAGTATACATAAACATTGCGGAATAAATTTGCTCTAAATGATGGTTAAAGTTACAGCGTTTATGGCGTAGCTTAGAAGATCAAAACGGTCATACAGACAGAAACGAAAAGTGACTTAGTTTTTACCCGACTAGTAAAAAAGGAGGGTTAAGATTTAGACCGGTATGTATGTTTGTGTGTGTATGTTCATCTGTTCCCTCATAACTTCTAAACTACTTATCATAATTAAAAATAAAAATGAGCTATCGTTGGAAGAGTCTTGATCGTCTTGATATTGGCTATATGACGACACGTTAAATTGAATATAGCGCCTTGTAGAGGACATTGTCATGAAAATAATAATAACAATAATGATTCTATGTTAGGTATCAAATGAAGAAGGCTTTTGGCTGTCGTAAAACCATAGCAATTAGCAAAACAAATAAAACTAGAGTGCAGTAAATAATCACTACCAAAATATTGTAGAACACAGATAAGGCTGGTGAAATAACATTATCTAACAGTTAGTGAATCAGGTGAAAACACCGTGCTGATAAGTATGTATAACATGTAAAGTTAATTAAATATTTAAAGCGTATGATACAAATGATAAGTATTATTTCCAAAAAAAAATAATTTCTCATTTCAAAATATTTTCAAATTATTTGAAAGATATAGACACAACTTCAGACTGCAATAAAATTATTGTTATCAGAAATGATTAGATACTATATCTTCCCGCGGTTTCGCTCGCATGGAGGTCTGAAATTATACTCGTACCACGGAAACGTACTACCGTAATAAAAGTGTAATAAGCCTGGCTTCTTGCCAGGTCTTGTTTTCCTATACCAATCATGCTCTCATTAATAACTAGGCGACTTGTTTCTTCCTACATTATCGCAATTTTCTGATTTCTATTGACTGTGTTCATTGCAGTACTTACCTACCTTGTTTATAGTTACGCAGAAGTTCTATCGAGGCAATTGTAGACTATTAAACTAGTTGCTACCGCAATCCTTAAGGCTAGATAGAAACTTTGAAAGTTCACCGGCTTAAGTAGGTACAGCACCTTAATCCTTTGAGATGGATCAGGATTTCAGTATGCACAAGTCTGAAACCTAAAGTCCATCCAGCGCTATCCCTATAAAACACAACACAAATAACGTTTGAAATCCCCTTCCATTACCTTGAATCAGGGGATACTCATACAGTACCATCAGAATAACATAATATAACATCACGCTTGTATTTCCCGTTGGGTTGGGCAGAGGTGTACCTATAGCACACACACATTTTGCTAGTTATGTGGTTGTTGTTGTTATTCCTATAACATTCATCAATACTGAAGGCGCCTGTCAACTATTGTAATAGTAACATAGATAAAATAAAACTATTGAAATGATGTTCGTTTGAAAGTCCTGTAACTTGAAATCGGCTAGACCTACATATTTGAGTATTTTTTATTTCAAAATGTTCGCAATAATCCGAATCGGGTTTTAACGTAAAGAAAAATTTGAAAAGTTGCCGAGAAAATTGTAAAATTCGGGAAAACGGAAAGAGAAAATTTTGAAAAGAGGGATATTTGTATGAATTATTGAAGGACAGGACAACGTCTATGGGGCCAGCTAAACTATTTAATAAATAAAAATGAAAACGAATTCTGTCTGTTGGTCAGCGCATCATTTTAGAACGGCTGTACTGATTTGGAAAAAAAATTGTCTTAAAATGTCCATATTCTACTTCGAAAATTCGAGTTATTTTTGAATACGAGTTCCGACGCGGTACTAGCGCAGCAGAAACAGCTTGCAACAAAGTTGCGTTTGGAGAGGGAACTGCTAATGAACGCACCGTGCGATTTTGGTTTAAACGCTTTCGTGATGGAAACTTTGATTTGAAGAATGAACTATGTGGAAGACCGCCCACACAGGCGAATAACAATGAATTGAAAGAAACGTTGGAAGCAGATCCGAGCCAAACTACCTAGGAATTAGCGGCATGGTTTAGCGTTACCTTACCAACAATATTGACTAATTTGCGTCAAATCAATAAAATAAAAAATATGAGAAATGGGTGCCTCATGATTTGACTAATCTGCAGAAAGAAACGCGTGTTGAAACTTGTGTTGCCTTGTTGAATCGATACAGAAATGAAGGAATATTGGATTGAATTGTGACATGTGATGTAAAGTGGATTATTTGCGATAACCGTAAGCGAAAAATGCAATTGCTGACCCCAAACGCCGCAACAGTGTCCTAAAGCAAAGCTTATCAATAAAAAGGTAATGGTAACTGTTTGGTGGTCTCAGCATGGTGTTATTCACTATAGCTTTCTCCGATCTGGTCAAGAAATAACGGCAGATGTCTACTGTGCCGAACTCCGAACAATGATAGCAAAAGTAGCAGTGAAACAGCCCCGACTCATGAATCGATCTTCACCATTATTGCTCCATGATAACGCGAGACCTCATACAGCACGAGAAACCGTTTTAACTATACAGGAACTGCAATAAGATACCATTCGTCACCCTCCAAATTCGCCAGACCTTTCTCCAACGGACTACCATTTTTTTCGTGATTTGGACAATTTTCTAGTTGATAAAAAGTTTTCTTCTCAGGAGGCAGTACAAAATGCTTTCACACAGTTTGTCGAATCTAGATCTCGAGAGTTCTATCGCAAAGGCATAAATGACCTTCCTATTAGATGGCAGCAATGTATAGATAATGGTAATTATTTTGATTAAATAAATATGATAAATTTAAAAAAAAAAACGATTTTTTTTTTTTTTGTTCAAATCGGCAATTTCATACTTTAACCCCTAATACCTACTTGGGACTTAGGTTCAAGTTACTATGTGCAAGTAATATGGCGAATTTGGATCTATTGTAAACCTCTGGCTGTCATTCGGGGTCAACCGTGATATTTATTTTAAAAATCAAATCGATTTTTCTTATCGAGTTTAATAATATTTTTTACACCTAATCGTATACATCTATTTTTATTTAAATATAAAACACACACTATAAAACTGATTTACATCCGTAAGACGTCCTCGTAACATGGTCCAGTTGAAAACCAGCCTCAGACACTAGTTGTCTGGAATTTATGCTGAACTGGGCCTATTTGGCACAGCACACAGTACCTACTAATCTATTTTTTTTTTTTTTTTTTTTTTTTATGTAAATATTGTGTGCTTTAACCTGAGTCAAATAAATTATATTCTTTCTTTAAAAAAAAATGTTAAATTAAAAGTAATTCGGTAAGGTCTGTTTTTTAATAGAGATTGATGTCTACTTAATCCCTTCTGTTGAAGTCAAGATAACCCGCAATACACGATCCAGTAAGCGATTACAAAATAAAAATAAATGGTTATGTACCTCAATCAGGATCTAGTCACTTGATGTCGATTGAGATACCTTTACAGGGAATAAACGTGTAATTTCACGCCTGAAGAAGTTTTGGTTGAATTTTATCATTGAATAATCTAACAAAGGAAGACATAATACTGATATGGTTCGGAATAAACAACAGTATTACCTATGTACTCGTACCTACCTATACGACATTAGAGTTTGTTTGCTCTAAACCCGAAAAAGAGTTCCTACTAATTGAACAGGTCTATCTAACACATGCAATGACAAAAATAAAATCATGAAAATAAAAATGGTAGGTACCGGTGATTTCTTCGCGATAACGCATAAGGGAACAATATTTCTTGTCACCAAAGTTTATATTTGTCATCAAATTGTAATAGATCTATCGCCACGAAATATTTTCGTTCTCAGATAAACAAACAGTGTTCTCAGGTATATGAATTATCAAATTAATGTTAATTTAAGTGTAAAATAAGAGATGGATTACCAATAAAATTGTAGTGCATTTGATGAATATAAACTTCGTTCTTATCTTAGATGAATGATTGGTCTCGCTGCTGTCGAGCGCAGTGAGACCAATCATTCATCTAAGGTTCTTATAATATATCAGAAGTCACTACATTGACTGAATTTACGAAAAATGAAGTAGCAAATTAAAATGGCTGAATGGTAGGTTAGGTTAGTTTAGAACTGTGACCACAGAGCGCACGAGCCGAGCGGGCGTAACGAGCGGAGCCGCGGCAGCGGCCGGCGAGTGCCAGGGTCAGTTTAGGCACAAGAGAATGTAATGTTTTGGAAATATGGTGTTTTACAGCGAACTAACCTCAACAATCAAACAAAATAATAACTGACAGTGACAATGACCTTTACCACCATTTATTTGGTACTAGACCCTATATCTCAATGATTTTAGGTGATTTATTGTGGAATTGATTTTATATTGTTTGGTGACTACATTTTGGTGACAAATCTACTATTTTGCGGGCAAACCCTATTATTTAAGAAACACAAATCTAATTAAATCGGCGATAGCTTAAATGATACCCATTCCATAATTCAGAGTGGGTTCGATGCATTTACCCACTGCCCGCATCTTCTCACTGGGAGGAGACCTGTCTACCAGCAGTGGGATCGTTATAGGCTGTTTTGATTAAGCTCTCGAAAAAGTTGCGAGTGCTCTCGCATTTCTCAACTTTTGCAAGTATTGGATATCGCAAACAGATACTGTTTTGCAATTACCATTTGATACCACCGCAAAGCATTAAACTTATGGTTAAAGGATCGATTCTCGGTTGAAAGTAAAGGGCTTTAATCCGAGAGTGGGCGCACATACCAAATGTTGTGAAACTAGACGCTGAATTGAATCGTTGTCCTCGGTTATTTACTTGAATCTAACTTAAAGTTTGTAACATAGAATACCTCATAATATGGATAATGGCGTTAAGTCAATATAACTTAACCTTGAAAGAGTACCTTATATTTTGTCGAAGAGCCATGTGGTTGTGTGTCCGTGATTCAAATATGTATAAAGAATAAATTGGTTGTGGGTCTGAGTGCCCCCCACGTGTATCCAAACATTTATCTGTACCTATTGTAACCTACGAAACTAAACTTTGAGTTTACTCCTTAAGGGTGAACTAGTCGACGGCATGAACTCGTTGTTGGGCGTGACTAATATGCATGCTAATTAGTCTAATTATTTATTTATTTAGTATTTATTTATCCAGTTTTTATTGATTTATTTATATATTTAAATAAGTAAAATAGACGATGATTTATAACGAAAACGAGCGCATAAAATTTCATGAATAGACCTTTGGGCGTATAGATATTATGGAAAAACTGCTGGATGTATTTACTCAAAATAAAATTTACTACATAAGTTTCATTTATTTACGCCCAAAGACAAGTTAAAGTTAGTGTTGAAATAAGGAAGTTTCGATGCTCTTATCTTCCAAACCATTTTTTTTCCAATACTGCTTCCATACAAATAATGACAAGATAAATTTATATAATTTTTAGTTTTGAACGTACACCGTGTAATCACGAAATTACGTTTTTATGGAAGACTGATCGACTCCTCTCTCTGTCTGTCTTCTCTATGTCCTTAAAAATCGATTTTCATATATGGCCCCGAGGTATGGAAATTTTATGTGGAGTGAAATTTATACAAGCGGTAACTCAAAAGCGTTACGTTTTTTATTGTGTTTTATTCTAAAACAAAATGAAAACATATTACATATTTCACTCTTCGATCTAGATATTTCGGCCGTGCGGTACACGATTAGGTACTTATACTTTCCCACAGACAAGTCCAAATAATGATCTAATTATTGTTTCATTTGAGTTATGTTAGAGGTTATAGAAGGGGGGTTTATTTTTAAGAGATGCGAGAGAAAGAAAAAAAAAAATAATAATAATTTTTTTTCTTTAAGTATTAAGGAGTAAACTCCAGTCGTGCATTCGAGCTGACACACAAATACTTTTTTTATTTATAAGTAAGTACGTTAATCAACTTGCACTAACCCGGTCAACAATCGGTAGAAGCCTTAAGCATTTAACCGCTCAACGGTTTTCATGATTATATATTCACATGTTGTATTTCGCAGGGTCATACGACATTTATCGGGTTAATAATCAAATTCAGCTCTTCTTATTCCAACTGCAATACTTTGATGTTCGTCCACCTTGAAAATGTCAAATATGAAAAGTTTCCACTGTCTTGTTTTGTTGATAATTTGCGGTTTATTTTAACTCATTTCGGTAGTGCACTTTATCAAGAGACACTAATATATTAAGCACAAATATATACATAGCTTAGCGTTTATTTACTTTGTGACAAGATATCGGAAACTAGAGTAGATATCCTATCGCAGTATCGGGTGACATTGCCTGCGTACAGTCACTTCGCTAAGTGAATCGATCAGTAAGCACCAGATTAACCCATTTCCCCTTCATCAAGTAGAATCACGCGCGGGAAATTGAGAACGTAGGCTAGTTGCGATTTTTTTTTCAAACTTTAAAAAAAAGAAGGAGGTTCTCAACTCAACGTAACGGTACTGGTTTTAAAATGATCTCGGTAGAAAATTTATGCGATTTATTTATTTAAGCGCAGAAGTGTACGTTAGTACACATTTCGCCAGTTATGTTTAACAGGCAGCCTAGCCCTGACACATATCCTGGATACTAATACTGAGAAATTTCTGATATAAAAACTGGCAGTTTTTATGCGATTGGTTCAAGATTCTGGACTGGAAAGAGGTTTTCATCAACATCAATGGCGAGTACATCACCCACCTACGGCTTACCGAAAATAATAATAGTCACAACTAAGACAATGGAGGATACAATACTCTATGAAGCTCATTCGACCTTCCGAAAGACTGGGTCTTAAAATTAACATGGACATAATGTCAAACCCATGCAATACCCACCCTCATGAAGATCAGAGACTCTACACTCGAAGTTGTGGACGATTATGTTTACCTAGGACAAACTCTTCAGTTATGTAGGTAGTTCAAGAAAGTGGTCAATCAGCTTGGCTGCGTTCGGGAAGCTACGTACTATTTTCTCGTCTCATAAACTATAGCGTCTCAAGAAGAAAATTTTTGTGGTGACTTTTTTTTTGGGTGGGAAATCATCAAATGACTCCTCCCGCTCTGGGTGGAGCGGGAGGGCGTGTCAGACTCTTACTGACTAAAACCCACCCGTGTTCCTTCTCTTGCCTGTGCAATGCCAGGGGGCCACGGTATCCCTTTCGGACTTTCCCGCAACCCCGGCAGGCAATGGTCTCATCAGACCCCTTCATTTGCTGACATCTCTTTGAGGCGCGCGTGGAACACAACGCCGTCGACCCGGGCCATTGATGGGTAGTTCACCGTCCGGTAAGGACCAATCCTTACCGGACGGCGAGCTACCCATCAGTGGTGACCTATGACACTGAAACGTGGTCACTCATAGTGGACCTCATTAGAAGGCTGCAAGTCACCCCAAGGGAAATATAGAGGGTTATGCTTACTCCAAGTATAGCCCTACGTGCTCGAATCAAAAATGAAGGGATCCTTAGGAGATCCAAGGAAACCGACATAGCCTGAAGAATTGCCAAACTAAAATGAAAGTGGGCAGGGCACATTGCTCGCAAAACAAATGCCTGATGGGGCTGTAAGGTTCTGGAGTGGCGACCCCGCATCGGAACACGTAGCGTTGGAAAGCCTCCCACAAGGTGGACTGATGACCTGGTGAAGGCCGCAGCAATCAGCTAAATGCGAGAAGCACAGTATTGGTTGAAGTGGCGGTGCTTGGGGGAGACCTATGTCCAGCAGTGGACGTCTTTCGGCTAAAATGATGATGATGAAAAGTACTTCTTTATCTAGGCAAATTTATGAAATATGGAAACTTAAACAAAATTATAAGCCTTAAGTGTCTCGTAGTATAATTTAGTGCTGGCAAAATGAGATTCGTTACCAACTATCAAAACAAAAAAACAAATTACCTGCAGGTGCTGCTTGAATACATTTACCTTTTAACTAATATGAGTGCAAAAATGAGCTAGCATACTCGTAGTAAATTACAAGTAGGTATCATACACCACAATTAATAACACGCAGTGAGAGACAGTTTATGTAATTATGATTTTCCTTATTAATTACCTCAGTATTTTAGGCTGATTTGAGTGTTCGAGGAAATATCCTTAAAATGAGGTATAACGGGAATTTCCAGTCACTCATTCAGGTTTCATCCTTGTTTGTCTTATGTCAGTTCTTTCTCATTTCTGCTGTCTGATCTTTATAATTATTTATTTTGGTAAGACGAATTGTTTGATTTAATTTGTACTTTATACTATGTATTTTTTTATTTCGAATTCAAGCAGAAAACACTTCAGATAACACGATTTTTTATTGACATCACATTGACCAGCGGGTTATAATGAAATTCAGTACAATATTATTGCTCCGCTAGACCATAGATGTCTGATGTTAGGTATGTAATGTTATGTTGCTAAAATAATTTTCTTTTGTTTTGTCCAGGTTGCGTGATCCCCCAACGGTACATTCTCGGCGTGATGGGCCTGCTAGGGGTGTGCAACGCGTACACAATGCGGGTCTGCCTCAACCTTGCTATCACACAGATGGTCAACCGCACTAAAGGAGGCAGCTTAGATTACGTCGACCCTGATGCCTGCCCAAGCGACGATTTTATTAACAACGTCACTACTATTATTGCCGATAAACCTGTAAGTATCAGAATACTATGGCCCAGTTCACACGGCTTTATCTTCAGCATGAGTTAGAATGACAGCTCACGTCAAGCTCACTTCACCTAAGTTTTTATGGTGAGATTTCTACAGAATAGACCGAATGTACGTCATTTTACCGTTAAAAGTTGGAATCACGCAACTTTTCACTGTTAATCAAATGAAAAACAAAATGCAGTATGAAACTTTAGTGACATGAGGAACAGATGTAAAGTTTACTCATACACCATAGAACAGGGAGGATCCTCCGACCAGACGGGTGTTGTGTCTGGCGGGCAACTGCCCAGGTGTTGATGTCGTTTCCGACGTCCGTCTTATAGTATATGTCGCTTGCGCGGTAAACTCTAATTGCGCGACGCAGGATTTGTGTGACGTCATGTCTTTAAAATACCAGTATTTTGCATGGAGCGTCTGCCTATCTGACCTCCACAATCCAGTAACTGGGTAATACGATACCTCTTGGTAAGACTGGTTGTCAGACTTGTTGTTGTTGGTTGTATGATCAGTACTATCCTTCACAATATTACCTAGAGAATTAATAATTATAGTCAATTATTGCGTACCTTTTATAATAATGATTTTTCGAACATTAATATGCATGCTAGACACGATGACAGTTATATTTATGATATATGATATTTAGATGCCTAGTGATACGACAGTCGGACTGTCAAGTCTTAGGTCTCGAGTTCGAACCCAAGGCACGCACCTCTGACTTTTCGGTTTCATGATCGTATTGTATAATTATAATTTGCTTCAAAAACGGTGAAGGATAACATTGTTAGGAAATCGGCATGCCTAAGAGATATTTTTTGACGGCATGTGAAACCAAGTCAGAGACGATAAAAACTCTAACACCAGGTTATGTCACTAACCACACAAAAATAAAGAATTTAATCTATACAGTCAACATGTATTACTTTTCACTTCGTACTGTTCAAAATGTACTTAGATACAAAAAAGCCCAGCATACTCATACATTTTACTATTTACCTTCTCAGCTTGACATCACTGAGTTTTGCTTGCATCCTCTGTTAGGTAGTTCAATAGGAAAAGCCGTAACCGCACAATTTTCATCATAAGTAAAACCACACTCAGTCTTACCTCAATAGAGGAGTCACTAAAGATTTTATGACGTCAATTTAGAAATTGTTTTAAAAGTTTTAATATCTTTCAGTTTGGATTGGGTTGAAAATATCCTACACTTTAGATGACGTTGTTTAGATTTATTAAATACTATATTTACCTTCTCAATGTGGCCCACTTAGCAATGCTAGCTATAAGTTAAATATATTTATTATTTCTACTTACCTTCTCAACTTGGCAGCACTGAGTATTGAATACTAGAATCCTCTGATAAGTGATTCTGTAGGGAAAAGCTGTATCCACACAATTTTCCTCCTAAGTATAAAAAAGCCCTTTTATCCATCAAGTAAGTTTCCAGGACAGAGTTTTAAGTCGTCAATTTATAAATTGCTATAGTTTTAATCACTGGCTAATCATTTTCAGTTTGGGTTTGGGTCATTGTCCTATAATATCTGTGAGTTTTCGTGGGCTTGGTATTAGAAAATATACAAAATTATTTTTTCTCTAGCCAGTTTGTGAAGTTCAAAACTACAAGTCATTGAAAAAAACGCTGAACCACGAGAACAATTTCTAAATTTAAAAAAAATAATGTCATTTAAATATTTTGCCCATGATTGCTTTAGCGTTATTTTCTTGGATCTAGTTTAAAATATATCCGCACTGGTTTGAGTAAAATTCTCACTTTATCTTTACATATTAAATTATGATGTAGGTTTATGTTGATTTTTATCTAAAAGTAGATGGTGTTAGAACCAAGGCCTACGAGAAACGTTCCTCTACCTTTATGCTAAAGTAAATACCACTAGAACAAATCAGGTTTTAACTAAAGTCGTCGAGCAAGCGGGCAGTCGTTAATAATTTAACTTAAAACACTTTGTAGGTGAACTAGGATACTTTGTTCAGGGAGGTAAATTTTACTGAGCTAACATGTTTTTTTTTTTTACATAAATTGTTCTAGGTTAGAAGATGTACAGGGAGTATTGCACTCATGTAAGTGAACAAATCAAAAAGCATGATGCAAATCAGCTGTTCCATACATTTTGATCGTTTAAGTATTACACTTTTGTATGGAACAGCCAATGTTTTAATGTATTTCAGAGCTGTTCCATAGTCAAAGCTTTTAATTTGAGTCACTTGCCTCGTTTAAATTACCATGTAGGTTAAATAATTAATATTTTTCATAATAATTATGTTCCAAAGATGTGTTGGTAGCATAAATTATCACATTATCCAAAAGTGACGTAACTTTATTGGTAGTTCAGAGGCCCTAGTATGAGTTTCATTTAACCATCTCGACCTTACGCATCGACCGCGTTCGGCGATTGGCAGCCGGCCGGCCTTCACCAGTGAAGGGCCAATCGGAGCGCCGAACGCGGCGTCTGCGTAAGGTCTAGATGCTTAAATGAAACTCACACTAGGGCCTCTGGAAACCAAACAAAAATGTATGTCTGAAATAAAGCAAGAGGAGAAAACTCATAGAAAGAAAGAAAAATAAGAAATTGCGCTAAACATGATGCAAAAAAATAAAATTCTTAAGGAAGAAAGAGACGTAACTACATGTAAAATTTCAGAGACTATTTATTGTTCGACTGCTTCATGTTAGTTATTCCCATGAGCTCCATAACTAGGTCCCATGGGAACTCCTGAAGGGTCAATAAATATGTCAATCTTCGTTGTCATTTTCAGCTGTTGTTTGCGCAATAAGGTTTTTCATTTAATTGTTGTTAATTATGAGTTAATGGTGGACACTGGACACTGTATACTTATGGATAATAGTCATTTGATCTTTGCCACCACTTCCTTTTCTAGGAATTAAAAATGATTATGTCTGTTTAGAATACGGAGAGGCTCGTGGCTAAATGATAACAGTCGCACGGGTCGATCGAAGGTTAAGCTACGCTTGCCGCGGTCGGTTCGTGGATGGGTGACCATCCATCATATTGTGTTGTATGTTTTCCGAGACCCCTCCGTGCCTCGGAAAACATGTTAATCCGTTGGTCCCGGCTGTTATTCGTAGATCTTTGACAGCCATTACGGGTAGGCAGAAGCATGCCTTTTTTTTTGTTTTTTGTGGGAAATCATCAAATGACGTCTCCCGCTCTGGGTGGAGCGGGAGGGCGTGTCAGACTCTTACTGACTAAAACCCACCCGTGTTCCTTCTGTTGCCTGTGCAATGCCAGGGGGCCACGGTATCCCTTTCGGACTTTCCCGCAACCCCGGCAGGCAATGGTCTCATCGGACCCCTTCACTCGCTGACACTCTTTGAGGCGCGCGTGGAACACAACGCGCCGTCGACCCGGGCTTGGTCCTTACAGGACGGCGAGCTACCCATTGCTCTCCGTCCGCAAGACCGCGCCTACGGTGGCCGGGAATCAGCAATTGATTCCCGACGCCCAGGGCGTCTCCTCCTGCGGCGGCTAGGGGCGTGAGGGCGCGAAATTTGCCTCTCCCTCACGCGTCCCGCTTCCTCCTACAGAAGCATGCCTGACAACCAATCTTACCGAGGGGTATCGTGTTACGCAGTAACTGGTTTGTGGAGGTCAGATAGGCATATCGCTCCATGTAAAATACTGGTATTCAGCTTCATACGGTTAGACTGGCAGCTGACCCCAACATGGTTGGGAAAAGGCTAGGCAGATTGATTGTGTCTGTTTAGAATATTATGGTGCTTGGGTGCGCTGCTCATAATGTTAACAATGGCTAGGTACTTGCAACTAAATAGACCATAAAAACATCAATGAATAACAATTAAAGTTAATATACTGGTTTGTGTCATGTTTCAGTTATCATGAGTATGTTTTAATGGTATTGTATGTACTTTTTATCTTGGACATTACTGGCATCCTTGAAGGAAAACATCGTGAGGAAACCAGCAACATAATTGTGTAACACAGTTTCAGTCACAGTCCGGGAGTTTTGAAATATTTTTCAAATCCATTGCTTCTTAAGTTTAATACATTCGTCTGTATAACAACGCAAATATAACAATGAACGTGACTGAAATGTCAAAATGAAAGAATGTGATCAATTGTCACTTTATGTGTATAATAATAATGTAATGAGTAATAATAAGTTAATGTAAGGCCCGGACTCCACCAAAGCGGAGACGAGAAGAGAAGAAATATGTTTTAAACAACCAATATAATTTCGTTATTCACACATCTCGTCTCCACTCAGATGTATCATATTTGTATGACGCAATCGATGCAGAAATGTGAGCTGTGCCTCGCTGAGATTGAGCTGAGCGGTGGTACAAAGCGGATTTGACGTGAGCTGTGCCTCGCAAACTGGCGACGCCGGCGCGCAGCGAAGACGAGAAGAGATGTGAGCGGCTTGCAGTGAGCGACGAACTTTTAACGCTCGCCGCACGCAGCTCAGTTCCGCTCTTGCCAGTACGCATCTCCGCACAGCTTCGGTAGATACACCCTAGCTGAAAAACATCTCTTTTCGTCTCCGCTTCTGACATTTCCGCACATCTCCGCTTTGATTGAGTCCGAGCTTAAGTCTGAAATCGTCAACCCTTCCTGAGCAAGCCTGGGGCCGTATTACGTCGTATTAATGCCACCATTATGAGTTGCTTATCACAAAACAAAATTGTATGTCTTTAAAACCCCTCTTATTTTGATTTAAACATAACATTTTACCCTCACGCTTGCTGGTCAGTTGACAGGGACACTCACTGCCGTAAAAACAATATGTAATAATAAAGTTACACATAAAGTTAACAGGTAAAGGAGACATAGATAGCCACATCACTAGAGTTTTCCCAATCCAATCCATTTTTTTAATTTATTTATAATTTATAATCCTACTAGGTTTTGCGAGCGGCTGCGCCCGCGTGTATGTCGGAAATTATCCCACGCAAACGTATTACCGGGATAAAAATATCCTTTGTATTAAATCCAGTTTATAAAAACGATCTGTGTGCCAAATTTCATCCAAATTCGTTCAGCCGTTTTCGCGTGATTGAGTAACAAATAACAAAACCCAAATATTTTTAATATTATTATAATATAATATTATATTTACATTTATAGCATTACATATATATTTATTATAACTGACTGGGACTAGGTGATTATGGAATGGAAACCACATGTAGGGACAAAATACATTCATACATTTTGATTTATTATTCAAATATAAACAGGCACGATGATATCACACTCTGTCCTCATTAGCGAGTGCAAAGTTTTATATTGCAAATTTGCATTTTACAAGCATATAACTTTTTGGCTTAGAACGTCTACGTTCGTTAGGCATCACATGTGCACTTGATGATCAGTATCGTGTGTGGGTGTTTCAGTTCTTATGAATATACATAGTTTAGCTACTATGTAAGGTACCTATCAAAATATTTTTGATTCGATTTTGTTGATTGATTTGGTTGGTTTTGAGGGTTTTTACTATAAGTTTAGCTGTTTTCTTTTTTTTTACTGTAGTTCTTGATTCACAAGAAAGAATTGAAAATATCGTTTATCCAAGAGATAATTTTTAGGGTTCCGTACCTCAAAGGGAAAAAACGGAATCCTTATGGGATCACTTCGTTGTCCGTCAGTCTGTTTGACACTACCCTTTATCTCAGTAACGCGTATCAAGGAGGTATCAAGTTGAAAATAATAGACCTGTCACGCGAATTGTATGCACATAATTCTCTTTCCATGCATATGCATGCAGGCTCCTAAGAATAGCCGCAAATAAACCTAACCTTAATTAGTAAGAAACCCGTGTAAGCATCTGCACAACACATACAGAATAATACTTATTAAAGACGCGTTGGCAGTACGTGGGATCACTTACAGTATAATAAATAATGATTATTTACATGTCATCCTATAATTAATAATCACCTCGAGTACCTCTAACGATACGGACATACCGACCTTAAATTATGCTAAAATGGCGGAACAGTTTACTAGGCAGGTATTAAAAATAGATTAGAAATAGATTTTTCCCGCGGTTTCGACCGAGTTGACGTCGGAAATTTTCCCACAGAAACGAACTACCGGGATAAAAAGTATCCTATTGTGTGCCAAATTTCATCCAAATCCGTTCAGCCGTTTTTGTGTGATTAAGTGACAAACAGCTAAACTTACAAACTTCCACATTTATAATATTAAATATATTACTATCTATAGTATAATAATTATTGGGCCATAGTCTTTCCATAGTTCTAGATAACCAGTTCACTTAACCGCCCAAACCCATAATACAATATCTTTGTTTCCATTTCTTGCAATAGTCCTGCACCAACCGGGAGTTGTCCTTGGGTGTCCTTGGAGCATAGTGTGTACAGGGATAATCGTAGGTTGGTGCCCCGTTTCATTAAACACGTCTAACGGGCCTCTGCGAGTTGGCTTCGTCCCCTCGTACGCCTTCCAAAGGTCCGGGACCCTAGAGTCCCGAGAAATATAAAAAATGTAACATAATATAACATCACGCCTTGTTTCCCCGAAGGGTTGGGCAGAGGTGTACCTTTAGTAGGTACACCCACATTTCGCCAGTTATGTTTTAAGTCCCATGTAATAGGGGGCGAGCCTATTGCCATCAAACGGGCACAAATCCAGACTCCGGGCTACTACTGAGAAATTCCAGATAGAAAAACCCAATAACACTTTGCCCGACCCGGGAATCGAACCCAGGACCTCATGCTCAGCAGTAGCGCTTGCAACCACTAGACCAACGAGGCAGTCATATAAAAAATGTATGATAATATAATATCGTAAAGAGGTCAAATTTGTTTGTTCGTAAGCTTGTATGTAGGGAGTAATCTCCGGAATTGTCAGTCGGATTTGAAAAATTGATTTTGCAATTGATAACCCAATTCTTGAGGAAGGTTATAGGGTATGTGACATCACACTACGATCCTTAGAAACCGATCAAAAAGAAAAAAAGTTAAAAAGAACGATAAGCGAAACTTTGTTTTCGCTAATAGCGCGTGCGGGCGATGGGATGCGACGTGGTAGGTCGGGGATCGAAATTTTACGCGAGCGACGTTGCAGACAGAAGCTAATAATATATAGTAGGATTTGCTTGACGCCTGTGGACTGAGCAAGAAATGACGCGAGCTTACCTTAGTACCTTCGTTATGTCAAGTCAAACGATATTGGATCAGATGAATGAATAGTTCCTACATATATTAGCTTATATATAGAAGCAGATAACGAAATTGCAACCCTGTATATGTTTTAAATGGTTCCATTTATTATCTGCTTCTGCAAAAGGGGTGATTCTATCCGTCGTACTAAGCAACCTTACCTCATCTCCAATTCGTGAAAAAAAAAAAAACTAATTTCTACTTATATACAGATACCGCAGTTATAGACAGAGACAGACTATTTTGATGAATGTATGAAAAGGATATTTTACGAATCTGCATCTACGAGTTTCATAGCGACGCGCGACGGGTAGAATCACGCACTTGACGGATAGGTAACTAAATTACCACCCCGTATAACTGTTATTTTGGTAGATGCAAAATTTCAGTACGGGTTCAAAATTAAAGGATTTGACATCTTTCATTTTCCAACTGTAACTTGCTGCAACTCACAGATACTACGTTCCACATTTCGTGATGCTCCATTCCTTCACTCTTCACATAAAACTCTTTACACCCCAGTGGTCATTACGACAATGTCTAAAAAGTATGTTTTATTTCCAGTACGCAATCTTCGATTGGGACGAAAAAACACAAGGATTAATTCTAAGCGGTTTCTACTACGGATATGCAGCCACTCAAGTACCAGGAGGGTACTTAGCAGAGAAATTCGGAGGGAAATGGACCCTTGGTGTTGGACTGCTAAGTACGGCAGTATTCACCTTCCTTACGCCGGTCGTGATACGAGCTGGTGGGGCAACATGGCTGTTTATATTGCGAATCCTGCAAGGAATGGGAGAGGTGAGTCTTATGTTATGTACATAATTATGGTCTCAATGCTGATAGGGAAGAATTTGTTGATCGTATTCATTTGGTATGGAAATACCCACAGAAGCGTGCATGTTTCTGGCATAATAGCAGTATCAAATATAAAAAGGTTTTTATTTTTATCATTTTACTAGCTGCGCCCCGGGGTTTCACCCGCATAAGTTTCGATCCCATGGGAATGTCGGGATAAAAAGTATCCTATGTGCTAATCCAGGTTATAAGCTATCTGTGTGCCAAATTTTATCCAAATCCGTTTAGTAGTTTGAGCGTGAAGAAGAGACAAACATACACACTCACAAACTTTCGCCTTTACAATATTAGTGTGATATTAGTGTGATTTATCATTTATATTTTGCGAACGTGAGAACGTTGTAGGTCTTGTAAATTGAAGATTTGGTGATCATTTTCTACTTTGTTAAGAACCCGGTACTTTTTGACAGACCTAAACTGTCCTCCCATACCTTTAAAACATGTTAAAGCCATTTTAAAAAAAAAGAGTTACCGTGGTGTTTCTTGCCGTTTCTTCTCCATAAGAAACTACCAATTGGAACCATGCATCTAGCTTCTGGCGTTTCTTAAGTGCCCATGTAGGGTTTTTCTATTTATGAAATAAAATATTATGATTTGACGATGTGCACGAATTGAGTCTAGATAGTTGTTGAAATTATAGCAACACTGAAAAAGAAGAATGAATGCCGAAAATTGTTGCCTTAGCTACGATCATCGAAATGGCTACGATGCGATGGGGTCTTGCTCTCGATCTTTAGATATTGCTTCTTAAGGATGATTTCCACCAAACAGCTCGCATCGCATCGGATCGGAACAGATTTTACAATCTTTTAACGATATTAAAGCGCACAGTATTTAAAGTATATTACCAAGCCGCGCACAGCAGCTTGACCGCGGGCGTCTTCCGGGACACGCGATCGTAGCCGAAAGTATGCTGCGATGCGCGATCGGCTCTGTTCGCCTGTCGTCGTAGGAAAGAGTAGGCACAGAAACGGATACGTTCGCAAGCGACAGTACGGAGCCGATCATATGCATCAAATCCTGCCGGACGCGATCGGCTGTCGCCGCATCCGTTCGTAACCATTCCGATCCGATGTGATGCGAGCCGTTTGGTGGAAATCATCCTTTACTTTTCTGACATTTTACTTTCTTGAGTCAAATTATTATGCACTTAAACATGCAAAACTGTAGTCGTCACTCACCACTGGGGGGACTGAAGATGCTTGTGTACCTGTATGTGTCTACCTACCTAGTATTAGACAATTTGTGCGTCAGATCAACTCGTGTCATTCAAGACTGCAAATAAATTAGTGCAACTGGCCATTCTATTTAAATTCGACATAATACAATTTACTCCTGTACATTTCCTATAAGAATAAGTCCATTATCACTTGTGGTGATTTTAATGTTAATTTATTAGAAAACTCAGGTTCTTGTAGTAAAATAATAAGCCTGTTTCAGTCCTACAATCTTGTAAACCTATTTTTGGAGCCCACAAGAATAACCCCTACTAGTGCCACATGCCTAGATAATATTTATACAAATGTTATACCAAGCCACAAAGAAATCATAAATTTACTAGATTCTGATCATTGCGGGCAGAGGATTTCTATCCCAATCCAATACAACAAAGTGGCTAAAAAGGATATCACTGTTAACCCCAAAACTTCAAGTCGCTTGGAAACTTTTAAAGTTAAACTCATAAATAAATTACCAGTTTTGTCTATTCATGATGATCCTAATCATCTATATGATAATTTTTTTAATATATACTGTAAGCAATTTAATTCCACGTTTATTCCCAAGACTATCTCGGTTAATAGTAACGCATCTTTCAGTGATTGGGCTACCACTGGTATTCATAAAAGTAGAACACGGCTGTATGAGCTGTACAATGAAAGAACTTGTGTAAACACGGCAAAATTTAATTTATATGTTAGGAATTATTCAAAATTATTTAAAAAAGTTTGTTATATGGCCAAGTCGCGTTATTTGAGTTCGAAGATTAAAAACAGTAGTAATGTAATTAAGACGACTTGGAATATTATTAATAGTGAAACGGGAAGGTCTGATAACCGAAATACTGACTACAGCCTCTCTATTAATGACAACATAGTGAAATCAGACTCACAAGTCGCCACGGCTTTTGAAAATTTATTTTCAGATATTCCCGTTTCAACTACTAAATCCCTCAACTCATCACCTTCTGTTGCTGAGTCTTTGCTAAAGGAAAATGTTAATGTTTGCGATTCGGAATTTCTTTTTGAACATATTACCTGTAGAGACATAATTAAAACCTTTCACACTATAAATGTAAAAAAGACTGCAGATCTGTGGGGTAATTCTGTAGAAGTAGCCTAGTCTATTATTGACATTGTAGCACCTACTTTAGCTCTTATCTTTAATAATTGTATCGACTGTGGGAAGTTTCCTGATCTTATGAAAAATAGTAAAATAATACCTTTGTTTAAATCAGGTAGTACATCAGACCCCACAAATTATAGACCTATTTCAGTATCTAAAAAAATAAACTACTAGTAAAATTTTTGAGAAATTAGTTTTAGAGCAATTGCAAAGGTTTTTTAATAGACATAAATTATTACATAACAAGCAGTTCGCTTTTACAAGGGGTCGTTCAACTACTGATGCCGGTGTTGAACTTTTGGGACATATTTATAATGCATGGGAAGATAAATGCGATGCCTTGGGCATCTTTTGTGATTTGTCCAAGGCATTTGATTGCGTTGTTCATGAAACGCTAATCAGGAAGCTCCGCCACTATGGGATCCGAAACAGTGCTCTGGATCTTCTAACTTCATACTTGAGTAATAGGATTCAGAGCGTTGACGTTAATGGAAAAAGATCTCCCGGATCTATAGTAACAACGGGAGTCCCACAGGGCTCAATTCTTGGTCCTTTCTTGTTTCTTATTTATATTAATGACTTGCCTTACCTCGTAAAGGATAACCATGATATAGTGTTGTTTGCGGATGACACTTCACTTTTTTTTAAACTTAAACGTCAGCAGCTGGTTACTGACGATATAAATAGCGCGATCGCGAAAGTAGTTCACTGGTTCAATGTTAACAATTTACTTCTCAATGAAAAAAAAACCAAATGCATTAAATTTACACTGCCTCACATTAGGCAGGTGAAAACTAATGTGTTGATAAAGGGCGAAGAATTGAATCCTGAAGATAGCACAGTATTCTTGGGATTAACTTTGGATGCTAAGCTTCAGTGGGGCCCACATATAGATAAATTGTCAAAAAAGCTAAGCTCCGCAGCGTATGCAGTTAGAAAAATTCGTAATTTAACAGACATAGAGACAGCCCGTTTAGTGTACTTTAGCTATTTTCATCGTGTAATGTCGTATGGTATTCTACTGTGGGGAAATGCCGCCGACATTCAGACTATCTTTGTTTTGCAGAAAAGAGCTGTTCGATCAATTTATAAATTAAGTCCGAGACACTCTCTCAGAGAGAAATTTAAGGAGATTAATGTAATGACTGTGCCTTCTCAGTATATTTATGAAAATCTCTTATATGTCCATAAAAATTTAAACTTGTTTAAAAAGTACAGTGATATCCATAACATAAATACTAGGAACAAACACAAATTTGTTGTACCTACAACAAGGCTCAAGAAAAAACTTTTTCACAAAAAATAAAACCGACTTCCAAAAAAAAAACACTACAAAGTGAAAAATAACTTTGATTTCGGAAGTCGGTGTCTTTGGTTTTTTATTTTGGTTTTTTTGCCACCGACTTCCGAAATCAAAGTTATTTTTCACTTTGTAGTGTTTTTTTTTTGGAAGTCGGTTTTATTTTTTGTGAAAAAGTTTTTATTTTTCACTTTTTAGTTGTGGTACCTACACAAAACCCCACAAAAATTTTAAGGGTGCTAATTAAGGCAGCTTCTATAAAATGTCATTCTCGTCTGCAAATATATTTAGTTGTCTAATGAATTAATAGGTCAGCGACGAACTTTTAGCGTCTAATAAATGGTTTATAAGCGACCATATATTGTAAAACAAGCTACTGTTAATATGACGCAACATGGTGATAATTCTTAAGCAACTAAATTTGTGATATTTATGTCTACTCATTGCCAGCTTCTAATAAGTGTATCAACTTCATCTATAAAATAATATCAACGTACTCTAATTTCATAGAGTCACCTTTATTTTTATACTTTAGCATAAGTAATTGATGAGTGAATCTACTTTTGAACATAAAATTTCCTTATTATTGTCATCAAATAATGGTCAATGAAAGCTCTAATTTCATGTATTCGCCTATCTATTTATAATGTTAGCATAAGTAATTGACTATTATACCTACCCAAATGAACATACAAAAAATATTGTTATCATAAACAAACATCTGCAACTCTGTGTTTGTTTTTGTTTGGACACACCTTCCCCATAGGTGCCGAGAAAAAAATTGCCAGTTTAAAAAAAATGGCCAAATGTCGCCGGAGTATTAAGGGCGGGGAAGATCACGTGGCGGGTCTAAATTAGTTTCCAAGCAATACTAAGGTCAAACACATCGTCAAGGTCAAGGTCAGCACCCAAAAGTCAAGGTCATACACATCAAAAGTCAAGGTCAAACCAAAATATGTTCAAATCTTGGAATATTACCTTGTAACAATCAAGGTTATTTTTAGCAAAGCGTTGTCGACGGAGCCCCGCGAAGCGGGGCTCCTATTTCTGGGTGGTTTAAAAAAAAATAACCACGAATCCCCTTCTAACCTAACCTGTCCGTGTCGGGGTGCCCCAAGTCCCGAGCTCGCTTCACTGACATTGGATTACGTTACGTGTTGCAAACTTTCACGAAAAAAGAATATGATTTATTAATTTAGTTGTTAAATGAAAAACTTTGATTGCTAATTTTGAGGCTGGAATTTGATTTTATTAGCAGACAGATGTTGAATCTCTAAAATATATAAAGTAGCTCACTTACAACATTAGTCGCTGAGTTATCAAATCAGAAGTAAATATATTTATCGGTAGCTCGGAGTCATATTAATTTACGCTCGTAAATTGACGCTGGTTTTTTGATATTCTGTTGGAATAGTAAAGATGATGAATTAATATAATTGAAGCTGTTCTATTAACTCGTCGCCTACATATAAAAAATACGCTCGGTTGCAGGTGCTAAAGAAAACTTTTGTTGCCGCACATATAATTTCCCAAATTTTAATACCACTACCTGAGCTATGTAAATTACAGTGACAGGAACTATTAGAATATCGTCCACATATACTAGGTGAGAAAAATACGTATTATTGAAGCTAACTCAAAAAACCCTCATCAGATCTTGACCAAATTTATATGGGACCACTTCTGAAGTATGCCCTACCAAACAAATAAAGAATCATCTAAATCAATTCATAATTGGCGGAGTAATCGCGTAACAAACATACAAAAAAAAAAAAAAAAAACATACAGTCGAATTGAGAACCTCCTCCTTTTTGAAGTCGGTTGAAAATAGGTGGCTCGTTCAGATGTCAATGTATACGCTTTTATAATAAACTTCCAAGCCGCGTACAAGACCTAAGCCTTAATAAATTCAAATCATTCATTAAACGTAAGTTGTGCCAGAAAGCGTTTTATACCGTTAAAGATTTCATTGAGGACAAAAAGGGTTGGGATTGAGCTGCTCCAATTTTTTTTTTTTTTTTTTTTTTTTCCTTTTGAATTTTGTTTGTTTTTCTGCTAACTTTAAATTATATACAAAATGACATGAATATTTACTTTGTGAAGTATAATATTATTATTATGATGTGAGGACTATGTGGGTCATATATTTAGCTATATTTTACTTTTTGGTAGGTTAATCTGGCAGTTTGAGTACTTTATGCGGCCTACCCAAATATCCTTTCTTTGGTATTGTTCGTCGATTCATTGAGCTCTTTTTAAGATCTGAGTTGAGTTACACGATTACTGACAAATGCGTGCACTGACTGGCCAGGTCCACTCAAATCTGTATGGTTCTTTCCTCAAAAGACCATTTCAGACACAAATCTACATGGTCCTCAAATTGAAATGCTCTGACCAAGATTATTTCCGGCTTATTATATACACATTGACATTAATGAATGTTATATATTCATTGACATGAATATTTACTTTAAAGTATTATATTATTTTAATTATTGTGAATGTGAAGACTATGCAGGTTATTCCCTTTTGTTTTGTTTTAATTTTTTTTTGTTGTCAATTAGTTTTTATCATGGTCTGGCAGTTTGAGTAATTTATGTGGCCTACCCAAACGTCCTTTTTTTGGTATTGTTCGTCGAATCGTTGAGCTCCTTAAATTCTGAGTTGAGCTGCACGATAACTGACAAATGCGTGCACTGACTGGACAGGTCTTCTCAATCTGAATGGTTATTTCCTCAAAAGACCATTTCAGACATCAATCTACATCGTCTTCACATGATCTGACCAAGATTATGTCTGGACTTTAAAAGAGACTGACCTCTGAGTTTGTTTCGGCCTTTCTTCTCAGAGTAGTCAGATAGGAAACGCCGACCTCATCTAGTTTTTAAAATATGATTGACGTGTAAAAGTGTTTGTACAAACTTACTTGCAGAAATAAATCATTTATCATTTATACTACTAAAATGGGTCAGGTTCATTATCTTTTTTATTATGCTCAGCTACAACTTATCAGTTCAACAGAGAAATGGCGCGCGAACAAAATATGCTAATTATTTATTCAAGATGTAACACAACAGCAATTTGTTACCAACTGTTAAAAAACCCCTTGACCTACTTTTCCGACGTCACTGTAATTAAGCTTTTAATATTCATTTTTGTCCTGAACAATGTTGTCGGGACTTGTCTTGACATATTCGTAATTTTATACATATAATAAATGTCTATAAAATGTTCAATAATTTTTTTTCCGTGGGGAAATCCTCTTGCCCACCCTCCAGCTGGGAAGAACGGCTGATTATAATGATAACCTAAAACTCCGGTGTTCCTTAGAAAGACCCGGACTCCCGGGGCCCGAAAGTCAGTGTTATACCTAAATAACTTTTAAATACTTTTTTTTTTTACAATTTTGGTGTTTATCTCGTTTTGCTGCATTAAATATTTTTTTGAAAATTACAGATTTAATCTTCATTAAATTATCTATACAATGGTATATAAATTAAGTAGGTTCTGTCTGTGTACTAGCAGGAATATAACAATAAAAACAGTTGCAGAAAGGAGGTAAAATACATTTTTCGATCGTTTATATTGGGTCTAATTAGGTACGAACAAAAATATTTTATCAAATTTATTTTGGAAACAAATTAACAAGAGGCGCTCAAATAAGTTCTTGGAATTAAATTAATCTTAGAGAAAAATATGAAAAAGTTTATTCACTAGGCTGCCTAGTGGCAAAACAAAGTAGTTGTTACATAGTGCAAAATGTAACAAATAGATAACAAGTATGTATTTCTACGAGTACTTTGACTCAAGTGGTGTTACGTCATTTTCAATGAAAAATACGTTTGTGCATTCATGAGTTAATAGTTGTTATATTTTTATGTTTTTCCTCACTTTGTGCTATAAAATAACTACAAGTTCTCCGTCACAATTATTTGTAATAACTATTAGGCCCACTTGCACGTTAACAGCTGCTAACTCAGGGTTTCAAACTCAAACTCAAAGCATTTATTTCAATTAAACCATTTACAGGCACTTTTGAACTGTCAAGAGGTCGGTCAGTCAAAAATATGAAGCTAGTTGCCCATTCCAAAGCGTAGTAGGTACCTATGGAGAAGAACGGGCAAGAAACTCCACGGACACTCTTTTAAATAAAAAAAATTGATACAAAATGTTGGTTACATCATTCATTTTGAAATTATGCATGTGATAATAATGTAGAAAAACGTGCACGTTCGTAAAAGCGTCCGTAAAAAAAATAAAGAATCATTCAGAAACTTAAAATAAGCCATGGCAGCTAAGAGATGACCAGTCCCAACTGACGGCGCCCGTTCACGAACATGACGCATGGATCAGCACCATTCAGCTCAACCATTTTGAAGGGAGCTAAATGATCCAACACACGCGCCACCATCAGCGAGACATTTGAGTGAGCATGACATACTCACTGCCGCGCACATTTAAGTCAATGAAATACTAATTATTACCCGGTAAATGGTAGCTCTTTAGTACATAGTACTCACACCTGTGCTATGCAATTATATAATACAAAGAAAATTGAGTTTATACAATACAAACATGGTCTTACAATCTTCAGCAGCTCCAACAGTATTTTCAAAATGTTAATCAGTGGTTAGATCTTATCTCGATCGATCTTAGAGTTCATAATGCATCTGTTTCTCTTCTTCATCATCATTATAATTGGCAGCCTTGTTTTACCTCATCAGTGGGTATATGACTTTTGTCCCTGTGTTTCATGACAAGTTAAATATTTTTTTTATATTTTTAATAATAAAATTCTAGCTATTATTATTTTTTTTGCCTCAAATATAATACATTCTAGTGAAGATAAAAATTAAAAATAAAGCATTAAGTAGAATTTTCCGGCACTGGATTTAAACAGGGTTAAATCATTAGGTGTCTACATACCTCTTATATTAAAATTCACAACACATCTGCTACATCTATAATTAGGTATTCTCTATATTTAGACCGAAAATCACCAATGAAACTGAACGCGATCAACCCACCTTAAAACTGTGTTCAAGAGCTGTCAGTATCATCATTGCTATGGAAGTATTGACACTGACAGCTCTTAAACGTGGTTCAGATGTGCTGATTACGTTCAGTTTAATTGGTGAAGTTGACCCTTGTATGTTGATCCTTGTTTAAAACGAAGTTGTGTCTGTCTATTTGACCACTTAGTTCTTCTTAACTACACCATGGATGTTGATGCAGTTTTCACCATCATCTTGAGAATTTATTCCTGAAGCATTACGTGTATTTAATACATTAAATAAAACATAGATATTGCACATATATCTCGATGTTTTGACATGTCGCCACATTAGTAGAACAAAGCAGTGAAAGTGCGAATCAAGGGCGGGTCAGTGGTCTATACTATAGTCAATCAATCTGCCTAGCCTTTTCCCAACTATATTGGGGTCGGCTTCCAGTCCGGAAGCAGCTGAATACCAGTATTTTACATGGACTGCTCAAACTCAAAACTAAAACTCAAACTCAAAGCATTTATTTCCATTAAACCATTTACAGGCACTTTTGAATTGTCAAAGAGTCGGTCAGTTAGTCAGAAAGTTGAAGCTAGTTGCCCATTCCAAAACGTAGATCTTTATGGAGAAGAACGGGCAGAAAACTCCAAGGACACTCTTTTAAATATATAAATTACCAATCCTGTTGCTGAATGTCAGAACATTGTAAAAAAAAACGATTAAAAATATAAGATTAAAAATAAGCCCTTGCAGAGAAGAGATGACCAGTCTCAACTGACGGCGCCCGTTCACGAACATAACTGCCTAACTGACCTCTATAACCCAGTAACTGGGTAATAGGATACACCTTGGAAAGACTGGTTGTCAGATTTTCGGACTTCTGACTATCCATAACGGCTTAACGTGCTTTCCGAGGCATGATGGAGTCTCGGTATGTAAAGATGGTCACCCATCCACAGACCAACCCCGGCAAGCGTAGCTTAAGCTGATGAATCGACCCGTGTGGCAGTTATTACTTAGCCATGAGCTTTTATTATGGTCTTTATAGTAATAGAAATTGATTTCCGAAATTTCAGTACACATTACATCTATGAGGTGTCAACCCCTGAACTAGGACATGTCGTATGACAGGGGTCATACTAATATTATATTTATGAAGAGATATTTTTTTAATTTTGTATGTATTGTATAATTTTTGGAACGATTGAATCGGAAAATTCTTTCACTATGAGAAGCCACAATATTGCCGAATGTCATAGAATTTATTTTATTTTACAACAAGAAATTTCAAGTGGACTACGTCGCGTCGCGGGTAGAATCTGGTTTTCTTATAAAGTTGATACTTAAACAATTTACAACAAAGTACCCTTAACTATCAAAACGCCAATCCATTACTTTAACGTAGTCAATAATAATAGTACCGCTACACTACCTACCTTATGGAAACACTTAGTTTTTTAATGCATTGGTGCATGAATGAAATCGATACAAAAGCGTCACGGATGAGAAGTTTCATTCAGCCTTGTATCCGCTAACATGTGCATTTATACAGGGTGTAATACATCGCGCAAACTGTTACCATGAATTTATCTCATGTTTATTCTACATCCCCCAGTGTAGAAAGAAAATTTGCGTCAATAATTAATAAAAATCTGCTATTTCATACAAAAATGCAATACCTTCACGGTCTAAATGTATGGAGCAGGTATTTTTCTTAAATATACCATAACATCACGCATGTAATCCCCGAAGTGTTAGACAGAGGTGTACCTAATAGTACACCCACATTTCGCCAGTTATGTTTAAGTCCCATGTAAAAGGGGGCGAGCCTATTGCCATCAACCGGGCACAAATCCAGACACCGGGCTGCTACTGAGAAATTTCAGACGGAAAAACCCAATAACACCTTGCCCGATCTGGGAATTGAACCCAGCAGACTCTTGCTCAGCAGAACGCTTGCGACCACTGGACCAACGAGTTAAAGGTCGAGAATTTTTTTAAACCCCCAGTAAACTGGTGGGCGAGCCCGCTACGCAAAATAAATACAAATACAAACGGAAAATCACGCAGAAAGGCACTAGTAGAATCAGTCAGACCCGCCGCCCAAGGCAAATCCTTACCGACCCAGACGACCCCATAACCCTCCTCCAGGAGAGCAATAGGGCCACAAGTACAGTGCACAAAAAACACAGACACCGACCCGCATTCCGACCTCGCCGCCGAGGTCCTCCGCGATCGCGACCCGCCCGAGTAAATAATACTCCCCACCGACCCTTGCTCGCAGAAGCGCCAGCCCGCGTTTTGCTGAGAAACTTGACTTAAATTCCCCGATTAATAATAATGAATCATCTTTGATCCAGCCTGTCCCAACTTGCTGTCCTCCCCCCAGCGACGCCCTAAGCCGAGGTTCGTACCCCACAGGGGGTGCCCTTAGCGAGCGTTCGCCTAGTTTTAATTTAGAATAGTTTTGCCCCTGGCTGGAGGCTTTGAGTTAGTAGCTTAAGGCAGCCGCAGGATTGACCGGTTAAGTAGTCATCACCTCAGAGGTGAGCTACGAGATGCCCTAGACAAAAAAAAAAAAAAAAAAAAACGCAGAAAGGCCTGTATACATACGTTGGCCGAGGGACAGGCTCGCGCAGCGTGGACTGCTTTAATATCTGACGAAAATTTTTCTGGATTAATGGTAACAGTTTGCACGTCGGTGTCCCTTGCGCAGTGGTCCAAAACATATTTTTGAAGCCTCTTGCTAAGGGCTTTCTGAGACAGTACGTATGTTCTGCGAATATTTTTATAGTGTTAGAAAAACTCAGCTCAAAAGGAAACATTTTTTACGACAACACTGATTCCAGAAAAAAAGAGTGTTTCAAAGATTAACCAATAATTATTAATTTATTTGCAAAAGTAATTAAGTGTCGCTGTTAAAATAATAAGCTCTACCTTCTCAACTACAGTGCGTTCATTACAACTTGACGCGTGACGCGATTGGTAGATCCTAATCTACCAATCGCGCCTAGTCTTAGTTGCAATTCTAATAGAGTTCAAAATGACGACTAACAGAGCAGTACTATCAATTACATGACTGCAAAATTCAGTGCTACCAATCGCGTCACGCGTCAAGTTATAATGAATAGCTGTTACCTACAAAGCGCCTGTTGCTTACACTTCGGCAAATAATTGAGAAACGCCGATTTCAATGTAAGATTTTTATCTTTGTGCAGCCGTCAAATTGCCCTATACAGGTCCACAGGGATTGTCATAGGAGGATTATTATAACAATGTATATTTGCTATGATCATAGATCTATGAGTCATAGATGTAAAACATGACAATGTAATTTAGACATAATTATGAATAATTTGTAAGCTTCAGTGTGATAAATTTATTGTAATCCTAGATTAATTATGATACTGTAACATCCTCATTAAGTAGGTTAGCCTGGGATTGTAGCAACTGAGTTTCGTAAGACAGTTGGTATTATCGTTAATGTGTGATACTCTCCTATGGAAATTCTATTAACTAAAAACTTTTCCCATCTTTTAGAATTAGCAGTTCAGAAGAGATAAAAAACCATTTTAAATAAACACTGAATGCAATAATAGTTCACTGCAATAGAACAGAGTTCTGTGTGTTTAGCACTGGTCGACTTTTCTAGCTTTAATTAAACATTTGCCTGCCCTCTTTTCTTTCTTTCATGGAATGAATTGAATTTCAAAAGGGAAACAAGAGCATGTCGGTAACGAGCTGTATCTACGTACAAAGAAAGTCTATAGAAGACTGGTAAACTAATACGGTGCTGGCTTTGGATAACAGAGACTTCAGAGAGCTTTAAACAAAGAGATGAAAGCAGGAAAAAATAAAAAAGTATGTTTTTAGACTGAAAATTCTGACTGAAGATAGAATTTAACACGTTTTTGTGAGTTCTGTGAAAACGTAACACTTGACCCAATGTGGCTCAAGTTGTGCTTTTTACGTTCAATAGCGAGCTATCTATGTTTTTTTTTCATATCGAATAATTAATAAAAATGTATGAAGTTATTTTCCTTGTGGGGCATGTGGCTAAGTAATAACAGCTGCACGGGTCAATCGATCAGGTTAAGCTACACTTGCTGCAGTCGGTCTGTAGATGGGTCCATCTTTACATACCAAGACCCCTTTGTGCCTCTAAATGCACGTTAAGCTGTTGGTCCCAGCTGTCATTCGTAGAGCTTTGACAGTTGTTACAGGTCGTCAGAAGGTTGAAAGTCTGACAACCAGTTACCAAGGATTATCGTAATGTATTACATAATGAATGGGTTGTGGAGGTCAGATAGGCAGTCGCTCCATGTAAAATACTGGTTTTCAGCTGCATCTGGTTAGACTGGAAGCCGACCCCAATATAGTTGGGAAGAGGTAGGTAGATGATAATGTTTTTTTCCGTTCCAAAAACGACAATAATAAACACTTTTCTGCGCGGATTTCTGTTTCCTTATAATCATGTCAATTTATCTTCATTTATAGGGGTATAATACTGTAATGCACTTTGTTGTATTTGTTGTTCTTTATTGTATACGTCGTTAAAAACATGTTGTTTCCTCGACAGGGTCCCACGATGCCTGCCCTCATGATAATGTTGGCGAGATGGGTCCCGCCCCATGAACGGTCGTTCCAAGGAGCGCTTGTGTTCGGAGGAGCTCAGATCGGCAACATCTTTGGATCCTTCATGTCAGGAGTATTGTTGGCCGATGGAAGAGACTGGGCATTGGTGTTCTACTTCTTTGGAGGATTCGGAATCTTGTGGTTCTTGCTATGGGTAAGTACATTATCTCTACATTATTTATGTGTATTACGCGAATGGATAGAATAAGAAATGAGTTTTAAAGAAGAAGTCTGAAAGTGGCACCAGTGACTGAAAAGTTGTGAAAATGTCGTCAAGTTTGAGTATGAATGTGGATAGCTGTAGAGTTGAGGAAGAACAAAGAAACTATGGAATGATGCTAAGGCTAGAAATAAGGTGACTACTGAGATCACGAGTAAAGGTATGATTCTGAACAAAGCCACACGCGGCAGTGCGGCTTGCCGCGTGATTCCGAGCACCGCTCCACGGCACTGCTGTTCGTGGTTTACTTCTCAACATTCACGTATTATCGCTGTGATGAACGCGTGGGGTGACACCGCCGCAGTGCCGTCGCAGTAATGTCGCGCATCATTGCTGCTGTGCTCGGAATGTAATGAAATGAAATTGTTTACTTCACTTTTACACGTCATATTAAAAATTTGATAGATGTGTTCGACGTTTCCTATCTGACTAGTCTGAGAAGAAAAGCTGAAACAAACTCAGATGTCACAGTCTCTTTTATAGTCCAGACATAATTTTTTTTAAGGCCATATGAAGACCATATAGATTAGTGTCTGAAATGGTCTTTTGAGGAAATAACCACACAGATTTGAGTGGACCTGTCCAGTCAGTGCAAGCATTTCTCAGTAATCGTGGAGCTCAACTCAGAACTTAAAGAGCTCAACTTGACGAACAAAACCAAAGAAAGGACATTCGTGTAGGCCGCATAAACTAGTCAAATTGCCAGATCATATAAGCCTATAGAAAATGTATGGGGAACAGTAGTGATGCGGCAGCACTGCTGCGTGCAGCGTTGTTCGGAATCATACCTTAACAGAGTTAAGAAGAAGAAGACACTCTGCGACCCCAAATAAATTCAAATAAAGGCAAAGGAATGATCATGAATTTATCCGATTATGCTGACTTGGTCGATGTGGGAAAATCGACCGTTTGAGGAAAAAACTAAATGCAAGCTATCAGTAAACGTACCAACTATTCATAAAAAAAATATATAATATCAGAAACTGAAAAGATGAACATAATTCATTCATTAAATACGTTATTGATAATTTCGTAAATTTTATACTGTAGTACATAATTATTATTCTGGTTATAATTATCACAATATTTCATAATGCTGGTATTTGAAGTACCTATTCTCTACTCTTCGATAAATTGATACAAACACGTATGGATTAGCCAGTTTTCATTCATTCATCACATAAAAATATTAGAGAAAGATACCTCTTCAAAATGACTGTTCAGTGTATATAAGTAGTGATGTAGTATACCTTTCCTTTCTCAAAGAAGGGTGACCGTATCACCAGCATTTTAAAATAACCAATTACCAAAATGAGCCTAAACAAACCGCGTTAAAAAGCACATTAATCATAGTCCCCGGAGTGGCAAACCCAATAAATAAAATAAAAGTGAGACAGACTTTTGCAAAAAAGGGGCTACTAAAGTCGTGAACAAAATTAGTGGGCACGTAATCGGTGCCGATAACGGAAAATTGCCGTGTGCTATTTCTACGCCCGTAAATTGATGGACGGCTTTACGACCACTTGTGGGATAATATTATGGATTAGTGTCGAGTGATGGGGTGAATGGATGTTTATTGCTCGTTTTGATTTGTGCAAAGTGCTTGCATTCCCTCAATTTAATCTATTTTGATATATTATAATGTGTTATGACTTGAATATTAAGCCCAAGTTTGGTTAGTACCTATTCAAGTCATCAGGACTGCTTCGACTGGGCTTGGAACCCAAACTCAACCAGAGAAGTCCTGCTTGGTATTTCCTAGACTAGTTAATATAAAATATTAATATATTTAATATATTTTTATATATAATATATTTAATTTAAGTGAATAGATTTTAATAGGGTTTTCTTCAATTCTCACTTTTGCACATACCACTGTTTGTCCCTGCATCACCCAAAGGTTAACTGGTAGAAAATGCCTATGGCATTAAGTCCGCTTCTGTACATTTGTGTGCTTGAAGTACTAAATAAATAAATGACAAGACGGTTTAAATAAAATGAAGCACAATGCTTTCTCGCTGTTTCATTTGTCTATCAGTTTTAAGGTACCATTTCGTACCCGACCGCAGGAGGTAACTGCAGGCGACGTGTCGCGGCGTCATGTCGTGGCGTCATGTCACTGGAGTCATGATTCCGAACTCGATCACAGGCGGCAGCAGCCCGTATTGAAAAACAAACGAGAAGCAAAACAAACAAACAGAAAAACGTGTTATCGCTCGAGCGTTGGCGGCACTACTGGTCTGCGGTCGGGCTGCACGTGTCGCTCGCCCTTAGCTGCCATCGACGTGTCGCTGGCTACGGAAGGTATTTTGTAAGAAAACATTCGGCAGCACGACGCCTGCAGTTGCCTCCTGTGGTCGGGTACGGAATGGTACCATAACCAGAAAAGGTGTCACTCTAAAAAACTAAAACTTACGCAATTTATTCGCAAAACTACGAGACGATGCTAAAGTACTGCAATAAGTTCTTCCCTTTCACGTTCCTCGAAGGGAGCAACTATACTCATTATGTCAAAATCTTGTCTTTTTCAGAGTCTTTTCTGCTACAGCACGCCAAATAGCCACCCCTACATATCTAAGAAAGAGCTCACGTACTTAAACAACAATGTGACGACTTCTGAGAGCATTAACAATAAAGACCCGGTGCCCTGGAAGGCGTTATTGCGGTCAGCACCAGTGTGGGCGCTTGTTTGGGCTGCAGTAAGTACCTACCCTAACAGTATTAGTACCCGATCAGACACCTCGGGAACCCCGCGGATTCCGCGCGGCAAATGCTCGGATATGAGGATGCTCCTGTAGAGCAGAAATGTGCGGACACCGATGTGTCTGAACAGGTACAATGTTCTTTCTCTTCTTCTTTGTCCCGTGTCCCGTGCGGGATACGCCTCAGTGTAGCCAGAGCTAAACAGAAGTTGAAAGTCAAAAAATAAGCAGACGTTTTTTTTCCTCGTCATTTTCTCTCACCGCCAAGTGGTTCGCCGGCTGCCCACATAGATTTCAGTGCAGCAAGACACTACAGATTTTTTAATGTGTACTGGTAGGCCATGTAGGCTGCCTGCGTATCACAATTAGCGAGCCTAATTCTATGGCAATAGTACCTACTTGTTGTAACTTGTAAATATTTGTAAGGGCAGGCCATATGTGTAATTAGGTCGGATGGCCGCGCGCCACCCACGTAACCAGCCATAAAAGTTTTTCGCGACAATTTCGCACATACATCGCGCGGGTCTTTAGAATATGTTAAATTTTAGTAATTCTGACTATAAACCACAGTCATTCTACGATTAATCCGGGTCTGAATCGACTATCTGCTGCTGCAGCTGCTGTCAGATCGACTATCAGTTGCTGCAGGACTATCAGCAAAAAAACGCTAGACACCGAAAAAAGCAAGAAAACCGTGCATCTAAAATGCCCGACATCTATTAGGTAGTGTTTGTGGGTAATGTTACAGAGAAATCCACATTTACTTTCGTTAAAAAATAAACCTTATTTTCTTAATTATTATTTCAAGTAGGTAGGTAATTTCAATTGTTTTTTTATGCCAAAACAACTTAAAATACGTAATAAAATTACTTAATAAACTACATAGTTAACTTACTCGACTTTTTGAACTTTATAAATCTATAAAATAAATTTAGTTTTGATTTTCATCGATTTTTTTTTCATTAGTAGCTCTTTCATTCAACAATTTAAAGCAGACGACATCGAATCCGTATGTAGCAAACTCTATAAAAATACATGAATTTGTGGGATCACAGCAGACCACACGGTTTGCTGGTAAACTTAACGACCTGGGGGCCAACTACGACCTCTTTAAGTAGTATTATTATGATGTTACTTCAGTGCGAGAAAGAAATGGAGCTATACAGAACGTCTAGCTCTATCTCTTTCCCACGATCAAGTAAGATTAAAATAATACTGCTAAAAGAGGTGGTGGTAGGGCCCCTGTCCCGCCGGCCGCCTACATGGCGTGCTGCAAAAGTTTCACAAAATGTAGCGTGGCGTGGTGGAAAAGACATTGCATGGCCTTCGCGCCACCCACACCGCCTAGAAAATCCTTAAATATGAATGGCGGTGGTGAGGCTGTTAATCATTATAAACTTAACTTTACGCAATCTTTATAAATAAACAGCAAATAATATAATAGCGGAAAAATTCTACATGCTCAAAGTATTTTCGTTATCTGTCATACAAGATGTTCGGTGGCAAAGTATTTTTATCATAATATACTTAATAACAATCATAGTATCGGTGTCGGGTTAGTAGTCGATTCGCACGAAAATTAATCGCACGATCGTGCGAATCGTCCCCTTTCAATAAAAATATTTTTTTAGTAGGCGATTCGCACGGAAGTATTTAAATTGCGTGCGAATCGACCCCTTCAAGAATTAGTAGTATGCGATTCGCACACACCTATACTTTATCGAAAAGTTTCAAGAAAAAAGTACTATCACGTACAAAATGCTTTCTTTTAATACAGGACACAAATAAAACGATTTTTAAGGAAATCAAGTTTTTATATTTTACTTTGTATCTATCAGAAAGTGATTTTACATCATTCACAGTTTAAATAACTTAAAACCATAATTATAACCAAGATTACAAATAAAATCACAGTTAGTAGGTACGATTTATAATCAAATATTTGGTTTTGCATTTTTACAAGTATTATTGTTATTAGTTTCTTTGTTATCTTTAACAGTTAGTATTATTTGTATAAAAATACACCGGCAATTTATTAAATCTCTCATTTATGGTGTTCATATTATAAGTTTTCATATTAAATACTGACAAAACTTTTCATCTTACCTCTTAACTAGTATTTTGTGCCTGACTGCGATGCGAATAGAGAATTATTGAATTTTAATATTAATATTCTAGAATATTGTACATGACTGTACTTAGATTTATTATTCGCACATTTTGTTAAGTGTGCGAATCGCATACTACTAATTCTTGAAGGGGTCGATTCGCACGCAATTTAAATACTTCCGTGCGAATCGCCTACTAAAAAAATATTTTTATTGAAAGGGGACGATTCGCACGATCGTGCGAATAATTTTCGTGCGAATCGACTACTAACCCTCGGTGTCATGTAGTGGATCTTATCTGTTATTGTGTTATTTTGAGAATTTCTTATTTCGATTAGTCTTTCGTAGTTATTTAACTTTTGCAAATAACATGTTATTGACTAATTTAATTGTGTTCACAATTCTTGATTTTTATGATAAAATAACAATGCCCATTAAACCTTTTACAAACGACTATCAAACTTTTTACAAACGATACATAGATTTAGCATTATCTAAGTACCTAGTTCATTAATTTGTGATGAAACGTAGGCATAGAATAATTATTATTGTAGGTGTTTTATTTATTATCAACCTATTTTAAACCATATGCTAACAAACCGTAGAAATTATATTTAATTCTTCCGAGAGTGAACCCATTATGGCAACAATATTTTAAAATTAGCTTCAAAACAATGTCAAACGCGCGCACTTAGCCCAACCACCAGGCACAATTACGTTAAAAGCGATAACAAACCGCAAATAGTTAGTCACATAATGCTTTATTACCGCCTAAGCTGGAACTGTAGCCTTAGGGTGTATTCATGTAGAGCAGCAGATAATGTTCTTACTTTTTGGCAAATCAGTGTGAACTGGAGACTAATCAGATAGGAAATTGTCGGCGCTTATCGGCGACGGTTCGCGCTGGTTTAACAAAACGTATGAATACTGCTTTCGCTGACCAGCGTTGTCAACCAGTGTTTGTCGACGTCGACAAGCGTTCTACATGAATACACCCTTGGCTGGAGTTCCCGGCTTTGAGCGATACGATTTGCGACCGTCCGTCCGTCGCCCTGCAAGTTGCGTCGCCGTCGCGGTGACTCGTGGCAGGCTCTATACAACTTCCTTTCTTTGTTTTCTTTGCAGTCGCTATCGCAAGACGCGTGTGGCTTGAGCGTATAGCTCATGGCCATGGGTTAATCACGTAGGTACCTAACACACTATCCCTTTCATTTTGATAATTAAATCACCTGTTCATTGCGTTAATTATGTTGTTTAGACGATTTTTTCAAATAATATTATTATGAAACAATGGATTATAAATCCCCTCCAAAGGAAGGTAATTGTGAGTAAGTTACAGAAATAGTAGCATTAAAAAATTGCTTTTAAATACAAATATATTAGGTATATATTTACTAGAACAGGTTATTTTTAAATTATGTCGACAATAATCATTTTAAAACAATGCATTTAAAACATACGTAAGTTGGCTCTCATAATGAAATATTGTTTAATCGCTCCGTCATAAGCGAGACCTTGACTGAATAATTATAAAACAGAAATACCATAACAACCATAAATAAAAAAACCCAGAAAGTCCAGTTCACAGAGCACGGAGAAGGCCTCAGTGGCGGCCGTTACCAGAGGTGGCGTTAATGTAAACACTTTTCATAAAAACTAATCGTGCCACACCACAAATGGACCCTCTGGGCCCGATACCACAAAACTGCAACTCTACAAGTCTACAAAATTGTTAAATTGTAGAAAAAATTGCGTATCACAGAAATTACAAATATTTATTTACGAATAGTTACAATTTACAATCTACAAGTCACTACAATTTAAATTAGGGTCGGTTCACACCGAGACGTGATGCGACGCGACGCTGCGCACATTGTAAACAAATATCGACCTTATTTTCTTCACGAAAAGGTATCAATTTGATATTGTATCGGATCTAAAAAAAAGTGCGCGTCGCTTCGCATTTCGGTGTCAACTGTGGCTTAGATTTTTGTGGTATATGGGCCTGGATGTAACTTATCAAACCTGATCAAACCCCATTCAAACCGATTTTAAACAAAATACTGCATTATTTGATAAAGAAACCATTTAACAGCAATTGCGTAACACACTTTCAGAAAACCCTTCGGATTGTGAAAGAAATTCCTAATCCATTGCTTCATTGCTCGACAGCGTAATTAAGTAATGCAGTGAACGTTGTCGAATTATAAAAATTATATCATTACAATTGTTGATGTGTTACAAAACTCTGTTATTAACAGGGTTCGTATATTGTAGACATAGATATGGAAGAGGAAGGTCTTACTGGTATCTCCATACTTAAAAGAACGCTTTTACAACTTAGGTATTTGTTAAAACCTGTTGAAGAAATAAACATAGTACCTTTAGTGGCATGAGGAACAGGGTGTAAAGTTCACTCATCCACCATAGAAAAGGGAGGATCCTCCAACCAGACGGGTGTTGTGTCTGGCGGGCCGACTGCCCGACTGTTGATGTCGGATAGTCTTATATATGTTGTTCGCGCGGTAAACTCTAATTGCGCGATGCAGGATTTGTGTGACGTCATGTCTTTGATGCGTAGTTAGTTACACCGCTACATACCTATCATTACAATTATAGGTATTATTATGGTACGCTGTTAGCCCGCAGAAAATCTTACTCTGCGTTTGCAGCCAAACTGGCAACCACAACTAGCAGGTTTAAAAAAAAATCTACAGTAATAGGTTAACCTTCTGGATGTACATAATGTTGTATTTAGCGCCCACGGCTTGTTGAAGGTCGTACATGAGCGTTGTTTACTAAATTATACCTATTGATCTTAATATCACTTTGTCTGTTAATAAACTTCGCATCTTTTTTAAAATCCGGCAATGCTTTATATGACTATTATAGTATACTACACTACCACAGTAATATATGATAATATTACCGTGACACTACTATTTCAGTAGTGCCGCGTTCATCACAGCGATAACACGAGAATGTTGACAACTGCCGATCTATTCAGTAAAAATCTCACCGTGAAAACTTAGGTGAAGTGAGCTGTCATTCCACTGATGCTAGGAATGGCCACTATTGACAGCTCACTTCACCTAAGTTTTCACCGTGAGATTTTTACAGAATAGCACTGCTGTTGAGAAGTAAACCACGAACAGCTTGCCACGCAGTGGTGCTCGGAATCACGGGGAAGGCACCACTGGCTGCCTGCCGCGTGATTCACCATTATTTTTTCTTTTTACTTGTGTGCCTTTTAGTCTGTGCTAAATAAATGTATTTTCATTCTTCTTTTATTTTCTTTCTTTCAGTAATGCAATGGAATCGTATCTTTATGCAAATGATGATGGGAAAATTGCTAAGCACAACAGTCTGTTTGTAATGTCAGCTTTTTACTAAACGCATATGAAAGTAGGTATATATGGTACTTAAAACAAAAATACATTGTTTTTAATTTTTTGTCTCATTGTCTGTTTGTTCCGGTTAATCTCTGAAACGGCTGGACCGATTTTGACCGGACTTTCACTGGCAGATAGATGATGTTATAAGGAGTAACTTAAGCTTTATATACTTTTATTTTAGAAAATGAATTAGTGCCCATGCGGGCGAAGCTAAGTGCAGCAGCTAGTCTTCAATAAGTTATTATGAAAATTATAAAGCTTCTTCGACATCAACAATAATTAGGAAATGTTCTGCGTGCAGTAGTGTATATTTTACAAAACAAATAACATTGCGGGAATAATTGCCCAAGGTAATTGCGTAAGACACTTAGGTACAATGGCAATGCCTTTCATTTTGACAATTTAACAACATTGATTGCGGTTTTAGGGTTCCGTGCAGGAAGCGTGCCAAAAAGAACCCTATTACTAAGCCTCCGCAGTCCGTCCGTCTGTCAGCGGGCTGTATCTCATGAACCATCATCATAAACCGTAATAGGCAAACAGTTGAAATTTTCACAGATTGTGTATTTCTATTGCCGCTTTATCAACACAGTAAAAATAAAATAAAGTTAAAAATTAAAGGGATCCCCATTCAAGAGACGTGTTTTTTCGATGATTTTTTGCTAAATATTGTGCGGTGGTACGGAACTTTTCGTCTGTGAGTTAGACTCGCACTTGGCCAGTTTTTTACGTTGTCGAGCAGACGAATTTCGCAAACATATTTATAAATAAATAAATTAGGAATTTCCTTGAAAATCCTTCCGATTTTGATGAAGCGTGTTACGGGACTGAGGCGCTGCTGTGGCACTCTAGCGTCCTAACACATAGCGACCGTCCCGCGCGAGTACGCGATCGACGGGATCGTTTGTACGAGGGAATTATAACGTACGGACGCGATATGATTGATCGCGCGAGTATATTCATATAAAAACCGCGATGATCTCGTACTCGGGCAACTATCACTTTTGGTTAGTACGAGTAGGTACGTGGCCTAAATCAGGGCGAAACTTAGCGGGAGCCTATCCAGCAAATGGTCGTGACTTCGCTAGAATTCTAGAATTGTTGTCTGAGTACGCGATCATCATGCGATTATGAATGAGCTATACAAAATTATTATAGCTTATTAAAAGATAAAATAAATGTGTAAAATTATCTGCCAATATAATTTAACCTGAACAATTCCGGAGGTGGCGAAAGGGCCCATTACGTCAGTACTATTATTTATTCTGTGCCATAAGTTTCGTACATTACATGATATTCAAATATTTACACAGACATGTAAGCTGTTAGGTTTAATATTTATGTACAGTCATGGACTTTAATTGATGAGCCACTTGCTACTGTTCGTATTTTAGCCGTGTATTGCAAATCGGGTTTAGTCGGTTATACTCGTACATCCAGACACGGAAAGCCATATTTCTTCGTATTATAGAAAATTATTTCTAATGTCTTTTTGTCAATGAGTGTTTGACAGGCGTGTCATTTGGGTTAGGATCGCTTGATAATAATGTTACAGTTTCATGCAATATTTACGGTTGGCTAACCTGAGAGCCAGAACTACAAACTTGACAGCAGACTAACTACTCAAACACAACCAATAATTGCGGGTCTAATAACTTAGCGACAAATGTTTTAGCTTAGCGATAGTAACGCTAGCGTACGGAGAAATTATGATTAGTCATTTCAAAATCGAAAAAACTCGGACTCACGACTTATCCGAACGCGTAGGGTCCAAGATGACGTGCATGACAATTATAATAACTATTGTAAGATAATATACTCTTTGGTCTTCAGATAGGTTTTCAGAAATAACGGGTATTTAAGAGCTCTAATTAAAAGGATGACCTCCTTTCATGTAATATCAAATAGGTTGGATAAACGTATGCAACATTGTATTGATTTATCATTGAGAACTTATTAGTCAACTTTCTTCCTCTATGGATAAGACAATTTCCGATTATTAGGAATTTGTCATCTTGTTGACGAGCATGCGGTTCAAGTTCGTGTTTAATCGTGTAATCTCGTAAATGTATAAAACTGCAAAATTGGAAAGTTTGAAAGTGGCTCATCAATTAAAGTCCGTGACTGTTCCTACAGTCAGATACATTATTTGCTAAGCAAATTTACACGCAAAACGCGTTTTTTTTTTTTTTTTTTCATTTTGCCTTTTTTTTGCCATTTCATTCAACTGTCAAAGAATAAACAGTTGTTATTTGAACATACTTATACCTAATTTAAATTTGTGGTCAATTTGCTTAAAAATTAACTAATCCTGACTTTACAACCAAGTTATAACAGGGCTGAGCCAACATCTGAAGCCGTATATTATTACTAAGTAACATAGGCTATCCTACTAAAATAATATAAATATGAAAGTTTGTAGGTTTCTGTGTTTGTTTGTTACTCAATCACGCAAAAACTGCTGAACGAATTTGGTTGAAATTTGGCACACAGATATTTTACAACCTGGATTAACATATAGGATACTTTTTATCCCGTTCCCGTGGGATAATTTCCGATAAGCACGAGGGCTAATAATTTATAGCAACTAGTAATTTATAAATACATCACGAAGCTTCTGGCAGAAGCTAGTTCATCAATACAAAGATAAAATTGTTTTTATTAAAACTGACAATTAAAATCGAAAGTAAAAAATACCGTGGGTACCTACTTTTCCTTTTTTTTAAGAGCACGTGGCTAAAAACTAATACCTGCCGCAGGGGTCGATCCATCAGGTTAAGCTACGCTTGCCGGGGTTGGTCTGTGGATGGGTGACCATCTTTACATACCGAGACTCCTCCGTGCCTCGGAAAGCACGTTAAGCCCCGGCTGTCATTCGTGGATCTTTGACAGTCGTTACGGGTCGTCAGAAGCCCGAAAGTCTGACAACCAGGCTTACCAAGGGGTATCGTATTATCCAGTTACTGGGGTGTGGAGGTCAGATAGGCAGTCGCTCCATGTAAAATACTGGTATTCAGCTGCATCTGGTTAGACTGGAAGCCGACTCCAACATAGTTGTGAAAAGGGTAGGCAGATTGATTGGGTACTTTTACTACCACTAATGGTATATTCCTTTGATTTTCTCTTCCCGTCCTGTTTAATCTATTCGATCCTGTGGTTGGTCATAAGGTTTCAAAAGATCAGTCGAGTACCTAGATCCTATAGTACCTATACCTAAGTATAGTAGCCTTGTGGTAAGCGGACCAAACAAAGTTACGTAAGGAATCTTTTGTATTGTGCCTATGATTGTACGTGTACGTCGTGTATTTCCGACATGAGGACAAGCATTGTAGTCTTGTCATTAGGTCCAATTAAATCCTTCCTGTCATGTGTTTTTCACAGAGGTCACCTATTATGTTCGTAAGGATTGAGGGCCATAAGCGTGAATGAAGGTATGATTTCGAACAACGCTGCACACGGCAGTTCTGCCGCGTTACTACTGGTCCCCATACATTTTCTATAGGTTTATATGGAATGTAATCTCATTCCGAGCACGGCGGCAATGCTGCGTGACATTGCTGCAACGGCACTGCTGTGCGGCAGTATCGCCCTACCATCGCGGCAGACCAGTAAAGCTAAAGATAATTTTATTTGTCTATACATGTAAATTAATCATTGCATTTCGTACGTACATGTTTCATCCGTAAGGCGTACTTTATACAATTTTACAAAAAAATAAAATGTAAACTAAAATACTAAATAAAACTAAATTATTAAAGGCACTTTAATCCAAGTACATAAATGGTAATGTCATTCAAAAAGTCGCTTATATTATAATAAAGCATTTTAAGGAGAAATATTTTTTAAATGGGTCCAGTAATTTTCAGTTTATTTATTTACAAACAAAAATACAAGTATTTTCTATATACAATAATATTATTACTTAGTAGTAGAAAGAAAAAAAAAGTTATAAAAAGGTATAAACAAGACATCACAGACAGATAAATTAAAAATCCGGAGTTACACGTCGTGTTGGGCATAAATCGATCAGATTACGTGCGACTCCGGATTTTTAATTCTTCTGTCTGTGATGTCTTGTTTGTCCTTGGCTGTTTTGTCGTAGTTGGGTTTTAGTTTTCATTACTTTAATTTTTATTCAAATTATTTTAGGGTTATAATATACCTATATATTTTTTAAATGTAACTACTACTAAGTACTAATTAAGCCCTTTCATTTAATACCCAACACGGGATGTTTTTATTTCATGACTTTATGTGCTCTAGAGGGCGCTCTATTCAATTAAAAGTGTACGTCACTGCGATCAAGACGCTTCCAACGATATCTCATTTGTCAAATTATGATGAGTAGTTTAGAAGGTAAAGGGAACAGATGAACATACATACCTACGTACCGGTCAAAATCATAACCCTCCGCCGTAGTCGGATAAAAACGGTTACAGAATCTGCGGGGTAATTACGTAAAACTCTTACAATGGTAATGTCTTTAATTATGACAAGTTCAACAACATTCATTGCGATAGTTGTATTGTGTTGAGCAGACGAATTTTTCAAACATATGCAGCAATGGATTAGCAATTTCCTTCAAAATCTTTTGAACTCTGACTGAAAATGTGTTACACGATTAGGGTGCTGGTTACGATATCATTGGAGCACGTTTAGATCCTAACCACAACAGCTGTGTGGAATTGTCTCGGATGACGTCATCATCCTACATAAGTTTTAATGTTAATTCTAAACATTTACTGGCTAGAGCTATAAAATCTTTATAGGTTTATTATTCTCATTACTAAAGCATGCATTGTTGTGATCACTACACGCTTCATGTATGACTCATTTACCTTCAAACATGATTTAAAAACCACATCGTACGCAATACAATGATACGTTGCCAACACATAAACAAAATATCAGATAAATATACACATCAATCATTTTTGGAATAACGGATGACTTATATATATTTGACGAAGATACGTTTCTGTTTTATGAAATAAAGGATCTATTATGAAAGCAGCTCAACAAGTTACTGGGAGATGCGCTGCGCCTATACACATTCAATATGGCCGCCCATTTTGTCTCCCTATCTAAAATACATTTATGTTTAAAGTAGATTTCTGTCTGTTATTTGTATTGTGTACATATTATATACCATTTATTCTAGTTGGTAGTCACAAGCATACATAGTTGCGCAATTCAAAAGCCTTTTTTTCGTGAAATAAAAATAGGAACTTTAAAAAAACACTTACTTTGATAACAATATTCGCGTAACACAATAAAACATTATATCAATACTTTAAGTTTAGGTGATCTTTGTTTTTGAAACTTGCGTAAGTAAAGTGCGAAGTATGCTCGTGACTATACTCTGAACGAATTAATGTCAAAAAGAGTATTTCAGCACAACGATATGACAATTAACAAGTGACGATTCCGCTGGGGCCATGGGCCTATGGAAGGAAAATTGCAATCCTCGCAGACGGCTTCCGAGAATCATTAACGATACGCCATCATGACGTCAGACGCTAGAATCGCTCCGCCATGTAGATTAGTCAGCGATCGTACAATAACAATCTTTGTGAGGCGGTCCCCGTAGAGACAGTCCCTTAGGTCGAAGTCACAAAGGCAGTAGCTTCACTTGCTGCTTAGAGTGCGCTGCGTGCTAGGATGAGTGCTTTGATCGATCACTTGATTTCTTTATACTTGAACCCGAAATTATAATTTTAAATCATCTTAAAGTTATTTTACATTTGATAATTGAGGCTAATTTATAACTTCAGTTTTTGTCGATGATTTTTCAATTAGAATTTAAATATGTAATTAATAATGTTAGGACACGGATGTTGTATCCTTCTAAATACAGATAAATGTGAATTGTCTTTAGAGAGTGATTGCGTAAGAGTTTAATCTGAACTGGGTATGTTCATGCTTTTTTAAGATGGGTGCCATAGTCTAGCGAACATTGACGCTGCACGACTAATGAAAAGTCACGCAGTTCGAGCTACGCTAGTCACCTAGCGTAGCACCAAATAACTCTTCTGCCTATGAGACTCCGGCTTAAGGAATACTTTCCAATTCTAACAGCCAACCAAAACACACATTTAAGTAAATCCTTTCCGACACTTATTGGATATCAGAATGTCTTGGGAGGCAAATATTGCAATTCCTTAGATACGCATTAGTGAAACTATTTTTAGGAATACAAAATGGCGTCATTTATCTGGGAACTTGGGAATCCTAAAATGTATGTAGGAAAACTGAAAGTACTTTAGAATGTTGGACTTTTCCCTTACGGTTAGCTTAACGAGCCGGGTCGGGCGACTAATGGATCAAACGGAACAAATAGTTTATTGTACTAAGGGAAATGGCATCGGATATCTTCTCACATACTTACGAACAACATGCCTTATTTATTTGTGTGATGATTAGAGATAAAATGAGATTGTTGTAGCAACGTAAACGTAACAAAATTCAGCAGCATCATTGGATTACAACTCTATACTTAACACTAGTAATCACTGACGTTCAGTTATATTCAACATTATTATTACAAACAAATATTTTGCAATCGTTTCGCATTCTGGAATTGTTTCACTTATGGGTTTTGAAAGGCTCAACGTCGCGCTAAGTTCAGTCTCCGTACATACTCCTGCCATCATCCCAATAAATATTGGCAGTGTATAGATATCTATCAGATAAAGTGCCGCTATTGGTATAATAGTGGCGCTGCCTCAGCCTGGCTAAAGTGCCGTAAGCATTGCATCGTCATTGTCACTGTCACTGAGCCACTGTCACTTGTTATTTTGTTTGATTGTTGAAAACATTACATTCTGTTGTGCCTAAACGGACCCTTTATCCGATAGGGATAAAGCCGCTAGCGGTACTCTATACACTTCCATAAATATTTGGGCGCAACATGTCTCCTTCTTCCACACAATCTATTCGATTTTTCCAGGCATGTAATCTTCACAATATCCATCCATCGGTTGTTCATCGATCATCTCTTCTAATAAAACTGCGCCACCTTTTTCTTATCCATATACTAATATAAAGAGGAAAGATTTGATTGTTTGTTTGTATTGAATAGGCTCCGAAACTAAGGGACCGATTTGAAAAAAAAGATACCACTAAAAAGCTTAGTTTTCAGGGAGTAACATAGGCTACTTTTTATACCGGGAAAAATAACGGGTCCCACGGGAAAGACCACGGGAGCGAAGCCGCGGGCAAAGTGCTAGTTCCTAATAAATTGTCAATTTCTCATCTATACATAACTATACTGGCATTGCCTGAAAATTATTATGCATACAATAATATGAATAAACCACTGGTTTCAAAGAGCGAATGTGAGCCTAGCATTTATATGAAGGGAAAATCATACCTATGAATTAATGATGAGCATCTTAATTCGATGGAATATTATGAAATATTACGTTTCTTGGGAGCGTGTAAGCGTGTTGAGCTGTGTTGAGCTGTCAATGCGTTGCCATGGCGTTATTGATCGTCGTGTAGGGGGATCATTATATTGGTACTCCAATATACTGCCCTGCTAATCCGAAAGGCGGTATCTCAATCTAAGTAAGTTTTGAGAATTACTGTTTGTTAAATGTAATTTAAGAAAATGTATGGTTATAAAAACTTCCGAGTGGTTTTGTTATGTTTTCGATAGCGCTATTTGGCTTACACGATTCGATGCAAAATGCATGCTATTGAATGGTATAAAAAAAACTAAAACGGTGTATCTCACAGATAGCGCCTTTCGGCTTAGCAGGGCAGTAGATACAGATAGTGCAATTCACGACGACGCGCCCCACTCCGCGATTACGAGTACTGTACTAGCTGTACTTTAGTGGATTGCACTATCTTTATAGGTAGTGCTCTTTTTCCACGAGATTTTCAAATCGGTATTTTTTAACGTTAAATTTACTAATTGAATAAAAAAGTATGAATCAGCGGGGTAGTTGCGTAACACACAATCACAATGCTATTTATTTTACAATAATTCAACAATACTCATTGCGTTATTTACGTTGTCTACCAGATGAATTTTTCAAACTTAAAACAACGGAATACGGAACTTCAAAATCCTTTGGTTACCATTTAATACGAAAGAATTTACCTTAAGAATAGATTGTACTATTCGTACCTAATGTTTTCCGAGCAATACCGATGCCCATTGCCCCGAATTGAAGAACGAATAAGTAGAAGATCTATTTGCATAAAGGTTCCTGCAGACAGGCGCAACGCGACTGGTGGAACAATTTCTATGAAAACTTCACGGAAATTGTTCTAGTGGGCCTGTCTGTGGAAGCTCTGATTCCGCCGTTCAATCATGATAAGACTAGGCCAAATCTTAGCTATTCCATTTTTTTTTACTTTTTTTTCAAATTGTAATCATGTTTGATGTTCTACTTCCAGGTTGGCCACGACTGGGGATACTACACAATGGTGACGGATCTTCCTAAATACTCCCACGATGTTCTGAAGTACAACATTGCAACCACTGGCACGCTCACTGCCTTGCCTTACATCGCCATGTGGGTGTCCTCCTTCCTCTTCGGATTGGTCTGCGATATTTGTATCAAGAAAGGCTGGCATACCATCAAAACTGGAAGAATTATTCACACAACTATAGGTATGGAGCTTAAATATATTTTTGGGTGGAGTACCAGTTCCAAGACTCAATAAAAGAATATACAGGGTGTTTGGTAGATGGGTGCAAAGCCTGAAGGGGGTGATGTCTTAGACCATTTAGAACTTATTAAACTAAACTTGTCTTAGACGAAGTCTGTTCAAAAATAACAATTTTCATACTCAATTTGCTTTGTCCACATCCTAATTCCAAAAGCTAATGAGATAATTATCTGCGTAAATAGTACCTACCTCAAAAGAAAGGCCAATAACCAAGCATGTTTTAAAAAAGGTTTGAACAAATGATTGAAAAAAAATGGGTATTATTGTTAAAAACCTTGAGTTTAAAAAAAATACTAGGACCAGACTTCGTCTAAGACAAGTTTAGCTTAATAAGTTCTAAATGGTCTAAGATATCATCCACTTCAGGCTTTGCACCCATCTACCAAACACCCTGTATAACTAGAACATGTAAACACATAATATTATGTGCTTTCAGAAAAAAATTGATTAAAAGTTTTTTTTTTCCAAAAGTCATTTAAACAGTATAGTTTGATACACAACTTCAAAATAAAATATGTGTTTTTCAATAGTCAAGATTTATTCATATTCATGCTCAGATTTACAATAGGGTGGTTACAATATTGAAAAATCCTAGTGCATTCACAATCACATAGATGGTTTCAAAAGGCACAGTATATTTCACTCTATCATAAATTTATTTTTTACGCAAAATCGAATTTAAAATCACAGCACTCGTTTCATTCGTGCTGAACTCGTTTCATTCGTGCTGAACTCGTTTCATTCGTGCTGAACTCGTTGCACTCCCATTCGTTTAAAAGTGGAAAGAACATCAATTGGAAACAAGGATTTCAACATGATGGTCGTTTGTTTCAGACTAATTATTACCTGACTAATTATTAAATGTTAGGGTAAAAAAAAACTTGTTTAACATTTTTAAATATTTTTATAAAAACAAAACAAATACAAAAACATTTAAAAATATAAAAAATAGTAGCCCACCGGTATCGGGAACAGGGTCCAAGCTACCGGTGGTTAGGGCTCCTGAGACAGGAATCTCCTAACGATACGCGCCGTGTCCAGGAGTACCGCTTTCTGGATCAAGCCCTTGATCCAGCTGCCTAACGAGAGCCTCCTCAGATGTCAAAATCAAATAATTTATTTCAATTAAGCACAAAAAAGGCACTTTTGAACGTCAAATGGCACACCGGCGTCGATGTTGGTCGAGGCTCTTGGCCATTATGCCATTGGCTGTCACGACTATCGGCACAATGATTGCTGTATCCACATCCCACATGTCGACAACCTCGCGAGCCAAGTCAAGATACTTAATCTGCTTAGGTATCTTTTTCAATCATTGTGCGACGCTCGAATCGATCTATCACCACTATGTCTGGCTGGTATTATTATTATTGATTATTAATATTATGCTTATGCTTGATTAGGTTATAAAAACCAAATGGGGAAAAATCAATTCAACATGTTTCTATTCCCCTAGAAGTTTTTTTTTAAAGTGATATGGTTGCTTTGTAACCTGTACCCTAGCTGTAGTGTAGTTTGACTAGAGCGTGCAAAGAACTTCATTACTTCTTTTTTTTTAAATAAACTATATGTTCAACACATTAAAATTACAGCTGCCACCGGTCCCGCCATCTGTATCATCCTGGCATCCTACGCCGGTTGCGACAGAACTGCTGCAATGGTGTACTTCGTCCTCTCTATGGCCCTCATGGGAGGCTTTTACAGCGGCATGAAGGTATAACTACCTACCTATAGTCTGTTCCTTAATTATCTGATAAAAGTGTAAACACACCCTATTCAGGTTAAGTAAGCAACTCACTAAAGAAAGATAATTAGTGACACATTCATCTGTATTAAGAAGGTTTCAACTTTATATCTCACCACTTCTTTCAACAATTCAAGGTGAAAGACAAACAATTTATTTCAAATAGGCACATAAAAGGTACGTGTGAACGTCAAAATGTACAAAAAAAATAAATTGGTTCTAGTCGCCCGTACCAAATGGTAGTTTTCGTATGGAGAAGAAAAGGACAAGAAACGCTACCGTTACTCTTTTAAAATATTTTATTATATTTTGTACACATTAATTAAATATGTATATTATTATGTGGAGTCGAACAGTTATTGTAAATAAATTATTGTTTGAATATAATTATTAAAATAATTGTAATCGAAAAACCATTGACAGAAATTGAAATTATAAAATTAACCTCAATTGTTAAATGATAAATATCACTATATTGTTTTAACATTAAAATTTTGGGTGTAATTATTCAAAAAATAAAATCAAAGCGCTCGATTTGTAAATGGCACAAATTTACAAATTAGCATCCTTATGACCGTATATTTTTATCAGATACTTTTTGAAACAGACCTTACCTATTTGTAACTGGCCTCTGTAACATGTTCTTAATAATGGTAACCTTTTTAGAATAAATTATTCGCTTTCAACCCGTGTACAGACGCGTGTAATGTGAGCATTACATGTAATGCTCACGCTGATCTATCGGCTGTCGGTATTTAGCGCGAACACAAAAGCGCTCGCAGTCTTACAATTCGCGTTGACGTATGCCGTCCATACTATTCTTACACGAAATATAACATAACACATGTCTGGACAAAGCTTTAGCCAAACAGAGTATTCAAATTACTGAAAAAGTTTTTTTTCAGAATTCTACTTAATCCACAAAGCCTCGCATTACTTTACTCCCAAGGGTGTATCTTATCAGGAGTAATACTACTTAGACCCTCAGAAAGGTTTTTGTGGTTTTCTCAGAGCCGTGTAACTGCACTTTCGGTGGATTAGAGGTGCTGAATGAGACAATAAGTTATGTTCCTTTGTTTACACAGTGCTGTTTACGAAAACGGGCTTCGTGTTTCCTTCGGGGATCTTATTGTTGTTAGGGGGCGTAAATATTAATTAACGTATCCTTCCCAGGGATAAACATGAAGGAAAATATTTTTCTTCTACTGGAGGAGATAAATAGGTACAGTAATGGATGGATTTTTGGATATTAGGACAAACATTTAGGGGGTGAAGGGTGGTACCAGATAATAATAATGGTGATAATATTTCGAGGCGTTAACCCCATTAAAAGCAGTCGGTCACGCGAATACGCGATTTTAGTGTTCATTATGTCGGTTATTTGTTCAAAATACTGGAGGGTGCCTTCTGTCAACGCGCTCAAACGTTCGAGTTTGCCGAACAAAATGGATCCGACGGTCACGTGATCGCGTCACTAACGCTTTGGTTACGAATCAGCCTAATACATTTATACAAGCCGTGTCCCTATCGGATTTCCCATCCGCAAAAATAACAAACTTCCATTCCAACTTTCATCCCCTATTTACCCCCTTTAGGGGAAGAATTTCCAAAAACCCGTCCTAAGTGCTCAACTTCGTTAATAAAGAACTCTGGTGCTAAATTTAATGCTTTTTGACCCAACAGTTTAGGCTATGCGATATCCATCAGTGAGTGAATGAATTTAAGATTTTTATTCACTACCAAATAGAAACTGTAATCGTTTACATTTAAAAACAATAAAATAATGTAGACAACCACGAAACATAATATTAAAATCCATCTAAATAATAATAAAAATAATAAAACTTAATTTTTTAGGTGAACGCGTTGGACTTGGCCCCGAACTACGCCGGAACTCTGACGTCACTAGTAAATACGACATCAACGTTCGCTGGCATCATCACTCCATACCTAATCGGCCTACTGACGCCTGATGTAAGTCTCCATACAATCTTCATCTAGGTTAAGTGCTTTCTACCTCGTAAAAACTCACGAGTGAATGGATTTAACTTCACTTGGCTCGGTTTACGATTGGATTTCGCATACAATTTTAAGGCGTTTAGAGGGAGACAATGTTTGTTGTATCCCTCTGAATGAACGTCTTAGTTGACACCAATCATGTATGTATGTATCTGTACATGGTATCAACTTCTGTCATTTAATTCTTTCTGATTAATTAAACTATGTTGCTAAACATCTATATGTAAAGTTCGTTTGTAATCCTAGAGACTAATTTGACATTTTAAGTGATTGTTGTAAGTTTTTTCAATTTGGAGTTTGACATTTGGAGAAGCAATAATACCTGCAGTGCAATCAAAGATTAGAAACTATGTCAGTTACACAGGTCTTTAATCAAATTCTAGCTGTACCCCGCGGTTTTACCCGCCTTGCAGGGCCCCTAACGCCACACTGGTAGCACACCTCCGCCCCGAAACCGTAGCAGCGAAACCGCAGTATTTCACCCCGGTAGCACACCTCCGCCGCGAAACCATAGCAGCGAAACCGCAGTAGTTAAATTCAATAGACTCGCGTCATTTTCCGCTACTCGCATCCGATTCAAGTAGCGTAAAATGACGCGAGTCTTTTGAATTTAACTACTGCGGTTTCGCTGCTATGGTTTCGTGGGTGAGGTATGCTACCAGCGTCAATTCAACTGGCTGGAACTCGAGTAATGGAACATGACGCAAGCCAGATGAATTGAACCACTGCGGTTTCGCTGCTACGGTTTCGCGGCGGAGTTGTGCTACTGGTGTAAGGGCCATAGCGTGAGGTTAAATATCCTATAACCTTCCTCAAGAAAATCTAATGAAATCCATTTACTTGCAAGAATGTAGGTTTACAATGTTTAAAACTATAATGGCCCTTTACATTCTACCATTCCAAATGGTGTGCTATTATTGTGGTGTGGTATGCTATTATTTTTTAAATGGGTAAATCCAAAAAAGAATTTTTCATTTCCGATTGCTAGTTCCAGAGATTAGCACTCTTAAACAAACAAAATCTTCGGATTTATTATTAGTAAAGGTAATAATATGTCAGAATCGAATCAGCGCGAGCGTCAGCATACGTTGAATCGATTTATCAAAGACATCAAAGAACGCGTAGTTATGAACATTAATAAAATTATAATGTTTATGAAACTTATTATTTTTCTGTCGGAATGGTGATAGTTGATACATTTGGGCTGCATAAAATAATATACCTACAGATGGAGAACTTTTTAAAAACTCCAATTCAATCAATATTAACCACTATCGAATTCAATTCGTTATTCGTCAGCTTTAGCAATAATACAAATAGTTATCGATTTTTATAGCCCATAAAATTTTACGTTGCTTTAAAAATAATATTTAGTTTTGATTTGCCTCTTCATTCTTGTACAATAAATATCTAGAGCAAAGTGGACGATAATTATCTTAATGTTTCGGTGTCAAAACACAACCACATAAATCATAAACAAGGTCCTAGTAAACAAAGACCAACGTATTCTGGTTAATCCATACTTTTGAGAAACAAAAAGCTATAGTAACCAATTAAACTTGACCTATTTTCGATCCTGAGTTTGTCGTGTCAGATTTTTTCTTTTCAGATTGTTGCTTTTGATTTCATTGCCTTAGAAGGTCCATTCGTTCTAATAAAATAATGTCTGACTCAAACGCAGATAAAGTAATAGGTCACGTTACGGAGACTACGACTCACATAATCAACCTATAAAGCTTCGTTCAGACTAGCGCGACGCGACAGCGCGACGCGACACCGACTATTGTTATACCGTGAAGTTTTCTTAGAGTCGCGTCGCGCCGTCGCGTCGCACTGGTCTGCACGAACCTTAATGTTCCCACTAAATATTAAATCTCAAGGGGCTTTTTGATGGTTCGATGGCGCGTTGTGTTCCGCGCGCGCCTCAAACAGATGTCAGCAATTGAAGGGGTCCGATGGGACCGATGCCTGCCGGGGTTGCGGGAAGTCCGAAAGGGAGACCGTGGCCCCCTGGCATTGCACAGGCCATAGAAGGAACACGGGTGGATTTTAGTCAGTAAGAGTCTGACACGCCCTCCCGAGCGCCACCCAGAGCGGGAGAAGTCATTTGATGACTTGCCAACCAAAAAAAAAGGGGGGCTTTTTGATTATTGATTATGCGGGTAAATTTTCCACCTTCCAAAATTTCGTCCACCCTGAACTCACTCCTTTAGTCAGTAGAACGAATGAGAAACATGAATAAAAATGAACTCTTTCTTCTTGTTCTGTTACAGTCAACCCTGGCGCAATGGCGGGTGGCCTTCTGGGTATGCTTTTCAGTGTTGGTAGGCACAAACGTCATCTACTGCATCTGGGCTGACGGCAAGCAGCAATGGTGGGATGACGTCCGGCAGTTCGGCTACCCCGAAGGATGGAAACATGGTCCACTGACCAGAGACATAGTTGAACAACCAGAATCCATCAGACTCTCAGACCACAAAACAGCATCTTCATGATTTAAGAAATAATTGACAATGCAACCAGTGCAACTAGTCAGTGAAAAAAAATATATATAATAGTACAATAATAGTGCCTTATACTTATAAGTACTTATGGACATAATAATATACATACACGAGTTATAATCGAAGTTTTCTAACAATAAATCTCCTTTTTTATGACTTGTGTTTTACTTTCAGTATTCCAATTTTAATGAGTTTACTCACAATACTGGAGAAACATAAACAAGAGGATTTCGAGAAGACATACGATTTATCAAAGAGGATAACGATTGGCTGCAGGTTGGAGTAATTACTTTTTCATTATCTATTCGAAATACTTTGTATCTGTGCTTATAATACAAAGTATTTCGCAGATCTATACTAGGTTTATTTAGATACTTTTCATTGCAGAAAACCGTGACAAAACAATTTCCAAGATAAAATTTACGGTAGAACAATTACCGGTGTCGCCTGTCGCTTCACCATCGCGCCGCCTTTGCGTCGCGCCAGTTTGCACGAGGCTTTGTACAAAAGCTCTTTCTATAAGAACTTTCTATAGATTTTTCACATGCGCTTCAAAATAGAACTTTCACATAAACAGCGAGGTAATTGATTAACACACATAAAATGACAATTGATCGAAATGGGTTTCATTTTGACAATAGGGATGATGACTGGGTCAAAAAAAAAACTATTTAGTCCGTCAGTAAGATAATAAAAAAATATTCGACACGTATTTTTTGCTTTATCATTATTATGTCATGTCATAACGCATTAAATTTGGGGAGCGCGGCTCGCTACGTCACAATTAAGTATAAAATCTACATACTTCTGACGTCATGGCATATTTTAACTCAATGTATCGCCGCAAACTTTTGATAACGTAAAAAAAGAAAAGAAAAAAACGTCTTCTTTTCGTGTGGTTAGTAAACTAACCTGGTGTCCAGAGTTTTAAAGACGCCCACGGGCCTCTGACTTGGCTTCACATGCCGTCGAGAAATATCTCTCAGGCATGCCGGTTTCCTCACGATGTTTTCCTTCACCGTTTTTTGAGCAAGTGATAATTATATAATACGCACATGAATCCGAAAAGTCAGAGGTGCGTGCCTTGGGTTCGAACTCGAGACCTACGACTTGTCAGTCTGACAGTCACACATCACTGCTTACAAAAATACGTGTCCAAGGTTTTTCAATAATAAACCCAAAGGCAAAAAAAAAAAACATAGTCATCATCCCTATTCAGCCACGTTTATTGCGTTATTTACGTTGTTGAGCAGACGATTTTTTCAAACCTATGAAGCTATGGAGTAGCTATATATTTCAAAACCCGCGGATTGTGACTGAAAGTGTGTTACGGAATTAGAGTGCAGGTCGACCGGGATATGCAATTAAAATAAGTTCTCTAATTGCAAAGTTCTGGTCTTCCATGATACCCATGGGCAAACTCGTTAATTAATATAGCTACGGAACCCGGAAGCAGGAGATTGTTACTTAAACTAATACTTAGTTATACATTATGTAGTTACTGTTAATATTAAGATAGTTAGGGTCGGAATTCAGGGTGAATTTCACCAATGAAACTGATCGCGGTCAGGACATCTAAACCGAGTTCAAGAGCTGTCAGTGTTATCGTTGTTGTGGAATATTGACACTGACAGCTCTTGAACGAGGTTTACATGTGCTGAACGCGTTCTGTTTCTTCGGTGAAATTCTCCCTAAGGCGATTAACACACGGCACCGCTCGACCGCGCGGTAGGAGCAGTTTGCGGTAGAAACGTGCACCGCTCGACCGCGCAGTCGGGCGGTGCTGTGTGTTAGGCATCTATGGATTTATTAGAGGCCAATGCGACATGAGATCCGCTTCACCGCCTACCGCGGCGGTGCGCGGTGCCGATTAAATCCGAAACAGGGTATGTTTAGATTTATATACATACATTGTGAAAGTTATAACGTTTCCTAATTTCAGTGTGTTTGTTCATTGAATAACGTATTAAGAACTCGTTATAGGAAAGTAAATTTGATGGAAATCACATATTTTTCTATAGATACAATAATTAAATAGTTTGTTCATGTTTATCAGTGCCTTGTAAAAATTCACTATAGAAAGTTTTCTTGTTTTGCAGTTATGTTTCTATTCCTGATAAATAAGTAGCGATATTTTGCACTAACCCGATATAAACAAAACTTCTGCTGCTCAAGTAATTAATATTTAGGTATTTTCCGATTCCAAAATTGTAAACACAAACTGCAACATAAGAGACCTTAAATTCGTAGACATAGTGTCGATAATATTGAAGAAGGTTAATTAGCGTCGTCTAACACACTCAAGGAGCTTTGATTGAAAGGTGGAAATTAATGTTCCGTTACGATATTGATACTGTCGATAAGACCTTTAACGAAGTTTCGACAACGTTGCCCCACACTAGGAATTTCTCCTGTATCGTGAGTGCGTTTACAAACATTTATACTCACATACACAAACAGCCAGACCCGGAACAACTACTTGTAGGTCATACAAATATTTGTTCCGTGTGGGAATCGAACCTGCGACACGCAGTGCAGTAGTCAATTGCTTAACCACTGCGCCAACCGTGCCATCAAAATGATGAGACGCTTCACTGTCGGCGGTGGAACAGCTGCCATGTTCGATAGAGTTTATATAGACTGGAGTAATTTGTTCTCGAAAAAGGTTGTGTCAATAGATCCTATACAGGGTAGCAAGTTCACAGTGTCTTCTCATCAGAAAAATCGAAACACTTCCGTTTTTATGGTTTCTGTCCTCATTTAACACAAGAGTTTTCATTCCATGAAATAAATCACATGATTTTAGAGCTGGCAGTTTGGCCATTACAGTGAGAAGGGAAAATTCTAAATTCAAAATTAGAATTTCATTTGTTTTTACCCCTATATTTTGGGCTAACTTGACCGGAATATTAACAGTATATCTCTAGAACTATTGATCCTACGTGAATGATACGACATGATAATGGTATGACTTTTTTGTGCACAATGAAATGAGGAAGAAACTTGTAATAACATAAATTGATGTAAAAATAATAATCGACGAAAGCAAGAACCTGATTTGCAGGACTGTTGAAAGCTATTTTTTGCACATTATATTGGAATGGACTTTTCAAAAAGTAATTTTAATACCTTAATAAATATAATCCCGGAAGAAATCTTCACTAGATTTTATTCGTAGTTTGTTTTAAATTTGTCTTATTTTCGTGTGCTGAAAGACTGCTCTATTGATTTAAAAACTCTGATGGACGGTTGGCTTGCCTGCTTGGTGTCACAAATAAATGTTCGTTGCGTAACAGCTCGCGCACCAAATGTTTGACAAAAATTATACGCGAAGCTTATGCTCGCGGTGAAAATGTTCCTTAAAAGGAAACAGGGGCTGCGAGGAATTTGAAAAATAGGTATTTAAAGAAACTATTGCCGTCGCGCTGCGCCCGAAAAACCGAGTTAAACCCCGTAAAGTGCAACTGCAGCTCAGACCGATTATATCACAAAACATTTTGACGAAAACGACGTTTGGCATTCTTCTTTTTTCTCCTCGAAAACTAAGCCGATTTAATATTTTTTCACATTGAAATTTTAAGAACGACTATGTCTAGGTTTCTTTTTTTTTTTTATCCTTAAAACTTTTCCGAATTAGTCTGGTAGTCCTCTAATCACGGCGGTAAAAATGGGGCATTTTTGTAATTTTAAGAGGGTCATAGTTTCCTTACTTATTAATTGCTGAAAAAAAAGAAATGACAGGGACATGCCTATAGAGACCTTGATTTTATTTTTAAAAAAATGACAGCTCTAGAGGACTTATTCAGGAAGAAAAACGGAGAATACGTTTGTATGGAGAATCGCGGGCCCTGTTCCCTCTTAATAGTAATTGAAAGACAAATAAAAATGAATAAAATAATTATTTAATCATATTTCTATAACAATTTTGAATAACGATAACAATATTTAAAATAACAATTAAACTTTAAACATTTTGTTACAAAATAACAACCATATTACGTAAAGACAAAAAACACTAGGCAAAAAATACTTAGTGCATCATATTATTATAAAACAAAAAGGTACTTTCATCGAATGTACACATCAAAACACAAACGCTTCGGAGCTATTAAAATACAATGCAGAGTGTCTAATATCACCCTTGTTAGAACACAAAGCTTTAGTACATAACTTGAATGAGGTATACATAATAAATAGGGCGAGGGGGCCGAAACGTGACGAAATGTACGTTATTGCATAAGTCCATACAACCATCTCACAGCTTATACATTTGACTAGAGATACGTTAGGTATTATAAAAGCAGGGCCCTGGCCCTATTACTACAAAACTTTACAATTACAATTTACAAATTTGTAAATCTTACAAGTGCTGGTACCTACCACAAAACTCTAAGGCAAACAATTTTAACGGTAAATCCTTACAAATATGTAAATTGTAGTGACAAGTCTACAATATTGTAACGCATACATATTTTTAATTTCTGTGTTAGGCAATTTTTTCTACAATTTAACAATTTTGTAGGATTGTAGACTTAAAGTTTTGTGGTATAGAGTCCAAGTCATAATGATTAAACAGGTTCGTGACGGAAGATCGGTAACGTTTCGTCAGATTTGTATCGGCCCCTAGGTATAGTTGAACTCGTACTTCTTTTACCACGCCAACTTTAAGCCCCAGTTACACGGTGCAAGTTTATTTTCTGGCACTACACTAACACTGGCACCGTCTAAACAACACGTACAATTGTGGCTCAATACGAGCAAGTTACCGTTCAAAACTGGAATTTGTGAAAACAGCACGTACAATAAAATCGCATTTGCAATTCTTGTATAAATAAGATATTTTGAGTGTTTTTTAAATTAATATGTAAGTAAAAAAAACATTTTTAAATATGAGCTGTAGAACTAAAAAGTACAAAATAAGAACTTTTCAATCCCTATGGCCAACTTCTGACTGTGGATTCAATGAGCAGTATGATGGTGGCACTAGGCTTCAATTATTGCATGCCATTTTAAGTAAATCGGACGCGTTGCTGCATTCTGCTGCCAGTTAGGCCTCTTTAAACGTAAAAAAGGCCGAACATGTTTTATTTATAAAAAGTTAGCACAGTTGACAACAATTCAAAATTGATGTCATTAGCCTTTTTTACGTGTAAAGTGACCTAACTGGCAGCGGAATGCTGCAGCGTGTAAACACTTACATTCAATTCCCGAATGGCAATATGTAAACGTGCATATTGCATGCGTTTATTGCTCTTGAACGTTCCAGAAACGTGTAAATGGGACTTAGGTTGAAAGTCACCAGCACTTCATATGACAACAAGGTCTGTGACAGTTTTAATGTCGTGTACAGACAGAACCGGTCGAAGTGGCGGTGCTTGGAGAAGGCCTATGTCCAGCAGTGGACGGGTTTAGGCTGAAATTATGATGATGAAGACAGATTTGTAAAGCGTAACATGAAATATTACAATAATTAGCCGTTCTAATTTATGCAATGTATCACAATAACCAGGCAAATTTGTTTTAACATGTGTTAAGGCACTCCATCTGGAGGCATTCGACAGTAATGTAATCATCCAAGATTCCACTGTCATAGCTAGGGCTTTGCAAGTAGACTGCGCAGACCGTCAACATATATGTATAATTAAAAATATCACGGCTAGTTCTAGTAGTTTTAGTAGTAAATAAAATAAATAAATAAACGTTTATTTGGACACAGTTCGTGTAACACAAGAAAAAAAAAAAAAAAAAGTGAAAACAACAATAGTGTGTGCCTCACGGCTGAGCCAAAAAGGTTCATTTCAGCAGTAATGAAAGACAGATGCTGTCTGACGCTGGTGTTTCTGGTCTTTACCAATCTGTACCTGGCATAATTTTGTGGGAAGTGTTGTCTTAAGTGGTAAACAAATTACGAGGTCGACTATACTATATGAGACATAACCAATAGCTGTAATACTTAAAACTGTCTCAAGACAAGGCATAAGTTAGGTATTTGTCGTTATCTCAGATGGTTTCATTAAGTTGTATGTAAGTTATCCAGAATCTATATTCTTGCGTGCTTTCCTCAATTCTTGTGAGGCTTTCAAGACCTGTGCCTCAAGATACTTCTTCCTCTGTTCTAATGTCACCACCTAATCAGATAGGGCTTGTTACATACTTTCAAGATAAGCACTATCTACTAAATAAATAAAATAAAGAACCGTTTGAGACGATAGGTACTATTAAGACATACCTATCTAGAATTTTCATTAAAATAGGTAAGGTACCATAAATTTCGAGTCTTTGAACATAAATTACCTGGATTCTAATACAATTTTTTTTTTCTTTGCCCCTGGGAAGTAGTAATTTCTCCTGTATCGTAGGTGTGAGAATCGAACCCGCAACACGCAGTGCAGCAGTCAAATGAATGCCTTAAAAAAGCGCGCTGTAGATTTTTAACGCTAAAAGTTCGTTTTTTAATCTCGTAGGCGTAGACTTATTAGAAATTTCAAATAAATTTTGTTTGTTTTTTCACATTGAGTTTGACATTTGCACCTGTCAAATAAGTCTACGGGTTTAATCTCGCGAAAATCTAAGAAGCCCGATTTGACGTTTCTCATTATATATCTATGCCGCGATAACTTTGTAGAAACGTCTACGTAAAAAATCTAAAAATCAAATTCATAATCCTAATTAATTAGGTACTCATTTTTCCATACACTTTAACTACGAATTAATCGTTGATTAATATTCCGACACGACGTCGTTACAATTTCATGTTTCTGGGTTCGTTATCGTAGTGCTGTGACCGTTTTAGCCGCTGTCTGACCGAATACAATCGATATTTTGAAAAATCTATACTTTTATGAACATTACATTTAAAAAAGAGAGAAACGTATAATTACTGTATTCTTAAATGTTAAAAAATATAAAAACAAAATCTTGTCAGATTTTGTTTTACACACACATACAGTTTTAGCTTTATTTTGACATTTCATTTTGATATTTAATTGGTCAATATAATAGCTTGTCCACTCTAAAATGACGCGCCCCACTACCCATTACCGTGTGCGTAAATGCGGTATTGGGGCGCGTCATTTCAGAGAGCTTTAGCAGCTGAATGAGAGTTGCGAGAATTGAGCTGAAAGGCGTGCAATTGGAGAGGCCTATGTCCAGCAGTGGATTGCTGTAGGCTGAAATTGTCGATTACAAACTAAGTATGATAAATCCATATGTTTCGAGAATTGGTTTTTAAAGCAACCAATTTTTTTTCCCACCACTACTCGAAGTATTTTGATAGTTGTCAAATCGGGCTTTTTAGATTGTCGCGGGATTAAAACCTAACTTTAGACTTACCTATCGCTGAAAGTTAAAACCCAGGTGCACGCTTTTATTTAGTCTAGTGTTAGTGAAAATGGGCTGTAATACTGAGTACCTATTTAAAAACTAACTTTTCAACTGGACGTCGTTCTTATGAATTTCAAGTCAGTATGTGTGTCGGCACAATCAAAGATTGCTGTTTATTACATTTTTTATATATCTATAGATACTTTCCTCTTATACATAGCCTACACACGTAGGTAAATAAACCAGCCAGGAGCAACGGTCTCTTGCCTTTCACTATTTTGAATGATACTTCATTCAATATAGTGAACGGTTAAGACTATAAAGCTAGACAAAATATCCATTACTTAAAACTAGTAGCCTGGTACAGTAATCTATATAAATAAAAAAAACATTTATACAAAAAAAAAAAAAAAAAAAAAAACAACAGACTTCAAAAAAAAAACACGGTGTAGATTTGCTAGTTACCTTATGCATAAATAACAATAAAAAATAAACTTTTTACCAAAAGAGTTCCAAAACACTACACTATTTTTACTTGTTATTTATTCATAAGGTACCTAACTAATCTACACCAATTCGTGTACCACTACAACATAGACTGAAAGTATTAAACGATCATTAAGTCACATAAAGTGTATTAAATGGGTATTACCGAAGCTAACTCAAAACTACTCAAGCAAAGTTAATAAAAAAATATATGGGACCACTGCGTAAGCTACTGAATGAAATACGAATTTTCAAAATCGGTCCACAATTGATGTCAACATTGATGAACATAGATTAAAAATAAAAACACATACAGACGAACACCAATAAAAATTATTTTTTTAAGTCTGTTAAAAATTAAACACAAACTATTCGTCCCTTAATAACACAAAAACGTATCTCGATTCTGTCCAATTTGAGAAAACGGATTAAACAGATAAATAATCGCGTGACACGATACAATAATGAGAATTTAATTACTACCTTTCAAAGCTTACGGTTAAAGCATAGATATTTAGATATTTAGAGTCTTATTTAGGGCCGCAAAGCAATTAGCTTTTTTGTAAAATATTATATTAATTTAAAATTAGATACGTTAGGTTTTATTCTTAAAAACGTTTATTATGGTAATTAAGAGGATACAATATAACAAAACAAGTGTAGCACAGCTAAAATAGCATGTATTCTTCTTTTTATACTTTGGTTTTTTACCTCAATTTCTTTGGTTTAACAGTTTCTTTGGTACCCGTAATCATGCATGAAAGTTCAAACCTACAATGACCTTGGGTGGGTAAAACGTTTTGAGATACGTTTTTGCTACACTAAATAATTTTGAAGATAATTTAGATACGTTATTGTGTCACCCAATTATATTATAAGTAAAAAGGTGTAGATAAGTTACATAAATAATATTCGATATTCAAATACGGCATACTAACACATTAATAACGTATTATATAAAAATACACAATACATGCACACACATACGCTTTGTTTATGTGAGCATTCATCATTTAAAACAAGACGTAAGTAACACACAGACGTATCTTTAGATAAGTTTCTGTTTTCCGCTTAATTGTTGGTAATATACATACGTATGCTCAGATAAGTTTGTGTTTGTTTCTGTTTTACGCATTACTATAGATGCGTGAACCACCATTTTAGAAATAAAGTGGCATCGAGATACATTACAACAGACAATTTTCTTAATGTCCCTCGGGAATCATTGCATTTCTGAATACTAAACAGCTTTCCTCTCATTTTAAAAAATAAAGTACATTAAGTTATAAGAGTATTAACAACTTATTCGTTTTTCTCTTAGTGCGCAGGGTGCGGGCCAGCTCCGATACTGTCCTGAAAATGATCGCTGAGCGATTTGACTGCCCATACATACGAAAATGCTGTAACAGACATGTATAGCCAGGGCACTTAATCTGATTGACACTGGACATATATTTTTAATAATGACTTGTTTGGTAAATTACTTTATTTTTTATGTGACCCGTAAATTTGACATATCATTTTAATTTCGATTCTGTGACCCGTATAATTTGTATTACTCATTCGTTTATTTTAATTGCATTTGACATTTTATTTTAATTAGAATTCTGTGACCTTTATAATTAATACCCATTTTAATTGCATTCATATTTTATTCCATTTTGATTTATTCTGTTGCAGTATATTGTAAATTTTATTTTATGTAATATGGGTTTTGCCTGAATTACTTGTAAATGAATTTTAATTTTATATACTTCCAAGTCGATTGAGAGCGTCCAGTCTGCACCAAGTGCAAAGGGCAACTGATAGAAATCCGCAACCTACGAAACACGAAGTTTGCCGAGGGACATTAAGAAAATAGTTGTATTGTACGTGTCTTTGTGACTAAATAGAACCTGTTATTTTGAGATAGATGGTATACCTAACGCAAAATTGATCAAAATCAAGATACGTTTTTACTATGGGGACGTATTGAAATCTGGACAGGACAACGTCCGGTCAGCTAGTGTTAAATAAAGATTGTTTACCTCGTCCAAGGAATCTTGGAAGTCGCGCAGTAAATCTTTTCTTGTTAGGAGGCCGGCTTTGAGTCTTTCATCCTCCACGCACCAACGCAATTTATTTCGACGACCCTGTCCATTAATAAAAAATTAAAAAATACTAATAGTATGTAATGTACCAAGAACCACTTTAACCGATTTGCCCCGGAAAATAAGACGTCATCAGCTATCAGGATGGACTGTGTGAAAGTTGGCAAGGGCTAGAAAATGGCCGACTGCTGAGATGACGATAAATTGAGAAGTATGGGAGAAGAAGACCATGTTGCGCCAATCACAACTAAGTTGGAATAAGGGCAAAATAATTGTAGTGGCATCTACAATGTCACATGCGAACTACGCATCAAATACCTGACGTCACACAAATCCTACATCGCGCAAGCAGAGTTTACCGTGCAACGAGTACATATACGATCTCCCGATATCAATCGGTGGGCGGTTGCCCACCAGACACGACACCCGTTTGGTCGGAGGATCCTCCTTTTTCTATAGAGGATGAGTAAACGTGACACCCTGTTCCTCTATAGAATGATCTTGGACCACGTTCAGCTGGATGGAAATGCTTAACAGGCTATTGTCATTTAATGAGTATGTAGCATGCAAAAGACTTTATTCAGTAAACGGATTGCCGAGGCGCAGTTGCTTTCTTACTTAAGCTGATATCTCTTTACTTGAGTGCATGTTCATTTTCGTTTCATTATTCTACGTTCACACGATACCGACAAAATTACAAAAAAAAAAACCGGCCAAGTTCGTGTCGGACCACGCACAATGAAGGGTTCCGTAGTTGGGATGAATTTATCCCAAGAAAAAACTTAACATTGTAGTTGAAAAACATGTTCTCCCATGCGGAATGTATGGGAGAACATATTTTTCAAACTGCAAGTTGGTTGATTATTACTCGTTAATCTGTAAAGCCTACATAGCTGTGACAATTTTCCTATATACTTCGTTATATATAAGTACTACTGCCGTGACATTTGAATGTCTAACTACAACCGTTTTGTTGGTAGAGGGGGGAGACACTTGACTCTAACGAAAATTGGTACTCTATAGCTTGATAAGTCACGAACGGTTTCCTTAATCAAAAACGGTCTCCCCAAACCCCTAATATTTTGAAAAACCTATCCAACGATATCCCACAATATGGAAACGACGAAAAAATTATCATCCCCACTTTACATGTAGAGGAGGTACCCTAAATAATTGTCTTTTTCAAGATTTTATTTTACCACTTTTTTGACGTCATTAACGTGTATACTCATGCCAAAGTACAACTTACTAGAACCAATAGTTTTTGAGCTAAACCGCGGACAGACAGACAGACGGACATGGCGAAACTATAAGGGTTCCTTGCTGACTACGGAACCCTAAAAATGAATGTTCATCTGCTTGCATTTTATTTAATTTTTCTATGATTCGAAGCACGATTGAAATAAAACCGAAATTCAAAATCTTTGGATTAGTTAATACTAATGTAAATTCACTTTTCATTTTTGACTTATTTTATGTTCGTTTTACTTCGAGTGAAAGACATAAATGATCAAAATCGAACCGTCTGATTAGCTGCAGTGCTCTTATCCCTCTAAGGCTCACTTGCGCTCACAGCTAACATGCGTTAACAGCTAAATCAGGGTTAATCAAATAATTCTCTTTAGATTAACCCTGAGTTAGCTGTTAACTCTGGGTTATTTAGCTAACCCATGGACACGCAACTGGGCCTTAGCTCTCCAATAATAAAACAATAATAACCTTAACATGGCCCAGATCTTCTCTGGCCCTGTAAAACTCCAATTCGGCGTCCCCAAGATCACATTCAGCGAAGTCAATGACCTCATCAGTATGATGCATCTTCTCTCTAATGTGAGCCAAGATTTGGTTATGCTCTGTGCATTTTGTGCGGTTTTTTATAAGCTCGTCTTCACGTTCTGTCGAAAACGTAATAAATTATGGTAAGGGCAATTGAAAATAGTGTCAGCTTCATGAAATGATCTTTAGAATAAAATTCTTTGGCATTAATAACATTGTGTTTTGTCCTTTCTGTGGAATTTTGATCTGTAAAAATTTATTAGATATCAGTTTTAATAAAATCAAAAATTAAAAAAAAATATATCTGATCAAAACGATAGAAGTTATGCAAAATTACCTTCAATTTTATTGTTATAGTTCTGATTATCAATATTGAGCTGTTCATATTGCCATACGTAAAGTCCCGGGCCCAGGGTTTCCAGCTTCTTTACTACAGCCTCAAGTTCCGCGACGATATTTCTCGCCCGTATGTACCGCAGACAAAGTGCAGAGGATTGTTCACTCTTGCGCCTTTGAAGAGTAAGGAATCGCTCCACAGTCTGCAGTTAATGGAATACTAATTAAAATCATCATCTACCCAGCGTTTTCCCAACTATGTTCGGGTCGGCTTTTAGTCTAACCGGATGCAGCTGAATACCAGTATTTCACATGGAGCGACAGCCTATCTGACCTCTACAACCCAGTTACTGGAATACTATTTGAAATATGATTATTCAAAAATATACAGAAACAATGAATGAATTTGGGTGGAATGACAGAGCTATGACAAACGACAGAGTTTTGACGAATGACGGTAGTAGTTCACGCTTCAATGAATTATGAGTTTATAAAATCTTTTTGTTTTGTTTTAGCGTGCTTAGATATTTATATTGATAGGTATCCATCACGTCTATGATTCTGCCAACAAATGAAAAGGCAGAATCATAGACGTTCTTTGCCTTAATATAGATACATTTATGAGTAGATACGTTAATGCACTTGTGCAAAAAATTCTATTTTGTGCAGCCTATATCCTGCACAAATAAGCACTTTCAGAGCATGAGAAGTGAAAAATACATTATACAGGAGATTCAGACTTCAAGACGAAATCCAAATTACAAAGAGTGGAGGACGGTGATCAAAGGACATTAGCTAGATTTTGAAAAAGAAAAATTGTTAGTTTATTTTGATGAGCATTGAAGCTTTTTTCATCGTATTGTTGTTGGGTGTTATGCCTGTATATAACCTAACTATTTTTAGCAAGTTCAACAATGTTAGGTAGGTACTGCCAAGGAAATTTGCTGGGTAGCCATTTCATACAAGTGTCAAAGAATTATAGTTGTGATTTTGAAGTGAAATGAAGTATGGTCTGGGGGCACGGTAGTGCCCTACATTTTCTCGAAGCGCTTCGTCGTTTTTTTGAACCCTCATAACTTGGGTTTGGATTCTACCAGATAAACCAAATTCTCGGAATATGATGTCAGTGGTGAACTTATTAAACTTAAAAAGTTTCAATTGCTCTCTTTTACTTTAGATTTTATTATTAATATCTAAAAAACCCCGATTTCGTCACTGATGATCATCAAAACTCTTAGGGTACTTCCTGAAGTCTTTGAAAGGTAAAATTTGTTCGTAACCCTACACCTTAGTCAAAATATGTGGCTTGTCAGTTTCTGGACCGTTCCGCGTTCGCCGTCGATTTATTGGTGGGGCGTGTAGACACTACATGAATGAATAATTAACATATTAATAATGATTAATAATTATTGTATGCCCATGTGACGGTAGCGAAACGGCCAAGCCACATAATTTGAGTAAGGTGTAGAGTTTGTGAAGTTATTAGGGCTTGTAGAGTTAGGGCGTGTAGAGTTAGAAGTTTGGCTCTACATGAGATCTGATAACTTTTTGAGAGTGAGAGCCATATGGTCTCGTATTGGCAACATTTTACATGAAAATGTTTTTGGTGGGTTGTTTATTCTATAAATAGGCGGAATCACTTTTGTACACGTCATAATATTAAAAAATAAGCTAGAAGGGGTCGATATTTCCTACCTGACTACCCCTGATAAGAAATGGTGAAAAAAGGGGTCAGTCTCTTTCAAAATCCAGACAATCATGGTCAAATTATGTGAGGACTATGTAGATAACAAGGACAACTTAATTTAGTAGTAAATTTCCTTTTTTTTTTTTTGTAAGCCTACGCTGTCCAACTCCTGGGCAAAGGCCTCCCTACACTTCGCTTTAGATCGCACTGCAATCTAGAAAGTATCTTTTTAACACCTTTGAGCAGCTCTTCGCATTTATTACATTACAGATTTCCATAGGTAAATCATTCATATACGATGGTATAGCATGCATTCCCACGTCCGTGCTCCATAAGCATTATTAGATTTAGGTTCGATAAGTGTGGGTAATTAGGTCAAATAACGCAACGACTTTAGTCTTACGTATTTATGAATATTACTTATATTTAATACTAATTTTTTTTTTTTTTTCTAATTTTTACTTATAACGCGTAAACGAACCTTGTCAAAGACATTTACAATTTGGCAGTGCTTAAATATTCTTCCATCGTTCTCAAGCCCACGGTTCCTCCTTCCAGTTTTGGCGGAACCTATCCAGCTTTTTAATTAATTTAAAGCCAATTTGCTAAGCCAAAAGCCAATTTGCTTAGTAATTCAATTTCCTGTATCTTCTTTCTGTTTTGACAATCCTTTGTCCTAGTGTAAATCTGTATTTCAGTACAGTCTTACCTTATCAGCGATAGGTTTTCCTTTTCTTGAGTAAATTAGTCCCGAACCAGTGGTCCGCTCGAGATGTTGCAACCCATCAAACTTCGAGTTAGCGTGCTCCAATTTGCCAGCATATTTTTTTTCAACTTCAGAAACTTTTTTTTTTATCTGTTTAAAATAAAATAAAAATTAGTAAAATAAATTTACGGTAAACAAAATGGTGAAATTAAAATCTATAATCCATTGGTTTAGGTAATTAAATAAAGGTAAACTAATCGTAAAAAGGGTTTATAGATGACACTTTCTTGTTTAAAAATTAGTACCAACTTTTTATTTACGATAGTTTCCTCTTAATTATTTATATTAATTTTCTTGTATTAATGTATGTTAAACTTTATCATTTATTCTAAAGCCACTCTTCTTATATGCAACTGCTTGAGCACAGGTTTTAATTAGATTTATAACAATACTACAATATTTTGTAACCTGTCTATATTAAAGCCCAAAATGACAGGTTCTCTAAACGTCAAGATTCATAACGTTGCTTAATTGTAGAGTACAACTGTGACATAGCATGACAACTGAAGTGACAGGTATTAAGTTTAGATAGTTACTTGACAGCTCTCTCGTTACGTGGTTGTTCCTATAAATTAACTAGCTAAACCAACAGAGTATAAGTGCCTTGTGTTTTCTTTATTATAATATGTCATATGACTTATTATTGTATTGCCATCAAAACATTAATGTAATATGGAAAGTGGGAGAAAAATAAATCGTACCTACAGGTACACCTCAAGCTTTTACATGTTTGCCGAATGTGAAAACTCTTATTATAAAATTAAAAATCAAAGTAACTACCATAATAACAGACTTTAAGCACGTACAAATAAAATTTTTATGTAATCATATACCTAAATCACTTTCTCTTACAAAACAATGCTTTAAAACACAACACAACACAACTGCTCGTGAAGTGCAATTTAAAAATTATTCCATCACTTTTATGTTCACATTTATTAAATTTAGCCACTTTAATAGACACAATATCTAGACATTAAAACACGCTTAAATTTAAATCACACTTTTGTTTATAAACCCCTGTTACGCAACAGTTTTACAAACTACTATTACTTGAATATGCCTGTTTTCATTACACCTAAACATTAGATGCTTACATCAGTGATTTCACTCTCTGCCTTCTTTTTCAATTCTTCGTAAGCATACAATTTCTGTTGATATTTTTCCTCCATATCTACAGCTCCCTCCAAAGGCTTTAAAACATGTTCACATTTACGTTTTCTGAAAAGTAAGGTATATCTTGATACAAATAATACACTGAATGCCACAATCATTTCTATCTCATCATCTTCCTGCCTTTGTGACATGTTACTTGGGGTCGGCGCGACACGTTTTTTCTTTCATTCCCACCAGCTGTCAATCGTCACGCTATTATTAACTCCCTTCTCTTTCATATCATTCCTCACACAATTCGTCCATCTTTTCTTTGGCCCTTCTCTCCCTCCCTATCTATTACCACTTATATTCTTATATTCATTACTCTTTTAGTCACATGTGCTTCTTCCCTCCTCATCACATGCCCATACCAAGCCAAACTATTTCCTTTCAACTTTTCAGTCACTGACGCCACTTTCAGACTTCCCCTTATTTACTCATTTCTTACTTTATCCGCTTTCGTGACTCCATCCATCTCAACATTCTCATCTTCGCTGCATGCATGCATTCTTTTTTCGTTCGTCTTTTTCACGGTCCAGCATTCTGATCCATACAGTACGACAGGACTTGTACAGACTTGTGCATTTCCCCTTTAACTTGAGGGACATCCGTGGGGCGCAAGCTGTTGTTCCTGTGACTGTTGTTGCAATTTCATCCATCCTGACTTGACCCAGCGCGTTACGTCTTGCACCACAGGCTTAAAAATTCTTCACACAATCATTCTTCTCCAGTATCAATCAGATCTCAGAGAAATCAGAATCTCGCTAAGTACATTGCTACGCTGAGTAAATTGGCATATCAACTTACTCAGATTTATGTGCTTAGCGAGTATCGTATTTAACGGATCGAAGTTTTAGAGTACGTACCTAATTTCATTTAATATTCTATATTTACTAACTAAGACATCAACATCATCATTATCTATTAAGAGCGTACCGACCATTTGCCTTTGTCTCTGTCTTTTTCTTTACGTGTAAAGGGTAAAGAAAATAACCACACTTTTGTACTTTTTCAATGCTTTTTGTTGTATTTTCATCATATTGCTCTTAAATAAAAAACTATCGCACATAAACGCTCCAGTTATCTAACTTTATTTTAGTAAATAATTCATAATATAAAATTACTTATTTATATAAAATAGAGGAAAAAATTACTCGATAAGAGGTAATTTTACCTATTTATTCAATCGAGGCAACTTTATCAAATCGTGTTTCCATCACGCATAATGTTTATATAACCCCAATAATACCAATTTATTTCTCTACATTTTAATTTAATTGTTTACTACTTCAAACAAGCTTGATAAAAACATGTTTTTTTGTAAAAAAAACTCGGTGCCCTCTTAACGAAAATATTCAATTTTGTAAGTAAAATTCTTTAGCTCTAGTTTATTCCTTTGTGTATTATGTAGTACTAAAGAAATCGTAAAGAAATCGTCGAAAAAAACAATAAATGTAAGATTACATTTTTGTTAAATTCAGAACGACGTGGGTTATGATTAGTATACACGGCAGTAAGTACCGGATTATACATAAATCACGTTGAAAGTGTTTAATTTCAACAGTTTGTTCGCCGATACAATAAATTACAAAAATATCGGCATTCTGGCATAGACATGACAACACGAACAGTCTGCCTGCCAAAGTGTTATACAATTTCTTGTTATTCGTATACAGTTCAGTGGGCTAGTATTTTCTTTCAATACTAATGAGCAACTCAGATGTTTGCGCCAAACTCGCGACGATGACTAGAAAAATAAATATACCGTCAGTTTTATCTTACGGTTGAAAAGTTTTATTCTTACACGTTATGTTTTGTCTCGTTACTCGTATTTTTACAATTTTACTGCCTTGTGTAAGTATTATGCTGGCGAGTGTATATTAATTATGGCGTCATTCCAAAATGTTCAAAAGTTATAAATTTTACGATCCAAAAATTATGCAACTTCTGGCTTTTTTTAACAGGCTGATGGCTAGAGCTATTGTCAAAGAAATTAATCAAAGACAATGCGGGAACAAGTTTTGCTTTCTATTTCTTCTTTTGCCAACATGAATATTTAAATAGCTCATGCATAGAGATCGGGCAGTAAACAATTAGTGTATGAGGCGTGCTACTAGCATGTTCGGGTCGGCACAATTTATTTGGCAGTATTTGTTGAACAACAAAGCCGACCCGAAGCAATTACTACAAAGGTATCCGGCTAACATTCAGCTCGTGCCGACCGGCAAACTCCGTTCGGCATCTGCTTTCGCTGAATTGGCATGTTGCTGTTCATTTATATCACCCTCTTCTTATTCGCTGCACGCTATTTTCCCCGAAAATTTATATATTATCTACATATTTACCACCCGTGTCGATAATTACCGACCCGAACAATTGCTAACGTATAGCGCTCTTTATAGATATAGGTACTTGTAATATTCAGCAAGTCTTCTATGCAGTATGTTGTTGAGCACTTGTTGATGGTTACGCTCCAATGTGAGGTCTCTGTGAGCTTGCAAGTACTCATCCCTGTTTACGTGAATAGTAGCCGACGTAGCTACATTAATTCCAATCTGGGCACTTTGTTCTCTGTCTGCGTCATCTAGTTGCTGGTCACTTACTGGAAAATTAATAAATGATTAATAATTGTAAGAGGTGCCGAATTTGGACAAAGAATATAATTTTAAAAGAGCCGAATCGCATTAATCACTTCCATTAACATTCAACTCATCCACTCACCCACTCAACACATTACAACTATTTTTGTACTCCGCTAAGCATTTGAAATGTCAAAACATCGAGATTAGTATTATGATATTGCTAAAGATATTTAGGTTCGCCCACCCCAAAGAAAATGAAGAATTAGTAATGGGAAGGTACTACAGCAAAAGGAACAGTAGAAAATAAATATTCATAACATTCTGTCTTCAATATAACTTAATCAATTCTAATACAATTTTCAAAAAATCTAATAAGCTTCGGTAGTCCTGGAGGGAAATCGAAGAACGAAATCGACTTTATAGCTACAAATGTTACAAAAAATATACAAAACGTAACTGTGTTGAGCAAATTGCAACACCCTAGGGACCATGAATTACTTTAAAAATAGAGAAAAACCAAAAATCCCGCGCTCACTACCAAGACAAAGCATATACAGATAACGAAATTGCAAATGAAGATCTTCCATCCTTGTCCGACTGTGAAAACGACAGGGTACACCAATTCAACAAGAAAATAGAGACATTTTTACTAAAAGGAAACAAAAAACAAACAGAAGATAAACTGAAAAAAAATATATAATAACAGAAGAAATAGAAACTCTGAAAATCGAAAAACACATTAAAAACAAGGAAAAAAAAAATTTGGCAAGAAAAGTAAAGTCTGAGTACTAATTATAAAGGACAAACATAAAAAAATAAAACAAAACATTAAAAAGAGGAGACTCGATACCATTAGCAAATTCATAATAGAAACAGGCGGAATAAAAAGGCTTCTAAAAAGATAGAAAATACCAAACCAAACAGGTCCAAAATGCCAAGACACAACTCCAAAATGCCTCAGGGACCACTGTCACACACAGGAAAGACTTAATGACGATAGCTACACAGTTTTACAAGAACCTCAACACATGAGCAAATAAAAATCACGAGACACCAATGCCTACAAATTATAAACCAGCTCAAGAAACCAGTGCCTCCAGTAAAAAAGGGAACAACTCAAATTCATCACTTTTCAGGAGAGGCAAAAAACAACTTGAATCTTTTTTTGTAATCAGTCACCCTTACTATACATATTTACCTTAAGGTGATAACGCCATGACGAGGACGACTATACCTAATATTTGTTCACACACAAAAAAGTGGTACCAATTTTATTTATTTATTGACTTACCGGTGAAAACACTATCTGAATCAGAGCTTGAATCGCCCTCTTCATCGTCTTTGATAGTAGCGGCAGAATTTTTTTCTCCTATTGTCTTTACTTTCTTTTTTACATTTACTTCCTTTGGTTTATCCTACAATTTGTTACAATATTTTAAAGTTACGTTAATATAGTTAATATAGTTTTGTCACTGTTTGGTGTTCATGGTTGGACAGGCAGTGAACCTTCAGTTTTATTTAATAAGTGATCATACTTGGAGACTGAGGCAACTAATTGAAGAGTTTTTTGCCACCGCTATTTTTAAGAAACTAAAACAATGAGATAATTATTTTTTATAGATTTGTTATTGGAGCTGAAAATATGATAGATTTTGTTAAAACGTTTTGGTTATATTATTTAATATTATTATTATTATATATGATAATGCAGTACCTGAATTGAAATAAGAGCAGAAGAATGAGGATGAGTGCTGTACCTAGAGCACAGTTAGCAAATGCGCTATTAATTTGTCCTAACCTAAACCACGATGTTCAAATTTGGTTGACCAAGTATGTCTAGTGAAAACCATTGCCTCACCAGTATTTAAATTTTACACAAAGGTCAAAACTAGCTCAACATCACAAAAATAATTCTTTAAGGCGCCACCTCTACGGGTGAGAGAATCGGGGTGATAGTCTTGCCGTGCCATCAAATTCTCGCCGCGATGATATAGCCACGCTGGGCGTGTACAGATTGCTTCATACCATTGAGGTACTATTAGTACATAGTACCTCAATGCTATTGAATCTGATAGCGCCGATAATCTAGAAATGTATAAAAAAATATGTTGGCAAAATACATAGAAGAACTATGGACAAAATACAAAGCAACAATATAAAACTCGCCCAGAATATTCTGCGTAATGAAACGACATTTTTGAATCGTTGGCATCGTAAAATAAATTACTCAAAGAACGTAGCAGTAGTTCGTCGGGCTATACCACGGCTGGTAATCTCCGAACAAAAAAGCCTGGCATTAATAGACGTATTTTGTCTATGGGTGTAACGACTCAAACTCAAAGTGACAATCGCCCCTCGTCCCTTTCCCTTTTGTCGCCCATGCAATGGACGCCATATTTGTTTGTTGTAAGTCTATCATAGTCTGTGGTTGTCTTCACCCCGCCATTACAGTTTTTTGAAGTTTTACGTTGATTTATTTCCGTAATTTATCCTCTCAAATTTAAACCTATAATAGTGTAATTACAGCGTGCAGTATGTTCCGCACTTGCTGTATTGTGAATTGCGTGAAATTAAATGAAAGGATGTTAAATTATTTCGATTTCCCAAACGTGAGATAGGACTCAAGTGGCTAGTAGTGAATTATCTGAAGAATTGTGAAACCCGAGGGCAGAGGATCTTCACAAGCGTTATGTCTGTCAAAAGCATTTTGAACAGAAATTCATCGTCACACCCAACGCAAGGACTCGTCTTCTTGTTGGCGCCTATCCCACACGGTTTTCCAATAGCGAAATCAGCAGTGGCACTCCTAGTCCTCGGTTTCAAACTATGGACACTGACAACACCACTGGTAAGTACTTCAATAATATGACTATAAAAAAATAAAAAATCTTACATATTCCTCTTACTGAAATGACAAGTGCATCATGTATACAAAAATGGGTTTCAAAACTTAATTTTCCACTGGTATTTCACACAAGCCATACATTTTAAAGAAAATAAAAAGTATCCTATATCTATTGTTCATTATAAAAACTCTTAATGTGTAATTAACATTTTATCTTGTCAGTATAATTAAGACAATAACTTGATATTATCACATAATATTTTGTAAAGCATAAACATAGTAATTATTTAGGGTTCCATACCCAAAAGGGTGCCAACAAGACCCTATTACTATGACAGCAGTCCGTCCATCAGTCCGTCTGTTACAGGGCTGTATCTTTTGAACCGTAATAGGTAGACACTTGAAATAGACTACAATGTACTGCTATATCAAAAAAATGAGTTAAAAATTGAAGGGGTATATAATAAACGAAGAATGTGTAGTGTGCAATATTGTATGGTGATACTGAACCCTTTGTCTACGAGTCTGATTCGCACTTGGAAGCTTTTTTACTTTTTAGTCATTTTGGGCAGTCGCATAAAATTAAGTATTTTGTTATGATAATAAGCTTAAATATTTCTTTACAGACAATGCTGTTTCTGATCACGCCTATGCTAAGAAAAGGCAGCATGAGAATCACACCTACTGTACCTTTGAACCTATATAGAAACAGAATGACTAAAATTGGTAAGTCACAGTTTTTATCTTATTTTTTGGTTTTTAATATAATAAGTAGGTACTTAATAATTTTTGGATGTAGTCTTTTGACAGCATTTTTGCGTAATTTTTTTGGCAATCACTCCATAATTGAAATATTATTTACAATACAATACAGGGGTGATGCTTTTCCAATATAATTGAATATTGAAGGTGTATGTTAAAGCTATCATTATAACATTCCAGTCTTTATTTCCAGATGTTAAGATAACCATCAATGGCCACTGATGATACATGATACATGATCCACCCCACCTAATAAAGGGGTTAAGGGATTAATTTTTATATTTTATTACCAAAAATATAAAATATCCAAATGGAATGATATCGTGGATGTCTATAAAACGGACTGCAATCATGCACAAATGCGATTGTTACACAAATTGAATGATGAAAACATAAATCCAGGAAAAATTAAGGTAATTATTCATGTTATTTATCAATATTTCAATGTGTTTAAAATTATGTGTTTAAAATTTTGTACTTATAATAGTCAATTTTATTGCAGGTTAAGAATTCTTTGAGTGTTCAGCAAAACAGTGGCAGCTACTCTTTCATACACTACTCAGTTTTGTAAGTATTTTGCTTGCAATTTAGTTTTCTCACCGACTGCAAGTTCTATCATTTTAAAATAAGTATACTTAAAGCATGTTACTTTTTGTTGCAGCTCATTAAGCCGATAGCAAACCAGTCAGCCCAACTTTAAGGAATATGGCAGAAATGGTATCATTTTTTGATGATTTATTTTAAATAGTGTACGTGGAGTTTCTTGCCCGTTTTCTGCATATGGACCTACGCTTTGGAGTGGGCAAATAGCTTTATATTTCTGACTGACTGACCCCTTGACAATTCAAAAGTGCCTGTAAATGGTTTAAATGAAATAAATGCTTTGAGTTTGACAGTATTGAATGTTTTTTTTATTTCCATTTTACATTCCTTTTCTAATACACACACACCTCAGGTGTATATGGCTATAGGTACACCTGTCTAGACACACAATCACAACGTCGGCTTGAAATAAAGCAGAACCTCTTTTTTGGGAGTCGGTTAAAGGCTTAAAAGGCTAGGTTCCAAAATATTCTGGGCTCGACAAACCTTGGCAAAAAGACCCGGTCTCATAACAACACGTGCAACAAAATGGGTAAAATTAAAAAAAAAACTAAACGTCACAATGATACCTTGCACAGATCGTATAGCGATTTTTCCGCTATGGGAGATTACCGTCTGATACGTAGTATCCCTATGTAGTCTGTGGGCTATACCCACGAACATTATAAATGCTAATAATGACGGCACAGGGGACGGGGTTCGTGTCACAGAGTACTTTTTTATATACGGAATAGAGGTCTATCTCAGCCACTAAAATGAGAAACGTTAAATGTGGCCCTCTGGACGCGGGTTTAGTAACTAATGCTAACACAATCTTACTTACGTACGGCAGCCAGCTTAAATATTTTTAGGGTATTTTAAAATGTGAATTACATATTCGCTTACAGTTATGTAGCTATGCGAAAAGTAATTCACATTATTAAACAATAAAACAGTAATCTTCGATTTCATTATTTATTTATTTTGAAACATTTCCTATTTAGAACTTTATAAGAATCCGTATCATCATCACACTCTCTCTTATCTATTAATATATTATTGATTTCTTTACAATAGTTATAAATAAAAATATCTCAGCAGAAAAAATTAGAGCAGAGAGCAGCTTAAATCTGCAGGACAACTTTTATTTGGCGCTTTTTACGAAATACCACTTACGTACTGTAGGCCCCCAATTATTACGCGTTGGTCATTTTTTTCTTCAAGGGGTGTGAATGTTTTATCGGAAATATTACCAAGTTCGCAATTTGTTTGATCATTACTGCGCCCGCTTGTGATAAGTACTTCATGTAAAGTTTCACAGTTGGCTCCAGGAGCGTGGACACTAGAGAGGCTGTTTACTAATAACGTCGTGAATGCTGCTTCGAATCGTTCTGGTGTAGGGTTTACGTTGCGCCACCCGTGGCGTCCATAAAAAGTTTTCTATCGGGTCTTGATTAAGATGCCGCAACCAAACTGATGTTACACCATATTTTGTTTGCATTTTTTAAAATAATAATTCAATTCCTTCTAGTGTCCATACCCAATCGTTCAATGTGGGAGAACATATTCAATGTTTGATGTTCTAGGATTAATAAATTTCATATTTTTCATCATAACTTTACATTCACTCCATGTTTTGTGATGGATAGAAGTAGGCGTTGCAGGTCCTAGAAGAGGTTTCCCATATTTCTTTTTTTTTGCCAAAACTTCCGTTTAGGGAATCAAAAACCTTGTCAAAGAATAACAGGATGTCTGTAGTCTCTTTGGCTTCTTCAGGAAGTATTCCCTTATCTGTAAAAAAATACAGTTTGTTAAATAATGATTCATGTCTGATCTGCGTCATATAACACTACAGTAAGTATTTAATATTTTTATGTCATTGCAATTATCAGAAAAGAACTAGTGATAAACGAATGTAAAGACGTTTAGGTACTGATGACATTTACCTGCTAGATAGCCCATATTCGATGCAACAGTTTGACTAAAAAGTTGTGTAGCGTTTTTGACCTTCATCCGAGGAATTTTGCTCGGGTCACAGTGGGCATCTGTCAATTTGGGCACCAATCGGATTCCTTTGTAACCTGGGTTTTCTCGGTGTAAGGCCATGATATGAGACCATTTTGCCATTTTTACTTCCCCGTCTTTTATGTATTTCAAATGTTTCGTAATCAAATTGTTGCGTATGCATTTTATCAGATGGGGTGGGTCATATAATGGTACAATGTCTTGGTTGTTTATCATGAAACTGTTGTCTCTGGGCTCTTCTCCCTTTCTCAACACCCCTTGTTTCTTGCAAAAGATATTATACACAATTCACATTATTTGTACCTTAGTCGCAAACAGTTGCTACCACAATAAGACCGGTATTTTGTAGCTCGGTAATTACAAGTTTTAACTGCTTCGCAAGTTCAGGCCCCTTGGTTGCAGCTTGTGAAAAAGTGTATGCAACAGGTTGCTTATAGTTTTTTTATTAAACCTCTTACCATAAACACCTGTGCATGATCTGCATAATCAGGTTGTGTCTCTAGGCCATTTGTGACAAACCTACGAACTTTGTCCTTTCGCTCATTGTATGTTACTTTGGGTTTGAGTAACATTTCATCAAACAGAACAATACATATTTTATGTTCTAACTTCATTTTCTCAGTAGCTTTCTTTATTTGCTGAATCATATTTTTGTTGATTCCTGGATTTATATCTGCCATATTAAGCAATTTCAGGAGAGTTTGGCGTGATGGCAAGATAAATATTTTCCTAAGAAATCTGTACCCTTTTGGGCTCTGTTTGAGGAAGGACAAAGCAATAAGTTTTTCCTTCAAAGTGAAACGACGGCCTTTGTTACCTTTCTTAAGCTCTGAATTGTAATAATGTCAAAATTTTTGATGTGCTCGGTAATTCTACGAGTGTTTTCATAAACTGGTGGATTCGCCGTAATATTTTGCAGTGCCTTGATCTTTTTTGCCTGATTTTTGACCTTGTTGCGGCACTTACTTAATTTTACTCCAAGTAAGCAAGTAAGCAAGTTTTCTATAAAGAGCATGCTCAGATTGAGTTACAGCAACGCGTTTCACCCGCCTTCTAGTTCTGATAGTTCGTTGTTGCTTTTTGCGATGCTCTGTAAGTAAATAAAACGATTATTTGGTACATAATTAAGCACTTTACTATGTTGTTTTGATGACCGAATGAGTTTTTTTACTATAAAAAATTGGGCGTAATAGTAATAAATGCATTACTTGTATTCTACTACATTTACCTATTGCAGAACAATTAAGTTTTATAAAAAAAAAGACAATATCCTGTATGTTCTATGAAGAATAGCGAAAAGTACTCAAAGGAATCTAGACGTGCAGTGGAGTAGACTTTTCGCTATTCCTATTATTTTCGCTAGAACAATTAAGTTTGAAAAAATCACCCCTTTATATTTTATCCAAAAACTAAGTGTGTATTGAAATTGTACATAGTAAATATATATATGTTGTTATAATAAATAGCATTCGTATTGAGTTATTTCGTGTAAGTAGTGCAACATTTGAAGGTATTTCAGTATTGTAATCTATATAGGTGAGTAGGTACAAAATACTTTCTAACGTTGCAGCCGTGGCAGATATTTTTATAACTCCTCATATATAATTAAATAATTGTAATTCCAATAATGTTTATTAGTATTTGAAGTTGTATAAATAACGCCGTTTAATTATTTCAAATGGCAAAATTCATAAAAGACACATTATGCGAAGATTGTTTACTAAATAAGAAAAGTAAGGAAAAATACTCTGATGGTAATTATCTTTACTTACCAAGATTTTTCTTAATTTATACATCTTCCACAGCTATTGTAGCATGTAGATGCATAGGCACAGTATCTCTGGATACTGTGTCACATCTGTGTGAAGTAATGGGTTCTGGAATGACAATTAATTTATTACTTAGTTATAAATTAATGTGTAAATACAAATAGATAATCATCAACTATGTATTACAGCCTCAGCCAATATTGAAAGTATTTAGGTCTATTAACATATGCATAACGCAATATAGTCTTATGTATTATGAACATAAACAAATTTTTACTACATAGAAACTTATAATTTTATTAGCTTCTGCCTGCACTGGGTAAAATTATATGTCTTCTAAATAGAATTGAGGACCAGAGAACAATTTAAAAAAACGGCCAAGTGAGTGTCGGCCCACGCACAATGAAGGGTTCCGTAGTTAGGAATTTATCCCAAGAACAAACTTAACACTGTAGTTGAAAAACATGTTCCCCCATACATTCCAACTGCAAATGTAAGTTTGTATGCACAATATTGATTTACCATGTTATTTTAGGATCATAGACTTTTTATCAATTTTCCTGTAATCGAACCTGTGTGTTTTTCTGTAGGTAGAACTATTTTCTGTATTATTCTCAAAATTTTAGACTCAGCAGTTTCAGAGATAAAGGGGGGGAATGGTCAATGTTCGACTATTTTCTTAAATAAATAACATAACATCACGCCTTGTTTCCCCTAAGGGTTATTAGCAAGACATTACAACACCTATTTGTAATCATACTAGCATTTGCCCGTGGCTCTGCCCACATGTGGTCCATAAACTATCTCTGAGCAAAAAATAACATTGATCCATTGCTCCATTGTTGTGTGAAAGAAGGTCCAACCAATATTTAATACACTTTAATATCACTGTCATAATATATTCCAATATTTGTATAATATTAGTCTTGAAAGGCAAACCGTTTTCTTCCGGATAAAGAAGTTATTTATCAATTCATTACCCATCCTTCCCCATAGAGCTTCCATAAGAATATAATTTAAAAAATACTAGCTGCACCCCAGTTTCAGCCGCATAAGTTTCGATCCCGTGGGAATATCGGGGTAAAAAGTATCCTATGTGTTAATCCAGGTTATAAACTATCTGTGTGCAAATTTTATCCAAACCCGTTCAGTAGTTTTAGCATGAAGAAGAGACAAACATACACACTCACAAACGAATTTATAATATTAGTGTGATTAATCTTTTGGCACCCATGATTATCAGTAATAATAGACTGACTATTCTAAATATGTATTCTTTGTGTTTATTAGATATTTTACTATAACTAACCTGGCATGTTTGTTGTTGGTACAGCTTCTTTGCTGAGTCGATTATTCCGGCACAAATATTTTGGGTTGGGTTTAGAAACGTGCTGCCTCGCTGGACGAAAAGTGAGGATATTAGGGGGTTCTAGGGGGTTTTCTGATACCTATGCAACAAACTTTTCTTGCCGGAGACGCCGTCAAAAAAAAAAAAAAAAATTACGAAAATCCTAATTTTTAGGTTAGGTTAGTGTAGGAACACAACTGCTTTTTTTTAATACATAACACATTATTGTTTACAAATAATGTGAATCCTAATTTGGAAAAAGAAAACACCACAAAGGTAAATATAGTGTAGGTTAAGATTTTATTCTACTTATTACCTACGTAGACAGAACTTAGCCTCAGAATCGACACGGGGCACCCCGACCCCACGTAGTCTTTTGGTCCCTACCCCTAGAGTGTTTTTATAAAGGCGGGAGCACACCCGGAGTCCGACTCAGTACACAGTACAAAATCATACAAACAAAATAATTTCCAGTATGGAAAATGATGCGGGACTACATCTCCCATCCACATTTGCCCTCCCCCTCTCTCTTGAACCCCCCAGAACCTTCAGAATACACATTTTCTATGACAAGACTGGTATACAAAAAAAAATATTAAAAAAAAACTATACGTTTCCGGCGGGGGGAATGAGGGGGGATGGCATACACCCTACCCCCCACCCCCTCCCCCCCAACCCCCACCCCCTATCGAGGCAGCACGTTTCTAAACTTTAACCCTTTTATGAAAAAAAAAACACTTACCTAAGCTATTTAATCATCCCGGGACGCAACACTTTCTGTTAGACATGATATGAGATGAGATAAAAATATCACAAACACAAAAGTAGTACTAATCGGGTAGTGTAGTCACATACTCAGAGTCCTGTCTCAATACGTAGATTTTAACAGTCAACACAAGCACAAAATCAGTACGGCCAGAGGAGCAGAGGCTCTACTCAACGGATTAAGGTGGAAAAAGCACTTTTAGACGATTAAAATCTAGAAAAACAGTTATAAGCTAGCAAGACGCGGAAAATGCAGTCAAACAATCCGGCGGCCAAGTTTGTTTTGTTTTAAATTTGTTGTAGTGTTGCATACAGAAATAAATTCTTGAAATTATTTTTCAGATTTTTTTATTTCGTTTTATATACTATTGAGCTTTGATCTAGGAAATATTTTCTCGTTGTATTGTTTTTATTACAAGTATGTATTTCATCGGTTAATAAGTTGCTCATGGAAATTGAGCGAGGGTTGGTCACACTGCTGTCATGCCATCTTGCGTGCCGTAGTAGAACTACCTAGTCACAAAATTATGAAAACTACCATCTCTTAAAGAGTTAGAGAGAAGTACCACGTTATAATGACACCAAATTAACACGTCAGTTTCATGTTAAAGTGTGCAATACTTTTCGTGTCCAACCATATTTTGTATACTTATACGAGAGAGATTACCCGTTTGCTACTACTAAGATTGTCAACCCTGGTTCGTGTTCAATGAACAGAAGCAGACGTTGACGTAACAACTCGATTGCATGCAAAGAGTATCATGTTAATTAAATTGAAAGGGACAAAAACGTAGCAGCATACCTCAGCTCCAGGCATATCGCGTGATTCGTTTGAATTACTCGACTTTTATTGATCTGCTTTAGGTTATAACCTGAAATTATTTCACTCCATTATCTTCCCAGCACAACATGCAAAGACTGCTGAATGGTTGTCATGGTAACTAATAAACGAGTATCGAACAGCTTTCAAAGCTTTGCTGCCAGTCGCAGATGCGTGTAGTAGACTAAAAAATGAGATTTTATTTTAGGCACGAAATAGTTTTACTTAGGAACTCCTCGGTTTTTTAAAGTTCATTCATTCGAATACGAGCTTATTGTTTTTAATTATTTTCATCATTATCACCAAATTACGTGCACTACTTTACATAGGCATTCCCAATCATCATCAAATGGACCGCTCATGTACTTCTCGCTTGTAGCGAATTCTCGCAGCTTTCACCAAGTCATCGGTCCACATTGTGGGAGGCCTAGAAACGCAACGCTGCACCTTCTGTTAAGCGGTTGCCATCCTAGAACCTTTTGCCTCTATCGGACTTCTGTTCTGCCCAACTGCCCACTGTCACTTAAGTTTACTAGTTCTCCGGGCTATTTCGGTAGCCTTGGTTCCCCAACGGATCGCTTCATTTCGAATTCGATCACGTAGGGAAACTTCAAGAATTATTCTAATCCAATCTCTAGTCTGAGGTTCCTAGAGATTAGAGATTCTTTATTTATTCTAAATTAGCTTTTGCCCACGGCTTCGCCCGAGTGTATGTGGGAGAATATCCCACGAGAACGTTTTTCTGGATTAAATGGAAACGAAGCGATGATAGCATAATTAATAGCCAAGGAAAGTGTCATTGACTCCTATCCTAGAGTTGCGCCGCCGTCAACCATAATTATTTTGTTACGTATCATTTTGAATCTGTGATATCTTTTAAAGCATTTATTGAAATGATTAATGATGTCAGGGATTTATTATTTTTTTATTAAATACCCAATTTTAAATAACATATTCTATTGGGTAAAGATTAATTGTATAGCTTCGAAAATAACAATGATTTGTAAGATAAAAATGATTACTGTGGGTCATCCTTAGAAGATGGATAGATAGAGATTTTTCGATGAACTTTTTATGATGAACTCTACAATCCTGTAAAATATTAATTTTATGTATCTCTTACGGTTTACGCGGCGCACGTCAGTAAATCTGCCAGTCGGCATGTTTTTTTCCGACATCTTCAACAATCCATCGTCATATTTAATTGAATTTACACAAAACCTAAATAAATTATACACCTTAACCTTTTTCATATTCACTCCGTCCATTGGTGAAAACCATTTGAAAAGCTGTTAAGTAGTTTTTGAGTTTTTCGCGTTTAGACAGACAGATAGACGCGGCGGGGGGACTTTGTTTTATAAGTTTTATAATTATGTAAAGAAGAACATACATTGCTCACTTACGAATAAATACATCATTATTATGGTTTAAAGAATGTGTAGTCCAGAACATTTTGTTCGTTTTTACATTATATCTGCTTCACAAAACAATTATACTCTGCCTCGTTGGGCTAGTGGTCGCAAGCGCTACTACTGAGCATGAGGTCCTGGGTTCAATTCCCGGGTCGGGCAAAGTGTTATTAGGTTTTTCTAACTGGAATTTCTCAGTAGCAGCCCGGAGTCTGGATTTGTGCCCGGTTAATGGCAATAGGCATGGCATGGCATGGCATGGCATGGGACTTAAACATAACTGGCAAAATGTGGGTGTACCTGCTACAAGAACACCTCTGCCCAACCCTTCGGGGAAACATGGCGTGATGTTATGTTATGTTATGATATTCTTTTTCAAGAGGTATAATACAGTTTTTCATGGTAAGGTCGACAAAATCGTCAATTGGCGTTTTCTTAAGAGTTTAAGGCATAACTAAGTATCACTAGAAAACTAGATTAGACCAAAACTGAACTCTACGTGTTGAAGTGCTTGATGTGAAATGCTGATTATTCTCTCTTTAAGGTCAGTTAACGTTACACTGAAGTTTGTTTTTAGCAATAAAATTGGCCAGTTTTAAATTTCTAGTAAATACTATCTTGTAATTTTTTTGCCTATCAGTACAGCGACAAATGACCAACACGCATTTTTTTATTTATAAACTAGAAAGACGTTGTCGTGTCCAGAGGAAAATGGACATCAAACTATGGGTTTCTGCACTGTAGCCCAATAGCCCTAAGATATTTACTTTAGTATCAATTTCAATTAAGTTCTGAGTTGAGCTCCACGATTACTGACAAATGCTTGCACTGACAGGACAGGTCCACTCAAATCTGTGTGGTTCTTTTCTCAAAAGACCATTTCAGACTAATCTACATGGTCCGCATATGGCCTGACCAAGATTATGTCTGGACTTTAAAAGAGACTGTGACCTCTGAGTTTGTTTCGGCCTTTCTTCTCAGAGTAGTCAGATATGAAACACCGAACTCATCTAGCTAATTTTATTTTTAAAAAGATGACGTGTAAAAGTGATTCCAATATCCTATTTACAGAATAAACAATTTAATTTAATTTAAATGGAAATACCTTTTCTTTTTTCTAGGGAACCTTTCCTACCTAATTCGACTTTTGCCAATTGTTGGGAACTCAACTCGCTAATGTCCCACCGTGTCCATTTGAGCACGGCAAACTAACTTAAGAAAAATTTCCTGGAGCCAATAGTATACGCTAAAATGGATAGAGCTTTTCCTATTTATTTTTCCTTATGCCTATCTATATCTTATCGATACAGGGAGGTTCGTCACTGTTTCTAAGATGGCATATAGGAAGCTATGTTTTAAATAGAACGGTGATAGGCTTAAAAACTGATGTTTGCAAGGCCCAGAATTAATTAAGTTTTAATTAATTGATGGAATACCGGAATTTAATTATTAGGTACTTAATAACTCACATTTAGAGCTCTGTAGCTCCTTACTGACTAACAATCGAAAAAAGTCGTCTTATCACCAAATATTGCCCGTGAAGAGATATTTAATAATAATAATAAACATTTTTATTTCAGATTAAAATCCATAATTACATACTACTAATCCATACACACACGTTTAAAAACGAATGCACATCGAATAAAATAAAATAAACTATCATCATTCCATTGGCATATATTTTACGTTATTAGGGAGGGTCCAGCAGGTTTAACATCGAAAAAAAATATTAAAAGACTTTTAATATTTTTTTTCTTAAATTTATAAAGGTGCAAAGCACAGAATAATTGAAATTTTATTGAATGTAGATAATAAATAAAAACTAGAATTTAAATAATACTTAATTACTCAAATTTAGAGCTATCTCCTAACGTACTAACAATCGAGGAAAGTAGTCATAATAAGAAATATTCTCCTTGAACAGATCAAACCATTTTGGTAGACATTGAATGTCATTGTAGGGTGACAAACACAACGAGTAAGTTGGACAAATCAGACTTTGTGTCAGATATCAAGTGCTAATTTATCGGTATTATTTCCATTAGATTATAAACTGTCGAAAAAATATGAACTGGGTGAAATGGGTTAGGTTAGATTAGAACTGTGAACAAATAGCTTCTATTATTGAAGCCATAGGGAACGTCCTTAGTTCTCAAATTTTACTCAATGACGTTGTCGCTGTATATAGAGTGCTTGATGCTCATCAACAGAGCACAAGGCCGAATTACCTGTCGTGCCCTTTGAGGTTTTCTGCAGCCGCAGCAGCAGCACCAGCACAGCACGCCGAGCCAGGAAGATGGGATGTCGCAAGAGTATCGGCGCAGGATGCATCCCACACTAAAGGCCTCCTTCCATGGAGATAAAGACATACCGTCCGGTCTCTTACCATTGGGTTCTAATATAGCTGGAACGCCGGCAGTGACAAGAGCTCGTCGGATGATGTCGTTAATGTTCGCGTGTCGCGGTAAGCGTCTACTCAAAACACATTTGGTAATAAACTTGAAAAAAAAAAACATAAAATGAAAAAAAAAACGCACGCCGAAGCTAAGGCCGTTCATACATAACATACATAATCAGCCTAAAAGTTTCTACTGCTGGGAATGGAATGGCTATCACGCAGGTTGGTAGATGTGACATGTTTTCGAATTCTTGGCTCTAGGACATGCTGGTTTCCTCACGATGTTTTCCTTCACCGTTTTGAGGCCGTTAAATTTATATAATTGATATGGGTCACACGGGGTAAGTCCCGTGGCCACGAGCTACACGACACCCGTCTTGCGACAGCGACTACGGAGAAAACAAATGAAATTAGTTTTTTAGAGCGTGCCACGCGACGGCAACGGAGCATCGGACGGAAACAGGAGACGCGTGCGTGTGTTGTTTGACGCATAGCTGGGTGTGAACCACCACCACTTTAAACAGTATTATTTTGATGTTACTTCAGTGCGAGAAAGAACTGAAGCTATACAGGACGTCTAGCTCCATCTCTTTCCCACGCTCATGTAAGATTAAAATAATACTGCTAAAAGAGGTGGTGGTAGGGCCCCAGGTCGCATCGCTTGAAGCCGTGAACGATGCGTTCAAACAGAAAGAGACGAATTAACAAACGTAAATGAGTAAATATTAAGGCTCCCACAAACAGCGCGACACGACTCTAATAAAACAATTTCTAAGAAAATTTCACGGTAGAACAATTACCGGTGTCGCGTCACGGGACAAGTCATGCCAGTCTGCACGAACCTTTATTTGACGAAATTTTGTCCATGCCATAGTCTGATGCTGCGTATAGGTAGTTTGTTTAGATTTTGTAAGTCTTCGTTTTAAGTCCATTAGTTTACGCTTGGTCTTAAAGTTTAACTAGGATATTAAAATTATGCTGTATTACCTACGATTGTCATAAAGGTACGATGGGTCTGCCATGTGTTTTATATAAAACTAGCGTTTTCCAGCGGTTTCACCCGCGTGCATGTCGGAAATTATCCCACGAGAACGTACTACCGGGACCAAAAGTATCCTAATCCAGTTTAAGGTCTCGTGTGCCAAATTTCATCCAAATCCGTTCGGCCGTTTTAGCGTGAAAGCGTAACAAACAAACTCACTTTCGCAATAATAACAATAGTTTACCTCATTGACATGTGTTCCCGTTTTCTATTAATAGAGGAGTATAGAACAGTCTTTGTTTCCTTTGTACTTCGAAAACACTGGAAAAGTTATTTTAAGAATAAGAAATAACAGCCATTTTAATTTGAACTGACACATCGGAGATTTATTTTAGTATTCTTTAATTTTAATTAATAATAAACGAAGTATTATATTATTATTAGTATTATTTATTTTAGTTTTTTTTTTTCTTTTACAAGGGCGGCCTAAAATATATGTTTACGTTGTTGGAAACCATACTGGTTTAACTTACCGGTAACATCACTACACTGTTTTTCAGTGCTTGTCAACTAGGGGCAGGAGGCTAAAGATTTGGTATATCAGCTCGCAGCAGCAGTCAATTAGAACTACTGGCCTTTTCCTTCACCAGTTTTTTTTTAGGCCACTGACCTCTGTTGACGTTGGCAGTGTCACAGCTCAACTCTGGGCCGATGCCAGACTTTCGACAATGCTTATCCCAAAATAACTACTGTCGAAAGTTTATACGACATTTTTCTGTTGTAAAATGTTAAAGACTTGGACCGCAATCCATCAAACCTGAACATTACTTCAATACAGTCACCAAAACATATGAAACAGTTTGGAATTTTATTCCTAACATTTTGTCACTTCAGCCAATACAAACTTTTATTAAACCTGAAAGTCGTTTCGGATGGCCTGTCAATGAATTTTGTAAACAGAAGCATAGGGTTGGATAAAAAAACTTACGAATAAAGTTTAAAAAGTTTATTCAATAAAAAAGAATTATGTATATGAAGAACGTACATAACATCAATACACACGATAATGCAAATATAATGGAATAAACAAGACCACTCTTCAGGATGCATTCCGTAACAGTTCAACTCAAACTTACCAACTTTATTCTTAAGATAGCGTTCGTTTCCTGTGCTCCCCGCTCCGTAAGTTCTATAAATAAGTCCCCGATGTTTAGACAATAGAGAATTTTATGTCCTGTTGGTCCCAACTCGATTTGTTCGTATATTGGATGAGGAATTCCATTAATATAAATATAAGTTCCCCTTTGTATTTACACAATGAATAAAAACATGACTTTCATCAAAGAATATTCAAACAAATGACGGAAGTGATCCTTACAAACATAAGCATTATAATATAAGTTTGACTAGAATCAAGTTACACTCTGGCAGAATAGTAATATTACAACATATTTATACAATAACGCAAAAGATTACGCATAATATTTATATTATTTATATTAAAAAAACGCTATTTTATAACACGATGTACGTTAACTTCGTTAATCCTATAAGTCCGAGGCGAATACATAAAGTTTAAATACGTTTTTCACATAAATATATTGCAAGCCGGTAATAAAAAATGTCGCAATAAAGATTATTTTTTCCGTCGATTATAAGATTAACAAGGCGTACTAATATAAACGTCATGGCGCGTAATTAAACTCAAGGTAACAGAATCAGTCAAGAGTCGTCTAAAAGCTGAAACTGACGGTGTGTATATATGCTAGTGATGCGAATCCAACCAAGTCTCTAGCTCGAGTTATTCGGATGAGTTCATTGCAGCTCGTGATCGAAACCGATTTCTTCGAAGAGTTTCGTAGTTTTCGAAACCAATCTGGTGTAAGAGCAGACTACATCAAGTATGAACGACTCAGAGATCGACTCGAAGCGAAATTTTCAGGCATCGATCATTTATCTGAAGTTCATATCTTTTCGAAAATAAGTTTGTAGATAATTTGTCCACAGCATGGCTTTATTTTGATAACTGGATTAAATGACGATTAGAATCAGCTGGTAATTTTAAGTATATCACCGATTTAATTTTATACAAAACTCTATTCTGACTTATCGAACAATTTTGCAAACAACTTCGAATGGCAATACGTCATCCGGGCCGCATCACTTAGTCTTATTTTTGTAGAATACATTATTATGGAAGACTTGAACATAGTTACAGCTATTGGTCATTTGAGCACTGTTCAGTAAAGATTTGAGGAAGCTTTCCCACGACGGAAGATGTCGCGTGGCAATGATTCGCTTGAAGCGTCATCGGCCGATGATGGTGGGTTCATCAGCCATAGCCAGCTCATCTGTTGCTGCTTTGTCGCCTTTCCTCTTGCGGGAGTACCAGAGGAAAGAAGCAGCAGCAAAGAGGTTGACAAGAACCACGAACCAGGCCAAAAAGAAGCTGATGTTATAACTGTGGAAAAAGAGGAAATTAGTGTGACGTCAACTGATAAAAGATTTAAAAAATAAGAATCATAGCCACGATGTGCTTAAAATGTCTGTACAAAATTCTACAATGGAATGCTTTCAAAGCAAAATGATAATGCTCACATAAACAATGAACGATGTTAGCCGCACTTAACATGCATTGGTCCAATCGTATACAAACGTCGATCAAAGTAGTTAGTAATACGTCAAAAACATATCATTGTAAACAGAACCAAATAGAATTTTGCAATAACACATGAATGGTATTCATTCGAAGCTTAGAGAATTTTGAAACTGATGTCCGAATGATGTTGAAAGGAAAACCACATTAACAAATTGTTCGCAGGAATTTTATACTAATTACTACTAATTACTTTGAAATACATAAGAAGAACAAGCATGCTAATATTTGACTAATTTGCAATTTGAATGTAATTATTTAGTTCAATGTTTCAATGTGTGATCTAACAAACTAACCAAAACCCTGAAAATGTATTTGTACGTCGGAAACGGCAGAATATTATGAACTTTTAAAACTATGTAACATCTCTGTAACAATAATATTATCACAAATAAATGGACTATTACAAAACAAAATAATTCATTAGACTCTAATAACTATTGAAAGATTATTATGGTACTTAAACACACGAATGAAAATATTTATTTATTATACACATTATCCTGTAATGCACACTTATTAACAGGTAACCACAGCTTACAATAATTAGTGGTCGATAACAATATGGGTTATAAACTCTAATACTTACTAATGGTAGGCCTTTTCGGGGTAGACAAATTTCACGTTTTTCTTCATATGATCTACTGAAGTCATCATTACTTGCACCACCACAAATGTGCATGAGGCTGCAAAAAGTATAGTAGTATTTGCTATTAATTCATATTTTATTAATCAGGGTTTTAGCATCTGCAGTTTGTCAGTAGCAGCCCGGTGTCTGGATTTGTGCCCAGTTGATGGCAATAGGCTCGCCCCATATTGCATGTGACTCAAAAATAACTGGCGAAAATTGGGTGTACTATAGATGCACCTCGGCCTAACCCTTCGGGGAAAACAGGCGTGATGGTAACGTATATGCTATTGGCCATTAAACATCATCAAAATAATATAAAGCCAAAAGAGAGGTATCAAAACTAACGGAATCTGGTAATATATTATTCAATACTCTCGGCAAAGTTTCGGTCACGGCGGCGGCGGCCAATCGCAACGGAGATTAGCAAAGTACACAGGTGTTATTACATTGCACAAGAATGTGCGCTAGCACAAGTGCACTCCCTCTTCTCTCACCCTCATAGTCCGATGGGATGGCAATCCGACACGACCGGGGAGAGATCAGGCGCAGGACACACTATTAACTTCTAAACTTCAGGCTGCTACTGAGAAATGTCTGATGGAAAACCCCATTATTACTTGCAAAACAGAAGATCTAAAAATTTGCAATAATAATATCAATATTTGTTTGAACAACCTATCTGATCCATATTTTAAAGTAAATCAATTAACTGAACAAATATATTCTGAAATACTTACTGCTTATGAAGTGTATGCCCGCGGCAAGACGCTTGAACATGTATCGAGGGTTGTGGAAAGTGTATACGGAGAAACCACAACCCATCACCATGACGAACAGGCTGATGATACCGAACGATATCATGGTCCTTACGTAATCTAAAAAAAGAAAAATATGTAAGTCAATGTAATCACTACTTTAGATAAATTCAAGTTAAATAAGTACAAATTATATCTGCCAGTAGAGTACAAAAAGAATAAAACAGAGACTATTAATTATTGAAGGAGGAGTTATATATTCGCAGATCGCAGGTCTTCAAAAATAATATTGGGTCCCCCCACCTATGAAATTGGCGTTTTTTTCTCACAAATCCTCGTCACTTCTACGATTTAAAATATTCATCAATTGCATGATATTATATCGAATAATGACCATCATAGACATCTACCGATTGTAAAAAAACCTTATAACTTATAGTTTTCTAAACATAAAAAATACCTTAAAAATGACTCCGCTTTTTGTTAGCATTAATGACCACTATTTGTCCAAAACTTGTTTTTATCGCATAATCTAAGTGGCATACGTTATCATAGTTTTTAAACATTAGTGCATAAAAGTTTTAAAACACTAGTGTTCATGGTTGTTAAATAAATTAAGAAAATGTTAGTATGAAAAATGCAACTTCTTTAAAACTCTCCATACAAAACGCCAATTTCATAGGTGGGGGATCCAATATATAAATTATTTAAGGAAGGGGAGCCCAGAGGGTTTTTTAGCAAGCACAATGCAGGGTGAAAAGTGGGTGCGGCATGACAAGAGAACACCGAAAATATATTTAAAAAGTCTTAGATAAGAACGCCCTGTGGTCAGGAGTCCACTTTCGGATTTCTGAATTGGGCCAAAAATAAAGTGATCTTCAGAGCCTTTTATTTTGGTATGATCGTGTGCGGCCTAACTCGTATTGCAAATGCTTGCTCAAAAACCCTCTGGGATCCCCTACCACTAGATATTATTCCTTTAAAGGATTTCAAACAATTTGATAGGCACTGATCATTGTCGACTGTAATAAATTGTTCAATTTCAGCGACTTTTAGATAGGACCCAAGTTACATAGGACGTTACCTACGCAACAGTATTGGTTACGAGTATTTGACACGTACCCATTTTTAGCGTGGATCAAAATTCAATATAACAAACACAATACTTATAATTTCATGGCATAGCGTGGAACATGTACGATTTTATATCTGGTTACAAAAGACTTGGCCTTATTTGTCACCTGATACGGTTAAGAAACAGAAGTGAAAAATTTAAGGGGGTTGTATCGTTTTGTATTGTTTGGTTACTACACCCGGACATTTTAATCAAAACGTTAGAAAACATTTTGATATATTGGACATTCCTTGCAATGAACTTTTATAGACTTCAGTTGTTGTTACTTTTTTATTGTATTATATTAAGTGACAAGTCCTTTGCTTATAAACAATAATATATAAAAGAGAAAAATCTACTTACTAGCTATATTTACATCATAAGCTAAGTCAAGTGGGCGGCCGTGCTCCATGACAGGCTGGGCCAAATAATTGGTGCAACCTGCAAAGAGAATAACAACAATTAATAACACTATCATTAACAACTAATGACTATCAGTTGGTACTAGGCCGCATGTCGCAGCTTGGCACGGCAAATACACTTGTATAGTTGCACTTGTTAGTATGCTGAAACCTTTTGCGGTATACTCAGGTCCCCTTGTGTCGAAATCAATGAAATGTGAGTGCTAAGTGTATGAAAAAAAGATTCAAAATCATTTCTGCTTACAAAAATCCTTTGCCATGCCACGCCACGCCGTGCCATCAACTAGTGCGGTAAATATTCATTTGAACATACAATTTATTCATAAAAATATAATTACTAATCCTGATCATGAGAAAAATAAATTATCTTTAATTATAAAATCTCGTAGAAATAATCTCATATATTATGGTCTCGACAGACTAAAAATCTCGCAGGTATTTAATTTAGGAAATTAAAAAAATATTGAAAAATGGACCAAAGCAATTACAGGCAAAACGATTTTCATCAAAAAGTAATTTCAATTTACACTCACTTGTACATTTCAGTGTAAATGGAAAAGCAATTTAGCCCATTAATAAATATTTTGGAGTTTCATAAAAAGGAACTAAAAGCATTTAAGGGGCATTTATCAGCCGTATTTTCCGAGATGAAGCAGTGAATATTGTTATCATCTTAGCTTCCATCCGTTTGTTTGAATTAAACTCGAGAAAGATGTTGGCTACCATAAAAATGGAAAATTTAATTTTACTTGGAAAGCTCTTAGAGGTTTTATGCTGGCACTTGGTGGTATTGCGACTCAAAAAAGCGAGCAGTGAAAGTATTCAGTACTAAAGTGAATTGAAAAATTGTTGTTATTTTAGAAAAAAAAATAGTAGTCCTAATCCGAAGGAGTGTTGGCAGACCAATAGCCAGGTGAGCGCACGACCTATAGAAGATCGCGGAGAAGGCCGGGATGAGATTCACACAGACCAGAGAAGCATGGAACAAAAGGGAGGAGGCCTATATTATACTCAGCTGTAGTTGGAACAAGGCAGTCAATGATGATGATGAGGAATCCTAATTTTATCCTAATTTTAACAGCCATGTGCTGGTCAATCGTACTAATATAATCTGCTTTTAAGAGTTTCGTACGAACGTGTTAACAAGGGGTCTACACCAGCACGTAGTCCATAGTTCCAACCGAAGTTACGGTTGTTTCCATTTCCATTATCACTTACGGACATAAATTAGCTCTGGGCCCGAACTAATAATGAATGTCAATACATTTTGACAGTTGTCCCTACTCCCCAAGTGTTTTCCCCGTCCGAAAAAAATAGTTTTACACTTGTTTTGATGGATCAACTACTTTCGGACGGGCCCGTATTTTCATTGATGAACTTAGAGAGTAGGAGAGGCTTGCAGGACCGAATCACTCAGAATACGCTGTCTGTATGCCTGCCCGTCTATCTGTCCGGCTGTCTTTTTACGGTATTGTATTGTATATTGTGCTGGTATCCGCAACTTTCCGTTCATGTGCCCATTATTTGTACGGCTTTTCATTTTATTTAACAGACTACTACGTTAATACCGCTTCTATCATGGCAAATACTAAAATAAGGTAAACTAATGTAGTTTTGGTGGTACAGAATTGGCCTTGGTTGGTTTATATATTCATAATTCCTGTTTTGCAGCATAAGCGATCTTAATGGTACATGCGTCATGACAAGAATGTAAGTCTGTTCAACGTCTCAACATATTTGCAAGCAAACCCATGGCAAAACATTAACACCGTAACTTGGAAATCTGTTTCGTTATTTGGACAGAGATTAGCTTATTTTGATTAGTTTTAAAATTCGTTCCTCTAAAAAGCATCGCATTTTGTCGTTTGCGATTTTGTGTTCAATTTAATTTCGTGCCAGAAGAACCAATTTTAGGTAACAACATTTTTGTACAAAAGCCGAGTTTTTATGTTTGAAATTTTTATAGAGATTAATTTCATGATCACCACATTTGATTTATTGGCCAATAACAGTTTTCAATATTTTGTATTGAATCAAGATATTGTTTGTTTTGCACTAAAAATACTCCTACCAAACCACTCGTTATTGTTATTTCAATAGTTTTAGTTTTAAAAACACCTCAGATTATTGTGCTAGAGGTCTTGGTATCTTTAAAAATGGACCATCCATAAGATACCCTTTCGTGCCTCGGAAAGCACGTTAAGCTGTTGGTCCCGGCTGTCATTAATAGATCTTTGACAGTCGTTACGGGTAGTCAGAAGCCCGAAAGTCTGACAACCAGTCTTGCCAAGGGGTAACGTGTTGCACAGTAATTGGGTTGTGGAGGTCAGATAGGTTGGCGCTCCATGTAAAATTCTGGTATTCAGTTACATCCGGTTAGACTGGAAGTCGACCAACATAATAGGAAAAAGACTATAGGCAGAATGATTCAATATTTAAAAATGGGAGTTTCTAGGTACTAATTTTTAAAGTACTTAACTATCAAACCCAAAATTAAATAATTATACCAAATATTTTGTAAGAATGTATTTTAGACATGGAAATAATAAAGTAAGTTCTCCATCGTCCACCGTTCCACCGTTCTCCACCACGCGGGCCCAGTGCGGATTGGTAGATGTCACATGTTTTCTAATTTGTTGGTTCTAGGACACGCTGGTTTTCTCACGATGTTTTTCCTTTACCGTTTTGATAGCAGTGGTGATGAAATAATAAACACAAAGTAAATCGCGTGTCAGTTTATAATAAGTCCCGGTCATTACCATTGGGCTACCACTTCTCCAGTTTAAAGTTCACCAAAATCTAACTAAACATTTTATATGGTAAGCATCTAAAGCTATTTCGCTATAGTAGGTCATTAACTACTAGTGCGGTACCCGTGGATGTTTTACGTTGCCTACTACCGGACATTTGCTGCTTATCGCGCCCCTACCGGTTTATGGGTGCCTGGTACAAGCTGCCGGATAAGCCGGGATCGTACGTGGTTTATCGCACTGCGGCAAGAAATTTAATACCTGTGGAGTTTACAATGACCGTAGATGTGAAAAAAAAAGAAAAAAGAACAAGAATATTAACATTATTTGAGTAAATTATATCATTTATTTATTTTGAGATCAGTTAAAGGTACATACGAATTATCTGCTACTGACATATAGTTCATCTTACTGTTACTTTTACTGATTATAATAATGTTTCTTGAACAGGTCCATAGGGGCGATATGCCTGGGGTTAATGTGGCTGATCTTCCACTTGTTCCACCTGCTTCTTGACGCGTATGAGCGCTCAGCTACACTCAGCGCGCACTTATGAAACGTCAGAAGCTCGGTTCCAATTGGTCATTTCCTATGGAGAAGAGCCGGCAAGAAACTCCACGGTTACTCTATGTTTTCAAATTACAGTGTTAATAGGTATGAGAGAACAGGGTAGGCGTATCAACAAGTACCAGGTACTTAGGAAAATCGAAAATGATCCACAAATCTACAGTCTGTTAAGTCTACAACGTTCTTACATTCACAAAATCTAAAGGAAAATAATCTGCATAAAAGATAAATAAATAAGTAAAGTGTGACCATCTCATCAAATAGATATAAAATAAATCTTCTGTTAGATAGGTAAAGATTGCTGAATTTTTTAAATAATTTTAGAAAACTTTAGGTAAGTTTCAAAATACAAAATACATTATTTACCATGTGCCTGTATGTAGGTCAATATTCACATAATGCAGAAATTGGCATGGTACTGTAGAGGCTTTACTTCGTATGGTTTTAGAATAAAATCTTAGTGTGTTCAAATTGTTGGCACGTAAAAGAGACAAACATTGAGCTTGTAATTAGAATAGTAGAAAAAGGAGACATTCGCCCCGTGGGCTGTCAAAATTGATTGATTGAATTCTTAAACCAATAAAGTTAACGGTTTTACCGTAAGAAGCCTTTTATTGATATCGTCCCGGTACAGTAGACTAACATAAGTGTCTACAGTACAGTCAAGCGTATGTCCATGTCCATGGTGACAGTGCATTTATTTCGTAGCAGTAAAGGTCAAGCGCATGTCCATGTCCATGGTAACAGTGCCTTTATTTCGTAGCAGTAAAGGTGATAAACGTTCAAGCTGTTGCTACTAACGTGCAGTTATGAATACTTGGCAAAATCTACTTCTACAAATTATTTTATTTCAGGTTTTTCCAGCTGCTGCTTAACCTCGTGGGTTACTCAACCGTGTTGCTACTTATGTTCATACTGTACAAGTATTTGGAAAAAATCAACTACTTTGATAAGCTAAGTGAGTAACTCATGCCAAACTGCTAATTAGTACTGTGACGTTTGTTTTAACGCGTTCATTAGTTACGCTCTATCTGTGACTTTTTTCTCTTAATTAATATTATCCTAGCATGTTGAATACATTGTGTTGGAGAGTTTAATCGTCTTGACTACCTAAGTCTGCATAATTTATGAAACCAAAATAGATTTGATGTATTCCCCAGTCACATTTAGCATTCAATTTTATCGATAACAAGTGTAATTTTTCTTAGATATTACTGACATCGGTGAAGGAAAACATCGTGAGGAAACCTGGACTGAAATCACCAACCCGTCTTGAGCAAGCGTGATGATCAATGCTCGTGTCTTCTCTGTATGAGAAGAGGCCTTAGCCCTGCAGTGGGACAGTAATAGACTGGTATTTTATTAAGTGTAATTTTAATCAACAAACGATTGCTATTAAATTTTCCGTTTGAATTCTATTGGTTACGAGACAAGTAATTAATGTCAAAAGATTAGATCTCAGAGTTAAATTGTTGTGGCTCAGACTCGCATGATTTATGTATTTTGCGATAGCTGTCTTCAGTTACATTAATCAACGTTTAACGAGTTGATTCTTTATTTAATAATCTCATTTGTTATACTTTAATAGTTTCAAAACTGTTAAATTTTTTATTGGTGATTCAGATAAGAAGTATCATTTGATATAGCATCTCGTGGAAATCTGGCTCATGATAGTCATGATCGATCCTAAAGATAATCTGCATCATAAAATTGCATGTGTTAGTAGTAGTAATAAAACTGAAATCACCAACCCGTCTGTCAACTGTGGTGTTTATATTGTAGATACTAGAACTTGAGGATTACCAGACTTTAATGAGCTGAAGAGAAATGGTGGTGCTATTTAAATCCTATTTCAGTAACAGTAAGTACTTATGTTTCAATGTGCCAAGCGCTTTGATCGACTGGGCGATATAAAAAATTATCTAATGACTCACTGAATTACCCCAATACCTTCTAGTCATGCTTATTTTAGTTAGAAAATTTTCCAAATGCTTTTCAATCAACTTTGGGTAGGTGAGTTGTTTTATAATTATATAAAATAACTCTAGCCTATTATTGTCCCACTACAGGGCCTCTTCTCATACAGAGAAGGCACGAGCACTGATTACCACGCTTGCTTATGTCGAATTGGTGATTTTAGACTTATATAAATAAGTCTAGGTTTCCTCACCATGTTTTCCCCCCCGACCCTTGCCCGTTGATGCGCCAGCCCGCGTCGATGCTGAGCCAGTAGCTTTTCTAATTCCCCAATCAATAATAATGAATTATCTTTGATCCAGCCTGTACTAACTTGCTGTCCTCCCCCCCAGCGACGCCCTAAGCCGAGGTCCGTAGCCCACAGGGGGTGCCCTTAGCGAGCGCTTGCCTAGTTTTGATTAGAATAGTTTGGCCCCTGGCTGGAGGCTTTGAGTTTAGTAGCTTAAGGCAGCCGCAGGATTGTCTGGTTAAGTAGTCATCACCTCAGAGGTGAGCTACGAGATGCCATAGTCAAAAACAAAAAAAAAAACACCATGTTTTCCTTCACCGATCGCGAAGTTAGTTACTAATTACAGATTATATATTAAATTTTATAGAATCGGTTGATGACTAAGTGTAACATCGACGATAGCATTGGTCAACCTTAGAAAATCAGACCTGGGGCCTATTTTTAACCGACTTCAAAAAAAGGAGAAGTAGGTTCTCAATTCGACAATATGTTTTTTTTTTTTATGTTTGTTTCGCGATTACTCCGCCAATTATGAATTTATTTTGATGATTCTTTTTTGTTTGGTAGGGCATACTTCAGAAATGGTTCCATATAAATTTGATGAAGGGTTTTTGAGTTAGCTTCAATAATACATATTTTTCCCACCTTGCATATGTGGATGATATTCTAATAGTTCCTGTCACTGTAATTTACTTGGTATTAAATTTTTTGTGGGAGTTTTGTATAGATACCACAACTAAAAAGTGAAACATATGTAACTACTCTGTCAGTGTGTCACTCTACATAAACTCTTTAGCCGAATTACTTCATGTAATTTAAACATTTGCTTTATATTTGAAAATTGAAGAGAGCAGAGCGACTTGCAAAAGGGAATGAAAGAGTGGTTACGTCAAATAGGCGCTAGGTGTAATACAAGGTCCCGACGTGACCGATAGAAGGCACTATTGGTATAGATCAAATGCAGATTACGATGCGGCAATCTAGGCCCAGTAGTGAATGCCATAAGAAAATGCCTCACAGGATAAGGACAAGAGAAATCAAATGAATGTTTGAAAATTAGGAGTTCTTCAAACAATTAGCGTTGTCCATAAATAGATTAACAAAAAGCAAGCTTATTTTTATCCTAAGCTAATCTAGGTCACAGGATGTAGGTACCCACAACTACTATAACAGCTAACAAGACAGTAATATACCTATTTCGTTGAAACTGTACTTGTATGAAGTCTGGCACTTTTGTGGCTCTCCCAACATGTTTGAGCTATAAAATATGATGAATTATAAACGGCAGCGCCACTAGTTTTTATTTTGATAAAATGTTTACAAACATAACGTTTCATTCGCGACATGCTCTGATAAAAAAACTTAACAAACACACGCTTTTATCTCTATTTACTTTAATTATTTAATTAGCTGGTAGTTTAGTTACTCAAGGGTTTCATTATTGTCTTGGTTCCATTCCTAGATCTAATCAGTTTACTAGTAAATTTTATTTGCATTATCATCAATGGACCAGTTCGATATAGGCTTCTCCTGTTGCACGCCATTCTAATTGATTTTCGGCAACTCTCATCCAGCTGCAACCAGCCGCCCTGCGAAGATCGTTTCATTTTTTAACCTTACGTTTGCCGATTCGCGGTCTCCACTCAACAAAACGTCTACCCCAATGGCCATAAATTCTACGGCTAACCTATATTGCCACTTGAGCTTGCTTATTCTGTAAGCTATGTCGGCAACTTTGATTCTCTGACACATTACCTCGTTCCGGATTCAATCTCTCAGAGACATTCCAAGCATAGCTCGTTGAGTGACCTCGAATATTTCAAAACGTTTACATTTGCCAAAACATTTAGCCATGTTGGTAAACAATAAAAGAAAGTCAGATCCAAATGAAACTGGCAACGAACCATATTCTGTATATGAGTTTTTTCAAGCTATACTTACCTAGATCCTATATAACATTTATAAACAATGTGTTGAATTACTAATGAACGAGGTTGATGCCAAGATATGCATGTGGAACGCGATAATGCAATCGAGGGAGGATCCAGCGTGACGCATAAGTACTACAAGTAGTAGTTTTTAGTAGTATTATAAATTATTGCTTTATTAATTTGTCAATTGAATTTTTTGTGGGATTTATTTATGTCCGTAGGTGTGTCCATCTGGGCATCAGGAATCACAGCGGGCCCCATCAGAATAAAAGCGCTTCTGTTTTTATTGTTTTATGTAGTTGAATATAATTATTCAATAACTTATACAAAAAATACACATATTATAATACTTAGATAATATGCAAAAGAAAAAAAAATTATATACCCTAACCCAACAACAGAGCCGCTGATGCAAATATTCCTTATTTTAAATTTAACCAAAATCCCAGTAGTCAATTTAAACCGAAACCTTATTGGTCTCAAATATTATCTAAAGCGGTGGCGGAGAGACGATTGGCTTTAACGTACTTTAGAAAAAACCCAACTCCAGATAACTTACAAAAATTACAAGACAAAACTCGAGAAGCTCAAAAACTAACCAGAGGTGCTCGTGATGAGGGATTCCGTAAATTTTGTTCTTCAGTGGACGAGGTCACTTCGGTTAGTGTTATGTGGCGACGCATGCGCTGGTTGAAGGGATACCGTTCACCTGGTCTCCGTGTGGACGAGACGATAGCTGAACAAGTTCTTTTTAATTTAGCTCCTGATTTTGCATGTCCCCCATTACCAAAATTTTGTTCTCAAAATCGTATGTTGGAAGTTGCTATTACAAGACAGGAACTTGACAAATGTGTTAAATCTAAAGATACCGCACCGGGTTGCGATGATATTTCCTTTTCAATGATTAAAAATCTTCCGGACCTTGCAAAAAATATTTTGATACAACTTTATAATTTATTTTTTACTTTAAATTTCGTCCCTGAGCAATGGCGCCAAGTCCGCATAGTACCAATCCCCAAACCAGGTCGAGATTTGACTTCCGCTTCCGCAATTAGACCTATTTCGTTAATGTCCTGTTTATGTAAAATTTTTCATTCCGTTATCAATAAAAGAATTGAGTGGTATTTAGAAAGTGGAGAATTTTTTGCTGAAGAGACTGTAGGCTTCAGGAAAGCGCGCTCATGTTTAGATAACTTAAATTTACTAACCTCAAAAATACAAATTGGTTTCTCCAAAAAGCTTGTCACGATCGGATGTTTCCTTGATATTGATAACGCTTACAACAACGTTGACGTCACTACTCTTCTGTTAACCTTGGACCAACTTGGTGTGGGAGCACAATACTGTGGATATCTATGGGAGTTTCTTAAGGAAAGATATTTAACGATTAATGGCATGGATAGTACAGTCACTAGAATTGCCAGAAGGGGCTTAGCACAAGGCGACCCCTTGTCGCCACTGCTATTTAATATTGCGACCATTCATATTTGTAAAGCAATACCTAGCTCCGTATCTATCTCGCAGTACGCCGATGACTATGTACTTTATGTGTCTTCTCGTAACTCCGATCAAGCCGCCGCTGAATTACAGGAAGCGTTGGATATCTTATGTAGTCAACTTGATACCCTAAATTTAAATATATCACCAAATAAGAGTAAAATTTGCATTTTTAACAGAGGGTTTAGGAGACTTTCGGTTGACTTATCAATTAGATGTAATAGATTGGAGGTTGTTGACACGGTTCGATACCTTGGTATGTGGTTGGACCGTTCTCTCAGGTGGGGAAAGCATATCAATGAAGTTTGCCAAAAAGTCCTAAAATTCATTAAAATTATTAAAGTGTTAGCCGGTTCAACTTGGGGTGTGCACCCAAAATATCTCAGAAAACTTTATATATCTTTAATTAGAAGCCGTATTGACTATGGAAGCTTTTTCTATGACAACAGTGCAAAAACTCACTTGGAAAAATTAAATAAACTACAGAACCAAGTTATGAGAGTAGTGGGTAGTTTTATTAAAACTACACCCATTCACGTGATGGAGAGCGAGTTATGCCTACAACCGTTATATCTTCGTCGACGATTCTTGGCTAGCAAATTTTGGCTTAAAACGAAAGCCTTGCAGGTAAATATTGGAGGTATCAACTTACTTTCCGAGCTATCCACATTGTGTAATAATTTTCCATATTGGCAAAACAAAAGAATCCCCTTGTTAATCTTGGTTCATGACTCACTACACACTTTAAAAGTACATTGCAGTCATAAATTAGATATGTTTTCCCTGAACACATGGGTTAGTATTCTGGATAACAACAGTTTTATAAAACACGACTTAAGTTTTATGACCACACCAAAAAGGCAATACAATCCTGTTAGCTTGAGGAATTTGTGTATTAATTACATTACTTCCGAATACTCGACTTACTTTAAAATATTTACAGACGCATCTAAGGACAGTGACGGTATGGGGGCCGCCTTTTATGATTCTGAGGGAAAAACAATGAAATTCCGAATTAATGCCAGTGTGTGTATAATGGAAGCGGAAATGATTGCGATCGCAGAAGCTCTGACGTATGTAGAATCAATCCATCAAAACAATATTGTCATTCTCACAGACTCCAGAAGTTCGCTCCAACACTTGGCTCGGTGTACCTCGACATTTCGAGGAACACCGATAGCCTACACTATACTGAAAATTATTTTGAAACTACAATCTGATGGAAAACACATAGTCCTTCAATGGATTCCATCACATATCGGAATAAGAGGCAACGATATTGTGGATCTTCTAGCTAAGCAGGCCATATGCGACGGAATTCCGGTTAATTTTTCTCCTTACTTTACTAACTTTATACCTAATATCAAACAGGATTGTTATTCGCTTTGGAAGGAGTACTTCAATAAAAGATCCCAAGAAAAAGGAATCTGGTATAAAACGATCCAACCGCACCCCTTGAACTCACCGTGGATAGATAATCAGCTGTTGAACAGATGTGATACTGTTATCGCACTAAGACTTCGTTCCGGACACATCCCGTGTAATAAGTTCTTATACCTAATGGCAAAATCAAGATCGAGTTATTGTGAATTTTGTATTAATTCCGTTGATGATGTTTATCACATATTAACCGAGTGTGTCCGCAACGAGGAATTTAGAAATGGCTTGGATTGTAGAATTAGAGAGATAGGTTATTGTAATAGTGCTCTAGCTGTGCCATTGTCTGATGCAGCTAGAGTACTTTACAAATTAGCTATGTTAAGGCTTAGTTAAATAAGAATTGGTATGATTTTGTTAAGCCAACCAGGGCGGCATAATCGCATGTGCGACAAAGCCCTTTCATTTTGATTAAAAAAAAAAAAAAAAAAAAAAACTAAAAAAATAACCTAACCCAAATAAGACAAAAAAGTAAAAATAGGTCGCCCATCCACGGACCGACCTCGGCAAGCATTGCTTAACCTCGAAGATCAACCCGTGCGGCAGCAATTATTTAGCCACGAGTCTACTCCTCTTACCTACTTATTTAAAAATATAGTTTCTGTCTTTCAAAAATAAAAGTATATTCTAGTAAAAATGCACACAAGAACATCGTTTAACGACCAGTGGAACTCGGGCAACTCGTAAAGAGAGATAATTATGTTCTCGCTACGCAACTGCACAGTCATGTAATAGGTATGTAGGTGTTAGACCACCGTTCGCAGCTCCGTGCTGTTTCTCTTCCCACCAAACATTCTGCTTTACTTTATTTATTTACACGACTCGAACTGTTGATATCCACGGATTTGGGCAGTTAGCGACTCCAAAGAATCGATGTGGTATTTTTATCGCTGACTATAAATCTTATTGTGTGGGCGCAGTAACTGTTTACTCGTTGTGAAAATTTTGACGGTTTCCGCAGCTATGCGAGATTCTTGGTAAGTATTTTTTCGATCGTTAATGTGAACACCTGGTTTAATGATTTAATAGTCACGCGGTTCATAGCTGTTAACGTTAAATAATGTATAAAATAGATAACAGTCAGTACAAGAATAAGCTGTTTGACATGAACTAAACAATCTTGGGTGCTGGAAGATTGTTTAGAGTAGGTATCTGAATGAAAAACTGTGCTCGAAATAACACGTAAACAAAGAAAGCGGATAATGAGTTCGTGACGTCACTTTATTATACCTACTCCATTCATTATAACATGAGACAAACAACGGTATAACGTTATGACAAATTAAAGTAATTCATATTTTAATATAAACTGTTAGCTTTTGTTGAGGTTCAGCGTTCTGAAACACAGGCTATAAACCTAGTTCGGCAGCAGATGCTAAGAATTGGACACATTTGTAAATGATTTACTTTTAAGCATAATTATAATTATGTACTTAGCTACAAGCTTCTATAAGACAAATTGTGTAACATGCTTACTGTTTTTCATAAAAGAAAGAAAAATATTGCAAGAAAATAGGCCTCCCTGATTCATGAGTGGAATAAGATGGCCAAGGTGGTGATTTCAGCAAAAGAGATTAAAGCAAAAACCATGTGGAATTTGGAACAATGGCAGCGAAAAATAAAAACATTTCATTATTTTCCACTGAAATCTGTGAGCTTTAACATTATAAGATCATTTTCAGACGGATTTAGTGGGACGATAATGATTATTGCAGTCTTAACACGCGACATGAGGTCACTTCCCGCGGCGCGACTAAAACATTGTTTGTGTTAGGCCTGTAGTACAACGAGTGGTTTTAATAAAACATGCTTTTCTCGGACGAAAGGAACTCTGGATGTTGGTAAAAAGAAAATAGTATGCATCAGTGGTAATTTATATAGAGACAGCCCAAAATTTGGGTACGAGTTTGGCACTTTCAATAGCGTCCATCAGGTCCTGCATCGTGCATGCAACGGACGCGATATCAAGCGGCCTATTTTTTGAGGGCCAGCACCACAGCAGCATCATGCTGAGATAGGAGCCTTTTGGCCTCTCAGAGGACTCTGCTATATTTTAATTTTACTTTGTTTTTATTTTTATTTTTATGAGTGTGTGTTTAGCTTAATTGAGATCTCCTGTGCTTGTCCCAATAAATATTTTTCTTTCTTTCACATTTACACTCCAGGACGGATTCATCCTGACGGTTTTCCTTGCTTCGACCTACCTTGGTCCGGAGTATATTTAAAGACTTCCAGGTAAGCCAAAGCAACTCATGTCCAGGTAGGACATTTGAGACAGGGTTAGGCAGAGGTTTACATATAGTACACCTACATTTCGCCAGTTAGGTATGCTTTAGTCCCATGTAATAGGGGGGCGAGCCGCAAGCCTATTGCCATCAATCGGGCACAAATCCAGACTCCGGGCCATTTAATAGGAAATTCCTGATAGAAAAACCCAACAACACCCAACAATACTTTGGAATCTAATCGGGAATCGAATCCAGTACCAGCAATACCTCTTGCAATCACTAGACTAGCAGAGAAGCATTTCTTAAAGTCCATTCAAAGAACTGCATTAAAGTGGTAATATATTATTCTAAAGTAATAAAGAAGACACAGTTAATACCTACAAATAAAACGTTTACGACTGCAAAATTTACAACTCTCATAAAATATAATGTGGAAAATTGTTACTCAAAATCTACCTAATAAATCACAATAAAATAAAATGTGGCCGTCACTAGATGACCGGCAGATTGAACAGAGCGGCGGTGGAGAGGGCATGACGCGCCAAACGAGGCGGTCTTACCCCCAAGGCGCGCCAATAGATATTTCACATCAAAATGCTGCATAAAATGTCATCAAGATAAAAAAGCAACCATAAATTCCTAGAAAATCGTCAGGCTAAACTATTCAGCACTTAATCACTGCAACTGACCTTTACGACCTTAGCTCGATTCACTGTCCATCTTATTATTTAAGGTATAACTTACAGCAGTCAATAATAATTAAACATTCAATTTAATTTGAAAGTATTTTAAGCCGTTGGTACCGCCTGTCATTCGTAGATCTTTTGAAAGCCTTTACCGATAGGCAGAATCCCGAAATTCTGATGTCCAGTGAAGGGGTAACGTGTTACCCAGTTGGGTTGTGGAGGTCAGATATGCAATCGCTCCATGAAAGGTATTCAGCTGCATCTGGTTAGACTGGAAGCCGACCTCAACAGAGTTGGGTAATGGCTAGGCAGATGATGATGTTCTTGTTCAGGCACAGGCACCCTGTGTCTGATGTGTCCTTGCCTGAGGGTGTCCTACACTACGTTTGCCGAAACGAGATCTGTTCAAAATGACTCGTTTTCCTCACCTGCCATCTATGCATTGTTTTCATCATCAATTAAGTAGGTCCAAAGTAAACGTCTACTAAAAATAATTACGACCACGCCGCTAATATACCGGTAAGTATTAGAAAAAGTCAGACTTAGTCACTTTACGAAATATTTTACTTCATAATACAGTTCATAAATCACTGGAATGTTGTTTTATCTCAATGTTTTAAACAAAAGTCTGCATTTGAATGACGAAACAAATACGTGTTTGTAGTCACGTACACTTTAAATGCAATCGTTTTCTAATGTGAATAAATCGACGTTACTAAAATTTGTAGGCACTCTATACTACCTATTAGTGTTCTATACTCTATAGGTTTAGATAGTTAAAAAAGGTAAACAAAAAAACCACGTGACGAGACAGCTGTCAAGTAACCGACTAAACGTAATACCTGTCACTTCAGTTGGCATGCTATGTCACAGTTGTATTCTTCAATTTAGCAAAGTTATAATTCGTTGACGTTTAGAATTTGAGCTCTTTAATATACAGATTACTAAATATTATTATATTATTATAAAGCTAACAAAAAGAATGTGCTCAAGCAGTTACATCTACAAAGAGTAGTTTAAGAAGAAATGATAAAGTTTAATATACCTACATTAATAAAAGTGGAAACTATTGTAATAATCTAAAATAATTTTAATTTGATTATACTGTATTTTTAAAAAAGAAAGTGTCTTCTATAAAAACCTTTTTTACCATACCTTTATTTAACTACCTAAACCTATTGAGTATAGTTGGCACTGCAATAAATTATAAGAGGCCTTTGAGTGATCTTTCGTATTTAATTTCACTCCCGATTCAACTAGAAATTCTGTATACCAACTCTTCCTTTCAGATTAATAAAAAAGATGGCATTTTATTTACCATTTTAACACATAACATCACGCAGAGTAATCGCCGAAGAGTTAGGCAGAGGTGTACCTGTAGTACACCCACATTTCGCCAGTTATGTTTAAGTCCCATGTAATAGGAGGCCAGCCTATTGCCATCAACTGGGCACAAATCCAGAGTCTGGGCTACTACTGAGAAATACCTAATGGAAAACCCTAATAGATATACCTTTGCCCGACCTAGGAATCGAATCCAGGACCACAAGCTCAGCAGTAGCCATTTTATTATATAGTTGACGAATGATGATAATGATGATGAATGGTGTTTGATATATTTAGGGTGAACTAAAAGTGATGTATTTCTTTTACCATACTCTAAACTAGCTGCCTTTTAAAACACAATCTAGTTTGACAGGTCTAAGGTATTTTTTTAAATTTTGTTTTGCGTCTTTGTTGACAAAACGGTTAGGTCTAAGGTGAACAAGAGAATTAGCCCCATTATCAGTGACACGTGCCTTGTTGAGGAAGGTTCTGGATCAAAGCAAACCAAACGTGCAGGAGGCGGAAAACTGGTCTTCTCATGGTGGACCTCAAGATGCATACTCTTAATTTAGTTCCCGAGTCACACGAACATAACTTAGTACCTTCTAGATAAACTTTCGTGAAAGTCGGTACGCCTACACAAACGCAAAAAATATCACTAATCTCAACATGAGAGTCTTTAGGTGATTTATACAATAGTCTGACATTATGTAATGTTTAATTTAATACATTTTGACAACATGTTGAAATCCGCTAGGTGTGCCAAATTCTTTACGACTAGGTACGTCGCCAGAGATTTTATAACTCAATACAACGTTTTGTCTAACTACTGTAGCGTCTGGCTGTATTTAACGCTCGGCCTAGAAATGATTATCGTGTAATGATAGTTCATTAAATGAGTACACCACTAGTGGGTACTAATAGTCTATTAGATCAATTTATCCACTGCTGCAATGTTTGACAAAACTCTCGCTCCGTGGAGAGACAATAAAACCAAAAAACTTTTTTTAGCTATTCGTATTAGCTTACGCCAGTGGTTTGAACCAGGTGATTTCTTTATAAATTATAGCTTATGTTACTCAGTGATAATTATAGCATTCTACTGATGAAATAATTTTTCTTTTTAAATCTGTCTAGTAGTTTATTAGTCTATTCATTACAAACAAAAATACAAATCTTTTCTCTTTATAATATTAGTGTAGATGTGTAGACAAGCCGTGCGCCCGATGGGATTTGGGATCAACAAAATGTTGAACTTCCATACAAACTTTCATTCTCCGATTACCCCCTGTGGGGGAGGGATTCTTTTGTTAAAAATATCATGATTTTCAAATTAATAATTCAAATTGAAAATAATATTTTAGTTCACTGAAACCTACATTGGCTCATAAGAAACGTCAGAAGCTAGGTGGTTCTAATTGGTCGTTTCCTATGGAGAAGAGCCGGAAAGAAATTCCACGTTTACTCTTTTAAAATTAATTAGCTTTTACTTTATTTTCAAATAACAGTGTTATTAGAGGAAAATTAAATATTGTTATTAGTTATGGGAGGAAAGTGTAGGTCTTTAAACAAGTACCAGGTACTTAGCAAGATGCTTATGGCCAACAAATCTACAGTCCACTAAGCCTACAGCGTTCTCACATTCACAAAATAGAAAGAATCTATAAAAAGATAAATAAATTAATAAGAATAAAAACCAATTTTAAACGAAATGGCATTATTGTTATTACAACTGTAACAATTCTAAATAATTATTATGTCAACAAAAAAATCTAAGCCCAGCGGTTTAGGGCGTGCGTTGTTCTATCAGCAAATGAATGTATTTAAGATATCCATGGATATTATTTATAGTCACACCATAATATTTCTCATTCATATCTTCAAATAACTGTGGTATTAAATTCTTGTGTCCAATGACATACTCTGACGGCAGTACTCGTAATAGATGATTCAGGACAAGACATAATGAAGCGACAATATTATGTCTCTGAAGAATATTGGTGACGTGACGTGTATTCCTAATGTTATAAAGACAAATGTTAAGTATGTTTTAAACCTCGTGCAGACTGGTACGACGCGACGGCGCGACGCGACACTGGTACCTATTAGTTCTACCGTGAAGTTTTCATGGAAATTGTTTTGTTAGAGTCACGTCGCGCCAGTCTGCACGAGGTGATTTAATTGCATATCCTAACTTGAAGAAATTTAAAAGTTGCACCCTATAGAGCTTTTATGCGATGCAATCAAGTCCTGATTAGTAACAATAATATTATAATTATAATCCAAGAATTAAAAATCATCGTTGGTTTTTAAATTGGATAGCACTGGTTCGGTCTGAAAAATCATAAAAGATAACAGTAAAACGATGTGCTTTTATAAAAGATAAGAATGAGACGTCCGTTTTTATAATAGTTTTGTTTACTCCAAATTCAAAGGTGAAGAAGATAAATTTCCCAGTCTGTAGAAGGTGGATAAAGTAACTAAACAGCTATTCAGTGGAATAGAATAAACTCAGAATTTTATCTTTTCAGGTATTTACTTTTAAGAAAATGAGCGGAGGTACTGCGAGCACACAAAACTTCTAAAGTAATTGCTATGTAAGTGGTTACTCGTACAAACGAAGTGCTCCAACAAAAATTGTGAAGAGTTAACCGTGGAACTAACGACAGATTTGTAGGTGTTAATAATAGGTAAACACATTGTGAGCGATTAAGTGCTTGCGTCTGGGCCAACGCGTTGAATTTACGAGGAAACACTACAGCGCGCGTCATTTTAGCCAAATGTATTATATTATATGGTTTTGCACACCATTCAACGGTTGATAGCATGACGCAGAATATTATTAGTTTGGGGACATATGGTAGCAGTGGAGATGGGCGGGTGTTAATGCTGTAATAAGTCCCCAACACTTATTCATAATTATGTTACCCGAGGCCTGAGCCCGCGCGTAGTAACCGTAGCGCAAATTCAAACGATTTTGGAATCGCTTACGTATTCAACTATCCTACACCATTTTGGTGTAAAGTGCGGCAAGCACAAAGTTAACTAAATAAAATATTTTGTACGAAACAACATAACATCACGCCTGTACTCCCCGAAGGGATAGGCAGAGGTGTACCTATAGTACACCCATATTTCACCAAGTCCCATGTAATAGGGGGGCGAGCCTATTGCCAACAACCGGGCACAAATCCAGACTCCGGGCTGCTACTAAGCAATTCCAGATGGAAAAACCCAATAACACTGCCCGACCTGAAAGGAGACCCGAAAAGAATAAAAATAAAAAATAAAAATAAAGACCTGGGAATCGAACCCAGGACCTCATGCTCTGCAGTAGCGCTTGCGACGACTAGACCAAAGAGGCAGTCAATGTAAGAAACAAGTATTATCTATTTCAAAATCGTTAGAATTTACGTTACGTTTAAGTACTCTGCGCTATCGTGCTTGGCCCACAGGACTTGTTGAGTTACATTAATTCTAGATTTCTAGTTCTATACCAAGATTGCACCACAGCACAAACTCGAAATATTCTTAGCCCACAGGTAAAGTCGACCATCTACTGATCCGTTGGATGTCCACGGAGAGGTTATGCCTTAATTGCACACACGTACCGAGTAGATGGGCGAGACAGCGAAATGATACTAGCCCGAGAGGGTTGGGTGAACGAGTGGGGGTTTACGCGTATTTTTTTACTTGGCACCGAGTCAGTCAGCCGATTCAGATTCGACGCTGCACACAATGGAGACCCCTTTAGCTCGGCCGAGCACTAGGTGATGTGTTTACACGTACCGAGCACTCGGCCGAGAGTACTGTCTCGCCCATCTACTCGGTACGTGTAATCAATGCATTACACGTTAGCTGCGCGGGTAATTTGTTTGTCAGCCGCACGCGTAGCGTGGCCGAGGGTCGCAGTGGACGATTCCGTCTTCATTTTTATAATAGCAAAGCTACGTTTACTTATTTTTTAGCTTAGCCGTTGGCTGATGTGGAGCAGCGCCTTAGTATGGAGACATAATACCTATGTATTTTTGTGCTGACTACGTTAGTGTGAGTTTCGCAATGATAGCATATCTAAATGTAAAGGTACAATGTAGGTTGAGCTACAAGCCTAGTCTTGCGTATAATATGATTTTCTGGTTGTATCGTTATCGATTCTCGCTTTTCTAGAACTACCAAAACTACCTACCACAATCTCTCCACTACCCGCATTTATTATAAAAAGAGTACTTGAGATTACTTGTAAAATGTTGAAGAAAAACTTATAATGAAAGAAAAAGGAAATCACCATCACTTTGCAAAGTTGTTGACCACGTACTTCAGCAATTCTTATTTTTTTTTAAATTACCTGTCTCCCTACCCTCAAAAGGTAGTCTATCTTTGGTAACATTGTTTTCTTCCTAATGCTTGTTGCATATAAATTGTCGCGTTATCGCGAACTTTACTTCGCGCGCTCTCTGATGTTCAGCGAGACGCCGAGCGGTGTGCGAGAGACAGCACACGAAGTTTATTTCGCAATAACGCGACAATGTAGCCCCAGAATTATAGTTTCTGACTCATGATTTTTTCAAGTTCGCACGAATTTTATTAATTACGTACTTGTGTACTTCGCTTTCTTTCCATCTTCCCATTTGTGAACTTACGATTAATGAACTTCATAAATTATTTATGTTTTATAAAATGCTCTGTTGTTACATACATTATTTTGAATGGTGGAATCTATTTAAATAATATATTAATAAAACACACCGCCGCCTATGGATGTATTATGTAATATTAGAGGCATCGTTGCCCAGAGACGAAGCTAAAACGTCTTATTTGTACCTGTAACTCCAACCCCATAGATAGGAACACGGCAACACCGCTGTTGCAGAAATAGGTACGGTTATTAATATACTTTCCTAATTTATCTTTGTCACCAAAACTCGTAAACATGCCAATGTTTCACAGAAACCTACAAGAAATAGCTCTTAAACTCTCAAAACTTTTATCTGTAATAATTAGCGACGACGTGATTAAAATTAATAGACCCGTTGAGTTGATCCGCGGACCGCGATAAATCGAGACATCGAGGCAATTATCTCACATTTTTTGTTATATTTAAAAAAAAAAATACATATATTCCACCAATCAAAATAACAACATAGAAACACAGAAGAATTTACGAAGAATGAGGAGAAGATGAAAGAAAAGCAAAGTACAAAGAGACAGGTGACGAAGAATATTCGCATACCTACATAGTATAATTATAATAAAAAATACAATAGATGACGTGAATTTAGAAACTTAATCTGCTTAACTGTTCTTAAAGAGCCATAAAGCACCCTGTAAGAAATCATCGACTGTGTATCATCTCTCAGCGAGGCATCCTCAGTATGACGATTGACTTGTTGCGAGCCCGGGCACGACAAAAATAAATGAAAATTGACCATTTTCCCCTTATCTCCGAAACTACTGATCCTATTTTTTTTTTAAATACACCGAATGGTTACTCTACTTTACTTTACTCATAGATTATAGAAAACCTATATGAAGTCTATGGTCATAAAATAACATGGTAAATCTCTAAACATTGTGCGTACAAACTTACAATTGCAGTTGGAATCTATGGGAGAACATGTTTTTAAACTACCACGTAAAGTTTGTTCTTGGGATAAATTCATCCTAACTACGGAAATCAAATCAAATCATTTCAAAAATATTTATTTGCTAGAATATGGTGTATAAGGTGTTACAGTAATTTTGTTTCAGCATATTCTGCCATACCCTTTTTTTTTTTTGGTAGGAAATCATCAAATGACTTCTCCCGCTCTGGGTGGAGCGGGAGGGCGTGTCAGGCTCTTACTGACTAAAACCCACCCGTGTTCCTATGGTAGCCTTTACGTTGCCAGGGGCCACGGTACCCCTTTTGGAATTTCCTGCAACCCCGGCAGGCAATGGTCCCATTGGACCCCTTCACTCTCTGACATCTCTTTGAGGCGCGCGAGGAACACAACGCGCCATCGTCGGTCGACCCGGGCCTAGTCCTTACCGGACGGCGAGCTACTCATTGCTCACCGTCTGCAAGCCCGCGCCTACGGTGTGATTCCAGACACCCAGGGCGTCTCCTCCTGCGGCGGCTAGGGGCGTGAGGGCGCGGAATTTCCCTCTCCCTCACGCGTTTCGCCTCCTCCTTCGCGAGCTTCGCAGAAGGAGGTGACAAACTCTTACTTTTTGTTCCGCTCCTACGGATCATCGAGTCATAATAATCAACCTTGATAATGAAACTACCTACTTAGATGGATAAGGATTAATATATGAATATCATCATCTATCAATTCTACCCGTGTTTTCATTGACAAATTTGACCAAAAAACGGTTTTCTCTTTTTTCTTTTCTTTAATATTTTAAAATCGGACAAAAAATCTAATCTTTTCTCTTTATATTATTAGTTTAGAAAAAAAAAACATAACCCTACCTACATAATTATGTAACGTCTGATTAAAATCGTTTCTAGAAAAGTCTGGTTTCTAGTTACACTTTAGCCTTCTGTCTGTCAGACCGCGAGAATTAATTGAAGATTAAATGTTTAGTGGTTCTTAACTAAGAAAAGAAAACAATGTTATGGTAAAGTAAACCAGCGGGAACTAATGGACAAACTGAGTGAGTAAAACCAGAAGGTGTCAGGGAAAAATAAATAAACACGAGTTTGCTTTAGAACGGTGTAAAAATTCACGGTATTTTGAAACACTGTTTTTCAGCCGCTGCCAACCGCAGATGATAATTCCTCGCGTTTTTTGGCGAATATTCAATATGGCGTCGCATTGTTTAGGAATGGACAGCTATTTTGGCGTCAGCAAACGTCAGTAAAAAACCTCGAGTCTTCAAACGAATGCGAACTAGGTGTTTAGGTTAAAACTGTTGTGGTTAATTTTGCTCTAATAAAACGGTCTATTGTTTGATTTACTAATGCACATTGGAGTAAATCATTATACTAAATGATTTGAAAGGCCGGTAACGATAGGAAATTCGCAGAAAATTTATTAATACACAGAGTATATTCCTACTTATTTCACTGATATTGTTCCAAGGAGATTTTTATTTTCTATTTAATAAAGCATTTATTATTTTCGTAAATTCATCAGTGATAAAGATAATGAAACAATAATACGCACGACAGAGACTATACAAAACATTTGTCGCCACGAAATATCTACCACCTGTCCATACGACGCCAACTACTTACTATCTACCACAGACTACAATTATATATAGCTAGCTGCGTTAAAATCTCTAGTATGAATGAATCATGATCAAAGTCTTTAAAATATCTCATTGTTTTTATAAAACATATATTATATTATGTCCGGTTTTGTGCAAATAATCAGATTTTACTCAAATGAAAAAGAATACATTTTGTTTATCGTTTATTTTACGCATGCAGTGGTGAATGATAGCGTTACGGTTGACAGGGGAGCGTGACAAAGAAAAAGTGTTGCGCCGACCGGGCAGGGAGATGATGATGAGATGCCTCCTCTTATTTTCCAAACGAAAATCGGTCTTTGTTCCTATTTAAAATTTGAAGTGTTCCCAGTTCTTACTTTAGATCAGGTATCATCAATTAGTTTTATCGGGTGTCCTTTTTTTTAAAAATAATATGACTTCGCGGTCCGTTTGGTAACTAGCACTATCACGATTACTAGCAAAAAGGATAAAAAAAAAAAAACAAAATTGATCGGCGGTCTGCGGTCCGCCATTTGGTGACTCATGCTATAGATACCTACTATAAAAATCCACTTACTTGAAATAAATATGCCTCCCTTCAACCCGGTAATGTTCATGGGTGTCTCCTTCAACGAGACAGTCTTATTTGGCTGAAAGACGTATCGACACATCTCCCATACTCCGGTATTGCTGGACATGAAATACCGGCCAGTGGGCAAGTAAATACCTGGAACCAAAAAGCATAGTTAAGAAGGGAACAATCGATCGTGTTAATGACTCCACGCGACCGTTTGGCACTATTCCAAGCAGTTACCAAGTAGTAATTAATATAGATCAAAAACAAAATTCACTGTTCATAGGTGCCAAGTTGTTTTACGTCGATTAGTGAATTGGTTCGAAATGTTATAGTAGCGTGTAATTCGATGTGTTTTTTTTGAGCTGCGTCAATTTTATGATAAATGTTTTGCAACTTTCGTTTCTGACATTATATTTAATATTTATCGGCGCTCAGCTCATTTTGGAATGTTACTAACATCACGCCTGTAATCCACAAAGGATTAGGCACAGGTGTTCCTATTAACATCAACCGGGCACAAATTCGGAGACCGTGTCCTGTGCCCAGGACCTTATGCTCAGCGATAGTAGCGCTTGCGACCACTCGACCAACAAGATAGTCTGCCGAGCTGTAACCATGTGCCCGTAAAACTGTTTCAGTGATTTGTGCAGGCACATGTTGCCCGGAACCCGTGTTTTTATTTTACTTTGTGGTAATCAAGCCGGCGGCCAACCCGGTGCTGCCAGCGACATCAGCAATACTAGGAACGTCACAGCTGCGTAAGTATCCGCGGCCTCGTCTAGAATCCTGTATCGGACTAAACACAAAGTTGTTGCGTCAGCGCACATGTAAAACGCGAAAAGGATGGCTCTTGGAACCCGCGGCACACACCAATGGACTTCCTACGCCAAACGCATGTCTGCGGAGAAAATTTGGTTAAAATTAAAATAACCCCCACGGGTGGGCCAATGGCGAGGAGCTCGTGGTTAAGCAATCACAGTTGCACTGGTCGATTGATCAGTATAAGCTACGCTTGCCAGGTTTGGTCCGTGGATGGGTGACCATCTTTACATATAGAGATTCCTCCATGCTTCGGAAAGCACGTTAAGCCGTTAGTCCCAGCTTTCATTCGCGGATCTTTGACAGTCGTTACGGGTTGTCAGAAGCTCGAAAGTCTGACCAAGGGGTATTGTATTACCCAGTTACTGGGTTGTGGAGATCAGATAGGCAGTCGCTCCATGTAAAATACTGGTATTCAGCTGTATTCGGTTAGACTGGAAGCTGACCTCAACATAGTTAGGAAAAGGCTAGGCAGATTGATTGGGTGGGCAAACGTGACATGGTGGTGGTGGTGATGTTCTTAAATATACGTCCCTGGGCAATCCCACCTCGTTGACTAGAAAATAATTATATTTAACACCGCATGAGTTAAGCCCGCTCCACATTCTCTGCAAAAATACATGAGACTTGCCGAATTCGAGAGTGTAGAGGGAATATTCGTCTATATTCTTGTTGTCTCGTGTATATTCGCGTTATCTCCGTTCCATGTCGGTACATCAAAGGATTCTCGAGTAGTTTTGTGGTTATGTGAAACCTCTATCCTATAAATATCCTCCACATTCTCGATGGCTCTCGCTGTCAGTTGACCGCCAGTAAATTAGCGAGCCCATCTAATCATCCATCAAATAATTATGGCTGCAGCAGCGCATAATGCTACAGCGGTAGATATTTTCAAGTCGTCCATCTTGGTACGAGAGTCCAATACTACTGTGCCAGGCAAGAATGTAGAACACTCTCGTCTCGCCCTGTCTCGGCAAATGTTCTCATGTTCTCGTCGAGATCTCCCGCCGAGAATGTGGAGCAGGCTTTATTATCAAATACTTCTTGCCATTACGAGCGAATATGGAGAAAAAGACCATTCCATGCCACTGACCTCAATAAGTCATTTCCTTAATAATTAACAGACGAGTGCAAATCAATCCTGAAGAACCCGTTCGCCTAAAGGACAGTTTAGTTATACCCACTCTACCAAATTATTTTTTTGTAAATAGATAAAGCTAGGGTTACCATCCGACCGGACATGCTCAGTTTTTCGGCCCCTGTCCGTTTTAATATGAGTTAAAAGAGTACTGAAAAAAAAATGACTAAAAAATAAAATGCGCGGACTTTTTTGCAAATGCCTTTTGTCAGGACTTTTCATATTTTGGAATGGTAAACCTGGATAGAGTATTCTTTCGTGTGTCTATCTATTATATACATAAATTTCAAGAATAATGTCTAGAAGAGAATGCTCATGATCTTGTTCTGGTAATATGTGGTCTAATCTAAGCCCTCCTTCACGCGGTGAGACTGGCAATAATCAAGATTGTTTATCCAAGCGATGTTTTTATTAGTCGTTCAAGAGTGATCGTTTACGATGAATTTATTTGATTGATTTCTAAAACAAACCATTTTGAGTTCAGCCCGCTTACACTCCAACGTCCAAGTACTTTGTTATTTTTTCTATCTTTTGATTAAAAATGTGTATAACTTTTTACAAACAAAAAACAACGGAATACCCGTGGCACAAAACGAAAATTCAAAACCAAAGACACAGACTTCCGTAATTAAAGTTTTTTTTGGAAGTCGGTTGACTAATTTTGGAAAAAGGTTTTAACTTTCACTTTTTAGTTGTAGTACTCGTACCTACCCCACACAAATTTGAATACTACTAACTGCTTTGTAAATAACAGTGACAGGGAGTTATTTTATCATCATCCACATAGGCTAAGTGAAAAAATACGTATTATTGAAGCTAACTCAATAACTACCCAAGCAAAGTTAATAAAAATGTGGATTACTGCGCAAGCCGACAGTTTATTATATTATTTATTTAATAGTACAAAAAACACAAAAATCTACATAGGCATTTTCTACCAGTCAACCTTAGGGTGATGCAGAGACAAACAGTGGTAGGTGCAATTACGAGAAAATAAGGTTCTTTTTAAATATTCTGTTAGATAATTTTCAACATCGGTCCACAATTGATGAAAATATCAAGGGACCTACATAAAAAAAACATACAGGCGAACATAGAACTTCCTGCTTTTTGGAAGTAGTCGGTTAAAAAAATAAAAGTTAATTAGTATTTCTTAGAGGGTCTAAAATAGTGGTAATTACAGCTCTTTCACATTTATTTTACCTCTGTTCACCGTGATCTCTAATCTCGTAATAATAAGGTTGCTGTTGGGTTGCTGCACCGACAAGTCTGGCAAAATCACTGTAATCTTTATTGGGGTTCCGTACTCGAAAGGTGCTAAGCCTCCGCTATCCATCCGTCCGTCTGTCTGTCAGCGGGCTCTATCTCATGAACCCTAAAAGTTAGGCAGTTAACATTTTTACAGATTGTGTATTTCTATTGCCGCTATAACAACAAATAATAAGAATTAAATGAAGGGGGTTCCCATACAAGAAACGTATCTCAATACCGTACGGAATCCTTCGTGTGCGAGTCTGACTCGCACTTGGGCATTTTTTGTAGATACTGCTGTCAGAGCAACAGCATTCTCTCATAACTAATAAGATAACTGTAAAAAGACTATACTTTCAAAGCGTTTTGCATTTCTACAACGACAATAACTATCAATAGAATTGTCTTAAACTTTTCAGTAGCTTATGCCAATGACCAATCCAATTTTTCCATCGTCCTTATAGCTAATAGAATGTCATTTTGTCTGGGTCCTCATGGTCCAAGTCTTAGCGCTGTCAACCGTGACGTAAGGCCGGTTTCGTACACATTTGTGTGTGCACTTAGCCAGGTGTTGTTCGCAGCGCTAAGACTTGGTTTTTTATTTGGTCTGAGGTTTATATATAATGTTGTTTCACATAGGGGCCTGCCAGTCTAATCTTTGTTGTAGTGTTAATCTCCAGCATCAGCCGGTCTATCCTGTAAAAATCTCATCGTGAAAACTAAGGTGAGGTGAGCTTCAAGTGAGCTGTCATTCCACCTGATGCAAGGGATTGAAAATAAAAAGAAAAGAAAGAAAGAATAATATTTATTTGGACACAGTTAGTGAAACACATAATAACAAAATAAAAAGTGAAAATAATCATAAAGCAATAATAGTGTGTGCCTCACGGTTGTGCCAAAAAGGTTCATTTCAACATTATTGCCCGACAAATGCAATGATGGATTGAGTGATTGACACTAATAAAAGCTCACTTTACCTAAGTTTTATGGTGAGATTTTTACAGAAAAGATCGGCAAGACAAACGACAGCCTCTCGATGCTAGGGATTGACAGCTCACTTTAAGCTAGCAGTGCCATGTGACCGTCGGACTGCCAAGTCATTAGGTCTTGAGTTCAAATCCAAGGCACGCACCTCTGACTTTTCGGATTCATGTGCGTATTGTGTAATTATCACTTGCTTCAAAAACGGTGAAGGAGAAATCATGAGGTAGCCTGAGAGATATTTCTCGATGACATGAGACGTCAAGTCAGAGGCCCATGGGCGGCATAAAACTCTGACAACAGGCAAGCCACAATAACCACACGAAAAAAAGAAGACTTCTAAATAACTTCACCAGCCGGTCTATTCTGTAACCATCTCACCGTGAAAACTTAGGTGAAGTGAGCGTGAAGTTAGCTGTCATTCCACCTGCTGCTAGGGACTGACAGCTCACTCCGAGCTCACTTCACCTAAGTTTTCACGGTGAGATGGTTATAGAATAGGAATACTGCACGTCGATTCCCGTAACCACCTCACCGTGAAAACATGTGAAGTGAGCGTGGAGTGAGCTGTCATTATACCTGCCGATCTATTCTGTAACCATCTCACCGTGAAAACTTAGGTGAAGTGAGCTTGAAGTGAGCTGTCATTCCACCTGCTGCTAGGGACTGACAGCTCACTCAGAGCTCACTTCACCTAAGTTTTCACGGTGAGATGGTTACAGAATAGCACTGCTGCTACTAGGGACTGACAGCTCACTCCGTGCTCACTTCACCTAAGTTTTCACGGTGAGATGGTTACAGAATAGCCCTGCAGTTGTCACAATGAGATATTTACAGAATAGATCTGCAGACCTACGTGTATTAGTCTCTATTTATAGCTCGCCAGTAAGTAGCTTGAAGTCAGTTCCGACATATACTAGCATTGTTCGCATTTGCTAACTAGGCTACTATTTATAAACCCGTATAAAAGTACAATTACGTAGTCGACTGCAGGCAGCAGCAGCAGGCGACTTCATAGAAATTCGATTCGATTTCATAGAAATACATAGAAACCAGAGTGTCGCGGCAACACGCCTCCTGCTGTCTGCAGACTTGTACCTTACTCGTAACGCGGTTATACCCAAACTTAACACACAAGGAATAAAAATATCTCAGAATTTAATCATGTCAAAAACTAAACAACCTACCCTCAATCAATCTGCCTAGCCTTTTCCCAAGTATATTGGGGTCGGCTTCCAGTCTAACCGGATGCAGCTGAATACCAGTATTTTACATGGAGCGACTGCCTATCTGACCTCCACAACCCAGTAACTGGGTAATACGATACCCCTTGGTAAGACTGGTTGTCAGACTTTCGGGCTTCTGACGACCTGTAACGACTGTCAAAGATCCACGAATGACAACCGGGACCAACGGCTTAACGTGCTTTCCGAGGCACGGAGGAGTCTCGGTATGTAAAGATGGTCACCCATCCACAGACCGACCCCGGCAAGCGTAGCTTAACCTGATGGATGGACCAGTGCGGCAGTTACTACTTAGCCACGAGCTCCTCTAAACAACCTACCCTATTAATTATATTATCTTATTCTTTTTATTATTTGGACTAATTGTTTTACAGATAATAATATTAATTAAGTAGGTAGATTGGTAGGTTTCAACCGACTTCATCTTTCGATCTTTGTTTTCCTGCAATCTGTGGGAGTGATTTCGGAAGTATGTAACAGGAAGCATGGGAAGCGCGCGCTATATGACCAATGAAGGCGCGTGGTACTAGAGTTGGCCATCAGATCGTACTAACCCATTTTCCGAGAGGTTGGTACTGTCAGCCAAGATGTCAGATATTACACATCATATGCGACTAGAGTGTGTTTCATCAAATAGTTCCTTTGCCGTAATGTTGGCTCCACTGTTAAATTTTAAACCGGACCTATTATGTAGCGCCATAGCGGCGCGCGGCGTAGCTTATTCATATTGGTCCTACAACAGTGGAGCCAACATTTTTGATGAAACGCACTCTACTGTAAGCAGACAAGCGCGACGCGACACCGTTTATTGTTATACCGTGAAGTTTTCTTAGAAATTGTACTGTTCGAGTCGCGTCGCGCCGTCGCGTCGCGCTGGTCTGCACGATCCTTAAAAGGGAACAGGGCGCGCTATTCTCCATACAAACGTATTCCCCGTTTTTCTTCCTGAATAGAGATGTAGTTCTAGAGATGTCATTTTTTTTTTATAAAATCAAGTTCTCTATAGGCATGTCCCTGTCATTTCCTTTTTTTCAGCAATTAATAAGTAAGGAAACTATGACCCTCCAAAAATTACAAAAATGCCCCATTTTTACCGCCGTGATTAGAGGACTACCAGACTAATTCTGAAAAGTTTTTAGCATAAAAGAAAATAATAGGAACCTAGACATACTCTTTCTTAAAATTTTAATGTAAAAAAATATTAAATCGGCTTAGTTTTCGAGGAGAAAAAAGGAGAATGCCAAACGTCGTTTTCGTCAAAAATTTTGTGATATAATCGGTCTGAGCTGCAGTTGTCCCTTTCGCACTTTACGGGGTTTAACTCGGTTTTTCGGGCGCAGCGCGACGGCAATAGTTTCTTCAAATACCTATTTTTCAAATTCCTCGCAGCCAGTCGCAGCCCCTGTTCCCTCTTAAGGCTCACACGTTTTTTTCATTATTATTGATGTGTAAAAGTGTTTCTATAAACCTATTTACAGAAAATAAAATCATTTCATTTCATTATTTCGAAACTATTTACACCTCAGCAGAATTATTGTATGTAACACAAAAATGCCAGTTCAAATCGCCCAATAACGCCCATGTATCTGGCAATAATTCAATGAAACACAATGCAAGATAACGTGCTTTATGTTGTATAACTTTACCTAGCTATCGAGAACGGAAATAGACCACTAGGCCAACGACCCCATCGCCGCACGTTTATAATTAATTATAAACTGCCCGATGCATGGTATACGATTTCCCTAATTTTAAAACAACAGTTAGCCGCGATCCGTGTCTTGACTATGAATAGAACTTCTCATCACTTCCTACCGATGTCGTAATAGAAGAATGATGAAATGTGCTCAGATGAGTAACAGTTCTACATTAACGTACCTACCTAATGGGGTTAAAAACTGAAAGCTCGTCATAGCTGTTGCTAGTACGCCATTGTTGTGACGTGTTTACTGTTGTTGTATCGATCACAAATTAAACGAAAACTAGATAAAAATGTATGTGACTTGGAGTGTATTACAATTTAAATGCAGGAAAAGGGAAGCGTCTATCATTAGTAAAAGCTTTAGTGGAAAGGAAAATAAATTATAAACTTTTAGTTTGGCTTTAAGTTTTGTTTTGGTAATACTGGAAGATGAACTACCTAACATTCCTGCACTGAAAACTTCGGAGGTACATCACAAGAACTTGTAATGAAAAATAACTTGGTTCTTTGTTTTATGAAAAGGAACACCACTTGTTTACGAATAGCACTGGATAGCACAAAAATTGTCTCAACGAATTATCAGGATTCCATTTTTCATCGGAGTTTTCCTCCACAGTTTTCGTCTAAAAAACATGGGTCCCCATAATTTTGGCAGAAAACAGCTGAGCAACGGAAAGAAAGAAAATAAAATTTGACTCCGGTTACGGGTATATTAATAGCGTAAAAGCATTCAATTGCTTACAAAAAAATATATGCATGATGACGCTAGCTGTCAAATTCTAGGACTAGTGATAGTAACGACATCTGAAGTGAGCAAGTGGCTGTTTTTACACCTATTTTCACCTATTCGCTGCTAAGGATTTCCTTGTCTCAAGACAAGGGAGTCCTTAGCAGCGACTGTCAATAGTTTAACGAATACTACTTTTTTATTTTTCTCTTGGTAATATTCAATATAACAGTAAAAATAGCGTTAAGAAAACTAATACAATAAACCAGACTGTGCTCATCCAACTGTCATCGCGATAAGGTTTCGCTACACGTCTGAAAGATCGAGAAAAACAGACATCGGAACTGTTTGAAATACCTTGTGCTATTATTGGCTTTAAAAAACAATGTAGTTATACGACAACGTCTGCTAATATTGTTGGACTGAATAGAATGAATACTGTCAATTGATGTGTATGTGCGGTCTTTGCTAGTCAGCCTACCTTCGATCAATAATGATCGAAGGAGCCTACACACCTTTTGGTAAGAGAATGTGTTTGTGACACTTAATGTCCGTAATATACATTCCTATCACAGTTATTTTACATCTGACAACAACCTTGTAGCAACGACAATAAAGATCACTATGATGCAAAATCACAGGTAAAATAACTCTGAAAGGACTGCAAACGCTGAGTACAAAATAACACGTGATTTACAAATTTAAACTTTATTCGTTCCTAATCACGTCCAACTGAAAGGTGTCAGGAACGGTGTATGGTGGTTGAAATATTGCAGGTCTGTAAACTTCGCCGGTCAATCTAAGTCGATCAGTTGACGTTGATCAATCAAAGTCGATCAGTAGACGTTGATCAATCAAAGTCGATCAGTTTGACGTTGAAGTCGGCATCGATTATCCAGCGCAATTGCCTCAAATACCAACGCGAGTTCAGAGACTACGCGTTCAAGAATCGCTCATTCCGTGGGATGAGTTCCCACGGAATGAGCGATTCTTGAACGTCTCGATGGATCGAAGCCATTGCTGTAGAGCACAATAAAAAATACCGGCCAAGTGCGTGTCGGACTGCACAATGAAGGGTTCCGTAGTTGGGATGAATTTATACCAAAAACAAACATAACACTGTAGTTGAAAAACATGTTTCCCATTTATATCGATATACGTCACTGTTAATTCTCCAACTGCAAATATAAGTAAGTAATCGCAAAAAAAGATTAAACTGCAAAGTAACGATTTTCGGACATTTTCGTTTAGGTACTTGTGCTTTGAGACCTTGCTTCTTGCCAAATTTCATGATTAAGTCAATAAAGTTTTGATTAATTTGCGAATATCAAAATCTGGCATAAATGACCGTATTCTTAGAAGCTTCATTTTTAGAGATTCAATGGACCATAGACCTACGTATTTGATGTTAATTTCATCCTGATATCTCCACGCATATCTGAGAAAAAGAGTCTTGGCAGACTGACAGACAGACAGGCGGATAGACGGACCTTTTGAGGTACGAAACCCTAAAAACAACGTTAGGCACAGTCAGCCCCAAAAAGATATTATTATATGAAATGAAGAGGACAAAAATAAGTTTTTTTTTTTTTTTTTATAAAATACGTTGCCCCACACGAGGAATTTCTCCTGTATCGTGGGTGCGTTTACAAACATTTAAACTCACATACACAAACAGCCAGACCCGGAACAGCTACTTGTAGGTCATACAAATATTTGTTCCGTGCAGGAATCGAACCCGCAACACGCAGTGCAGCAGTCAATTGCTTTAATCACTGCGCCAACCGTGCCGTCAAAATTAATTAAATATTGTTATTCTAAATTCGATGTAAGTCGTATGACGTTGTCAGTCTTGTTTACATTGTTCTGGAACTATCACTGTGAACATTGTCTCGGTCATAGAGTGTATAGATATTTTGTAATATAACGTTTACTTTGTTTTGGGAAAATAAATTGTATACTATGTTATGTACCTGTACGGTGGATACAATGTTATGTCACGGTGAATTACAATAAAATGATTCGATGTCCGTTTATACATCTTTTTGGAGCTGACTGTACTAGACGTGAAACAGTATTAAACACTTCAAAATACATACAAACAAGTATTGATAATAATAATGGTTTCTACTATTATGCTATACGATATTAAACAGTCCGACCAGAACCGACGCACTAAAATACATGCGTGAATAAATATTTACAATTGTAATGAATCATTCCTGATATAAATATTGCATTATCAGATAGGTTCCACTTTGTAATGTGATGGGAACAATAAATATCACTGTTGATACACTTGAAGATTTATCGAAATGCGGTAGTCGACAACCTTGTTTCGGAGCTGTCAACTTTTTTTGTTGTTAATAAAAGTTTTATAATCGTAGTGACAATACCTTTTTGTTTCTTTTGTTCATTTCTACGGCTAAACTGCTGGACTTAATTCGTTTAAAAGCACTACCTAAATAGAATTTGTAATTAATTTATGTAAATCTAGGCCTGGAATTAAAAAAATATATTTTGGAACGTAGTTCCTCTTAACGCGGCGTGCGTAAGAGGTTGACTGGTAGAAATCGTCACGTAAGGAAAATTGTTATGTTCCTTCCATGAGACTTTCTATCTCTCTCGTATCTTTCTATTATTATACGAGTGTGTGTATGCGTGCGAATATCGCGTGTGGCAGCACGCACGTCCTGCGCGCGCGCCGCTGACCCTAAAGCTAAACTTACTTTCGCATAAGATAGGAAAAAACATAACTGGCGAAATGTGGGTGTACCTGCCACAGGTACACCTCTGCTCAACCTTTCGGGGAAACAAGGCGTGATGTTATGTTATGTTTATGTAAAAGATAGGATAGATATGATATCCTACATCCTTACCCGGGTCATAGTCTATCTATGTGCCAAATTTTATCAAAGTCCGTTCAGCCGCTAAGGCATGAAAAGATAACAGACCCACAGAGAGACAGAGTTTTTATTTAAACCTTTCGCACACAAAAGAAGGTACAAGGTTTTCTTTACCAGTCAACGAAAGGTGGTAAAGAGATTAGATGGCAGGTGCTCTGTTTGAGAGGAGCAAAGACAAAATAAATAAATAAAACATTTTGCATTATAACTAAAATAGGAACAACAGTACATAAATAGGTTACAAACTACATACACATACATACAAATATTTACTATAATATATACCTACCTAGTTATTGAAGTTACTTTTTAGTATGAATGATTAATGTATGGGACAGTTTTTCGCCGTTTCAGTAGTAGTAGTTTTTGCCCCGTAGTAAAGGTTATTCATAATAATGAGTAGGTACAATGACCCCATTAAGGGTAGGTAAACGAAAACGAAGGTTGTGTAATAATTTACTTACACTACTTGTACTAGCACTAGAACTTCAAAGATAACATAACACATGCATGACATAACATAACATTAAGACCACCTATTTCCCCGAGTGGTTAGGCAGAGGTGTACATTTCGCCAGTTTGAAACCGTCTGTCAATTTTTTTTGACATAGCAGAAATGGGCTCCCTTATAACTCTGATGTTTCTACCCGGTACTGCCGACCGAGTTGGGTTCAGAATCATCAAAACGAACGATTTTATACGGTTGCTAACCGATGTGACATGGTTTTGGTGATGGGCTCTCGTACTATATAATTTACTAACTTTTGCCAGAGGCTTCGCCCGCGTGCATGTCGGTAATTATCCCACGGGAACGTATTACCGGGATAAAAAGTATCCTATGTACCCTGTATTCTCCCCCCTTCCCTGTATCCTGCGTGTATATCTATGTATATATGTGTGTGTGTGTGTGTGTGTAAGGGTATTACACCCATTTTTGAAAAGTGTCTCAATTAGATTCTATAGTGCTAATGAACCACTAAAATATTCACAAAAAATTTATTCAATCGTTAAATGCCATAAAAATGCATTTAAATTTTGCATTTTCAAATTACGCGCGTAATTTGACGAAAACGCTGGACGCAGTGGACGCCATATTGCTCTGTGGTCTTGACGTCAGTTGGCTGTGTAAACAAATGCAGTGATACTTTTTACGTTATAAATTTGTGTTGTCTCCTTTTACAAAACCGTCCTCCATGGTATTATTTCAATAAAAAATAAGTTAGTTACGAAAATAATAAAAAACCTTTATAAAAAGCCTTTATAGTAAAGGTACGCTGATAGTTGACAGTTATCACTTTCTAAGTTTACATAGCCGTATGACGTAATAACATGGCGACTACTATCTAATGGTGTTATGAAACAGATTAAAAAAGCTGAAACCTTTGAATTGAATTTTAAAATTTAATTTTCCGAATGTTTTTTGCCTGAGCTATCTCAATAATATATTTTTAGATTTTTTCTCATATAGAGTAAAACACCCTTTTGTATGCACTGTCCTGTAGGTCAACACATGTGCCGAGTTTCATCCAAATCCGTTCAGCTGCTACTGCAGGTCCAAAATTGGTTTACTGCTAATAATTTAGTATTAAATGGGAAAAAAACTAAATGCATAAGATTTGCTTTACCGAATGTTAAAAGTAGTGATTGTGATATAGTATTGAATAAGGAGAAGCTAGAATTTGTAGATAAAACTGTTTTCCTGGGGATCACGCTCGATTCAAGGCTGCAATGGGGTCCTCATTTAACATCTCTCGCAGGACGGCTAAGTTCAGCAGCATATGCTGTAAGAAAAATCCGTCAATTTACTGATATAGATACCGCAAGGCTAGTCTATTTCAGTTACTTTCATAGTATCATGTCCTACGGTATTTTACTATGGGGACGGGCTGCAGATATCGACTCTGTTTTTATTCTGCAGAAAAGAGCCATTAGAGCAATATATTGCCTCCGTAGGCGCGATTCTCTAAGGGAACTGTTTAAAAATATTAACATCATGACGGTACCTTGTCAATATATTTATGAAAACATCATGTACGTCAGGAAAAATCTTAATCTTTTCAGTAAAAGAGGTGAAAGACACAATTATTGTACTAGAAATAGGGACCAATTAGTTCAACCGGGTTTCAGACTGGCTAAAGTAGACTCATCTTTCATGGGGTACTGTTTAAAATGCTACAATAAAATACCTTCCCATATACTACAACTAAATGAAACGAAATTTAAATCTTGTATAAAACGCACACTATGCTGCCAAGCAAATTATAAGCTTGGGGATTATATCGCTGACAAAAATGCTTGGCTTAACGCTGGTCCAGCTCCACAAGGGCGCATAAACTAATTGATTAGCATTCAAAAATATTGTTGGAATTGCTGAAGATTGCAAAAACTATCTTTGAATTGTATAACTTCAATCTCTTTTTTTATTGTATAATTGCATAGCACATGTGTGAGCACTGTGACCATGTACCTTCTATAAAGCTACCATTTACTGGGTACGTCTTTCATTGACTTGATATGCCCTGGCGGCTAAGAGTATGTCATGCTCACTCAAATGTCTCGCTGGTGGTGGCGTGTGTGTTGGATCGTTGAGTTCCCTTCAAAATGGTTGAGCTAAACGGTGCTGATCCATGCGTCATGTTCGTGAACGGGCGCCGTCAGTGGGGACTGGTCATCTCTTATCTGCCACGGCTTATTTTAATTTTTGAATTGTTTTATTTTTTATTACGGACGCTTTTTACGTACACGTCTTTCTACATTGTTCTCACATGTATAATTTCAACATGAATGATGTAAACAATATTTTGTAAGAATTTTTTTTTTTTTAAAAGAGTGTCCGTGGAGTTTCTTGCCCGTTCTTCTCCATAGGAACCTACGCTTTGGAATGGGCAACTAGCTTCATATTTCTGACTGACTGACTCCTTGACAATTCAAAAGTGCCTGTAAATGGTTTAATTGAAATAAATGCTTTGAGTTTGAGTTTTGAGTTTGCTGTTTTAGCGTGAAAGACGAACAAACAAACTTACAAACTCACTTTCGCATTTATCATTTTATAATATATATAAGGCGCTCGGTAAGCTTTCGTTACCGACGCAGTGAAACGCGTGAAGTCACGCGGTACCGAAACGGTCCCGCACCGCAGACGTACCTACTGACCAGTGAGAAAAGGGCCTTAGGTAGCATAGTTTCAACCTCATGGATCCTACACTGCGCCTTGCCCCGGGCAAGCCGCGGCGCGCCCGGGTGTCCGCACAAAGAAGCCGCCCAAAAAATGGACTGCCGCTCGGCAAAAGCGTGTCCGCGCCTCCAGCTGTTTCCATCGGCCTTTAGCGGAGTTTCAATTTATTGAATTATCGTCAAAAGTGCTAAAGCAATAACAAGGTTGGCTATTTACGGTAGTTATTGAAGATAATCTGCTTATTGTGTAGTGCCAAACGATCGAATTACATATTATTATTATAGGTACAGCCACGCACGTCAGTGGTACTTTATGCTGGCACCACACTATCGTCCAACAGTCCAACATGACTCCAGTCTTTCCCAACTCACGATTGATCAAAACAGACTATCCACACATATCAATATGCACGTTCCAACTTCATTCACGATGGAGGACATTGAAGTGGTAGGTGCTTCTGCGCTATACCTATTCAGTGCATATAATTATTACGACACTGATGTGTGGAGGGTCTGTTCATGAGTTGGTAAATTCTTTTCATCTGGGTACGATTTACCGCAATCGGAGCAATCGTGTGCCAACACGATCCAACATCGTCAAAAAAGCACGAAGTGGAAGGTTGGACAAACTGTTGGACGATACTGTGGAGCCGGCACTACAGGCTACCTTGAGATGGTAGGTAGTACGGAGTTTCAAAAGAATAAGAGGCCAGCTTATACTGGTTTTGTTTGGCTACTGACGTGTGGCCTGCTGTAGGTACAGAGAAAACAGACGCCTTGAAAGTAGGACATTAACAATCAAATTAGAATTTTGTAAAACCAGCTTTGAATGGCCTTAAACCAATGGCGGGACGTCGAATTTGGAATCCACTTACGGTTTTATTCCATTAGCATCACGAAAAAATTTAAGTCATTGCAATGTAACTCTTGTCTCGGTAAGATAAGATATAAATTAGAATGATTGTCGACAGTTTTATAAAAGATTTTAAATCCTATTACAATACAACCATTTCTTTCACATGTTCGACTTACCATTTCCACCTTCTATGTGCACCCACTTCTCAGTGCATACGGCTGCAATCCAGAGGAAAGTGCACAGTCCTATAAAACACGTGCATCCGAACAGGATACGTCTCTCAAGGACCAGCGCCTGCATCAATACCCGACGCTCTGTGGCCCCCACAGAAGACGCCGTCGACATCTTATCAGTCTCCATCTTTGGTTATTCTGTAAAAAATGAAAATACACAGGTATAATAATGTATTTGACAGGTTTTAATTTATTTTTAGAAACCTCTATATAAAGGTAAGCCACAGTAATAAAAAAGGGCCATGTGCATGTCAGACCACGCACAAGAAAGGGTTCCGTAGTTGGGATGAATTTATCCCAACAAAAAACTTAACTTTGCAGTTGAAAAAATGCTCTCCCTTACATCGATATAATATGATACATTTGCAGTTGGAGAATTGATTGCAGTTGTTTGTAATCGCAAAAAAACATTATTTTTATTTTTGATAAAACTACAAATTAACAATTTTCGGACCGTTTTCATTAGTTGTGCAGTGAGACTTGCCAAATTTCATGATTCTAGGTCAATGGGAAGTCCCTACCCTATTGGTTTTGATTTTATTTGCGAGTATCAAAATATGTCGCATAAATGGCCGTATTATTTTATTGCCTTGACTTAGATGTCACATTTTTTTAGAACTTTAGACCTAAATATTTTATATTAATTTCTACTTGATAGCTCCACGCGTTCTTGAGAAAGGGGTCTTGACAGACAGACGAACAGCCAAGTGATCTTTTATGGGTTCCGTTTTTCCCGTTTGGGGTACGGAACCCTAAAATGATTAACTACTCGTATCACAAAAAATTGCAAATTTGGAAACGGATTTAAATTAAAGTTATATGGGCCCGAACACACTGAGCGTATGTTATGCACCACGTACCTACTGCTCATTGCCGAAGACTTCTAGGCTTGGTGTAACGCCCGAAGCGCGTTGATGGCTCGACTGAGGGGCGTAAAAAAATGTATTTATTATTAGCAGTTTGTTTTACTGCTAAACGCCTCCCTTTCCGCCTTCAACTTACCTTATCCCTATCCACTGTTTGTGGCCAATATTTAAGAAAAGAGTCAAGTTCGTGAAAAATGAGTTGCATAATAAACGCTCAGTGCCCTCGGGCCCTTAGACTTAGACAACACTAATTGACGTCACAAGATAGAAACGCCGTAGTAACGTGCCGTTCAGTACAGTGACCGTTTTGCGTGACAAAGATAGAAGAACAACTTCTTAAGCGTGTTTTTTCTGTATTTTCTATGTTTAGATACATATAAATAAAATGCTGCCGGCCTATTCTGTAATAATCTCACGGTGAAAACTTAGGTGAAGTGAAAGTGAAGTAAGCTGTCATTTCACCTGCTGCTAAGGACTGCCAGCTCACTCAGAGCTCACTTCACCTAAGTTTTCACGGTGAGATGGTTACAGAATAGCACTGCAGTTCTTTGGTAAGCGCATCACTTGAAAACGGGTGAGCCGATTTGGTTATTTTTTTTTATTTTAAACATAACATCTCGCCTTGTTTCCCCGAACACCCACATTTTGCCAGTTATTTTTAAGTCCCATGTAATAGGGGGTGAGCCTGTTGCCATCAACTGGGCACAAGCCCAGACTCCGGGCTGCTACTGAGAAAATCCAGAAAGAAAAAACCAGTGATAACTTGCCCGACCTGGGAATCAAACCCAGGACCACATGTTCAACATTAACGCCTGCGACCACTAGACCAACGAGGCGATTTTGAAATGTTCGTAATAGTCCGAATTAAGTTTTATGGAAAGAAAAATTGGAAACGATGCCCGGAAAATTGGAAAATTCGTGAAAAACTAAAAAACCATTTTTCTATTCTTTTTGTATGAATTATTTAAAATTGGACATAACATTGTCTGTCAGGTAGTCTAGTCTTAAAAATAAGTACTCATTCATGTATGTTTTTGATAGTAGGACCAAATAAACTATTATTCGCAGTACCTACAGTAATTGGTTTTGGCATTACAGTTTATCAGCCGCTGTTCTAATGTGCGCTTATATCATTTCTAACGTGATTATAGTATGGTGGACGTACACGTCAAGGAAGTAAAATGTATGGAAATACGTGCTCATTACGTTTTAAAACTGCTTAGATATGAAGTTCTTCGATAGTACCTACCTATAGAAAGTGTATCAGAAAGGTGTGGTACAGACCATCAAACTGAACAACTGTCTCCATGGGACCAACATCGTAATCTCGAAAAACTGATCAACTGCCCTATACACAAATATTTTATGAGCATGTCGAATGTTTAATAAGGTGTGCCGGGATTCGGGATGTAGATCTTGATTTATTTACGAATAGTGTCCAGAAATAAAAATAAATGTTATGTAACTTTTTCTTTGAAGACTAACACTTTTCTATCGCAGGTATGCTGGAAGAGATTTCTTTAGAAATAAGCATCACCTTTGTACGTATTTTTCTGTTCCTTTTTTTTTCTTGTCTTTTTATATGTGTGTACATAAACTGTTAAATAAATAAATTGTTGCAGACTGTATGTATTTTGTTTTTTTTTTATTCCATTTATTTCTATGTTTAACTCTCACGCTGTTTGTACCGTTTTGACCATTTTATACCTACATAAGTTTATATTTGTAGAAACTTGTAATTGGCTATCTTCTACATATTACTACTGACTACTCGAATGTATTAGCTGTAAGTTTTCTAAAAATGAATAAAATAAAATACTAAATTTCAATACCTACTCAACGTAAATGTGTACGACTAGCTGGAATACGTATCTACAAATGATATCGCTGTGTCAAGAGAAATGTTTACATAGATATCTTAAGAGCCAATATCGGCTTTGTTTATGCCATCAATTGGTTCTTTCTTTTCCCCTTGGCCACGATCTACACGCAAAAGCGACCAATGTTGAGGACAGCGACCGCGGAGAACGCAAATGAAAGAAGTTGTTTAGAGCAAGTCACAGAAGACGCAGTCGTTCGTCTCTTGATGCAAGTCACGTCGCAACTCACATCGCTGGAGAGCGTGAACGAGTCAACACGACGACATTAAATTCGAATTCAAAAGTCATTTATTCAAACTATGCTGATTACTGTATAAGACAGTTCCCGAAAACGCCCGCCCTTCACCACTTTCTAGTGCTTTAGCACATCGTGTCGTATCTCGATCGAAAATAATTTTATAAATCGCACATAGGCTTAAAATACCGGCCAAGTGCGTGTCCGAGCACGCACAATAAAGGGTTCCGTAGTTGGGATGAGTTTATCCCAAGAACAAACTTCACATTGTAGTTGAAAAACCTTTTCATCCATACATTCAAACTGAAAATGTAAATTAGTCGTCTACATTCGTTCAGTCGTTAACTTGTAAAGCCTACTTAGCTCGTTCGTTATTATATACTATTGCCGTGATTTTTTTTAAATATAATTATTGAGCTGGCAGGAACACATGACTATAAAATTTGCATTTTAGTCCTTAGCATAATCAGCCTATAATAATTATTTCCACTACTGGGACACAGGCCTCTTCTCCTTGAGAGTGAGTGGGCTGTAATTCACCACGCAGGCCCATTGCAGTGCGGGTCGGTTTAAAGCTTAATATTCCGCAAACAGAACCCTAAATCTAAAAATGGTTTTCACACACCCGCAATACTTTTGATATCCAACGATCCCCTCTTTACAAGTAGAGAGGCCAAAAAAAAAACACTGTCGGTGTGATTAAATAAATGCCAAATTAAGAGTCTCTGAGCTAAGCCGCGGACAGACAGACGTACTGACATGGTGAAACTATAAAGCCGATCGTCCACCGCCAGCTAAACTGAGTTAGCTCGCATAGTTGAGCCAATTTTTTATACATGTGCATTATTGCACATCCACCGCGGTGGCTCAACTGTTCGAGCTAACTTAGTTGAGCGGTGGACGATCGGCTTTAAGGTTTCTTGTTGACTACGGAACCCTAAAAAGATAGAAAGTCACATATGACCATTTCAAAACCTAGCAAGTGTTCTGAACTTATTCGATTTTTAATGGTTTATTATTATCTTGTTAATGCAACGCATATTTTCTAGTGGTCGCAAGCTCAACTGCCGATGAGGTCCAGGGTTTGATTCCCAGGCCGGGCAAAATCGGTGACTAGGAGCCGCTCAGCTATTCAAGGAAACTTATTATTAATATCTGTATTTAAATATCAAAAGTGATTACTACAGACACAATAAAATCATTGGAAAACATTAATATACTCGTAAGTTTACACTACGAGTAGTTCATTATACTCTAATTGAAGATATTATGGAAGCACGCCAAATAGCCGGAGACGTGGCATGTGATAGTATCTCATCACTACATTAGTCACACTGTTTACCAGCATGACATTTCAACTAGTACAATTGGATATGTAAGTGAGACCGACAAGCATTTAGCAAGCTAAACATAATGCTGTATTTACTCTGTCATGTATTGAAGCCATGATGTTTTTTTTTTTACTTCGATAGTCCTAGTTTATCATTTGTGACTTCGAGTTATAGCTTTAATATAGCTAAGCTTTACATATAGCTAATGTAAGCAGGCACGCCCTTTATGCATGGAGGCTTTTATTCGGGAATTAAGTTCTGTTTACATTTTTAGTTTTTATTTTCGCTTGAGTATCTATAGATTTCGATGTTTGTTGTTGGTATATTGGCGTGTGCTAGCTGACATATAGCAAATTATTGAACTGAATGTTTTGTGTTGCGTAATGTAAATTATTTTGCATACTATTGTATAGAATCAAGTTTTTCTATCTGAACAGACAGTTGTACTGCTGGAGATTTTGTTGCGCCACTTCTTCTTCCCAGCTAAAGCACTAAGACGTGGTGAAGGGCGAGCGTTTTTGCGGGACTGTCTTATGTAATTTTGAGCTTCGAAAAGTGCTGATTCTCAGCCTAGTTTGAATAAATGACTTTTGAATTTGAGTTTGAATATAATTTATTTTAGATACAACGTGTAACAAAAACCTTGTCCGGTCCGTGAGGGTGTTTTTAGGAATCGTACTGAGAGTATATCTACGGGCTAATTAAAACAGGAAAAAAAAAACGCATTTTTTCAATGGAATATTTTACCGGGTTATTATATGGGGCGAAGGGGATCGTCGTTTAGCGGGTGTCTACAAGTCATAACATGACCCCTGTTGAAAATGCTTAATAGATGTGGGATAATTTTGGTACTAAAAACGTGAATGTTATATAGCAATTTTTTTTTTTTTTTTTTCAATATAATAGAAACGTTTGCAGTTATATGGCATGAGGCTGTATCTTGGCGCAGAAAAGAAGACATTACCAGCACTTTTTACTAATTTTTAAGCATAAAAGAGACTGAAATCATAAAGATCTGGACTGTGAACTGTGTTTCATAAAATAAATTTGATCGCCGTTTAGCTTTTTACCATAAATGTAATCAATAGCAAAGACATAGCCTGGAAAAGTGGACCTAAAGGCCGCTGGAGATTTTTATGATTACGAGGACTGTTTATCTGCACATCGTCTGAAAAATACATCTACTAGAGACTACTTGCGTGAAATCGTAGAGGTTCAAATTAACCGAGGGTCTTTATATATAAATATATACCTATGTACATATAAAGAAATCATTCCGAGACGGAACAGCCGGATTACGGGTCGTCAGAAGCCCAGAAGTATGACAACAAATCTTACCAAGAGATATCTTGTTATCCAGTAACTGGGTTGTGGAGGTCAGATAAGCAGTGGCTCCGTGTAAAATACTGGTATGCAGCTGCATCTGGTTACACTGGAAGCCGATTTCAAAAGTAGTGGTATATAGGGCAGATTGATTTTTGTTAAATCCTTTGTCAAAATAATAGCTAATGCGATAAAATCAGGTAGTACAATCAATAGGATCAGCTGATACGTGTCACCTGATAAGAAATATTATGCGAAGAGCGTGGCTTCGTTATCGTTATCAGTAATCCATTTGTCAAATGTGTAGGTACACAGCTTTTAGTGTCACTTGAGTGTATTTTGTTCGGAGTGTGAGATACAGTTGAACTTATTACATGTATTATGTCATGGCCAGATTTTAGAATTGATCATTTCACGAAGTGTTCGACTATTTCATGAAATGGTTGCATTTCATGTAATGGAACATCGACCGCTGGTCACATCATGATGTGGTTTGGCCAAATCATTGAATACTCAACGTTTAACGATATGAACAGTTAAACGCACGACTACTTCATGATTTGGCCAAACATTAGTGATGATATCGTAAAATAGTTAGATTATCCACCGGTAGAGGCCGATAGTTGATCTCGCTTTTTTTTTGTTGTGCATCATGGCGGTGGGTGGCATACAACAAATCAAACAAAGTAGGGTGACCGCGCAAAAAAGTCGATGGCGTTTATTGAATTTCCAAATTATGATTTTAAGGAAAGCGACCATCTTGGAAATAGCGCTCGCCGGCTGCTGCCGCAGCACCGCTCGCGTCACTCGCTCGGCTCGCGTGCGATGGTCCCAGTTCTATCCTAACGTAACCTATTTGGTCAGGGTGCCACAAGCGGCGTGAAATGCAACATAAATTAAAAATTCACGCCCCTTGTGGCACCCCGATGAATTGGGTTAGGTTAAGTAATAAATGTGACCAACCGCACGCGAGCCCAGCAAGAGACCGGTACCGCGGCAGCGGCCGTAGAGCGCTATTTCCAAGTTGGTCGCTTGGCGATTTTCACTATAGTAAGTGGTATACCTTAAGAGTCCTATTACATTTTTGACGCAAATTCATGATTTTTGACGTTGTAATTTTCAGCAGCAGTAAAATATTTGAATTATTTGATTATGAATAACGATAGTGCCATTCTCTTTATTGTAAGTTGGAATTACAAATTTTAACTTTTCTTGTCATGTAATTTACTATGAATATTTTACGAACTCAGTTTACAAGGAAAAACGTCGGCAATGGAACTTTGACGCTCAAATTCACATTGTTTCAATCAGTTCTAATAAAAGCGAAAGTTACTAAATGATAACTTTAATGTTTTACTTGTTTATTGGAGTTCTAGAATTTCTTTAAATTCCTTGAGTTTTCAGGGAAAATTCGTAAAGAAAACCAATAAATGTCTTGATTTTCATGTCCAATATATTCCAAATAAACACAATTAAATCAAATAAACTAATATGATATAAAACTTCGATCTACAGTGAATACGTTTCATTAGTTTTTGTATCTCAATATAATAAGACAAAATTACAATAAATTAAATTAAAGTACTATATAATCCGCGTCAATTCAGCGAATTACACGAAAATAATTTGTAACTCCAACTTACAAGAAAAAGAATGGCACTATAGTTATTATAACCAAATTATTAAAATATCTTACTGCTGCTGAAAATTACAACGTCAAAAATCATGAATTTCCGTAAAAAAATGTAATAGGACTCTTAAACCATGAATACCCTACATTAAAGATATGGCCAAACGTCGACTGACCTATCATTAAACGTTGAATTTTAAACGATATGGTCAATTTTAGCTAGCCGTTTCATGAAATGGTTGGGTACTTCATGTTTTTTTTTTTTTACTTATGGTTTTAGAATTTATTGTATGTTTGCATTTTATATTTCTTTTATCTAAATAATTGTTCGTAATTTAAATTGAATTGCAAGTTTTTTAATAAGTAATATTTGTGTATACTTATGTTTCATGTTGGATTATTTCGAACTCAATGTAGATTGCGTTCTGAATAAATTGAATTGGTTTGATCAATTCTAAGATCTGGCCACAACATGTAAAGCGCCCGACGGGATTTCTGATGGGCAAGAATGATGAACTTCAATACCACATTTTGATCCCTTAAATAACCGCATAAGGGATGAATTTGTGAAAATCTTTCGTTAGTGCTCACTTTTCACAAATTCATCCCGAATTTGTGAAAATCTTTCGTTTGTGCTCACTTTTGTTATAATTTATGGACCAATTCGACAACATTTCATGCTTCTAGACCCAGCGGTTTAGACTGTCAGTGAACTTAAGATTAATTTTGTTAATTATTTATTTATCCATCGTTATCAGTATCACAAAAAACAAAGAAAAAAGCAAAGTGCTTATCAATATTGATTTTAATAATAGTATGGCTCGTTGGGTTGTTGTTAGGATTGCTAGCTTTTTTTCAAAGAAATAAAATTACTGATTTCATATTGCGTAAATAAAGACACTTATAAAAATGAGTGTAATTTTTTGTTATTTTTAAACAGTATATTTGTAGATACTTCTTGCGGAAAATATTGTATTTTTTAAATAATAATTGTACGACTCTACTCATATATAACATTCGTTTTTCAATTTGTGGCATGGCCATCAATACTTAGGTATTCACCTTAATATAGGTCTATAATTTATGAGTATTTCAATGAGTGGATTTAAACCAAAAACAAATTTCATAAAATTATAGTAGTTTATGAAACTGTTACATACCTACATTTAGTTACATTATCAGGGTATTACCAGTACTTTAACTTACTGAAGTAGCAGAAAAGACGTTTTTATTTAAAAATATAGGTACCTTACTACCTTTTAGAATATATACAGGATGGATATTCGGCTGTAAGGACAGGTATCTTGACCGTTGTAGCTACAGGCCAAAGATATTTAAATACATTACTACAAGCAAACGCACCTGGGACACCGTCCATAACTTTTTAAGGCATTTTCATCTACATTCACCGATTTTGAAAAACTGTACAATCAGCAAGAAAATTGCCAATCTATAAACTTCTGTCTCTCTGTTCCCGCCAATCATAATCGCTCATTCTGTTTATCACTAGGATCAAACAACACTCTGGGATCAACCGAGTTTAGAGTATGTAGGTACAAGAAATGTAACCATTCGCAAAACACTTTTCCCAGACATTTATCAATTCACATCCACAATTAGTTTGCTTATGAAAAGCGAACTAGCTCACATACAACTTATTGTGAATTTCCAAAAGAAAACCATATTTTCAAACGTGAAATCTTAGCTGAAGAGAAATGGAAGCTTAAGTTTTTAAGGTAAGAATTTTAAAGAATAGACCGGCTGTTCTTCAGTTCTGTTTTTTTCCTGATCAATCCCTACTAATATTTTTTATAGGTACTTTCAGACGTAGTTAATATTTAGTCAGTACTTAACCAAAATTACATTCAAAGCCTGCTATTTAGGTAGATAATGTACATAAGTATATACCGGGGGGCAGAGACAGACACGAAAGCTAAACCATGGATCCAGAACGTCATTCTGAACCCAGCTGCTTTGAAATTTTTCGTCAACTAGTATAAAAAAACAGTTTTTCCATACATTTTGACCGCGTAGGTATTGCACTTTTCTATGAAACAGCAGTTTGTTTTAAAATAACCGATGAAAAATTTCAACGCAGGGTGGTTCAGTATCATGTACTGAATCCATGCCACCCTGTATACATACATAAACTCATGCCTTTTCCCTGTGGGTGTAGGCTGAAACTATAGAACGCCACCAGCTACAATCCTTAAAAACTAAACCTTAAAAACTATAACACAAGATATATAGGTATAGGTCTCATCGTTAAGTCTTATGTGATTTTTTACATAACCATAATATGACTATAAAGTTCCCACTACTGGAACACACGCCTCCACACTGTGATAAGAAGTGGGCCATACATAATCCACCACGCGGGCCCAGTGCGAGTTGGTGGATGTCACATGTCTTTGAATTTTTGGTTCTAGGTCATGCCGGTTTCCTCACGATGTTTTTTCTACAAAGTAAAGTGCGGCCTGAGTTCGAACTCACTACCTACAACTCGTCGGCGGGCCAATACCACTGCCATCTTATCTAGTTTTCTTCGAAAAACATAGAAACGGAAAACCGGAACAGATAATGACCCCTTTTCCAGTTTTCATTTATTGCAATTACAACTTGTACCTATCCACACGAACTACTTTTACTATGAGACCAAGCTTTATATCGCCTAAAAATAGCTTTATCCTATATTTTGTAGAACATAACATAGCATCACGCCTTGTTTCCCCGAAGGGTTGTGCAGAGGTATACCTGTAGTACACCCACATTACACCAGTTATTCTTTTTAAGTCCCATGTAATAGGGGTCGAGCCTATTGCCATCAACCGAGCACAATTCCAGACTCCGGGCTACTACTGAGAAATTCCTGTTGAAAAAACCCAACAATACTTTGCCCGACTTGGGAATCGAACCCAGGACCTCATGCTCAGCAGTAGCGCTTACGACCACTAGACCAACGAGACAGTTATATTTTGTAGAGTTTTTTTATAATTAATGTTAACATAATTTACTGGTGCTGTTCTTCAAAAAGACAGGTGGGTAGAATAGATAGTGCTTGCAACCAGTGTGGTGTATGATCAGGGTCCCGTTTCGCACATAATATTTATTTAGTTTTAAGACTTAACTCATCTATGGATGATACTAATTGCTCTTGTCGCATAAATTTAAACCAAAATTCTATAACATAATTGTATTTTCTATTAAAAATCCTTCGAATGTACGTTTCGTTTACTTCGCACAATAATTGTGCTATGTAAAAATGTTATAGTAATTCTGAAAGTAAACGAACCAAAAGGAGTTGTTTCGTATGTAAGGATAGAAGCAGATGGTGATATGTAGTTTCTAACAACTCCCTTGAGGAAAAGGCGTGAGTTTGTGTTTATATTTGCAGGTATGTATGTTAACATTTCTTGGTAAACGGCAAAATTACCACAAAAGATCATTAATACCTAAGTTATTTTACATAACTTACAACCTAGTTTGCAGCTGGCATCCTAAAGCTACCTAAATAACACTTACACCATTAAAAAAACAATTTGATAATTCCGTAGTCCCGTAGTCCGTATTTTTTTCACTTTCATAAAAATATTTATTTTGATTTTGAACTTCAACTGCAATGACCGAACGTAAGACTACAACATTCGCAGCTGTGAATATTGTTTAGGTATAAGCAGGCACGTCAAGGTACCTAATTACTTAAGTACCATTTCTAATCGGAAATATAACATTTTCAACAGTTACACAGCAATGAATCAAAAGTTTGATACAATAAAACTGACCTGTTGATACAGACGAGTAACGTTGCCAGATCCGTAGTACAGACGTGATATCATGAATATTTAATGACTCCGGTCATCTTTCACGGCGATTATGTTAAAGTTAAACAATATATCACACAAATAAATTACATTATCGTTGTTATTGCCACAAGCGAACACGAATTGTTATCCTACGGTTACTTAAGTTTTATAACGCGTTTGTATAAAACACCGATTTATAGTACGGAGTGCTCGAAGTACGGGCGGGAACTGAGTTCGTGAAAACTGTTAGCTCGCGGCCGACGACTCGTCAACTGATCAAATCAACTGAAGTGAGCTGCGCCAACCCGCCTGTTGCCGGGCTACCGTGGCTCGCTCCTCCAATAATGGCACGCCGCCGCCGCGCCGCCCGCCCGCGCCGGCAGCGCTTCTCTTTTCGTGTTTTTGTAACTTTTACGAAACAATAATAGTAGGTACATTTTTATGCAAGTGTTGCAAGTTTGTCAGAGCACTTAGGGCTTGCAGCCCAATGATAATGACCTATCATTATGAATAATTTTTACAGTGGAACCAACACGAGAGAGATTCAGACATTTTTTTTTCTTGGTATTTCGAAGTAGGTATTACTGTTTACTTAATATTTATTTTAGTAGGTATTAATTTTAGCGTTGAAGGTATCAACCCCTAACGCCAAAATTAATACCTACTAAAATAATGATTTTAAAGTGTATTTTTTTTATTATCATATTATTGTGTAAGTACTTATAACAAAAAGTAATGTAAAATTGTTGACAAAAATAAATAATTTGATGAAATAATGTAACACAGTTATATCATTCACACGCCAGCCTCGTTGGTCTAGTGGTCGCTATTGCTGAGTATGAGGTCCTGGGATCGATTATCGTGTCGAACAAAGTGTTAAGGAAGCACACTAAATACCTACCTAATAAACTGATTATTGTTAGTAAGTACATCTGCACATGTTAAAATAGTATCAAGTCGAATCATGTGTGGATATTAATCAAGTCGGGACATGAAGTCCAGTAGGTAGCATCAAATCTGGAAAGTTTTGGCCCAGTTCTAACATGTCAACTAATATAGAATGTTTCGAATAAATGATCCGACAAGTTAGAACAAGAAAGTCTATTAAAATCAAAGATTCCTGACACAAAATCAGGTCTCTAGCAATAACCAATGTACCTATAGACACCGACTTAACTAAAAGATGTGTTAGACATTTGTCCGTGTCTACAGGTAACTAAAAATACCTTATTTTCTCTTGTTTACCTGTCCTTATGTAATAAAAGGTATATAACTCCGTTGTCAGTCATAATACAATGTTTTGATTATGACTACAACACTGACTAGACTATTTCCCACCTGAATACCTATTTAAAACCATGAGAATACCTATCTGTGTTTATAATTACGTAATCCATTGTTCTAGAAGTAATTATCATGTCATAACTTGCACCTGCGCAACCCTGCCTCCCTCATTCGTGTAAACACCCTCGTCATAGCAAAATGGGAAATACCCAGCTATACCCCGACCCTCTGTCGCGTCCCTGAATAGCGAACTGCCCTGTTGTATAGGAGCAAATTATTGTGTTTGCACAAGTGGTACCCGCTACTTGCCCTATAGTAAAAATCTACTTAAGGTATCGGGTCTGATTTTACAATTGTAGTTGCCTAGTACTAGTTGCCTAGTACTCTCTTACAAAGTCTCAGATTCTTAGTCAGTTGAGCTTTAACTTCGTTCCTACAAACATCTCGCTACTTGAGGTATAAATTCGTGCTGAATAAATTCAATTAAATTCGGATTACATCTAGCTCTAACCTTTGTCTGTATTACTGTTGTGTATTTTAAATATATTGTGTGTGTGTTTTATGTGCAATATACGTGGATCTATTACATTAGCTGCTTGTGGTTTTTCTACTGTGCCAAACCTTATAACAAACCGCCCCCTTCAAACGACATAAGCTGCTCGTTTACATTTTGGTCCTTCGAAAGCCGGATAAGGTTTCAAGTAATCATGAGTCAGCAGGGCTCCATCACAACACGCAGCAAGCTAAGGAGGCTAGCCGAACAGCAAGAAGCACGTAAGGATGACAGCACAACGGGCACCAGGTTGCAGTCCGAAAGGGGACCAGGTTCGCCGTCTGTGGCGCCGACCATGGCATCAATGGATCGCCGGAAATCGCGAAGCAGAGCGTCATCCAGAAGTAGCCGCAAGAGTGTCGATTTCTTAAGAAAGAGAATCGAATACGAGGCCGAAAAGGAACTAGTCGAGTTAAAATCGAAGCTAAGCGAAAACCGCCTCAAGGAAAGAGTGGAAGTCGAAAAGGAACTAGTCCAGCTAAAAGAAAACCGCCTCAAGGAAAGAGTGGAGGCCGAAAAGGAACTAGTCCAGCTAAAAGAAAACCTCCTCAAGAAAAGAGTGGAGGCCGACATTGCTGAGATAGAGGCAACTACCGAGAGCGAAGACGACGCCTCCAATTCAGACGCGAGTACAGCACAGCGGGTCGACCAGTGGATAGATACGACGCCGCAAGTTGGCCAACAGGAAACAGTGTTGCGTAATTCAGTTAGTGTTTTACGGCAATCGAGTACAGTGTTGTGTCAACCGGATGCAGTGTTGTGTACCCCGTCTGCGGAGCGCAGGCCCATGGAAGTGGCCGCGCCCCGGATCCCTACCGTGAGTTATTCACAAACCGTAAGTACGCTTGATCCGACTACATACCGTAATAATGTGTCGCACATACTAGGTACACCCGTGCCGGTACCGTATTCGAGTACGATACCTAAAGCACGGACGTATACACCGATGCCTACCGAGAGAGTTACGTCCCGATTACCGACCAATAACCCCGTCTTTACCACTCCGGCCGCAAGTGGACCTCGCGTTTCGATACCCGAGTCGGATTCACAGCGGCAGTTGAAGTACGGAGATGATGTTAAAGAAAGACGGCGGGAGTCTTCGGTTGAAAGGGACTCTGTGTTAGATAGGCTGGCAGAGGCAATAACCAGTATGGGGAGACCGCGACCGGTACCGCGACAGGCGTACGAATTACCACATTTTAGTGGTAATCCATCCGAGTGGATATGTTACAAAAATATGTACTGGGATACCACTCAAGAGTATAGTTATAAAGTTCACGAGAACTGAGCCCGGCTTAGAACGTCTTTACACGGCGAAGCTAGAACCTCAGTGGAGGATTTATTAAGTTCAGGTACGGATCCCAACGACATAATGCACGCGCTCGATCAAGAATATGGTCACCCGACTTTAATATTACAAAGCGCGTTACAAAAGATTAGGGACCTACCTAGAATATCGGAAAGCTGCCGCGAGCTTAGAAAGTTCTCGTCAACCGTGCGAAATGTAGTAGCCCTACTTAAAAATATTAAAGCTGACGGCTATCTTAACAATCCACAACTAGTTAGCGAGCTATTAAACAAGCTAACTCCTATACAACGCGCGCGATACGGGGACTTTGCCATGGGGTTAGATAACGTGCAGGGGGTGGACCTAAGAGTCTCACCTAACCTAGAATACTTATCTCACTTTTTAATACAATTAACGCATACAACGTCGTATTATTTACAGCCATCTATAATAGAACCTAGTGCTTCTAGGCCCCCAATTAGGCAACAGGAACAAGTCTTCGGTCAACGACCCATGAATACCGCGCGTCAACTATTCAGTAGGCCACAGCTGACTCATAAGATAAATACACAGAGTGATGAGTCTAGTATCGTACCTAAGAAATGTATCGTATGTCAAAGTGAACATACTATAGAAAAATGCGACACCTTTAATAAAATGACAGTTCAACAGCGATGGAACATCGTAAAAGAATTAAACACGTGTTTCAAATGTATAGTAAACAAACACAACAAAAGGTTTTGCCGCGCCGATAAATGCAAAAAATGCGGTTTTTCCCACCATCTATTATTGCACGCCGATAAGCAATACAATGCGAGCGATAAGCATAAAGATAAGCCCGAAACTATTACAAACATCGGTGAATGGAATGCTTCTGCGCTTTTAAAAATACTGCCAATAGAATTGTGTCATGACAAAGACAACAATAGTCATTGTTACGCGATACTCGATGGAGGGGCGACAATTTCATTGATCGACAGCTCGATCGCTACCGACTTGAAAGGGCCAAGCATACCTCTTTCATTAAAGACCGCGGGCGGTCACGAGATCACTGACCTGACGTCGCGAGCGGTTGAAGTAAAGGTCAAAGGGCCAAATGGACAGTGCCACAACATTAAATGTCGCACTATACGTGATTTAAATTTGCCTTCTCAAACCATGACCACCGCAATGCTTAACGACAATGCCCACCTCCGCGACCTGGGATGCGTGGAAATGAGGGGCGCCAAACCGCTAGTACTGATCGGGCAGGACAATTGGCAGCTAGTTGTAGGCCGGGACGTCCGTCAAGGAAAACCCGGTAAACCAGTTGCCTCCCTTACCGAGTTAGGTTGGGTCATACATGGTCCGTTCGGCCATAATAATTTAAAAGGCGAACAAATTAACTGTACGGCAGTTTCCCTGCCTGACCTGCATGACCCAGTTAAATCTAGCGAAGCGATAGGTATTTCTGAGAACGTACGTAAAAACCAATCAGATGAAAGGGCCTCAGAAATACGAGATAAAACCAACCACCGTGTACCAGATGAATCACAGTGGGCAGTAGGTTTGTTACGGAAACATAACAACATAATACCTACCAATTATAACGGTAACCTTTTGACCGGACCCGACCCATTATTATTATTACCTTTTCAAGAAAAGGAAGCCGAGACTTGTTTCGCTCGGCTTAATAACCTGCATCGCCTGGAACAGACAAAAATACCAGGGTTGTATGGGCTAGATCTAGACAAGGATCTAGATCTAGATCTAGATTTACAAATGTTTGGCGACGCAAGCGAACAAACATGCGCAGCGGTCGCGTATCCAGTGGGCTACCGAGATAGTAACCAAGCGTCAGTGGCGATGTTAGGTAGGGCTCGCGTAGCCCCACAAAAAGTAGTCTCAATTACAAGGCATGACTTACAACCAGCCTTATTAGCTAGACTATCGGACCGAGGCAACTGGCACTGGGTTCCTTCCGCGGACGACCCCGCGGGCAAAGCAACCAGGTCGTCTTGGCCCGAGAACCATACGGCGTGGCTGTGCGGCCCCCCGTTTTTATGTAATCCACAGGAGCGGAGGCCGGTGTGTCGAGAGGCTGAGTCAGCAGAAGTGGACTTGGAGCGCATTCAGCGGGTCCACTCTACGGCAGCGACGCCGGCGCACGCCTACCGTGCGGCGCCACTCAGCTACGAGCGCTACACGTCGTGGGCGCGTAGGAAACGCGTCACGGCTCAAGTACTCCTCTTTGTCGGCCGATGTCGTAAGCGTCGGCCAACACAAGAACTACAGCAGCGCGATCAAGAGGAAGCTCACAACCATCTCATAAGGTTGTGCCAGGATAATAGCTTCAGTGAAGAACGCACTACGAAGTACGCTCAGGGAGCGTGCCCCACGTGAGGAGGTCCTTTACACCCTCCTCACAGAGGCCGAGCTCATCATAAATAGCCGGCCTCTCAGCTACGTCTACGATGACCACAACCAGCCCGTGGTCCTGACGCCGAACCACCTACTCCTTGGCACTGCGTCCGGGAGCACTCCGTTCGCGCCGGGAGACATCGAGGACGTCGACTCCCGCTGTCAGTGGCGGCGTGTGAACGCGCTCGCCGACATGTTCTGGCGTCGGTGGCTACGGGAGTACCTACCTACTCTACAACGTCGAGAAAAGTGGACAAATAACGTACCAAATGTGAGTGTCAACGACGTAGTGGTTATCGTAGATAACACCAAAAACCGAAGTGAGTGGACTAAAGGAATAGTCAAAAATGTGTATCACGGAAGTGACGGGATAATCCGTGTAGCTGACGTAAGAACAATGAATGGGGTCCTGCGTCGGCCCATTGTTAAGTTAATTGTGCTTCCCACCGTCCATGTGTAATGCGGCGGAACCCTTTTACAGGGGGTGGAATGTTAAGGAAGCACACTAAATACCTACCTAATAAACTGATTATTGTTAGTAAGTACATCTGCACATGTTAAAATAGTATCAAGTCGAATCATGTGTGGATATTAATCAAGTCGGGACATGAAGTCCAGTAGGTAGCATCAAATCTGGAAAGTTTTGGCCCAGTTCTAACATGTCAACTAATATAGAATGTTTCGAATAAATGATCTGACAAGTTAGAACAAGAAAGTCTATTAAAATCAAAGATTCCTGACACAAAATCAGGTCTCTAGCAATAACCAATGTACCTATAGACACCGACTTAACTAAAAGATGTGTTAGACATTTGTCCGTGTCTACAGGTAACTAAAAATACCTTATTTTCTCTTGTTTACCTGTCCTTATGTAATAAAAGGTATATAACTCCGTTGTCAGTCATAATACAATGTTTTGATTATGACTACAACACTGACTAGACTATTTCCCACCTGAATACCTATTTAAAACCATGAGAATACCTATCTGTGTTTATAATTACGTAATCCATTGTTCTAGAAGTAATTATCATGTCATAACTTGCACCTGCGCAACCCTGCCTCCCTCATTCGTGTAAACACCCTCGTCATAGCAAAATGGGAAATACCCAGCTATACCCCGACCCTCTGTCGCGTCCCTGAATAGCGAACTGCCCTGATGTATAGGAGCAAATTATTGTGTTTGCACAAGTGGTACCCGCTACTTGCCCTATAGTAAAAATCTACTTAAGGTATCGGGTCTGATTTTACAATTGTAGTTGCCTAGTACTAGTTGCCTAGTACTCTCTTAGAAAGTCTCAGATTCTTAGTCAGTTGAGCTTTAACTTCGTTCCTACAAACATCTCGCTACTTGAGGTATAAATTCGTGCTGAATAGAGTATTAAATTCGGATTACATCTAGCTCTAACCTTTGTCTGTATTACTGTTGTGTATTTTAAATATATTGTGTGTGTGTTTTATGTGCAATATACGTGGATTTGTTACATTAGCTGCTTGTGGTTTTTCTACTGTGCCAAACCTTACAACAAACCGCCCCCTTCAAACGACATAAGCTGGTCGTTTACACAAAGTGTTATTGGGTTTTTCCCTCTGGAATTTCTCAGTTGCCGCCCGGAATCTCGATTTGTGCCCGGTTGATGGCAATAGGCACGCCCCCTGTTACGTAAAATGTGGGTGTAGGTACTCTTTTACTCTCACGGAATAAAGGCGTGATGTTATGTTATCTTTCATCTAATAAAATTAACTGTAAAATTAAATTGAAGGATGGGCTCACTTCCCTAAGCTATCAGGAAACTGACAATTTGCTGGCTAGCATCACAGCCTAATCTACAGTATATCGCACGCACCCAAAAATACACTTATCCACAACCAATCAACTCACACACACTCACACTACACTCCCCTTACACTACATTCACTTCTCCACACACGCATATTATTATTAGCAGAGATAAAATTCGTAGTATATTATTATAGTATTTACTCTTTATTGTTTTGCTCAACAACAAAAAAAACTTAAATTATTTTTATTTATAAGCTCACCAATGTGCCTGGCAGGAAGGGACGCTGACACCTGAGATACAGGACACGTCCTAGTTTGGGTGTCAAGAGTTTCACAAAATTGAGTAAGTACTTAGTTTAACTAATAAAAGGACATAAGTTCCTTAAGAAATTCATCGTTAGCCACTTTTTTCTTCTTAGGCTTATGAAAATAAATTATTATTATTATTACTTCTTTTGTTTCATTATTTATCTACATATAAATTATATTTTTAGTTAGTTCAATTAAAATCATTAGAACCATACATTACATTTCTCTAAGTTAGATAAGAACTAGTCTACAACTGCGGATCCACCTTAAAGTCTAAAAACTGTTGCCTAAAAGCTGTAAGCCTTAAAGCTGTAGTCCGTACAGTTGCGTTCATCGTTCGTTTATCGGCAATCGTGTTTTTTTTTTTAATAGTGCGTTAAAATATGGTTATGATTTAAATCCTCATTTCGTCATTATATATTTATTTATTATTACATGCGCTCAAAATATATCCTTTAACAGATAATACATTAATAAATATGCATCTAAATACTTATTATAGAAACACTATGTGACGATATGGTGTCTAATAATATTATTATGCTTTTTTTGATTCCCATGATTTTAATACATTGCTAAATACATTTTTATAATCTAATTGATTTTGATAACATAATCCAAAACCTAAAAAAAAAATAAGAAGGTTCTTGCGTGATTCCAATAGAAACTTCAAAAATCATAACATTCATTACTTATAAGCGTCATGCTAATTGTTAGATAAGTAACCAGATGTCAAAACGTCATACAAATAGCTTTCCGACAGCTGCGCGCACAGATCACTCTTAAGGGCGCGTTCCCACTATGTCGTGACGATTAATTTATCGTTGCAAAATTATAGACGAAAGTCGTGGACGACAGTTAATCGTGTCGTCCTGTTATGAACAAGTCCATTTAAATACACAAGCCACGTCTCTTTAAACGACACGATAATCTGTCGTCACGGCTTAGTGGGAACGCGCCCTAAGCCGGGCGGCACACGAGTCAGTGCCGACTGAACGTAATATTGCCATTTTAAATATGATATTTTATATAAACATGTAGTATCAATAATTGTTTATTTCTTTTTATCTTATTTATATCTCATTGAACCACCGCTGCACCGGTCGACGTCATAACGTTAACGTGGCTGTCGCTGAAAACCAGCGCTGGGGTCGGTCTCACATAGGGGCGCAGCATTATGCTGAACGATGCCGATGGCCGTTTTCACGTGCTCCAGCTTACTCATAGGTGATAGAAAAATTCTACCTATGCCAATATTTAAGGCATAATTGCAGCAATCAAAGTTGCTAAATTCTTAATTTAGCAGCCACATGAACTTCGTCATTATGAACCGTTTACTGTGAGGTGTTGTTGTTTGATTTGCTTGCCATTTATTAAAAATAGAATAGAATAGAACTTTTATTGGGAACTAATATACATTTCAATACTAAATTAAAAACTAACTATACAAATAAGACAATAAAATTAAAATAACTTCGGGGAACTAATAACTTTCAAGTAATGAACGCTTTACTTGGAGATGATAAACAAGGCCCTAAACCTTGCTCTAAACACAAGCTATAGAAAAGTTACGAGACATAAAAACAACAGTGGAAATGTCTATTGATTATTTTTAGTCAGTGTGAATGTAGCCAACAACAAATCTTGAAATGTAGTGCAAATACTAATTCAACAAAACAAGTTTGAGATCCATTTCTTACGAAAAGTATATCGCTGTCAGCGGGAAAAGTGCCCAGAAAGTTGGCAGCATTGCCACGTTAGATAACAATGCTGACTCTTTGGCCTAAGAATTGGCCTGCCCTCTGGTTAAGTGAAGAGTCGACCAACTGCTTGGCGATGTCCCGAAATATTCGATGAGCACTCGAGTGTTTCAACCCCAAACGACTCAAAAATATAGATACCAATAAGGTTATATTGCCGTTTGAGGTTTTCTGCACCTGCAGCAGCCGCCCCGGCACAGCCCGCCGTGCTAGGAAGATGGGATAGTGCAAGGCTGTCGACACAGGTTACATCCCACAACAAAGGCCTACCCAACTTCCAAGGCATAATTCCGGGGTATTCATATGTCATTCCGTTTGGCCTCTTCCCATCGTCACGTGCCAAGCCATTGGGTTCTAAAACAGCTGGTACCCCGGCAAGTGACAAGAGCCTCACGGATGATGCCATTAATGCTAGCGTGCCCTGCCAACCATCCAGTGCTCTTGCTGCAGGAAAGACCATGGTGTGCGAGGCAGTCGACTGCTTCACCGCATTGACAGCGATGTGGAGCCCCGCAAGCAGCGCCCAAAAGCAGACTTGTAGCAAGCTGGAAAGTGCTATCACGGTAGCGCTTGAAACCAGAGGTCCGACTCCCACTCTCCCACAGCCAGCAGGCGGGCATGCTCAGCAGTATTGGTGGACGTATTAATGAGGTTATTCCGTACCAACCTGCAGAGGGGCTCATCCCACTATCTCTGGGAAGACGGGTTCTCGGGCTTCTCCGCATCTGGACAAGCCACTTTCCAGGCATTCATCACATCAGTCAAGCACGGCACTTCGAGGTCAACTTGAGAAGCAGTTAAGATTTTTCTGGTTAAGTTTCCGGTGCTGTGGCCCGAAGACAGGAACGGTTAGCTTACACTAGACATTTTGGGGACACAAAGCCTACTAAAGCGAATGGGTAGTGTGGCTTGCACAGCCACGCGCGGTCGTCCAATGCCACATTTATTGATTCAATTCAATTCAATTTATTTCAGGAATAATTCACATTGTGTTTGAAAACATATATAAATAACTAAAAACACGTTCATTAAAACTATTAAAATAACATTCATAACTTAATACAATTAATTATAGAAAATAACACAGTCAAAATAAAATTACACATACAATAATTACACATTCAATTCAATAAAAAATTCACTAACATTACAGGCATATTTTCAAAACGTGGATATGTCATCGTTTATTGAATACAGACATTTCTCCAATAGGAACGCTCTGAGTCTCGACTTAAATGAGCTCTTGTAAATGATAGATTTTAAGTCCAATGGCAAGCTGTTAAAAATCCGCACTGCTTGATATTGAGGACTATGTTGAACAATCCTAAGTTGGGGTATTAAATTGTTTTTAAAATCTTTCCTGCACGTACTTTTACTCAAGTGTCTCTCCTCATCTGTTTCGTAGTTAAACAGGTTTTTTTTTTTAAATTCATCAACAATATTAAAACATCTCTATGTTTCAGTATTGTTGGTGAGTTTGCTGGGCACAGTAAGAATTTTTAAATTTATAAAGTGTGGCCGACAGCTCTCTATTTGTGAAATCCGGGCCATGGTTCGTATGGCTCTCTTTTGGAGTACAAAAGCTATCTGGTAGTTATACTTAGAACTATTCCCCCAAAACTGAACACTATATCTCAACCTTGATTCTATTAGAGCATAGTATACCATTTTAAGGTGTTTTATGTCTGTTTCATCCCTAAGACTGCGTAAGGCATAACACGCTGAGGAAATATATGAATCAATGGCTTGCAATTCCCTTTTCCAATTTAAATATTTGTATGTATACCCCTAGAAACTTTACCTCATTAACTATGTCAATTTTTACTTCATTAAAAGCGATCGTCATGTTGTCTTTATTACGAGCTGTTGTACTAAATAACATATTATATTTCAGTGTTAATTATGAGCTTGTTACTTGAGTTAAAAACTGTCAACACTGCATTAACCTTAGCGGAAAGCTCTTTAATGTCGTTAGCTTCAACTATTGTGTTGGTGTCATCTCATCGAAACCGTCAGCTGGGTGTCGAGAAATATTGAAAATATGTAATTAATTAAATCATTTGTGAATAATATAAACAAAATAGGCCCCAAAATCAATCCTTGGGGTACGCCTGCTAATATATCTTGCATAGAAGATTTATTGCATTGCTACTATCAGTAGCTTGCGTAATACTAATATCCACATACATGTTCCTGTTACTTAAATAGGATGAGAATAGCTCTGTTGTAAAGTTTTGCCTCTCACACAATAATGCTCCAATTTTGCAATGAATAAACTGTGGTCAACTGTATCAAAGGCTGAGCTTAAATCAAGGAAAATGCCAGCTACCCTCTTTTTCCTATTCAATTTACTAATAACATCCTCCACTAATGTATATATAGCGTCCCCTGTTCCGAACTTTTTTGAAGAGTGCCTGTAGCACTGCCCCAAAAAACATAAATTTCCGGTCACCAGTATGTGATGAACATAGTTAAAAAAGTGTTCAATACCAATATGTTAAAATAATAAAACAAAATACTTCCCGGGATTGATGTTGAAATCCATCGACGTAGTGATTAATATCTTTGCTTTTCTGGTATCAAGTCTTTGTTTATTCTGCTGTTTCGGTCATTCTGTGCTGTACATGAAATCACTGTGATGTACATTTTCAGGAAATCACTCCCACTGATTGCAGGAAAGCGAGAAGAAAGATATAACACATCAAAAAGTGAGCTAGTACGTCTATTATAGAAAAGTAAACACTTACTGTTAAAAATGTTATTGCCTACTGTATTTTGATACTCATTTTACAAATGATCTATGATTTATTAATCAAAAATTAGGTACTTATTTATAGAATACAGCCACCTGTATGTAAGTATGGTTTCGAAATTGTACTTTGTTAATAAGTTCCTATTGTGAAAATTTGACTGGGTTTTGATATTGTTTTAATTTGTTAAAGTTGATCTGTGAATAAATGCTTATGTATACCAAAACTATGTAACTGCATATAGGTACTACGTATTTTTTTATTCGAAAGTAAATATAAATAAAAATACTTACTCAAATAAACATATGTTTTTATTTAACACTTGTGTACGCATATGTACCAAACCACACCACGCTATCCACAATGCTAACGTGAAGAAGGGTAGCATTATGTATTACGTGGCCGCTTTTCTGTAACCATCTTAACTTGGTCGGGTTACCGCAGCCACGCACTTCATAATATATATTTTTCGAATATCTCATAAATTATTAAGGGTACCTACACAAAACTCTGTTAATCGGTGGTTAAACAACTCCGTTGCGCATCATGGCCGAACCGAATGAAAAGGAGACTGAAACGATTACATACAATCTTGGGCCTGGGTGTAAAAAGATGAAAGTGGTGTCAATTAATAGCTTATATATTATCAACCTTTCACTGAAAAGTCGTCGGCCCAGTGTATTGCAGTGACCAGTTGTTATTTCACAATTTCACACAGCGATCCATAGTTTCAACAATATCCAATCCACAAGCCGGCGGTAAAATCCAAAATAACAATTCCAAGTCAAACGTGTGAGTGATCTTCGGTGTCCAGTGTGAAAGCAGGGGTCGTACAAGGTAGGCAGCACAGATTACATAGGGATACTAGTAGGCAGGGTCGGAATCCGTAAAATACAAAGCAGAGGTCGTGAAAAATGAATAATAATCGGAAAAGCATTTAAAACGCATCGGAAAACACGAAATGAGTGAGCAAACAAGAGCAATAAAGCAGTTTAAGCAGTTGGCAACTGCCTAGTGTCAGGTCAGTGTCAGTCAGCAGTGACATAGACTAAAAATAGAAAACTAATTTTAATCGATATGAAATCGATAATCTTTAATATTGATTTTTCAGTAATTAATTGATATTTTATTTATTAATAAGACTGTAATTATTTGCACTATATTGCACATAAGTATATATAGTGCATTTAAATACGCGATGTGCAACGTCAACCTTCAAAGAAAGAAATTCCAAACTCTACAATAACAGTCGAATTTACAAATACCCTTGTCAAAACAATTTTTTTGTCAGCTGTCAAAGCTTATAACAAGCACCACTCTAACAACAAACTGAGCTCCGCTAGTCTAGGCATGGTACCGAATACCCCCGTATTTATAGCAGAACAACTGACTGCCAACTCCAAGCGACTCTTCTACCTAGCTCGAAACTATGCTAAGGCGAACAAAATCCAATTTTGCTGGACATCTAACGGACGTATCATGCTGAAGAAGAATCCAGAAAGTCAGTATATCGTTATAAGAAGTGAAATACAGCTCAACCAACTGCATTCAAAGGATAATGCATGACTGCTATTCCTGAACTGCCCTAATTTTAGCCTAAATAATGTTTTTTATGCTCAATGTGATCTACGTTTTTATACTTTGTTTATTAAATTCATTGTAAAATTAATTTTCATTGTAAACATGTCATACTCTACACCATTCACAACACATAAATACAACGCTCGCAAACATAACTTTTACACACGCATTTATCATACACATATATTCCCACATACTCCCATAATACCTTGCAATTACCGCCTTATTCATAACCCACATCCAGAAACCTACATATATAATGTCTAACAAAACGTATGATTTAATCGATAATGTTGATCACTTTTCTGTATCGGATACACACACATGCACTCCAGAACAGACACATAAGTATATTGAACAATCTACGTATCAATTGAAAATCCTTTCACAAAACATTAGATCTATTAATGTAAATTTTCCTGATTTACAAACCTTATTACACCGTATCGATATTCAGTGTGAACTCCTGGTACTTACTGAATGTTGGTTAAAATGCTCCAGTAACAACCACATTCCCGTTCTACAAAATTATATTACCTATCACACCACCAAACACTTAAATAAGAGCGACGGAGTGGTCGTCTATGTAAAATCCAATCTTGTATCTGCTCACGAAGAACCTGACTTTTTCGGATCTGCCTCTGGTCTAATAATAAAATTAAACTCAGATGTAGCAATACTTTGCATATATCGATCACCCGCAAACGACAATATTCAAACATTCCTCTCTTCACTCAGTATAATACTACAGTCGCTGACTAACTACAAAACTGTAATCATAACTGGAGACATTAACATAGACATTAAACATAATTTATCAGATACACGAGCTCACGAGTATCTTATTACCTTAGCGTATTATGGATTTTTACCTGCACATACGTTGCCTACAAGAGGAAGTAACTGTTTAGACCACCTTATAATTCGCTCTAAGCATAAACCTATGACACTTCTCTATGATTCAACTGTAACGGATCATTACTCTTCTCTGTTCTGCCTTAATAAAATTACTATTAAATCAAATTCCACTAAATATATAAATAAAATAAACTACGACGCTCTTGACACAGTTATGGCAGGATTAGACTTCGCACCCATTCGGTCCATGATGGATCCAGATGATGCTGCAGATGCCTTTATCAGGCTAACTAAGACAGCCATAGAAGACTGCACTACAACAATAAAGGTATCTGCAAAGAAACAAACTCTAAAACCGTGGATAACGCCAGGTTTGCTGAGGTGTATACGTAACCGTGACTCTCTACATAAAAAAGTAAAGCAATCACCTGACAACATCATAATCAGTATCGCCTATAAACGATACAGAAATTTTTGTACAGCATTATTAAGGAAAGCGAAAAGAAAATACGATTCTCTAGAATTAAATAAGGCTATGAATAACCCTAAAAAACTATGGGAAACTATTAAAAATATCACGAATACTTCCAAAACCAAACACTCTTACACACAGTTGTTATCAGCTTCATCATCTCCGATTCAGTCTTGCAATGAAGTAAACCAATTTTTTGCAAATATAGGAAGGAATCTTGCAGATAGTTTAAACAACAAACAATCACTTACCCGCTTTTCACTTCCCCACACATCTAACTTCAAAAAATCATTTGTGTTGGAAAATACAGATCCTGACGAAATTATATCAGCCGTAAACATGCTACGAACAAATGCGGCTACCGGTTGGGATGGTATCTCCACCTTGTTCTTAAAACGTTACGCCATATCCCTCGCACCTATACTATGCCACATTTTCAACCTTTGCTTTGACTTAGCCATTTTTCCTACTTCATTCAAAAAGGCAGCCATTCATCCCATTCTCAAGGGCGGCGATGGGTGCCTAGTAAATAACTACCGCCCCATAGCGGTACTTAGTACTTTATCAAAAATACTCGAACGTTTAATGAATAAAAGACTCATTCACTATCTTGAGCATTATAATATTTTGTCACCACAACAATTTGGCTTTCGTAAAAAGAAATCCACAAATGACGCAATACACCTATTGATTGATCACATAGTGAAGAATTTAGACGATAATAAAAAGGTATTGACCATTTTCTTAGACCTCACAAAAGCCTTTGATACTGTGCCCATTTCGACCCTTTTACTCAAGCTACAATGTATAGGTGTAAGGGGCCCACCACTTAATTTATTTAAAAGTTACCTAACAAACCGTTCACAATTTGTGACTATGGACAATTACCGTAGCGATACAGTTGCTATCGAATACGGTGTGCCACAGGGAAGTATTTTGGGGCCCACTTTGTTCCTTGTATTCATTAACGACCTCTGCAACCTAGATATACCAAATGCCCAAATAGTTTCTTATGCAGATGATACTGCAATAACTTTCACCGCTAACTCATGGTTGGAACTACAGTCAATTGCACAAAAAGGATTTAACTCCGCACTAAGATGGCTTTACACACATACTTTGACCCTGAATACCACAAAAACTAATTTTATTACCTTCTCAATAAATAAAAATTCCCAACCAAATCCCGCTTTGTCCCTAAAAGCTCACTCGTGTAACTGTATGTCGCGGCAGGCCTGTCAGTGCCCATCACTTACTCCAGTAGATCAATTAAAATATCTTGGCATCTTCATTGACCAAAACTTAAATTTCAAATCACATATTAATACTCTATCCGGCCGCGTACGGAAACTTATTTACATTTTTAAAATATTGCGACATGTAGCACACGCTTCAGTTATCCGGAAAGTATACTTCGCTCTTTGCCAATCACTAGTCACCTACTGTATTTCCTGCTGGGGCGGAGCTGCAAAGACAGTGATGAAGCCTATAGAGATCGCTCACAGAGCTATACTTAAAGTTGCCACCTTTCGCCCGATCTTATTTCCAACGACCGAACTTTATAAATCCTGGAACGTATTAAATGTTCGACAACAGTACATTTTACATATAGTTTTACTCCAACATTCCAGAACACCATATAGACATATCTCTAAACGTCGGAAAGACTTAATCTGCACAATTCCACCCCCACGTACCTCCTTCGTAAAACGATTCTCTTTATATGTTGCTCCATCTCTCTATAATAAAATTAATGCAAAATGCCCAATCTATAAACTTCCATTCTACAACTGTAAAAAAACTGTACGGACACTCCTTTTGGACCTCAATTATGATGACACTGAATTATTCCTCACAAAGTAATCATGTTAACACACACAAATACACACGCACACACTCACATGCACACTTCACACAACGCACCTGCACCGACACATACATATACCCACACGTTTTAGATATGTCTTGTATTAATGATAATTAAATATCATATAATTTTAAATTTGATTTTCATATTGTTTTTGATTTTGATGTTAATTTTAATTTTGTTTATAATTTTGGTTTGTTTTTAACTTGGTTTTTGATTCTATTATGATTTCGTTTTTAATTTTGATTTTGATTTTGAATTTGAATGCTTTTATGATTTTAATTATGGTTGAATTTATTGTCTTTTATATTAATATAATCGTCAAACAGACTATATTAATATAATAATCCGCCAATTAGGGGACCGGCACTGTCTCTCCTTAACACAGGCTAAATTCTAGCCTATTTAGGAGAACAGTACTTCATCCGTCTTTATTGTAAAAATTGAAAATGCAATAAATTTACTTATTTATTCTAAGTACCTGCTTGATTAGTTTTGGTCTAGTTTATCCGAGTGAGTCATCGTCATTAATTATTTATTTGGGTAAGGTATCTTTCACCGTCTGAATAGAATTTCGTAGACTCTCTTCTTTAAGATTTATACTTACTGTCACTAGACCACAATCCATTTTTATATTTTCATTCAATGCCATGTTTCAACCAATTAAAGAAGTTATGTAAATTACTTTGAGTTAATTATTTAGTGCAAAGGTTTTATTTTCGTAACTGTGTAATCGATTACTCTAACGATAATCTCACGAAAACTATCTTTTCCATATTTCTCCGCTTCCAGATTGAGAATTGAGGTGATTTTTCATATTCTAAGATAAAAACATATGTTTTTTTTTTAAATCATATCTTAACTTATTACATTTGGGCCCACCGTTTTCCATCTCCTTTCGTCATAATTTATTAATTATTTACACCAGGATGCTAATGAAACTTCACATACATTTGAAGGCTATAAGCTATTATAATATAACGTTGCAAGTAAGTCTTTTGAGCTCCTATTTGAAGTGCTAGGACCGATTAAAGCATATTTATATTCACATAAATAACGTAATCTAAACGGTGCATTTTTTTGTTTTTTTATTGCTCTACAAACTCTAGCTAATTTATAACAAGTCGTGTGCAACAAAATATAAAAGTGCGCTTAACCGTTTCAGAGATCCAGCAAACACGTAAACGTTACCCCAGCAGGATTATGAATATCTTCTTACTCTAGCAGATGCCAATATAAATTAAGTCGATAGATTTAACTCGTCTTATGTGCTAATTATGTAGCTAAAATTTATTTAATTATACCCATTAATAAACAAAACTTCTGGCTGGGGTAACGTTACCGCAGCCAGAACTGTTATTGTAAAATAACCAAAAAAAAAAACTATTAGGACTCCAAAAAAAATCTAAGCTACAATTACAGAAGCTGTTATAGTACTAATTATCTATTACACTCAAAGACGATATTCGACATTTTCTGGCTGGGGTAAAGCATACGGTTTCGCCACTTTAAATAAAATTTTACGTTGAAACTAAAGATTATAGACTTTTTTTTAGGACTAGAAATTTATAGACATTCTATAGACTTTTTCATGTAACTTACACTTGTTATAAAAAAGGAGGTTCCGCCAGGGAGCATGATGTGACTATTTAGCTGAACGTTCGTTTGACATTTCTTGACTGGTAATAAGTAAATTCACAATCTATTCAATTTACGTTGCTTTAGGGGAGCTTTTATTGAATTGTTTTGGTCTGCGGTGGTTTGATTTTGTTTTGTTGTTTTCTCCTTATTATTTTATAGAATCATCCAATACTATGTTTCTGTAAAATAATTACGTTTTTGTGAAGTGTGAAATGGCAAAATTTGCAAAATGGAAAAATTATAAAATTAGCTTTTTTAATGGAAATTTTATTAGATATTGTGTTTTGTCAATGTTGCTAAAATAATAAAGAAAAAAAATAGTTATAGGGAAATTATTTAATAACAAACAAGTATGGAAAAACACAAAATTACAGTTATTATCAAAACTTCACTACCATCAGAAAAATTCAAATCATCATTGCTCTTATTAAAAATTAAACATTAATCAAAATCATCGTAAAAATAACTTAATTATTTAGCAGCACTTTTTCCCGCGTCGCCAATTGGAGACGTTCTACTTTTACGGTATAAATCACTATTTTTACTGCTAAATGATGACTATTATCGTCTGTGGGCTGTTTTGACGTATGGTTTTACGGATATTCACGTCGATTAGATCAAAAATAATCAAAAAATTACAGGTAACACCGAAAAATTCAGAAAAATGTTAAAACCGCTCAATGTCAAATTCCAGGGATTTAAGTGTTAAAACTCTTCTTCGTGATTGTACCACTGTTTTTTTAATATCTTACATTAAAAAAAATACAGCAGTAGTTGTATGTATACTTATATTATATTTTTAAAGGTTCTGACATATATTTCTTCGCCTTGTAACTGATTCAAAAATCTTTTGTACTTTTTGTCAAATACAACATGTTTATTTAGGCGGTAAGAAATATTTAATTCCTCATATTACGCCATCTAGTAGACTAAGAGGGAACTACCTATCATGTTTTGACGTACAACGACATCTTGTAGTAGATTTGTGAACAACGATGCGACCGGTGAATGGGGCGACGACGTCCTCAGGGTCTCTAGTTAAAATGGGCGTGCCTCAAGGTTCAATTCTTGGCCCTTTTTTATTTCTAGTCTATATAAATGACCTTCCTTATATAATGGCTAACTTATCGGATATAATTCTATTTGCTGACGACACTTCTCTTCGTCTTACATGTCAACGATAGGCTAGCTGTTTTTTCGAAATGGTTCGCAGCTAATAATCTTTTACTTAATGCGAACAAAACTAAATGTATTAGGTTCTCATTACCAAATGTACCTCGGTCTAAATCTAAAACTTGATGGCAAATAACTAGATGCAATAACGGAAACTATATTTTTAGGAATTATTCAAAATTGCAATGGGGCGCCCACAATAGAACTCTTTCAGGTAAATTAAGTTCAGCTGCATATGTAATAAGATAAATAAGGCAGTTCACTGATATAGCCACAGCTAGGTTAGTATACCTTGCTTATTTCCACAGTATTATGTCAGATGCCATTCTGCTGTGGGGATCGGCAGCTGACGTAGATTCAATTTTCATCTTTCAAAAGAGAGCAATCCGCGCTATCTATAAAATGCCTCCTCGCGAATCCCTTCGAAACAAATTCAAAGAAATTGATATACTGACTCTGCCTTCTCTATATATCTTAGAAAGTATTTTGCAAGTTTGCAAAAACTTAGGACTTTTCAAAATAAGTAGCGGTTTCCATGATATAAATACACGTAGTAGACATGAAATTGTGATACCCAAATTTAGAAGCAAGTCATTTCTTATAAACAGTATCCGCTTTTATAACAAGTTGCCTAAGTCGGTTACAGAACTTAGCGATGGGAAGTTCACAACCCACATTAAACGCGTTCTTATCAAGAATGCATATTATAAAATTAAAGACTACGTTGAAGACAAGGAAGTTTGGCAATAATTCATTCTGCACATGTGGCTTCCCTGGTAGCTCATTAACGGCAAATTATGTAAGAGTCTATTAACAGCTCCCAAATTAACATGTTTTTTTTTTACATTTTTGTTTTTACATTCTCCCTTGACATAATCACGCTATTATTTGACATTATATACCTACAATTTAACTCCAAATCTTTATTAGTGGCTTTTGTGAACATGATAATTATTCAGATTTGTTACAGCTGTAATAGCAATCACGTCATTTCGTTTTAAATACGTTTTTATTTTTAATAATGCCATTTCTAATGTTGCCATGAAAGCTAAATTCTCCAAAAACGTATACATAGTGGATTAATTTAACTGTCATACACAATAAGCAAATACATAATATATTTAATAATATAAAACATTTAAAAAATACAAATGGGCACTGGCTCCAAAGATTCGAATAATTACTCTTGTGTTTCAAGAAAGAGGAGTCTGCTTCTCCAAAATAGATTTGATGGAACAGAACTGAATTATCAATAATAATTACCGTCTTGTCCTGTAATACTTCTCTAATAAAAAGAGGTAGTAAAAGTCTCTTAGTAGTTTACTAATTAGCAATTATAGAAATACCATGTTCTCGTGAGTATAGTAACTCCATAGCTGCTACCGTCCCAGGTTCTGCGTTTACCACGACGTCACACAAATCCTGCATCGCGCAATTAGAGTTTACCGCGCGAACGACATATATATAAGACTATCCGACATCAACAGTCATACAGTCGGCCCGCCAGACACAACACCCCTCTGGTTGGAGGGTCCTCCCTTTTCTATGGTGGATAAGTGAACTTTACACCCTGTTCCTCATGCCTCTAAATACTAAATAAATTGTGGAAATTTGTGAAAGCAAAAAGAAGTCACCACTTCTTGTTGTTTGAAAGTTGATAAAATTCGAGCCCTCAGTCCCTCCATTTCTATTGTTTTCTTTTTATTGCTCCTAACGTGTATGAAACATAAACCAAATACCAAATTGTCTCTTTTTGTGAAAGAAATTGTGCAAAAAATTGGTGTTATTCGTTACCAATAAGAATTACGATAAAACTACAAATCTTAATAGATACCAAAATCAACAATTTTGTAATTGTGTATGTGTGTCATTGTGGGTAAGGTGACAATAATTTGTTTGTACCCTCATTTTATTTTTATATACTTTGTTAGTGGCGATATTGAGTGATGTTTTAGTTCCTTCTGCTGTTGCAAAGTAAGTAAAGTAAGATTACATTATGCACAATAGTTGTAGTAGTTAGTGATGGTGCAGCGGAAGTTGTAGGTGATAAAGCACTAAGACGAGCTTTCCGAGGCACGGAGGAGTCTCGGTATGTAAAGATGGTCACCCATCCACAGACCAACCCCGGCAAGCGTAGCTTAACCTGGAGGATCGACCGGTGCGGCAGTTATTACTTAGCCACGAGCTCCTCTAAAAAGCATCCGTAATAAAAAAATAAAAAAAACAATTCAAAAATTAAAATAAGCCGTGGCAGATAGAGATGACCAGTCCCTACTGATGGCGCCCGTTCACGAACATGACGCATGGATCAGCACCGTTTAGCTCAACCATTTTGAAGGGAACTCAACGATCCAACACACACGCCACTACCAGCGAGACATTTGAGTGAGCATGACATACTCTTAGCCGCCAGGGCATATCAAGTCAACGAAAGACGTACCCAGTTAATGGTAGCTTTCTAGAAGGTACATGGTCACAGTGCTCACACATTTGCTATGCAATTATACAATAAAAAAGAGATTGAAGTTATACAATTCAAAGACAGTTTTTGCAATCTTCAGCAGTTCCAACAATATTTTCGAATGCTAATCAATTAGTTTATGCGCACTTGTGGAGCTGGACCAGCGTTAAGCCAAGCATTTTTGTCAGCGATATAATCCCCAAGCTTATAATATGCTTGGCAGCATAGTGTGCGTTTTATACAAGATTTAAATTTCGTTTCATTTAGTTGTAGTATATGGGGAGGTATTTTATTGTAACATTTTAAATAGTACCCCATGAAAGATGAGTCTACTTTAGCCAGTCTGAAACCTGGTTGAACTAATTGGTCCCTATTTCTAGTACTATAATTGTGTAAAACGATTGAACCAATAATGGACCGTGTTTATGCAAGCAGTGTTAGGCCCGTACACGTCGTTAATGTTTCGTGTTGTTTGCGCAGCGGTATTTCCACGTAGGAACTCATATTCGAAAATTGCACGAATTTTCAGTTTATCCATGGCGCCAAAAACTACCACAATGTCACAAAAACAAAAAACTATCTAAAAATAAATGACTGAATTTGAAATTAAATTAACACGATAAAATTCATTTGAATTTCGAATTGCGCGCCAATCCACAGATAATTAATTCTGAAAATGCTGGTTATAGAATCTCCAATTACATAGGTAAATACCTATTTTCTTGTTTTCACAAATTTTGTTTTGCGTTACGTAGCTAAGATTTTGGCATAAATACTTTTTCTGTAGTGTACATAGTTTTTCAGGTACAGGTGGGCTCTCAATCCTCTATGTGAGAACTGAGGGCCCAACTTTACAGTCAATAACTCGCTTATATGACTTTCACAAATCTGCATGTCGATTCCCGTAATCACTTCACCGTGAAAACATGTGAAGTGAGCGTGGAGTGAGCTGTCAGTGTCATCTCACCCTGTTGGAATGACAACTCACTTCACCTAAGTTTTCACGGTGAGATGGTTACAGAATAGCACTGCTGATTCCAACTTTCACAATTGTTGGGGAAAGTTCACTAAATCCTAAGCACATTTTCAAAGAGTTTTGAAAAAGTGGCCGCATATGAAAAATGCTATTTTTGTGTGATTATTTTATCTATAAAACTCTTTTAGCTTTAGTAGAATTAAATTCAGTAAACGTTGTGACTACTGCTGGTATAACGCTGCATAACCGAAAATGTGCTTGCGCATTAAAAATGAATTATTATTTTTATTCTTCACTATATATAATTATCTTCAAATATAATTAACGAAAACATAAATCCAAAGTTATTAAGCATTTAAGGTATTCCTGGATGTTTTTATCCGTGAAAGTGCCTATAATGTCATCAATATGTTTGTTTTGCTTGCATTCTAAAGATAAAAGGTACAGTACTGAATCTAAAGCGCATGTATTTCTTAAATTGATTCCGTTTTCGTCGATGAGAATGGGAGCACACAAGTTGCCATCTCTAATAAATTTTACCCTTTCATCATGCATTGCGGTGTTTTCTTCTTCTTCAGCTTGTCCTTTCCAATTTTCACGAAAATAAGGTTTGTCAGAAAAAATGGAATCTGCAGGAAAATGTTGATGAGCCATAAGTTTTAAGCGTATGTTTTTTTTTTTTGAAAAAGCCTTACAAACTTTTCGTTTTTTCGATCGATGTTGATCTGATCTTTTAGTTTTTAGACTTTTTTTAGACTCGGCTAACTCATCAAACCATGTCATAAAATCAATGTTAAAAGAGTTAAAGTCACCGATTTTCTCAATTTCCTCCTCAGAAGTCAATATTTGAAAGTTATCCGGATCATCGGTTGAATCGTCTAATGGTAAATTATCAAGACGCTCTTTCGCTGCAGCACATTTTACAAATTTTACGTCCTTAACATCACCATATTGTCCGAGACAAATTTCTTCGATATTTTTCAATATTTTTTTGATAAACAACCGTTATTTTATAAGCAACCCCTTACCATTGTACGCACTTAACCGCCATCAACCGCAGCGGCTAGCCGCGCGGTTAACCGCTAGTGCGTGTGAGGGCTAAGTACATACAGCCTAGTCTTCAGTACACTGACGTAACCATGGTGACGGAGGCGGCGGCGCAGCGTCGTCGCTAGAGGTGAAGTAGTAGGTACAGTCACGAGCTTTAATTTGGGACCCACCTAAGGTTGAATATCGTGTAGCAAACTTTCGCCATTTAGAGCTATTATGTTAACGCTGTCACTGCACAAACAATAAACGTCATAATGTTTACCATCGACAACTTTACGTTTCTAGGGGCTAACGTCAACTGGAGCGAGGGCAAACGATCATTACCGATTTCCGAGTAATAATTACTTTTTGGTCCTGTGGTCCCACAAAATTATATTGTCAATATATGATAGCTAGTCAACTAACCCGCTTATTCTTCAAACCTATAATAGTTAAAAAGTTTTGTCTCTTTCTCAAACATAAATATCAAAGTGACGGACCAAAACAACATATTTAAAATAAAATAGGTTTAAAGGCCGTTTATGATTAAGGGGGCTTAGAAGATTTCAGCTAAAATATTGATTAATAAAATCTTTAGAAAAACAAAGTTATTTATTCTTTATATTTATTAAGACATTTATGACACAAACCTCAATCTTAACACAATTATATAGAAAGCATGGATAGCGGTGCACAAAATAAACACGTAATTTTTTTATCATAAATATTCAAAACCGCGTATATCCACCTTCATTGTCAACCACAGCCTGGAGCCGGTTACGCATGGATCCAATCAATTTGTCACATATGTCAGTACCCCTTAAACTTTCCCAGACTATAAGGCAGTGATCCATAAGTGCTTCTCTAGTTCTTTCGTTTCTATTTGACCATTTTTGAACCATTAAGCCCCATAAATTTTCTATAGGATTTAAATCGGCACACTTTGCAGGCCACGGAATACGATTTAAATTTGCTCTATTATTGTCGAACCAAGTTCTAACGATTCTTGCCGTATGAATTGTTGCGTTATCTTGAACAAAGTTTATTGGAGCAACATCTTCTTGTGGATAATATAGTTGCAATGTTGGAAGGACACTCTCGTCTAATAAATCGACATAATCTTGAGCAGTGGCCCTGGGTGGTAAATTTATTAGTTCTCCAATGCCGGCTGAACTAATCCAGCCAGACATGTTAACTGTAATGCGACCAGACGCGTTGTTAGCTATGACGTGGTCTTCCGTGTATCGCGTCCTGTCAATTCGCCACAAATGTAGTCTGCCCGTTTGGGAAGATTGAAAAGTCTTTTCATCGATGAAAGCCGTCGTCGTCCAATCAAAATTTAGATACTGACGTGCGAAAATAAGTCGAGCAGCTTTATGGGCATCCGTCAACGCAATTTTTTTTTGCAGGCCGCCTGTGATGCAGTTCCATAGCTTTAAGATGCCTTCTAACTGTTGAAGGGTGGACTTCAAACGCTTCCGCAAAATGCCTCGTTGGCGTAAATCCATTCATCAGGTATTGCCTTTGCATCAAGCGGCTCTGCTCTTGTGTTATAACTTGCGGGTGATGGTTGTTTCGTCGTAAGTCAATAATATTTTCCTCGTTCCCGTGGCGTCGAACCCAGCGGCGAACTGTGTTTCTTGTCACATTTATTCGTCGCGATATCTCGTGAATGCCTACTCCTTGTTCGTGCAAATCAATAATTTGGAGCCTTATTTGGTCACGATTAGCCGCAAGCATTTTATTAATTGGTAAATTATATTTTGTGAAAATATCACATTAAACTATTTTCTTAAATGACACTGACACGACACATGTTCGTAATTAGAAAATCGTAATGATAGATTTTTGCAACGAGGTTATCATTTCATAGGTCGATTAGATAAGACATTTTATGTCTTAACTTGACATTCAACATTTCAACCTTAAAGCAAAGTTTCAAAGTTTCGACCTTATTGTATTATGATTGTTCTAACAACATTTAACGGAAATGGGTCCCAAATTAAAGCTCGTGACTGTACCTACTTTTAATACCAGTTATACAAAAAGGAACAAAGAGAACGCACAAAAGATGGGAACGCATGACCGTAAAATAGAACGGAAACTGTTCCAAAAGGAACGATTTGGCAATTTCAATGCCCCACCGCGGTATTGGTTGCCCTTGGATTTGTATGAACCCTTGCACACAGCGCGGTGCCGAGGCGGGCGGGCGGCGGCGAGTTTTGAAAACTCGCCACCCAGCTACCCCGCGGCGCCTTTTGCCTCTCCTGTAAAATCAAGTTAAGTCCTCCGTGGCAATTGCGTAACACATTATCAATAGGAGTCTGTTTCATTTTGACGGTTCAACAACATTCATTGCGTTATTTACGTGTTGAGCAGTCAAATTTTTCGAATGATGAAGCAATGGATGAGCAATTTGCTTCAAAATTATTCACATTCCGATTGATAGTGTGTTACGCAATTAGGGTGCTGGTTACATTAATTGATATTACAACTGACGATTATATGGGCACCTAGGTAGGTACTTACTGTATCCTTTATATTTCCGATTATCTCATATTATATTCGATTCAATTCAATTTATTTATTTCGGAAAACATCCATATTGTATTAGTATTAGAACTTAGAAACTATGTTAGTAACATTAAAATTACAACCAATGTACAATCAAAAGCAATTATTAAATTAAAATCAATATTAAACTACAATTACATCTAAATTAAATTACAATAAAAACAAAATTAAATCAAAACAAAATTAGAATTAAATTAAAACAAAATTTAACTAAAACATAACCATAACTTATCTTCTATGTACAGCAAAATCAATTTAAAAATCTTTCCTTATCACCGGGCCCGCAAGTATGTCTACGGGACCAGTGCATCAGAAAAGGGCAGTCTGGCCTCTCCACAATAACCTTCAGTATGCTATTGGCACTTCCACGTATCCTACGCATTAGGGATGCCGTACTTTTGCGCATGATAGCCTCAAAACTATCTATACCTGCCTCAGCAAACATTCCCGACGCACTACAGAACCGCGGAAGCCCCAGCAACACCCGAAAAGCATTATTATACTGTATTCGGAAGGCGTTGTAGGCTATCTGCGTATACCTAACCCACAGGCTGCAAGTGTAAAACGTCTGGCAGTAAGCTTTAAACAGCGTAATTTTCACGTCTTTAGTACACCTAGCGAACCTGCGGGCCAGCATATTACATCGTACCGACAACGCCCCTCGGTCTCTCTCTATGTCCTCGTCATCAAAAAGATTTTCAGTTAAAATGTGCCCCAGGTATTTAAACCGAGACACTCTCTTAAGTGCCACCCCATACAAGTAAACAGGTGGAACTACCGTCAGTTTTCTGGAACCCACACGAAACACCATAAACTCACTTTTCCTGACATTATACATGAGTCCATGAGCCATGGCGTAACGCTCACACACTCCAAGTAACTGTCTGAGTGCATCAATCGAGGGACTCAGTAGCACCATGTCATCAGCATAGCATAAACTATTGATAGTCTTACCATCAATAGAGCATCCGACACCAGTGCAACCAAGCTCCTCAACCAGCTGATTGATGTAAAACTGAAGAGCGCCGGGGAAGTCAAACCTCCCTGCCTCACCACACACTCCAGTCCATACTCACCAGATAATGCACCCGACCATCTAACCTGGTTTATATGGCCAATCTGCCGAACTAACTAATCTGTCCAATCCAAGAATCTGTCCAGTACCGAACAAGGGACCCTACTGCACTTTTTCCTAACAATAAAATTTAAAATGTAATAATCTCGTAAATTAAGCTGTCTAGGTAAATTATTTTTATGTTAAACTTTAGTCATAAAGTTGTACAAAAATTAATCGGTAGTTTGTGTAAATCAATCCGAAACAGGTACTACCTATAGTATTCTTATGGATCACTCAGTTCAGCAAATTTAAAAACATTGGGTTACTCATAATTTTTTAACAAAAGGTATTTATGTTATGATATTTATTGTACAAATATATTTGGAACATGTACATTTTAGGATAAACAATAGATCTATAGAAAAAGTCATCCGAAACCTTCTTACAACGATCTCTCAGACAAAATGGTGTCTGTACTGATGATGATCCAATGATACTGTCCAAAGATACCTGGAAGAAGCTTCAAGTGCCTTGATGGGTTTAAAAAAATGTTGTGATTTTTTTTTTACAAATTTTTGGGACAAATTTAGTCAGTAGAGTAAGTTTTTGTCGAGATTTAGCTCATAGCCGTTTTTACAAAATGTCTGAATTGAGTGATCCACATTTTCAGCAATAACTAAATACCCTTGAGAGTGACATTTTTTTTACTTTGGGCTATGAGTTTTAACTATTTTTGACTAAATGTACAATCAGATTTTGTCACGAAATAAAAAAAAGATCACTCAATCCAAATGCACACATGATTTTGGCATGAAGACTTCTCTGTAGTGTCCAGTTTCTCAGGTACATGTGAGCCCTCAATCCTCTATGTGAGAACTGAGGGCCCAACACTCTTATATGACTTTCACAAAATCTGATTCCAACTTTCACAATTGTTCGGAAATAATCACTAAATCCTAAGCACATTTTCAAAGAGTTTTAACAAAGGGGCCCTCACACCACACGCAAATCATTTTTTCTGGGTGCTGAAAATTTTTAGGTTACATTTTGCCAGTATTTTTTTAAAATTATTATTCTTCCCACTGCACCAAGACATTCCATAGAATTGTTCATGTAACTTATACATGTTACAGCAAAGGTGGCTCCGCCAAGGAGCATGACGTAAGAATTGTACCTACCCATTTCACCCTTCACAAAAAATAATTATGAGAAAACGGCAAATCAAAATCAAACTCACCATAACCAACACAGATCTAGCAATCTTTGTATTATCTAGATGTGACAATGTGCATTGTGGACTGAAGGAGTCCAGATGCACATCAGATGCACATCAAAAATCGGTAAATTTGGCAGTCTGTGGCATGTAGACGATCTAGGACGGAATGGGATGTAATCAATATTAAATAAAACCAAAATAAGTAGACGTAATTTAATATTTATTTCGGAATACAACAGTAATATTTTTTACAATAATTAAGACTACTCTATGCGCATAAGAATGGCTTCCATGTTGTTACATCCTATCCCCACGTCCTATTTTAAAGCGTCTCGTCGCGTGAATACATCCATGAATCATTAGAAATTTTTGTTCGGGACCGCGTGGTCGCGCCGAGGGTGCTTTCAGGTTTTCCGAACAAAAAGTGACATAATGCACGCGACCGATCGCGTATTCGGGCGACGATCACTTTTAAATAGGACGCGACCTATGTCTGTGAAAAGCAAATCGTTACGTAGTCTTGCTAATTTTTCTACTGCCTAGCCGCTTACCCCAAGTGTGCTCTTATTTAGGGCGAAATATACCTATGAAACTGAACGCAAATCATCAAATCTAAACCACGGTCAAGAGGCATGTAAGTGTCAATATTCCACAACAAAGATGACTCTGACAGCTCTTAAATGTGGTTTATAGGTGCTGTCTGCGTTCAGTTTCATTGGTGAAAATCCCCTTTAGACTGTTGGTGTCTGCGTGCTGTTGCACAAGAACAAGGCGTCAAGGCGTATCGCACTGTGCACGACACGTTGGTTGTTCCTCATACTAATGACTTGACCCTTTAACGTCGTGCTCACTCTTAGAGTTGAAGCATATTCATATACATTATCCGTCGAACTATCGCATGTCGTTACATTGTTTAATTCGTCGGATAATGAATATAGTAATATAAATAAAATAAAACATTTTTGTCTTATAAAATGTCTCTTAAACTTAAACTTCATTCAAAAAGAACAATGGCCAATCTCCTACCATGCTTGGACTAGAAAAAAGTCTTATAAACTTGACAATACTTAACGTAAACTTTTTTTGGTTCGTGTAAAGTATTTTATAAAGTACTAGCTTCTGTCCGCAACTTCATATAACTTTCGTCAAGAGTTGGGCTATCCAATGCAAAAATAATTTTCCAAATCTGACTGGCAGTTCCGGGGATTACTCTCTATACAAACTTATAAACAAACAAATATTATCTCTTTGTATTATTAGTATTGATGAAGTCATTATCGAAAATATTTTATTTTTTGGTTAAAAATTAATAATTTGATTCAGGCGTTATCTTGCGGAAATCCATTATAAAATACTATAGACGTAGACATTTTTGAGATTGAGATATATTTAGCAACCTATTCCGCTTAACTATTCCTAAAGATTCATAAAAAAACCCAGTAAAAAATCGTCACGTGTTTTAGCTTTCAACGAGGCATTCTCAGGATGACGATTGACTTGTCGCGAACCCGTACACGGCGTGTTGCTACGCCGAGCGCTGGCACTTCGGCTTGGATCAGCGCGATTAAGGGCGAACAATCGCAGTAAAGGTGACCTTAGAATTAACCAACCGGATTTTTTTTTTCAACACGTTCCTAATGGATTCAACACATAAGTTGCTCACGACAAATTTCTAAAATAGGGGTTTTGGATTCAGAATAATTAAATTTATCGATTTTATACGTTTTTTGTCGTAAAACGGTGAGGCCATAATTTTAGTCATGGGTATCAGTAGAGCAAACCAGGAATATGACTATAGGGATATTTAGCATCTGGTGGAATGACTACTTTTTAAAGAATTTTATTAGTTAAGAGTAGAAGATAGATAATAATATTAATTTACACATCATTTTATGTGTGGTATGACTGTATCGTTTCTGTTCTTTTATTTTTAGGACCATTTGCTCGTAGGATGATTTGCTATTAGGACCATGTCAGTCATCATGTCATGTCAGTCATAGACCAGTTCTGGTTTTTAAAAGTAAATTAATAGATGATGAATTTATGAATTATTTAATTATAATTTACTAATTTTTTTTTAAACCAGAACGTGACATAAATAGGTCGAATTTCAAATCCTATCTTTTTGACCAGTAAAAAGTAAGCAAAAGATATTCAAAATAAATTAACGACATTCAATGATTACAATAACAACGTAGGTAATGGGTCTCACCTCGGTTACAAATTGTTTTTTTCTAGTCATAAATTACCATTGTTCTTTATAGATCCTTAATAAGGGCGCACCGAGCTTTTTCTCGTATTATTATGGGATAGAGCGGTATAAAGAATGGGTGGTTAACGCGCTAATTTAGGTATAATAACAAATACACATTTTGAAAATGTAAAATGTATACGCAATCGAAAACATGTAATTTTGTTGTTATAAAAAAAATTGATGGCCTACTTTGGATTTTTTATTATTGAGGAAACAGCAAGTAGACCACGTCTGCTTGTAGTTTCCTCGATAATAAAAAACAAATACACATTTAGAAAATGTAAAATGTCTATATACCTACGCAATCGAAAACATGTAATTTTGTTGTTATAAAAAAAATTGATGTCCTACTGATTTTTTACTGTCGAGGAAACTACAAGTAGACGAGATTCTAAAGTATACGATTTATAGAGTAAATCCTTAAATATCTTGCATAACTGAAGGTTAGTAATAACGATGCAGCAAAGAATCAAACGAACGCAATTATTTCGTAATATTCTCGGTGCGCTCTTAATATATAACTTACAGTACCTCTACTTTGAGTTTCCATCGAAAACTTACTCGCTAGCGCTAGCGTATTAACGTGCATCAAAAAGATTTCGATAATACCCGCACCATGAGTTTTACGGAGTTGTTCAGGCATGCTGTATTGTTCGCAGCGCTCTTTCTTGGTTGTTTATTTAGTCTGAGGTTTACAATAATAGAATATTTTGTAAACTTATTGTTTTTTTCTTGAAATTCACGTCGTTCACGTCGTTGGTCTCCAAATTTAGGCGGCCACTAACATATTGTATTCTAAATAAGCTCTTCCAGACATTATTCTGACTTTAATAATCGCAAAAACGTATATAATTTTAATGTAAACATGTTTCACACCTCAAAATGCTAGTGAGCTACGTAACTACTATCGCAAGCGTATTTTTCGATAGCGTCTGTCGAATTAGTGACTCGTGGTGCCGTTTTCTATGGTGACAGCTGAAAAACGTTAGTGACTATCGAATAGATTACGTTAGGTTTCTTACCTATCGAAATCTATAGTGCTCTTGGTACGAATTTCAATTCTTTCTGTGACTGCTAGGGGCGCTGCGTTGTGCAAATATATTTTCATATAAAACGGAGACGCTAGCAAGTTTTGACATGATCGAAATCATGATATTATCATATTCGATTCACGTTAATACGCTAGCGAGTAAGTTTTCGATCGATGGCAACTCATGGTGAGGTCTGAGCTTGTCTTACCGTAACCATAAATATTGTGAGAATGTGACGTTGGACCAAATAACGGGTGCCCAGACCATCACAGTTCACAGCCAATAAACGTGGTAATGGTGGGCCAAAATCCGTTCCGTTGTTCTTACGCAGCTAAAAAAAAAACTCAATAATAAAAATATTAAACTATTTTCCATGAGTTCCTTATATTCCAAAAGTGAGCACTAAGGAGGGATTATTTAAAATTCATCCCCTAAAAAGGTTTTGTATGGAAGTTTATTTGGTTCGTCAAAGATGAGGAGGAGTAGATGACAAAAGAATTGGAAATTGTGCGCTTTTATAATTTCTAACGTGACGATAATATCGTATCGTCCGCGTCCATTAAATGTATGAAAAAACGTGGACGTTATCGTGGACGGAAATTTAAAAACGTCTTCATATTATATTATCATACATTTTACTTCCCTGTAGTCGTGATGCCGTGACGTGGACGTGGACGTTCACGATAATACAGCACAGTTAAAGTCAAAGTCAAATAATTTATTTCAATTAGGCACAAAAAAAGGCACTTTTGAACGTCAAAACGTTAGTCGTTAGAAAATATAAAAGCGCACAATAAGTATGTGGTTTATTAAACAGGATGGATTTTTAAGATGGGGCAGTTAGGGCAGTTTCCTTAACCATTGCAGCTACAGGAAAACGGTCTTAGGAGACTGTCCTTAACTTTTGATTTGACATTTTGATCTCCATGCACAGATTTTGAAAAAAAAAATACAGACTGCAAGAAAATGGGTGGTTTTCACTTAAACTTTTTTTGATGTCAATCGATCCTGCTTCCTATAAGGATTAATAAACTCTATCGGACCAACTCAGATTTAACTACTAGAAAAGTCAGAAATTGCAATAACTTTTCCCTTACATTTTGCAGGAAAAGAGACCCCAACCTACTTTTTACGATGGAAAGACTGGCTGAAAATAAATGAAAAATAATGGAATTTCAAATTTCGAACGAATACGCGTTAGATTTTTGATTTGAGAACAAAATTTAGATATTTTATTGCTTTTTTTCGAATTTAGAACTTTTTTCCATACGAAGGTTTTTTTGCGATTTCTGACTTTTGTAGCAGATAGTCTTTTTTAACGTTTCCTCATACAAGTTTGAAAGTTTAAAATTGACTTGGCTACACTCGATTGTATTGCCGTACTCAGTTGAGTACGGTGGCGCCAAATGGGTCTTGGAAAACAGATCTTCATTTACATTGTAAATATTGTTAAGAATGCGGAAAAAGAAGTCGTATTACAAACCTTTCGTGAACCAAAACGGCAAAGTTTTTAAATCGGGCCAGACAATGGGTGCCCAGAACATCATAGACAACCATGTTATGAGACTGGTGCTAACAGTAGGCCCAAACCCGTTATAAATCTGGAAAAAAGTAGTAGAATATATATATAAGGGATTTGACCTGCAGTGGGACAACATTGGATCATAATATAAAATAGATAATAAACGTAATAAATAATTTTCCATGAAATAAGTTACAAAATTGTTTGGGCTATAGTCCAGTCATTGGGTGGGTTCTGCCTTATAAAAGGTAAACGAGATTTCAAATTTGGCAGTGTTACGGTTTGGTGTCCTAATTAATATTCTAAATTTGCGACCTTGAGTGACCGCGGCTCGCGCCAGATTGGAAAAATGGTACCAATTTTTGTCTAGGTTAGTAAATATTAACAATTCATAAAATCGCTACATTTTTCTCAGAATGTTCTGTACCGAGTACTTAGTCCGTACTATATCGTAGTTTAATTATTTCTGCACCATCATGAGGTAGAGTGAGAGGCGAGTATTTTCCATTTTCATCCCCAGTAGGCCTTATTGTTCTTTATTTAATTTTATTCTATTTCGATGCCCTAGATGTTCCTGGTTCACTCGAATTGATTATCTTCTGTAATATCCTCCTCGTCCGAGTTTTCATCTTCATAGTCTTCTTCAACCTCGTGTGCCAATGATTTCGCAATCGTCCGGTCTTCTTTCTCGTCATCGCCTTCCTCTTCTTCAGAACCCGCAAAAATCTTTTCGCTGTTTTCACACGCATCTCCATGGCAGCATGTGCAGATAACAGAATATTTCAAGCTTGCTTTCCTACACCCACAGGCTCGATAATACCCCTTCTTGCACTTGCACGAAATAAATTTAAGGAGTGCTTCGGGTGCTGGATCTTTTGTCGTCACTGGAGTAAGCCCAAATTTGCCAATTTCCCAACCCGATTGCTCAGAACTCCGCCAATACTATACCAAGCGTGAACTTTGTGGTAGGTCTGAAAGGAATGTTGCTGTGTAGCTTGTTTTTTAGGGGGTAATCCAGAGATTGAATTGGCTCTTCGCCACGCATCTTGCGAAACTTTTAGGGAGCCTAAAGTAACGGCGTTTATTTTTGGAAACGCCTCGTGCATTAGCGCGTATAGCGTTAACATAGCTTTCCCCAGCAGTAGAAATACCTCAGGCAGGATCTGCGTTGTGCTTTTTGAAAGCTTGTAGTTTTAAATATTCATTCTATGCAAGTATTTTTATTAATTTAATTTTTACCAGAATATTAAAAATGAATTACAATTATAACACTGAATTTGATGTTTTAACCGTCCGTTTTTTAATGACTGGACTACAGCTATACAGGTTGGATTTTGAGACGGGCAATAAGGGCAGGCACCTTAACCGTTGTAGCTACAGGAAAAAGTTCTAGACTGTTCTTATCTTTTTGAGTTATTGCTAAAATCGCATTTACAGATTTTGGAAAAAATGCTATTTAGGTAGAAAACAAATGTAAATCAATGGTAGAAAAACGTATTTTTAAATATGTTCTATAAATTCAGTAAACAAAACATTTTTCCACCATTTACTATGTATGACGTTTTTTTTTTTTTTGACGGCTGCGGTGCAGACGCTCTCTGGGCCTAGGGCGCTGCGCAGATAGGGCGCAGCTTTCGAAACCGTTGTATTGGCTGCAGGCATCGCGTCTTCAGTCGTTGTCTTGATTTATAGAAGTCGAACACGTGTTAATAGTCACGAATTTCTTCGCATATAATTAATTAGTTTGTGCGAAGCATTGGTCTTGTGCATACAATAGGCGTTTTTGTTCTAGCGCTCTTTCAGAGTTACTCTCGTAGGTACGTAGATTCATTAGACTGCGGTTATGTTATGTGTTTTTGTTTGTAATTTGTGTTGTATGGCTTCGGCTTTAAAATTGTTGTTGTACGTTTAATTAAAGTACCTGGTCGACCGAGTTCTGTTCGGGTGAAAATAAATAAACATAATATCATCCAGGTATACAACGTTGTATACTTGTATCACATTCTCGAGGCTGTGAAAATAGACGAAACTAATTTTCCTAGATATGATACTCCCGTAAATAGAAGTTATTAACTTATTTACATTTATACTTTATTGTAAACTAATTAAAAAAAAAAAAAATGCCAAAAATAAATTTATCGCTACAAAACACACAATCGGCGGCCTTACCGCTTTCTGCGATATCTTCCAAGCAACCTTGGAATGGACAGTGATTGCGTGGATATAAAAATGGGGTTCATTGTTGCAAAATAATATTAAGTATAGGTATTACAAAACACTATAATAATTATTATATTTTTCAGCTGTCATTATTTGACACATTACATTGTAGGTACAGTCAATTGATGAGCCACTTTCAAACTTTCCAATTTTGCAGTTTTGTACATTCACAAGATTACATGATAAAACATGAACTCAAACCACATGCTCGTCAACAAGATGACAAATAACTAATAATCGGAAATTTAAAAATTCTTATCCATAGAGGTGGAAGATTGACTAATAAGTTGTCAATGATAAAACAATACAATTTTGCAAACGTTTATCCAATCTTCTTTTTCTTTTCGTGTGTGTGAGTGACCTGGTGTCAGAGTTTTAAAGCCGCCCATGGGCCTCTGACTTGGCTTCACATGCCGTCGAGAAATATCTCTCAGGCATGCCGATTTCCTCACGATGTTTTCCTTCACCGTTTTTCAGGCAAGTGATAATTATACAATACGCGCATGAATCCGAAAAGTCAGTGGTGCGTGCCTTGGGTTCGAACTCGAGACCTGTGATGGCAGTCTGACGGTCACACCACTCGACTATCACTGCTATTATCCAATCTATTTGATATAAAGTATTTTTGAAAAACTATCCGAAGATAGTGACAGTTGAAAACTTGAAATGCCAATGACAGAGACGATAATTTCGAATTTTGGTGATTCGTGGCCGTTATTATTTACATGATAATGCCACCTGAACATTACAAAAAAATTCACCATAGAATTTTAACAATGCATCAGCAGGGTCTGTTTGGAACAGTTATCATAACTGTCATGAGCATCATCTTTGACAGCGTTCGAATAAAATCGTGCCCCCCCTTTAACTTCTAAAATAAGTAAATGATGAAACTAAAAAAAAAAAAAAAATGTACTACTAACGTTACTATCGCTACGCTAACATAATTGTCGGTAGGTTACGGTTGCTAAGACACTTTGGTAGTCACTTTGCTGTCAAGTTTGTAGTTCTGGCTCTCAAGTTAGCCAACCGTTAATATTGCACTTGTGTTAGACTCATATGTTACGGACTATAAACCTGTTTTGCTTCTATTGCTGACGCCAGCCCAGCTCGGAAAGCATCCTACACTGTCACACACATAATCACCAAGCTATTATGTTAGAACTAGAAAAGGTGGACTGCATCTTAATCTACCAAATCGATGACGAAAATGAAGCTATGAATATATTCATTAATATTATAAAATCTGTCATACCAAAGTTTTCCGAGAAAGTTAAAGTTCAAAATGCATATGAACACCAAAAAACACCTGATAACTTAGTTTTTAAAACTACTTACACACGATACCGGAATTTCTGCAACAACTTACTTAAAAAGTTAAAAATAGCCCATGAAACGAGCGAGCTTGAGAAAGGCAGCAATAACCCTAAGGCCTTGTGGAAAACAGTAAAGGATATAACCAACACACGGAAAATGTATAGTAGTCCCCTCGAGCTATTGAGAACACGTGAGAATCCTAAAAGTTCTTTAAACAATGTGTGCCAATTTTTAGTAATGTGGGTAAAAATCTGGCGGCTAATATTATACGGAATCAAGCCTCACCTATCACTGTCAACAATAATGTCCTCTCTCCTGGTCGTGATATCCGATACACCCCTGCCAACTGTCTTGCTAAATTAGAAGTAGATGAATCAGAAATAGGATCTATTATTCTTCAACTACGAAACGATTGTGCTGTTGGTTGGGATGGAATATCGTCCTTGCAAAACTGTCGCCATATATTTGTGCCTCCACTAACCTATCTCTATAACCGTTATTTACAGACAGAAGTGTTCCCGAATGCTCTAAAAAAGGCAATATTATATCCAATTCATAAGGCCTATATCAGTTCTGCCAGCTTTGTCTAAAGTTCCTTACAGTACAGTAATCGCGGAGTGGGGCCGCGTCGACGTGGATTGCACTATCTGTACCTATTTAATTGGAGATTCTATAACCAGCATTTAAAGATTTAATTATCTGTGGATTGGCGCGCTATTCGAAATTCAAATTAATTTTATTGTGCTAATTTAATTTCAAATTCAGTCATTTATTTTTAGATAGTTTTTTGTTTTTGTGACATTGTGGTAGTTTTTGGCGCCATGCACTGAAAATTCGTACAATTTTCGAATATAAGTTCCTACGTGGAAATACCGCTGCGCAAACAACACGAAACATTAACGACGTGTACGGACCTAACCATAGATATAATAAAGAAGTTTCTGTTTTTAATATTTCTGTGGACCTAACACTGCTTGCATAATAAACACGGTCCATTATTGGTTCAATCATTAAATCTGGAAATTTTGAGTTGAAGATCAAGCCTCGCGGTCGGCCGGTAACCATTGTCGACAACGACGAATTGAAGGCGATAGTGGAAGTGGATCTTACTCAATCTACGGCTGAGCTTTCTGCGGGCCTTGGAGTTAGTTTCAAAACAACATTAAAGCACTTGCGTCAAATCGGAAAGATAAAAAAGCTAGATTAGTGGGTGCCACACGAACTAAGCGACCAACAGCGAGATGTACGCGTCGAAACATGCATAGCACTACTGAATCGGCATAGAAACGAGGGAATTCTTAATCGAATTATTACCTGCGATGAAAAGTGGATCCTGTACGACAACCGTAAGCGTTCGTCTCAGTGGGTGGACCCGGGTACAGCACCTAATCAGTGCGCTAAAAAAAAGATTACTCATAGGAAGATGATGGTGACTGTCTGGTGGACCAGACTTGTTGTTTCTTGCCGAATGGCACAACAGCAGGGACTGATATCGATACCCAAAATATATCGATATTTTAAAGAAAATATCAATAACAGAATCGATAACTAGGATAAATATCAAATTTTATATCAGTTACTTAAGTATCGGTATAAAATTATCGATACTCAGTATTGATATCAGGCTCCAATGCGACGTTGCGAGATCGCATATTCACGCCACCGTACAACGTGGCGCCGGCGCGCGATCTTGGCGCGAAACGGAACGGCAACAGTGTAGTAAGCAGCCGGAGCGCGTGTACCGCGGCTGACCCGCTGTAGTAGTATTTAATCTAACGTTTTGTATACAAATATTTGAAAATCTAGTTTTTCGGTATTTTAGCTGTAGGTACAAACAACAATTTCTAACTACCTACTGTTAGTTTTACATAATATATTACGTATAGGATGATTGCGCCGGTTGGCGACCAGTTAGTTGAGTTGCTAACTTTGAACGAATCAAAATATACCTACGCCATTTACACGCAAAATAGTTGCCGACTATGTAAATTGGTTCTAAATATAGTCTAGTTGTGAAATAAAATATAAAATATCACGTTTCCATTCATAAATTATGAAAAATTATGGAAAATGTGCAAAAATAACCGAAATGCTAGATAAGGACCACTTTTTTCAGTTGACGACCAGTAGTACGCTAGATTACGACCACTGTTAAAAACATAAAAATAAAGTAATAAAACCACTTAAAAGGATAAAAAATATTATTTATTTTTCACTTTAAATCAAAGATAATTAAATATCTAATAATCATCAACACAAATAGTATTAAATCATCTGATTTAACGTTTTTTATTAAATTAATCAAATAAAATAAATAAAAAATCGTTGCGTGATTTAACCTGGTAAAAAATTTCGATATCCCTTTGGAGCTTAAAACTTATCCAGTTTTAGGGCATAGAGTAGCCACTTTGTCCTGTTCACACCAATTTATCCTGGACAATCTTCCTTGAAGTGATTCTTTGATAAGTACATGGTTTTCAAAAAAAAAAATCGTATCCAGAAGCTCCTGCTTCTTAGTTGGGAATCCGCACTTGGCAACGGGCAAGCTGGTGGAGTTCTAGTCATGAGAGCTAGCAAGGCTCCGAGGGCGTCATCTTGAAAAAAAAATACTACTTATACTAAATCAAATAATCACATGTGCTCGAATACTGAACATACTTAAGCTAAACTTTAGTTTGAGGCCATCGTTCTTTTCGTACCACATCTTGGTGGTCGCAAACTAGCATCGTAATTTTCTAACTGTATCACTTAGCTACCACCTTTTATGACCAATATTTGTGGGTGAATTAAATAAGTTTTATCAAAAAAACGTGGTCGTTTACTGAATAATTGCATGGTTAGGGTTTTACAACACCAAAACCCTAAATTGTGTAACCATACATAAAACATTGAGAACATAATAAGCAAAACAAAATAAAACTGTGCGAGTCAGAATACGACCACCTGGTCGCTTTCTAACGTATTATTAAAATATGCAATTCAGTAACCGACCACTGGGCTTTAATTTAATATAAGGAAAAAAAATACTTAAATGCAATTAAACAATTGAAATCACTACATAATTGAAGTACCCACGTTTCTAATTTGAGTAAAAAACTTAAAATAAGTAACAAAACTTACCTTCGAACGCCACGCGCCTTGCTATTATTTTGCTCTTGCGCAGCATGTTCACAAACTGAGTCAACACGTGAATTGAACGTAATTTTTCTTTGTTTTGGGGTCAAGCGATTGATATAAAATTTAGTAAATTTTATTACGTAACTATTCAAATAATATTTAAGACATACTATTTATTTGTATGTCCTAAAGAAAGGTTATTATCCTTAAATAAAGAAACCTAGTCAGGCAAGTGGTCGGTTACCGGAGGTGGTCGCGATACCGGCGCAATGACCCTACGTTGCTGTGTGTGGCCGATGCGATGGGGCGTAAAAAACAAAAAAAAAAAATATAGGTATTTTAATGTAAACAAAACCAGTTTGAAATCGAAATGCCTGGTGTGCAACAAGGACTTAAACGTAAGTTTTTCACTTATTTACCTTATTTCATACTTTAAGATAGTATTTGTTACAGCTGTTAATAGAAAGAAAATAAAGCGACGTATGTATGACTTCTATGTACCTATAACTCGTGCGCGATAAGTTCAGACCCGCGTGCAATGCTACTACCTTGCACTTTCCCGATTACTCTCATGTTGCCATTTTTAGGGTCCATAGTCTACAAGGAACCCTTATAGTTTCGCTATGTCCGTCTGTCTGTCTGTCCGCGGTTTAGCTCAAAAACTATTGGTACTAGAAAGTTGTAATTTAGTATGAGTATACACGTTAATGACGCCAAAAAAGTAGTAAAATAAAATTTTGAAAAAAAAAAACAATTAATTAGGGTACTTCCCCTACATGTAAAGTGGGGATGATATTTTTTTTTTCGTCCTTCCCATAGTGTGGGATATCGTTGGATAGGTCTTTCAAATATTAGGGGTTTGCGAAGACCGTTTTTTGATTAAGTAAACCGTTCGTGACTTATCAAGCTTTAAAGTACCAATTTTCGTTAGAGTCAAGTGTCCCCCGCCTCTATCAACTAAACAGTTGTAGTTAGAAATTCAAATGTCACGGGAGTAGTACTTATATATAACGAAATTTAAAGGAAAGCTATCACACTTAAGTGGGCTTTACAAGTTTACGAGTAATAATCGACCAACTTAAATTTGCGGTTACAAAAACATGTTCTCACATATATTCCGTATAAGAGAACATGTTTTTCAATTACAAAGTTAAGTTTGTTCTTACGATTCATTCATTCCAACTACGGAACCCTTCATTGTGTGTGGTCCGACACGCACTTGGCCGTTTTTTCGTATTGCCTAAGGTGGGAAATGAACCCACGGTTTGAGATGCGACTGCGTTCATGTCTGGATCAAATAATAAGTAACTGTAAGGATGCAATATGTGAGGTTATACCACCGGGACTCTCAGATCACGAAACAGCTCAGATGATATCCATACAAATAGGGAAAAAAGTTCCACCTCTACGTTTTCGCACAATTCACAAGCGTGATTTTAGCGCTGAAAATAAAGAAAAGTTCTTTGGCTATATGAAAAGTTTAAAATGGACAGACATTTTTTCTAATCAGTAAGCTAACAGTGCGTCACTTTCACGATACACTTGTCCTGATCTTTGATTTGTGCTTCCCTAAAATCGATATCAAAATCAACCTAGTAAAAAAATATACGAAATGGATTTCCAAAGGTATTAAAAAATCAACTAAAACCAAAAGGAACTTGCGATTTAAGTACTACTTCTCATCTGACAAAGAAAGTAAATTAAAATACTTAAACTATAATAAATTACTTAAAAAATGTATACAAAAAGCACAAAAAAATCATAATACATACACATACATAAACTCACGCCTTCTTCCCATGGGGTAGGCAGAAACTACAGAATGCCACCTGCTACGATCCTTACATACTCCTTTTGCCTCGTTTACGTTCATACATCTGGTCATACACGCACGCCGGTTGCGAGTACTACGCAACTGTCCTTTCTGAAGAACATCACCAATAAGGTCAGTATATGTCCTCCTAGGGCGTCCCATCCCGGCGTTTCCATTCACATCTGCCTTGTAAATACATTTTGTTAGTCGCCTTTCATTCATCCTCTCAACATGACCAAACCATCTCAGCATACCCTTTTCAATTTTTGTCACTACATCTTCTTTTAACTCACATCGTTGTCTTATCACATCATTTCTCAGCCTATCATTCATAGTTAGACCACACATGCTTCGCAAGGAACGCATTTCCACAGCATTTATCCTACTTTCATGCTTCTTTTGCCACACCCAGCATTCACTTCCATACATAAGCGTGGGCACCAGCACACCACTGTGAACAGCCAGTCGAGCCTTTTTGGACATCAACTGGTTGGTCACAATCGCATGTATAGCACCATTCACTTTATTTCCCGCATTTACTCTCCTTTCCACATCTTCATCAATTCAAAATACAAATTACATAACTAGGGCTAAAAATAAATGTAAGGCGTCTTGGGACTTAATTAAATATAATTCTAATAATAATCAAATTCAGGAATCAAACATTGAGGAGGTAGAAACTGAAATCCAGTACCCAATAACAAGCCCCACGGACATTGCCAATTATGTAAATGACTATTATATCAATTTGACGAACAACGACTTTTGACATTAATACTAATAATTATGACATTGATCCTATTAATTCCAGTATGTTTTTAATGCCCACTAATGATGGTGAAATACAAAAAGTAATAAAATCACTCAGGGATACAAATTTAACAGGTTCAGGATCAAATACCTACAAAAATTATAAAATACATAGGCCTTATTATGACAGCTATTAAACGAATACATAAAAAAGGCAACAAAAAACTTGTTGATAATTACAGAGCGATAGCTCTAGTCTGACTAGGTTGCTTTAATTAACGATAATAACCTTTCTTTAGGACATAACAATAAATAGTATGTCTTAAATATTATTTGAATAGTTACATAATAAGAATTTACTAAATTTTATACGAACCGCTTGACCCAAAATAAAGAAAAATTACGCTAAATTCTCGTGTTGATTAAGTCGTGTGTGAATGTGCTGCGCAAGAGCAAAAAAATAGCAAGGCGCGCGGCGTTCCAAGCTAAGTTTTGCTACTTATTTTATGCAAATTAGAAACGTGGGTACTTCAATTATGTATTGATTTCAATTATTTAATTGCATTTAAGTCAATTTTTACCATATATTAACCTAAAACCCAGTGGTCGGTTACTGAAATGCATATTTTAATAATACGTTAGAAAGCGACCAGGTGGTCGTATTCTGACTCACACAGTTTTATTTTGTTTTGCTTATTATGTTCTCAATGTTTTATTTATGGTTACACTATTTTGGGTTTTGGTGTTGTAAAAGCCTAAACTTGCAATTCTTCAGTAAACGACCATGTTTTTTTGATAAAACTTATTTAATCTATCCACAAATATTGGTCCTAAAAGGTGGTCGCTATGTGATACAGTTAGAAAAGTACGATACTGGTTTGCGACCACCAAGATTTAATACGAAAAGAAGGATGGCCGCAAACTAAAGTTTAGCTTAAGTATGTTCAGTATTCGAGCACATGTGATTATTTGATTTAGTTTATGTAGTTTTTTTCAAGATGAAGCCTTCGGAAGCAAGTCCCTAAAAGGAAGAAAAAGACTTGGAGCATTGGTAAACAGTTTCAGGGATATCACATCCCCCTGTCTCGCTCCTCTGAGCAGTGGGATGGGGCTCGTTTTCTCATCCTGGTTCTGAACAGTCATTGTGGCAGTGTCATACGAGCATCTCAACACTTCGATATGGCGCCAGTCAATTCAACATCGTTGCAGAGAGGCCAGAACTGCCCATATTTTGATGGTGTCGAATGCTTTATCGTAGTCCACAAATGCCAAACACAGTAGCTGATTATACTCCTCGATCTTTGCAGTACTTTCTCAGTACAATTTTCCGAACAGTATGGATGTGGTCTTTTCGAAATCCGGCTTGTTCTGGTGGCTGGGTCGTCAAGTCTCCTGGTGAGAGAGTTCGTGACGATTCTCGAGAACAGCTTGTATTCGTGGCTCAGAAGTGAGATGAGTCTATAGTTCTTTAGCAAGGTTTTGTCACCTTTTTTGAAGAACAGAACCATCGCACCGCTACTCCACGCCTCGGGCGTTATACCCTCATGGATGACGGAGTTAAAGAGACTCTCTAGCTCTCATGACTGGAACTCCGCCCGCTTGCCCGTTGCCAAGTGCGGATTTCCAATTAAGAAGCAGAAGCTTCTGAATACTGTCAATTTTTTTTTGTCATTAACCATGTATCAAAGAATCCCTTCAAAGAAGATCATCCAGGACAAATTGGTGTGGAACAGGACAAAGTGACTTCTCTATGCCCTAAAACTTGATAAATTTTTAGCTCCAAAGGGATATCGAAATTTGTACAAGGTTAAATCGCGCAACGAAAAAGATTTATTTTATTTTATTAATTTAATAAAAAAAGTTAAATCCGATGATTAAATACTATTTGTGTTGATGATTATTAGATTTTTGATATAAAGTGAAAAATAAATAATATTTTTTATCCAAAAAAGTGGTTTTATTACTTTATTTTTATGTTTTTTAACAGTGGTCGTAATCTAGCGTACTAGTGGTCGCCAACCGAAATAAGTGGTCGTTAACTAGCATTTCGGCTATTTTTGCACTTTTTCCATAATTTTTCATAATTTATGAATGGAAGCGTGATATTTTATATTTAATTTCACAACTAGACTATATTTAGAACCAATTTACATTGTCGGCAACTACTTTGCGTGTAAATGGCGTATATTTTGATTCGTCCAAAGTTAGGAACTCAACTAACTGGTCGCTAACCGGCGCAATCACCCTACGTATTAAGAGAATTATTTATAATCATATTTTGATCAAGATACAATCTGATAATGATATGCAAATTGCAAAAAAATAACAAAATTTGAATTTCGCGGTCTACCACTACCCATTCACTTTAAATGAAAAATAAAAAAATACTATAGTGTAAAAAATACAATTTCATAATCATTTTATTGATTCAGTAAAACCACGTTTTAATTCATCATAATGATGCGGCCGCGGTCGCGGGTAAAGTTATTTATTGGTATTATATCGGTATTTTGGTATTAGTATCGATACTGATAAAGGCATAGTAAAGTATAGATATAAGTCTACTGAATAAAAATATCGGTATCAATATCGATAAAGAAATACCCAGATATCAGTATTTATATCGATATTTTGATATCGATAACAAAATTTTACCGGTATGCAGTCCCTGCACAACAGTGACGGCAGATGTCTTCTGCAAACAATGATGGAGAAGCTCGTAATTCAACAACCAAGACTAGTCAATCACTTTTCCCCATTGCTTTTCCACGACAACGCGCGAGCTCACACTTCACGATAGACCATCGCAAAGCTACAAGAGTTACAGCTGGAAGCTCTCCGTCACCCACCGCACTCACCGGACCTTGCCCCAACAGATTGCTACTTTTTTCAAAATTTAGACAATTTTTTAAGTGGGAAAAAATTCAGCACCCCAGAGGCAGTACAATACGCTTTCGCCGTTTTCATCGCCTCCCGTCCGGCAGACTTCTACAGTAAAGGGATAAACAATTTGCCATCAAAATGGCCAATTTGTATAGTTAAATTGGGCCAGTACCTTGATTAGCTGAAATAAAACGTCACCCTAAGGTTGACTGGTAGAAAATGCCTCAGGCATTAAGTCCGCCTTTGTACAGTATTTTTTTTACTTGTGCGTAAAGTTTTAATAAATAAATAAAAATAAAAAAAGTATAATTATCATAAAAATCTCCAATTTCATAGGTAAAGACCCAGGCAAGGAAGGAATAATATATCATTTAGGTAAGGAATATTATAAAGGCGAAAGTTTGCGAGTGTGAATGTTTGTCTCTTCTTCACGCTAAAGCTACTGACCGGATTTGGGGCAGACATATAGTTTATAACCTGGATTAACACAGGACATTTTTTATCCCGACATTCCCACGGGATCGAAACTGATGTGGGTAAAACCGTGGGGCGCAGCTAGTACTTAATAAATGTCTAAGGGGCTTCTTGGACGAACACCAACTGATTGCCGACAGTCAATATGGCTTGCGGCCAGGGCTGCTCTACGAGGTGGGCAAACTCTTTGAAAGAGTCATTGCAGACCGCCTCGTCGGGCGGCTGTTGCGGGTGGGGCCGGATTTGGCGGAGAGGCAGTTTGGTTTCCGCAGGGGGCGCTCCACGGTGGACGCCATCATGCGCGTGCGAGCCCTCACGACAGGGGATGCGGAGGCTCGGGGTGGGGTCGTCTTGGCGGTGTCTCTAGACATCGCCAACGCCTTCAATACCCTGCCCTGGAGTTGCATCAGGGAGGCACTCCGGTATCACCGGATGCCGACCTACCTCTGTCGTGTGGTCGAGGCCTATCTGGCGGACAGGGCCATCATCTACCCCGGTCACCAGGGAGAGTGGAAACGGCGAGAGATGTCGTGCGGTATCCCACAAGGATCGGTCCTGGGGCCGCATCTGAGGGACATCGGATACGACTGGGTGCTACGCGCCGACCTCCCCAATGGCGTCAGCGTCGTTTGTTACGCTGACGACACGGTGGTCCTGGCGCAGGGGAGGTCGCACCAGGCGGCGGTCGAACTAGCGACACACGGGGTTGTGACAATCGTGGCCAGAATCCGGCAGTTGGGACTCGAGGTGGCCTTGCACAAGTCCGAGGCCATGTGTTTTCATGGTCCTCGGAATGCGCCACCGTCGGGTTCCCAAATAACGGTAGAGGGGTTCACATCGGCGTCGAGTCGACGATGAAGTACTTGGGACTCGTCCTCGACAGTTGGTGGAACTTCGTGGAGCATTTCCGACGTTTGGCTCCCAGACTGGACTGGGCCGGGGCTGCCTTGAAGCGGCTCCTGCCCAATTTAGGGGGTCCAAACGCCTCCTGCCGGAGGCTATACGCGGGGATCGTGCGGTCCATGGCCCTGTACGGGGTACCGGTGTGGGCGCGTTCGTTGAGGCGGCGGCCTGCCCGCCGGTTGAACGCGTCCCAGAGGGTCATGGCCACCCGGCTGGTCCGGGGATACCGCACGGTCTCTGGTGAGGTGGCGAGCCTCCTTGCCGGATTGCCCCATGGGATCTGGAGGCAAAAGTCCTCGCGCATATTTGGGAGTGGCGCGAGGAGGGGAAACGCCGGGGCTTGACTCCGATGCCGCGAGAAATCGCGGCACAGCAGACAGAGCTCCGACGGGATCTCATGGCGTCATAGAGAGTGCGATTGTCGCAACCCAGTGCTGGGCACGCCACTATTGCGGCGATAAGGCCCCTCTTTGAGGAGTGGCTGGAGAGACGCCACGGCGTCCTCACCTTCCGCCTGACGCAGGTCCTCACCGGACACGGCTGTTTCGGGAGGTAACTGTTTCGGATAAGGCGGGAGGAAACGCCCGGGTGTCATCACTGCGTGGATCGCCTGGAGGACACGGTGGAGCATACGGTGGAGGTATGCCCGGCTTGGGCAGAGCACCGCCGTGTCCTCGTGGAGGCGATCGGTGGCGGGGATCTCTCGCGTCCGGCCCTGGTCCAGGCCATGGTATGGAGCGAGAGGGCATGAGAGGCTGTCACCTCCTTCTGCGAAGCAGTAATGCTCGCAAAGGAGGAGGCGAAGCGCGTGAGGGAGAGGCAAATTTCGCGCCCTCACGCCCCTAGCCGCCGCAGGAGGAGACGCCCTTGGCGTCGGGAATCAATCGCTGATTCCCGGCCACCGTAGGCACGGGCTTGCGGACGGTGAGCAATGGGTAGCTCGCCGTCCGGTAAGGACCAAGCCCGGGTCGTCGGCGCGTTATGTTCCACGCGTGCCTCAAAGAGTGTCAGCGAGTGAAGGGGTCCGATGAGACCATTGCCTGCTGGGGTTGCGGGAAAGTCCGAAAGGGATACCGTGGCCCCCTGGCATTGCACAGGCAACAGAAGGAACACGGGTGGGTTTTAGTCAGTAACAGTCTGACACGCCTTCCCGCTCCACCCAGAGCGGGAGACGTCATTTGATGATTTCCCACCCACAAAAAAAAAAAAAAAAAAAAAAGGGTGTCGACAGAGAATGCTGTACTTGACCTCACCCAAGTAGTCGCTTCAAACTTAGACAAAAAAAACATATGTTCTGGGTATTTTTCTAGACCTTTCTAAGGCATTTGACACGGTTTCTGTTCCAATACTTACCTCAAAGCTGGAATGGTATTCAAAGCATTGGAGAAGTCAATTAACACAGACTTTCTGACGATATAAGGCCTTATATTGTCAGTCACTTTAAGGAGAACTGAAACGGTAGTGTGCCCAGTCCTGAAACCGAATTGAAATGGATTGATGAGGGAGTTGCGGTGAATAAAGTGGAAAGAATTTTTATGAACACTTGCCTTGAGCACTTTATCTTAGATAGAACGAGAAGGATGGAAATTAGGCGAACGTAACTAGGAAGAGAGGCATTGGGTATCTTAGGCAGGGGCCGAACAAAGGCTTTACGCCACAGGGAAGTGAAAACACCTATGTAAAGGGAGAGGTTTACGATGTGGGAGATTCCAGGAAGGAGTTGATCAAGAGCCGCTACGATCATAATGTTTGGCTGATATTATCGCTGCCCACAGCTATGGCTTTATGATCTCTCCTGGGTCGACTATAGTGAAGACAAAGGGGTTAATATTGGGAAGCGTCAGACCAGCAAGGTAGTCGTGGGTTTGACACTTTGTTAGACATATCTAGAGTTGGGACAGTGGAGAAATGGCGATTTAGAGATGGCGATGATGATTTTGATCTTCTAAACCAGTTGTGTTAGGAAGGTCCGAATGTCACGATTTGTCGATTCCCATAGTTGCAAGGAAGTTCCAGATATCAGCAGGAGAAAAATAAGCTATATTATTTAGGATGTGGCGGCGTTTAGCGTTGCGTATCATCTGATTACACCGATTTCTAGCAGTCTTAAACAAGGCCCAATTGTCATCCGAGAGACCCTTTAAACTTCCAAAACGCATGGTCGCATTGCCATTCGAACTCCCCTGTTCATTTATGGCGCAGGCGGACGCTTCAAAAAAACAACATTACATCCTAATGATAAACTAGTGGTATGTGTAGGGGAAAATGATTATAATTTAAGGCAAGTTCTGTCATCATTAGAAGGTTTATTGGACACATTTTATAATAATAGGATTATTGTACTAAATGTTAGTAATAGTCACTTCTTAAATGTCTCAAAATTGAATGATGGTATAGAAAACCTATGTAAGATGTTTAAAAAATGCCAATATCTTGATTGTGGATATTTTAAACTATCAGAGGCGTGTAAGTCTATAAATTATGTGATAGATTGTAACGACTACAATGAAAACTACTTGTGCCCAAGGAATATTAGGAAATTTGTAATGCGTAATCAACCAAGCAGCAATGTAGCCATTAGTAACAATATGCCTAAAAAGGGAACGATCCCCTTTTATTTTAATAAACAATATTGTAATAAAAATAAACAACCAGTAAACCCAGCCGTATCTATCGGGAATGTAAGCAGAGGTACAATACCTTTTTACTTCCCTGTATTAAGAAATAAAGACGAGTTTTTTCGAGCCTAAAGCTCATAAGTTCAATATTCTGCATCAGAATATTGCTAGTATTCTATCAAAACGGGAACTATTAGAAATAACAATCCAGGAGTTAGCAGTAGCACAAAAAGAGCCTAATGTAATTTGCTTGTCGGAAACTTTTGTAAAGAAAGGCTATGAGAGCTATATCAAAATATGTAACTATCAATTAGCTTCAAGTTTTTGTAGAGAAAAACAAAGAGGAGGAACCTGTATCTTGGTAAAAAAAGGCATTCCTTTCAAAGATTTATCTTATATACCAAATTATGCTACCCAAAACACATTTGAAGCTTGTGGCATAGAGCTTGAGTGTTATAAGTTGCTTGTTATTTGCGTCTATAGAATTCCAAACTCAGATCCTACTCAGTTCTTATGTAAATTAAATAATCTTTTGAATTACATAACTAATAAATACAAGTCCAAACTGCGTCTAGTAATAGCCGGTGACTTTAATATAAATACGTTGAAAAAAGGTAACGTTACTAATCACCTACAAGACATATCCTACAGCTATAACTTGAAAATTCACATTGATGTGCCTACGCGCAAGTCATCTTGCATAGACCATATTCTAAGCAATATTCCAAATGCTTCCGCTTCAGTTTTGCCTCTCTATCTCTCTGACCATGACACCGCCCAAATGTTGAGTTTTCCTATAAATGAAAAGAACATTCAAGAATGCTCATCTTATCATATATATAAGAGAGATTACAGTTTGGACAATGTTCGTAAGTTCAAGGAATGTTTAAATAATTTATCGTGGTCACAAATATACATCGAAAATGATGCAAATATATTTAGTGTGTTTCATGAACTGCTATGCTTATTCTACAATCTTTGCTTCCCAAAAGTAAAAGTAAAAATAAATAACAATAATAACAATAACAAAAAATGGATAAGTAAAGGCTTAAAGAAATCTTATCAAAAAAAACGTGTACTAAGATATAAATATTATAAAAATAAAAATGCAAATAACAAAATTAATTATATGACATATTCCAATATTCTAAAAAAAAATATAATTAATTTAAAAAAAAAACGCAAACATTAAATATAGAAATAAGAGTGAAAACAAATGTAGGGCCACGTGGGCAGTAATTAAAAATGAAATTCACGATACAAATTGCATAGGAAACATTGAGAAAATCACAGTTAACAATACAACACTAACAAATCCTATTGAAATTGCCACTGCCTTTAATAATAATTATATCAATTTATCACATACGGGCACTCAGAAATGCATAAAACCTCGTATTAGTGCATCCGTTAACTCGATGTTTTTAAAACCTATGGAGGAAAGCGAGGTTAGACGAGAAATACTGTTATTGTCAAATTCCAATACTGTGGGCTATGATGAAATCAACACTAAAATTATTAAAGAGTGTACCAATCAACTAACTGCTGTTCTGACATATTTAATTAATTTATCGTTTGCATCGGGAACTTTTCCTGATGCCCTGAAATACTCGATAGTCAAGCCTTTATATAAAAAAGGAGAAAAATCTGATATTAATAACTATCGTCCTATAACGTTATTACCTATATTGTCCAAAATATATGAAAAGTGCATGTATGGAAGAATAATTGATTATTGTGATAAATTTCATATAATTAGCAATGAACAATATGGCTTTCAGAAAAACAAGTCCACTACTTTGGCAGTATTCTCTCTGGTTAGGGCTGTAGTTACTAACATCAATAATAAAAATCTCACCACTGGGCTATTTTTTGATGTCTCAAAAGCCTTCGATTTAGTTTCTCACAATCTGTTGCTCAAAAAACTTGAACTGGTAGGTATCAGGGGTCCTACACTTCAGTGGATAAAATCATATCTCAGTAACCGACAACAACGAGTAATTATTGATAAAATTGATGAAAATCAGGTTAAGGTGCCTTTTTCATCAGAATACAAGCACAGCACATGTGGTGTACCACAAGGAAGTGTATTGGGGCCTGTCCTGTTCTTACTGTACATAAATGATATTATTAATATAACTGACCACCGATGTATATTATTTGCTGATGACATAGCTATTATTATAGCGACAGAAAAAATGTAATAATTTTAGAAATAATCATGAGACTGACATTAATAATACTATAGATAAATTAATACAATGGCTTGACATAAATAATCTAAAAATAAATCTGAATAAATCAGTTTATATTAATTTCAATAAATGTAATAATCCTAAATACAATATTAAACTAAACGTATCAAAAATTAAAGAAGTAGCACAAACGAAGTTCCTAGGCGTAATTATTGATGAGAATTTGAATTGGAAAGAGCATGTGGATAACGCTGCAAAGAGAATAAATAAATTTGTATATGCTGTTAAACAAATTAAAAATATTACAAACTTAAAAACAGCTCTCATGACATATCATGCATAAGTAGAATCGGTACTACGTTACGGGCTCATAATATGGGGAAATAGTACAGATATAAACCGAGCATTTGTTGCTCAAAAAAAGTGCATTAGGGCAATTTACGGGATGCACTCGGAGGAATCTTGTCAACCCATATTTAAGAAACTAGGTTTGTTACCGCTGCCGTCCCTTTATATATTTGAAATATGTATATTCGTTAATAAACATAAATACCTGTTTATATCAGCCAATGATATTAATCCACGGAGCCGGCGTGATCCACAGAGACTCGTTCTGCATGATCTTCCCAAGCTTGCTAAATATAATAAAAGCTGCTTATATAATTGTCTTAGTATATAATAATAACATACCGTGTAGCATAAAAAACTTAAACTCCAGAGTATTCAAGGGAAAATTGTTTGACTGGTTATATTCGAAAAATTTCTATAGTCTCAAAGAATTTATGGATAAGAAATTCCTCATGTTAGTATTAAGTGAACATAATTATGCATGCTAAGTACAATTCTGGCAAAACATGTAAGATCTATATTGTAAATTATTGTAACACCGTGTATACCATGTTTTATGCAAATAAATACTTACTTACTTACTTCAATTAGATTTTCATGATAGCGGCATAGGCGTCAAATAGCTTGACCACAACATCGTTGAACAATCTGACTTTTTCCTCAACTAAAGCAGCTGCTTTCAGAGGTGACCAATCAATATTGGGCGCATCTTGTTGAAGCCTCTCGCCATTCATACGCTTAAACGGTAATCTTTTACTGGAACGTTGGCTTAGATTTAGGGGATTTAAGGACATAGGATAAGAAAATAATGTGATGGGAAAAGCCAGGAACGTCGTAAACCACGTTTCTTCACATTTGACCATGTGAAGAAACTAGGGAAGGATTAGAGGTGAAGATCAGGTCAAGCCAATTATCATCACCGACTATATTGTGATGAGTGGTTTAGAGAAGCAAAACATGCACGACTGGCTGACTCGACTAAATTTAGGAGTTTACGGGACCAAGGGGAGTTGAGGGCAAGGAGGTTGGTAATAAAATCCCCCAAAATAATGTGATGTGCATACTCCGAACCCAAAGATTCAAGTACCGATTTGAGTTCAATGAAGTAATCAATGGAAGGGGGGGGGGGCAATAGACGAAGCCAAGGACGGCTTTAACTCTTCTGACACTAACCTCGATGAAAAGAATCTCTGCGGATTCATTGGAAGAAGAAGAAGCTAGAATTTTAAATGGGAATTCATCACGAAGAAAGATGGCTACACCAACTCTTACCGATCGGGTCATTCCGAAGAAGAACGAGAACAGTTTCATAAATATATAAAATAAAATTATTATCTATAAATATAATGTCTACAATGATAAAAACACGAATGACTGGTACGACTTTTGCATCTCTGCACCACCCGCCAGCTCACAACATCATCTAATACTAAACATTAAAACTTAAATGTAAAAAGATAAAAACACAGAAAAAACATAATACCTAATAACAAAAAAAAAGAAGGTTACACAAATAAAATATTACGGTGACAAATATATTATTGACCAGATTTAAGAATAAGACAATATCTTCCTTTCATACTTAGGGCTGGCCGCATACGTACGGTTTCCTGATTTAGTTTCCTAATCAGGATTCCTGATTCGGAATTCAGTGAGACTATCGAAGACGTTCGATTTTTGTATTAGAAATTTACACTGCCAGTAGGTGAAACGTGTGTACGCTTTCATGAAACCAAGTATAAAATGGGACATTTTGGTATGCAAATATTACTAGGTACAGTACAATAAAGTGACATAAAATTCGTTTTTTAATCCCAGAGATAGTAATTTCAAATGATTGTTGTTATTGGAGTTTGACATTTGTCACCTGTCAATTCACTCATCACGGCGATAGCACGGTTCTGAATGAAAATTTCCATTCGAGTGCGGTGGTGGAGCAAAAATGTATGCGAGCGCTGCGTTCGGGATGACGTTGTTCGGTTATTTCCGTTATGAATGACCCAAACGCACGGTTCAATTTTCGAAACGAATGTCAGGTTTTTTTTTCCGTTCGGAAAAGTTACAGACATTTATGGAAGATGCAGAGAAGTTCTTCAGGGCCAGCTTATTTGTGTTGTCATCCAGGATGACTGCGGTGCTGTCTTCATTGCCAACTTCGGAAACACCTTGAAAGATCAGTGTTTTCCACCCTATATCTGGTCTCCAATCCAGTCAACCTGCTTAGCACACTCACTGTTCTGAGTTCGGAGCAAGCCAAGCATGCTGTAAACAAGCTCCCTGAAGGTCCGGAACCCCTCAGCCACCCTTTCTATGGTATCCTTGGCAGGTCCAGCGCTCTGAATCCGAGCTTCCAGTACTTCCATCTTCCGTGTGAAGTTCTCTTCAAGGCTTTTTTGTGCTGACAATATCTACCTCAGCAAGTTGGGACATAGTGATCCACTAGTATCAAGGTGAAAAGTGTAGTGACTAAGATGAGCTGGTAGGTGGTTTAATTTTACGACTTGAGTCAAATAAATGTGCCACAAACGTGAGTACCCGTGTAATGCAGGTATATAAACTGTTTTATGGGTTTGCTCTTGACTCGTCTAGGTCAGAGGTGACAGAGACAAAGTCGACGGTGGAGTGAGCTTACCCAGAAGAAGCCTGTTCACTCTTACTTTGAATAGATTCGGGTTGTATGCGTTCGGAAACACAAGACGCAGGCAGAGAGTTCCACTCCTTTGCTGTGCGCACTAAAAAAGATGTTTGAAAACGCTTAGTGCGAGTTGGTGGAATATCAACTAGGTAGGGATGGTAACCTGCAGTGCGTCTAGATGTCCGATGGTAGAAAGGGGCCGGTGGAATGAGGTCGTGGAGTTCATGGGCACAATCGCCGAAGTACAATCTGTAGAAGACCGACAAGCAGGCAACCTTGCGGCAATGAGCCAAGCTATGAAGCTTGGCATCCACCAGTTTAACGTCGTAAATGAGCCTTTTAGCTCTGCGTTCCACCGAATCAAGCGTAGCAAGTTGGTACTTAGCTGAGCCGTCCCAAAGGTGGCTGCTGTAATTTTATTTAAATATAAAATCAAAAACAAAGAAGTCTATCGTTTATTTACAACTACCCGCGAAAACTATTTATTATATATACTTATAATTAATTGTATAAGTAAAAAAAAACTATATGCATTTTCCCTATTATTACTCACAGTCTCCTAACAACGTTTTTTTGTAGGCACAACGGTTAAGAAACCTGCCCTTACATAAAAAACTAAATGCATTAAATTTACACTGCCTCACGTTAGGCAGGTGAAAACTAATGTGTTGATAAAGGGCGAAGAATTGAATCCTGAAGATAGCACAGTATTCTTGGGCTTAACTTTGGATGCTAAGCTTCAGTGGGGCCCACATATAGATAAATTGTCAAAAAAGCTAAGCTCCGCAGCGTATGCAGTTAGAAAAATTCGTAATTTAACAGACATAGAGACAGCACGTTTAGTGTACTTTAGCTATTTTCATAGTGTAATGTCGTATGGTATTCTATTGTGGGGAAATGCCGCCGACATTCAGACTATCTTTGTTTTGCAGAAAAGAGCTGTTCGATCAATTTATAAATTAAGTCCGAGACACTCTCTCAGAGAGAAATTTAAGGAGATTAATGTAATGACTGTGCCTTCTCAGTATATTTTTGAAAATTTCTTATATGTCCATAAAAATTTAAACTTGTTTAAAAAATACAGTGATATCCATAACATAAATACTAGGAACAAACACAAATTTGTTGTACCTACAACAAGGCTCAAGAAAATAGGTGGCTCGTTCAGATGTCAATGTATACGCTTTTATAATAAACTTCCAAGCCGCGTACAAGACCTAAGCCTTAATAAATTCAAATCATTCATTAAACGTAAGTTGTGCCAGAAAGCGTTTTATACCGTTAAAGATTTCATTGAGGACAAAAAGGCTTGGGATTGAGCTGCTCCAATTTATTATATATTATATATTTTTTTTTTTTATTTTTTATTTTTTTTTTTTTTCATTTTGAATTTTGTTTGTTTTTCTGCTAACTTTAAATTATATACAAAATGACATGAATATTTACTTTGTGAAGTAAAATATTATTATTATGATGTGAGGACTATGTGGGTCATATATTTAGCTATATTTTATTTTTTTGTTATGTTAATCTGGCAGTTTGAGTACTTTATGCGGCCTACCCAAATGTCCTTTCTTTGGTATTGTTCGTCGATTCGTTGAGCTCTTTTTAAGTTCTGAGTTGAGCTACACGATTGCTGACAAATACGTGCACTGACTGGTCAGGTCCACTCAAATCTGTATGGTTCTTTCCTCAAAAGACCATTTCAGACACAAATCTACATGGTCCTCAAATTGAAATGCTCTGACCAAGATTATTTCCGGGTTATTATATACACATTGACATTAATGAATGTTATATATTCATTGACATGAATATTTACTTTAAAGTATTATATTATTTTAATTATTGTGAATGTGAAGACTATGCAGATATTCCCTTTTGTTTTGTTTTAATTTTTTTTTGTTGTCAATTAGTTTTTATCATGGTCTGGCAGTTTGAGTAATTTATGTGGCCTACCCAAACGTCCTTTCTTTGGTATTGTTCGTCGAATCGTTGAGCTCCTTAAATTCTGAGTTGAGCTGCACGATAACTGACAAATGCGTGCACTGACTGGACAGGTCTTCTCAATCTGAATGGTTATTTCCTCAAAATACCATTTCAGACATCAATCTACATCGTCTTCACATGATCTGACCAAGATTATGTCTGGACTTTAAAAGAGACTGTGACCTCTGAGTTTGTTTCGGCCTTTCTTCTCAGAGTAGTCAGATAGGAAATGCCGACCTCATCTAGTTTTTAAAATATGATTGACGTGTAAAAGTGTTTGTACAAACCTACTTGCAGAAATAAATCATTTATCATTTATCATTTATCATTTATCATACTTTCTCGTCTCAAAAATCTACCTTGTATCACAACAGGATAAAAAATATTTTTTTATATTGTTATTAATATCTATATGTATATATCTATTAGTTCGGGCCTATACACACGGTGTTTTTTCAAGTGCCTAGGCGTACTACAAACGCAACTTTCAAGGTAAAATCACTCCGTCGATGCACAGACGACACCCGTTAAATGGAATATACGTATAAAAAAATGCCGTGTGAATAGGCCTTTATACTCAGTTAGTTATGTGAGAAAGAACGATTAGGTACCATTTTAGATGTTGGAACTTTTGCAGAACTTTGCACGATCAGATTTCCAGGAGTTCCTACGGGTATCATGAAACAGTAGGACGCTGCTAGTCCCGAAGCAATGTTATACAACAATGGATTTACATTTATATTTTGCGCCTGAAACAAAGCTTTTCAAGAATTAATAAAACGTCATATTTTTATGGCATGTTTTAAACGATTTCCTGCCTCCTCGGTAATTTCAAAGAATCTTACAGAACAATAGATTTGAGTATTGTAGTACTAGTATATATATAGCTTCTTGGACCAGAGTCCATACATTGGCACCAGATCTTCTTTGTCAGTAGCGACTAAAAGATTTTGTATCATGTTTGACCAAAACCCAGTAATCGATACGAACAGGCTGCATGCCAATAGATTATTTAATAACCCTAAATTACAACCCCCATAGCAATGGAGGAGCGGGGTAACAATATGTATGGCATATTTTAATGTGGAATTCAATGACCTTGGTGCTAAAGGTTTGTCATTACAAGTTTTCCAAATCTACCTTTCAAATGGTAAAAAAATAAGTTGGTCAACAAACAAATCGGTTGTATGTGTACTTTTCTGATGAACGTAGCTTTGGCATGATACTAGTTACTAGGCAGTATACGGTATTAGATCTCAAGTAATATTGCGCTAGTAGAACACGTTAAATCTTTCAAAAGTTTTCTGAACAAATAAAATAAAATAGTAACTAAATTTTATTTTGTTACCTGTTTAGTTAAGAACTGTGTGTAAGTTAAACGAATTATTTGGAAACAAAAAGAAGTCCATGCAAATTGAGGTGGAACAATATATTATTATGATATTTGGATCACTGGATGAATCGAAATCATTGTGCTGAGACTAACACAACCTCAAAGCACAGATGTAGGTTCGGTATGACAGTGTCATTGTTTTCGTTCGATTAGACGGTGTCATTCAATAAGCTAACTGATACAACTGAGATCCTGTTCGGATCACGCATTAGGATTTGTCCATACATAGCTCCCAACTTCATTTTTAACCTAATTGACGGGTAGTTTTGAAAAACTTTTTCTGTAACGAAGATACAAAAAACTCACCAGTTGCATTACTATTGGTGTAAAAACAGTACAAACAGCGACGTTGGAAGCAAAGTTGGTAACAAAAACAATAACGACGATAATGAGTAGCAAAATCAAATGCTCGTTTAGCCCGGACAAGCCTTCCTTCATGGCAACGCCGAGTTTGGCGTTCAAACCGGATTTAGAGGCGGCGTTCGATAGTGTAAAACCACCACCTTAAACATAATAATATTTTGTTTTGAGTATGTAAACATAGGTCTATTGATAACCTTCAGTGGTTTGAGCATCATTTCATACCGGCTAATAATCTTAGAAAAAATAGTTTTGCCATTGTACTTATGAGATCTAAGCGTCATAGCTGTTCCAGTAATGTGCCAAAGTACTAAAAAAAACTTAAAAGTAATTTCATACCGCGCCATATTTCGTATTTGAATAGTTAATTTAAATTACCCAAAAAACAACGAAAAAAAATGTTTTGGGGGATGACTTGTATGTACCAAAGGAAAAATTGAGAAAATAAGGTAAGATTTGTACACAACCTTACCCTATTTTTTCAATGAATAATGTTAGAGAAAACGTCTTTATTATTAATATTTTTTGGATTATATAATAATATTATATTAGGTTGGAGAAAAAGTATTTTCGCATTATAGTATGTATGTACTTGTAATAAAATCTCTTTGGCTATACTATTTGTATCTGGCTGGTTTTGGTATCATTTAAAGTTTAAATTTTAAAGAACATAATTCCAAATTCAAATTAGGAAAATGTGTGATTTTCATTCGTTTTTTGTACCGTCAAGATGAGTGAATCTAATGAAGAAAATCAATACATTTTAAAATTTCACTACAAAAAAGGTAAAATTGCAACGCAAGCCGCGAAAAAAATTTGAAATGTTTATGGAGCTAGCTCCATAAACATTTCAAAGATTACAACGTCAAAAATCACGAATTTGCGTCAAAAATGTAATAGGACTCTTAAGTTTTACTATTTAAACAAGCTAAGACTCAAAAAAAATCGTTGTAATGTGAGATCTCTGTTTCGTAATTTTATTAAATATTTTTTGTATTTCCGATCAAACTGGATGTCTCTAGGTCTTCTTTTAGTTCTCATTTTCTTAAACAGCGAATCCTCTAAACGACAGTCCCAATATTTACTATCATTTCTCAAATTTATATAAAAAGAAGTACAAATTTGGATTTTTCTGTATACGGCTATTAATAATAAAAAATATGGTGTTGAATACTGCATTTTTATAATATTACATTATGACAAAAATAGTGATTTCGGGTATGATTTGGTCTTCTCTGGTCTTAATTTGTTATTTATAAATAAAACCTATTTTGAACCCATTTGTTTTGTTTTTTGTATTTATTATTTGTCATAAGTATTAAAAAAGCGTTTTGATGAGTTATTGAACAAATTTGCTACATTCTCAAAGATTGGACATTTTGGGAGTTGGACATTTTGACCATTGGACATTTTGAGAATTGGACATTTTGACCATTGGACATTTTGAGAATTGGACATTTTGACAACTGGACATTTTGGGTATTTGGACATTTTGACACCGTTGGACATTTTGAGAATTGGACATTTTGCCCCTGAACGAAAATTAAGAGAGTTTGGCTGGGAGGTGTTAATGCATCCACCGTATAGTCCTGACCTTGTACCTTCAGATTTCCACCTATTTCGGTCTCTTCAGAATTCCTTAGGCAGTGTCAGGTTAACATCACGAGAGGACTGCCAAAACCACTTGTCGCGGTATTTTGATCAAAAGTCCCAAAATTTCTATACCAATGGGATCATGTCCTACAAGATGGCAAGACCTACAAGATGGCAAAAAGCTATCGAACAAAATGGTACCTACTTACTTTAGTTAAATGTAAATAAACTATATTAAAAAATGTTTTGAATTTTCTTAAAAAAATGCGAAGCACCTTTTTCCCCAACCTACAACACTAGTCAAAACAAAATAAGGGCCACTAGGTATTTGAGGTGTCCCAAGAAAGTTATTAAATAAAATAATTGTTTAGTTTCAGTACACATAAAAAAAATATTGTTTGCCGTTTAGTAAATTATCAATATAAAATTTAACTTTAAATTTAATTTTAAATAAAAAATTACACTAAGATAAAAACAAGAACAACGAAAAGTCACTAAAAATAGTAAAATCTTCACGTTTTGTTTCTTTTGCTGCTTTTTTTAAACGTGTATGCCTTCCTCTTTTAGTTATGCACTCCTGAAGCCTAAAATGCATGCTATATAGAAATGCATCAATCAGCTGCTGCTGGTTACAGACCTCATGCACACTCTCTCTAACCCTTCGATTCAATTGTTCCCACATGTGCTCGATTGGATTGAAGTCCGGAGTGTTTGCTGGCCACGATAAAACGTGAATGTGAGAGTCTTCCAGCACAGACTGGGTCACCTGAGCAGAGTGTGTATTAGCATTGTCCTGCATCAAGACTAACCCAGGACCCATTTTTGCATGGGATCTGGAGGCAAAAGTCCTCGCGCATATTTGGGAGTGGTGCGAGGAGGCAAAACGCTGGGGCTCGACTCTTATGCCGCGAGAAATCTCGGCACAGCGGAGTTCAGCGGACAGAGCTCCGGCGGGATCTCATGGCGTCATGGAGAGTGCGATTGTCGCAACCCAGTGCTGGGCACGCCACTATTGCGGCGATAAGTCCCCTCTTTGAGGAGTGGCTGGAGAGGCGCCACGGCGTCCTCACCTTCCGCCTGACGCAGGTCCTCACCGGACACGGCTGTTTCGGGAGGTACCTGTTTGAGGATCTCTCGTGTACGGAGCAAGAGGGCATGGGAGGCCGTCACCTCCTTCTGCGAAGCAGTAATGCTCGCGAAGGAGGAGGCGGAACACGTGAGGGAGAGGCAAAGTTCGCGCTCTCACGTCCCTAGCCGCCGCAGGAGGAGACGCCCTGGGCGTTGGGAATCGATAGCCGATTCCCGGCCACCGTAGGCGCAGGCTTGCGGACGGTGAGCAATGGGTAGCTCGCCATCCGGTATTGACCAAGCCCGGGTTGACGGCGCGTTGTGTTCCACGCGCGCCTCAAAGAGATGTCAGCGAGTGAAGGGGTCCGATGAGACCATTGCCTGCCGTGGTTGCGGGGAAAGTCCTAAAGGGATACCTTGGCGCCCTGGCATTGCACAGGCAACAGAAGGAACACGGGTGGGTTTTAGTCAGTAAGATTCTGACACGCCCTCCTGCTCCACCCAGAGCGGGAGAAGTAATTTGATGATTTCCCACCCAAAAAAAAAGACCCATTTTTGCTGTGCAACTGGGATTACATGAGGCCTGATGACTTCCTCAATGTATCACTTGCTTCGGAAACAGTGAAGAAAAACATCGTGAGGAAACCGGCATGCCCGAGAGATATTTCTCGACGGCATGTGAAGCCAAGTCAGAGGCCCATGGTGGCTTTAAAACTCTGACATCAGGTTAGTCACTAACCACACGAAAAGAAGAAGACTCTCAATTTAACGCTGAGCAGCTATGGAACCCTCATTTATAATAGCGAGCTCAGTTTTGCCGTGTAAACAGTTGTAATGCGAGCTCTACCTGAACCTGGTCTAATTGTAATACTGCCGGTCTATTGGAAGCGATTCCAAGCATTTTGGATAGCTCATCCAGAAAAACCCAGTTGCAAACTCACAGACCGCTGCGAATTTCCTTCTTGGATCACTGTTACGGCTATGGTTGCAGTAATTGTATCCATAATTTCTTCGTATTTGTGGCATATGCAAGATGTTGTTTTAACAAAATTATAATAATTTTCAGAATACCAAGCCGCTAAACGAAACAAAACTTAAATTAAAATCGAAACAAGATTACAAGTAAATTTAAAACGTTTTTTTTAATATATTGCCCAGTAGTTGATCTTATGCATAACATCAAAGAGGTTAGATATCGAAGAGTTCATAACGTCAATATTTTGCTACTTGTTACGAGGCCAATCTGCAAGCTCAGCATATCTTACCGACAAAGCGACCGATCGCATTACGACACCGCGCTTCCCACGTCACTGAATATTGTCATCGTCTTTCTTTACCTAACTTCGGTGGGATAGGACACTGTTATATTAAACCTAACTAATAAGAAATCTATTTCATAATTTTAATGTGTCTTTCAAATATATTTCGTAACCTAAAAGGACTTTCTTATTGGAGAGTTTCCCGACACACGCCCCCACACATATCTTACTTAACAATTCTTAGAATAAATTTTCTTTAAATTACACCGAAATGTAAAAATAACAAGTGGCCCTTATTTTGATACATAGTCGAATTGGTTTGAATAAAATGATTTACTGGTACACAAGGCTACACATCAAACTTTACATTTCCAGTTTATGTTGATCTCGCAATTTATAGGATCTTCAAACAATGCGAGGTTAGGTTATACTGAAAATGTATAGCTTGATGTGTAGCCGTGTGTACATAACAATGAAACTTAAAAACATCGAGAGTATAGTGTTTATGTTATTTTTTTTATGAACGTGTTCTATGGCTTTTTGTATTATTTTTATTTGTAGTATATAACCTTAAGGGACATCAAAAGGAACACGTTCAAATATCACTACTTAACTAAGAAAATGGGCACAAAAATAAAATATAAACCCCGGTGTCCCTTAGGAGGCCGCACGGCGACGGTAACTATGTAGGTAAAACGCCCCTACTCGCCCTAGTCGCTGTTAAGGCGAAAGCAGTCAAGTCAGGGCAGCCCGCGATATCCAAATTTTCTTACATTTTTCACAATGTTGTTTTTTTTTTTCATTTGGGTGGGAAATCATCAAATGACTTCTCCCGCTCTGGGCGGAGCGGGAGGGCGTGTCAGGTTTCAGACTTTCCCGCAACCCCGGCCAAGTCAGTATTAGGTTGTATGTTGATAGAAAATGATTCGCGGCCGTATCAAATTTAATATTTATTTATAGAATTATAATCATAAAAATCATCAATACAACTACTCTCTAGTTCATATAATCCTGTTAAACCATATTTAAATAGTCATTACTATTTAATGAAATCATGATATTTGAGGATTATTCTAAGATAATCGAGTTGTATTACTGATTCGAATGATGATTTGTTTCGTGAATCGTATTTTAATCAACGTACAGTCACGAGCTTTAATTTGGGACCCATTTCCGTTAAATGTTGTTAGAAAAATCATAATGCGGTCGAAACTTTGAAACTTTGCTTTAAGGTTGAAATGTTGAATGTCAAGTTAAGACATAAAATGTCTTATCTAATCGACCTATGAAATGATAACCTCGTTGCAAAAAGCTATCATTACGATTTTCTAATTACGAACATGTGTCGTGTCAGTGTCATTTAAGAAAATAGTTTAATGTGATATTTTCACAAAATATAATTTACCAATTAATAAAATGCTTGCTAATCGTGACCAAATAAGGCTCCAAATTATTGATTTGCACGAACAAGGAGTAGGCATTCACGAGATATCGCGACGAATAAATGTGACAAGAAACACAGTTCGCCGCTGGGTTCGACGCCACGGGAACGAGGAAAATATTATTGACTTACGACGAAACAACCATCACCCGCAAGTTATAACACAAGAGCAGAGCCGCTTGATGCAAAGGCAATACCTGATGAATGGATTTACGCCAACGAGGCATTTTGCGGAAGCGTTTGAAGTCCACCCTTCAACAGTTAGAAGGCATCTTAAAGCTATGGGACTGCATCACAGGCGGCCTGCAAAAAAAATTGCGTTGACGGATGCCCATAAAGCTGCTCGACTTATTTTCGCACGTCAGTATCTAAATTTTGATTGGACGACGACGGCTTTCATCGATGAAAAGACTTTTCAATCTTCCCAAACGGGCAGACTACATTTGTGGCGAATTGACAGGACGCGATACACAGAAGACCACGTCATAGCTAACAACGCGTCTGGTCGCATTACAGTTAACATGTTTGGCTGGATTAGTTCAGCCGGCATTGGAGAACTAATAAATTTACCACCCAGGGCCACTGCTCAAGATTATATCGATTTATTAGACGAGAGTGTCCTTCCAACATTGCAACTATATTATCCACAAGAAGATGTTGCTCCAATAAACTTTGTTCAAGATAACGCAACAATTCATACGGCAAGAATCGTTAGAACTTGGTTCGACAATAATAGAGCAAATTTAAATCGTATTCCGTGGCCTGCAAAGTGTGCCGATTTAAATCCTATAGAAAATTTATGGGGCTTAATGGTTCAAAAATGGTCAAATAGACACGAAAGAACTAGAGAAGCACTTATGGATCACTGCCTCACAGTCTGGAAAAGTTTAAGGGGTACTGACATATGTGACAAATTGATTGGATCCATGCGTAACCGGCTCCAGGCTGTGATTGACAATGAAGGTGGATATACGCGGTTTTGAATATTTATGATAAAAAAATTACTGGAGAGATTTAAATTAATTTAGTCGTAGCCTTCGGTGATAAGTGTTTATTTTGTGCACCGCTAACCATGCTTTCTATATAATTGTGTTAAGATTGAGGTTTGTGTCATAAATGTCTTAATAAATATAAAGAATAAATAACTTTGTTTTTCTAAAGATTTTATTAATCAATATTTTAGCTGAAATCTTCTAAGCCCTCATAATCATAAACGGCCTTTAAACCTATTTTATTTTAAATATGTTGTTTTGGTCCGTCACTTTGATATTTATGTTTGAGAAAGAGACAAAACTTTTTAACTAATATAGGTTTGAAGAATAAGCGGGTTAGTTGACTAGCTATCATATATTGACAATATAATTTTGTTCTTTTTTATTTGTTTCTTTTTTCTTATGGGACCACAGGACCAAAAAGTAATTATTACTCGGAAATCGGTAATGATCGTTTGCCCTCGCTCCAGTTGACGTTAGCCCCTAGAAACGTAAAGTTGTCGATGGTAAACATTATGACGTTTATTGTTTGTGCAGTGACAGCGTTAACATAATAGCTCTAAATGGCGAAAGTTTGCTACACGATATTCAACCTTAGGTGGGTCCCAAATTAAAGCTCGTGACTGTACAACCTGTACCTCTACCATGAGTTGCCATCGAAAACTTACTCGCTAGCGTTAGCGTACTAACACGTTCAGTGCCGGGAGCCCTTCTGGTGGGTTCACCTAGACGCATATCGCCCTCGCGGAGGGCTCATTTTAAACGTAGGTCCTAGCGAATACAGCATTATGAACCGTGAAATTAAATTTGATGTATAGTTTAACAAAATTTATTAGTATATGCGTTGGTCTTAAAATCCATTTACATTAACAAAAAAAAAATTGTTCACGCCTACAAATATTCACTAACAATATAAAAGGTTGGAAACTACGTGTAACGACAAAACCCCCTGAAAACACTATTTTACTTCGTTTTACAGTGTTTTATAATACGTTTTTAAACCTAATGCCGTTGACCGTCCGCGATGGTTAACTTAAGCGCAAACGTAATGCCGGTGGTGACCCGTCCCGAGGGTTCACTTCCAAAATGTATGGCGGTATGGCGTATGAGCTCTATGAAGTGGGTGGAGTCGGAAGGGGGGGATCAAATAGATTTCAATAATGCTCGCACCATGAGTCTTACGCAGGCGCTAAGGTAAGCTCGATAGATCCTGTCGTCTAGCTAATTTCACTCTTATGTTTTGTTTCTTTCTTTCTCAGTAATAAGAAGAGAGAACGGTTCATATGATAAAAACATACAAGTAGTAGTATCACTATGGTAACAAACAATGTTATGATAGTCATTATCATGAAACAATCCGACTAAATAGAAAGGTTGGAGGTTAGTGGACTACATATGTTATTTAGGAGTTATTGATTTTTTATTCCATATAATAATTATGTACGTCTATTCAATTTGTAATTTTGCTGACGATTTATGATACAAGGCGTTTTTATTTTAATTTAAAATGAATTAGGTATGTTTACAACTCAGACCAAATAAAGAACCAAGACAGAACGCTGTCCGCCAATGATAGAAGTGAAGTCGGTTTAGTAAACATGTGTGCACTTTGTATGGTGTAGTTTGATTGTATTGTTATTGTAAATGTTGTAAATGTGTGCGTGCGAGCGTGTATGCACAGCGGCGGTGTAGTTTTAATTTTGTAAAGGAACTTATTTTGATTTTTTCCTGAAATTCACGTCCTTCCCGTTTGGTCTCCAAATTTAGCGGCCACTAACATATTGCATTCTAAATAAGCTCTTCCAGACATTATTCTGACTTTAATAGACGCAAAAACGTATATAATTTTAATGTAAACATGTTTTACACCTCAAAATGCTAGTGAGATACGTAACTATTATCGCAAGCGTATTTTTCCATAGCGTCTGTCTTATTGTGCCGTTTTCTATGGTGACAGCTGAAAAACGTTAGTGACTATCGAATAGATTACGTTAGGTTTCTTACCTATCGAAATCTATAGTGCTCTTGGTACAAATTTCAATTCTTTCTGTGACCGCTAGGGGCGCTGTACAATATATTTTCATATAAGTACATCATATACGGAGACGCTAGCGAGTTTTGACAGTATCGAAATCTATTCTATTCACGTTAATACGCTAGCGAGCTTATCGCTAGCGAGTAAGTTTTCGATGGCAACTCATGGTAGAGGTACTGATACTGACCTGCAAATTGCAAAAAACTAAAGAAAAATTGAATTTCACGTACGCAATTTTACTTTGGTGCATCCCCCTTAATAACTACTTAGTTTTTAGCATGGAAGTAAGCTTGTCTGTTATATAATGAAAACAAACCTAAGAGAAAACTGAAAGCATATGGGCAGTAGGAATTTAGTAACGGGAAGTCCAAAACGCTTTGCGTTCTTCCCTTTGGTAGATCTTCTTTATCTGGAAAAGATCAAAATGTTAAAATTTTATGAAGTAGGTAATTAATGCTTGTGAAAAGAAGTAAATTTGATATCGCGAGGCTTTCCGCAAGCCTCACCCATTGACCCATGTGACGATCATCCATAGACAATTGGCACAATTTATGTGTGATAATAGTCGGTCCATGTATAATACCGGTATTCAGCTGCACTCGGTTAGACTGGAAGCCGGCCCCAACATAGTTGGGAAGAAGGCTAGGCAGATGATAAAGGTGAAAGCAAAAAAAAAAAAAACCGGAGCGAAACAAAAAATCTAAAAAAAAACCCATCTCCATCAAAACCCCTTTACAAAAACTCGAAAACATAGGTGACAGAGGTCCACAACTCCAGTTCTTCCAAAGTTACCTCACAGGCCGGACGCAAGTGGTTAAAATAGGAAACTCCGTTAGTAACGAGCTTCCTATTGAGTATGGGGTGCCACATGGGAGTATTCTTGGTCCTACACTGTTTCTGGCTTTTATCAATGACCTCTGCAATCGACGTATTATTCCAAATTCTAGACTAAACAAAAAAATCTAAACTTATGCAGATGATACCGCAATAACTTTCTCTGCAGCAGACTCCTGGTCAGAAAATCAAATTAAAACTCAAAGAGGTCTCGACTCCAGCCTTGACTGGATTTTGGCTCACACCCAACACACTCAACACAAGCAAAAATAAATATATTATCACATTTTCTATTAGTTCAAAATCCCAGCCAAAAATAATCTAACACTCAAAGCTCACACAAACTACACTAAATTGTAACTGCGCTCAAATAGAGTCTGTAAATAGTATTAGATACCTGGGCGAATTTTAGATAATACCTTAAACTTCAAGGCCCTTGTGGAAGTATAGACGGTCAGAGTTCGTAAGTTGATGTTTATTTTCACAACACTTAGAATTGTAGGTAACTAATTTAATATCCACAATATCTACTATGCGCTCTGTTAGTCAATACTGCGCTCAAATAGAGTCTGTAAATAGTATTAGATACCCGGGCGAGTTTTAGATAATACCTTAAACTTCAAGGCCCTTGTGGAAGTATAGACGGTCAGAGTTCGTAAGTTGATGTTTATTTTCACAACACTTAGAATTGTAGCTAACCAATTTATTATCCACAATATATTATCTACTATGCGCTCTGTTAGTCAATATTATCTTACTGCATGTCTTGCTGGGGTGGTGCTTCTAAAACCAAATGACTTCTATTAGAAATTGCGCACAGAGCGATATTAAAAATTGCAACCTTTCGTCCAATTTTATCTCCCACCACTGTTATATCAATAAATTCATTTGCCAATTTAAGGGTTAAAGAATGCAATTTTCTTAATGTATGACAGTTATTTTTCATGCAATCTTTTTTCAACATCGCCGTACTCCCTTTGTTAAAAACTTTAAAAACGACGTAAAGATTTAATTTATTCCCTTCCACAGCCCCGCTACTCCTTTACGAAAAACTTTTTCTATTATCTTGGCCCTTTCTTGTACAATAAAATTAATGCATATATTTCTTTATCGTTTCAAGAATGTAAATCCGCAGTCCGCTCCTTCTTAGACAAAACATATGACGAAGCTGAATCTTTTTTACATTATCATAAGTATACACGCTTCACTCACTCATACTCTTAAAACACAAACACAAACACACACACACGCACACACACATATACACCCACATAGCATAATTACTCATATCTGGTATAGACCAATACTTTCAGGCAGATTCCACATTTGTTTGTTTTATGTTATTAAAACTAATATCTTTTTATTTTTTTCATTTTTAAACACCAAGCAATTGATTTCTTCATTATTGAGGGATACGGCACTGTTTCTCTTTACTACAGGCTATTATGTAGCCTATCTAAGAGGACATTACCCCAATACCCCAAAGTGCAACTGTTTTTATTGTATTTACTGCAACAACTTTTTTGCAATAAAGTTTTATTTATATATTTATTGATTTTATCCACAGACCAAACCCAGCAAACGAAGCTTAAACTGATGAATCGACCCATGCAGCAGTTATTATTTAGCCACGAGCTCCTCCCTTCCAAGGACAAGGCTTTTAATTTAATAATTTACTTACATTTGCAGGTAAAGTTTCTAAAAAAGCTGGTGTCTCTAGGGGAGAGGTTCATCAAAAATGCAACACTCATAGCCAGGGCAGAATCACGAATGCTGTAAGAAACACAATAATTATTATGCTGTTCAGTTGCCTTGAACAATACACAAAAGCATGATAGTATCGTGTGTTTCAGTTTTAGAGTTTAAAGATGGCTCCTAATTCCTTATGTTTGCACTAGTCGACTTAGCTAATATGCATGCTATTTGGTTATTTGTTTCTTAGTTAAATACATAAATACATTTAAAACTTAATAAATAATTATTAAGTTTTAAATGTATTTATGTATTTGATTATATATTTATTTAGTGAAAGAGACGATGATTTATGCCCCCGTGTATACATTAAAAGTTAAATAAAATAAACAGTAAGTACGTACAATTTCATATCCTTTATTTTCCAATATTTGATTATTATGTCACCCCAGCCATTGAACATTTGTGGAGAACGACAGAAGAATGAAACCATGGCACCGCCGAACAAAAGGACCACCATCTAAAAAAAAAAAAAAAAAAAAACGGTAAGAAATGAGCAGAGTGATAACTCACATAATAAAACCGGCCAAGTGCGTGTTGGACCACGCACAATGAAGGGTTCCGTAGTTGAGTCAAAAGTCAAATCATTCATTTCAAATAGATTTACAAGGTACTTTTAACGTCAAAATTTAAAAAAAGATTAATTGATTCTAGTCACCCCTTTCAATTGGACATTTTCGCATGGAGAAGAATGGGCAAGAAATACTTCTTCTGTTTTTGTGGACGCTTTTTTGTGTGTTTTGCTACAAAGGTAAACCACGTGGAGCTCGCCAGTGACGTCATAAAAACCCCCCAGGCATGAGGAATCTATTTTCTAATGACGTCACAACACATTTTCTCTACCATTCCTCTTCGAGCAATGAAACGTTTGACGCATGCTAAAAAAGCTTCAGCAGTGGTGAGATCACTGACGAGCTCCAATGTGGTTTACCTTTGTAGTAAAACACACAAAAAAGCGTATCCGAAAATACCTCATGCATGTTCCGTGATTTTTTGTATTTTTTAGAGTTTTCTGCCAGCTTCAAAAATTCGTACCTTTTTAGTTTTTTTGACATATTCGTTATGAATATTACTTTCATACATAAAATAATGCAAGTTAATAAAAAAGATTCGATAGCAGGGATTTAAGTTATTAGTGGGATAGACTGTTTAAACTCCAATAAAAAAATACAAAAAGGAGTTTCCATAGGCTCAAACTGACTTTAAAAAATTTGCAGGTCCCTATTGAACTATCCAAAAAATTTAAAAAAGTTAGTTCTTAACTTGCTATTATTCGTTGTAATAGGCCTTCAAAGGTGGATAAGCTAAAAATCCTTTTAAACTTTAAAATAATATTTTGCCTACTTTTTAGTAAATAAAACTAAAAAATGTAAAACTAATATTATAAATGCGAAAGTGAGTTTACTCATTTGTTTGTTTTTTACTCTTTCACGCTGAAACGGCTGAACGGATTTGGATGAAATTTGGCACATGAATATACTATGATCTGGGTTAGGACATGAGCTTTATATCCCGATAGTACGTTCCCGTGGGATAATTGTCGACCTGCACGCGGGCAAAGCCGCGGACAAAAGCTAGTATATTAATAATTAATAAGATTCTAATTTGAAATTTTCAAATGATTGTTGTTTTTCAATTGGGATTTTTTATTAAAACCCATAACACCCTGATGACTGAAACAATCTCGCGAACCAATACCCCGGAATCCGGAGCAAGTTGAAGAAGTTTTGAAAGAAGAGACCCGTCTACAAGTTCAAGAAAAATAGCTAGACGAACTGGAACTCCACGAACTCTGGTTCAAAGTCATATTTCTTATTCTTTAAAAAAAACCAACCACAAATGGTGTTATTTGCTGACGATACTTCCCTAATTTTTAAGATAAATAGACGTGCATCAAATCTTGACGATGTAAATAACGCCCTACTGCAGGTCCAAAATTGGTTTACTGCTAATAATTTAGTATTAAATGGGAAAAAAACTAAATGCATAAGATTTGCTTTACCGAATGTTAAAAGTAGTGATTGTGATATAGTATTGAATAAGGAGAAGCTAGAATTTGTAGATAAAACTGTTTTCCTGGGGATCACGCTCGATTCAAGGCTGCAATGGGGTCCTCATTTAACATCTCTTGCAGGACGGCTAAGTTCAGCAGCATATGCTGTCAGAAAAATCCGTCAATTTACTGATGTAGATACCGCGAGGCTAGTCTATTTCAGTTATTTTCATAGTATCATGTCTTACGGTATTTTACTTTGGGTACGGGCTGCAGATATCGACTCTATTTTTATTCTGCAGAAAAGAGCCATTAGAGCAATATATTGCCTCCGTAGGCGCGATTCTCTAAGGGAACTGTTTAAAAATATTAACATCATGACGGTACCTTGTCAATATATTTATGAAAACATCATGTACGTCAGAAAAAATCTTAATCTTTTCAGTAAAAGAGGTGGAAGACACAATTATTGTACTAGAAATAGGGACCAATTAGTTCAACCGGGTTTCAGACTGGCTAAAGTAGACTCATCTTTCATGGGGTACTGTTTAAAATGTTACAATAAAATACCTTCCCATATACTACAACTAAATGAAACGAAATTTAAATCTTGTATAAAACGCACACTATGCTGCCAGGCATATTATAAGCTTGGGGATTATATCGCTGACAAAAATGCTTGGCTTAACGCTGGTCCAGCTCCACAAGGGCGCATAAACTAATTGATTAGCATTCAAAAATATTGTTGGAATTGCTGAAGATTGCAAAAACTATCTTTGAATTGTATAGCTTCAATCTCTTTTTTTTTATTGTTTATTTGCATAGCACATGTGTGAGCACTGTGACCATGTACCTTCTATAAAGCTGCCATTTGCTGGGTACGTCTTTCATTCACTCGATATGCCCTGGCGGCTAAGAGTATGTCATGCTCACTCAAATGTCTCGCTGGTGGTGGCGTGTGTGTTGGATCGTCGAGTTCCCTTCAAAATGGTTGAGCTAAACGGTGCTGATCCATGCGTCATGTTCGTGAACGGGCGCCATCAGTAGGGACTGGTCATCTCTTATCTGCCACGGCTTATTTAAATTTTTGAATTGTTTTTTTATTTTTATTTTTTATTACGGACGCTTTTTACGTACACGTCTTTCTACATTGTTCTCACATGTATAATTTCAACATGAATGATGTAAACAATATTTTGTAAGAATATAATTTTTTTAAAAGAGTGTCCGTGGAGTTTCTTGCCCGTTCTTCTCCATAGGAACCTACGCTTTGGAATGGGCAACTAGCTTCATATTTCTGACTGACTGACTCCTTGACAATTCAAAAGTGCCTGTAAATGGTTTAATTGAAATAAATGCTTTGAGTTTGAGTTTGAGTTTATTTCCATACAGTAATATTGTCAAATTAATCAAAACAGCGAAATCTTTGCACAGCTATTTGCGACGTTGCCGACTTTCAGTATAAACGCTCAAGAATTTCTTACTAAAGTTTGTCATAGAAATTACAAAAATAGGCAAAATAATATTTTAAAGATTGAAAGGATTTTAAGCTTATCCACCTTCGAAGGCCGATTACAGCGAATAATAGCCAGTTAAGTACTGACTTTTTTATATTTTGGATAGCTTAAATTTAATTAATTTTACGGTTTAGGGACGGGTTTATAGTAAATTGGCCATCGTCCTTTTTACGAGCCAGAGTCTAATCAGGCGTTAGTATGGTGCGAATTTTAATAAGGACACCTATTAGTACTAGAGCATTTACTTCAGAACATCGAACATTCACCGTTTTTAAATTTTATCGAACCGCACTTCGAACACAACGCTCGATTTTTTGTTACAACCAGATTTTAAAAACCAACGAGCATACCAACGAATGGTACAATACAAGCAAAAGCTCAATTAAACAATTGAGCTTTTGCTTGTATTGTACCATTCGTAAGAACGTTACATGGCCATGCTCGACAAAATGCTCTAGTGTACTTTTATACATATAAATATTGAATGGCAGTATCAAAAAATAATCAGGACAACGCGTAGAATAGAGCAGTAAAGCTGCTCTATTCTACGAAACAGCAAAAACAAAAAATCTAAATAAATTAAGGGTACAAGGATCTTTTGGCGCCTGTATGACATTGACAAGGAAATCAGTTGTTGGTAAACATTTGTTAAATTATCGTCACAGATATAATATATGTGTAGGATCAGGAGTGCCAAGAGGTATATCGGGCTTGGAGTTCCTATTTTATTGGGATAAACAAGTCTAACAATAAACAATTATAACGTTTTTATTTGAGTAGTTAGGTACTTAGGTACACAAGTAAACCGACAGTTTTGTCGGGAGCAGGGGGGGCTCTTTATGAGTCGAATCCGAAGATCGACTGACTCGCTTATTTTTTTTTTTATTTTTTTTTACTAGGGCATCTCGTAGCTCACCTCGAGGTGATGACTACTTAACCGGACATTTATGTGGCTGCCTTAAGCTACTACACTCAAAGCCTCCAGCCAGGGGCAAAAACTATTCTAATTAAAACTAGGGGAGCGCTCGCTAAGGGCTGCGCCCACAGGGGGTGCGGTACGGACCTCGGCTTAGGGCGTCGCTGGCGGGAGGACAGAAAGTTGGGACAGGCTGGATCAAGAATAATTCATTATTATTAATCGGGGAATTTAAAGCTACTCTGCCTCAGCATCGACGCGGGCTGGCGCATCAACGAGCAAGGGTCGGGGGTCTCTTTTATAAGAAAGAAAGATAGAAAAAGTATTTATTGGGACAAGCACAGGAGATCAAACAAAACACACACTTTTCGATTTCGACGATTTTCTGCGAAATTAAGTTAAAACGCTATCCGCTGTTATGCAAAATAATATTATGACATTAAATTTCTGCTATAAAGGGTAGACCCCTGTCCGATGGCGCACGGAAGTACGTCACGTGTTTCAATCAATCTGCCTAGCCTTTTCCCAACTATATGCAGCTGAATACCAGTATTTTACATGAAGCGACTGCCTATCTGACCTCCACAACCCAGTAACTGGGTGATACGATACCCCTTGGTAAGACTGGTTGTCAGACTTTCGGGCTTCTGATGACCCGTAACGACTGTCAAAGATCCACGAATGACAACCGGGACCAACAGCTTAACGTGATTTCCGAGGCACGGAGGAGTCTCAATTAATGCGTACCTACACCAGGTACTTAATAAATATTATCTTCCGATTTATTTCACAATAATTGATAGTAAAAATCACTTAATTAATAAGAAAAAAACCGGCCAAGTGCGTGTTGGACCGCGCACAATGAAGGGTTCCGTAGTTGGAATGAATTTATCGTAAGAACAAACTTAACTTTGTAATTGAAAAACATGTTCTCCCATACGGAATATATGGGAGAACATGTTTTTGTAACCGCAAATTTAAGTTGGTCGATTATTACTCGTAAACTTGTAAAGCCCACTTAAGTTTGATAGTTTTCCTTTAAACTTCGTTATATATTAATACTAATTCCGTGACATTTGAATTTCTAACTACAACCGTTTAGTTGGTAGGGTTGCGGGCCACTTGACTCTAACGAAAATTGGTACTTTAAAGCTTGATAAGTCACGAACGGTTTACTTAATCAAAAAACGGTCTTCGCAAACCCCTAATATTTGAAAGACCTATCCAACGATATCCCACACTATGTGAAGGACAAAAAAAAATTATCATACCCACTTTACATGTAGGGGAGGTACCCTAAATAATTGTTTTTTTCAAAATTTTATTTTACCCCTTTTTGGCGTCGTTAACTTGTATACTCATGCCAAATTACAACTTTCTAGTACCAATAGTTTTTGAGCTAAACCGCGGACAGACAGACAGACAGACATGGTGAAACTATAAGGGTTCCTTGTTGACTACGGAACCCTAAAAACAAATCATAAACTGTTGACTACCCACAATTGTAATTGACAACCAACTCCGACATATGTATAAACTTCAAATTTTAACCACGCGCCAAGATCCTTGTATCGCAACACACGATGTATTTCTGTTTCTGCAGTGTACTTTCTAGATTTGCACAGCCAGACTGTGCAAATCAATCAATACGATCTAGTGGTAGCCATACACGTTACGATATACTTGTGCAAGTTTGGACTTAACAAAGTCTGCGTGACACCGAATGGCTCGGAGACTTGTAAAAAATCATACCACACACGTTTATGGATAGGTACTTGTGCAAGTCCAATTTTGCGCAAGTATATCGTAACGAGTGTGGCCTGCATTACCTTCTCCCAGAACGTAATTGATCCTCTCCTCTTGACATCTGCGGATATAACTGCTGCTGCGGCAAGCTCTACGGATTTTGGCATTTTTGATAGTCTTGACGTTTTACTTCCAGGTCTGGAACATTGTTAAATTTATTTTTATGTTTTATTTTTACTAATTATAATAATACCTATTTGCACAGGCATAACCAAGTGGGCAGGATTATTCACCAGCTACTTGCTTTGAAATATAAACTTGTAGACTCGGAAGCACCGCAACAAGTATGTGGCCGACCTAGTTCTCGAAAATGTCATTATACTGGGATCGGTCTATCATTACTGATAGGCTTTCACTTTCTGACTTCCACGCAAGCGAAGCGGCGGGAAAACGAAGTAGTGAATAATAACGTATATTTTATAATCCCTTTGTGTTTAATCGCTGTTGTATAACTTAGTGAGATCGTTTAGGCGCCTTTTTCTCGTTTGTTGCCCGTGGTACTACCAGTATTACTACCAGTAGTACCACGGGTAAAAAATACTACCGTAGAACTACCAAGCGATCCAGTAGTACCACGGGAAGTTTTTTTTTATCCATGTTACACTCATAATCGACATTTCATAGTTTGACACCAGTCACTTTCACACCTGTCCCTTTGACACTTTTCACTTTAACTTTTGCTATTTAGAAATTTCCCTACCTTTGGGAAGGCTCAGAGTGCAGGTGGGTCAATCGCGAACATTTTAATAACTTTTTTTACTTTGCACCACCACTGAATAAAGATTAAAATCTTTTCTGTTACATTTTTCAAACGAAACAATAGTAGATTATGCACCGAGGGGCTAAAGTTGTGTCTTATGTCACGGGCGTCATATTGAATCTCGAGCGCAATGAAGGATTCGGGATTTAATCCCGAATCAAAACCTGTAGTTTTACCATTATTGAGCTAAGTAGTGAGTCGTTTGAGCACCTAGTTCCAGTTCATTTCTGCTTTCCTGTTAGTTTTTAATAAATAAACAATTAGGACAGTTGAATTTTAAAACGTCTATGGATATCATGCTCATCTATCTCATGCTCATGCATTTTTCATGCTCTTCATCGTTGGTGCGTTTCGAGGAATAAAATTATAATATTTTTAATTTGATTTTGATAGCGCACCTGAATGGTGCGTTTCGAGGAATACTTTTGGTTCGCTTCATTTGGTGCGGTTCAATGTTGGTGCGCTTAAAGTAATTAAAGGATTGAAGTTTTTAGAGAGGATCAACTAAATATTCTCATAACGAAAAAAAAACATACCTTAAAAATCCAAAATGTACAACCGACATGTACAAGTAAACAAAGATTTCGGAGACAATCATTTTTGGAATAGTAAAGGCGGAAAACATCGGAAAGGATAAATATTCTGGAGCTAACGGGAATGCCCTGAAACAAAAATAAACGACTGAGGCCGTTTGTCCACCGCCACGTCAACGGGACGTCAACGAGAATCGAGATTATTCGAACCAAACCTGACGTCCCAATGACAGCGATTGTTTGTCCCCGCGACCGAACTCGGCAGTTCAGTATGTAGACAAAAGAAAAGCTACGCGAGCGGCGCCGGCGCCGAGCGCCGCCCGGTGCGACGTCAGTGTGTGGACAAGATCAAACGTGTTTTGTATTGCCGTCACATGCATCGGCCCGTCACAATTTCGGGCTGAATTCTAGCGGTTGCGCCAAACTACTCTTTTAATTAGAGGGCTGGTATCCCGGCGCTCTGGTACCAGACGAGCGGTGGACATAGTAGGTATGTATTATAGTAATAGTATTTTATTTCCAAACTTTTGTACACATTACATAAATGAGATCTCGACCCCTGAACTAGGACATCCTGTATGATAGGGGTCGAGATTTCTCCGGTTGCATGAATCAGCATGAGAAGGCTTAGACTAGATACAATTAATACTTAATTTTTACAATAATATTAAAAGAAAATTGAAAACAATTATTTTATTGATTAAAAACTAACATACTTAAAATAATAATATTTTAATAAGGGCCTGATTCAGAAGGCAGTACTTCTCGATACGGCTCGTATTGTGAGGAGGTTCCTATCTCTGCAGCCCTAACCACCGGTAGCTTGGACCCTGCTCCCGACACCGGCGGAACACTATTTTTTATATTTTTAAATGTTCTTTATACCCTTTAAAAAAATTATTAAAAAATGTATTTTATATGTTAGAAAAATAAATAAACAAAATCAAAAAATTCGTCCGCATCGCTGTCAACAGAAAAAGTGCCCAAAAGGCTGGCAGCATTGCCACGTTGAATGGCAATGCTAATTTTTTGGCCAAAGAATAGGCCAGACTCTGGTCACGTGAAGAGTCGACATGAAAAAATATTTTAAAAAGTTACAAGAACCAAAAAAATATTAATAATTCATAGTCAAAGTCAAAGTCAAACTCTAAAACATATTATTCCGTTTTAGAATTGACTATGGGTAGCATGTGTGTGGTGAGATGTGTGTGGTGAGATGTGTGACGGGTGTGTGGATGTAGGTGTGTGAATGTGTTTATTGCCTGAGTCTGTCAGTGGACAGACACACGATTGATGATGATACGATCATAGCTAGCTTTCAAGCCAAACTAGTCTTTCCTTTTTTATAAGGAAATTGGTGCTGATTCTCTTGTACACCGAACTAGAGTATCACTAAAATTTCTTACTTTTGGCTATGGGAATCCTTAAAGCTATTCATCAATAAAAAGTCTAAATTTAAAAAATATTTTGACACATCGAAAATCGAATTTGACAATTGCAACTCCACGTGATACATATCTACTTGTTTGCCCTACCCCGTGATTTTTTTTAGAGCCGGAGGCGCGTGGTGGGTTGGGCAGTCTCGACGTGTTTTCTATGGAATTTTTCACTTTTTGTATAGAAAATATAAAAAATATTACCTACGTGCTGAGTATGGGAGTATGGGTTTTATAAAGAGGGTCGAAACTTTCATTATTTTGGCGATAGGACACACAATTTTCGAGATATGAGAAAGAGAAAAGAAAAATATACAGTACTGTATTTGCACCTGAAGTCGAGGTGTTCGTGTGAATTTTAGTTCATGACAACTAATAATATTCCACACCATTTTTAGTGGCGATTAAAAATGATCAGAATTAGTTAGTCAATTAAAATATTAGGTGAAAAACGTCAAATCCAGAATAGCAAAATTGTAATATTCACTAAATTCAAATCTCAGTGCTGTCTTACTGCTTTCAAACTAAAATATAGTTAAGTTCTGTCACTTTATTCTCTTTCAAAATGGGAAATCATCGTTTGACAGGAATAAACAAAATTTTGGTGATTTTTAGTCTATTGAGGCATTTGTGACAAAAGAATCGGCACCATTGTTCACGTCAACTAATTTGAACGGGCTAAATTGGCTGTAGAGGCTTGGCGCTATACTGTTTGTAGTGCTTTCTGAAAAACTTGGTCGTTGCACATGGTACGGGATATCTATCGTTCTTTTTTAGGGTTCAGTACCCGATGGGTGCCAAACGGAACCCTATTACTAAGCCTACGCTGTCCGTCTGTCTGTCCGTCAGCGAACTGTATCTCATGAACTGTAATAGGTAGACAGTTGAAAATTTCACAGGTTATCCATTTTTATTGCCGCTATAACAACAAATAATAATAAAATAACATTAAAAATTAAAGTAAACTTTAGTCTCCATACAATAAACTTTAGATTTTGAAAAATAAATCTAACCCTGGCAGATGTCGGGGGTGTCAGTCTCGTAGAGAACAAATATTTTTTTAAATTTTTATCTTCAAAAATAATGAAATAGATGTGCGTTCCTCACAACATCCAACGCTCGCCGCACGCAACTCAGTTCCGCTCTAGCCAGCAGATATCTCCGCTTTAACCAGCACACATCTCAGCTCTAGCCAGTACACATTTCCGCTATAACCAGCACACATCTCCGCTCCAGTCTAGTCAATACGCATCTCCGCACACCTTCGGCAGATACAAAAACATCTCTCTCGTCTCCGCTTCGGACATCTCCGCACATCTCCGCTTTGGAGGCCGGGCCTAAACCTTGTGATTCTCTCCTAGACCTCTATTAATTTATTTTCACTAAGACCCATACATTGAATGTCATCTACTTTACTGTAATTTTCTTTCTTCGCTGTTAGAAAGAAATTGCAAATGGGAAAGAGACATGTCATTGTTATCATCAGAGTTATTGTTGAGTTATTTTTAACTGAAATGTATTTTTTTTACTGAATTTTCTTAATTATACACTACCCCCTGAATGAATATTCAGAGCATTATTTTCGTATGTTAGCCAGTTAGGATTAGGTTGTAGGATGGTCAGACGGACTGGTTCTGCTGTCTTGGTCCAGATTAAGACAGCAAAAAGCGAAGTAGAACCTCTCGTACTTTACTGTTCTAGTAGGTTTTCTCACATCGGTAATTGGTTTATTATTGGTAGTACCGTGACTTGTGTCAGGACCGGTAAGGTCTCTTGTTAATGCGATGAAAAGTTTGCTGTACAAGTCGGGTTGGTGGTGTTGGGTTTTCTTTATCAGCTCGGGCCTCAGATTACGAAGAGTATCCTGTGTTTTGCACCTATTATTCTCCTGAATTGCTGGTACCCCTCCTGGGATAGTATTTTTTTTCAATATTGCTTCCATGATTACTCCTTTAATCCTTTCACACTCTTATTTTAGGAACTATTTTACATCCAAAGCTTGCTGTAGCCTCTTCCAGCCAGTCACCTGGCCAGGTTTGTGGTTACACCACCACGGTTCGGTTGCCGGGGCCTCGTCTGTTATCTGGCAGGGAGCATCATAGAGTTTCTTTCTGTCGCCTTGAGCCATGTGCAGTGTGTGCGGTTGACGATTGGACCGGAAAATGTGTTAAGTCCATTATCTCCAATTTAATAATAAAGGTAAGAAACTTATGTCAATATTTAGTGCAAATTGTGTGTTTAGTGAAAATACTGTACCTCACTTTTTTATTTGAGAAGAATTTTAATTAATTTTTGAACTTCCAGCGGGGTGCCTGGATGTATCTTGTTTTGACCTTATTTTATATTAGTAATCATTATCTCAATTAAATGTGTATCTTTTTGAGTACTTATATAAAGTTATATTTTGTATCAGTATCTTAAAAAACTTTTTGACAAAAAATAAAACCGACTTCCAAAAAAAACACTACAAAGTGAAAAATAACTTTGATTTCGGAAGTCGGTGTCTTGGGTTTCTTATTTTAGTTTTTTTTGCCACCGACTTCCGAAATCAAAGTTATTTTTCACTTTGTAGTGTTTTTTTTGGAAGTCGGTTTTATTTTTTGTCAAAAAGTTTTTATTTTTCACTTTTTAGTTGTGGTACCTACACAAAACCCCCACAAAAATTGAAAACCAAGTAAATTACAGTGACAGGAACTATTAGAGTATCGTCCACATATACTAGGTGGGAAAAATATGTATTATTGAAGTTAACTCAAAAACCCTTCATCAGATCTTGATCAAATTTATATGGGACCATTTCTGAAGTATGCCCTACCAAACAAAAAAATAATCATCAAAATCAATTCATAATTGGCGGAGTAATCGCGTAACAAACATACAAAAAAAAAAAAAAAACATACCGTCGAATTGAGAACCTCCTCCTTTTTTTGAAGTCGGTTAAAAAGTGAGTGCAGCGTCGCTTCGCATCACGTCTCGGTGTAAACTGATCCTTATACAAATTGTTTTAGTTTTGTTGACTGTAAAGACCCATTTACACGGTGCAAGTTTACTACATGTGGCACACCATAAATTTGCAGCAATAATTGACTGGCACCGTCTAAACAAGACGTACAACTGTTGCACGTTACGGGAAAGTTTGTGGCCGTTTAAACCTGGTACCTATAGGTGTAAATAGCACATACAATAAAATTGCACGTACAATCAAATTGACCGTACAATAAAATCGCATTCAATTCTGGCTTTAAAAAATTCTATCATTCAAACATGAGTGCGTCGAATGAGAGTAAGTTAATCGTTACTGTTCTTTAGAGGCAAGAAAAATATGCAAGGACATGCAACTTTGTGTTTAGACAAAACTTGTATTCAATAATCACCTTGTAATAATAGGGATGATGACTAAAAAAATGTTTTTGGTCCGTCATGTAGACTATGAAAAAATAACGTACACGTATTTTTTCTTTTTTTACATTATTTAAAGATTACGGCGATACATTGGGTTATAATCTGCCATGACGTCACTTGTATGTAGATTTTATACATACTTGTGACGTATCAACCCCCACTCCCCAACTTTAATGCGTTGTATCTAAGTCATTTTTTATTAATATGATAAAGCAAAAAATACGTGTCTAATATTTTTTTATTATCTGTCTGACGGACTAAATAGAATTTCTTTTTTTTGACCCAGGCATCATCCTTATTGCCTTGGTGTGCCAGAAGTCGTTAATGCTCAGCAAAATTTTATTGCAATTTTATTTTTATGTTTATTGTTCTCTTTTTTTTAATGTGTTTGTTGCTATTGTGTTGTGTCTGTGTCGAATGAATATTTTCTATTCTATAATGCAATTATTGAATGACCAAACTTGTGATATTAACGAAAAATTACTACCTTCAACTATTTAACCTCTGCGAAAGCGAATACAAAAATCCTTCCTTAGTGCTCACTTTCGATACATAAAGAACTCTTGTGCAAAATACCGTGATTCTAGACCCGTGGTTTAGGCTGTGCGTTGTTTGTCAGTGAAATAAAGGTTTTTATTAAAAAGGAACGTGCTTTATAGCATGCGATTTTTGCTCTTGAACGTTCCAGAAATTTGCACCGTGTAAATGGCACTTTAAGCTAGTACTTACGTTGCAAAAAATCCTTTAAATACTAAATTTGTACCGGTGCCCACAAGTGTGCCGATTCCACCTGCAAGATATTAGTTTATTAAGTTAGGTACAAAGAAAGAACACAGCAGTATACTTTTAAAGGAGACGATTCAAAAAAAATGTTCAAGTTGTGGTATGTGATAGCTGAATATATTAAATATGATGCTCCGATCCCATAACGTACTTACACCAAAACCTGTATGAAGCAGTTCATGATAAACCGTGTGGAGACTTGAAGTTGTAATAATAATTAAGACTTCTTTAGCTTGCACTAGTTATTAAATTTATTTCCTACTAGCAAACATACCCGTTACAGTAAGTAAAACAAAATGAGACAGTGAGCAACGACAGCGACAACAAGTGTCAGAAGTAGGAACTAATACATTATTCTAAACAAAGACACAGGCAAACTCGCATACAGTCAAGTATCAATTTGAAATTAAACTCAATACGGAGTTCGTGTCACGTTAAATCTTGGTCCGGGGCAAATCGAGCAGTTATGAAGTGGTTCGCACCCGCGACGGTCTAGCTTACACAAGTATCATTCCTTATCTGTCTATAATGGAGGGGTTCCTTTAGTTATAAAATAGTACAAGTAATTGAATTGCTTACCGACAGTTGCTGAAAAAGTAGTTGCACAAAAATAACACGCTGTTACATCACTTGCAACTTGGTCACCGTCAATTGTCGTATCATATAAAACAATTACACCTTGCTATAAATAAATATAAATAAATTAAAAAAATTGCAATACATGGAATTATTATAAAGAAGTAAAACTGTTGTTTGTATGAAATGAATGATCCAATCACTACGATTTCACTACCGCTAATTAGAGATTATCATTCATCTAATATAAGAATTAAAAAAATCAATGTTTGTTTTTTCTGCATTTTATGCGCTTCCATAAACGTAGGCTTTTATCCGATTGCGATAAAACTTTGTCAACTTATTGCTTGGAAGGACATCATATACATAATTATAAGGATCGAGATCACGAGACTCGTCGATCGAGGTCTCGTGATTCTCGGCTACAAATCCAACCGAGAACTCGGTCTCGGTTCTCGGCTATTTTCCGAGACTTAAATTATTGCTTCGTCAGCTAGCTCATCAAACATGGCCACAACATGAATCCAATTTATGGGCAGGTCATTGCTAATTCTATATAGTTTGAAGATGAGCCAATGGACCAATGACGAAAACAGTTCAAATGCTGTAAACCAAATACGGCTCGATAGCTTTCGTAGAGAGTCAAGACTGCAATGAAATGCAAATATTTTTACCGCAATAATTAATAATAAAAGAAAAGTTTAAAATACTCACTCTTTCAAATACTTTTAGTATAGCAAAATTTATAGGAACCATCATGGTTGTAGCAGCAGTGTTTGTTATCCACATGGAGGCAAAGGTCGTAACGATGCACAAAGCCAGGAGCAGCCTGCAATAAAATTATTTTGACAATATTGAGCAAGGGTAAGATGTTTTATTAGTGCCTACAGCCCAATTGTTGAATTTTCCCAATGAAACTTGTACATGCTGCCTTTTTATGTATTTTACAACTTACTATGCTTACTAAGCAATGCGAATGTTTATTTCAGGCGCGCCTCAATACCAAATTGTATAGTAATTATTAATAAACGTCATAGTGGCGGGACCAACTCTTGTAATTGAAAGATTCTGCCACGTATATTTAGTACCCAATTAGTACTATTTTTTACCTATCCTGAAAAATGTTGTACATTTTTTTGGTTAGGGAATTATCAAATAAATTCTCCCGCTTTGGGCGACGCGGGACGGCGTGTCAGAATCTTACTGAATAAAACCCACCCATGTTCTTTCAGTTGCCTGTACGTTGCCCTTTCGACTTTCCCGCAACCCCGGCTGGCATCGGCCCTATCGGACCCCTTCAGTTGTGCTAACATCTCTATGAGGCGCGCGTGGAACACAACGCGCCATCAACCCGGGTCTGGTCCTTATCGGACGGCGAGCTAACCGTTGCTCACCCCCATCCGCAAACCCACGCCTACGGGAATTGAGCTGCAATTCCCGACGCCCAGAGCGTCTCCTGCGATGGCTAGGGGTGTGAGGGTGCGAAATTTACCGCTCCCTCACGCGTCCTCGTGGAGGTGATTGGTAGCGGTGAACTCTCGCGTCCGGCCCTGGTCCAGGCCATGGTACGGAGCGAGAGGGATGGGAGGCCGCCTCCTCCTTCGTGAGCATTACTGAACTAGACAAAATCGAACTGGTTGCTAATATATATATATTTTTTGTTTTTATATTTTATTTTTTGTGATTTCTTGAACTCACACACTGACTTATTAGTATTACTTATTATAATGTTAAAAATATAGTATAATTTTACAATGTTTGTAAGTATGTGAGCACCACGCATCTATCACATAATTAATTTATGTCATTCCTTCATTTTTCATTCTTTTTACCTATCGTGGTATAGTAATCTTATTCTAGGTGCATTGTCTTCACATATAATTATATAATTAGTGTATACAAGATATAATGATTTTTTTTTAAAAGAGTAACGGTGGAGTTTCTTGCCCATTCTTCTCCATACGAAAACTATCTTTTGGAATGGGCGACTAGAATCAGTTTTATTATTTTTTGTAAAGTTTGACGCTCAAAAGTGCCTTTTTTGTGCCTAATTGAAATAAATTATTTGACTTTGACTTTGACTTTGAAGGAGAGGAGGTGTAGGCCTCCCATCTCTCTCGCTCCGTACCATGGCCTGGACCGGGGCAGGACGTGAGAGTTCACCGCTACCAATCACCTCCACGAGGACACGGCGTTGCTCTGCAAAAGCCGGTCTGACTTCGAACGTATGCTCCACTGTATCCTTCGGGCGATCCACGCAGTGATGATACCCGGGCGTTTCCTTCAGGACATGCGTCAGGGGGAAGATGAGGACATGCGTCAGGGGGAAGGTGAGGACATGCGTCAGGGGGAAGGTGAGGACATGCGTCAAGGGGAAGGTGAGGACGCCGTGGCGCGTCCGCACCCCGGATTTCGCCTCCTCGTGCCACTCCCAAACCTACTGCTCAATTAGCCAATCACTCACTGTGATGGTAAGGGCCCGAATGGTTACCACTATATAAACCTAAAGAATCTCATAAGATGCCGATTTATACGAGTACTAATAGCGAAGAACTCGGAAAAAAGGAGCAAGTAAATACGGTCAAAGGAACAAGTAATACGAGGAATACATTACCCTACTATCCCAACTCGAGGCTTGTTTGAACTCCAGACCACTGTGCTCTCTGACAAAAGATCCTGAGGATCTGGACTTTTTCGATTATCGAAACAGCATTTCAATATCATCAGTTCTGAGATCATGCTCTGTTTAGAGATTATTAAAAATCTATCAAGATATATAGGAGAACTGAAAGACTGTTTTGATTATACTTAATATAAATTTGTTTCAGTTCAAGTTAGTGATCTATGCAAATATAAAATTAACTGAATACCTCTCGCAGCTTTCTACGAGGTCCAAATGGCGAGAGCATCAACAAGATCTCAACCTTAACGACATCGTTATTATAAAGAACGACAACCTTCCACCAGGATAAAGGAGTCTAGGTCAAGTAGTAGCGCTGCATCCTGGAAGTGATGGACACGTAAGGGTCACTTAAAACCAAAAACACCCAGTTATAGAACTGTCCTTACTGCCAACATATGTATGTATAAAATGATCAAGATCCAAACGCCCCAAAAGTTGGTAATAAATTGCCAGAAGCGAAGAAAAAACGTCCTATCTCATTCTCAGCTATGGTCAATAATGTCTACTTCGACAAAATATCTAATATGCATTTAATTAGAGATCATTAGCAATTAATAGTCTATTACGACACGGGTCCTTATCAAGAAGGAACGGCGGCATTACTAAAGTATATCAAGTATCTTGAAACCTTATGCTCTACGATTAGAACACAAACACCTTATGCTCTACGATTAGAACACAAACACCTTACGACGGCGCCGGCGGCGGCGTCATGTAACAACTCCAGCACGAGTTCGAAGAAATTAAACATTATGATAATATTGTCATGATAAATGACTCGGTTTAAGTCTAATAAGAAACGCCGGCGACGCGGCTTGAGACGGAGTAGGCTACGTTACAAATAGTTTATTCGGAGTGTTAGACCAATGTGTTGCAGAGAGTTATGAGAAGGATATTAACCTTATAATGCATAATGAAAACCCTCTGGAATAACCAAACGTCGTCGGTCCTAGAAGCTGAATTTAATCTCATGAAAAGGATGGAATACTATAAACAAATATCATAAAATAATAAATCAAAAGCTTAATTATTATCTCCAAGATTCTTATAAAAGCCTGCAAAGCAAGTAAGTGCAAAACATAACTATCATCACAGACTTCATAACCTCGGCTTTCACTGCCATCAGCTTCGACGAATCCAGGACTCAATTACCAGGACTAATATTATTTTAAAGTAGAAAATTACAGTGGCCTGCAAAACAAAGTACTACACTTTTATTTATTTTTTTCTAAACTATAGAAGTTACGACATTTAAAATAAAAAATGTTTTATATCAATTTTAATCAGCTTTCTTTGAAACTATAGTAATTTATACATGAGTAACATTTTTAAATCTAAAAAAAGATTAATAATAAAAATAGCCATTTTTGGCTTTTTAATTTTATTTATTTGGGACAAAAAATGGTTATGCGTTACAACATTAATACTTAGCTAAGGTATAATAGTAAACAAACGCACAACCCACACTTTTAAAAGAAATAAGGAAACGAACGTATACAGAAAGGGACAGTAAGGAAATGAAAATAAACCTGAAAAGTCACACAAACCAACTCAAGACAGCGCTCACCGTCCAGATTTAGTCTGTAGTCACACCATAACATCAGCAAGAAGCAGTCATCGTTAAGGACGACCAGAAAGTAAACCAATAGCCATTTTTCTAAATTTGTGCTGATTAAGAGCGAAAATATCTAAATTATATAAAATGCGAGTTGTACGTTTCTAATAATCGGCGGGGGGAGCTCTCTCCCCAGCGTTTGTTCTACACTTCTCTGTGTAGAACAGGCTTAGTGTCATAAAACTCAATTAACATTTACAAGTATGTTTTACATGTTATTTATTTTTTAAGAACTAGTATTGCCTCCTTGGGCTCTGCTTACAGCTTCGAGTTGATTTGGCATACAGAACACGAAGTTTCGGAGCCGATGTTGGGGAATATTCTCCCATTCTTCTATCAGGGCCTGTTTTACTGCCCTGAGGGTGGTAGGTGGTGGTCTGCGGCTTCTGACTAGCCTCCCTGGCTCATCCCAGGCGTGCTCAATTGGGTTGAGATCAGGATTTCTTGATGGCCAAGCCATCACGCTGATATACCAACCTCCTGAAAAATTATACTCTTGCACGACCCAAGCCGTGTGTGGCCGGGCATTATCATGCATCAGCATCGATCCATCACCAATATGTACTAAATACGGCCCTGCATTCTCATTGAGAATCTCCTGGGCATATCTTTCCCCAGTCAGAGTGCCATTCCAGTGACCAGATCTCCTCAAATGGTTTCCAGTCTCTTCGTACCTTCGCTTCACCTTCTGGACCGTTCGTAGCGTCACACCCATCATTCTTGCAGTATGACGCATACTGATGCCTAGTTCCAGAAAAGTCATGATCCTAGCACAATCTTCAGGTGAAAGAGGCATGATAAATAAGTTTATGTGCTGTTGTCTAACTTAGCTTTTGTAACAAGACTCATCGATCATTAAAAAACTTAAAGAAGGTTACCGACTATGAAGTTTTTATGTAAAAAATTGAACTCTTTTTCAAGTCCTTTTTGATTCGAAAGCATATCTTAAAAAGTGTACTTAAAAAGTTATTGTAATTTCAAGAGTGTGATACTTAGTTTTGCAGGCCAGTGTAAATTTTCTTTTGATATCTCCGAAGCAACTCAGATCAGAGCTAAGCATAATATCAACACAAATATCTGGAGACTTGGTAGTTCCTGTTGACAACTTTAATCTTAAGGAGCTTTACAGCTTGCTGTAAGAGCCAAATACTCTGGAAAATACCTAATTATAGAAATAAGAATACCCTTGAAAGAGATCTTGACAAGGTATTCAATCTTATCCCGGTTCCACGCATTTTGAGAGATAAGGTCGAAACTATCTCTGAATTAGAACATCAACATGAGAAAGGATTCGTATCACAGGAACGGATCTGCAGTCATGTGTATTACAAAACTCTGTGACTATTATGTGTCATATCAAAAGGCCTATTCACCACATGAAAGATGATCATAGCCTTTGAGAGACAATCCCAGGCACAAAAACAAGTCAAACTAAGCGCACTAACGTGCAAGAATAACTGGAGAGAGTTAACATCAGAAAACAAATATTATTATGTAGGCTGCAATTAATGTAACGCCAAATATCCGTAGCGTATACGCCACGGACGGCTTTTTTGTTTTTTACTTTTTTTGCGATACTACGAGGTACAATTATTTTAAATGGGTTACTAAATAGAACAATTCAGGTACCAACCCCGCGTGAAATTCCAACAAAACCGGTTTTTTCGCCGTCTGTGGCGTGTGACGCTGATCAGTGTCCTTTCAACTATATTTTATAAACGGTTTTTGTCGACAGGATTTTAATTCAGATTTGTTACAGTTGTAATGGCAATCAAGTCATTTGGTTTAAATAGGTTTTTATTTTTATTTGTTTTTATAAAGATTATTTTATACTTATCGCGCCATTGCCCCATCTCAACTGTACAAACAGAAGTTAACCGAGCAAGAAGAGCGGTCCTTATGTAAGCACCTGTTGTGTTTCTTTTTGAATTTTATATTTCCTAAATACTCTTATTATTTGTTTTTTATGCTAAAGGTCGAATATATGGAAAGGCTTACAGTCAATCAAGCACCTATTGTGTTTCTCTATTAACTTAATAATTTTAAAATATTCTTTACGTTTGTTCATTACGTTAAATTTGCTCAAATTCAAACAAGGGTTTGTACACAAGCAACCGCTGTTGCAAGCATGTTTCTCATTAAAAATAAATTTTAAATATTCCTACTGCCTGTTTACTATTTTAAAGCTCCAATACATAATAAGGCTGGGACTTAAGCACCTGTTAAATCTCCTTTTAAGTTTAACAATTATTTGATTATTTTTGATTTCTTATTTAAAATGTTTTTAGTCAAATACCTACAAGAGCCTTTCTTCCGGTATGTTTCTTCTGGTATGTTTCACTTAAATTTTTATACTTTATAAATATTTTTATTGTTTGCTTATTGTACTAAATTTGGTAAAATTCTTACAGGGGCTTGTACTCAAATACACACATCTTAACTATCCAATTTTAACACTCACATCAACGCACACTCCCCTACAAAAGTACTCACACTACATAATTTGTCTCATGGATGAATCTTCTGTAACATAAAAGTAATGAAAATACTTGCAACAAAAAACTTTTTACATAAAATCACCTCACTGAGTTTCAGTTTTCATCTTTATATTATAACACTAAAAAATGACTTTACTTAGAGTATCTAACGACCTAGATGAAACCTTTAATTAAGGCGAAATGGAAAAGGTTATGACGCATTTCGGCTGCACGCAAAATCAATTTTTGTCCTAATTTTTGTCCAAATTTGCCTTATTTTTTTTCATGATTATTAAAATTTAAGATATTTTTTTGTGAATTATGAGGGCCAAAACACGATTGACATAATTTGGCTCGATACAAAAAAATCTCAAAGTTTCCAAAAAATGTAGAGTTTTTATGAGAAAAAATGGTTTTATTCGATTGTAATTAAAGCAATTTCAATAAAATTTCGTCTATACGTTCACCATAAAAGACTTTAGGGGATTATGGATTTATTTTAATGTAACAGCAAATTGAATCTTAAAATAAACCCAAATAATATAGTAAATCGGGCTAAATCCGCTCGCGCTCAGTCCTGCGGGACGTCATCGAGGGTGGACCTGTGTCAATTTTTTTTAAAATAAGCTCTCACAGCAGTTGTTTAAAAAAAAATCAAATAAAAGAAGAACACATTAGATATGAAATTGCGACAACTCAGAAAAAATATTTCGTAATTTTAATATAGTTTTAATTCATAATATTGTTTTCGAAAGTGTGATTATTTCTATGCGTTATGATGAAGTTTAATTGTCATCTTACAATAGTGTTAGACACACTACAAATTATTATCGATAAAATTATAGTCAAGTGAGAGTCTTATATAATTTTTTATCGTCGTATATGAAGAAGTTTTTTTAAAGATTTTTTTATCAGATTCATCCATGTTACTATATTTACTCTCCATCGAACTGTCTTTACTAATATCATATTCTATAATTATAAATAAACATATAATATACAATTGGTCCGGTTGTCGGTTGTATAAAAAATATTTAAAACAACTTTCACTCTGGCAAGAACAATTAAAATTAGAAATAAATGCTGTTTCGAACAAAAGTGCTATACTCACATGACCAAATGTATAGAATACGATAAAAATCGTTGAATCCGTGATTGTATCGTATTGGCTCAGTATGAACCATTTTCAATATTGAATACACACACACAGTCACTGGTTACGATATCGTATACGACACTTCTGTAAACGATAAAATGTCGTTCTAAAATGTCGATGTCCTAAAATAATAGATTCGATAATTTATAGTTGTAGCAGTAGGTACGTCAATAAAGTACGGCAATTGTTACTTCATATAGAGCTATCAATATTTACGAATCTTCATGAGTGGTGGGAAACATCCAAAACAAAAAAATATGGTCACAGTATAAGCGAAACAGTAAGACCATTTTTAGCCCATTCAACTTAATAAAAATCCTGAAGAAATAAAGATGAAAGTTTGTATGGTTTTTTTTTTCTTAAATTCACTTACTTGATAAAATTCTTAAATTCACTGACATACAATGCACAACCTAAACCACACTGGGTATAGAAGCATGCAATTTTGCAGATGATTTCCTTTTATAACGAACGAAATTACGACTTTGATATTTTCTATCAAAATTACATTTTGCGGGACCGTTGAGATACGCAGTAGAACCATTGCAATTTTAAAATTTTCACCTTACCTGAAACTAGTTTCTGTCCGCGTCGTCTTCATTCACGTGGCAGTCGTAAGATACCACAATATATTAAAATAACAGGCATATTTTATAAATCTTCACTGTAAGTAGAATAGGTTTGTAGTTTTGGTCTCGCCGACCAAAATATACAGAGAGTTAGGACTGGTGACGCGACTGGCTGGCTGGCTGGACTAGCGAGAAAGCGACAGAGTTGTCCGTGTGAGAAGCAGCTCCTCCTGAGGTCTAAACGCGCAGCCTTTAGTAGAAATTTCCCATTCCTTGCGAAGTTTTTCCTTCATATAATACCTAATGGCACAACACTGATACACTAATGGATTCTTACAGATTATTCATGACTATTTAACTATCACTAAAAAAATCCCGTGTGCAGTTTGTACATGAGATTTCTCATTAACAGTCACCTAACCATAAATATTGATTTTTTATTAAAACCATAGATGACAGAAGAGGCCTAAACTTCATGTTTTTCTGTGTACGTTCTACGAACTATCCCATAACACTATATCAAAAGGTAAAAATGTTGTTTCTTTAATTAATAAAATGAATTGACTGTCACAACACAGCACAATCACGGCACATTAGCCGATAACGACACCGACCCCCGACATCGACACAATATCGGAGGTCTGATGATCGGATACGTTTAGTGCCTACCAAACGCTTTTACATTGTCTTGCTATTGTCACCTATATCATCGCAGACAGCGACCGACACCGATATAGGTACGATATCTATCGGCGAAGACACAGTGCGGTGAGAGTAGCAGCATTTTATCACTTGAACACACTTTTTCGCACTGCCGACTTCAAGACGTCGATACTTAGTAGGTAACCATCGCGAGCGCGTTGGGCCAACGCGACGCACCAAACAACCACATTGTTTGGTGCGTCGCGATGGTTACCAATATCATTGGGCCGATAGTAATTATATCGATGTCGGTGTAATAGCTGCCGACATATTATCGGTATCGGGCTGGTGTCGTTATCTGTTAATGTGAAAACGCCCATTAGGTACACAGGACATTTTAAGTAATCATTTTAGTTCACTACACCGTATTTTTTTCAATAAGTTTACATTTTAATTGACTTAGGGTCCCATAAAATGTAAACTTATTGAAAAAAATCGAACCTAAGAAAAACTAGTTCAGTTGGTCAACAGCAAATATTTTATGCTGTGGCATGGATTTTTCGCGAAATGAGCGGCAGTGAATCGTAAATAAATACGTCACTCTGCATTTGGGGGAGGCGGAGGTAGCGTTTCAAAGGCCCACAGGCCAGGAAAACGTCGCCTTAATATAGAATGTCGCACAGTAGAATCTCTTGAAAACTGCAAGAGTATCCTAAATGCTTCCAAAGACAATATTAAGGTGCTAACTTAAAACACTGCCTCGTTGGTCTAGTGGTTGCAAGCGCTACTGCTGAGCATGAGGTCCTGGGTTCGATTCCCGGGTCGGGCAAAGTGTTATTGGGTTTTTCTATCTGGAATTTCTCAGTAGTAACCCGGAGCCTGGATTTGTGCCCGGTTGATGGCAATAGGCTCGCCCCCTATTACATGGGACTTAAACATAACTGGCGAAATGTGGGTGTACCTACTACAGGTACACCTCTGCCCAACCCTCCGGGGAAACAAGGCGTGATGTTATGTTATGTAACTTAAAACATTAGAAGTTATCACAAAAAATTTGACGACTTTGCAATTGCTCTAAATCGGTTAGACTCAAATATCGACGTTATCGTACTTACTGAGTGTTGGTTATCTGACGGCTCCATTATAGAGGACCTACAGGGATATAGCGCATACAGAACAACTAAACAAGTAAATAAAAACGGGGAAATTGTTATCTACACAAAGAACAGGTTAGATTCTAGAGTAACAATCTAACCTTGCTGACGCTGATAGTATATTAATATAATAAAAACAAACAAGCCTTGACCACCCTGTTTGATCTTATAAACCAAGAAACACTAATTGTGGCCGGTGACATTAACTTAAACATATACCACCCAAGTGACAACCAAGTATCTAACTACGCTTGTCTCATGGCCTCACATGGTTTAGAATAGAATAGAATAGAATAGAATAGAATTTTATTTTGCAAATATGGGTAATACATTATAGTTCTTAAGATTACATTTAGCTCAGCCACATCGCCTGCTATTACTCTCCCAAGTCCCAACAAGATGCGGAGCTTGTATTGACCACATATTTATAAAATCACCAGTAATACCTGTTGGTCTCGTCTGTAGCTTATCCATTACCGATCACGACCTAGTCTTGTGTAGTGTCCCCATTAAAACGGAACGCCCTAAAAACACTAAACGTTGCAGAGTCAGAACTGACTGGTCCGCTGTGGCTGGTGAGATCACTAACACAAACTGGGATCCAGTTACTAGCTCATCTTGTGTAAACACTGCTATAAACTACTTCAACGACATTATCGCACGTGCCGCTGACAAACACACAGAAAATGTTAAAATTTGTCGGAGAATGGCAAACATCCAACCCTGGGTCACTCCTGGTTTAATTAGGTGCAAGAGACAACGCGATAAACTTCATCTTGAATGCAAAGCTGACCCTGAAAATATCACAAAACAATTAATTTACACCAGATACAGGAACTTTGTGTACCCACTTCTTCGGAAACTCAGAAACTTACATAACAGACAGAAAATTTTAAAGGAACCAGAAAAACCCAAAAAATCTCTGGACGGCTATAAAAGATATACCTATGTTGAACTAAAACTCGGTCAAAATTCATCATCGCACCTAATTGCGTCTAGTATTTCCCCAACTTCGTCGACACTTCGTCTCTGTCGGGGAAAAACATGCAGCAAAGATCCTAGACAAACTTTCAACCACTCACCACTCACTAATAGAATCAAACATAGCTCCAAGCTCTTTCTCACAATCTTTCTATCTGCATCCGACCGACGACGAAGAAGTGTCCAACATAATACGCAACTTGAAAATAGACAGCGCTCCAGGGCCAGACCAACTAACCGTTCCATTACTAATAAATTCTCGAGAAAGTATAATCAAGCCACTTACGCACATCTTTAATTTAAATTTGGGGCCTTTTTGGCCTCGAACAGGTCGTTATTGTTTTTGTTAGTTTTTTTTTTAATGTTCCTTTGTTATTTTACTTTTATATATTTTGGTTGTCTTAAAAAAAATAAAAAAATATTACTGTTTGTATTTCCTGTGCGTGTCCCAAATAAAATATTTTCTTTCTTTCTTTCTTTCTTTCTAAACCTCCCTCTTAGAAACGCTACAGTGATATCCTACGCTGACGACACAGCTATCGTATTCCACGACACGACATGTGACATGAGACTGGTCATCTCTTATCTGCCAGGGCTTATTTTTAATCGTTTTTGTTTTTTTTTTTTTTTTTCTTACATTGTTCTCACATATAGAATCAACAAGAGTAATGTACCCAGGATTTTGTAATTTCTATATTTAAAAGAGTGTCCTTGGAGTTTCTTGCCCGTTCTTCTCCATAGAGATCTATGTTTTGGAATGGGCAACTAGCTTCAACTTTCTGACTAACTGACTTTTTGACAATTCAAAAGTGCCTGTAAAGGGTTTAATTGAAATAAATGCTTTGAGTTTGAGTTGAGTTTGAGTTTGACCAAGTGCATCGACTGGCGGAACAAGGTCTCTCTCAGATATCGCAATCCCTAGACATTAACCTACTGACACTAAACGCTGGGAAAAGTAAATATATTGCTTTCTCCAAAACATGATCCTCCAGTGCCTCTCAAACTATGTCCTTAAAAATACACATCTGTCCACAGGAACACAATCTTGCCTCACACCTAACATATCGCCCCTGCGCATGCTTAGCCCTTGAACGTACTGACACTTTTAAATATCTCGGGGTAACCATAGACAACAACTTAACGTACAAAGCCCACATTTATGCCCTTTCCTCCAGAGTACGAAAACTAATACACGTTTTGAAAAAACTCCGTGACTGTACTCCGATCGATATTTTGAGAATGGTCTACTTTTCACTCTGCCAGTCAATAATACAGTACTGTATCTGCATTTGGGGACGTGCTGGTAAAAGGACATTTATAACACTAGAGAGGGCATAACTGATCAAGGTTGCACAAAAAAAACCTTTCAGATTTCGTAGAGACCTTGTTTACCACGAGTTTCAAGTTCTCAGGGTACGACAAATATTCGTAATTCAAGCAACGTTTAAATATCACGCAACAATAAAAAAAACGGCCCGACTATAGCGACATAATAAACAAGCGTACCTTTAGAGTACCCATACCAAATGCCAAATCCAAACTAGCTAGACGCTGTATCTACCTATTTTTCCCATCCCAATACTTACAACAAAGTTTGGAAAATCTGCGACCTAAAGGGCTGCTCAACCGCAACCTGTAACAACCCGCGATAGTTGGTGAAATACATTATAATTATTAAAAAATCTTACTTTAAGTGTGAATATCCGATTGATTGTATAAAACAGTATGCCAAGCGTATATGTAGTCCAGACTGTTCTACTGAATAGGATATTATCAAACTTCCTAGAAACATCATGACTGTATCCTGTAAAAAGATACATCGGTTAAGGCTCTTTTATAAAGAGACGACAGTAATTGTTGCTGAGTCGTGGCAAAGACCAGCCAAACATATGTTTTTGTTCCTTTGTTTACTTCTATTTTGGCTAATTGCACTCTAAAAGTGAATGTAAATGATGTAATCTTACATTCATGTAATTTTCTGCGCATTGTCGGGTAGTCATTATTGGAACCATTGGGAATATCGCCATTGGCAAGAATGCTGTTACCGCCAATGGGATACATTCTGATACCCAATAACAGGCCATTAAAAGAAGCACGTACCCGACCCATTTAGCGTCCTGGAAAACAAGAATTTAATTATAATATAATTATAAAAGGAGATGATGTAAAAATTATTTGACCCAGTAATCGAAACAAATAGGCTGTAACCCCTACTCCTTAATTGCAACCCCCAAATCCATGGGAGATCCGAGGTATGCGGTGACAAAGTTTGGTCTTATGAATGCTAATGCGTGATCCGATCAATTTGAAACATGGCATCAATACCAAGATAAATAAATAAAGTTTGGCATCAAATGTTTTTCAACACAACCTCTCAAAGAGGTAAAAGGAGTACTTTGTGGTTCAAATATGTACGGAGAAATCTTTAATGCGCAATTCGATTAACTTGGTAAATCTCAAATTTTTGAATTATGTGGCCCATCATAGTTCTTCGCAAATCAACCCCTAACCAGGTTGACAAAGTCTCAATTGAAGTTTTACTGCAATGCTAGATTACTTTGGTTGTATTAGTGCATCGGATAAGCGTCGGGTGGTGCCATTATTGATAGTGTTCAACGGGCCTCTGCGAATTAGCTTCGGCCCCTTTTAAAGCCTAATTACAATCGGTGCAATTGACGACGACGCGCCCCACTCCGCTCCGCTCCGTACTAAAATACAGCTTACAGTACAGTAATCGCGGAGTGGGGCGCGTCGTCGTCTAAAGGGGCTTAACTACCTTCTCAAAAATGGTATCTTGATACACTTGTGCCGATGTTTTGATACCTTTTTCACAAAAATATTGCTCTGTCACTCCTTTATAGCTAACACCCCACCAAACCATCACTGAATAATGCTCACATAATGGCTCGGATAATGCCCACGTTGCACTCTGTCGACTAATTGGGAATCTTCCTTAAAGCTTTGAGCTTAAATACGGTAATTTTGTTTGTTAAAATGTTGCTCAATTCTAAAGATTTTCTCATCCGTAAACAAAAAAAATCTGTGACCTCCATTTGCGTACCGCTTCAGTAGTTGTTTCGATTTTAACACCCTATTATTTTTTAAATTATCAGTTAAAATATGACCAGTGCGTCTCTTATAGGCTGCAAGTCCTAAGTCATCTTTTAAAATACGCGACATGGTTCTGGGTGTGCTATCTTCATCTCCCGAGATAAAATCTTTTGCTTTCGGACAGGATTTCTTCGAATTCTTTCCCTTACTGCTTTGACCACCTTTTTCGTACGAACACTACGTGGACGGCCAGATCTTTTTCTGTCACAAACAGAGGACGTCTCATTGTACCTATTAATAGCCCGGTACACAAATATTTGACTAATATTAAGCCAAGCCACCAAGGAGTGTTTTAAAAATTGCATTTGGCTCCATACTAACTTTGTGTAATGCAATCACAGCGATTCGGTTCTCTTTATACCACTCCATTTTAATATCGCAAAATATTGTACAATGTATTGGCGCCAAAATTAGAAAACTCAATGAACAATCGTATAAAAATGACAGATTCCAAATTCAAATGTAATATCTAACTTATTTTTAATTGTAACAGTATTTATGGCCAGACTAAGTATATAACGCAAACATATTCAATTCAACTGTATGCTCGAGTCTTTAGATACGGTTTAAAAAAAGAAATCAAGCTACCAAAGCCACCGACTTTCGAAAATTTTGCACATAGTAATTTGCATGGTATAATAGCATACTTCGCCTGGTATTCTCTTCCGACGATGGCCTAAGACTACGTCACGATAAGTGTTGCCATTGATTGTCCTTTTTAGTAAATTTAGGAACTTTCTCATTTATTTAATGAAAATAAAATAAATTAATAACTAGCTTAACTATTTAGTAACTCGTGTGATTCATCTATTTAGTTTTAAATTAATTAACATAATTAAATATTAGTTCATAATTGCTTTGTAAGTTAAAAATTCATTTTGCTCGGGTAATTCAATCACACACAGTGGCCACACATAAAATTGACAAGTGTCATACTGACAGCTCACCATTTCATCACTATCGTCGTGTCGCTCTTATCTATAGCGTTGTTTCGCTCGGTGAGCAAAATACTGTGGTTCCTAAACATTGGTTAGTGTGAAAAGTAAAACTGTACCGTGAAAGATACACAAGAAAAATGGTTAATTGTTCCATACTAAACTGTAAAAAACAGGACAGGCAACTAAGGACAGGCAAAGAGATCTTAGCCCATACAGCCAAGTCAGATGTATTTTTTTTTCAACTGATGTTGACATAGCTTGCTAGTTAATATGGCTTCAAGGCCTTTTGGGCTCATCTAAAATATTAATCAGTGTTTTTCGAGTCCCTGCGGACACATAATACATAACAATAGCGTAATTTTGAACTCTTTCGTTTCTGTATCGACTGACTGTCTATAGTATAGATAGTCAGTCGATACAGAGTATATACAGTATACACGATACAGTCTACACGTATAGACTGATTAAAATTAATATTATACTCGATTTAATTCTCAATTCTCAATTCTTTATTGCGTACCATAATGTATACAGTTGGTAGGGAAACAGTTACATAAGTCTCAATTATGGACCCTGTCGGGCGCAGCATAGATCAAAAGTAGGAGAGAGGAGGAAGAACGCTGGGTGTTATTATAGGTAGGAAGTCAAATAACCAGTTAGGTACTTGTATTTAGTAACATTTTTTAAAAAGAAACCATTTTCTTTTAAATTATTAATTAACTATTCTTTCATTTATTATTATGTGATTTAATTATTTTTAAGGCTAAGTTTTTTATTTATTGCATATTTATAATTTATCATTTAAGTATTCGCCTATACTATAGTAGCATTTGTTTTCTAGGAAGATTTTCAATTTATTAGTAAATATATTATATTTCTCTAAATTCTTAATACATGCAGGTAACTTATTATAAATTTTTACGGACATGACAAAGGTACTATCGGAGTGCATTTTTAAACGTGATGTTGGCAGGTTTAATCTATTTTTGTGTCTTAAAATAATTTTTGTTTGTATGTCCTCTCTTTTTGTAAAGAAATCTGGGTACTTACGCACGAACTTACAAACTTCAAATATATAGAGACATGGTAGGGATAAAATCTTTAGTTCCTGGAAGTGGGGTTTACAGCTGTCGGTGGCTTCAATATTTACTAAAATCCTAATTAGTTTTTTCTGCAGGGTAAATAGCGTGGGCGCGTCAGTACTATTTCCCCATAAGATAACACCATATTTGAGCCATGCGTAGGCGTATGCGTAGTACATTACAAGTGCAGTTTTAAGGTCCGTGGTTTTTTTGATCTCGCGGAGGGCGTATGAAAATTTTGATATTTTTGCTCTTACTTTCTGAATGTGAGACTTCCAATTTATATGTGTATCAATGTCTAAGCCCAGTAGGGTGAATTTGTCAACTACTTCTAATTTATTATTTTTAAAGCTTAAATTTATATTTATTGGGATTTTTTGGCGAGGGTGGAATGGAATTATTTTAGTTTAATTAAAATTTATTTCTAGGTTATGTTCAGTCATCCAATTCATTGTAGAGTCTAATATGGAGATTAATTTATCATTTACATTGGTGCTATTTTCGCATGAGGTAAGGATTTATTAAGAATGATAAAAATTTAGTACCCGTTGTATTATTATTACCTATCTTTTTCCCCACTAAAAAAGTTTGAGAACCGCATCGCAACTGATGACGTATTCTTAGGCCAATCACGTGACCCAGCTGTCACGGGAAGAGAATACCAGGCGAAGTATGTTATTATGCCATGGTAATTCTAATTTGTTTCTTTTTTTGAACCTTTTTTATGACACATCCTAGAGATAGGTTGATAAAATGCCTATGCCAAGCATGGATGTGCTGAATGTATGATGATGATGATGGTGGTATATTTTTTAAATACTTGATTTGTAAAAATGAAACAAAGCATATTTACCGATGCAGGCCATGGTAGCAATAGCGGTATCAAAATAAGGGGCGATACAACTATTATTACACCTCGCCAATGACAAATAAAAAAAAATGACACTTTCTCCTTAAACGTCAGATCGGGCTCCGGCGGTTTAGAAGAAAAGAAAGGGAACCGGCGCGGAGCGGGCTTCTCGATTTTTCTGAAAAAAAAAAAACGCAATATTTTTCATTATTATAATATGAAATGATGCATCCACTCCGCTCCGCTCCGTACTAAAGTACAGCATACAGTACAGTAATAGCGGTGTGGGGCGCGTCGTCGTGGATTGCGCTATTCTGTAGCGTTTATTTTGTCACGGATGTCCAGAAGATTAAAAAAAAAATCTATTACTGTAAATGAACACGAGGAAAACATTAGGAAATTCCGCAGTATTGCTAATTTTCCTACAGTAATTGGTTTAATAGAATGTATTCATCTATGAGTAAATAACGTAAATGCTGATGGTAGTAAGTTATATATTAGTATTAATTATAGAATTTTACTTGAATGTTATACAAACTATATAAAAAATTGTATTTACCAATCATCACTATCTTAATCATTTAACATCACGCCTGTTTTACCCGAAGGGCTAGGCAGAGGTGTACCACATAAGTAGTTAACCCACATTAATTCGCCAGTTATCTTTAAGTTTCATGTAATAGGGGCAAGCCTATTGCCATCAACCGGGCACAAATCCAGGATTCGGACACCGACAATGTCGTGAGGAAGTCCTCAGGTGAACGTGATGGCGGTATTTCGCTACCGCTTTAATAATATAATTTGTGTCAACCATAGACGTTTAAAATTTATACGTCAATGGTGTCAACGTTATGTTCACTGACGTTACTAATCGGACAGGTGTAGTTTGATTGTAAATGTGTGCGGGTGAGCGTGTATGCACAGAGTGAGGTGTAGTTTTGCATGCATCACTCTATTGTTCGCACCGCTATGTCTTGGTTTTTTATCTGGTATGAGCATAGACGTATAAACGTCTATGGGTATGAGGAAATAGGTAGGTAAAATGGTAACATGTCATCAACATGCATTGATGTATTAAAAGAGGTAGATACGGGACTTAGTCACAGCGCCTGGTCCTACTCAACTACGGGATTGCCCGTAGTTGGCACTCAGTCGCGCACGGAACATCGTAGATCACACAGCTCAATAATTTCAGTTTTTTTTTTGTAATAAATACGCATCAAAATGACTTCTTGTGCAGCTAAAAGGAGCTTTAATATTGCAAGAAAGAAAAATAAGACACATAGGATTACCTACCACTCGTAAGTACAGCCAAAAATGTTAATTTGTTGAAAATTACAATAATATTTTGACGTTTGCTTCGCCATATTTGTGAGAGCGAGATAGATATTAAAAACATGCGTGAAAGACACGATACGCACACAATGCGCGAGGTGCTAACGCGATTTCGCTCCCACGTCAGCGCCGTCTCCTATCTCTATCCTCGTCTATCGGTAACTGTAGCTTTGCGACTGTGAGATGACACTGATCACAGATGTGTGAGTTTCGGTGCATGTAGTCGTGCGCCGAGCCCAAGTTTACTGATTGCGATGTTAGCGCGTAACATATCTTCCTCTTTTTAATACATCAATGTCAACATGTCATTGATTTTACGAGTATCTCTGAACCATGCCTCCGGATTCCATATCAACGTAAATTGATTAAAAGAAAAACAATAAGTATTACTCACGGGGCCATTTTCAAAGCGTTTCTATATTATTCGTAACTATCCAATTCCCTTTTCATAAGATGCTACACAAAAAGTCAAAGGATGAAGAATTTTCGCCTTTCTCTTTGACTGCTGCGAATTGATTAAAAATAAGAGTATTCTATTCTTAAAACTTTGGAATCCAAATATTGCCAGTATTTTGTGTAAGATTTATTTTTAAGGTATTCGTTAGGGTTCGTTTCCACTAAAGTCTTTTTTTTATACATGCGAGTCGAGGCGAATTGAATGGCAGGGATGTCCGCCATTGCTTCCAATTGGTGGCGCTGGTGTGTTTGGCGGTCATGGCAGTTCAGTATCTCGAAGGGAATGTGACTTTTTTTCGTGTGTTGATTTATTTCCGGGAATTTCGAGATTTACTGGTGAAAAAATGACTTATAGATATACGGTGGTTGGAATGTGAAAGAATTGAAGAATGAACTTCAAAATAAAAATGCATAAGAATTTTTAAATTAAACCGGCCAAATGCGTGTCAGATCACGCACAATGAAGGGTTTCGTAGTTGGGATGAATTTATTTATCGCAAGAACAAACTTAACTTTGTAGTTGAAAAATAAGTTCTCCCATACGGAATATATGGGAGAGCATGTTTTTCAACCGCAAATGTAAGTTGGTTGATTATTACTCGTTAACTTGTAAAGCCTAATGAGCTGTGATAGTTTTCTTTTTAATTTCGTTATATATACTGCTGACGTAAATTTAAAAGGTACGTCTATCTCACCAAATTTTTAGGGATTACGTTTCTTTCGTACAGTTATTGTAGAACAAGTAAAGTTAGGTAGGTATATTTTTTTTATATAAAAATCATTTACACCCGAAAGGTTGGAAATCGGGTTTAAACCCAAAACACCCGGTTTAATCCAACCTGGGTGGATTGCGCATCTATACACACCACAGGCGCATTTTTACTTCAAGAAAAATAACTAACTTTGGTGAAAACTTCGTCGCTCCAAAGAAATAACCAATATTTGACAGTTCGTATGACCCCCAACACAGCCAGCGCCATCTGCGTTGAGCTTTTCAGATTACCTGCCATTGCAGAAATTCGCTTCCTATACATATATTTACTATGAAACTGCGTCCATTAGCGATGAGCCGAGTTTCGCCGAATCAATGCACCCGCGCGCATTGCTCGACAAGCGAATTTCGTCGTCAACGCGTTTCGACTCAGCGCGGGGAATCGGATGAGCGGCATGTGTTTTATATTTACCCAACTACGGTGAAGCAAAACTACTTATTACTTTATTTATAATGTGCTAGCAAATATTGTTTTTTTTTCTTAGGATAAACGAAAAAATAAAGTAAATATTCCCACTTTCAATGTCACAAATATTCTGCTTTTCGTATTCAAGATTGACCACGACTCGTTCCTTTAGATAAACCCACAGAAAAAAGTAGGTAACCTACCTAACATCGTGTCGCGAAATAACAAGTAATCAAAATCGTACTCGTTACTCGTAATTATTTGTTATTAATTGTTTTATCCCATTTACACATGCGTGCTCGTGATTCGCCTCGGCATTCGACGTACGAGTATTGTTCGGTAAGATATTCGTGTGGCTTTAGGCTACACGAATGACCGTTTACACATTCGCGTCTATTCATTTCTACTTCAGCTTCATGAAATGGACGACGTCATTCTAGCGGCTTTTGCATTGCATTTACAAAGTCAATATAATTATTTAGAGGTGCTACAAAAAAATAATTAAAAGAAAACGTTGTCACAGACGATGGTGGTCCTCTCCTGCACGCAAGAAGCTGGCATTTTATTGATGCCAGTTTCTTGTGTCGATGTGTACGAAAAGTAGCAATCAAAGATTTTTTATTCAGTTTTAAGTAATTCACTATAGTACTCCCATCACTTTAGAATACTATTCCAAGCAGTATAGGTATACTTTCGGCGTATTTTTATGATGAGCATGCTTGGGATTCCAAATGACTGGTTGACTGGTAAAGCTCCAAAAATATCATATAATATCTTTATTATTGGTCCAGCCAGTCCATTATGATGTTGCTTGATATGCCGGTTGCTAAAAATCAACTAGAGAGCGAATGTGTAAACACTAGTTAGTCTTGCCACTCGTTTCCCTTTGACTCTTGTTTGAAAGACCGAACGACGAACCACCACATTCATATTCGTGGTCGTGCGTCGACTCGTCATTTGCCTCGTCACTCGCGAGAATGTGCTAATGCGGCATTAGAAAAGTTGGGATATTTTTAAATGTCATGCGGTGGTCTTGGTTTTAAAGACTATGCGTTACGAATTTGCCGCATTTTAACTAAATAATAGACATCAAACATTACTGCAAAATTAAAAAAGCTAAAAAAGTGGTTTTACATCCGAATTGGCCACAAGGGTATTTTGGCGCCGGGAAGACATTGACAGTGGGCGTTGTTGGTAAACACAAGAAATTGACTCAGAAAGTAAATTGACCAAACAAGTTGGCGAAGTTAGTTCCGAATTTGACCACGCGCTAATTGATTGTACCACTGACAAGTATTTTCTTTTCTATTTTTCTTTATGGCAATGGTGCCGATAGACTAGACTTGAAATGAGATTTGTCAAGGGAACTTTAAACCATGGAATTTGTATGTACTATAATACTATCAATAATTATAATAAAAAATCTCGCTAATCACTGATTAGCCACTCTTTAGCTTACCAATTAGTTAGCTCTTAATCGATGTTAAAATTTATTTATTTATATGCGTTATTTAGCAAGTGATTAGTCACGAAACGAAACAGGTGAAATTATGCGTTCGGCACAGATTATAAACAAAAAAGTCGACTAAAAAACAGAATTTTAAGGATAAAGTTTTCAATACCTACCATGAATTTTGTATCTGTCGTGACTATGACAGAATAAAGTCAAAAATTTAATCGGAAAAGGACTTCGGAAAAGGAGATCACCTCAAAGGGGCACTAGTTCACAGACTACTTAGTATCCATAAGTAGTCTGTGGACTACTTAGTATCCATAAGTAGTCTGTGGACTACTTAGTATCCATAAGTAGTCTGTGGACTACTTAGAGATACTACGTATGACTGTGCGTTTGCACTGGCGAAACATCACAACAAAAACATGTTGAAATCTCTAGTTCCTGTCACATGTTGTATGGAACTTTGACAGAAACTAGAGATTTCAACATGTTTTGTCGTGAATGTTTCGCCAGTGCAAACGCAAGTAACAAGCGCCCGAGACGCGCGCTTGGACTTTCCTTCCCGTTATAATAGAGTACCCTTTGACTTTACGTTCTGGTATTTACGCCGGTAGCACAGTTCCACAGAGGCAGAGGTGTGCTACTGGCGTTAAGTGTATTTACCTATAGTTCGGGCGCGCGTTGGACGCTCGTTAAACGCAACAAGATTTCCACAGCTTACAAGACGCGCGCCTCGGGCGCTTGTTATGACTTGAGCCAAGGAAATCTACTCCATGGCTCAAGTTCTAAAGTTTCTCAAATTATAAAGGGTAGAATAAATGCATATCACCAGTCCGGAATAAAAAAAAAAAATTGCGGCCATCAATAATAATTATACCTATATTTTTAAAGTACACATAATAGGTTCATTACGTATTTTTATTTTTTTACTAACGATAAACGCAGACACTTAATATCTTACTGCATTTTAAATAAGTATTGTCTATTGTTGCAAGTTATGGAAAGGCTACTGAACAGTAAGTTGCTGACCTACCTTGAAGACAATGATCTCCCCAGTGACCGTCAATATGGTTTTCGCCGGGGACGGTCAACTGGCGATCTTCTTGTGTATGTTACGCACTGCTGGAGCGAAGCCATCGAGAAACACGGTGAAGCACTTGCTGTATCGCTTGATATCTCGAAGGCCCTTGACAGGGTCTGGCACGCTACTCAGCAAGCTTCCTGCTTATGGCTTCCCTGCTGATTTTTGTAGCTGGATATCAGACTTCCTTAGTGAACGGTTGATCAGAGTAGTCGTGGACGGCTGCTCCTCTGACCTTATGGCTATTGATGCCGGAGTTCCTCAGGGGTCTGTTCTCTCTGCAACTCTTTTCCTGCTGCACATCAATGACCTGCTTCTGCCTGGTATTGTCGGGTACGCGGACGACAGTACTGTTTCAGAGATATACTTGTCCAGCGCAAAAACCGGCGGGGCTGAAGTTCGTTCCCTGAGAGTGGCCATGGTAGAGTGGACAGATTTGACCTTGAGCCTTGTCTCCCGGTGGGGTGATGACAATCTGGTCTCTTTTAACGCCACCAAAACACAAGCGTGTCTTTTTACCGCCAAATGGAGTCGTTTTGACTAAACTCCTACTTTTCGGGGTACATCTGTTCCTGTAACTGATCGGCTCGAGCTCCTAGGCATGGAGTTGACATCTGGTCTCAACTTTGGCTCCACCGTCGAGTACAAAGCTCAAACTGCGGCCAAGAAACTGGGCGTCTGGGAGTTAAGCGATACTTTACGCCTGGACAGCTTTTAACCCTTTACAAAGCACAAGTCCGATCCTGCATGGAGTATTGCAGCCACCTTTGGGACGGCTCAGCTAAGTAACAACTTGCTGCGCTTGATTTGGTGGAACGCAGAGCTAAGAGGCTCATTTACGACGTTAAACTGGTGGATGCCAAGCTTCACAGCTTGGCTCATCGCCGCAAGGTTGCCTGCTTGTCGGTCTTCTACAGATTGTACTTCGGCGAGTGTGCCCATGAACTCCACGGCCTCATTCCACCGGCCCCCTTCTACCATCGGACATCTAGACGCACTGCAGGTTACCATCCCTACCTAGTTAATATTCCACCAACTCGCACTAAGCGTTTTCAAACATCTTTTATAATGCGCACAGCAAAGGAATGGAACTCTCTGCCTGCGTCTGTGTTTCCGAACGCATACAACCCGAATCTATTCAAAGTAAGAGTGAACAGGCTTCTTCTGGGTAAGCTCACTCCACCGTCGACTTTATCTGTCACCTTTGATCTAGACTAGATTCAAGAGCAAACCCATCGTAAAATAAAAAATGGAATTGGTGCGCTTAGATAAAGTGCAGTACCAATATTACTGCATTTATAAGTAGATTATTCACTAAACATAAATTACAAATCATTACAGCAGGAAGTGTTTCTTACTGCGATTCTTACTAGTGCAATAAATTATGTTCTAACAAATACTGGAAGGCAAAGTGCAAAAATGTGTCTTATAGGAATTGTGTTTAGTAATTTACTTCTCAGCATGAAACATACTGCATTATTGCTTATTAAAACTACCGCTTTCCGAACAGTTATCAAAATAAGGATCAAATCACTAAAGATCTCTTTACGAGGATTCCAAATCTATAATTAACTAAATTTTCCAAAAATCCTTCCTCCTTCTCCTTCTTTGCCTTCGGGGAATACAGGCGTGATCGCGCGCCAACCGTCAGGGACCGGTGAACTTCCAGCCGCCGCGTGCTGGCACCTGGAGGCGCCACCCGGTCCCTAAAGGTTTGCGCGGTAACCGACCCCTCCGGGTGCCGCTTGCGTTTCAAAATAGCACGGCAGCCCTGTTACTGATAGTATTGTTTCAGTGTGCATGTGTTTGCGGTGATAGTTTAAAGACGATTTTTTTTTTCTTCGGCAGATTAATATTGTCAATTCATTTATTAATTAAAAACTACCTAACTATATTTCTTTGTGTTTTTGTTTTATTTAATAAAAGCCATTAATGACGTAGAGATTCTACGATAACATGGCCCGCCCCTCCAAAATTCAAAACATTTTAAAGTATTTGTGAAAGTATGTACAAAACGCCACCAATACTCACAACGCATGTGTGATAATGAGACGGCCGTGAAACAAAAACAAATCCACGGATTTGTTGCTCGACTAGTGGCGTCATTAATCGCTCATTATTATTAGCACAGTTATTAGTATGGCGCTGCACTGACATACTCTATGAAAACGACACGTGCGTTGTCTTGCGCGGTCGGCTAGTTATGATTAGTTGTCCAACAAATCTGGTAATAAGTGAGATATTACGAGTACTGATTGCAAAAAAACTATGAATACATTTTATTGTGTTCAAATAATGAATTTTAATTTACTCTAATATTTTGTATGTTTAATGTTTTCAATAAAGTGAAACCTTTATTATGTATTTGTAACATATTTATTTAGTTACTAAGACATCAAAACCATTAACAAAACATTTCAAATTGTGATTACGTAATCATAATTTGAAATTTGTTAATGGTTGTTGGTGTTCATAATTTGAAAAAGTTAAAATTTAATCATTTTTGTTAAAATTTTGTTCATCGCTGTCATAGGAGCTTTTTTTTTTTTTTGGGTGGGAGATCATCAAATGACTCCTCCCGCTCAAGCGGGAGGGCGTGTCAGACTCTTACTGACTAAAACCCACCCGTGTTCCTTCTGTTGCCTGTGCAATGCCGGGGGGCCACGGTATCCCTTTCGGACTTTCCCGCAACCCCGGCAGGCAATGGTCTCATCGGACCCCTTCATTCGCTGACATCTCTTTGAGGCGCGCGTGGAACACAACGCGCCGTTGACCCGGGCTTGGTCCTTACCGGACGGCGAGCTACCCATTGCTCACCGTCCGCAAGCCCGCGCCTACGGTGGCCGGGAATCGGCAATCGATTCCCGACGCCCGGGGCGTCTCCTTCTGCGGCGGCTAGGGGCATGAGGGCGCGAAATTTGCCTCTCCCTCACGCGCTCCGCCTGCTCCTTCGCGAGCATTACTGCTTCGCAGAAGGAGGTGACGGTCTCCCATGCCCTCTCGCTCCGTACCATGGCCTGGGCCAGGGCCGGACGCGAGAGATCCCCGCCACCGATCATAGGAGCTTGATGTATCATTTTCAGAATCGGATTAATAAATTCTTGCTCGTCGTCGTAGTTTTTCCAGTATTTGGATTCCGTCTCCTCCACATGTCTGCAAGTGTTGGTCCACATCAAGTGGTGATCTTGTCTAGACGTTCATGAAGTAATTTTATGATGGATATAGGTATAGTTTTGTTCTACATTTTTGTTTGCGACATATTTTTTAACACTCCCCAAAATTTCTCAATCGGGTTTAAGTCGGGATGATATGGAGGAAGTCTTAAAATATTGCAATTAAATTTTTTGGCTTCGCCATCAACGGCGTATTTTCTATAATTGTCTTTATTTTTTAAAATTATATCATACGTCGATTTTTTTCATGTCTTCTTCGAAGTCAATGTGTTTATTCACCAGCCAATATTTCATGGCTGCTTTGTTGCTGTTGGAGGTGGGAACTTTTTCTGTAAATGTGTTATGGTAGGAGGCGTTATCCAATCCATAACAATTACGGACTTTTCTGGTATGGTAGGCAGTAGTTGTGTTATGAACCACTTCTTGTAATTGTCATGGTTCATGTTGTCGTGGTAATCGCCTGTCTTCGAACTGGCCTTGTAAATTAAAGAAGCATTGGGGATAAAACCATTTCTTCCACCAGCGTGGACAATTATGATGCGTAACCCTTTAGATTTTTTTTTCTTTGCTACAGAACCTTGTTTAGTTCCCCATTACTTATTTTGTATATGTGTGGTATCATTGTAGTTTTAGTATAAACAATATTCCACCCTTCTTCTCTATATTTCTTCAATTGTTTTAAATATTTATAGCGGAGCAACTGTACGTCATGTTTTTCAACAAGTGCTTGACGATTGTCTTCAGTAGTTTTCTACTCATAATATGAGTAGGATATTATCCTAAATCAAGAAGTATACGCCGTAGTGTCTCCAAGCATCCGTCAAAATTATTTTTTTCAGTAAGCACCCTTTTCGGAGCTTTTAATGTTGGATATTGTTTATACTCTCTATATGACTCGTTTGCGAGGATTATTGTTTTTACACGGTTGCATCACATATTGCTTTTTCTTTGAGAATTCTTGTTACAGTCCTTTCACTAACCCACAGCTCTTGAAGTTCTCCATCTAGCGTCTGTCAAGCGCGCAAAATCTTACGGATTTGATAAGAAAATAAGAAGTGATAAGAAAATAGTTCTGTGCAAATTTAAACAAAAAATAGTATTTCTTGAAAACATTCTTGTCTTTGATAGAAAAAAGACTTATCAATGAGTAAAGTAACTATTCACAAATAATTTGATGTAAAAAAAAGTACTAGAAAAGGATTTTTTCATTACGAGATGCTTAAAAATCTGTTTCAAGGTAGAGATTTTTCGGTATTTCGGAAAATTTTGTAAAACTGTAAATCCGTAAGATTTTGCTGAACATATATTGTGTTGTATTGATGGGTAGTGACCCTAGCTATCACCCTCTGCAGTATGTCGTGCTATTTACTGGACACCCTGTATAGAAAAGATTTTACATTAATAGACATAAAAGTCAATCAAAACATTACGTAAACTTATTTCACAAACAAAAAAAATTACCTGACTCTGCATTATTATTTTTCTTGAATTTTCCATGACTAACTTATTTTGCAATCAGTACTTTCGGGTCACTGAGCGACGTAGTGTCAATAACTTGACTGTCTCAGACCTCTACCGGCCTGCTACTGAAGACGAATACTTACTACTGCATACAAACTCTTTCGTAAGGATGTGACTACACACATTGAAACATTACTTTGGAAGGGCGCGCCATGTTATCGTAGTTTATCTATAACGAACAAACGGCCATATTCTTTCCATCTGTAATTTTCTTGAGAAAGACTTCTGCCAACGTTCAGTAACATGTCTATCCGTAGCGCCTTGTACTATTATGAATGAATGAAATTACATGCGTGGTAAACGAAAAAAATCACAATTCTTACCTACTATTTTATATACATTGCGTCAATAACGTAATATTCTTAACTTTTCCATCGTGTCCTAATTTTCAAGTATGGTCATGGTCACCTGATTGGAAATTTTTCCATTAATAACATGTGCAAAAATATTATCTGACGTAAAAATAAATGATAATTTTGGGTAAAATTTCCTAAAATTTGTACAAATTTTGTCAATTATGGCGATTCCCTTTCATTGATTCTAATATTCAGCACCCAAAAGTGGTTATATTTTGCTTTTATCTCTAAATCAACGAACCTAGTTAGCTGACACTTTTGTGAAGATTTATTGGTATTCTCAAACTTATACCATTCTTGAAAGTTATAAGTAAAATTAGAACATCGTCGTCGGATTACACCATACACAGCGTTGATTATTTCGATTTGACTAAGCAAACAAATTATTTGAAAAACATATTTTATGAGCTATCCAACTAACTATTCTTCTTCTTTTTGTATGGTTAGTGACTAACCTGGTGTCAGAGTTTTAAAGCCGCCGCTTTTTAACTAAAAAAATTCAAAGGTTCCAATGACCCCGCAGTAGTACCTAAAAGATAAAAAGACCAAAATATTACTAATGACATTATTGTCCGGAAAGTACCCGTTATCTTTAGCAGTAAGAGTGATTCAGTAGTTTATGTGTAACTATTGACGTTCGTTTGACTATAGGGTTTTTGTGTGACCACTGAAAATCAGTGATGTGCTGTGCGGCCCCCATAGACATCATGGTGATGCCGACTATTTATGATTTTTGTTCATAAGTATAAAGTCTCTCCCACACAGCGGCGTTTTTGCGTTAATGCGATAGTACATCCTAATAGATAGAAGGTAGAACGCATTATCGCAAAATCACAAAAACGCCGATATGAGAGTTGTTTTTAAGTTTTTTATCTTATCTTTTAAAATACATGTGTTTCTGTGGCAAATAAATTTATTTTTCTCTTTCTTTAGGAACCTGCGTATTCTTTGTCTGTTTGATACATGGCCAACTCGATTTGTTGCCTAGTGATAATTATCTAAAAATCTCATTTGTATGAGTAGGTATTATTGATTTATTCTCATCTGGTCATGGCTGAACCTTTGGAAGATTTAACTGAGATGCAAACAGAAAATCAACCAGTTGACGAGTAAGTCTATGTTTAAGCCTTCATGTTCTACACCAGTGCTCCAAGGTAAAGGCACCCGTCCCACCGTCGACAGTTAACGAGAAGGGAGTAGAGCTAGCAATTAAAAACGTGTTGGCGCGCAATGAGCAGCGAGAGCGCCACGGCGATGACCGATTACTCGCTGGTATGCATAAGCATACCAGAAAAGACAAGACGGGCAGAAAAGACTCACGCTTGGTACATAAGTACCAAGCGTGAGTCTTTTCTGCCCGATATATATGCGAGCGTCGCTGAGCGAGTACTTACTCTCTCTAGTCTCTTTGATAATCGAGTACGTTCGGTGGCGGTGTGAACAGTCAGAGATCAACTATTCAAATATGTATCTCTTTTACTTATACGGAGCGTACGTTTCTTAAGCGAGAAAATCGTTCATAGGATCGCTTATCGGCGGTGGGACAGGTGGCATAATACGAAACCTCTATTAGAATGGGGAGATGGGAAATACTCCTAAAAATGTTATGAGTGTCTAGGCCGCATGAAGGATGCATGATGGCCGCAGTCTACCTTCAGAACGTGTACTGGTTAAAACACAGGGTGCGGACGCCGGTGAATTGTCGGTGCAAACAATTGAAATGGCTTTAACGTTGTATTAATAATACATAGTTTGCTGCTGACGAGTACACTATCCTTATTTATAATCCAATGGCCAACAAGTCATTTTAGCAACAACCTAATATACATAATTATACAGGGTGGCCCGTTTACAGAAGTCCAAAATTATTTTTTAAAGGACTCTTGCCAAGGGATTTCTGCCCTTGGCAAGAGTCCTTTAAAAAAATAATTTTGCCCTTAGCAAGAGTCAGTTTTATTTAAGTCCCATGCCATAGGGGGCGAGCCTATTGCCAACAACAGTGCACAAATCCAGACTCCAGGCTGCTACTGAGCAATTCCAGATGGAAAAACCCAATAACACTTTGCCCGACCCGGGAATCGAACCCAAGATCTCAAGCTCAGCAGTAGCGCTTGTGACTACTAGACCAACGAGGTAGTTTCAGTCCCTAAAAATTAAATAAAATGAGTCTGACAAAGACTAATCATTAGATTTAAAAGGTCTTAGGCCGCGTACACTCGACGCGTTTTCGTACGATTTTCACTCGTGCGAACAGGTACGAACACGCACGAACGATCCAAACGATCCCGACCTTCCAAGTACAAAGGGACCGCGCAGACTGGGTGCGAGTTAGTCATACGTATAGTTTCGACGTCCGAAAACAAGCTGAACTTATTGGGATTTTTCGTGCGTTCAGTGCGATATCACCGGCACAGTACCTATTTGACGGAGAAAAACGTATTTAGTGTGCGCACTCAATTCGTACGACCATGGTCGTATGTTTACGTACATACAATACAAATTCGTGTCCAAAATGCGCGCGGCGTAAATATCATCCCACTACCTGACACTTATAGTCTATGGTATGACTGGATGCTGTCTGATCTAGTCATACCTTAATGTATTCATGCGTTAGCCAGTAAAATTTTCGCGACCAGTTCGTAAGTCACGACGCTACATTTCAGTGGTGAGAATGCCTCACAGTATTTTGGCTGGACACTGTGGGCCTAGCACGAACGCTTGGAGTCAACGAAACGGAAATTCTAACGATTTTAAAACTGAAAATAGGTACTAGTTTCGCACATAATATGAACTGTAATAAAGTAAAAAATAATAGTTTTAATACTTTATTCATATCAATGAGACTCCACTTGCGAGCTTGTTTTGAAATTCCAGCTAGCTAACGCATGGAGGATAGCATGATGGTTAGAACGTAGTAAGATTAACAGTACATAGTGTAGTGACAATAACCTTTAAATAATTTTTCATCCCACCATCTCGGAAAGAGTATTTTTAATCTTCAGTATCTGAGTGGAAAAGCCGTTTTTATTCTCTAGAGGATAAAGTAAATTGAATTTAGAACATCGTGTGCACTAAGTTTGTGAATTTAAAAAAACATTAAACCTATTTACTGCTACCTCTATGGTGCCGAATATATCATACAACTTTTTTTTAATTTGTTAAAAACTCAGACTCGGAACCTTCTTGGTGTTCTTTTTTCAATTTGCTTTGTACGCGGTTCTTTACGCGGCATTTTTTCACGTCATTGTTAAACCTTAGGTATATTAAAAACAAGAAACTTGAAAACAAGTGAAAAAACTAAAATGAGTGATTCTAGCGACGAGGAAGTTTGCTTGACGCCAACAGAATTGACTGAAACTGTTAATAATGCGCAAATGAGCTTTCTCCCTCAACAATCACGCGAGAAGTATTTAAAACAGTACGATATGTTCAACACGTGGCGACTAGCAAAAGGAGCCAAAACTTTCTCAGAAAACGTTTTGCTGGCATATTTTATAGAATTATCCGAGAACAAGAAAGCAAGCACTCTATGGAGTACGTATTCGATGCTAAAAGCAACAATAAAGATGAAAAAAGACAAACATATCGATACCTATCCTAAATTAGTGGCATTTTTAAAAAGAGCCTCATCTGGTCATCAACCAAAAAAATCGAAGGTTTTCACAGTATCTGATATTGAAAAGTTTCTTAACGAAGCACCCGATTCCGTATATTTGGCGGCAAAAGTAAGTCAGTTGCACATTCAGTATCTACTTAAGTATATTAATCTCAATTAAATAGTATACTTAGTAGATGTTGATAGGCATAATTATGCGTTCATATCAATTTTATTCATTTATCTACTACAATACTCTTTACGTTACAGGTTGTTCTTATTATTGGAATAAACGGAGCATGTCGAACTAATGAACTAACACAACTTAATGTCAAAAACATTGAGAAACATTCAGATGACTTACTATTAATTAATTTACCTAATACAAAGACAAAAAGAGACCGCAACTTCGTCATTCGCAAGGAATACGTAACGATTGTTGAGAAATATCAAGCCTTACGCCCGCCTAACACTCCAATCAATCGATTTTTTCTACAGTATCGCAATGGAAAGTGTGTTAGACAGCCTATGGGTACTAATAAAATTGGCAGTATCCCACGAGAAATAGCAACATTTCTTGAACTTCCAGAACCCCTGTTGTACACGGGTCATTGTTTCCGACGAACTTCAGCCACACTTTTGGCTGATTCCGGAGCTGATCTGCTGTCCCTTAAGCGCCACGGAGGCTGGAAGTCCAATGCAGTTGTAGAGGGATACATAGAGGATTCCATCCAAAATAAGTCTAAAATATGTGAAGGCATCGTAGGAGCCATTACACTGAAAGAGCCTCAATCGGATCCTTGTACTGGCCCTTCTACATCAAAAATAAGCCGTTATGAAACACCTAACCATCTCCCTCTCTCTCCAACATTCACGCCAAGGGAATCCGATGAATCGGTACAACTATTAAGTATGACAGATAGTTTACCGAAAAACAGTACACAAGTGACTAACACCAATATTACAGTACCAAACAAAAATATTACACTCAATTTAAATAACTGTAGCAACGTTACTTTAAAATTTTCTTAATTATACCTTAGTATTATTTTGTTATAATTTAAAGATTATTCTGTAATACTTACCTGTCATAATGTAGTAATTAATACCTAAACTGAAATAAAAGTGTACCTATCTTGTGATTGTAAACGTTTTTTTTTTTGCATTTAGTCATTTCCTCGCTGAGGTGGAATGAAAAGTTACGTGTTGCACTCGAGTGCAAAGATTTTTCACCTCGTGCTCTTTTGATTCCCTCGCTAACGCTCAGGATTCTAATTTTGAATCACTCGCTGCGCTCGTGATTCAATTTTAGAATCATTCGCTTGCTCGGTCATCAAAATTGAACACGCGGTTAAAAAGCAACTTTGCACTCTTGTATAACAAATAACTATTTCAACACACTTGCTCATAAAGTGGCTCTTATTGAACCGCTTTTATCATAATGCAGTGTATCTTACACGTGTGCTTTTTACTATATATTATCGCACTAGTGCAGTACAATAAAGTATGTGCGCTTTTTTATATCTCATCAAATCTTTTTTATGCCTACTGTGTAACTAAATAAAATATGATAAATTACCATAATATTTTTATCAAATTATACATTTTCCATTATATAATTATTAACCTTAATTTGCGTATTCAAAAAAATATTTTGAATTTATTATACACGGTGACATTTGAATCACCGTTTTGCTAGAACAAACGTTGTTCAGACCATGGTCTACTACCATTCTATAGCATCAAATATGTAATTAAAACAAACTAAACTAGGCGTTCTCAAATAAGTCTTGTGTTGCTCAAACCTGTTCAAACATTAACCGTAACATCAAAGTACTCATCGCGGTAGCAATATGGCATTCAAAAGAGTTATGAGGAGTCCACGTGGACCACAAGTATGTCCGGCCAATGCGGGCCGAAATGCAAATAAATCATTAGCCAATGACATGCAAACGCGCAAAGTATCGTTCCGCCCATTTCTTTTGTTGACTGCCACGGGCCACTCGCGCCGCCCGGGCACCTAGCCAGTCTACTGAAATCTCTCGAGCGGGCGACGCATGTGCATCCGATGTACTTACGTCATAGGCACGCATCGCGCGTTTTTAGTGAAAATGAGTTCTAACTATTGAATTGTGGAAAATTGAAATCAACATTGATTCCAATTTTGCACATTCCAATCGTGCACACGGAGCTAACTCGATTTGTGGTATAAGTTTTTTTTTTGTCTTGTTCCTGTAATACCTAATAATCTCACGTTAGATATAATAGGTACCGGTACCTAGTACCTACAGGAAAGAATGAAAACCATGTATGATAGTACCTACCGTAAGTTCGCACCTAGAACGAAATGATAAAATTATGAGAGGTCAACCACCTCGCCGCGCCGTCGGTACGGTGCGTCGCGTCGTGCAATCGTGCATCAATGCCAGAAAATACCGACCAAAGATTACCATAGCCAAAGCCATACGAAGGCATAAAAATCTGTTTTAGAGTAGCCACTTATCAGTGATAAAATACCTACCGAAGTTAATTTTTAACTTTGGTATTTTCTAGTAAGACGAACAAAATAAGTGCTTCTAAATTCGTTTATCGAGGTACATTTCCCTGGACAATGCTGTCCCGTGCGTGCGTGAGCCGCGAGCCGCGGCGCAACTACTTTGAGATGCGAGTACCGCAGTGTCTGTGTTGTAGGGAGTAACGATAATCCCGACTTTTTTAGCTTTGTCTTTATTGTGTTTTTTCAAAAACCAATGACGTTTATTTATTTATTGGAAGCTATAAAATGGTAGTAGACCATGGTCTGAACAACGTTTGTTCTAGCAAAACTGTGATTCAAATGTCACCGTGTATAAGCTAGTTAACGGTTTTGCCAGTGCCTTTATTTACACCTGTGCACGCATCACTTGCACGCACGCGAAAACAACAAAACCAGTGCACCTATTTCCATAAATTAGTTACGAATATTATCAAAAATACGTATTGGCACCAACCGACGTTGAAAAGTTTTAAAAAGAAGCTTCGGATAGTCAGTACCTATCTGACAATAAAGATCTGTTGAAGTTTACAAATCTAATCGTATTATCTCTATAATTACGTTATTTTAGCATAAGTTTTTACATCAAGTCTGCTTTTTTCCTCGCAAGTGTGTCGAAAATTGTCTTATGAAACGTGTGTGCATTGATCATTACACATTTGTATCATAATGTACTATTATTGCCACACATGATTTAACGATTCAAACTCAAAGCATTTATTTCAATTAAACCCTTTACATGCACTTTTGAATCGTCAAAGAGTCAGTCAGTTAGTCAGAAAGTTGAAGCTAGTTGCCCATTCCAAAACGTAGATCTCTATGGAGAAGAACGGGCAAGAAACTCCAAGGACACTCTTTTAAATATAGAAATTACAAAATCCTGGGTACATTACTCTTGTTGATTCTATAAGTGAGAACAATGTAAAAAAATACAAAAATCAAAGACGATTAAAAACATAAGATTAAAAATAAGCCCTGGCAGATAAGAGATGACCAGTCTCAACTGACGGCGACCGTTCACGAACATGACGCGTGGATCAGCACCATCCAGCTCAACCATTTTGTAGGGAACCGAATGATCCAACACACTCGCCACCATCAGCGAGACATTAAGTGAGCATGACATACTCTGAACTACCCTGCTCTTTCAAGCCAAATCAACATAATAACATAGTAAACGACTCCATGGTACTCACATTTACAAAAATTTAAAATAAAAATGCGTCTAAGTTATACAAAACTATAGTTTGCAAGAATTTTACCACCAAAAGAAAGAAAATCAATATTATCTATTGGAGTATTCAATAATTAAAACTTAGTTTAATAAAAAAAACAAAATAAACAATAAGTTCGTAGTCAGAAAAAATAAAAAAGTGGAAGCATCTCTACCAATTTTTTCATTTTTAACTAGTGGCCCAAGTGGCTGTGGAGCAGGACCAGCATTTAGCCAAGCATTTTTATCTACGATATAATCATCCAACTTATAGTATGCTTGTCTACATAGTGTGCGTTTATATTAAATTAAATTTCTTCTCATGTAGTTGAAGAATATCGAGTGGCATTTTATTATAACATTTTACACAGTACCCCATAAAAGAAGTGTGTACTTTAGACCATCTGAAACGTGGTTGATCTAACTTGTTCCGATTTCTTGTGTTAAAATTATGCCTGTCACTTATCTTACTAAAGAGATGTAGATTTTTTCGAACATAATGTTTTCATATATATACTGACAAGGTACCGTCATGATGTTAATTTTTTTAAACAGTTTCCTTAGAGATTCGCGTCTGCGGAGATTGTAGATAGCTCTAACAGCCCTCTTTTGCAGAATAAAGATAGACTCATCTGCGGCCCGTCCCCACAGCAAAATACCGTAAGACATGATGCTATGAAAGTAACTAAAATAGACCAGTCTCGCGGAATCCACGTCTGTTAGTTGGCGGATTTTCCAAACAGCGTAAGCGGCTGAACTTAGCCGCCCTGCAAGTGATGTTAAGTGAGGACCCCACTGTAGTTTTGAGTAAAGCGTGATTCCCAGGAAAACCGTTTTTTCGACGAATTCTAGTGTCTCCTTATTCAGTACAACGTGACATTCACTACTTCTACTGCTACTTCAGTAACGCGAATCTTATGCATTTAGTTTTCTTCTCATTTAATGCTAAATTATTTACAGTAAACCAATTATGGACCTTTAGCATAGCGTTATTTACGTTGTCAAGCTCCTGTGCAAGTCTGTTTACCTTAAAAATCAGTGATGTGTCATCAGCAAATAACACCATTTGTGGTCGGTTTTTCAGTAAATGAGGTAAATAATTTATATATTATACTAAAAAAAGGAATGGACCCAATATCGAGCCCTGTGGTACACCCATTTTGGCTTTTAAACCCAATGAATTTACACCGTTTATTTGAACTTGCTGCAGTCTATCATTCAAATATGATTTTACTAAGTTAAAGCGCAAGTTTAGCCAGTCCGTAATGCTGAAGTTTCAAGAGCAGTGTTACGTGATTAACGCAATCAAATGCTTTAGATAGGTTGCAGAAGATACCTTTTGCATCTTGTGCCTCTTCCCATGCGTTAAAAATGTGTTTTAATAAAGTGACACCGGCGTCAGTTGTGCAACGTCCTTTGGTAAAACCATACTGTTGATCGTGTAAGATGTTATTACGATTAAAATGATTGAGCTTTAGAGGTATGAGGAACAGGGTGTAAAGTTCACTCATCCACCACAGAAAAGGGAGGATCCCCCAACCAGACGGGTGCCGTGTCTGGCGGGCCGACTGCCCGACTGTTGATTTCGGATAGTCTTATCTATGTCGTTCGCGCGGTAAACTCTAATTGCGCGATGCAGGATTTGTGTGACGTCATGTCTTTGATGCGTAGTTTGTATGTGGCGGTGTAACCGCTACATCACTCCACTCCGGAGACCGGAGGTCGATAGTGGGCTGAGTCTTGTATCTTGCGATGCTTCACAGTGCCAGCTAAGGTTCCAGTGAGTCGGAACCGGGTGCCGCACAGTTCACGGTGAGTCGGAACTGTCTGCGATGATTGCGGCGGTTGTGGTGATTGCGGTGATTGAGGTGATAGCGGTGATTGTGCTGATTGCGGTGATTGAGGTGATAGCGGTGATTGCGCTGATTGAGATGATTACGTTGATTCCCCAGTGAGTCGGGGTGATGAGGCTGAGGGTGATGACCAGGAATGCGCGTTCGCTGCATGCTGGTGGTCAGGATACCCGTTGAAGCCGAGGGTGCTGGCTGTCTGTGTGACTCGCCTCACGAAAGCTTGCGGGAGTGATGATGATGACGTCACGCTGAAGTAGTTGCACGAAGGCTGCGTTGACGTTCATCACGTCGGGGTCACCAATTTAGGGGTATGAGGAACAGGGTGTAAAGTTCACTCATCCACCATAGAAAAGGGAGGATCCTCCAACCAGACGGGTGTTGTGTCTGGCGGGCCGACTGCCCAACTGTTGATTTCGGATAGTCTTATCTATGTCGTTCGCGTGGTAAACTCTAATTGCGCGATGCAGGATTTGTGTGACGTCATGTCTTTGATGCGTAGTTAGTATGTGGCGGTGTAACCGCTACAGAGCATTTGATTTAACATTACATTTGCAAAGTCTACCTTTTCCAGAATTCTTGACTATTTTATGGGTACCTTCAAATAACCTTTTACGTTTTCCCTGGAACTTGTACGTTTTATGCTATGATAAAGTTTAGAGATAAATGGAGTTAAAGTTCATGAACGTACCTAGATGATTTTTTAAAATTCGTTAAATTATTTTACTTGTAATTTTTAGTTGTTTGATTTTTTAGAACATTTTTCAACGTTGAAAACGTTTTAAAGTATCAGCTACCAAGTGAAATAATCAATGAAATAACAATTATATTTAACTAGCTGTGCCCCACGGTTTCACCCGTATTAGTCTCGATTCCGTGAGAACATCGAGATAAAAAGTATCCTATGTCCTAATCCAGGTCATGGTCTACCCATGTGCCAAATTTCATCCATTTTCCATTACAAACAAACTCAATTTTGCGTTAGGATGAGGAATTCTAGAAAGTCTTCCAAAAAATATAAAACGGATTTTTACGGAATCCTTGGATTTCCGCCTAGGCTTTATGGCGTGCAAATAAGTCACGTCCTACCGGAAATACCAGTAGCAGTAACCCTGTTATTCATCATTTACAATACTTTTAAAAGATTCATTCCAATTCACCTCTGAATACCTAATATTCACTCTTTACACAGTAGGTTACTTACTACTTACTTACTTACCAACGTTTCATTTATACGCAGGCCTGAAGATCCAAAAGTCCCGTGGTGCTGGAGAGTTAAATTTTTCTTAAGCACTCGCTGGAGCGGTCTGTTTTGCCTATTCACTCCGCTTATATTAATTCTCGTGCTCACGCCTTTCCCTCCAAAGGTTAGTTCTTATAACACATTCATTATTTTAGTTGATAATAATTATATCCTCCGACCAAATCGGTCACGGCAGCCAATCACAACGGAGACTAGCCAAGAATGCAAGGGATACAGTGCACAACACAGGTGTGCCTCACGCATCACATCACATTGCCGTGTTGTGATGACCGGGTTAAAGTTAATATTGCAGGCACACCTGTGTTGTGCACTATCTACGCATTCTGTACAGACGCCAGCAGGTCAACCTACCCGAAACTGTCAAATTTTCCCAATCAACTTTGAACTTTATGCTTAAGTGATAAAGTTTAAAATCTATTAAAGAAATTTGATAGATTGTAGTAGGTTGATGTGCTGGAGGTGTGCCTCACGCATCACATCACATTGCCGTGTTGTGATGACTGGGTTAAAGTTAATATTGCAGTCCCAATTGAAATCAAATTATAACCCGTTGAAAAGCTCTCCCCTAGGAGAGACCGAAACAACAAATTTTATTTTTTTTCAGAAACATCAGTGGTGTGCCTACACTCTTCTGATGATGGCAATTTTCTGGGTAACGGAATGCATTCCTTTGCCCATTACATCTTTTCTCCCTGTTGTAATTTTCCCCCTGGTTGGTGTAATGGACACACGGACTACGTGTCAATGTTATATGAATGTGAGTAATATACAGGGTGGAAGGGACATCGACGCGAAAACTGATTACCATGGATTTAGTAGATGTTCCATACATTTTGACCACGTAGGTACTGAACTTTTCTATAAAACAGCTGTTTTTTTTTTCAATACCCGACGAAAAATTTCAGGGGTTCAGAATCATGAACTGAATCCATGGTATCAGTTTTCGCGTCGATGTCCTTTTCACCCTGTATAATTATGAGAATAATAAATACATTTAAATATAATACATTTTAAAGTTATCATCATCATTCTCTAGTCCTTATCTCAATTTAAATAGGGTCAACGCAACATGTATTTTTTCATGTATGGATTCTCTAGTTGTCAATTCGATAATAGTAGGTACGAGAGCCCGGGCCATGACCAAAATTTTTGCCTTATCGTTTTACGACAAAATCCTTTTAAAACGACAGATTCTAAATCCAAAACCTAATTTCAGAAATGTTCCGCTTCACGTATGACTTGTCGAAATTTTTTACCAATTGGTAAATAGCATTCTGTCTGAAAACTTTTGGATGAAAAAAAGGTGCCCATTGCAGATGTAGAACAAAACTATATCAGACAAATTTAGTGTAGCACCTTACTAATCAAACAACTTTTAGATAGTCAGAAATTATAAAAAAAATCTATTGCAGCGTATTTACGTACATACGAATAATAAAGAGCTTTACCCGAAACCATCGAACTGATATTGATGGTCTTTTTTAATAAATTGGACAAAAGGAAACTGGGATAACATTTGAAAATACTATTTATTGAAAAAAGTTCATCGTATTTAATCGTTGACGGACTCCATCGTCGTTGTCGTGAGGGTCAGGGATAGGAACGTAACAAGCACCGCGCGTTTGCCGTCGACTCCGAAGCGTTCTTTTCGTTTATGGAAATATAGGTGATATTTAAAATGTATTAACAGTTTTTTCTTAAACCCGAAAAAACCGGCCAAGTGCGAGTCGGACACGCGCACGAAGGGTTCCGTACCATTATCTATTAAAACGGCATAAAAACATGTCTGTTGTATGGGAGCCCCTGTTAAATATTTATTAATATTCTGTTTTTAGTATTTGTTGTTATAGTGGCATCAAAAATACATCATCTGTGAAAATTTCAACTCTCTCTAACTATCACGGTTCATGAGATACAGCCTGGTGACAGACGGACGGACGGACGGTTGGACGGACGGACAGCGAAGTCTTAGTAATAGGGTCCCGTTATTACCCTTTGGGTATGGAACCTTAAAAAATTAACCAGGTTGCTGAGAAAGGTCTGTATTTTTTTTTTTTACATTTTTTAAAATACACTCAGACCATACAACATGTGACGCGCATATATAAAAAATCAAACTTATTCGTAATAAAATGAAGCAACAAATGTGATAAAACGGCCTTATTCCTTGTTAGCCTTATTTCAGTCAGGCTGCCTGGATTCTATTGTGTATGCCTTCCTCTACACTGGCTTTTGGTGATACAATGGATCCAAGATACTTCAACCCTTCAACTGTGTTAAGTGGTCTGTTTTCGGTGAATGGACATGGTATGACACCCAAATTAGCTTCAAAAAAGTCGCAATACATATTTATTTGGTTTTCTGTCTACTGACTCTAAACCCTTAGAGGGCTTAGAGGATACTTTCTCAGATTGGTGCCCTCTGAAAAAAGAAATGATGCCACTAGTCAATACAAAGTTATTTAAACCCCTTTCCATGCATGACTGAGTTTTTTTGATGCTCTCAGACCTACATGCCCGTTCAAATCACCTGCTATTAATTTTCTCTTATCTAAAGATTTGTAAAAGGTTCTCTCAAGGCTTCCCCAGATAGCTGTTATAAAAAAGAACTGAAAAATATTTAGAGTTGGTCGGTTATCCAGTGCTAGTTTCACTAACATAATTCTATCGCTTATTCTTTCTACTTTAATGATTATTTGTTTTAGTGTTTCGTCGAGGATGATGCCAATTCCGTTCCTTGTTGTTAATGTGCCGTTATACAATAGTTGATAGTTCCTACCAATGTCCCTGGATTTTGAACCTTTCCACTTAAGTTCTTCTACACAACAGATATTTCGCTTATGTCATGTATTTGCCAGTTCTAGGCATCCGGTCAGGGAACCGAGGTTCCATGTAGCTATGCGCATGTTATTTGCGCGGCGTCGAGATTCATCGTTGGACGTCTTAGCATTTTTCGCCTGTGATCGTATCTGACCGTCGCCGCGTCGTCGCTTAAATGAGAAAGAGAAAGAGAACAACGGTTAGCGCGCACCCCGCAATCACCGTTATACTCTTACTCTTGTCTTGTGCTTTCAAACTAAGAGATCGTTGTTTTGGCGGTGTGTTTTTATAGCCGGTTGCCACCGGACGCCAAGACTACCACCCTCTTCTAGGGCGTGAGTGCCACCGTTGGCCCATCATGACCTCTTCCGCCTGCCGCCATCCCTTCTGGAGTGCTCTAACTTACGCACCCAGCACTGTCCACGACCTCTGCTCTAAATATGTCGGAGAATCTGGCAGCAGGGGTTTGATAACGGAGTTTCCTTCTCCGACGTTTTGATCCGCATGAGGTATTTTATTTTCCTCCTACCCGACGGTGACGCATTCCCCTATCCACCACCTGGGACGCTTTTTCTAGGTGTGTCGGCTGACCCGAAAATAGCAGATAATTAACTCTGTCATATTTTATTTTATTTCAAAACACAGGATACCGTTCTAATGTTCTACGGAAGCATGGTGCTTGCATATGCAATTGAGCAGTCAGGATTACACCAAAGGCTGGCGTTATTTGCTATCCGGATTATCGGCTACTCTCACTACAGGTTTTTATTAATTGTCATAGATTTTATGATTAGACTACTAAGACTATTTCATATTGAAATTCCGGATTTGTTTGATTTTGGCAAAAAATATGCAGATTGCTGTTTGCGATGTCAGTCACGACTATGTTTTTCTCGATGTGGATCACTAATACCGCAGCGACAACTATGATGGTGCCTATAATTTTTGCCGTGTTACGGATGTTTGAAAACGTGAGTATTGGAGCTAACTTTCATTAAAATTTAAAAAACGTTACGTATTTACACCCACAGAGCTTGAAGACGGCTCGGCGACCGGTGCTACCAGTGGTGGGTGACGTGCCCATTGATGACGCATTGGTGACGCGAAAATGTACCAATTTCGTTTGACAGAATGTCACTAGCTACATTTTCTTTCGATTTTCATTTATTTTAAACCCTTGGTATAAACTATATTTCATACAATATGCACGAATTGAACTATGCACCTTTAGCTTTACTGAAATAATAATTTATAATGTTCGTATAATTTCAGCAAAACCTGATAAATATATATGAGCAAGACAGTAACGGTGAAATGATAGCTTCCGATATAACAACTTGTTATTTTTGTGCTGCTTCTTTTTCAGCAACTGTTGGTGAGTTTGCTTTCTATCTCTTCCATCCTGGGGCCCTACCACTACCTCTTTTAGCAGTATTATTTAAATACTAGAGCGTGGGAAAGAGATGGAGCTAGACGTTCTGTATATCTCTACTTCTTTCTCGCACTGAAGTAACATTAAAATAGTACCGCTTAAAGAGGTAGTGGTTGAGTGGTTGGCCCCCAGTGCGTAGTTCTATACCTCAATGCATTCAAATTAAGGACTGTACAGTGTACAGTACATACTCTATGCGAGCATTCGCTTCACGAATTTGTTTTGCAAACATTCCTTGCGCGAACATTTCATTTTGTTACGCAGGAAATATTCATTCACGATACAAAGACTCGTTCGCGAGCATTGCTTCAAACTTTTCGCAGTTATTTTGCCTCAGATTTGCGTCACAGTGATCTTTATTCTCATTGCTTTAATATGTCTTGTGGAATGTCACAGAAATTGCATTGACACAATAAGATGGCGGCGTTCATTCCCATTTTGGTCACGGGCCAAAATAACCATCCGACCTAGGGTGATAAAGCTCTTTCGTGGAGGACAATAGCCCTCCGTTATTTCTAAATTTCCTTCTGAATATTATGTTATTATTTTTGTGATTTTAGGAGGCATTGGTACTTTAGTGGGCAGTGCTACTAATTTAGTCTTCAAAGGACTCTTCCAAAGGTAAATTAACTACTGATAAAAGACTATGAAAAACATTTATCGTCACGAAAACAGAGTTCTATTTTGACAAAAATATTTGCTGCGCCCCGCGGTTTCACCAGCATAAGTCTCGATCCTGTGGAAATATCAAGATAAAAAGTCTCCATCCTGTAAATGTCAAAGTGACAGTACTTGAGGGAGGCCATGTCCAGCAGTGGACGTCTTTCGGCTGAAAAGATGACGATGATGACACCAAATATGTTATTTCAGGACATATCCAATGGCACCCGAATATTTATCATTTCCAAAATTCTCTGCATTTACAATCCCTTACGTGCTCCTGCTAGAAGCAGGAATATATTTTTACCTGATAGTTGTATATTTGGGATTTCTACGGTGTGTATAACGTATTTTCATTATTTTAGTAAAGGTATTAATTACTTCGACATAAAGTGCCTTGTCATTAACAGTTTTTTTTACTAATATAAACCGAGCGTCTAGTTACTAATCTCGCGACAACTTATGAAGTCCGATTTGACACTCTATCAAAATAATTTGTGAAGTGATGGGATATCGGTTGCTTTTAAAACCGACTCACGAGAGATATCAATTGATCATAATTAGAGTTTGTCAATTTCTGTCCCAGTTGGTTATTTTATTAAATTCTCTTAAGGGTACGCCAGTCGGTCATTATTCCATACAAACTTAGTATGGTGAATACTCGTCCCTTTGACGGTGTAACTATGTTCAAAACTCGAGTTGAGATCCTTAAGTTCTGAGTTGAGCTCCACGATTACTGACAAATGCTTGCACTGGCAGGACAGGTCCACTCAAATCTGTGTGGTTCTTTTCTCAAAAGACCATTTCAGACTAATCTACATGGTCCGCATATGGCCTGACCAAGATTATGTCTGGACTTTAAAAAAGACTGTGACCTCTGAGTTCATTTTGGCCTTTCTTCTCAGAGTAGTCAGATAGGAAACGCCGAACTCATCTAGCTAATTTTTAATATTTTTTTTAAGATGACGTGTAAAAGTGATTCCAATATTCTATTTACAGAATAAACAATTTCATTTCATTTCATTACATATCAAAATAAAGCTACTAATAATATGTGTAATCAGATTTTGTTTTCATACGTATAAAAATATACAGTGCGTTTCTCTATTTTCTAAATGAAATGTTTGTAAAAGTATCGATTTTCAGAATATCGATTTTATTTGGTAAAAAAATGTCTTAAAACGTTCACAATACGAACAACGGCAACGAACCCAAAGGCATGACATTATAATAACGTCCTGTCGGAATATTAATACGATTGATTCGCGTTTTTGAGTGCATTTTTCTAATATAAAGTAGTGCTTACGAATGATACTCATTGTTTTAGTGTAGATCTGGATAACATTTTATTTAATTAGGATTATGAATTTGATTTTTTGATTTCTTACATAGACGTTCATACAAAGTTATCGCTGCATGTATAATGAGAAACGTCAAATCAGGCTTCTTAGATTGTCTCGAGATTATGTAATTCATAACGAGTCCGCGTAGCACTGATCAGTTGCCCCCACTCGTCAGTTTATTTAATTCGCCAGTTTCGTGGATTAGTCATTTTTGCTACTTTGTGGATTATTCAGTTACATACGTCAAAGCGACAGTTTCCTTAATTCTATTAGCGGACTAGACACTATCAGTAAGTAATAATGACATTCATCATCATCATCATCATCATCAGCCTATAACGTTCCCACTGCAGGGACACGGCCTCCTCTCAATGAGAGGGAGTGGGCTATAATCCACCACGCGTGCCCAGTGCGGATTGGTAGATGTCACATGTCTTCGAATTTTTGATTCTAGGACATGCCGGTTTCCTCACGATGTTTTCCTTCACCGTTTTGAGAGCAGTGGTGATGAAATAAATTACACAAAGTAATGCGCCTGTCTGGGTAAATATAATAATGACATTACATTCAAGTAATGTCATTACTGCTGACAGTGTGATGGTTGCAACCACGGAGTACATTTTATAACGATCTAAATATATTAATAAATTTGCATCAATATTGGAAGGGATTACAGTAATATTACTGTCATTATTACTGATAGTGTCTGGTCTGCTTTAAATTTATTTAATTCATCAATCAAAGTACAGTCGGTAGAAAATTGCACAAACGTCTGCTGACTTTTTATAACGTCTTGTAAGCCAAACATGCAAACTACCGATTTATGTTCACACAAGCTTCATAGTAGTTATTATCAGTGAACTAACACCGCCTATCCTCTACAACCTAATAGGCAGGTATCATACGGTACTACGAGCGAGAACATGTGATACAGTAACCTGATAATCTTCTTCTCAGACGAACCAGAACCAGTTAAAAAGAGAAGCCGAATAATTATTGAATCTGACTCTGAGGATGAAGTGGAAAATACTCCACCTATTGATCACATACCCAACCTTTTGGAAAAAATGGGCCATGTTAAAGCGCCTGAAAATACTTTGCAAATAAATGGCCAAATGAAAGACTTGTGGAACAATATATAGGAAACATTATATCATTTCAGGCCTAAGAGTCCAGCTGCCCAAAATGCAGAGATGTCTGAAGAGGGAGTTCTAGCTACTAAAAATGTTGTTGAAGAAAACTGGAAAAAATTAGGGAAAATCACTTTTTGGGAAATTGTAAGATCTTATTATTAATCTTGATTAATTTTGCTGCCAAAATAGGTCCTACTAAAATTTCTTATAAGATCGTGAACACTGTTACCGTAATTCGACCTTAGCCTGAGAAGAGCCCATAATACCTCAGCTCAAATTCACTTTTTATCTCGCTCGCACCATACTGCTCGCGGATTGAGTGAAAGCAAGACGGAGTGGGGAGCTGGTGGCTCCAAGACGCCAATAGTTTAAGTAATCGCTTTTTAAGGTGAAAATAAAGGTAATAAAAAATCATTGTCGCTGCTTTAGTTAGTTCAGTTATTATGCAAAGTTTCATGATCTAATTAGAAGTATTTTTTAAATACCAGTGGTTTATTTTTCAGTTTGGAGGTAATTTGTTTTTTTTTTTCTATAGAAACCATTTTTGAATACGGAATCGTATTTTCGTCAAACATTACTTAACATTATTAATCCTCAACTTTAAAATACATTTATTTCAAAATTAATGCTGCAGTATTTACGATATAATTTGAGGTATTATAAACCCTTAAGAGAAAAGAACCTCTCTAACGAATGTTATATCGGTGAAAACATGTTCCGTTGTCGTGATGACACTTGATTAGGCGAGCGTGTCAGAAAGGGTAAAATGAAAACTATAGATATGCATATGTAAATAATGAAATTCCTTTAAACAAGCTTCGCGTGTCAGAATAGTTACTAGTTATTTACTGTTTATGGAAGTTACTATGTTTTTAAATTGGCATAAATTATTGTTATCACATTAATTCCTTGGGCCTCTCTCTCTTTTCAAAGTTATAGCAACTTATAAACGGAAAGAAACAGAACATGAATATTCGATTTAATTATTATAACTGTAGGCGACGCATATTAATATTGTTAAAAATTCAATTAGCAATAAGATTTTAGCAATTAAGTTAGTAGTAAGAATTTATTTAATTTTCAATTTCTGAACGTGTAACGCCATCTAGTGGGTTATTTATAAATAAATAATTATAAAGACGTTGGTGGGTAGCTCCTTTAATATTGGTACATTTTTTCTTTGCAAGTTTCGTGCACCCGCAATTAGTAAAAAACAGTGTGTCCGCCGCGTTGAATCTTTTCGCTCGCACCAACGCCTTTTTCCCTTTGTCTACCTAAATTATCGAGTTTTCTTTACCCTATCAGTATGCCCTACTGGACGATGCGGCCTCAGTGTCTATAATCGACTCGGATCTTGCTACCGAACTAGGACTTAAATGTGAGCAATCATGTGACATCAAATTCATTGATGCCTTTGGACTGGAGGTGTATCAATCCGATGCACCGACCGTAAGTGCCCAGATAACTGAACATAACAAAAACAATTATTATGACATTAAGTTACGCAAAGTGTCTAAATTAAAATTGCCAGCACAGAATTTATCTGTAATTAACGAATTAGATTGTAAACATTTGTCTAAAGTTAAAGATTACGTATGTAAAAGTCATGTAGTACCTCGATTACTTATTGGCGAAGATAATTATGTTTTGATTGCGCCACTAGAAATTATTCATGGTAATAAAAATGAACCATACGCTACTCGTTGTAAGTTAGGCTGGTCAATTCATGGTTATTGCGGTCGCACTCACTCCAACGCTGCCAATGTGTTCACTCTCTCTCACACAGAGTTAGATCAAACTGATGATTTAAATAATTTAATTAAACATTATTTTTCTCTAGACTCCATTGGGATTTCAACCTTATGCCGTGAAAATAGTGATCATTTAAGAGCACTGCAAATATTAGATGATACGTCACGTCTTATCGGTAGTCAATGGGAAGTAGGTTTGCCCTTCAAAAAAGACGTTTTCACCATGCCTGAGTCATATCAAGCCGCATCTTTGCGACTGCAGACTTTAATGCGGAAATTTCTTAAAGACGACTCGTACGCAGATCGATATAGGAAGGAGGTAAACAAACTGTTTGCTGACGGTTACGCTCGGGAACTTAAGGAAAATGAACTCTCAGCTGGCCACGTATGGTACCTTCCACATTTTGGTGTCCAGAACCCTAACAAACCGGGAAAGCTGCGCCTCGTCTTCGACGCCGCATCAAGGGTAAATGGATTATGTCTTAACAGTTATTTATTAACAGGTCCGGACTTATATAATTCACTTATGGGAATTATGTTAAGATTTCGTGAAAATAAGGTTGTCATTGTAGGGGACATCAAGGACATGTTCTTAAGGGTTAAAATTAGGCCACAGGATCAAAATGTTCTTAGATTCTTATGGCAAGAATCACCAAGCGCTCCCATAAAAACATGCGCCATGCAAAGTTTAATATTTGGTGCAACATGTTCTCCTTTTATAGCACAGTATATTAAAAATAAAAATGCACTTAAATATGACGACTTATACCCAGAAGCCGTGCAAGTAATTGTAAAAAATCATTACATGGATGATTGTTTGTATTCGACTCCTGATGCAAATAATGCTATCAAGTTAATACAACAAATTACTCAAATTCATAAACACGGTGGATTTGAGATAAGAGGTTGGTCAAGCAATGACAAACACGTTTTAGAAACAATACCGCCAGATGCGCTCGCGCCCACAGCTGTTCAATTCAAGGACGGAGTTATGAATACAACTGAGCGCACCTTAGGTTTGATGTGGCATCCGTCGGATGATACTTTTGGATTTAAAGTATCATTTAATCGGGTTTCGGAGGCGATATTAAATGGATTGGAGCCTCCTACTAAAGCTAAAATGCTTAGTGTTATAATGTCTGTTTATGATATTCATGGTTTTTTGTCGCCGTTTATTATAAAAAGTAAAATAATTTTTCAGAATGTGCATCGTAGTGGCATTGACTGGGACTGCCGCATCCAACCCGACGAACATAGTAGATGGGTAAGGTGGCTCGAGGAATTAAAACTTCTAGATTCGGTGCGCATACCACGATGCTATGCTAGTGCAGGAGTTTGGACCCAATGCTACGATGACATGAAGCATGAGGTGAGTGCGCCTAAGATTATTAGGACCGAGTTGCACATATTTTGTGACTCGAGTACTAAGGCTTTCGCAGCCGTGATTTATTGGCGATTTATTCGCTCAAATGGTACTGTATCAGTCTGTTTTGTAGCGGGTAAAAGCAGGGTTACGCCTCTGCGTCCTGTATCAATCCCGAGGCTTGAACTGCAAGGAGCCGTACTCGCAGCTCGACTTGTGAGCACAGTTCAAAGTGAACATAAAGATATAAAGGCAGACAAAAGATATTTTTGGACTGATTCGCACACTGTTCTTCAGTGGATACGTGGCGATCCTAGGGACTATAAGCCGTATGTTGCACATCGTCTAGGTGAAATCGATGAGCTGACCACCCTCACGGAATGGCGGTACGTGCCGTCCGGACTGAACGCGGCTGACGTAGCCACGCGCGATGATGCGCCGCCACTACAGTTTCAGGATGTATGGTTTCAAGGTCCGGGCTTTTTAAGAGAACCAGAAAGTAAATGGCCTAAAGATCTTAAAAAATGTAAACAGTTGGTTGAGACAATTTGTTCACGTCATAGCTACGACAAGTTATAGTACTGTGTTGCCAGTACCTAATGAGAACAACTTTTCATCGTGGATTCGATTGCTAATGACAACTGCAAGGGTCTTATTGTTAATCAACAAATGTCAACGTAAAGGCAACCGAATTGACAATGAAATGTTGCGAAAGGCAGAGGACCTGTTGATAAAAAAGTGTCAATATGATTCTTTCGCTACGGAGATAGAAAGTTTAAAACAAAACAAGCCATTATTAAAAAATAGCCGATTATTAAATCTAACACCTTATCTTGACAGTGCGGGCTTACTACGAGTTGGTGGCCGCATCGACAAGACCGAAGGTGTCACGGAGGATACCAGGAGACCTGTTATTCTCGATGGTCAACGGAAGATGACCAGACTTCTGGTGGAGTACTACCACCGACGAGCGCTACATGGAGCTCATGAACTAGTAGTCAACGAACTAAGGCAACGCTACTGGATCTTGAAGCTCCGCCCCACTGTGCGCGCGGTGGTAGCGCGCTGTCTATTCTGCAGGTACCGACGTGCGACGCCACAACCGCAACGCATGGGTGACTTGCCGTCGGCCCGACTGCAGCACAACCGACGTCCGTTTACATTCTCAGGTATTGATTTCTTTGGACCAATGGAGGTCACAGTGGGTCGTGGTAGACAAAAACGTTACGGCATGTTATTTACGTGCTTAACAGTTCGAGCTGTTCACGTAGAAATAACTGAGAGTCTTACCACTGATTCTACACTGATGGCCCTAAGAAGAATGATAGCCCGTAGAGGGGCACCTACTGTGATCTACTCAGATAACGGTACCAATCTGAGAGGAGCGTACACCGAGTTAAAACGCAGCATCACTGAGCTCGATGTAGATGTTCTGCGTAATGACGGGCTACTTAGAGGTATTGAGTGGCGTTTCATACCCCCAGGCGCACCCGAAATGGGAGGAGCTTGGGAACGTATGGTGCGCACCGTCAAGACAGCTCTCCGAGTTATATTGAAGGAGCGTGCGCCCCGTCCTGAAACCCTTTCAACTTTGATGGCTGAGGTTGAAGCTCTAGTCAACAGTAGACCCATCACATATGTTTCGACAGATCCAAATTACCCCGAGGCTCTGACACCTAATCATTTTTTAATAGGTACGTCATCAATTGGACCATCTTATGGAAGATACACAGACGTGGATCTCCACCTTAGGAAGCATTGGCGTATAGCGCAGAGACTGACGGACATGTTTTGGTCGCGTTGGCTTAAAGAATACTTGCCCACACTTTTGCCGCGTCAAAAGTGGAGTAGTGAGCAGAGGTCGTTGCGTGTAGGAGATTACGTTTTGATAGTTGAACCGAATTTAGAGCGTGGTTCATGGCGGCACGGTGTAGTGAGTGCGGCACTCCCCGGGGATGACGGGCGCATTCGCGTGGTTGACGTGCGCACTCGCACGGGCGTACTGCGACGACCTGCCACACGCGTCGCCTTACTCGCACCAGAGAATCATTGTGATGACTAGTCATCACTAGGGGGTGGAATTGTAGGCGACGCATATTAATATTGTTAAAAATTCAATTAGCAATAAGATTTTAGCAATTAAGTTAGTAGTAAGAATTTATTTAATTTTCAATTTCTGAACGTGTAACGCCATCTAGTGGGTTATTTATAAATAAATAATTATAAAGACGTTGGTGGGTAGCTCCTTTAATATTGGTACATTTTTTCTTTGCAAGTTTCGTGCACCCGCAATTAGTAAAAAACAGTGTGTCCGCCGCGTTGAATCTTTTCGCTCGCACCAACGCCTTTTTCCCTTTGTCTACCTAAATTATCGAGTTTTCTTTACCCTATCACCTACAATAACGTATACAAAAAACATAGACATCAGTAATAATAAAGAAATATGACCAATTAACTTACGTAGGTAAACAATATAGGTAATCGATCTTTCACCACAGATAAAAAAAACTTTTTACAAGAAAAAAAAACCAATAAACGTTTTTGTACCAATAATATTCCGCAGGATTCCTTTGAGCACTAGATTCAATGGACACCTTAGCGTTTTATAATTATATTACACTACCTAAGGCGCAGGACATATACACAAGTGCGCGGGCATGGCGCGCGGGCGTGGCGACTGCGTGGTGCGGGCGTTGCGCCCGCCTGTTTCATATTTCATACAAAATATATCAGAACGACGCGACGTGGCGCGGAACATACGCTTGAGGCGTGGCGCGGGCGAGGTGACGATGCGGTGCGGGCGTTGTGTAAGTTTCGCGCCACGTCGTTCCTATACATTTTGTATGAAATATGAAATGAGTGGCGCCACACCATCGCCACGCCCGTGCCAACCGCCACTTGTGTATGTTCCTAAAAAATATATTCTAAAAAAATTGTTTGTTACAGATGGTTATAATATTGTTTAGTGGCGCTGTGTTGCTATTCTTCTGTCGTTCACCACAAATATTTTACGGATGGGGTGATTTTATTTCCGATTACTTCAAGTTAAACGATTATCAATTGTACGTAAAAAAAAATATATATATTATTTTTAATCTAATACAGCCACAACATGTAAGCTATTGCTTTAGCTTATATAAAGCTATGACGCGAGCGATGCAACTTAGGTAGTAAAGTACAGATTTAAGCCTAGTGCAGATTGGCGGGCGCGACGCGACCCTAACAAAACAAGGTATAACAATTACCGGCGCGGTGTCCCGTCGCGCCGTCGCATCGTGCTAGTATGCACGAGGCTTCTGCCGGGCATGGCAGTTGACGCAGCCCAAAGACATTTACATAAATACCTTGTACGAGTTATGTATCGTACATGGTACGCGCGCCTTGCATAGATCACTATGTTTCCGTCACCTTGCACCAATTATAGTGTAACGCGGCTTTCCCTTGCTTTATTAATTTATTAAATATCTACTTATATGAATGTCCACAAAATCTTCACATATCTATCTAGCCTTTTCCCAACTATATTGGGGTCGGCTTCCAGTCTAACCGGATGCAGCTGAATACCGTATTTTACATGGAGCGACTGCCTTTTTGACCTCCACAACCCAGTAACTCGGTAATACGATACCCCTTGGTAAGACTGGTTGTCAGATTTTCGGGCTTCTGACGACCCGTAACGACTGTCAAAGATCCACGAATGACAGCCGGGACCAACGGCATAACGTGCTTTCCGAGGCACGGAGGAGTCTCGCTATGTAAAGATGGTCACCCATCCACAGACCAACCCCGGCAAGCATAGCTTAACCTGATGGATCAACCCATGCGGCAGTTATTACTTAGCCACGAGCTCCTCCACGAAATCTTCATATAATGTGATAAAATCATCAGACATCATCCTAGCAACTAATTATCTTCACTACAATTTTATTCTTTTAACTAAGATAAAATAATAATAAGGTAAGAAGATTTATTTAGGAAACATGATACAGATGGCAATAGTTACAAAGGAAAAAGATGATAGCTGCAAAAGTTAAAACTCGTCTTAGGCCTCTGCTTCGAATTTTGCGGGCAGCGGGGCGGCGGCGGCGGCGGCGCGGGAGCGGCAAGATCTTATGCGTAAAATCAAATGGACCGGTTCTCAAAAACAGCGGCGCGGGGGCGGGCAACGAGCGGTCCACTCCAGTCAAGCGGTGACCGCCCGCGCCACCGCCGCCGCCGCCCCGCTGCCCGCAAAATTCGAGGCAGAGGCCTGAGGATATAGATAACAGATGTTCCATACTTAACAATAGGAATGGGATAAGTAGATTCTATTCTGTAGTAAAATTAAAATAATAAAACGAAAAAAAATATAATTTTATTATGCAGTGGTGTAGTGAAGGTGTCTAGGTGTTGGGGTATGTGTGGGTGGTAAGATGTGTAAGTGTTTGTGTGTGCGGTGTGTGTCTGTGAGTATAAGTATTAATTGAGTTTCCACAATTTCCTCCGTATCGTTGTACGAGAGTGTTTTTAACCATGCAGTCAACTTCTTTCTTAGGTCATTTCGATTTAGATGATAAATATTAAGTAGTTTATTTATTTTGTTGTACATTTTGGAGCTGATAAATGTGCAGTGCCTTCTTGCTACGTTTGCTCTGCAGGGTACGATTTTGCAGACTCTGTCTGAAAGACGCCTAGCGGTGGTAAAATTTGGGTCGTAGGGTACAAGATTGTGTTTTTTTAGCAGTTTGCAGTATGAAAATTTATCTAACCATAAGCACGTTACAATCTGTATAGAGGTCAGAGGTTGGGTAGCGGATTGGTGTCCTAGATAGACCTTCAGTACTGCCCTCTACGCCCTTTCTAGATGGAGCATATGGCTTTTGTGTGCTAATCCCCACGAGGTCACACAATACCCTAGAACTCATTGGGCGAGCGCAAGATAAATGGTCAGGAGGCATTTGTAGTCTGCGGACCCCCTCAGTTTTTTGAAAACGTAGATTAATCTACGAATGCGAGTCACTATGGAGGTTGGTCTGCATTTTCCATTTTAGGTGGTTATCAATAATTACTCCGAGATATTTAATATTGGCAGTGCGAACTAGGGCTGAGCAGTTGCAGTTGTAGGGGTTGGACGGGATGCAGGTGTGCGCTTTGAGTGTAAAGGAATCTGGGGGCTGACTTTGAATGCCAGGTGTAAAGGTTATACACCTTGTCTTGATGATGTTGAAGGTCAAAAGATTGGTGTTTAACCAATTCATGACCGATTCAGAGCACTCTCAGCTTTATTGAAAGTATCTGCCCAGTCATTTCCGTGAACGATAAGGACTGTATCATCTGCGTAAGCGATTATTTTGTAGTTTGGAAGGGATAGTTGACAGAGTTCATTCACGTAAACGAGGAAGAGGGTTGGTCCAACTACACTACCCTGAGGAACGCCAAAGGTGACTGTCTTCACTCTACTGGTATAATTATCAATCCTAACCACCTGCTCACGGTTTTGTAGGTAGCTGCGAAAGATATCATGAGCAGCACCACTAAAAGGTTATGCAGTTCGTCTGTATGTATTTTAATGTATTTTTTAGGGTTCCATACCTCAAAAGGAAAAAACAGGAAAGAACCCTTATAGAAAGAAAGAAAGAATAATATTTATTTGGACATAGTTCGTGAAACACAATAACAAAATAAAAAGGTAAAATAATCATAAAGCATGTGTGCCTCACGGCTACGCCAAAAAGGTTCATTTCAGCATTAATGCCCGACAAATGCTGTCTGACGCTGGTTTTCTAATGAACCCCTATGGACAAGTGACGGGGAGTACAAACAGTTTCAACATACCTAATACATAATTTTTATACATCTAAATAAATAAGTACCACACTACTTAAGGTCTATTTAATAAATTGTTTCCATTTTATGTTATTTCCACTTAAACAAACATCAACTTTATGCAAGTGTAATTAAAATTGATTTTAGACTGACTAGTACTGAATGAAAAAGTCACAAAAAAAAAAAAAAAAATGAAGTTGCAGCGAAAATACATAAAAATAAATAATAAATAGGATCACTTCGTTGTCCGTCCGTCAGTCAGTCAAGACCCTTTATCTCAGGAACGCGTGGATGTATCAAGTTGAAATTAATATCAAATACGTAGGTCCCTTGAAACCCTAAAAAAATCAACCCAATAAAAAATACGGCCACTTAGTTAAGCGACATATTTAGATACTCGCAAATAAATCCAAACCTACAGGGTACTTCTCGTTGACCTAGAATCATGAAATTTGGCAGGAAGCAAGGGCTCATCAGGAAAAGTCCGAAAATTTTAGTTTTATGAAACAAAAACACATTTTCAGTTGGAGAATTGACAATGACGTATATCAATATATGGGAGGTTTTATCAACTACACTACAAAGCTAAGTTCTAAAAAAACTACAAATGACACTTTTAAAATTTCAATTTTTTGTAAACTATTGAAGTTAGAGATCGTTTTATAGCAATTTTTATCAGCTTTCTTTGAAACTATAGTAAATTATACTTTAGTAACATTTTTAAATCTTATTTACAAGGTATTTTTACATGTTATTTATTTTTTAATAACTGGTATTGCCTCATCGAGCTTCGATCCGAGTCGATTTGGCATACTGAACACGAGGTTTCGGAGCCGATGTTGGGGAATATTCTCCCATTCTTCTATTAGGGCCTGTTTTAGTGCCCTGAGGTGGTCTGCGGCTTCTGACTAGCCTCCCTAGCTCATCCCAGGCGTGCTCAATCGGGTTGAGATCAGGACTTCTTGATGGCCAAGCCATCACCCTGATACCAACCTCCTGACTATATTCTCGGGAACTAACACACCCGGATCTGCCATTACCAGGTCTCCTCAAATGGTTTCCAGTCTCTTCGTACCTTCGCTTCACCTTCTGGACCGTTCGTAACGTCACACCCACCATTCTTTCAGTACGACGCATACTGATGCCTAGTTCCAGAAAAGTCATGATCTTAGCACATTATTCTGGTGAAAGAGGCATGATAAATAAGTTTATGTGTTGTTGTCTAACTTAGCTTTTGTAACAAGTCTCATCGATCAAGAAAAAATTAGAATTTTAAATAATAAATGTATTTTTAGTTATCCTAGCTCCTTTAGTCTTGTTTTTACCCTTTTTTGTTGTGGTCTTTTCAGTTCTATAATTGAATGTTCTTCTTCTAAACTATTATTTTCTGAAGTATCAAGTATCGGTGAGCATGGCAGAGCGAAGTGTTTAGACTTTGCTCGTGGTGAAGCTTTTGGCAGAGATCTCATGATCGCATGACCGCTACGTGTGGAGGAGGCGCCGCCCGCCGCTGCTGGCCGTGCCGGTTGCCAAGACCAACCTTCTCGCTAAAACTCCGCGCAATTCGGGTTCTTAACGATCTTCATGTGAAGATCGATGCATTTACATGCCATTTGAGTGAATTCACAAAAATACTGTTGTTTATTTTTATGTTATAAGTAGTGTAGAGTTGAGTAGGCTAAATGTTGTGGTTTTCATAGTTTTAAATTGTAAGTAGCTATAAGTTAATTTTAAGACTGCACTATAGCATTAGGGACACCTGTAATGATAGCTGTAAGGGAGATTATAATAAATTATTCTGACTATCCGAAATCATTAGTATCTTTCTGCATGCCTGATGTTCCAGGTACTGGATCATAACAGGGATGTTTTGGATATCCGCATCTGCGATTGCGGAGCTACCGCATATATTTCGACTTTCGCACTAGCATTTTAATAAATGAGCAGCTCATGCGGATGCAGTTATGGGTCAAAAAGGATGAATATATGTAAAAACATTTAAGTAACAAAATGGAAATTATAATCATTTAATTAAATAATCAATATAGCTCTGAATCGTCACATTTTCTCTTATATCCATATAACACATGACATTTCGAGAGCTATATAGTTTTTCAAATGATGGCGCACAACTCATTATCACGATGCGCCGACCGCTGCTGACCAACCCCAAACCATGCGGGCGGGTGGCGGCGGTGCTACTACTACTACTATTAATAAAAGTTAATTTCATAACTTATATAAGTAACCATAAGTACCTATAATATTTAAAACCTGATAAATTTTATGTTTATCTCGAATAGTAGTCAGAAATAAAGACTATTTTTATTTTATTTTATTTAAGATGACTCATGCGATAGTTTTTATGCACTTTTTTATTCACAAACACAATTTCTTTAGCAATTAAAGTACGCGCTGCAGGTGTACTGTGTATAGTTTTAAATAATAATAATACGTTAATACTTACCTCTGTTAATATTATAGCCCCGGTATCCTTCAACACATTAAAAAAAGAGTATATTTTTTTAAGGTATAACTGGTAAAGGTTAGACTGGAAGCCGACCCCAACATAGTTGGGAAAAGGCTAGGCAGATTGATTGATTTTTTGAAGAGCTATTCATTTTTGCTTAAGCCATTTTAAGCTTATCCACTAATAGCCGGGCAACCTGTATAGTTATTTATTTTATTTCAGCGTACGAGACTCTGCAGCAGCTTTCCTCATTTGTTTCTTAATGCTTCTTCTGCCATCTACTTTGGATATTTTCTTAAACTGCTCCGCAAACAGTATCGGTAACATTTTAATTAAATTATTAATTAGGGCTGCCCATGAATAAACACTACGATCGCTAAGTCTACATCCCACTCTTGCTTACCAAGTACCTACTTGATACATTGACCATCTGTTTATGGTTGTGTGGCGGCATCTATAAAGCCACATGTGAACTACAAATCATGCCTAACGCTATCATGCAAATACATCACGGAAGCAGTTATAAAAAAAAACAGGCAAAACATTTTTTTTTTTTACATTAAATTAAATTTAACAGCAATAACAAAAGTTATCCCCGCGATTGAAAAACAATATACAGAAACTCGACAATAAACGTCGTGCAATAAGTACCTAGCCCCCCAGAGCTAACACCCGTCTGATCGGAAGATCCTCCCTTTTCTATAGAGGATGAGGAACTTTCTCACCCTGGTCCTAATAACATTATCTCGGGATAGGTACAGTCAGGAGCAAAAAAATATATATTACTATGGACAGCTCGACAATATATTGGTAACGGCTAGTTTAGTTAGTTCGCGTGACCATCACAATAAAAAAAAGTTATAATTTTATAATTGCTTAAATACATTTTTCAGTTGCCGATCTACCGAACAAGCCAGTTCCTTCAGTATTAAATTGGGTTTTGATGGATGAAAAGATGCCCTACAGTTTTATGTTCCTCTTAGGTAACACATACATAAAATGTTATTACCACGCTATTGCTTAACGTTTGATTTAAATGCATTTATTTATCACATATGTATAAATAAGACTTTTGTTCATAAGTTCATAACTTTATTTATTAGCCATGCATGCCTAATTTTTCAAAGCAATTTTGAGAATGACTTTAGAAGAATTTATACCAGTATTTAGATTTAAGCAACCTATTCAGTTATAAATAATTTTTCACTTTTTGTATCACAATGCAGTGGATTTCAGTTTATATTAACGTTTTATTCTTACTTTGCATTCCCGCACTAGTGCGGGATAGTGCACCACCATTAAATATAATTATTATACTAGTCAGATAACGTATTTTTTAATCTCAGCAAAGAGCCTTCATGTCTTATTATGCCTAAAAAGTTTTTGGTTCCTGTTTTAATGAGAACTAAACTTCTTAATAATTGATTACAATCTCGTATAATAGACTAATATGCAATTTAACTGGAACTTAATATTTACAAAATTAGTCAAAATGTTAAAATTTTATGATGTGCCTTAAATGCGATTAAATATATTTTAGGAGGTGGATTCGCGCTCTCAGAGGCAGCCAAGAAGGAACATTCAGATCTGAATGGGAAAATTGGGACTTTACTGAGAAATCTCAACATCTTTCCAAATTATTTTATCATCCTGTTAATAATTATCTTCACTGTTTTCATGACAAACTTTGCCTCAAATGTGGCAGTGTGCAATGTTATCACGCCAATAGTGATGCAACTGGTAAGAACTTAATTTTATAAAGGTATGTTTTGTATCGGTACTTAACGTGCGCAATTAGCCGTTCGCAAAGAGGCTCGTGGCTACATAATAACAGCCACACGGGTCGGTCGAAGGTTAAGCTACACTTGCCGCGGTCGATTCGTGGATGGGTGACCACCGATGATTACATATCGAGACCACTCCTTCCTTCGGAAAGCACGTTAAGTCTGATCGCGGCTGTCAATCGTAGATCTTTGACAGTCGTTACGGGTAGTCAGAAGCCCAAAGCCTGACCACTAGTCTTACCCAGTGACTGGATTGTGGACGTCAGATAGGCAGTCGCTCTATGTAAAATACAGGTATTAGTAGATTGGAAGTTGACTCCAACTTAGTTGGGAAAAGGATAGACAGATTGAGCGAGTGCAATTAGTCTTTTAACTGAAACTTGGAAATTTTGCTTTAGGGTCCGGCCGTCGATACTCGTAGAATGCTTTCTTGACACCGTTTCATTCTACCTAACGAATATATGTTTTGAGAATTTGACCCTTATTACAACTAAAAATAGTCCAACTGACAGGTGTCAGGAACGCATTCTCTAGACTGCCGGACTGTAGCCCCGCTCTGAAATCTCAGATAGGTTGAACCTTTAATCACATAACAGAACATCATAATGCTGGGGCCGCGCCTGCGTCTCTCGTGACAAAGCAATGCATACCGAAGCTTGGTATGTTTTACTCGCTAAAAAGATATCGCGCTAATGCGCTATTCACTTTAGTGACTTCATAATTTTAACGAATTATCGTGCAATCCAAGTTGGCTCTCCTTTATTTAGACAGAGCGTCTATGCAGTCCGGAAACAACTGTCGAAATGACCAACGCTAATCCAACCACGCACCATGCTAATTAGCGTGTTAAAACCTTTTGATGTACCGCTACCCGGGCGATAAGTGCTACGCCGCAGTACGCACGCAGGCTAAACTATCGTGACGATAGCCGATAATGGTTGGTCACAAGACATCTGCGTGTATCGTATCACTGTGCGAAGCTTCGTCACGATAGGCGCAGGTGCGGCCACAGCACAATAAAGATATGGCAAGGAAATGTTATGCCCGTTTTCACTAACGTCAAGTTTAGCAACGCCTAATTAGGTAATGTCTAACGTAAGCTGATACTCTGGTGAAACCATTCATTTCTCAGTAGGTAACGCGTAAGCTGCGGAAATCTACTTTTTTGACACTTATTGTCACTGGTTTTTAATGAAAGTTCGATGCCTGATAATTTTGTAAGCAATTTCTTGCTAGTCGATCCACAACAGTTGTCTTAGCATTACGCATCGAGGAATCAGTGTCGTATTTTTAATGATCGCCCTGTATCTTGAGAAATGATTTTTGCGCTTCATTTTTGCATAATATCTACGCATTACATAAATCGCCTTATTAATTAACGTCTCTTATTTTTTTTATTATGGGGCCAAATATGTAGGATCAAACTATATGAAGTTCGAAATAGTAGTAGTTTATTAGAATATCATTGGTAGTTTATGAAACTGTCACATAACAGGGGTTATTAAAACACGAATGTGAGTTTTTTCACCGCATGAAGGTTTTAATAACTAGTTAAGTTAAGTGCAGTTTCTAAAAATATATTCTGTCGGAATACAACTTTTTATGTTTGGCACTTTCATAATGCTAAAAGAGAATGCTCATCAAGTATGAAAAAAAAAACAGAGCGAACAGATACAGGTTATAGTTCAGAATTTTAGTAGTATTTAGTGAAATCATTCTGTAAATATTTCACTATAAGATTCGATGGCTAAATGTGTTATATTGCTATTTGTTTTTCATCAGGGGTGTTTCTTTTTTCTTTAAGATAGGTATCTTCGATTTGGGTATACCCGACTATATAAATACATACTTAAGTATGTATGTATTTATCCCTACTTAAATAAAAGCATACGGGGCCCTAATCTTATGGGAACTATTTCTCATTTTTTTTAAATTTTATTGATTTGACGCAAATGAGTAAATATTGTTGGTATGGTAACGTTAAACCATGCCGCTAATTTCTGGGTAGTTTGGCTCGGATCTGCTTCCACCATCTCTTTCAATTCATTGTTATTCACCTGTGTGGGCCGGTGTCTTCCGCGTGGTTCGTTCTTCAAATCAAAGTTTCCATCACGAAAGCGTTTAAACCAAAATCGCACGGTGCGTTCATTAGCAATCCCCTCTCCAAACGCAACATTGATATTTCAAGCTGTTTCTGCCACGTTAATTCCGCGTCAGAACTCGTATTCAAAAATAACTCGAATTTTCGAAGTATCCATCTTTCTTGTAAAAGCTGAATAAATAAAAAAACAACTGAAAGTCGATAATCAAACACTTCATAGGTACCATTTGAAAAAAGTTTCACTCAAAAATCTCAAACCATGAAGGTTCTATGTCAATTTGAAGTACCTATTACAATAAAACGGTAATTTCATACTTTAACCCCTATTATTACTGAAATTTTGAGCTAAATCCTGTATCTGTTTGCTCTGGGTTTTTTTTGCATTCCCCTTTAGGTAAGTAAAATCTTAATTTTACAGGCTAGAGAAATTAACATACACCCGTTGTGGTACAATATTGCCTCCGGTATTCCAGCTTCGTTTTGTTTCTGCTTACCTGTCGGCACTCCAGGAAATTTAGTTATTCAGAGCGCTGCTAATATACCTACAATGAAAATGGTGAGTAACATCAATGAAACCAAAAAAAGGAACGTTAACGATGCCTACATTTGAAATATATATATACTTATATATTCTGCTCCTATTTGATAAGGGTCACTGCGCATACAGCAAACGCTGTGCAAACTCGGCAGAGGTTGCGGCTGTTCGTGCAGTTTTGCGGGGGCTCGTGGAACTAGAATATTAATAATAGTAATACAGAATTCTCAATTATGAATCATTTGAAAACCGTAGACTGGTCGTTAACACATTTTCAAGTACAATCCAGTATCTAAAACCTACGTCAAATTACAAATTCTATTTAGCTTTATCAAGTCAGAACCTTTTACCCATAATTCCTTTTGAACAATATATCTTTTATCCTTTTTTCTTTCCTTTTTTATTTTCCTTTTTTCTTCTTAAAGACTCTGTGGAAGTTAGAACAAGATAGATACAGTTTTAGTATACAAATAACTGCCAAAAATAAATAATGCCAAGGCGGGGATGTATCCCTCTTCCTCTCGGACCGCCGTAAGTTGCTAACGTGTTCTCAGTATCGTATCTATTTTTAATTAAATTTAAAATCAAGTTTTGGTGAATTAAAATAACCAATAAAAATAGGAGTGCATAAGTATCGAAGAAGTGACAACTGCGAGCACTTGCTAGCGCGTAAAATTCCCCACGCGTGTGCGCCTGGTACTTCGTCTAGTCACCTGCTGCGCTGGCCCCGCCCTGCAGAGACGTCACGTAAGAGCTTCTATTATTCTAATACCTGCGCGTGCGCCCCGCCCTTATTGGAGACGGGACTAGCCACACACCGCTGCTGCGTAACTGGCTGCGAGACTCACACTGACCACGCTCGCTGCTAATTGGTGACCCAATTACGCATGCACTAAGGTGAATCCTCACTAAGTAATCAGCGAAATTACTCCCCCGTCATTTGCGCAGCTCGCGCCGTCATAAACAACAACAAACCATTAGCTGGCCGCTTTTTATTCATATCCATTTACTAGACTACTCAATTAGATATAGAAAATACTATGGATAAGTCTTTGTCGGAAACGGATGTCAGCCTGGTGGGGAAAGGTCTCTCAACACCACCAAACTACGTATTTCAACGTGCAGGGAAGAGATGCAGAGAAGATATGGATGACTCAATCAGTAAACAGCTGGATGATTTCAAAGAGGAAATGAGAAAAATGATGACCTTCTTCTCAGAAAAACATGGCAATGAGACACAGCATATAAACTCAACTCTAAAAGGTTTTCAGCAGTCTAATATTAAAATAGGGAGCTCGATTGTATTCCTAACCGCGCAAAATGATGATCTTACAAAGAAAATCAACGTGCTGGAAAACAAGGCTCTAGAAGACAAAAAGCTCATCACTATTTTGGAGCATAAGATTGAGGATTTGCAAATGGGGGGACGGAAAACGAATTTTGTTGTGAAGAATGTACCAAGAAAAAGTCATGAAACCAAAGAGGACCTCATACAAATGATCGTGTGTCTTTCCCGAAACTTAACCTGTGATATAAATAAATATGATATAAAGGATATCTATAGAGTGCGTGGGAAAAACCATGACCAACAAAACACTCCAATTATTGTGGAGACGGGCTCCACTTTGTTGAGGTCGGAGATTCTGAAGATGGGTAGGGCTTATGATTTAAAAAATCTAACTAAAATAACTAACTAAAATTATGCTGCAAACACTTGGGTTTTAAAACACAAGAAGATAACCCTATCTTTCTGTCGGAGCATTTGACCCCGAAGGGATCGCGTCTACACTTTCTTGCCAGGGACCTAATAAAATCAGGGTCCTACAAGTTCTGTTTGACTGCGTATGGCAAGGTTTATATAAAAAAGGATGAACATGCCCAATCTATAGTCATCACTTGTGAAGAGCAGGTTCATCGACTCTTAGTGAAAGCATGACTTGTGACATATAGTATGTACTTTATGTGCACGCCGATTACCGAATTTGCTGCTAATACTTTTGTTAGTTCCTACCTCAAGCCTGTTTTTTATATGATTAAAATAAAAAAATTTGCATGTTTAATGTAATGGAAAGCGATTTTGTCGTATCTCGAAAAATGACGATTTTTTTTTATTGCATCATTGAAATCAGAAAAAAATACTGCGTCAGATTCGGTCTGATTCAAGTTTTTCTACGATGTTTTTTTTTATGATACGACGTTGAGTTTTTCTAAACTTTTTTAACAAAACATACTTCAAAATGCTGTAAATACCATAAAATCAACTATTTTTAAATGATACATAGATACAACAAAAATGATATAAGTTTTTTTTTTCGCAGTCAAGATACACGGTCCTCGTTTGTATGCTACGAAACACTTACAGCAGTATGTATTTGTCCCAAAATAATGTTCTATTGAGATACAGCAATTTCGCCGCCTGAGTATTTTATGCCAGCTAGAGATACTACAAGTCTATCGCTCGGATTTTGAATGTGCTTTAGACTTACTACGTTTTATTATATCCATTTTATAAAAAATATTATCTATAAATCATTAGAGTTTAAATTTGCACACAATTATAATTACGCTATAGAAGCATACCGCCACTCCCGTGTCTTCCTTGGATACGCCGTTTCCCGATCGTATCGCTGTCGATGCTCGAGCGCGCAAGCGAGAAAGCGAGTACTGTACTGTACTGAGTCTGCGAAATTCGGGTGTGTTTTACGTTTTCAACTGAAGTGAATCCCAGATAAGTCATGGTATTTCAGAATTTGAATTACTTTATGTTAATGATAAACTAATTCTAGTGATTTCGTTTTTGAACACAGGTACCTGATACCAACACAATTGAATAACTAGTAGTTTGCCCTTAACGGAGATGTCGCGACGTTTCGTTTTGTAGTACAGTAATGAGTAAATGGGAGGTAAGCTAATTAGCTTCCTTCACACTTAGTTCTTCTTAGGGTTTTACTACCGCCTAATCTGGCTTATCGCGCCTTCCGAAGCACGGATATAAATAAATAACCAAAGCATTTCTTATCTTATTACATTCGCAAATTGGCGGTTATCTCTAAACCTAACCTAATATAAAACAATTATTTGAATACAATAAATTACCCTACTATGTATTCCTATTATGTCAACAATCGATTCAGACGTAAGATCAGAACTATCTGTCCTGATTTCAAGTCTCACGATATCTCACTTTTGTTTTCGTGTTACTTGACTTTGTTTACATACTTTTTAATGTAACTGCCCCGTTGGTATCGTGGTCGCAAGCGCGTCTGCTGAGCGTGGGGTCCTGGGTTTGATTCCCGGGTCGCGCAAAATGTTATTGAGTTTTTCCATTAGGAATTTCTTAGTAACAGCCCGGAGTTTGGAAGTCAGCTTTGTGATACCCCCGTGGCTCGGAAAGCACGTTAAGCCGTTGGTTCTGTGAATGATCTCTCTCCGGTCTTGTTGGATTGCCGATTCATCGGACTATGAGCGTGAGGGAAGCAGTGCACTCCCTGTACCTGTGTCCGCGTGCACACTTTTGCACTATAATATCTCTCGCGCCGAAGGCTAGTCTCCGTTGAGATTGGCCGCCGTGGCCGAAATACGGTCTGGAGCTTTTTATTTACTTTTTATTGACACAATATGTCATTTTAATTTAATTTTTCAGTTATCGTGAAACTGAATATTTTATGTAAAGATGGCGAAACGTCGATAGTTGTCGAGATGGCGCGTAAAAATCCTGCTCCCTATAGAGTCTCTGTTTTGGAAGGTCAAGACTTTATGGGATTTGAAGACGTTTTGAACAGCACAAGAATAAAAAACTACAGATTTCTAAATTATGTATTGCAACATTCAAAAAGTCAAATACTGACAAAATATTTATTAAATATTCTATGCTACCAGATGCTGAAGCTACAGAGGTCACATTATGTAGTCTAAATGGTTCCGAACCAAAATGTTGCCTATATTCTGCAAAACTGCCAGTATCGTTGCAAAAATACCTACAAAGATTTAAAAAAAACTCGTCGAAATAATACCATAAAAATAATACCCAGAACATACGCCAAAGAATACTTGTCTAAAACGGGACAAAAAGGGCAAGATGCTTTATATGAGTCTGATGAAGTGGATGAAGATCAGTAAAGAATGCAGAAAACTGAAATTCAAATTTTATAGGTGTTTTATAATAATAAGTAATAATGTTTTACTAGCTTTAATAGTTACATTTATTTTGTTATTTTTTTTCAATTGATTGTTTTTTATTGATTTTAAATGTAGGTCTACGAAGCTTGTGCCTAAGTAATGTATAATTATGTTTTTCAAAATAATTTGCATTATATTTGTTTGATATTTCATCCAAAATATCGTTCAGGATATTTCTTATAGTTGAAAATGTCACTCTCAGTAGACTTTATTGCTTTCTAATTTAGAGACTGATTTAAATTTTATTTGAATACGTAATAATTGTCACTAGGTCAAACATTATTTCCTAAATCACATTGCTTAAATAAACAAACAGCATTTTTAATTAAACGTAATATTTTGTTTTATTTGTATTTAATACAAAATTCAAGATGTACTTCTAAAAAGAATATTAGGTACAACGAAATGCGAGGACTTACACATTTAATTCATATTAGATACATCATAATCGTTACCTAAAATTTTAAAGCTATTTCGTTGTGCCTTATGTTACAACTACCAAGATACAGCAATATTGCTGCTTCAAATTGAAATACCAATTGCTGTAACTAATATAAAACGCATCTTAGACTAACTTTAGAATGCTATCATTAGTGCCATCTGATAAATTTCATTATAAGAAATACGTGTACCAAAAATTACCTGTCTAACTCAGCTAGTTTACGAGTTATGAATTTTTGAAATAGTTTTTTGGCTCTGGTGTAAAGTTCAACTTTTCGAGATACTACAAGATTGCTTTCTTGCGTCGACGTGCAGAAAACTATTTGAAGCACTTGTAATGTATAAATAGGCGTTCATATCCCACTTCTGAAATGTTAAAAACTACTTCCATTCTCAAAACTAATAGGTGATTATTGATTATATCTAGAGTAGATAGGATAGGGATGAGAATAAATAAGAGTAGGTAAACACTATCATATTTTATCAAAGGTTTATATTGCAAGAATAAACACTAGATTCAATAATCCACAAATTATATTATCACATATTATGTTCTCCATTCCTTATTACTTTTAATTCTATATAAAGATTTACAATATAAACTAATAAGTTACTTTATTTTCTAGAAGACCTCCAACAATAAGTAGCACCAACTTAAACTTTCCACTGACCCAGTCACTTGGGACGACCTGCTCTCATGAACGTCGGAATCAAAGTGTTCCCGCGGCTAGAGCCGTTATTCTACATCTTTTTTAAATCTTCGGTGTTGCCAGTACAGAGAAACTGTTTTTACCGACCTATTTCAAAATATTATAAATACATGAAACTATAATGTTGCCAATAAAAACTAACAATTAATTATTAAAGAATTAAAAACTAACAATTAAAGAATTAAAACCTAACACTATACTATTGCGGATTAACGAGAACACCTTTGTTAGTTAACATACTGTATACACTGGATGACATATTTTACCATCTCAAAAAAAATTGTGTGTAATGGGCGAACAGAGTAGAAGCCAATGGCATATTTTTTTCAATGGGGAATTTACTAACATAAAGTTACATCTAACGTAAAAGCCTCACGGACTTTTCTGTGTCACTAGTTAAGTTAAAATAATCGTTTTCTGTTCAAATTAGCCAATCAAAACACGGGTAGAATTAAAAGATGATGATCTAAATAATTTTATGTCGTGGTATCGTCGGTGTTGTATCCCGGTATGTCATGGGGTGACTTCAAGGAGCACTTTATAACTAGGTACGATTGCACTGAGACTATCGCTTCTTTTCTTATTCACTTGAACGGCAACAAACCAAAAGAAAACGAGTGTCTAGCTGAAAATGCTGCTACCCTCATGACATCTTTAATGTCAAGGTGTCTTTGGTTCAAGGTGGAATGGCCTTACCATTGAGCAAATCGCCATTGCCACTCTTTTAGGTCATGGCACCAAAAGTGACCCGCGAGTTCAACGATTGTCATTCACTACGGATATCAAGACGCGCAACGAGTTGCAAAGGGAGCTGCAGGCTGTTTCATTCCTGAAAAGGAATGAGGCGAAGAGGATCCACCCGAACGGGCCCTACACTACGCCTAAATGTTTCCGCTGTGGGAAATTAGGACACAAGGTCATGCATTTTCTTACCAAAGGAGATGCAAAGCTACATGAAGACCGAACTAAGACGAAGACATCTAGCAGCGGCCATATCACGAGTAACCAGGCGAATGGGACCACTTGCTTCAGTTGTCGTTCGTTATATTTATGTTAAAGTCGTGTGAGAAGACTCCGACTCCGGTACTGGAGTCGGTCTTCAATCCATCGGTGTATAATCTCATCTCTTTCGGGCCTGAGTAGTCACACTATTCTTCTGTAAGTATTATGCTGTAGTGCCTTTGAAAGTGGTGCATTTTCGGGATTTTGTCGCAAGGTGATGCCATTATTCGCCGACATTTGATCGCGTCTTCCTTTATGCGTGTATGCTTAACTCCAGAGTCTTTTCTTAGGGTTCCTGATAAATGGAGCCTAAAGGTGGCCAGGGCCGCCTCCTTCCGCACGATAAGGTGCAAGCAATGCCTGTAGGGCAGCAGTGGGGGTAATTCTGGCCTTAGCCACCAGACCAGTAAGTCGTATGTGATAATTGGTCGGATGACTGTAGTGTAAACCAGTAGGTGACCATGGGGCTAATCCCCCAGTTCCTGCGAAGCAGTCGCTGGCACTGCCACAGGGATATGCTGGCTTTTGTATTGATGTAGCTGGTGTGTTTTGCCTAGTTCAGCTGTTTTTCCAAAAAGGTGCCCAACTGCTCAGGTATTTGGTTTCAGTTGATAGGCTTAGGGTTGTTCCGAAGAGTCGTGGTAGTTGTAGTGTCGTCAATTTTCTCTTTTTTGTGAAAATAATCAGTTCGGTTTTTGTAGGGTTCACTGAGACTTGCTGCTTGTTGCACCATTCCTCTACTATTTTCAGGGCTTGTCGCTTAGGGTTGAATAGAGTGTTCTCGTGGGTCTCATTTATTATTATGGTTATGTCATCGGCGTAGCCTACGGTGAAGTAACTTATTTCGTTGAGTGTTTGGATGACGCTGTCTACTACCAGGTCCATAGAAGCGACGAGAGGACGCCCCCTTGCGGGCAGCCCTTCGCAATTCGCAGGCCCTCGTAAGTTCATTTACTGTGACTTTTGAGCATGTTGGTGATCCAGCCACTCAGGGTCGAGTCTATGTTGTGTCTGTCGAGGGCCATGTTTATACTGTTGAACATGGTCTTGTGTTGCCAGTGCTGAGCATTTGTGGTCCACTGCGTATTCCATTTTAGAAACCACGCCGTGCGGCGCGGATTCTGTTGATTTTCCTGTGGAGTACGCATGCTGTTGTTTGTGCAGTGGTTTTACCCGGAGTGATCCATCTCGGATGTGCCTATCACAAAGTCTCTTGGGGGTTTGGGGGTCAGTAAAAGGATGTCAAGGCTTATAGGTCCGTAAACCTTGAGTTGTGGTGTAATCAGTTTTGCCAGATTTGGGTATGAAGATGACTTTCACCTCGCGCCATGCAAGAGGTATGTCTCTAAGTGCTATGCAGGCTCGATAGATCTCCACCAGCCATGGTGTCTGATGATCTACCCCCCACTGCAGCAGGGATAGAAGATGCCATCCAGCCCTGCCAACTTGTATTGCTAAAAGGTGTTGATAGCCCACTTTATCTATTATTCTTCTGTTACTATATTTACTTGATCAGTCTTGATCCGTTGGGGTCCATTCTGGTTCAGCCTCCCACGTTCTGTCCTCCAATATTTTACAGTCTGGGAAGTGAGTCTCGAAAAGGACCTTAGGACTGGTTTTATAGCCAGTTACATAGTGTGTATGAGTTATCGGGTTTTTTCAGTGCCCCGAGAGTCCGGGCCTGATCGGTTGATAGGATCCTCCTTAACCTTGCGACCTTATCTATTATTTGTCTGACGCTTGAAAACAGTCACCGCCGCAGCTCAAATAAGTAAATTCCCCACAGAGACAAAGTTCTAACGGGAGTTATCAAATTATTCATAATTGAGTATTCTGTATCTTATTATTCTGGTAACGAAAGCGCACGGAAACATCCGCGAGACTACTTCAGCGCACGCACGCGCATCATCGAACAGCCGCTGCGTCTGCCGAGTTTACGCGGTGGACTTTTCTCGAGCATGCTCGAGTCACTAAGGTGCTCAACCAGTTTTACATCAATTGGACAACTCAACCACATTAAAATTCAACCCCAGGACCGACCCGGAAAACTCAGCTCCGACAACCCGACCCTGACAACTTAACCCCAACAACTCGACCCTTACAACTCGACCCCGATTACTAGACCCCGACAACTCGACCCTGACTACTCGACCTCACCCTTTAAGTTGGTCGTAGTAACTAAGCTAGGGCCTCGCGACCTTAGGTTAGATTAGGTTAGAACTGAGATCAAACGCGCGCAGGCGAGCAAGTGAAGCAAGCGGTCGTGGCAACGGCCGATGAGCACTACACTCAAGTTGGTCTCAGACTTGATTTTCAAGTATTTTCAGGACTTTATTTTTTTTTACCACGATCCTTTGATTTCAACAATCAGAAAAAAAAAATTGTATTTCAAAGTATATAAAAAAGCGTGTTAAAAACCAAGTTAATTCTGTGGTTGTAGGTAACTACATCTCAAAAACAAAATAATTATAAAACTAAACTAGACTTAAATTGCAAAGTCACTTAAAAGCATCATAAAGGTTTCTGGTTTTACTACGGAACCCTAAAAATGGTAAGCCAACCGTTCCTCCTGGTGGTCTTATTGCCAGTCCTCCGTGGAAACTGATGGCGGTATGTTTATATTAGTAGGGGTTTAAAAAACTATTTTTCCCAGTCCCATTTCAGAGCCGATCGGTTGGGGTCGCGTTGTAGGGGTCGATTTGTCCGTTCATTCCCTGTGACACCACCAAGTTTGACACCACCAGTGGTGTCACGGGAAATGACAGGAAATTCCCCGTAAAACCCCTGACGATTAGTTAGTGAAGTCCAGCTAATTAATATGGCGATGTAATACTGAGTTTTTTTCTATCCATCAAGTACCCGTGTTATGTTCTAAAATACAGCAGTGCTATTCTGTAACTATCTCACCGTGAAAACTTAGGTGAAGTGAGCTGTCATTCCAACAGGGTGAGATGACACTGACAGCTCACTCCACGCTCACTTCACATGTTTTCACGGTGAAGTGGTTACGGGAATCGACATGCTGGTCTTATAGAATAACGCTGAAAGGAACCATGGGCTCTATTTTAAAGAATATAAAAGTGACATGAAATATATAATTATATACTCGTATTGACAGATGTATTCACTTAAAAAAAAACTGCCTCTTGATCATATCACAAACTGAATCATGTACTCGTAGGTATGGCAATCATATTCTAAAGTTAGAAGATAACTTAAATATACATTTACCAACATTTACGTAATTTTGTTCTGACCACTGCTGAACCATTTTTAGGGTTCCGTAGTCAACAAGGAACCCTTATAGTTTCGCCATGTCCATCTGTCTGTGTGTCGATCCGCGGCTTGGCTCTTAGTACTAGAAAGCTGTGATGATATGACCAAGGCGTAAAACTAAAAAAAATATTTTTTTCATGATTTTATTTTACTACTTTAAAATAAAATCATGAAAAAAATATTTTTTTGAGTTTTACGCCTTGGACATTACCAGGATATCAGTTGGTTGGTTAAATAAATTTGAGTCAAGCCAAGTCAAAGACGGGACGGACGGTCTGAATCTTTATGATCAAGCCAGGATTAGGCATGAAAATTGCCAAAACTGCCGGGAATGTTTCCAAACTTGCCGGCAACATTGGCAAGAAACGTGTAAATAGAAAACGTATTTTATTTTATATAATTGAATAATAGGGTAAAATTGCGGTTTGCAGGGTGCTAGTTTTTATCCTTACCTACATTATAAAACCGAAAATTTTAGTTTTTGCATTAATTTTCTTATTGATAAACTAAAGAAAAGAAACAGGCTATCCACGATACTTCATTGGTGATGAAACCATAACTATTTTAGAGAAATCATATTTTTTTTCTACTTTCTTTTATCCAACCACACTTGTATGTAAGAAAGTATATACATGTATATGTTTATACATATACTTGTATGTAAAAGAGTCAAACCTTGCAAGACGATTTGATCAGCAACAACAAGTTGACGTTTCTGGCTTCAAAAAAGGAGGTTCTTTATTCGACCCGTATGTATGTATGTTTGTATGTCCGCGTTTTTCTTAAAACCTACTGATCCGATTTTGAAAATTATTTTGAGGGCACGATTTGTCAAGTGGCTAAGCGACTAGTGTGAGGTAACGTACCAACGTAGTATTCAACATTTAAGTTATCGTAAATCAAAATAAGGGTACCTACAAGAGGTAATGTGAACAAAAAAAGTGAAGTATCTGGGTAGTTCTGCATATTTCTTTAATTTTTAGTTGAAGGAGATTTTGATTTAAAAAAATTCACTTAAGTATTTATTTTATTAGGGGTTAAAGTATCAAATTGCCGATTTGTACTGAAAAATTGAAATTCGTTTGTTTTTTAATTTAACTTATTTATTTAATCAAAATAATTACCATTATTATCTATACATTGCTGCCATCTAATGGAATATTATAGGAATAATAAATATATTATATGTATAATAGGAAGGTCATTTATGCCTTAGCAATAGAATTCTCGTGATCTAGATTCGACAAACTGTGTGAAAGCATTTTGTACTGCCTCCTGAGAAGAAAACTTTTTATCACGTAGAAAATTGTCCAAATCACGAAAAAAAAATGGTAGTCCGTTGCAGCAACGTCTGGCGAATACGAAGGGTGACGAATGGTTTCTAATTGCAGTTCCTGTAGAGTTAAAACGGTTTCTCGTGCTGTATGAGGTCTCGCGTTATCGTGGAGATGGTGAAGATCGATTCATGAGTCGGGGCTGTTTCACTGCTAGTTTAGCTATGAGTGTTCAGAGTTTTACTTAGCAAACCCCCCTCTCCAAACGCAACATTGATATTGCTAGCTGTTTCTGCCACGTTAGTTCCGCGTCGGAACTCGTATTAAAAAATAACTCGAATTTTCGAAGTATCCATCTTTATTGTCTAAGCTGAATAAAAAAAACAACTGAAAGTCGATAATCGAATTTTGCACATTTTTTGAAAGAAGAACTTCATAGGTAGGTACTCGTACCATGTGAAAAAGTTTCACTCAAAAATCTCAAACCATGAAGGTTCTATGTCAATTCGAAGTACCTATTACAATAAACCGGCAATTTCATACACAATTTAACCCCTATTATATCCATATTATTATAGTTTTCTGTATTTTCATCTTCCGATTCATCCATAATGTAATCGTCATCTGCTTCAGAATTTTCAATGTTCTCGCTGTCTTTTTATTTCCGTCAACGAGCCCTAAATTTTTTCTTACTATGATCAGTTTTGACAACTTTTCTGGTGTTTAAGTTTTTATCAAATGTCTGTATATTATTTGATTTTTAAATAATTACATTCTTAACGTTAAATTTGGTAGACAGCAGACACAATACATCTAAAACTCACGTACTCTCCTAGACCAATCAAACGACCCTAATCTCGGTAGATTTACGAATATCAGAGCGTAGATCCTATGACCACCTTCTAACTCCATCATCAGGCTGGCACAGTACTATCATAATATTGCGTTCTCACCAGACTGACATAAGTATTTATAATTTCAACACTATCAGACTTCAAGAAATAGATGAAAATCGATGTTAATACAAACAGATGAATTTACTTAAAGTAAAGTCCAAAAAAAATACAAAAGAACACTACACAGTTGTATGATTTAAATTTATTTAATTCGGTATCAATACCCTCTGTATTTGTTTATAAAATTTATAAGTGAAATTCTCAAAAAGCTATGGGTTCAGCTATCACGAAGTTACCAGTGTCTTATTTTAACTTTATCTTCACATATTAGCATTGATAATTATAAATTAAGTATAATTAACAATAAACCATACAGGCTTACTAGTAATACGTATAATTACACCATTACATAAAACCTCATGAGCCCATAAACATTAAAAAATGCATTTGAAAAAACCTATGTAATCTGGCAATTTTGGCAACTTTCCGGCAATATTGACGAATATTGCCGGCAATATTGGAAACTTTCCTAGTAAGTTTCGGAAACATTCGGCAATTTTCATCCCTAGCCAGGATCCGCGACCTCTGAGTTTGACATTTTCACCACGTCACCTGCCTACCGAAGATTGTTGACCTGATATCCATAGCAATGCTTGAAGATACTAAGTGTAATAAGCTCGATACATTCAATTTAAAGCTTTAACTTGTTTATTACAGGTGAAAGCGGGTGTTGGTCCTACAGTTACAACAGTATTAATATCGTTGATAAGTATATCTTTCTGGGCACCCGTAATATGGCCTGATTTGAATAAACAAACGAAGGAGTTGACTTGGATCGAATAAAAAGATGAACCAGCTATTTTTGATTTCATTATCCTTTTAATTTGTAGCTTGTGTTTATTTTGTGTGTGGATTCAAATTCAAATTATGTTTCAAAACTTACACATTTCTTTCCAATGGAAGTATCTAAATATAATAATTTGAGGGTATAATGGGTGGTCGTATGGTGTTGGTACGTGGTGTGTATGTGAGCGGATAGTTGGCTATTATTAGCTGTAGTTGCCATTCATTCATAACGAGTCAAAGGCATATTTATTATTAGTGATTATGTATTTTTATTACTTGCTTTATTTTTGTTGACTACTTTGGGTAATTATTAGTGATTGTATAGACTAGTAATGAGTTTTTTGGAAATTTCTTTACCATGCCGATATTTCAATATATCAGGTTATCTGGAGATCTAGGCCTTGTAGTAAAAATCTAGTAGATACGTCATACAAATAAGGAAACTACCTATACCATCGTTATCGAGCGTGGCCTTGGGAACAAATCTACCGACGAACGGCGTTAGAGTCACAGTATAAATAAGTAACAGTATTATGTCTCAGAAGTGACCTTGAAATAATTACCTACGGTCGTTCGGTACATAAACCTTCCGTGTCCGTGCATAACTGCCGCGCACTCGAGACTGTTGCGTACTGGACATACACTGAGATTTCGAAGCGCGTCGTTTCGGCCGTTTTCTATGAAAAGATAATACTGTTACTTATTTATACTGTGCTAGAGATCTCACACGCACGTCGCGTAAATATAAATTATTGGGATATTTATTATTATTGTCTTTATTTAATTTAAGCCTATTTATTTATTTCCTTTAGGGTGGTCTCAGTTTTAATAACCCTCCATTTTGCTTCACCATAGTCGGATAAAAACAAAGGCTTTTTCTGTCTTATTTCAGTATTCCTTTTATTAAACATCAAATAAATTATGACTAAATAATTAATAAGTACAAGTCAAATAATAAATGTGTTACGCAAAGTATTAGTAAAAGACAAAAATTCTAATAATTTATATTTACGCGATGTCTGTAAATTCAGATAAATACTCGTAACAGCGTTCCGTAAGAGCTAAGAATAAAAAATAAGAATATGAATACCTAACCATTTATTTAGTTATGTTCTTATTTCTGAGATATTGATATATGTCAGCATTTAAAAAAATATGCGTCAAAACGTGATAAAGTCGTGTAGGGTGACCATATTATCGACCTCGTTCAAAGAACCTACAATTATTATGGTAATCAGAATACATAGATCCACACTAAACACTCTGATTTATAAGATTTGGCTTGATACCATAGGTTATCTGCAGTACCATACATAAGATGACAGTCATAAGGGTCTGACTCACAGAACACGAAATCGTCGCTCGCCAGCAGTGACAAGAGGCAGAAGTAAGATATGGCCCGTTCATTCCCCGAGACACCACCAAATTGCCACCGGTGCTATCTACCCTACACTTTATTCTTCCAACCGGTCATACGACATCACGATGCATGTAAAAAATTCGAAATCATTAGCGGAAATAACTCGCGATGGTGAATAGAAATCATCCAAAAACCGAGTGGACGTTCAGAGTCTCAATTAGTGAGAGGCAAGGCTCCCTTTATGCCTGGGAATAAGTTAAGTCCGCAAGTGTAAAAAAAAATAAAAATATCCAAATTCAAATCACAGGCGGGTTGCGAATCATTTGAATTTCTTATTTTTTTATTATTATTCTAGTATTAAAAGTTTACTTCATATGTGAGGTATAATATCGATAGATCAATTTCAATCTAGGCTACTGAAAAAAAAAGACTATGCCATTGGCTTCATCTACTCTGTTCACCCAATACTCATTTTTTTTCGACACAATAAAACATGTCATCTGCTATAAACCCTTAATCTGCTGGCGTTGAAGAATCCAGAAAACTCTCTTAACAAAATGCATAAGGGTCATTTGATAAAACACAACTGCAAAAACATGAAGCGGTCTATTAAGAGCCTTATGTCTCCAAAGTTGCAAAGCTGTTTTAACAGTTTTGCAGTTCTGGGTACATATCGCTTTTATAAGAGATGTGGTTGCAGCCTGATGATGAGCTACCGTACCTGTCTAGCATGCACGAGGATTTCGAAAACACGGGAACATCTGATACGGACAACGGCCGGCTGCCGGCATCAACAGAGGCCGGCCCTTCGGTGGAGTTGCGCTACTGCATACTGTGGCGTAAGGCGGTGTTCCCATGTGTTTCAGTGACGCGTGTGCTTATCCGCGTATTGCGGAAATACGTTCGACGACTAACGATAGGCCATTGCTAGTCGTGAGTGTTTATTTGCCAACTGATAGCTTAGAAAATGTAATGCAGTGCAATGCAATGTAATGTGTTGTATGTTGGTGCTAAAAGGTATTTTTCTCTTTTGTTTTAAAATAGTACAAGTTGGGCACAATAACATCGCTTATAATAATAGAGAGGGTGGCCGCTGATACCTATAATTACAAGATATTAAGTTATCTTAGCTTAGGTATTGGTTGAAACTCTAACATACAATCATACTTACCTTAAGGCCTATTTTGATTTTTATTGTAAACCATCTGTATAATACTTGAAGGTGCAAATAAACAATTTTTATTTTTATTTTTTTTAATGTATGTACTGTGTGTTTAATGCAGATTGTCGTAAGTTGTATCAGTGCCATAACAAGTGATACTGATATCGTGTTTTTATTCTTAGTGACTAGGTACAACGCGCATCCAGGTGTGCGTTTTTACCGTGAATTAATAGATTTCTCGATGGAGCAGGATTGGACTTGTGTTGATACAAGCAGATTGCAACTGTCGTCAGGAACATTCACATTTGTTAGTGAAGCTCACGGGAGCATGCAGGCAGTGGCTCAACCACTGCGTTGTGACTGATTCCGCTGTGTAGACTTATAAAATTGCTGTGACATATATTGTAGTGATCATTGTCATAAAGAGATAATTAATCATTTATAAAGACAAGTGATATTGTGAAAATTTTATGTTCGTGTGCTACTGCCACGTATGAAAGCAGTCGTGGTCGTGGTCAGTCGCACTGCCGCCAGATCTCGTATTACTCCTCAAGCACTGGTATCTGAACCAAGAAACTCAGGTGCGGTGGGTGCGATAGCCGTTGGAGCCATGCCAGCCGGAGTGCGGGGCAATTAAGGCAAGACAGGGGGCCTGTCTTCACCTTCGCTCTTCGGTCTGTATGTTAATGTTCTGATTGAGCTAACCTAACCATTTTGACATGGCATCAACTATCACCAAGTATGTATTTCCATCCATTGGGCCCATAAAATCTAAATGTAGCCTGGTCCGTGGTTTCAAAAGCCAAGTCCAAGGGCATGGCGGAGCGCTGGCGGGTGATTCCGCGAGCTTAGCACAGGTAGTACACGAGCGGCACTCGCGCTCCACTGCCTCGTCGATGCCAGCCCACCACAAATAACTGCAAGCTATTGCTTTCGACTTTGAAATGCCCATATGCACTTCATGTATTAGTTTTAAAACTTTTTCACGACTTTATTCTGGAATTACCCCATATGACAGCCTAATTCCTCATACGATTCCAATTTCCTATTGTAGTAAGGCTGCATACCTACTACGTCACAGCTTTCCGGCCAGCCCTCCTTTATGTATGTCTACACTCGGATTAATATTGGATCCTTTGGAGTTTGTCTTTTAATTTATTTGTAATCTAATAATAGCGCATCTTGTACAAAGTGTAGATACGTTTGTTCAGGAATGACGTCCCTACAGCGACCCGCATTGTTGTCCGGTAACCGCGATAAACCATCCGCACAGTTCTCCTTAGTTTTTATTTAGGTATTCTATATCCTAGTCATTAGCTGACAATATAACCGCCCACCTTTGCATCCTACTCACAGTCATAGTTAGTATACCGATATTTGGCCCAAATATGGAAACCAGTGGTTTATGATCGGTGCGTAACGTAAACCTACGACCATAAAAATATTGGTGGAATTTTTTTACACAGAAAATAATAGCTAAGGCTTTGAGATGTTTTGTGAGTATTTTTTCTCCATGGCAGTGAGCGCACGTGACGCGTAAGCAACCGGGCGCTCGCCCCGTGGGCCTCTCTGAGCCAACACCCCGCCTAACCACCGCGCGCTGGCATCACATGTCACAATAATGGGTTTCCTGAAATCATAATGTGCTAATACCTCACTACTGACTAAGGCACGTTCGAGGAATCATTGTCCCATTTCCATTGATCCCCCTTCCGTAACAACTTATATAATGGTACTAAATAAAAACAAAGATTTTTAATAAACTTGTTTGTGTACCAGAGGAAAAGCAGTCAACTGGTTCTATGATACCGGTGCACAGCATCGCGTCCACCTCCGTGTCCACACGCTCGCATAGCGCGTAGGGTAGTGGACGCGCCGGGATTCGGTCGTGGTCCACCTGCTTAGTTCACTTGGGTGGACCACGCACTTTTTCGTGTCGGTGGATCATCTAAACGATGAGGAAGATGCAAATAAAAAATGTCTATTGGCCATGGTCCACCTAAAATTAATTCCACGGAAATAAAATCCTCTTCCTGATCCTGATCTTGTCATTTTACTACAATTGAAAAATGAACGCCGAAAGAACAAATTAAAATTGAAAAAACAAATTAATACGGAAAAAAACTTTAATTAATAAAATAATGATTTATCATTGAGACATTCAACGTAACTTTTTCAAAGTGAGTCCTACAGAAATGTATTTGTTTAACAATTCTAATTGTACTTCTATTATATCGTCAACATCAGTTATATATTTGGTTTTCCTTTATTGGAAGGTCTGGTGGATTCAATACTCTTCAGTTCAGTTAGAAGGCGCAAAATGGAGGTACTGGTTTTCTTTACTTTTATATTCAGTTTTGAATGGAAAGATTCTGTAACATTATTTGTGCGGTGTCTTTTACCAAACACAGATAATACAGAATGAAATTGTTTTGTCATCCAAAATCCATCCATTTGAAAAAAGGTATCATTTTATCATTATTACTGCCTTCCGATTTTATGTAGTTAACCTTCAGTCAACATTTTCAGCCGGCAAAAGCGGTAAAACTGCTGTCAGTCCTACCAGCCTTGTTTCTTTTTTACCATTAAATTATAAATTTTTGGCCCTTTTCCATATTGCTCTACTCCACTGATAGTAACAACCTGTTAATCTTGTTTGTAGAAAAACTTCCGAATATGCATTTATACCTATCTCCTTTTTCGAATTCACGATGATATTTATCTGGTTTGAAGTTAGTTCAAACCAGATAAATATCATCGTGACTTCGATAAATATCTCAGCTCTCCTTTAATGAGTTCGAAAACAATAGCATATGTATTTTGCTTTTTGTTTCGCAATAATGCATAAATTAATGGTTCTTAAAAGTTTTTACTAATAAAACTGACATGCGCCATACAATAAAACCGTGCCACCTTTTCGATTAATAAAACATCTCAGGATCTAAATGGGTTTCCCACCAAAATCTTTTTCACAATTTTTTTTTCTGTTAGATCCATTACACGAATGTAAAATTAACGGTAAAATCACAGCTCAATCAAAGTAATGTTATCTTACTAAGGATATTGTGCAATTATTGAGAACGAGAACGTTGAAAGTGTATTTGTGTACGGAAATTTTAATTCACACCCAGGTGAGCGTTTTGCTGTTGAGTTACTTAGTTTCTGTAATGAACAAAACTGGTTATGTGCAGATATAGAGAGACTTGGACTGAGTTCTGATACATAATATACATATGTTAGTGATGCTCATAATAACTGTCGTAGATGGTTTGACCACTGTGTGGTCACTAAGGCCGCCTGTCAAACTATAGTAGATGTTAAGATTGTGTATGATGTTTTTTGGTCAGACCACTTACCCATACAGCTGGCATGCAACCTAAAAGTATTGCAGCCAAAAATCGTTAGCACTAAGGCCTCATGTAACAGGGTTAAGTGGGGGATTAGAGAAGCTAGCCAGATAAATAGGTAGCATGAGTTGTGTCATGAGAAGTTGAGAGAAGTTGACTTTCCGGTTGTTTTTCATGAATGTTAATATGTGCCACAACCGGGAGCACAGGCTACATATAGATAGCTTGTATAAAACTGTTATTGACTTTTTAAGTGAGTCAGCAGCGGCGACTTGTTTGTGTCGGACTGAATTGAAGAGGAGGTACGTCACGGGTTGGAACAAACATGTGAAAGAGGCTCATGCGGAGGCTCGACTAAGGTTTGAGTTTTGGATGCAATATGGTAAACCCGGTGTGGGACCCATTTATAACCAAATGCGTGACTCTCGAAAAGCTTTTAAGGTAAAGCTAAAGTGGTGTCAAAATAACCAGCATCAAATTAAAATGGATATTATTGCTTCTCACCACTCGGCGAGGAATTTTGGAAGCTTTTGGAGAGAAACGAAAAAGTTGATTCCTGAGTCGAGTCTCCCTTCGAGTGTGGAGGGAAAAAGTGAGTCGGTCGATATTGCTAACTTATTCCGACAACGTTTCAAAATTGATTCACCGGGTCCAGCAGACCAAACATCGAATATAAGCTGTAATGACCTAAGTGTACGTTTCACTGCCTGGGACGTGTCTTCCGTCATCAAAAACATGTCCAGGGGTAAGTCGCCTGGTCACGATTGTTTAAGTGTTGAGCATCAGCAGAACGCAGGTGTTCATCTCCCAAGGGTTCTTGCCTTACTTTTCAACCTATGTGTCATTCATTCTTATCTGCCGGCTGATCTAGTGAAAACAGTTGTGGTGCCCGTTCCTAAGAATAAAACAGTTGATATGTCTGATGTCAATAATTACAGACCGATATCCTTGGCAACTATTACAGCGTAAGTTTTTGATTGTTTACTTGACCGCCGTCTAGGTAAACAATTAAAAATTTACGACAGACAGTTTGGTTTTAGGGATGGGTTATCAACTGAGACTGCAATCATGACCCTAAAGAGTACAGTGCAATAGGGATGGGTTATCAACTGAGACTGCAATCATGACCCTAAAGAGTACAGTGCAATATTACACTGGGAGGAGGACACCTGTGTATGCATGCTTCCTGGATTTATCCAGTGCTTTCGACATTGTCTCATATAAAATCTTGTGGAAAAAGTTGACTAATGAAGCCAACCTGCCGCCAGAAATAATTAATTTACTTAAGTTCTGGTACGCTAACCAACACAACGCTGTGAGGTGGGCAGGCTTATACTCAGATGTGTACAGGTTAGAGTGCGGGGTGAGGCAGGGGGGTCTGACCTCACCAAAGTTGTTTAACATAAATGTGAATAAGCTGATCGAGGTACGCAGCAGCACTAGCATCGGATGCACGATCGATGGTGTGTCTTTCAACAATATCAGTTATGCTGACGATATGGTACTGCTGAGTCCGTCAATCAGTGCTCTTAGGAAGCTGTTACATATATGTGAGTGCTATGCTGGGGCCCATGGATTAAGGTATAATGCCAAGAAAAGCGAACTGTTAATTTTTATGGCACAAAACAAGACCTATGAAGTGGTACCACCAGTCTCGTTATGTGGTGCCACTCTAAAAAGAGTCAAACAGTTCAAGTACCTTGGTCACTGGGTCACGGAGGATGGCACTGACAACTGTGATATTGAGATCCGGAGCGTAGGGCGTTGGCCGTAAGATGCAACATGCTGGCCCGCAGAATTGCAAACTGCGACAACAATGTCAAGGTAACTCTGTTTAGGGCTTATTGCCAGACCTTTTATACCCGCAGTCTGTGGGCCAGATACACGCAGAAAACGTTTAATGCCTTGCGTGTGCAATACAACAATGCTTTTAGGATACTGCTGTCGCTGCCTCGTTTCTGTAGCGCGTCAGGGATGTTCGCAGCAGCGCGTACAGACGATTTCTTTGCGATCATTCGTAAAAGATCCGCTTCATTACTGCGTGAGATGCGGGGTAGCGACAATGGTCTTCTGAGCATTGTTGCTAGTAAGACTGAAGGCCGCCTTATGGGGCTCCTGTGCGCAGTACATGTACTGTTGCCAGGTGTCTGTGTGAGGTGGCGTAATTAAGATATTGTGTGTTTTTAGTCTGTTATACTAACATAGGTTAAGGAATACTAACATATTTATGGGTTATACCTGAAATAAAGATAAATAAATAAATAAGGAGTATAAATTATTCCTCTATTAACTAAACAAAGTTCAAAAGGAAAGAGATTGCAATATTATTATAAAGGTGGACCACCGGCAAGAAAAAGTGCCCGTGGTCTACCTAGGTGGACTGAGGTGATTCACCGCCAAAAGTGTCCGTGGTCCAACCACGTGAACTAAGCAGGTGGACCATGACCGAATCCCGAATTAAACGTTAGGTTATTAGAGAAGTAGGTAGGTACTAAAAAAATGCTAATAAGAAATATGACTGTCTGGGCTGAAAGCATCAAAACAAAATAGGTTCCTGCTGGGGCATGACAAAAGTTTTGCAGGTGCATTCCTCATAAAATAAAACTAAGGTACCTATTTTGATGACACTAATACAGCGCTAACCAGGACCATATGTGATTGGTCTGAAGACCTTCAAACAGCGGAGGGTACTGCTGGAAAATAATTTAAAATTTCGCTGTAGTCATTAAGGTACTAATTTTTTACATAGATAATTCGGAAGGTACTAGGTAAATACTACGCACGTTAGACTATATTTTTCAATCGGATTAAACGTAGGGTCCTGCTGGGTATACAGACACTCGAACTGCCAGCCATTTACATGTACCGTTTCGGAGAGGGATGTGCCGTTTCCCGCGTTCCGATCTTTACGTGTGGAGGGCGCTAATGTGTGCGAGGTTTTTGGCTCAATCTTTATCAGAAAATAAAACAACATTGTCAGTTTTTAAATACGTACTTATAATAGCAAGTAAACGAAACGCTGCTGGTACTCTATAGCCACACAAATTAAATTAAAACATCTTTCTTAAACATAAAAAATATTTATAATAGCCCAGGTGCATCCCCAGGAGGTACATCAATATCAGGAGGAGCGGTTGTCGTTGTTTTCTTCGCATTTGTAGCAGGCAGTACTGCCACAAAGCCCTCTCCTTTAGGATCCCACAAAAATGGAGCATACCAGATTAAAAAAAGATATAAAATTATGGTGCATATTATAACAGACGGTATGGAATATTTTATCTGTAACAATAATAAATTATAATATTATTACCTAAGTAGTTTTGGTACCTACCTACCTCTATTAAAAATATATAAGACCACAAAGTGAATAAATAATAAATATTAACGGGATGTATCTGTTTTGTGTAACAAAATAAAACACGTTAAATTGTAATTTGTTCAATGAAAAAAAAAATCGAAACAGGGTCTATTTCAAAACCATTTTTAGTTTCATTTCCTCCTTAAAGCACAAAATAATATGAAAATTGCGTGTACCTTAAGGTAATCGTATTTTAGAGAGAATTTAACTGTTGGATTTTAGAGTGTCAAATAAATCTGCCTAGCCTTTTACCAACTATGTAGGGTAGGAGTCGGCTCCCAGTCTTACCAGATGCAGCTGAATACCAGTATTTTACATGGAGCGACTGCCTATCTGACCTCTACAACCCAGTTACTGGGTAACACAATATTATACCCCTGGGTAAGATTGGTTGTCATTCGGGCTTCTGACGACCCGTAACGACTGTCAAAGATCCAAGAGCCGAGACCAACGGCTTAACGTGTTTTCCGAGGCATGGAGGGTCTCGGTATGTTAAGATGGTCACCCATCCACAGAATGACTGTGGCAAGCGTAGCTTAACCTGATCGATCGACCCGTGCGGCTGTTATTACTTAACCACGAAAAATAGTACCTATATAGGGTTTAACCGGCTCGCGCTCGGAGTCGTTATCGAGGATGAACCTGAGTATTTTTTTTTTTAAATTCGCTCTCGTATTATTATTTCACGTAAGGGTGTTTTACATATAAATAATCGTAACTTTATAGAAATTAGTTAAAATGAAAAATGAATCGCCACATCACTCCCTTTTACCGTACTTTGCTTTTAGTGTGAAAAGTTTAAATAAATAAATAATTATTAATCCAGGAATCGAACCCTTCGACCAGACCTGGTAGTTCTGACGGGAGAGTCCGTGAGCTGTTCTTCCTCTTCTTGAACATCTTGGTCAGATGTTGACGTTTCAGCCAATATGTAGGTGGGTTTTAGGCGGTCCACGGAAACTTTAACCTGTTTCCCTTTTACAGGTATTTTAAAGGTTTTGTCGCGTTTAAAACTAAAGTAAAATCAAAGTTATTCACTTCGTTTAAACTACGTTTTTATTTTTATTAATTAATTTTTCTTTTTATTAAGGTTATTTTCTGTTTTGTTAATGTGAGAACTCTGTAGTTTTAGTGGACTGTAGATTTGTTGACCATTATTATTTTGTTCCTGGTACTCGTTGAAACACCTACACTGTCTTACCATACCTAATAACACTGTTATTTGAAAATATTGTAAGAGCCAATTATTTTTAAAAGAGTAACCGTGGAGTTTCTTACCGGCTCTTCTCCATAGGAAACGACCAATTGGAACCGTGCACCTAGCTTCTGATGTTTCCTAAGTGCCCATGTAGGTTTAAGTATTTTGAATTTGAATTTGCATACTATTCTATCAACGACTACTTGAATGATAAGAACAGTTGGTCGCTGTGATTAACTCAAGACAATGTTTATGCTTTTTCTCCAGAATTAGTTTACCTACTGACAGGATATAATTATGAGTTTACATAATTGTTTATTTTTTTATTAGAACTCAATTTATTTTTATTTATTGTTGACATAATCTACGCATTACAATGTTTTTTTAAACGACTTCTAAAAAAGGAGGAGGTTCTCAATTCGGATTTTTGTATATATTTTTTGTTTGTTCGTGCGTATCTTGCCAACCGATTTGAAAAAAATATTTTTTTTGTTGAAAATGGTATAGGTAATTCCCAAATGGCCCCATGAAAGTTTTTGAAAAATCAACAAAAATCTAAAAATGTATCTACATTGTCTAAATTAATATTATGTTAATATGCGGATAATGTAGTGGGCTGCAATATTGTTTATACTTTGTGTTTATTTTCTCTGTTTTAACACATTTTATTGTAGCTGTTTATTGTCCCCGAATAAATAAAATAAAACATTAATTCGATTACCACTAAATTTTTCAATATTTTAACAATGTCCAGTTTCTACTTTTGCCATCATTATCGACATTTTCGTGGGCTTCTCTATAAGTGAAATTTCATCGCATTGACATTATAAACCCTGAAGACGCAGTGACTGCATTTGGAAGGGCTGTGGTAGAGAACCCTATTTACGTGTGCTTCCCACCAGGCAAGATTGGAAGATTCTTCCCTTTGTGTATCTGCCTTATGTGGTACCTACACCTTCTCTGAGCGATACATTATTGTTTTACGACATGCACCCGAACGTAATCGCGGGCACAGCTAGTAATAAATAAAGAATTATATTTCTGAACTTTCCTGTGCAACTTAATCCAACATAGGCTTGGGAGTTTCGTTAATTATAATCGACACTACTGGTAGTGCAGTCAAAAAATCAAAACAGAAAAAAAAAGTCAAAAAAACAAAAACTTGATAGCTAAGTAGGTAATACAATTTCGGCCTTCTCTTACCACCCCGCCAGGTGGTAAGAGAAGGCCGAAATTGTATTTTAATGATAAACGCATTTTTGCGTCATTTCCCCCCGACCCTTGCTCGCAGAAGCGCCAGCCCGCGTTATGCTGAGAAATGTAGATTTAAATTCCCCGATTAATAATAATGAATTATCTTTGATCCAGCCTGTCCCAACTTGCTGTCCTACCCCCAGCGACGCCCTAAGCCGAGGTCCGTACTCCACAGGGGGTGCCCTTAGCGAGCGCTCGCCTAGTTTTAATTAGAATAGTTTTGCCCCTGGCTGGAGGCTTTGAGTTTAGTAGCTTAAGGCAGCCGCAGGATTGTCCGGTTAAGTAGTCATCACCACAGAGGTGAGTTACGAGACTAGGGCGTCTCGTAACTCACCTCTTTTGTTTTGTGTTAAAAAAAAAAAAAATTGCGTCGTTAACTTTACACAGCCATTATATCTCACGAACTACTAGAGACGATGACGATGATTAGTTATTTGTGCATATAAATTCAATGACAAAGTTGGCCTATAATATAAAAAAAGTATTTCAAAACATATTTACTATTTTCGAGGTTCTTAGTTTTCCAGTGTGATGGCAGTAGTAAGCCGGTGTATATTGATAAGGTAAGCAGAATCCAAAATTACATGCTATCCCCACACCTAATGCCGCTTGATAAACTGATGCTGGCCAAGGATCAGCGCCATCAACTGACTGCAATAAGAAAAAAAAAAAAACGCTGATTATATTAAAATATTAAGACACTATAATTTTAAAAAATAATTACCAAAATATATGGCGCAAGGGTGCCTTTATTTTCTTGGTGGCCGGCCATTCATGACAAAAAATTAGATACACTTATAATCGTAATTATTACTCATAAAAATCTGTGCGGTCTGAGTAATATCAGTTTATACATGGCAAGCAAAGTGGCCAAAGGACCATGACCTAAATTTTAGAGGAAATTAAAAAGTTAAGTACACACGCCAAAGGAGTTAAATAACCAGTCACGCACACTATATCGCTACTGTACGTACAGGTTCACAATGACAGCCACGCACACATCGTATTCGTAGAGTGAGTGCGCTAACGTCTTCTAAATGATAGCATAACATGATTTCACGACATAAGGCAGTTACTCTCGTGGCGCAGCAGGTAAGCATTCAACCTACCGAAACAAATGAATTGAGTTCAAGCAATTACAAAATCTCAAAAATAATATTAGTATTAGTATTGTAGTTAATATACTAACGGAATAAAACTATATTCTGACCGGTTTGAGAAACTATCACATTTTCTCGCCTACTTAAAATTATTTGCCAGTTTAGAAGTTAACTACCCGCTTTACAAAAATATATTCCTGTCTTTAATTGTGAACTTATGTATGAGTCAGTCTTCTATAGCAACTACACCGATACTAGCCAGCTTTTGCACTTTTACGAAGTTTGTGATTGTGATAAATTGATTAACATAGACTATGCATCATTTAATAATATTCCAAAAGCTCAGATTATTGTGTTGCATGAACAAAACGTTTCTATTAGCGAAAATGCAAGGCGCCTAATGATATTGGTGTGTAAAATTATTATTAAAAATCCTCTAGTAGGAATAGTTCGGTTGCTAGTCCGGTTGACCGAACTACTGAAACTTAAATATGTACCCCTTTAGTTCGGCAAATAAACTAGGCATGTAATGTAAACAAACTATAATAATCTTAATTTTATTTTTAACACGTAAAAAGAGCGACTTTGTGTATCAATATTACCTGTACCTATAGCAACAGTTCGGCAAATAAACTATATATTAATAATCATAAGTACATACTTTTTAAATTTTAAAATGTACACGTAAAAAGAGCGACTGTTGCTATAGGTACAGGTATTGATACACAAAGTCGTTATTTTGCAGGTTGCGCGTGCAGGGTCCTGCCGGGCCCTGCCACCGCGCCGCTAGCACTCACTCTACGAATGCGATGTATGCGTTTCTGTCATTGTGAGCAGTACGTAATGAATCTTAACAGTAGTGATATAGTTTTGTAGTATGCGTGACTGGTTACTTAACTCCTTTGACGTGTGTACATAATTATGCATATAATTATTGTCCTTAAAGCCGTAACTATTAATATCATAATTGTACTAGTAATAGATAATGATTAATGACGTCATGCTCCCCGGCGAATCCACCTTTACATTAACAAGAAAAGTTACATAAAAAAGTCTATGGAATGTCTATAATTTCGACGATTTTTTTTATTTAAAGTGGTCGCGCGGATTATGTTTCCCGGCGAAACCACCATGATATACCTATTGCATTCACATATCCATGATTTATCTATTACAAGCAAATTATATAGTATCAAATAATTCTATAAAAATTCTATATTGAACTATTACTCCCAAATCCTCAATATATGTTAAATTTGTATAAGAGCTCACGACACCATAATCTTTCGTAGAAATGGTCATGAGCGCTCGAAGTAACAAAAGTTTTCCGTAAATGAATAAGAGGTTGTTTTAGTTCAGGCGTTTCTACGTAAATAGACTATTTCACCGAGTTAAATAAGAAATATTAAAACATTGAAACACAGGTATATGGATCGTAAGAAATTACCCACTGTAATAAATGTCACATATATTTTTAATTTCAAACACACCTTACCTGCTGTCTCCGATTTTGTAAATGTAAATACTGCAAGGCATTTTTATGATGTCCTTTGCCCAGGAATTAGTGATAATTTGTTACTCTAAACACCTCTTTTCGTGAATTTGTTGCAAAAAAAAAAAAAAAAACTATGACCAAAAATAGTTGGCCGCTAGAACCGCCACGTGCCGTAGTCGTCGCCTGTGATTACACACAAACTAAATAATGCAGATATGCGAATGATGCATCAAAAGAAAAGTCTTAATTTGTTGTATTTGTTGCAAAAAAAACGTCAAAACGTAAATAAACAAAAAGGTGTGCAATATTTAGTTTCCATTTTCCATTTTCATAATGGAAAACACATTTTTGCACTGAATCGTGATTATTGGAATGTTCGATAGTCATATATTGTTTTTTTAGGGCGAATGCTTATATAAAATACAGTTGAAGGCATCATATAGCATACTTTTTAAAATTCAGTCACAAATCGATTAAAATGTATTTATTCAAAATCAACACAAAGGCAAAAAACTCAGTCAACAAGATAAATACAAAATCTTTATAAACTAACATAACATTTATAAATTAACTGACACGAATTTATGACACAGTATGTAGACATATTTACTTTTAATTCTTTTGTACTTGTTTAAATTTTAAAATAATTGTTGAATATGGCTTATATTTTGAAATAATATGTATAAAATATTTTACAAATGCTTAGTACTTGAAAACCTGTACAAATTGTAATTGACCGACTGTTGATGTCGGATAGTCTTTTATAAATACGAGTATGTCGTTCGCGCGGTAAACTCTAATTGCGCGATGCAGGATTTGTGTGACGTCATGTCTTTGATGCGTAGTTCGTATGTGGCGGTGTAACCGCTACATCAGTCCCCTCCGGAGACCGGAGGTCGATAGTGGGCTGAGTATATTGCGATGCTTCACAGTACCAGTGGAGGTTCCAGTGAGTCGGAACCGGATGCCGCATAGTTCGTGGTGAGTCGGAACTTTCTGCGGTGATTCCCCAGTGAGTCGGTACAAAATGTTTTTGTCTTTGACATTCAACATATTCGAGAGAAGAAGTAGGTACGAGCAGAAAATATGAGCTACACCAGGAATCACCAATTAGTTTCACTAGGGGTCCATAAAAAAAAATTAGGGGGCGTTTGGATGACGATTACCATATTTCAATGGAATTGCCTTTGATTTGAAAGTTACCTCAATATAAAAAATACTGATGAAACACTACTAAAAATATCGTAACATCTATAGCACCAAAACTTAAAGATCATACATACTACCGCATCACTAAAGCATAGACAATTTCGAGAGGCCATTGCTGTTTACATCTTTAGCAAATTTTGAAGCCTTAGGCGCTTAACGACTATTTCGAAGAGAAAGTATGACGCACGGTTTTTTTTCGTATATTTAAATTCGATTAAGGATTTGGGGGAATTGTTCAATATAGAATTGTTATAGAATTATTTGATACTATATATCATGGTGGTTTCGCCGGGATGGATACTCCGCAGTAAAAGTTTAAGCCGAAACTAGAGAGATAGACTTTTTTAATAGGAATAGAATTTTATAGAAATTCTATAGACTTTTTAATGTAATTTATACTTATTAAAGCAAAGGTAGTTTCGCCAGGGAGCATGACGAGATTAATGCAACGTTTGTAACTTTGTAGTCAATAAAACTAAAGTTAAGAAAATTCATTTATTTACAAAATATTTAATAGCAAAGATTGAGTAATTTAATCCTAATTTAATTGTAACAGAAATTTGATGGAAAGAAAAAAAACCCTATTAAAAGAAGGTTTTCAATGAATACAATATAACTCCTCCCTTGGCTCGCACATATGCGGAGAATCCTCTAGGTCATGCTGAGGATCAAGTTATCCAGCATTTCTTGCGGTAACCTGTCCCATTCTTGAATAGCGGCACTATCTGGGGAGTTGGCTGATGGGTCCAAACAGCTTGTTTAAGAGCATCCCACGCGTGCTCTATTGGATTTATGTCAGGCGAGCCGGCAGGCCAGTCTGACCTTGTGATGTCGTATTCTCGGAGAGCAGCATTGACTCGTTGAGTATTGAGAGAGAGAATTGGTGCCTATCGTTTACTCGGAATGGTTTGACAATTCGATCTATAGAGACTGTTTTTTACCTATCTGCCGTCATGGAGCCTCGATACGGGATCAAAGGCGTTCTAGCTCCAATCATAATTCCACCCCATAAGGATACCGATTTCCTGCCTTGCTGAACGGTTCCAGTGGCAGTTCTTTGCCTTTCAGAGTCAACAGGTCTTCTCCAGACACGCACACGTCGGTTATCTAGATGAATACTGATTCGCGATTCGTCAAAGAAGAGACCCATCTTCTTCATTTTGCCGGAGCCTAGCCCACTGCAATCTCCGTAGCTGACGTTGCTGTGAATTCAGAGGTGCTCGCTAAGAACTATGTGCTCGTAGTGCAGCCTGGTGTGTAAGCAATTTTGGATGGTCTGACTGCTAACTTCAAGTCCAGAGGCCCGCACTTCAGCTTTTACTATAGTGACGTTGATTGTTGCGTCACGGGCTGCCAGCAATCTGATATAGCGCTTCTGAGCAGCAGTCGGAACAGTTGGGCAATCACTGCGGGGTCGGTCAGCTAAATAATCCATGCCGTGGTACCTCTGCAACGTGACCACGACACAGGATTAGAATACAGCAACTCTGCGTGCAATTTTTCTCGTGGAATATCCTTCTTCCCTCAAAGTTACAATTCTTGCTCGTAAAACTGGCATTTAATCAACAACAACTAATACTTTCCTCGAAAAAATATTATAAATCCGTTAAATTTGACTAAGTCAGATTTCTGAAGCGTAAACTTGGATTGAATTTCTTTTTCATGAAAAAATAATTGAATTTGTTTTATTTTAAGTATCCTAATTCTATATTTTTAAGTAAAGAATTTAAAAACAAGTAGAAATTATAATATAGTCTACCGTAACAAAAAAGATTTTGATTTTTCAAACTGATCGCAAGCTTTTTTTTATGCGTGTCACGTACGCCTCTTCTAAAGAATTCCGTTATAATTTTATAAATAGAAAATCGATCTTTTTCTTTTTATATGTTTTAACATTTAATAGTACAGTAATTATACATTTTTATCTTTTCTAAAATAATCTTTTTAAAAGTATCGATTTTTCAGAACATCGGATTTTATTCGGTCAAAAAACGGCTTAAAATGGTCACAACACTACGCCAATGAACCCAAAGACATGACATTGTAATAACATCCTGTCGGAATATTAATCATCGATTAATTCATGTTTTTGAGTGCATTTTTCTAATATAATACGAACGAGACTCATTGTTATTAGTGTATGGATAACATAGTAATTAATTACGTCGCGAGATTACTGTTATAACTTTACGTAATTTGGTCTTTATGAGCGTTCATACAAAAATTTGGCAATGTCGCAAATAGCTGTCAAATATTTCGCTGTTTTGATTAATTTGGCAATATTACTGTATGGTATGAAGTATCGCTAATTAGTGAACTAGTGCAATTATTATAACACTGATTTTGATATTGTAAATGTTTTAGGTGCAAAAAAAGGCATTTGGAAAGTTGTCAAATATTCGGTGTTACAATATTAATTATTGCATTTCTTTATCAATGGTTAGGCTAGTTAGCCATATTTCTTATTACTATACAGTATTATTGCCAAATTAATCGAAACAGCGAAATATTCGACAGCAATTTGCAACGTTGCCCACTTTCTGAATAAAACCAGTTGGTCACATAGGTACTTTTACTTTGTACTGGGTGTTGTACTGTTGTTTCTGCCTAACCCCTTGTAAAAATGACGTTAGTTTATGTATGTATAAGTGTCAAAAAGTTATATTACTATGAGCAGCACATAGGGAAGCCACATTGAGCACGCTGCCATTGGAGTGATCACGTTGGTTAGTATTGACGCTACAACAACAACCATTAATAACCCAACATTCCAGGTTTGTCCAGTAATAATTTTACCAGAATTTGCGGATAGCTCATGATCCAGATGAGCGAGTGTAGAAGCTTGAATAATTGCAAAAGCACTGCCTGAAAAATAAAAATATTGTGTCATCATCAAGCCAGCGAAATTACGCAATAAAAATATCGTCAAAAAGTACTACTCTGTAAAAACTTCGTCTTTTTACATAGTAAATTAAAAAAAATACAATTATATGCGTCGACGTGCGAGCCTCCTCATTTTGTTTTTGTTGGTTAAAATAACTTTGTGTTATTTTTTATTTCCTCGTAGGTAAGTGTGTTAAAAAAGTAGTTTCATACTCGTGTGCATTTTTCATTGCAATCTCGGCTCCATTGCAAACCCGCCTTTGGTCTGCGCTGCAATCTCGCCTTGAGTGCAATGACAAAATTTTCACACTGGCATTTCGACGTGTAAAAAGTTTTTTTACTGAACTGCTTACAGAAATAAATTTCAGAAAAGTAGAAGGAGCTGATTTTTTTTTAAGTTTATTCCCCTTCCTTTCTATGACGTCACTGAAAACTCCCATAAAATTCTGGGTGCCCCAGCTAGCCAGATTTTAAGTACACTTACCACTACGTTCTATTCGTATAGGAGAATTGCACTTGACTATAAAAGATAAGATTTATGGATAAGTATAGAAAATATATAATTACCATATACAAACAGATAACCATAGTTTATGTTTTTATCAATATACCGATACCATAGAATGGCCGATTCTGGTTTATGAGGTGGCAAATCATTTTTTTCTGAAACAAAAACATGTCATGTTACCTATATTCATTATTTTGTTTGCTGTACCTACTTTCACAGCCAAAAAATGTAAGTGCCTTTTCATACATCCCAGTTGCCGGGCAGCCGGTGCCCTCACGCCCCTGGCCGCCGCAGGAGACGCCCGGGGCGTCGGGAATCGCAGGCCTATTCCCGGCCACCATAGGCGCGGGCTTGCGGACGATGGATAAAAGCATCCGAAGGAACACGGGTGGGTTTTAGTCAGTAAGAGTAACATGAGAGCGGGAGAAGTCATTTGATGATTTAGCAATCCAAAAAAAAAAACGGCAGGTACCTTAACCGTTTTTGCTACAAGAAAATGGTCTTAGAAGATTATTCTTAACTGTTTTGAGATCATTTTCATCTGCATTCACAGATTTTAAAAAAAATCGTACAGTCAGCAAGAAAATGGGCAGTTTTCGAAAAAAAAACTTTTTTGATGCCAATCAATTCTGTTTCATATAAGGATCAAAAAACTCAACAGGATGGACCTACTGAGGTTTGAGTTCTAGAAAAGACAGAAATCGCAAAAAATCTTTTCCTTTCAAATACATTTTCTAGATAATGAGACTTACTTACTTTTTTAAACTTACTTTTTTAAGTCACTAGCTATACTAGCGTGACTAGCTGGAAAATTTTGTAGTGTTTTGAATTTGTGAGGTGGTGCATACAGGATGTTCCACGAAATGGCGGGATGACATAATTCAAAGATCGAAGAAAGACATAATTCAAAGATCGAAGAAAGACATAATTCAAAGATCATCATTTAAAGATCGTTGTGTATCTTTCTACGCAAATCAATTACAGCGTTGTCGCTATACAAATAAATCTTTCTACTACTGCCACCATTTAAATAAGGTGTAATTCATTCCTGGCCGCCACCTTGTTTTTTTTATCGCCAATCGCCGAATATAAGATTGTATTTATATCAAGTTCATTTTCACGGTATAACATAGGAACATATTTCAACGGAATTGCTTTTTAACATCGATAGCACTAAAATTTAAAGATCATACTACCGCATCATTAAACCATATACAATTTCGAGCGGCCATTGGTATTTAAATCTTTGACATTTTTTAAATGGCGGCCTTAGGTAGTATGTAATGAAAGAATGAACATGAGTGACGGTTTCTATTTTCTAAAAGTTTGGCAACACTCGAAGAAAAAAAAACCTGTTTGAAAATATTGACATTAGATAAGTTTGATAATGTCGTGAGTTTGTTTGGGTGGGAAATCATCAAATGTCTTCTCCCGCTCTGGGTGGAGCGGGAAGGCTTGTCAGACTCTTACTGACTAAAACGCACCCGTGTTCCTTCTATTGCCTGTGCAATGCCAGGGGGCCACGGTATTCCTTGCGGACTTTCCCGCAACCCCGGCAGGCAATGGTCCCATCGGACCCCTTCACTCGCTTAAAATATTATTTTATATTTTATTCCTGAAGTTGCTTGGCACGCCACCTATTTTCAGTTTTTAGATGTTTAAAGGTATCAAAGCAAATGTCAGTGCATTTTAAAGTTAGTTCCGTGTAGAATAAAGAGCCAAAACATGTAAAAAAAATGATAATGTGAGTACCATGTAGACGTTTATAATTTTAATATGATGTGTGTTGGACTTGAATGAGTAAGGTAGTTCAGAGTATATGATGCACACTCAAATGGTTGAGTGGGATGGTGCTTATCCACGCGTCATGTTCATTTCATCGAATCTGATGTTGGCAAAGAAATATTAATGAATGACAAAATATCTTGGTGTTTCATATTATTTTCCCTATCCCTGAAATATTGTAAATATGTAATTTTATTAAACAGTTTTGGATTATGATATTGGGGTAACGACTTTATGATTCATTTGGGGATTAGTATCTATTTTGAGGTTAAATAATTATATTCGGAATTAAAATAGATATTTTAGAGCAAGGATAGTAATTATTTAATTTACGTGACTGAAATATTCCCCTCACTTCCTTGCAGCAGATTTTTTTTTGGGATGAAGGATATACCAGAATTTATCCCCTAAGTTTTTGGAGCGGTACAACATTACCGCTACAAAATGACAATGTTTTTTTACTGTTGAGGGTAATCTAGCAATCGTAATCTTTTTCGAGGAACTTACGGGTTACTCTGTATTAGTCTATAAATATTAATGCTAACTTACTTTTAGCGCCAAAGATTTTCAGAAATCCATAGCCTTTAGGTATAATATGTAACATTATAACAAATATAGCTGCAACAGTCGCATCTTTACATCTGCAACAAAGGAAAATAGTTATCTCCAAGTAAAATGTATTCGCCAAAAAGCAAAACATTTAAAACCTCGACGTATAAAGAGGGGGGGGGGAGGAGTTATAAGTCTGACGGCTATTATTGGGTCGTGTCTGTGGCATCCGTCGTAGTTCCCAAACGTGGCCCGATTTTAATGCGGTTTTTTAGGAGCCTGCTTTCTTAGATATGCTTCATGAAAATCTGTTCAGCAACTTTTAAAATAATTTTCAACACTACAATTATGTGGTAGCTTTGAACTGATGCTGCATCCATGAAAGTTTGCAGAATAACCAACTCCTTAAAATCTTGCAACAGACGTGTTTGGGATCATTCAATTTAATCTCAATGAGTAGTTGACTTGGAGATGGTGAACAAGTAAATATAGCCTGAGGATGGAGCAGGAAGGAGGTTACAGGTCATCGGCCTTATAAAACGTAAACCAACCGAGTTTGAACCCATTGAATTGGCGTAGATGAGCACCTAGTTGGTAGATAGACGGTGAAAAAGAACTAATGATATAATAATGTTCATTTCCGAAAACCAACAAAATACTTTTAAATCAATTCTCTCAAAATTTACAAAAATTTTGATGTGCCTTGTTACCCTACGACCGCAATTACTAAGTTATTACCCTGGTATCATTTTCTCCTTTTCATCTCTGGTATAAAGAGCCCATCCTGGCAACAAATAGCTCCAGCGAAACAGTACACTGATCAAATAAAGTAACGCAGAAATTCCGGTAAGCTGCAACAAACAAATTTTTATTCCTTAAATGTTATGAGATGAACACCTATAATTCTATCCCGCCTGAAACACAGAATTACCTAGTTCAGGCACGTAAGTTTTAGGAATATATTTTACATTATAAGCAAAACAGTACAAATTTTTATGCCTTGTAATTTTTTGAATAAATATTATATATTATTATTAATTTGTGTATAATACCTTTCCTAATTATGATAATTATTTTTAATCCAATTGTTGAATGTATAAGCTGACTCGCGTTCCCATTGAGGGACCACATTTGAATTTTGAGCTTTTGAATGCATCAGCTTTTAGTAAAAGTTCTCGAACAATTGTAAATTCAGCCTCTAGTTTGTAAAAGTAGCCACTCAAAAGATACAATCAATTATAGGTGGTCCCTCAGTCGTGACTTACAGGCATCCATATTTCAAAATCTAGTTAAAATTTATAACTGCTATAAATGACTACTCTTAGTAAAAGATTTGTAAAACTAATTAAGTGAATATCAACCCTTCCTTTTCACAGAATAGAAAGAACTAGCATGCGGAAGATGGTCCCTCAACCGATCACCATAAGGTTCACCCTGAGTGGAGACCACAATGGAATTTGAAATTTACTAGGGTCTAGCGTTAGTAAAAGTACTTGAACGATTGTGAATTCAACTTCTAGTTTGTAAAAGAAGCTATTCAAAAGTTACAATCGATTTAAGGTGGTCCCTCAATTGAAATGTTCACTAAAAGAAAAATCAATTTACGTAGCATTCGGAAGTTAAATTAACGAATGCTACAGTCTATCCTTTAGTATTTTTTTTTTTTACTAACGATTACTTTACTAAACAGTATCAAAATATTTACCGTTTTATTTCAAATAATAATCGAATTCCTGGGAAGAAATACTAACAAGAGGTGACCACACAGTAGAATTTCAAGTGGCTGTTTGTTGATACAAATTTTTAATAATAATAAAATATGCGTCGACTTGACCAACCTTTTGATTTTCGTCGGTTAAAAAGTTTTTCATCATCTGGAAAATACGTGAATACAAGAATAAAACCCGAGACATCGTTATTTACAGTTGCGATTGTAATGTATCTACCGTTTTCGAAGAAGTTATCAATGGTATACAGGGTGTCCAAGAACCTGGCGTCCAACTGGATTCCCACGATGCCCCAAGTTCTAACAGTACTCAGAAAAATATTTTAAAAAATCCACCCCATGTACTTACAGAATTATACTGATTTCAAAAAAAAAGGGGAAATGAGCACCCTGTGACATACTTTTGAATGCTGTGACTGCTAATGCTGATAATTTCGATATTTCTTGGAGGTTTTGTAATCTAGGGTATTGCTGTGTCTAAATAGAATGTAAAAATAAAGTACTTATTGTACCATTTTAAAATAAAATATTATTTTAACTAAAGGTGATATGGAAAACTATTGAATTTCGCAACTTTGACCGACTGTAGTGTAAAAAAAATGTACCAAAATAGTATGGCAAGTGACGTCAAATTTTGACGCGTTTATATCTCTTTTTAAAAAGGTATAATACTTACACATTAATTTGAAGAAAAAAAAATTTGATAATATTTTTACTCAACAACCCAATTTTTACGAAGTGCCTACCTACTAACGGTAACTGTCGGACCCTTTCTTATCTTAGAAACTGTTATGTTACTACTATTATTTACTTCGGTTCCAAGAGTGAGCAAGAAGGAAATACACACAGGTAGATGGGTTCCCAGTAGAATAAAAGCAAAGAATGTTAGTTTAAAGATATTTTATTACAATAAATGTTCAAAATGTTGACCACCCGCGGCAATACAAGCTCTCACTCTCCTTAAAAAGGACCGCTTTATGTTTCGCGAGTAACTTTTTTGACGTATCACCTGCACTGCTTGTGTTATCTTCTCACGAAGGTCAGCGATGTCATTAATGGGCTTCGCATAAACGAGCTCCTTCATAGTTCCCCAGAAAAAAAATTCCAGCGGATTTAAGTCAGGTGAGCGGGCTGGCCACGGGATTGTTCCTGATCGCCCAATCCACCTGTTCGGGTATTGCTCGTCCAAAAACTCTCTAACGGATACGCGAAAATGTGCTGGACAGCCGTCGTGTTGGAACCACATATCTGGTGGGGTCTCTTCTAGTAAGTTTGGCAAATCATTTTGAAGAAAATTTAAATATGATTCGCCAGTCAAATTCTCGGGCATCTCAAATGGACCAATAATATTCCCACAGAGAATACCGGTCCACATGTTCACTTTGAACCGGTACTGGGATCTATCTTCTCGCATCAAGTGCGGATTTTCCACATGCCACTCGTGCAAGTTGTGTAGGTTCATGTAGCCATCCTTCTTAAATGTTGATTCATCTGACCACAAAATTTTGTCGATAAAGTTTTCGTCTTCTCGATGTTTTTGCAGGATTGTTTCACAAAACGCGACTCGGCTCGGATAGTCTCGAGGTAAAAGACTTTGCACTCGCTGTACGTGGTACGGATGATATTCTTCTTTTTGGAGAATACTGTGTGCTGTGCTCTTCGGTATCCCCGTATCAGCTTCTATTCCTCGCACAGAGATGCTTGGATTTGCCGACACCGCCTCTAAAACTTCATCGCGTATGAAGTCATTTACGGGTCGTCCTTCACCAGCTACTTGATTGGGGAACCGCCCGTCACATAGTGATCTGTGCACATTAATGAAAACTCGATGGTCGGGATATCGCGTAGCCCTCGGATACCTTTCTCTGTAAAGTCTCGCTGCAGCTCGTCCATTACCTCTACATTCTCCATAAATGTAGTGCATATTTGCGTATTCTTGCGGAGTGTAGGTCGCCATGGTAGCACACACAAAACACAAACTGTCCAAACACAGGCAAAGGTCGTCGTAAAGAGTTCGTTTCAAAGTCCAGAGCACAAAGAGTAATCGAGTCCAATAAACAAAGCTTTAAATCGTAGTACGTGATCAATGGTAACAATAAGAGAGAGGTGCGTAGTAACGGCAGGAGGCAGTGACGCGTACTGACCGTACTGTTATCCTAAATAGCACGATCCCAGATAGCGTCACTATCTATCTCACTCGCACCTCTAACCTTTTTCTCCCTCACTCTTACCTGAATAATGGGGTACCATAAAGAAGAACCAGCAAATCGCAAAGATAGTTTCTGTCTTGCTCCCTCCTGTTGTAATAACGAATCACTATGGTGAGATGCATGCACATACCGTCCCTTACGGTCTAACCTGTTTTTTGAGAGGCCTGTTGTTATTTTTATGAGCATACAATAGTAATTCTTTAGAGGTTAGATTCAATTCGTCGTAAATTTTTCTTTCTAAGAATTCTGTAAGACATCGTAAAAATTGGGTTGTTGAGTAAAAATATTATCAAAAATTTTTTTTTTCAAATTAATGTGTAAGTATTATACCTTTTTAAAAAGAGGAATAAACGCGTCAAAATTTGACGTCACTTGCCATACTATTTTGGTACATTTTTTTTACACTACAGTCGGTCAAAGTTGCGAAATTCAATAGTTTTCCATATCACCTTTAGTTAAAATAATATTTTATTTTAAAATGGTACAATAAGTACATTATTTTTACATTCTATTTAGACACAGCAATACCCTAGATTACAAAACCTCCAAGAAATATCGAAATTATCAGCATTAGCAGTCACAGCATTCAAAAGTATGTCACAGGGTGCTCATTTCCCCTTTTTTTTTTAAATCAGTATAATTCTGTAAGTACATGGGGTGGATTTTTTAAAATATTTTTCTGAGTACTGTTAGAACTTGGGGCATCGTGGGAATCCAGTTGGACGCCAGGTTCTTGGACACCCTGTATAAGCTCATAGATTTTATGTCTTTCGACTTAAACGACACACTTAAAGAACGGATTAGCGAAATACCTCGAACGATCAAAGTCAAACAAAATTTCTACAAATTAGTTGGGGCTATTGATTTTATTCCCGGACTTAGCGCCACTAACCTCGGCCATTACAGATGGACACTACTTCTTTAATGAGACCATACGTTCTTACGACGACTTACGCTTTAAATTTGATGAAAGTCCTCCAAACGAACAAATTTTTGAAAGATTTTGTTCGTTTTTTAAATTATCTTTATTTTCTTTTCTTTGTGTTTTTATTTAGCTAAGTGATGTCAAATATTAATAAAAATAATATCAACAAACAGTCACTAGTTTTTACTTATTGAAAAAATCCTGCTGTGTGGTCACCTCTATCTTAGTATTTCTTCCCAGGAATTCGATTATTATTTGAAATAAAACGGTAAATATTTTGATACTGTTTAGTAAAGTAATCGTTAGTAAAAAAAAAAAAATCCTAAAGGATAGACTGTAGCATTCGTCAATTTAACTTCCGAATGCTACGTAAATTGATTTTTCTTTTAGTGAACGTTTCAATTGAGGGACCACCTTAAATCGATTGTAACTTTTGAATAGCTTCTTTTACAAACTAGAAGTTGAATTCACAATCGTTCAAGTACTTTTACTAACGCTAGACCCTAGTAAATTTCAAATTCCATTGTGGTCTCCACTCAGGGTGAACCTTATGGTGATCGGTTGAGGGACCATCTTCCGCATGCTAGTTCTTTCTATTCTATGAAAAGGAAGGGTTCTTTTTTACATTCACTTAATTAGTTTTACAAATCTTTTACTAAGAGTAGTCATTTATAGCAGTTATAAATTTTAACTAGATTTTGAGATATGGATGCCTGTAAGTCACGACTGAGGGACCACCTATAACCGATTGTATCTTTTGAGTGGCTACTTTTACAAACTAGAGGCTGAATTTACAATTGTTCGAGAACTTTTACTAAAAGCTAATGCATTCAAAAGCTCAAAATTCAAATGTGGTCCCCATGGGAACGCGAGTTATAAGCTGTTGGGGTTCTTTAATGTAAAACCAATTATTAAACTTGTATACCTTACCATTTCATGTAGACTCATTTGGGGTGGTACGAGCGCATTCTCTTTCGCAATAATCTTCTTAAATTCTGCGGTTTGAGCTGCAGACATTGTCAAGGAACCCCCCCTTTTGAAGAGAAGAATATATTTTGTAAAATTAATGCCCATTTTTCACCTTCACTAAGCGAAGTGCACTGTTGGATTTTGACTCTCAGCGTTGAAAATCCAAGAGTGTACACTTTTATTTAAGGATTTTTTTAAGTGTCACCTAGTTTTCGGTGGAAAAAATAGGGTCAGTTAGGGTCAACGCCGAGACGTGACGGGAAGCGACGCTGCGGGTATATTTTAAAATAGTGATACAAAATATAACTTTATTTACTACTCAAAAAGTTTGAAAATGCCTCGCGGCGTAGCGTAACGCATCACGAAGCAGCGAGGCGTGGGGCTGCCAGCGACTTCACGATGTGCCTCGCGACGTGCGCAACCACTGGTCTCTTCAAGCTTCGTCGCGTCGCGTCACGTCTCGGTGTGACCTGACCCTTAGGCCCGAAGCATAACTAGACAATAGTGCTTTGCGTGTTAACTGACGTTTTTTTAAGATGAAAGAATTCAATGGTGCGTTACTGTATACCCAGCAGGACCCTACGATTAATCCGATTAAAAGCTCTAACGTGCGTAGTATTTAGTACCTTCCAAATTATCGATGTAAAAAATTAGTACCTTAATGACTACAGTGAAATCTTAAATTATTTTCCAGCAGGTCTTCAGACCAATCACATATGGTCCCGTTTAGCGGTGTATTAGTACCATCAAAATATCTTAGTTTTATTTTAAAGTAATTATTATTTTATGAGGAATGTACCTGCAAAACTTTTGTCATGCCAGCAGGACCCTATTTTGTTTTGATCTTTCAGCCCAGACAGTCATATTTATTATTAGCATTTTTTATTACTTCTCTTAGAACCTGATGTTTAATTCAAATACGAGTAGTTTGTATTTTAGCAGACAATTTGTTTTAAAACTTTTAGCACTTTTAACCCAAGAGGTATCGAAGTAATTATTTAAGTATTGAAATTAATGATTTTGATTTGATTTGGTTTATTATTATTACTAATGTAGGCAGTGTAGGCGGCATGGCTAGTTTTCACTGGCAAATCACAAACACCGTCGAGTTTTTAGAAAAGTTTATTAGCAGTCTAGAGCACTGATAACTGATTTTTATTAAATGATGTACATACAAATAAAATAAAAACATCTAACTAGACCGGTTTAAATGAATAAAACTGTCTTTAGTTAACGCCACCATACCTACTGAAAGCTGTGAAAGCTCATACATCGGTCAAACTAAACGATCGTTTGCTGAAAAAGTGCTAAAAGCTCAAAGAGGGGGACTTATCGCCGCAATAGTGGCGTGCCCAGCACTGGGTAGCGACAATCGCACTCTCCATGACGCCATGAGATCCCGCCAGAGCTCTACCCGCTGTGCTGCGATTTTTCGCGGCATCGGAGTCAAGCCCCGGCGTTTCGACTCCTCGCGCCAGTCCCAAATGTGCGCGAGGATTTTTGCCTGCAGATCCCATGGCGGCAATCCGGCAAGGAGGCTCGCTGCCTCACTGGAGACCGTGCGGTATCCCCGGACCAGCCGGGTGGCCATGACCCTCTGGGAAGTGTTCAACCGGCAGGCTGGCCACTGGCAGCCCCCCTAGGTTGGGCAGGAGCCGCTTCAAGGCAGTCCCGGCCCGCTCCAGTCTGGGAGCCAAACGTTGGAAATGCTCCACGAAGTTCCACTGGCTGTTGAGGACGAGTGCTAGGAACTTCATAGTCGACTCGACGCCGATGTAAACCCCTCCTACCGTTATTTGGGATTCCGACGGTGGCGCGTTCCGAGGACCATGAAAACACATGGCCTCGGACTTGAAAACACATGGTGCAGGGCCACATCGAGTCCTGACTGCCGGATTCTGTCTACGATTGTCGCAACCCCGTGTATCGCTAGATCGGCTGCCACCTGGTGCAACCTCCCCTGCGCCAGGACCAACGTGTCGTCAGCGTAACAAACGACGCTGACGCCGCGCCGCTGGGAAGGTCAGCGCGCAGCACCCAGTCGTATCCGATGCCCCACAGAGGCGGCCCCAGGACTGATCCCTGTGGGACATCGCACGACATCTCTCGCCCGCCGGTTCCATTCTCCCTGGTGACCGGGATAGATGACGGCCCTGTCCGTCAGATAGGATACTAATCATCGCCTGAGACGGTATTTTACAGTCTGTATTTTTTGGTTAATTTGAAATATCGGGGACAACGGGTTGTACGTTGTGCCAACCCAGGGTGACTTCCAACGCGTTAGAGGGCGATCCCGCAACCGGCTAGCTTTCACTGTTACCGAGATACTGACTTTGCCATTGCCATCACCTGGAGGTGATCATTAGTATTATATGGTAAATTTATGACTGAACATATTTAGGACATTTTGGATTTAAGAAAGGCAGAATGCTTGCCAATTTTGGATTTAAGGAAGGCTTGCCTTTTATTTGTTTAAAGATTCTTTAAGATTAGATAAGATTTATTAAGTTTAATAAGCGGTTGTAATGTAGGGTTAAGGGTTAAATCACATTTACACGTACTAATCACCATTTTCCCGTACTTATGGCATTCTGACACTCAGAAGTACATTTATTTATGTATTGACTGGTGGAAAATAGCATAAAAAATTAATTAGAGCGAGACGTGCATTCTTAATATCGCGACAATCTAAGAAGCCCGATTTGACGTTTCTCATTATACATGCCGCGATAACTTTGTATGAACGTCTTCGTAAGAAATCGAAAAATCAAATTCATAATCCTAATTAATTACTACGAGTTTATTATCCATAAACTATATCAACGAGTATCATTCGTAAGCACCAATTTTCATTTTATATTGAAAATATACACTAATATTAATCGTTGAAAAATATTCCGACCGGGACGTCATAGTCATTACAATGTCTTATCTTTTTTTTTCGTTACCGTGTCGTGATGTTTTGAAAAATCGATACTTTTACAAACATTGCATTTAGAAAAGAGAGAAACGTATAATTACTTTATTATTAAATGTTAAAACATAAAAACAAAATCTGTACGCATACAGTTTTAGCTTTATTTTGATATTTAGGTCATTATAGGAAACGGTTCGGATCAGTGGACTCCGGTTTACCTGACCCAACCACATTTAATTACCGCTAATTTTGTTTTCGTGTTTTTTTGTGGAGACCGCGATTCGGCAAAATTAAGGTAGGACGCCCTCCGGCTAGGTGGAGTGACGATACAAGCAGGCTGGCAGGTATAGCTTGTCCTCTTAGAAATGACGCGCCCCACTACCGCATTATCATGTGCGTAAATGCGGTAGTGGGGTGCGTCATTTCAGAGTGGAAAAGCTTTAGCAGCTGAATGAGAGTTTCCAATATTAAATGGCGTGCCCTATGACCAGCAGTGAACTGCTGTAGACTGATGATGATGACGTATAATAAAACGATACGCCTCGAGAATCAATTTCGAGAAATTGAAATTGTAAATAAATTGTCGATTACAAACTAAGTATGATAAATGTCTCGAGAATCTGTTTTTAAAGCATCCGATTTTTTTACCGTAGTGTTGTGATCGTTTCATACCTTATTTTGACCCAACAAAATTGATGTTTAAATCAATACCAAATATTCTTTGGAATTTACTATTAACAATAAATTGCATTGTTCAGAATTAATAATAGAAGGTTCTGTGACTGTTGGCCACTTTCTAGAGATTTTGCGGCATTGAAAAATATCAACCTACGATTCAAATTTTGATTATGGTGATTAGCGGATAACAGAATTATTTTGGAACGGACATTTCGATTAGGATTAAAGTTGATATTTTTTAATACTGGTCTAGTGCAACAGAAATATTTTCATATTGTAAATTTTTGGAGGTGGTTTAAGTAGCATTGTTCTAAAATAATCTAGATAGAAATTATAATTTAAGTATATTTACGTTATGTATCTGCAATGATTTATGTACCTATCGTGTTTTCAGCGACATTAAGGGCTTCTTCACACGTACCTCAACGACACCACGTGGCCGGGCGTATATTTCGCATTGAAAATGAATCGGACTATTTACACGTACCACATTTTGCAGTCGTTATCGACCATGTGTATGATACACATCGCTACCACAACGCAACCACCAGCGAAACCACCAGCGACACTGTGAACTAGTGGCCGACCACATCGCAAACACAACGTTGCGTCGACGCAACGATAGTGAGTCAACACGTGTTTCCGCTATGAAAACCACCGGAGTCGAACTGTGTCTGCACACCACGTAACCGCATCGCAACTACTGGCTACAACGCAACCACATCAACATTTTGTCGGTACCACAACGCAACTACAAAAAGCTGCAGCGACACTATTCACACGTAACCACTGCTTGACAGCATTTTGTCGTTGCGACGCGCGACGTGGTGTGGTTGTGGTACGTGTGAAGAAGCTCTAAAATCATTTTAAATGGTTAAAAAAATGATTTTGGATTTCAATGGTTTTATTTAATCTTTAATTGTACGATAAAGTTCTGTAACTCTTTGGAAAATTTTGTTCCCGATAATATGTAACCCTATTACGTACTATTAGGTTACAGTGTAAATTGATGGGAAATATGGCATTGATTTACAGATAGTGCAATCCACGACGACGCGCCCGACTCCGCAATTACTGTACTGTAAGCTGTACTTTAGTACGGAGCGGAACGGAGTGGGGCGCGTCGTCTTGAATTGCACTATCTATACAGTCTTATTTTTCCCAATGGGTAACAGTGTAACACAAAATGGTGTAACTCAACGGGCAAAGGATTTATTTATTTACCTGACCCAACTCACACTTAATTACTCTTAATTTTATCCCGCGAGTCCGCAAATCGGCAAACGAGAATCAGTTTCAAGCAATGTAGATAAATTGTCGATTACAAACGAGAATCGATTTTTATAGTACCTAACCGATTTTTTTTTCCATCGCTACACAGTATTTTGAAAGTTGTCAAATAGTGTTTCTTAGATTGTCGCGAGATTACTTACCAAAAATCGCTAGTGAGGTCAGCCGTAGCCTAGCGGGACCCTTGACCCTAACGGCTAGTTTCTTCATTACAAGTAACAGCCAAAGTAACGCCAAAAAGTCAAAGTAACGTTTAAAGGACATTGTTCGGCGTCCATACATCGTTCGCCTAAGAACCAACAGACACGTTTATTTAGTTTCTGTGTTCTAATTAACGCATATATTCGATTGAAATTAAATTAAATTCACGGACACTTCTGAGAATTGTATAAAATCAAAAACACTTTCGGATTTTGGGGTTATAATTAGGTTAATAGAAACATATAAACTTAGCGTTTATTTGTGAAAATACATTGGATTTACATTTACATTGGAACGAGTCCGAACCATTATTTCTCTACACTAATTTATTTGTAGATAAGACCCTCAGATTAAATAATAGGCAGATAGAGCGCGTAGAACACGAGAGTGAAGCCACCAAAGCAAATACAAATTTAAAAGCGAATACAATCTCGCGTCAGTACTACTTACTAGTTTACTAGCTACGCGTCGTACTGCTTTCTAGTGGTTTATTATTTTATGTCAAATCATGCCGTCTTGTGTCTTTAAACACTGTAAAAGTTGTTCCCAAAAACAAAGAAAAGAAGATGGAATATCTTTCCACAGGTAACTATTGTTTATTTTATTGTTTTGTTATTTATGTTCCCTATAATATTTTCGACTCACTCTGAACGAAAAATATTGACAGTTCTTGGTCTGTGTTGCCACTTTACATCGAAATAGGTCTCCTTGAATAAGGGGAAATGTGCACTGTGTGTAGAAAGATCGATGAATTTATACATGGATAAGCAGAAATAATTTTGTATAATCTACCTATACTAATATTATAAAGGTGAAGAGTTTGTTTGTTTGTTTGGTTGAACGCGCTAATCTCAGGAACTACTGGTTCGAATTGAAAAAATATTTTTTGTGTTGGATAGTCCATTTATCGAGGAAGGCTATATAACATCATGCTACGACCCTTAGGGGCTGAGCAGTGGGTGACACCGCGGGGAACAGCTAGTATATTATATATCTTTGTTTGATAATCCTGTTATTTATTTTAACCAACCAAAAGGTGCAAAATTTTCAATTTTGAGGTTTTTATCGGCCGTTAAATATTGTTAAACTACAATTATTTGAATTATGTATTTGCAGATTGCCGACGGATCTAGTTTTACGCGATGAATGGGTCACTATTATTCGTCAAAGCAGGCAGGATAATGATTGGATGCCTTCAAAATTTTGTGTTGTATGCTCATTGCATTTTAATGAGGATGATGTATACTTTAACGAAAAAGGTAGTCGGTTGATTAAAAAAACATCAAGACCGACAAAAAATGTATGGGCGTTGCCACCATCACCGGAAAAATCAAGTGTTACTGAGACTTTACTGAGCACAATTACTTTACAGGACCAAGCTGGTCCTTCAAACTTACTTGAAGTTAGTCAACTACCCGGGAAATCCATTAGGGATAATTCTGTAGTACCTGAAGTTAGAGATTCAGACCTGGATTCCATATTTGATACACCTACAAAAAGCAAATTAAGAAAAGATTTAAGAAAACATAAGTTGTTACGAGTTGCTACTAAACAGTTAAAAACATTACAACAAAAACATCGACGACTACAAAAAAAAAATGATTCACTAAAGAATATTTTAAAGGATTTAAAAGATAAAAATTATATAAATTGCGACACTCATAGCTTGTTAAGTGAGAATATTATAGCAACTGAACTTTTTCATAACTTACATATGCGAAGCTCTGGTAAAAAAAAAAAAAAATATTCCCCGGCCATCAGAAAATTTTGCTTATCGTTAAATTTTTATTCTCCAAAGGGCTATGACTACGTCAGAAAAGCCTTCAATAGTTGCCTGCCTCATCCTAAAACGTTGGCAAAATGGTGCACCCACATTAAAAGCGAACCTGGATTTACCCAAGAAGCTTTCACAGCGTTGCAAAAAATGGCAGAAGTTTCTGCACATAAACTAATTTGCGCACTTATGTTCGACGAAATGGCGTTGCACCAGCAGAAGCTGTGGGATGGCAAACGTTATATAGGAGTTGTTGATATGGGCGGTGCACTAACAGAGTCTACAGCTTTGGCATCTCAAGCATTTGTATTTATGTTAGTAGGAATAAACCAGCGATTCAAGATACCTTTGGGATACTTTTTGACAAACAATTTGACCGGAGAACAGAAATCTAATTTAGTTAAACTTTGTCTCATGAAATGTCACGAAGCTGGAGTCAAAGTTGTATCACTAACATTCGATGGGCATGCTACAAATTTCACTACTATGGAGCTACTTGGTTGTAATATAACTGACACTGCAAATATAAAAACTACATTTAAGCACCCCCCAGATGCTAGCGAAGTTGCATGCTTTTTAGATCCCAGTCATGTTATAAAATTACTTCGGAATCAGCTAGAAGCAAAAAAAGAATTTTTAAATAAAAATGAAGAAATTGTGGACTGGAAATTTTTAGCTACACTAAACCTTGCAGGAAGATGAGGGTCTACATTTGGCAAATAAGCTTTCAAGAAAACACATTTCCTTCAGAAATAAAATTATGAAGTTAAAGCTTGCTACGCAGACGCTAAGCCGGAGTGTTGCTAAAGCACTGCAGTTTTGTAGAACTGATCTAAATCTTCCAGATTTTGAAAAATCGCAACCCACTGAAGAGTTTGTTCAATTAATGAACGACATGTTCGATATTTTTAACTCACGAAGTATGACCCATTTCGATTACAGAAAACCTATATATAAAGGAAATAAAACTGAAATTTTTGCACCGCTGGACCGGATTCAGGATTACATACAAAATTTGCAAATAAAAAGTGTCACCAAAAGAAAAGTTACTAAAGATCGTCGACCAACTTACGTTATAACGCGATTTTATAAAAGAGTTGTGGAAACAAGATGCAAACCTGGTTTTATTGGAACGTTGATAAATATATCAAGTTTAAAGTCACTTTATGAACGTCAGATAGAAAAAGAAAAGTCTTTAGTGTTTTTACCCACCTACAAACTTAGCCAGGATCATCTTGAAATATTTTTCGGCTGCGTCAGGATGCATGGACTCATAATGATAATCCAAACGTAAAACAATTTAAGGCCATATATCGAAAATTATTAACGCATTTAGAAATGAGAACTATAGAAACTGGAAATTGCATTCCTCTGGAGAATATTGCAATATTAACGTGTACTTCCGCTACACAAATTATCAATTTAACTACTTCATCGTACCGACAAGAAGACACCGACGACTCTGAAAATGTTTCATTTGGTTTTTTAAAAGATTTGCCCACGGATGTTAACAATTTAGCTCAGTATTTAGATGTGCCAGTTTTCAATGATATGAAAAAAAATATTGTCGGATATATTGCTGGGTGTGTCATACGGTATGTCAGAAAAGAAATCAAATGTGAACATTGCTTGACTCATTTGGTGTCAGATTTTCACAAGTTAATTGGAGGAGGTTTAATTTTTCCTTCCGTAGACACTTATAAAGTTTGTGCAGCGGCTGAAATTGTCATACGAAAAATTTTAAAAGAAAATGTTTTAATAAAAACTAAAAGTGATTATAGGCACGTAACATCTCAGATTTTAAAGAGTTTTATTGGTAAACTAAAATTTTTTATGAATCTGGAGGATTATCATCAATGTTAATTTAATAAAAAATTTGATTGAAAAGTATTTAATGGTAAGATTGCACTATATAGCAAAATTAAAAACAAATGCTCGATGTTCAGACGCTAAACGGCAATATTATAAGAAATTGGTGCAGAACATGTAAGTATTCTATTAAATATGTTGAAATTGTTTATGTTTTTTTAATTATAATATACATAAATATGTTAATAGACAAATATCCATTAAATGTTAGTCATTACTAATTATGCATATTTTACTTTAATTCCACCTTTATTTATTTAATAATTATTATTTTCTGTTCAAATACTATTTATGTATCTACAATCTATTTATGTATGTATTATAGCAAAAGTACATTTCCAATTTTAAACATTAGTATAATAATTAATTGATAACAGTAATTGAAAAAAATGTGGGAGTTTTTACCAATGCCTGGCAACTTTACACACGCACAGATGCACGTGTCCCTACAATGCCGCTCCTAGCTGTCACGCACACAAATATTAAGTGGCTTCACTCTCGTGTTCTACGCGCTCTATCTGCCTATTATTTAATCTGAGATAAGACCAATAAAAAATGTACTCTGAGTGATGACACTGTCATTACTAGCAAATGTCAAAGTGTCATCTGTCAATTCATCAACTGTCAGTCGATGTTGCTCGTTTCACACAGCGCTTTCAGCCGCTTTATTTTGTTGGTAAATAAAAACCTTATTCATAGATCAAGCGCTGAGTGAGCCTATTCAAAACGTCAAATTGAAACAAAAAATAATGGCGCTGGGGAAAAATGTTTTCGAAATTATGTACTGTCCGTTTTATAGTAATAATTTTAATGTAAATTATAAAATAAACTAGTAATTATAGTAAAGGTTTCATACGTGTTGATTCATAGGCCATTTTTTACAATGTCCTTTGTTTCTTCACAATTTTAGCTGTTGCTTTTGCTGTTACTTTTGCCTCTAACTTTTACTGCTCATTAAGCTGAAGTAAAAGCTAAAGTAATTGTCATTTTGTCAGAGTTGTACTATGTAGGTTAGTCTTATTGGACACCTGTTTGAGTTGTTAGCTGACATACATCACTGTACATTAATATAATAAGTAATAACCTAGATTTTATTTTATTAATAAACTATTAAAATGGTATCAATACCTATCGTCTATTTTTAAGTTCAAGTTCATCAGACAATGAACTTATTGAGTGTTATTTGACGCATTAGGCTTAAGAGATTTAATATTCGCAAGGATTATTCTTTATAAGACGAGGACAATTTTCTGTTCCGATACAGAATGTCAAAGGAAGCAGTTACAGACCTCAGTTTATTGTTGCAAGACAAACACTGACGTCAACCCATTTAAAGTAAGTTTAAGCTTGAGTTTATATTTTACCAGTAGGTACAGATAGTGCAATCCACGACGACGCCCCCACTCCGCGATTACTGTACTGTAAGCTCGTCGTGGATTGCACTATCTATAGGTACCTATGTGACGGCATCTACATCGCCACATGCGAACTACGCATCAAAGACCTGAGGGGACATAAAATCCTGACATCACACAAATCCTGCATCGCGCAATTAGAGTTTACCGCGCGAACGACATATAAGACTATCCGACATCAATCATTGGGCAATCGGCCCGCCAGACACAACACCCGTCTGGTCGGAGGATCCTCCCTTTTCTATGGTGGATGAGTGAACTTTACACCCTGTTCCTTATGCTCCTAAACTAACACTCGAAGTATAGTCTCAAATAGGAATACTTACGTGGCTATGTAGAAGCACATTTATTTCTCTATATTTAGTAAGTAACGGCAAATCCTAACCTAAAAAGTAACATTCATATTTTTTGAAATTCGTAGCGTTTAAACCGTAAAATTACTATTAGACATTATTTTCTAAACTTACAGGTAGTCTTTCTACTATACCTCATAACTATACATAAACGTTCATTATCAGGTTTTTAAATGTATGGGAAGTGGGCATTGTTCTTTGTGAATGTCAGATTCACGAGTGTTCAGAAATGGTAGAAATGTATCTAAGAATGTACCTACCCAACTACTTCCAAATTGTACCACTTGTTAAAAACACCCGCCATTCTGATGTCAGCTTGGCAGGTGTATTTTTGAGTAGCCATTGAGGAATTAGATATAAAACATGCATGGATATTTACTACCTAATTAGTACCTCTCTAAGCATACCTTATCTCATCGGAAATCGTCAGAAATTTAAAAATTCATCAACAGCCATTCCTTTATACAGGCTGTTACAGAATGATTTTTATTTGACACAAGTAGAGGAAACCGGGGACTATAGTGATACTTCAGGTGGTTCACCAATCACAGCTCACTTAACCTAAGTTTTTTTGGTGATTTTTTTTTTACAGAATAGACCGCGGCTGGTCTCGTTTTTTTCGTCTCGGTTTTTTCTTGTGCTCATATTATTTCAATAATATGGTATTTAGGCATTGGACGTCATCACGTATTTATTCCCCCTGCATTTTACTTACAACACATAATTGTTAATTAAGAATAAATGAAAACCACTTCTACCAGTGACAAGACGCCATAGCGTGTATTCAGTGGTCATTATAGAAAATAAGGTTTAATATATATTAAGCTAGAGCAATAAATGGCTTATACGTTCTTAAGCCTAAATACCATAATACGGAAACTATATGGGTACAGCTCCCGATTGTTCTTCTAACAATCATACAAGTACTTAACTATAGTGCTGAATTATTGCGTTTCTGCTGATTCGTCTTGGCGGTGTCTCTAAACATCGCCAACGAATTTAATACCCTGCCCTGGAGTTGCATCAGGGAGGCACTCCGGTATCACCGGATGCCGGATACCTATCTCTGTCATGTGGTCGAGGCCTATTTGACGGACAGGGCCGTCATCTACCCCGGTCACCAGGGAGAATGGAACCGGTGAGAGACGTCGTGCGGTGTCCCACAGGGATCGGTCCTGGGGCTGCATCTGTGGGACATCGGACACGACTGGGTGCTGCGCGCTGACCTCCCCAGCGGCGTCAGCGTCGTTTGTTACGCTGACGACACGTGAGTGTGAAAAGTTTAAATAAATAAATAAATAATGCACAGGCAACACGGGTGGAGTCTGACACTCCTTCCGAAGAAGTCATAAAAAAAAGTGGGGCCCTTTCTTGTTTTACAATTTACGTCACCAAAATTGACTAACATTTAGTATAGGCAACCAGAAGGTTGATTAATAAATGTTATGCTAGAGAGTTTTATTTTGCTGCTGTCTGCGGCTGACCCACACATTTCGCTCTAATTTATTGATAATACATTAATCTGGACCTAAATGAATCTGTCCATTTTTCAAGGGTCCTGATAGACGAACATGCATGATTTACCCAACCTCACGATACTAATATGGTCATGTTTAATTAATATTATTATTTTACTTACCCGGAAACAAGATGCATGTGGTACAATATATTACAAAAAAACATGACAATAGCTACAGGAAACGCAAACGCCGAATATTGTAGGTAGTTAAATATATCTGGGTACTCGTAGGTTGGCTTTGCTAACCTGCGAATAATAAAAAAGTGATAAATCAAAAATGACGGAATGCCCTTTAAAATAAAAACCTTTTAAACTTGGATTTTGAACACGAAACACAGTCATAATTTCAGGTGTCAAATGAAGTGTTTCTAAGATAGCTGCAGTGCTATTCTGTAACCATCTCACCGTGACAAGTTAGGTGAAGTGAGCTGTCAGTCCCTAGCAGCAGGTGAAATGACAGCTCACTGTAAGCTCACATCACCTAAGTTTTCACCGTGAGATTATACAGAATATACCGGCTGCTCTCCGCACGGTTTCATCTATCGTGAAGTAGCAAAACTAAATACAGGGTTTCATGTTTTTATTAACGTCTAAAATTTCTAAAATTACTCCCAAATTAAAAAAAAAAAACAAGTAAATTGCGTCCAAAATAAGGTACAAGGTTTACTTTTGACCTGCTTATTGTAATCTACTACGTGCGTAAGGATTCAGGGCCAAAACCGTGAATCGAAAAACGAATGTTATCGTGATTTAGTAGCAAATGTAAAAAAAAATGATTCAAAAACGTTTATACTCAATCCTTACTAAAAACAATAACGTGGTAAATGGTGTGATACTCTCTCACCACGCCACAGTGAACGATTAAAAAAACTCTCGCATTGCCACTCCTTTGATTTGCGCAGACCCTTTTTTTTTCAATCAATCGCAATGTATGAAAAGGCACTTAGACCCTAACTGCCTTTTCATACGTCCCGATTGCCGGATAGCCAGTGCCGGGTACCCGGCGGCTAAGTGTATGGGCACGTACGTTATCTTACGCCGCGGTAGGTGTGATAGATAACGTACACACTTAGCCACCAGGTATCCGGCACCGGCTACCCGGCAACTGGGACGTATGAAAGGCACTAAGTAATGCTGAAGACAGTTTTTACAATATACGTACGCTTGAAAACATCCCCGAAAGAGTATATTCACGATCGAAGAATGCATAATTGCAGTACCACCTGAAAATCACAACTATTATTAGTAATTATTTATTTTTAGGTTATTATATTAAGAAAATAACGAAAAAGTACACAAACAAAAAAACCGGCCAAGTGCGTGTCGGACCACACACAATAAAGGGTTCCGTGAATGATGTATTTATCCCAAGAAAAAACTTAACATTGTTGTTTTAAAACGTTATTTTTGCATAATGTTCTCTTACATAATATACTTTGCCATATTTTTTTTGGCATTCATTAACTCACATAATATTACTAGGCATAATGACTATTAAGATAATCGTAGTTAGGCATAAAATTACGAAACATATTAATATAAATTTATTATTAGTATTCCCTTTATTCATTTGCTAAACATATTTTAACATTTTTAAATGTCTTTAAAAAAAACCATATAAAAATCATTATTACTATTTAATTATATATACAGTAGTGACTTATACGATATTTGTATTATGTGCATTTGGAATGAGTGATCTTTTTTTATTTCGTGACATTATTGCCGAAAATGTGGATCACTCAATTCAGACATTTCGCAAAACGAGAGAGTTACATATCAACAAAAACTTACTCTACTGACTTTTATATCTCAAAAATTTGTTAAAAATTTGTAACAACATTTTTTAAACCCACCAAAGGCATTTAAAGCTTCTTCCAGGTATCTTTGGACAGTATCATTGAATGACTCAGTACAGACACCATTTTGTCTGGGAAATCGTTGTAATAAGGTTTCGGATGACTTTTTCTATAGATCTATTGTTTATCCTAAAATGTACATGTTTCGAATATATTTGTACAATAAATATCATAACACTAATACCTCTTGTTAAAAATTTATGAGCAACGCAAATCCATGTTTATCTTGAAACTAATTTCTGTCCGCGACTTCATTCACGTGGAAGTCGTAAGATACCACAATATATTATAATAACAGCCATATTTTATAAATCTTCGTTGTACACTATGTTTGTAATTTTGGTCTCGGCGACCAAAATATACAGAGATTTTGGACTGGTGCCGCGAGCGGCTGGCTGGCTGGACTAACAAGAAAGCGCTGTCACTTCTCACACGGATAACTCTGTAGTTATCCGTGTGAGAAGCAGCTCAGTCCTTCTGAGGTCTAAACGCGCAGCCTTCAGTAGCAATTCCACATAAGTTTTTCATTTTAAGTGAATTATTAAACGCCTGCGTTCCTTCGTAAAACACACACGTTCCTTGGCACAACACTGATACACTAACTGATTCTTACAGATTATTAATGACTACCTCGGCTATCACTAAATAAATCCCGTGTGCAGTTTGTACACGGGATTTCTCATTAACACTCCCATAGATATTGATTTTTATTAAAACCATAGATGACAGAAGAGGCCTAAACTTCATTTTTTTCTGAGTACGTTCTACGAACTATCCCTTAACACTATATCAAAGGTAAACATTTTGTTTCTTTAATTAATTAAAATGAATTGATTATCACAACACAGCACATTAGCCGATAATGACACCGACCCGACACCACAAAGCAGCACGATATCGGCGGTCAGATGATCGGAAACGTTTAGTGTCTACCAAACGCTTATACATTGTCTTGCGATTGTCACCTATATCGTCGCAGACAGCGACCGACACCGATATAGGCACGATATCTACCGGCGAAGACACAGTGTGGTGAGAGTAGCGGCATTTTTTCACTTGAACACACTTTTTCGCACTGCCCGACTTCAAGACGTCGATACTTAGTAGGCACTGTGGTTGTTTGGTGCGTCACGATAATGGTCACCAACATCATCGGGCCGATAATAATTATATCGGTATCGAATTGATGTCGGTATAATAGCTGCCGACATAATTATCGGTATCGGGCAGGTGTCGTTATCTGTTAATGTGAAAACGCTCAATAGGTACACAGGACATTTTAAGTCATCATTTTAGTTCACTACACCGTAAGTCCCATAAAATGTAAACTTAATGAAAAAAATCGAACCTAAGAAAAACTAGTTCAGTTGGTCAACTGCAAATATTTTATGCTGTGGCATGGATTTTTCCCGAAATGATCGGCGGCGAATCGTAAATAAATACGTCACTCTGCATTTAAGGGAGGTGGAGGTAGCGTTTTAAAGGCCTATAGGCCCGGAAAACGTCGCCTTAACCCATTTGTGTTTTTGGTATGGTCTATTATATATTGAATTAGCTTTGTTTTGTCAAAAAACTCTTAAGCATGCTATTATTTTGGAGAGCTTATCGTCTAGACTTAAGTTAAGGTTTACTTTATTGGTGTAAGAAAAATTATAGAAATATCGTTAGAAAAAAAAAAAACACGACTGCTCTGCCAAAAAACGAACTAAAAAGTAAAAAACAAGTTTTTTGGCAGGGCAGTCGTGTTTTTTTTTTTGAGTTCTCGAGAGCTCATACTCATCCACTTGTTTTAATGTGGGAAATATACGCACACACTCGCCATCTGCAAATGGACCAGTCAGTGGGACTCGACGACGATCCAGTATTTCGAGTTGCTGCATGGTAAGTTGACCGACCCGCAAATTATTCAAAATATCCACAAAAGTAGTATCATCTGCTTGTCTCATGTTTTGTGGCAGTTCGCAGAAGCTAAACAGCGCCCATAAGTCCATTTCAGCTTCTAAATGCGACGGTTGCTTAAAACAGCCGCCTCCTGCGCTCCGCCTGCAGATTTTGCGACTGGTGGTAGCTGCATCAGGTCCCCAAAGAGCAAAACATTGACACCTCCAAAATAATGGTCGCTCACTTTGATTTATGGTTTTCCACTTTTTCCTTTCTCTTTAAAGGCGCTCGCCGGTCAAGAGACGCATTGTTTCTATCCTGCCGTTTTCAATAGGAAGGGCAAAAGTGGAATGTAAAGTAGAACCCCCAATCAGTCGAGCTGCTACACCAGTTGGCGCTGCTACCACTACGGGTTTACCGTTGGTATTATAACTGAGGCGGCGTATTAGTTCTACCTCAACTTTTAGGGTAAAAGTTTTACCCGTCCCAGCGCCCCCTGTTGCAAAGACTAACTTTGGCTTTTGCTCGCAGTTTGTAGACAACAGCCATTCGGAAATGGTTCTGAACAACTGTCACTGGCACACATTCATTGACCGTACCGCTGCTGCATCCTGCTCGTCAGTCATTGACCCTAATATGTTTGCTTTTTTTTTTTTTTTTACTTTCCGTATTATGTTACTCGTGTGACGGTGTGATGATGAAAGAATTCTAAAACTCAATCATCTACGAAACCATTCACTCATTTAGGGCGGCTTGCGCAACATTTGGTCTAAACAGAATTTAGTTAAATGCGTTTATCTTGCTAAATAAGTTTAGCCTAAATACAATTAAAAAGGTCTTGCTCACGTCCGTTTGGATGGTAATTTAACTAATCGTAGTTAGGGAGTCGGTAAAGCAGTTTCTTGCGTTCCTTTTTACGTTTTCGTGCGTTTTACACTAGACTTAGAGCAAAATGGTTGCATTTCTTTTAAAAAAATGCGTGAAATGGACCGAAGAGCTACACATTGGGTGTTTATTGAAAAATAAATCCTTTCCTATTTCTATATATTTCAGCGTTATCACCACCTGGAGATAATATTCTCACATCAGTGCAATCTAACGCACCAATTACTCTAAGGAACTTTGCAATTCTATTAAATCATACGCTGTTTCATTTTGCTCTTCTGTTGTGTTTGGAAATTTTATATACATCTTATACAATAATGCAATGGCATGAGTAACACGATGCACTACTCTATAAGCTGTGCTTTCATGTACACCAATCATGTCACCACAAGTTATTAGCTGACTTCCTGTCGCATAAAATCTCAGCGTACATAAAAGTTGGTTCATAGGAGTGACTGATTTGATCCTGCAAAACAAACAAAAATAGCTAATTAGCTACCTATCTATTTATTGAATATTTATTAATAATGAGTATATTTCCTTACATGTTGCTGGTTTTTAAATGTTATATATGTTATGTTATGTTAAATGTCTATTTGCTGTAACAAAATTATAGTGGTTTCTTTCGTCAGACGAAACCTTCTGAAGAATTTGTCGTCCGAATACATTCCAAATAAGTCTGCTCTCTCAAACAATTCCCTCGGTCTGTTGATATATTCTATAATCTCCTCATCGTCGTCAGAATACAATTCCTACAAATCCATCTTACAAACTTCCTACCGAACTCTTTACAATCTTTTATAAAATATTAGTAAAATTTCTATAACCTCAAAATGATGACGCGCGATTGCTATTAAACGTATTTAGCGACGCTAAATAGCCATCTTTGGGTATTTAAATTTGACAGTTCGTTAAACGTGATTAGTGCCTAAATTTTTGTTGTGCAAGACGCTAATTATAATTAGCAGACTAAATGCGTTTACCTCGCTCTTAAACTGTATTTAACAACGATGCGCAAGCCGCCCTTAGACATTCTCAGTCTTACTAAAGTCTGATTAAATCGTTTGCACAGCCAAAGATGAAATTTTTGTTTTGCACGTGCACCGTACCTAATTAAAAGTGGTGCCCATAAATTATATATATATATTTGGAATGTGCTCATCAAGGCCTTCAATTTGATACCCATATTGTAATAATTGAAGAAAAAAAAAACTTTTCACTTTTCAAAATGGAGCCATACTGCCGCCAAATTCAATTTTATCAAAAAAAATATAACCAGTGTCACTTGGGATGATGTAAGGATTCTAACGATACCCCATACATCTAAATCTATTCAGGTATTTAAAAGTTATGGTGGAATAAAGAAACTCACATACATACATACATACATCAACCCTGAATACATTACACTCCTTTTTGGGCAGTCGTGTAATACTTTGAGCGTGAATTTCTTTAGGCAGATCATTAATATTAACTAGAAATAACAAGCATCCCAAAACGCTGCTTTGTGGTATTGACGTTGTTATTTTTGCTTTATCAGATCTTACGCGTGTTATTTGACCAGTGTGTGGGTTGCTATGAATTGTTCCCTATTTTCTAGGTACGAGTAGAACCACTGTGTGCATCCTCCTTATCCTATTGCATATCATTTACTAAGTGAAATTTCTTATGAAACACTGTCGTAAGCTTTGCTCATTTCCAGTAAAATCCCTACTACATAATTTTTGTTATTGATTAAATTTAAAGCTCCTAATATAAATAGTAGTAACAAATAGTAAAAAATACAAATAGTAGTAGTAGTAGTACAAATAGTAGTAGTATAATAGTAGTACTAAGTATTTTCATTATTATTATATTGTAAAATAAAATGATGACTAAAATAAGTACAACATTATGAAACTGTCATGTTATTTTGGAGTTTTTTTTTGTATCATAATTTTGTCTACTCTTCTCGTCGTCAAAATTGAGGACGAGTAAATACGACTAAATTACAGAAGAATCGGAGATTATCTCGCTTTCAATTGTCAAAAATCGAGATAACTAAGGTGTGATGTTAGGGTTTGTCTAGAAAACATCAAGTTTGACAGAACGAGTCGACTAATTAGTATGGAAACGCTGTCAAAAAACGAGAAAATGACAGAAATAGACGACAATTACTCACGCGAGAGTGAGTAATTGGCATGGTCATGTTAGGCCTGCTGGATAAATTTAAATATTGCTAATATCATGGACCTATTTTTCCTGAATCCATTCGCATATCGTTGAATATTTTATATCTTTCGCAATAAGAATAAAGTCGTTTTGATACCGCAGTCTCCGATAATATTGAGAAGGTTGGCAGCAATGCTATCGGACGATAATTACTAGTGTCAGTCTGCTCTTCCTTTTTGTAGCATATTTTCAATATCGATACTTTAAGCGGATCGAGGACTGATTCTTGACTGATTTGTTCAATAAGTTAGCGGCAACGATAATTTTACAGCGCATGCTTTTTTATGTAGCTCGTCATGCCCATAACTTCGCTTTTTTTTCAATCTTTTTATAGTAATAATAATTTCGTTAGGGTCAACAGGTCTTAGATAAATGGAGTTTTCGCTTTGGGAGGAGGTAGGACGGCCTGTTGGACAAACTTTCCTGTTTGCGGTATCCATTTTTCCCACTGAACAAAATAATCATTGAAAGCGTTGGCAATGGAAGTCGGGTTTTTGTCACAGTATTCTGTTCACGCAATTTTACGTTATTTATTGTCTTTTTGTTATTCTTATTTGTACGCTCTTTTATTATTTGCCACATTGTTTTAGTTTTATTTTCAGATTTACTCTTTATTCTTATGTAGTATTTTTTTATTGCCTTGACTTAGAAGCTTGATTTTTAGAGCTCCGAGGGTCCGTAGACCTTTTTTTTATTTCTTTTTTGTGGGTGGGAAATCATCAAATGACGTCTCCCGCTCTGGGTGGAGCGGGAGGGCGTGTCAGACTCTTACTGACTAAAACCCACCCGTGTTCCTTCTGTTGCCTGTGCAATGCCAGGGGGCCACGGTATCCCTTTCGGACTTTCCCGCAACCCCGGCAGGCAATGGTCTCATTGGACCCCTTCACTCGCTGACACTGTCGACGGCGCGCGTGGAACACAACGCGCCGTCGACATGGGCTTGGTCCTTACCGGACGGCGACCTACCCATTGCTCACCGTCCACAAGCCCGCGCCTACGGTGGCCGGGAATCAGCGATTGATTCCCGACGCCCAGGGAGTCTCCTCCTGCGGCGGCTAGGGGCGTGAGGGCGCGAAATTTGCCTCTCCCTCACGCGTTCCGCCTCCTCCTTTGCGAGCATTACTGCTTCGCAGAAGGAGGTGACGGCCTCCCATGCCCTCTTGCTCCGTACCATGGCCTGGACCAGGGCCGGACGCGAAAGATCCCCGCCACCGAAGGGTCCGTAGACCTACGTATTTGATAATAATTTCAACTTTTTACATCTACGCGTCAGTCGACAGACAGAAAGACAGACGGACAGATGGACAACGAAGTGATCCTATGCTGGTTCGGTTTGTTCCTTTTGAGCTACGGAAACAGATCAGAGTGGGCACCTAACATGAAAAATAAAGCTGGGAATCAAGTCACGAAAAGACCGGAAATATAGAAAGTGGCAACAAACTTCTACAGCGCTTTCTATAGGCGTGTACCCACACGAACATCGAACACGGAACATTTGGCACGTACGTGCGGACGTAGGTAAGTTAGCAAAACGAACACAATAACAACACAACCCACAACCACTCTGCTCTCTTAGTAGCCATGGATTCGAAATTGGATCAACACAAACATTTTGACGAACACAGTGTTTGATGTTCGTCAGTGATACGCGTACGGACTTGCGAACAAAGTGTTCAATGTTCGTGGTCATCATGTTCGTGGTCATCATGTTCTTGTTCATACGTGCGTACACGCAATGAATCCAACGAACCGTCACGAACAAGACTACAACCTATAACTTATTGGGCACGGCTTATCCATGCATCAATGTGCTACAAGCTGAGATCAAGATATGCTATAGAATCTATATAATCACATCAAACCTGATATAATCTATAGCATATCCTGATCGCAGCTCATAATTGCTAATACGATGCTACAAAATTGCGATGCACGTTACTGCGAAAGACCGTCTCTACGAAGCCACTACACTTCGATGCACGTTACCGCGATAGATCTTCACTGCTGAAAAGGATTTTGGGGAAAAGTCTGAAAGGTAGGTTAGGTTAGAACTGTGACTGTGCCAGGGTCCATTTAGCCACAATAAGAATGTAATGGTTTTGGAAGTGAAGATCTATCGCGTTAACGTGCATCGAAGTGTAGTGGCTTCGTAGAGACGGTCTTTCGTTTAACGTGCATCGCAATTTTGTAGCATCGTATTAGCATTTATCGATATTTTGTGCGTCGAAATTCCGTATTCTACTCCATCAATCTGATGTTAAACGCCTACAAACTATTTTCTAAATAGATTTTCAATATTACGTACCAATTCCCGCAGAGGTTTGAATTGCATTATTAACTATATCACTCATAGTAATGTAGTCAGGACCCTCTTCTTTCTCTCTCTTATTTTCCTCTTTTGCGTTTGAAGACTCCTGAAATCCAAAAAGATTCATTAATTATCTACGCTGTAACAAATATCGTGTTTAAATATAAGTTGAGAGCACGGTATGACAGTGTGTGATTTTATACATTCATACATACATAAACTCATGCCTTTTTTTCCAAGGGCATAGACAGAAACTGCGTTTTTATCTTGCAGTAATATCAAGTTAATTAATGCCTAAATTAACTGATGAAAAAGTATTGATAAAACGGGGGAAAATATTCAGCAGTAGCTGTAGCGGATTTCCACTCGGTAATAGGTACTAAAACCTCGTCTACGCTTTTGTTTAAATCCAGAAAACATTGATAGTACAATTATCAAGAAATAGATAATTATAAATTTATTTCTCGAAGAATTGCCAAACTTAAGTGGCAATGGGTAGGGCACATTGCTCGCAGAAAATATGGCCGATGGGGCTGAAAGGTTCTGGAGCTGAGACCGAGTACAGGAAGACGTAGCGTTGGAAAGCCTCCCACGAGGTGGAACGATGACATTGTGAAGGCCGCAGGAATCGGCTGGATACGGGAAGCACATAACTGGTCGAAGTGGCGGTGCTTGGGGAGGCCTATGTAAAGCAGTGGACATATTTTGGCTGAAATATTGAAATTGATTTCACAGTGTCGATGACACGCACCATATTTTGTAAGCCCATTATTCTGCCTAACGATGAAGGTGTTAGGTTAGACGCTGGCCAAGATGTGAGTGGTGATTTCAAATCATTTTGGGGAATTTGGAACTTGGGGATGTCAACAAGTTCCAAATTCCCCAAAATGATTTTTCGTACATTCATTCCCAACGTCCCCAAAATATAAAATTAAATTATTTGTAAAGAACAGAGACCACGATAATATCTTAAGTCGAAACTTTATGTGCAAACCCCACGTCTGCAAGGCTTCTTGCCTTCGCCCGACTTGAGCTCCAGGTAGGCAATATTCAAGGCTCGACCAAATTGACTGATATGGCCGACATTGAATGAAGCACTTTTATGGCTACACGGTTTAATTTGGTTTCTTCTAGCCCAAGAGCTCGCGACGATCAGCCTTTAGTTGTTTTATAAAAGCTGAAAGTTTATCTGTTGATAAACTTTATTCACAGATAAACTTTCAGCTTGTATATAGTAACGAAAGTCTGATCATCGCGGACTCTTTCTCTATTCGTCCAAATTGAATGGCGTGATCTATGTATCAAAATCGAAATAATAATATAGATTATTAATAATAATGTACTTACGGCCATTTTATCGTATGAATTAGTTATAATCTGTGTGAGGGTATATGTCACTATTAGCCGATTACTAAATATCGAAAGAATGAACGCCGCAGTACCACATTTGAAAACCATGCTAAAAAAGAAAATTTATGTTTTGATACAAGTAAGCAAAGTTTAATACTTCACACGAGGCGCGCCGTGCCTTCGCATTTTGAAGGAGACGCACTAACTCTGAAGCCGCGAAACAGCTTATTGTCGTTGCACCTGTCAAATTCTGCAAGTGCATTTTTTCCCTAGAGCTGAATGCCAAGAAAGATCAAAAGGTTGCATACAAAGCTCTATTGGGGGGTCTACTTTTTGGAAATTGCCCTTGGATCACTGTTACTTTTCTTGGGTGACATAGCTCCCGATGGTTAGATGCGCCCCCGCTCCTAAACATTGTATTGCATTGCAGCCCTTGATTAAAATGTTAAATAAGGGTACAGGGCCCTATATACCTCCCACAAAACTTTAAAAGTGTAGTACAATTCTACAAAATTATTAAATTGTGGGAAAAAATACGTAGATTTCAAATTAATACGTACGAGTTACAATTATTAACAAACCACAATTTAATCGCATTTTAAAACCGTAACACAAAGCTAGCGGGATATACATATGTCACGATGCCCTACATAATAGGGATGATGACTAAAATAATGATATAAGTCCGTCATGTAGATTAAGAAAAAATAGCGTATACGTATTTTTTCGTTTTTTACGTTATCAAAAGATTAAGGCGATACATTGAGTTAAAATGTGCCATGACGTCACGAGTATGTCGATTTTATACTTACCTGTGATGAAGCGACCCCCACTCTGCAACTTTAATGCGTTTTATCCTAAGTAATTTTTTATTAATATGATAAAGCAAAAAATACGAGTCTAATATTTTTTTATTAACTGACTGACGGACTAAATAGAATTACTACACATTTGGATTTCAAAACTTCGTCAGCATATCTACCCTCGCTTAATCATGTTCGGGTCAGTTTTGCCGCCCGGCTATGCCGAACCCACTCGAATATATGTGTAGCACTCTTAAGGCTTCCTGTATATGATAACACTCCGTAAGGTCTAGAGTAGGTATTAAGTTAGTGCCCCACTAAGTAGGTACCTAATTATTTGGGTAAATCCCATGTTTGCACGCAACTTTGCAGATAACTTGTACTTCTCGTATAAACCGTTAAACAGTACTTACCTTCTCGCATTATACTGACTAGCATCTCCAGAACATATAAACCAGAAAGCAATGCGTTTATCCAAGCCTGAATTATTGAGCAGTACTATTAGCCACCCAGATAATATGAACAGCATGATAGTGTCCTGTAAATTAAAGTGTTGTTTATTCATAAGTTATTTTCTCGAAAAAAAGATACTAGAAACGGATTTTTTCATAACAAGCTGGTGAAAAATCTGATGCATGGCAAGGTGATGTTCGGTATTTTAAATAATTTCAAAAACGTAACTTCAATCAATCTGCCTAGCCTTTTCCCAACTATATTGGGGTCAGCTTCCAGTCTAACCGGATGCAGCTGAATACCAGTATTTTACATGGAGCGACTGCCTATCTGACCTCCACAACCCAGTAACTGGGTAATACGATACCCCTTGGTAAGACTGTCAGACTTTCGGGCTTCTGACGACCCGTAACGACTGTCAAAGATCCACGAATGACAACCGGGACCAACGGCTTAACGTGCTTTCCGAGGCACGGAGGAGTCTCGGTATGTAGAGAAGGTCACCCATCCACAGACCAACCCCGGCAAGCGTAGCTTAACCTGACGGATCGACCCGTGCGGTAGTTACTACTTAGCCACGAGCTCCTCCCTCCTTTCAAAAACGTAGCTTCTCACGGAAAATTAAGTTTTGCTCTATTGGTCGGTACTAACCCAAGTTATCACCTCTCGCAGATGTTGCAATATTTACGGCAACCTCCTGTCTAATATCTAATATTGTATATAGGCTAGAATTAGGTCTGTGATGTTAATTACAGAAATACGTTTGTCCAGGTAATGGGAATAACAAAGCTAAATATTGTAATAATTAGGTACTCATCATCATAACATCACACCTGTATTTCCCAAAGCGTTTGCCAGAGGTAGTACACCCACATTTTGACAATTATATTTAATTCCCGTGTAATAGGGGGTGAGCCTATTGCCATCAACCGGGTACAAATCCAGAGTCCGGGCTGTTACTGAGGAATCCCAGATGGAAATACCCAATAACACTTAGCCCAACCCGGGAATCAAACCCAGGACTTCATGCTTAGCAGTAGCGCTAATAATAGTAGTAAATAATTACTATGAATATTAAAACCACTTACGTTCATGTAAGATTTACAAGTCAGAATGGAATTCATTATACCACCGAATGGCAGGGCAAATACAGGCATTAGTGCTGTGACGGGAACGCACACGGGTTGGACCAGGTAGAACCATAGCATCGTCAGCCACATACACTTAAGTTTTATAATATTCTAAAACAAATAGTGATATAGTAATACAGGTAACACCATACACACAGTTATGGTAGGGGAAGTCTAGAAGGTTTTTGAACAAGCATATGCAGGCCAAAAAGTTGGTAGCAGCTGAGTAGGTGCAGCATCAGGAGAGAACGCCGAAAATATATTTGAAAAGTTTTAGATAGGAGCCCCGTGGTATATTCGCTATAAATATAGGTTACACTACGCACAAAATAACTTTAATTCGACCTGAATATCCTTAAAAAATTGTGTGTCAGATTTAGGGAAAGCCCACAATTTCTTCATCAGATTTGCCTATCATATTAATTATGGGCTAGGCATCATCTCTCATACATTGATATGATCGTGTGCAGCGGCCTAGCCCATACATAATGAATAAATAAAGTGATCTGTACCGAGAGGTTACTTTAATTTTAGCCTAATTTCGAATTTTTAAAGTGGACTCCTGACTACGGGGCTTATATCTGAAACTTTTCAAATATATTTTCGGTGTTATCTCGGCACTATCTAAGTGCAATCCACGACGACGCGCCCGCTCCGCTCCGCACTAAAGTACAGCTTACAGTACAGTAATCGTGGAGTGGGGCGCGTCGTCGTAGATTGCACTATATGTATTTAGGTATTTGTACTCACATTAAACCTTTCTAGTTGAGGTGCTAGTATACATAATGGTACTAATACGCCAACTATACCCCTGAAGTTGTTTTTCAGCATATTTTTAAACCGTTCGCCGAAGCCACCAACTGGGGTTTTTTTAGGTTCCACTATTTTGCTAAAAACATAATATTATTATATACAATGGCTGTTGCAAATGCTCCGGCAACTTTTTCCTAAAATAGATCAAGGTTGTATTTACGTTTTTGATGTTTTTTTTTTTTTTAATTATCATTCCTAAACCTCATCACAGATCACCACCCAACGCGTCGTTTTTATTACATCATGATTTTTTAAATTGAAGATAATATATTATATTATAGCTAGCTAAATCATTTAAGGTAAAATATACAGCGTGATCCTGGTAGTATAGATCAAATCAAATAGGGGCGTGGGCAAGGTCATTTCCAGAATAACGCAGTGCCGAAAGTATGCAATAAAGAATCATCTAATGACGAAAGCACGCAGCAACGAAAATCGTTACAACGAAAACATTTGATAACGAATCACGGAACAACGACGGACAATCATGTAACAACGCACGTACCAACGACAGCAAAACAGTAAAATAAAACAAAGAATTGATAGGTACTATTAATAATTTGAACATAATAGCTATTAAGTCCTTTACAAATCTGATAATTTGGAGTATAGTTTTACTAAAATTTTGCAATAATAAGTCAAACTCAAACTCAAACTCAAATCATTTATTCCAAATAAAACAGGTAAGTACTTTTGAATTGTCAAGGGGTCGGTCAGTCAGAAAGATGAAGCTAGTTGCCCATTCCAAAGCGTAGTAGGTTCCTATGGAGAAGAACGGGCAAGAAACTCCATGGATACTCTTTTAAATTAGAATATTGTTACAAAACATTGGTTACATCACATACATAAGATATGCTAACGAGATAATTTGTAGTAGCTCGAGATATAACATATAAATCCTCTCACTTTTATTAGATAGAAGGCCGAACACTAAATGATATAACTTTTTGCGTGCATCTTTGCTCTTGCTCTCCGATCATTCAGTGAATTGTGAATATTGACGCCTCAAGCTTTTGAAAATTTTTAAGTTCTATGTTTACGTAAGTTTTATTCAGTACCTACTTTTTAGGTAATTAAAAGCTTGTTAAAAGATTTTTATTTATATTTAATTAATTTTTATTTCTTTATTTTTCCAAACGGTCATAGTAACCGGTATTCTGTAAATATTTTTTTATTTTTTTAATAGATACAGCCCAGTGACAGATGGGTGATAGACGAACGGACAGACGGACTGGCCATTGTTGGCTTTCAGGCTTCTGACGACCGTAAGGACTGTCAAAGTTCCACGAATGACAGCCGGGACCAACGGCTTGACGTGCTTTCCGAGACCCGGAGGAGTCGCAGTATGTAAAGGTGGTCAATTGGTCACCCATCCACTTACTAACCCCGGCAAGCGTAGCTTAACCTGATGGATCCCTCTAGTAGCAGTAGTTCGGTTGTTAGTCTGGTTGACCGAACTACTAGTAATTAAGATACTATAAGAGTATCTTAATTTTATTTTTAAAGAGCAACTGTGTATCAATACCTGTACCTATAGCAACAATCCCTCTTTTTACGTGTACTTTTTAAAATGTAAATAGTTTGTACATAAGAGTATTACGTTTATATAGTTTATTTGCCGAACTGTTGCTATAGGTACAAGTATTGATACACAAAGTCGCTCTTTTTACATGTAAAAATAAAATTAAGATATAAGTTTGTTTACATTACATGCCTAGTTTATTTGCCGAACTAAAGGGATACATATTTAAGTTTCAGTAGTTCGGTGCTTTGTTAGAACCGAACTATCGCAACTGAAAATTTCGGTCAACCGGACTGACAACCGAACTGCTACTACTAGAGGGATGGACCGACCCGTGCCGCTGTTATTACTTAGCCTCGAGCTACTTAGTTAGCATGCTTACGTTAGCATATCTTACGACGTATGACTTTACTACTCCAAATTATCAGATTTGTACTTATAGGACTTAATAACTTAAACTATTATGTTCAAATTATTATTAGACTGCGTCATTGGTCTAGTGGTCGCAAGCGCTACTGCTGAGCATGAGGTCTTGTGTTCGATTCCCAAGTCGGGACAAGTGTTATTGGGTTTATCTATCTGGAATTTCTCAGTAGCAGTCCGAAGTCTGGATTTGTGCTCGGTTGATGGCAATAGGCTCGCCCCCTATTACATGGGACTTAAAAATAACTGGCGAAATGTGGGTGTACCTACTATAGGTACACCCCTGCCCAACCCTTCGGGGAGACAAGGCGTGATGTTATATTTATGTACATATGACATATGTACATAACATTGTTATGTATTATTATTACCAATTTTTCGTTTATTTGCTATTTTGCTGTCGCTGTTATGTGCGTTGTTACATTATTTCGGGGCCGCGTAGTTCGGTGTGAAGTTTTTCGTTGTAACGTGCATTCGTTGTTCCGTGATTCGTTAACAGATGTTTTCGTTGTAACGATATTTGTTGCTGCGCGCTTTCGTCATTAGATGACTCGTTATTGCATACTCTGGATGCTGCGTTATTCGGTGTAGCATATTTCGGGGTCACGTAGATTCAAGACTATTTATTAGTGGAAACATAAGTACACATACAGAGCATGCAAGTTATTAAATTGCATTTAGTTTGAGATCAGTCATGTTTGGCCTTAGTGGCGTACAAATATTTAAAATTAGTGACAAAAGTTATTGGATAGAGTAATAGATTACTTAAAAACATATAGTTAATGACAGACGGACGGTCTGTAGCGGACTCAAATGGTGCATTATATGTTATGCACGGTCGTATCAAGCAAGTGCATTACATGTAATAATGCATGTACAGTTAAAATGTTAATAGACGTTATAATACAAGGGGCCCAAAAAAAACTATCACCTTTGAAAAGCTAAAGAAGAAAATTGTTGTCATTTTCATATTTGTCAGCAGAAAAAAAATGTTTATCTATTTAAGTAAGAATAAACATCTTAGTTATCAACATCGCCATATAATATAAGGGCCGGAACCTGAATCTGGGTTCTTTCAATCATCACAGTTCATTAATTAAAGACTCTTTATAATGGTGCATTTGTGCTGGTCAGATATAATAGTTATTTGTTATACAAGAGTGCAAAGTTGCTTTTTAACCGCGTGTTCAATTTTGATGACCGAGCAAGCGAAGGATTCTAAAATTGAATCACGAGCGCAGCGAGTGATTCAAAATTAGAATCCTGAGCGTTAGCGAGGGAATCAAAAGAGCACGAGGTGAAAAATCTTTGCACTCGAGTGCAACACGTAACTTTTCATTCCACCTCAGCGAGGAAATGACTAAATGCAAAAAAAAAAACGTTTACAATCACAAGATAGGTACACTTTTATTTCAGTTTAGGTATTAATTACTACATTATGACAGGTAAGTATTACAGAATAATCTTTAAATTATAACAAAATAATACTAAGGTATAATTAAGAAAATTTTAAAGTAACGTTGCTACAGTTATTTAAATTGAGTGTAATATTTTTGTTTGGTACTGTAATATTGGTGTTAGTCACTTGTGTACTGTTTTTCGGTAAACTATCTGTCATACTTAATAGTTGTACCGATTCATCGGATTCCCTTGGCGTGAATGTTGGAGAGAGAGGGAGATGGTTAGGTGTTTCATAACGGCTTATTTTTGATGTAGAAGGGCCAGTACAAGGATCCGATTGAGGCTCTTTCAGTGTAATGGCTCCTACGATGCCTTCACATATTTTAGACTTATTTTGGATGGAATCCTCTATGTATCCCTCTACAACTGCATTGGACTTCCAGCCTCCGTGGCGCTTAAGGGACAGCAGATCAGCTCCGGAATCAGCCAAAAGTGTGGCTGAAGTTCGTCGGAAACAATGACCCGTGTACAACAGGGGTTCTGGAAGTTCAAGAAATGTTGCTATTTCTCGTGGGATACTGCCAATTTTATTAGTACCCATAGGCTGTCTAACACACTTTCCATTGCGATACTGTAGAAAAAATCGATTGATTGGAGTGTTAGGCGGGCGTAAGGCTTGATATTTCTCAACAATCGTTACGTATTCCTTGCGAATGACGAAGTTGCGGTCTCTTTTTGTCTTTGTATTAGGTAAATTAATTAATAGTAAGTCATCTGAATGTTTCTCAATGTTTTTGACATTAAGTTGTGTTAGTTCATTAGTTCGACATGCTCCGTTTATTCCAATAATAAGAACAACCTGTAACGTAAAGAGTATTGTAGTAGATAAATGAATAAAATTGATATGAACGCATAATTATGCCTATCAACATCTACTAAGTATACTATTTAATTGAGATTAATATACTTAAGTAGATACTGAATGTGCAACTGACTTACTTTTGCCGCCAAATATACGGAATCGGGTGCTTCGTTAAGAAACTTTTCAATATCAGATACTGTGAAAACCTTCGATTTTTTTGGTTGATGACCAGATGAGGCTCTTTTTAAAAATGCCACTAATTTAGGATAGGTATCGATATGTTTGTCTTTTTTCATCTTTATTGTTGCTTTTAGCATCGAATACGTACTCCATAGAGTGCTTGCTTTCTTGTTCTCGGATAATTCTATAAAATATGCCAGCAAAACGTTTTCTGAGAAAGTTTTGGCTCCTTTTGCTAGTCGCCACGTGTTGAACATATCGTACTGTTTTAAATACTTCTCGTGTGATTGTTGAGGGAGAAAGCTCATTTGCGCATTATTAACAGTTTCAGTCAATTCTGTTGGCGTCAAGCAAACTTCCTCGTCGCTAGAATCACTCATTTTAGTTTTTTCACTTGTTTTCAAGTTTCTTGTTTTTAATATACCTAAGGTTTAACAATGACGTGAAAAAATGCCGCGTAAAGAACCGCGTACAAAGCAAATTGAAAAAAGAACACCAAGAAGGTTCCGAGTCTGAGTTTTTAACAAATTAAAAAAAAGTTGTATGATATATTCGGCACCATAGAGGTAGCAGTAAATAGGTTTAATGTTTTTTTTAATTCACAAACTTAGTGCACACGATGTTCTAAATTCAATTTACTTTATCCTCTAGAGAATAAAAACGGCTTTTCCACTCAGATACTGAAGATTAAAAATACTCTTTCCGAGATGGTGGGATGAAAAATATATTTAATTTAATTACATAAGTTTTCATGGTTAAAGTTGTTCGTAAAGAAGTGTTTCGAGCGACGACGGTTTCTGAAAACGGGATAATTTTGCGTCCCCAGGTTTTTTTTTAGGGACGCCGAGACTACGAACCAAAAAAGGTATGGTCCCGTTCAGAACGGGACGTATGGTCACGTTAAGTAGGTATACTTTTTTAATATCATTGGTTTATGGTACCTCCTTTTTATTTTACTAGCCGGTGCAGAAGCACATTTTTGTTCAGAGGAAGTCTTTTGTGGAGCCTGTTGGTACTTAATAATTACATGCAATACTTACGATGCCATTTTTGTGTAGTTAATGTATTTATTTAGTATTATTTTTCCACAAAACACTTAATATATAGGTACCCTTATCTTCATCGATATATATCTCTGGCTTATCTTATAATATAAATAAAATAATCATTTTGCGTTTGACTTGGGCGGTTGATAGTTTTGTCAAGTTTAGAAAAAATTGAATATCTCAAAAAACATTTTTTTATGAAGAATGTAGCTTTCAATTTTAATAAACAAGTTTGTGAATTTGAGGTTTTATAGACCTCTTTTTAACAGGGTGGCCCATAAAGGTTAGCGTCCACCATGGAATAGTAAGTCAGTACTATGTAGTACAACACGTCTACATCACTCCACAGTTCCGCATCGTACACATCAGAAGGATTGATTGAAGGATATAGTAGTTTGTATAGGAAGTCATACAAGTGCGTCCACTGACTCCATCGTATTGACCACAAGCATCTGCCCTTCGGTAGCATTGCTCGGAGGGCAACTATTCCAATGCCTGCCGAGACAAGGACAGGATGAAATTGTAAAGGTTCCGTTACAAAGCCTCCGCTGTCCGTCCGTCCGTCTGTCTGTCAGCGGGCTGTATCTCATGAACCGTAATAGGTAGATAGTTGATATTTTCATAGAATGTGTATTTAAAAAAAAAAAAAAAGTGAATAATTTAAGGGATAATTTAAAGGGGAATAATTTCAATGTTTCTTGTGTGGGCGCCACACAAGAAACATTGAAATTATTGTGTTCAACTCGCACTTGGTCGGTTTTACTATTTGGTTACGGAGCCGTAAAAAGCACGGTGCGACCCTCCTATAGTGTGTGATGGAACTAATTACGATAACAGAGGGCGCTAGTTGCCATATTAAAATCAGCCCCACGGAGGTAATTTTATAGCCTACCTATATAATATAGCTATAGAATGAGGGATTTTCTTTTTATTTATTTTTTAACTTTTTCCTAGTCGCTGGATAGATGGCGCTGAACTTGGTAAGTTACTACAAGGAACGGAACGTCACATATTTTTTTGATTATTTCACTTGGATGTCATTTTGAGAACGTAAAACGAAACGTACATAAAAAAAGTAATTAATGTCATGTCATTTTCACACACATCACATCAAAATATCGTTTTGACAATAAATAAATAATAACAACAAGGAAAACTAGGTTACATTCGGAAGTTTAAGCAAACGAAAATGTCCTGTGTCACCGTGTCAGAGTTAACGAGCGTATATGAAATGACGCAATGTTTTTTTTTCCATGCGTTTTGGCTTTGACACCTAGTAACGTAGTCAGTTCAACGCCATCTACAGAGTTCTTGGAAACTATGTTTTTTTTAATACTCAAAAGAAAAACCTCTCTTAAAAATACAAATCCTTTTTCATGAGTTCACCTTCGCCTACGTGACCAACCTGTTAAGGCACTCCTTGAAAAATTTCGATATATGTATCATTTGTGGAACAGTTTAGCGGTGCTTTATGATGTTAAAATGAGGACATCCCAGATACGCGCTGGTAATTTTTTAACGCGACGGTTTTTTATTGTGCATCTAATTTCAACTCTCGGTGTAGAGCTGAGCATTGAGAATACACAGTCATCCCAACGCGTCAAAAAAATACACTATGGATTTTCAACTCTCAGCGCTAAGCAGCGCATTAAAAAGCGACAGCGCGAAAAAAAATAGCTACTTGTGTTTGGCTAGAATACTCTTTTTAGTGTAAAGAAAAATGGCATTTTTGGCGTCGCCAAATTTCAGAAGCGTTCATGAATGAAAGTATGTACATTATACATATTATGAAAGAGTCACAGGGCTTTTCTTTTTATTTATCAGCTTTTTTTTATCAAAGAAATATAAAACAACACAAATATTTTATTAAATCTGACTATCTAAACGCAATTATTTGCAAATCTAAACGTGGAACCTGGGACGGTAGCTATGGAGTTGCCATACTTACCGAAATAGGGTATTTCTATAATAATTATGCTTATTAGCAGGATTTTGGTGGTACTGGTTTCATCGTTTAACTATATACAGAGTACTAAGACTTTTACTACATTTTTTTTTTGTAGTTTTACGGGACAAGGCGTTATTTATTATTGATAACTCAGTACTCTTCCATCAAATCTAAGACATTTTGGAGAAGCAGACACCTGTTCTTTGAAACAAGAATATTATTCTAAGCTTTGGAGCCAGTGCCTATTTGTATTTTCAACATGTTTTATATTAATAGGTATGTATATCTGCCTGGACATTTAAATGAATCCACTATGTATACGTTATTTGGAGAATACCTATAGCTTCCATGGCAATTTCAATATTGATGTCAGCTTCAAATCAGAAATGTCTTATTTGTCATATATTAATGTCACTACTCTGTTTTTATTGACGTGTCGTTATAAATAGTTGTGGATTAGTTTGTTTACCCACTAGTTTTATTTGTTTTATGAAGTATAGAATACGAGGATTGTACGTAATTCAAGTGTGCAGATATTATTATGATCAAGTCTAATGCAATGCCATAGATTACAGTTGATGTGATTTGTGATTACAGTATGTGTGATGATGAGCATCGTATGGTGATGTCGATGACAAGCATGATGACCGCAACGGCTACTCAGTTATTCGAAGACGTTCTTCTAAGATTAGAATGTATATAATAAATGTAATAAAAATGCTTTATTCAATAACCAAATAAATGTTTTATTTTTGCTTCATGCATTTTATGGAGGAATACGCCGACCAAGATACTAAGACAAGATGATGGGATGCACGGCCTCCCCAGCCTGAATACTTTAACAGGTCTTAAATTCTACATTCACCTTTGAACCTTGCATAAATACGAGTTTAACAAAATATTTACTAAATGAAAACATAGTGAAAATATATACGATACTTTAACAATTTTTTTTGTCTTGTCTGTTCCGGCTAATTTCCAAAACGGCTGGACTGATTTTGACGGAACTTTCACTGGCAGATAGCTGATGTTTTATGGAGTAATTTAGGTTACTTTGATTTTAGACTAACTTTTAAATCGGTTAGATGAATAAAATGCCCAATTTAAATATTATTTTTGATTGTATTAAGGACTCATAATACCGGTCAAAATAGCTAACAATGAATTTTTTATCAAATTCTGAAAGATAAAAATGGCTAATAAGGATCATCCTTAGAAAATAGATATATGCTATCGCGGACTTTTTTGTTGAACTTTTTAAGATGTACAATCCTGTTGAACATTAATATTGTAAATCGCTTACGGTTTACGCGGCGCACGCCAGTAAAGCTCCCAGTAAGCATATTTCTTTCCGACATCCTCAACAATCATCATCATATTTCAGCCAATTTATAGAAAGTTTAATGAATTATACACCTAAATCATCCTCATAAATGAATCACTCTGTTCATTGGTGAAAACCGTTCGAAAATCCTTTTTTTTTTTTTTTTTTTGTCTAGGGCATCTCGTAGCTCACCTCTGAGGTGATGACTACTTAACCGGACAATCCTGCGGCGGCCTTAAGCTACTAAACTCAAAGCCTCCAGCCAGGCAAAACTATTCTAAATTAAAACTAGGCGAGCGCTCGCTAAGGGCACCCCCTGTGGGGTACGGACCTCGGCTTAGGGCGTCGCTGGGGGGAGGACAGCAAGTTGGGACAGGCTGGATCAAAGATAATTCATTATTATTAATCGGGGAATTTAAATCTAAATTTCTCAGCATAACGCGGGCTGGCGCTTCTGCGAGCAAGGGTCGGGGGGGTCGAAAATCCCTTCGGTAGTTTTTGAATTTATCGCGTTCAGACAAACGGACCCGACGGGGGGATTTTGTTCTAGGTATAAGATGTAGTGACTATCTTTTGCAAGCGGCTTTGCCTGCGTGGAGGTTGGAATAGAATAACCTGAAATATAAGAATGAAATAACCTTGAAATAGTATATATTATTAAACCTTTTCTTTTTTGAGTTGGAAAACATCAAATACCTTCTCCCGCTCTGGGCGGACGGGAGGGCGTGTCAGTACTGACTAAAACCCACTCGTTCCTTCAGTTGCCTGTACATTGCCAGGGGCCACAGTATCCCTTTCGGACTTTCCCGCAATCCGGGCATCAGGCTTATCGGACCCCTTCAGTTCTGCTGACATCTCTTTGAGGCACGCGTGGAGCTCAACGCGCCGTTGACCAGGGCCTGGTCCTTATCGGACGGCGAGCTACCCATTGCTCACCGTCCGCAAAGGACCTACGTCTACGGTGATACGGATTCCCGACGCCCAGGCCTGCGGCGGACAGGGGCGTGAGGGCGCGAATTTTGCCTCTCCCTCACGCATTCCTTACTGCTTCGCAGAAGGAGGTGAGGGCCTCCCATGCCCTCTCGTTCCACACCATGGCCTGGACCAGGCCCGGACGCGAGAGATCCCCGCCAACGTCGGGCAGATCTCCACCGTATGCTCCACCGTGTCCTCCGGGTGATCCACGCAGTGATGGCACCCGGGTGTTTCCTCCCGCCTGATACGAAACAGGAACCTTCTGAAACAGCCGTGTCCGGTAAGGACCTGCGTCAGGCAGAAGGACGCCGTGTCGTGTCTCTAGCCACTCCTCAAAGAGGGGACTTATCGCCGCAATAGTGGTGTGCCCAGCATATATTAGACGTTAAGGCCGTTCTAAAAAAAACAAAAAAAAACCCCAAGTAGTACCTAAGATACGATTTCATAAGAAAAATTACTGTTCAATTTCTAGTCACATTATTTACTGCCTCTCTGTCGGCCATAGTAAACAATAATAAAACAACATTATAACTAATGGAATTCATTCATTTGTGGTCGTGGTGAAGAAGAATGTAAAATAAGTTAAAAAAAGTTAGTTAAAAATCGTAGGTACGTACTACTTGGGTTTTTTTTTTTTTAGAACGGTTATTCTTTACCAGACACCCTGTACATAGGGTCCAATTAAATTAGCTACCGAAACTCTGCAGATGTGATGAGTAGAGCGATATCTAAACACAAAAATATCGATACCTGTCACGTCTGTCAAGTCTACATAATACAAAACAGATTTTTTAAAGTGATATTTCAAATAACTACACTAGCTGCGGTCGATGACCCTACAAAAAAATATCATCAAATTAATTTCATATTGTTTTATCATGTTAAGATGTCGATAACCATCACGTCTGCTGAATTTCGCTTAGTAATTTATGTTATCAGTCACTAGTGCCGACGTTGTTGGGTTAACACGGCCATTTTTGTATAATTTATTTAAAGATAAAAAATTAAATAGACAAATGGCAGTGTTTATTTAAGGAATTATAACAATTAAAAATTTCATAACACAAGTCACGTATGCACCTATTATACGTTCATAAATTCGAAAGACACTTCTTAACTGTATCCGGCTAGGTACGAACATTAACTATTTAGTACGTAGCACGTGAATAAAATCGTCACTTATCACTTCTCGATATGCTTTATATTCGGGGTGGGAAACCCAAGTTCTTGGATCAGACGGGTGTCGTTCTGCGGTAAGGGTCGGTGCCCACGGCACGGTCGTGGCGCGGTGGCGGCGGCTGTTCTTCACCGCCTCTTGTGCCCGCACCAAAAGTCACCATCTCTTCTTCCCGTGATGGCGGAGGCTCCACCGCCGAAGTATCTAGAAATCTGCCGCTTGCTACCGACGCCTGTGACTGAAATATCGAAGCACTCCTTAATCCACTCAAGGTATTTGCGCTTTGAGGCACCTCTTTGAAGTCTTCAAAGTAATTGTCGCAGGCCGTTGGTCGTGGCGCCGCCGGAAACCCGTACAGCGTTGACGACGACAAATCCTTTAATGATGCTGAACTTAAATTTATTCTTCTATTTTTATTGTGTATTGAACAGTGTGGGATTTCATCGCCATCGAACACGAAGCGTCTTCGCTCTCGTGGTGTTGCTGCTGAAGATCCTGAAGGAGGGTATGTGTCCCTTTTCATCATTCGCCTTTCTAATAGTGTGGAATCTCGCTCTCTGAATTCTGTAAACGCGTACTCACGATCCCACGCACGGCAATCAGCTTTGGCTTTTTCAGTTAGCTCTGTTATCCAATCTTTTTGGTACCACTGAAGAAATAGGAATATAGCCGAGGTGCCTGCTAACTCGGCAGCCACGAAGCCGCTGATGTACAACCCAAATGAATACCCGTAACTATATGACATTCTGGGGGTTTCAAAATAAGTCATGTAGCGTAACTTGTGACCTACTTGTGATTTAAAGACGGATATGTACATGACGATTCCAGTCAGCATTATTAATCCTGAAAAGAAATAATTATTGGATTAGCAGCTATATTATGAGTAATTAAAAGGTGGTCCAGCAACAGAGTCAAAATTATTCGTATCGGGATCGTTATCCACATTTGATTTGAGATAATGTAATGTGAAAAATGTCTGGTATTTTTATAACGTGAAGAAAATAAATGTTCTCCGCGTTCCTAAGTAGTTTAATCTCGTGTTTACATATGCTTTTTCATGCCAACATCTTGCAGGGGAGTAGTGCAAAAGAAGCTTTTGGGTAGACAAATTGTAAATAGGAGCTACGTAAATATGTATTTATCTGTGTTGAGGTCTGGTTTTTTGGTCTAAATCTACCTATACTCGTACAATTCATAGTACCTACCTAGTTATATATACTGCAGTATTTTTTAACAGCTTTGTTTCCTAGTACCTATGGCCGATTTTTAGTAGGCAAGGAAACATTTAATTAGTACCTACTTAGTGCGACGTAGTTAGCAAAAAGTCCGTTTCTCACATAAATATTTTTGAGTATACCAATAATAGAATTAGAAAGGAAAATACCAATAATGCAATGGTCGGCATAAAGAGCATTTTTAACCACGTCTACGTACAAACAGAAAGCGATTCCTTTTGACCTAAACACAGCTCATGTGTTGTTAAAGAAGCATAAGTAAAACTCGTATTTACAATATATGTATTTAGTACTATATTAGAATGAAGAAATATTGTGATTTTGATTGATTGAAGTTTAATAACTGCTTATTATTAATGAGCCCTAATATTGAGCTTTAGGTCATGTATAGACTGCGTGTTTACAAATGTTCTTCATGCCAAAACTCGTAAGGGGTTGTGCTAAAGAAGCTTTTGGGCACCATTACTATGCTTTTATTCCTCAATTACTTAGGAGTAATTGAGGAATACAAGCATAGTAATAGTGTCTCTGTAATATATACACAGGGTGCCAGGGATATCGACGCGAAAACTTTTACCATGAATTCCGGACAATTCTGAAAAAAAAAAATACTACTGTTCCATACATTTTGATCGCGTAGGTCAAGTTTCAAGGAAAAGTGCAACCGTTTTCCATGAAACAGCAGTTTTTTTTAAATAACTGACAAAAAATTTAAAACCAGGGCGCGTTGAAGTTTTTTCCTACGCGATCAAAATGTATGGAACAGCTGCTTTTTTTTTAAATAACCGACCAAAGTTTTCGGAATCACGTACTGAATCCATGGTAACAATTTTCGCGTCGATGTCCCTGTATAACGCCAGTGCACGTTCAACCCAGTACGGGCTGTATCAGCTGATCTATTCCGTGAAAACTTATGTAGGTGAAGTGAGCTTGAAGTGATCTGTCAATAGAGTTAATCCCAAGCATCGGTGGAATGACAGCGTACTTGAAACTTAGTTCTACCGCGTGTGCAAATCTAACATGTACGTTACTATAATCCATAACAAGTTTATAAGTGTTTACTCACCTGATATAATAAAAAGGACGCCCGCAATGAATGTGCAAAGCCGTCGTCCTTTCACGCAGTGACCTAAGACACAACACAGGGCTCCAACCGCTTGAGCGAACACAGCAAGAAGCAGAGGGGCTGCCGACCGGGTCACCACGTCTGAAACACACGCAATACCTATTATTATTATTGTGTAAATACTGTACAGTGCAAGTCACTTGTCGTACAGAGAAGAAACGAGCATTGTGATAAATGCAACAGATAGTAGCATAATCGCCCTGTAATGCTCCCGCTGCTGGCCAGCTCTCGGTGAGAGAGAATGGGTCAGAATTCACCACGCGGGCCCAGTGCGTGTTAGTAGATGCCACATGTCTTCGAATTTTTGGTTCTAGGACATGCCGGTTTCCTCTCGACGTTTTCCTTCACCGTTTTGAGAGCAGTGGTGATGAAACAATTTACACAAAGTAAAGCACCTGTCTAGGTTCAAACCTACGACCTACAACTCGCTGCCGTTACCACTGGGCTACCACTGCTCTTCCTATACAGACAGTAAGCAAGTGTAATGTTCTAATAAATAATATAGAAAGAGAAGAGTATCACTGTATGTTGGCAATTGACTAACCAGCTTTCTAATTACGCAACATATTTTCGTAAACGATAAAGACAAATCTGTTTCATTTTGACAGTTCAACAACATTCATTGCGTTATTTACGTTACTCTGCAGTTTTTTTTTTCGTACTTACGGAGCAATGGATTAGCAATCTGTTTCAAAACGATTCAGATTCGGATTGATTTTGCATTACGTAATTAGGGTACTGGTGCACTAACTACTCGGTATTCGAAGGTATACAAAGTGTATTCTTAATTAACTTTCCTATAGATTCTGATTTCCCCATACTGCCTGAATGGGGAAATCTGATTATATGGCAGATATGGAGAAACTGTCTTATGAACCATTTGCTTCCTTTTCATGGAAACAATTTTGGTATAGGTATATACATAATTTCTAGCTCAAGTGCGAATTATCCACAAAAAATTGTAAAATGTACCATTTTCTTAAATGCGGATCGTCTCAGTCATGGTATAAGTTATTATACCATGGTCTCAGTTTCATTGAGAGATCAATGATTTAATTTTATTGGAATACTAAATCTGGGCAGTAGAAGTGGGTCTTTAATAAAATATTTTTCGTACAATTTGTAAGATATCTGGTAAATTAAACGATTGCTTCTCCATAAAAATAAACGTTCAGTATGGTTCAATTCAATTCAATATTTTTTATTGTGGATCATAGATATGTACAATACAGTTCTTAAATAGTTGAAGATTTTGATCAGCTATGTCCCGCCCGTAGGGCATACAATAATTACATATAAATTAGCTACAACATTTAGAGATAAAATTTTCATCATTCAAAACAATGCATGGTTGAATTTATGAATCCCGATACAAAACCGTTTAGATCGCAGTTAATTATTGCCAGAAGTTGTTAAAGATGCTAACTGTTTACTGTTTGCTGATGACCTCAAGCTGTCGCTGGAGATAAGTAAACTAGAGGACTGCAACAGGCTTCAAAGAGACATAGACAGAGTGGTGACCTGGAGCAAGGATAACCGCTTGCAGTTCAACATCTCAAAGTGCGTGACAATCACTTTCTCTCGCGCGCGTACTCCTTTTCTATATACCTACAACATAGACGGGGTGCCAATCGCTAGGGCTGCGGAATTTAAGGACTTAGGGGTGAAATTCAACACTGGGCTAACGTTTCGAGATCATGTCACAAGCTGCTGCAGAAAAGCCTACCGTAATTTAGGTTTCATGCTCCGTATGGTGCGTGGTTTTAAAAACATTAAAGCGGTTATCGTCTTATATAATGCATTAGTTAGAAGTCAATTAGAATGTAACGCAGTCATTTGGGCTCCACATGAATCTAAATATAGGCTCATGCTGGAGAGAGTACAAAACAAGTTCGTGAGGTACTTGTACTTGCGCTTGTATGGTGTATACCCATTTTATCCGCATAAGTACCCAACTTTATTTATTTTGGGTATGGTCGGATATAACGAACTGAGGGTCAGGAGGGATCTCGCACTCATCTCGTACATATTCAAAGTACTTAGAGGGAAGGTACATAATGCGGACATTTTAGGGCACATAGGTTTGTGTGTTCCGGACAGGTACGTGTGGCGACGACGACGGCCACGGCTGCTGGCGGAGCCGCGCGCTCGGACTAATCTGTTAAGTGAGGCGCCACTGACGCGTGCGCTCCGCACTCTCAACCTCATAGCTAATGACTCGGACCTATTTTATTGTTCTCTGAGTGAGTTCACAAAGAATGCATTATTTGTAATAAGTTATAATATTTTATAAGTTAGTTAGATAATAAGTTATGGAGTTAGATAAGTACGCTATCGCATTAGGTTACCCTGTAATGATAGATGTAAGTTGGATATAAATAAATAAATAAATAAATAATAAAAAAAATATTCGTCTTTGTCGAAAAGGCAATAAATGCCTTTAGACAAGACTAAGACGAATTTTTTTTTTTGGTGTTCTGAAACGACCTTATAATGCATACAGCGAGAAGGAGGCCTATTGAACATTTATTGAAACTATAGCTTTAGCCCGCGGCTTCACTAGCGTGGAGGTCAGAAATTATCACACGCGATCGCTTTTTTATTTCGGTAGTAAGATCGTACTACCGGAATAAAAAAAATGTTACGGTCTATCCGTGTGCCTTTCATCCCAATCCATTCAGCCGTTAAGGCGTGAAATGTAACAGACCAAGCGGGACCAGTGCGGGTTGGTAGATATCACATAATATATCTCAACAGTTCAAAAATGTCGGTCAACAGTTCAACAATGTCGGTCAACAGTTCAACAATCTCGGTCAACAGTTCAACAATGTCTAATACCATCTCCATGACCAGACCTCGAAACCTTTCCTTCTGCAGCGAAGTGTGAGACAGGGAGACGTTATCTCGCCGAAATTATTCACCGCTGCACTGGAGGATGTCTTCAAGGTTTTGGACTGGAAACGGCTAGGCAGCAACATTAATGGCGAGTATATCACTATCACCTTCGGTTTGCCGACGACATATTTATCATGGCTGAGACAATGGAAAACCTTAGTACAATGTTCGATGACCTCCATGTTCTTGAAATGAACATGGAGCAGACAAAGGTCATGTCAAATGCCCATGTAACACCCACTCTCATGAAGATCGGAGACGCTGTGCTCAACGTTGTGGTCGAGTATAGGACAAACTGTCCAGCTAGGTAGGTCCAACTTTGAGAAAGAGGTCAATCGTAGAACCCGCCTCGGCTGGGCAGCGTTCGGGAAGCTACGCAATATCTTCTCGTCCCACATTCCGCAGTGTCTCAAGACGAAAGTCTTCGACCAGTGCGTGTTGCCAGTGATGACTTATGGCACTGAAACGTGGTCGCTCATAATGGGCCAAATTATCAGAAGGCTAAAAGTCACCCAAAGGGCAATAGAGAGGGCTATGCTTATGTACGTGATCAAATCAGAAATGAAAAGATCTATAGGAGAACCAAGGTAAACGACATAGCCCGAAGAAATGCCAAACTTAAGTAGCAATGGGTGAACATTGCTCGCAGAACATAAAGCCGATGGGGCCGAAAGGTTCTGGAGTGGCGGCCGCGTACCGGAAGACGTACCCACAAGATAAACCGATGATCTTGTGAAGGCCGCAGGAATCCGCTGGGTGCGGTGAGCACAGAATTGGTTGAATTGGTGGTGTTTGGGGCAGGCCTATGTCCAGCAGTGGACGTCTTTAGGCTGAAATGATTTAATTATGAAAGTCCATTCTAAAGTCCACCATGATCTGACTATTGCAGCCAGGATTGGCTGCAGACGAGGGAAATCCTAAACGGTCAATAGTACAGACACGAAATTTCATATACACTATAATTATGATAGTCCGTTCTAAAGTCCACTATGAGCTGGCTACTGCACCGAGGATTGGCTCCAGACGACGGAACTTCTCAACGGTCAAACAGTAAAGACACGAAACTTGATTGAAAGACTGCTGCGCCTAGGATTGGCTCCATACGGGAAATTTTCTTAGCGGTCAACAGCACAGGAACTAAATTCAAGTACACTAGATAGGCCCGTCGTGTTTGGTTTAATTGGATTACCTTAGGATGATGATAGTCTGTTGATGGAGCCAGAAGATGGGCATAGGACCTTCTAAAAAAAAAAACGAGATAGCACCATCGAGTTTGTACTCGTTGGCTTTGTCTTTACAAGTAACCCAAAGTAGTTTCCAGGGTCTGATGATAGAGCCGGAAGGTGATCATATGAACTCCTTAACCAAAAAAACCGAGGTAATGGTATCATTGTATTTGGAGTCATTTGATATGTATTGACGAGTGTTTTTACACTAGGTGCTGTCCAAGGTCTGATGATGTAGCTAAAAGGTGGCCATAGGAACTCCTCAACTAAACAAGATAGCCCTGTTGTGTTGGACTTGTTGGATTTGTCTTGATAAGTACCTTACAAGTAAAGGTGATAGAACAGATATTTTATCAAATTCTAATGCTAAAAAGTAAAAAATGTCTAAGTAAAAATATTAATTGTAAACAAGCTTTTATTGAACAAAATAAAAGTCACGTAAACAAAGAAGTTTAATATTTTCTTAAAAGCTCGAGGCTTATCTTTTAAGCCTCGTGCAGACTAGCGCGACGCGGCGGTGCGACGCGACTCGAACAATACAATTTCTAAGAAAACTTTACGGTATAACAATAACCGGTGTCGCGTCGCGCTAGTCTGAACGAAGCTTTAGTGTAAGAAGGACGTCCTTGTCACGCTTCAAGCTTTTAAGAAAATAATTAAGTTCTATGTATACTTGAGTTTTTTATTATACCAAAAAGCTTGTTTAAAAAAAAGATGAATACATTTTATTCGAATACCACTATAGATATGTAGTGCAATCCACGACGACGCGCCCCATTCCGCTCCGCTCCGTACTAAAGTACAGCTTACAGTACAGTTATCGCGGAGTGGAGTGCGTCGTCGTAGATTGCACTATCTGTACAGATAGTGAATGAACAGGGTCGTAGCTGCTTAACCGGACTTTCATGTGGCTGCCTTAAGCTTCTACACTCAAAGCCTCCAGCCAGGGACAAAAAACTATTCTAATCAAATCGGCGAGCGCTCGCTAAGGGCACCCTCTGTGAGGTACGAACCTCGGCTTAGGGCGTCGCTGGGGGGAGGACAGCAAGATAGGACAGGCTGGATCAAAGATATATTATTATTAATCGGGAAATTTAAGGCTACAGACTCAGCATCGACGCGGGCTGGTGCATCGTCGAGCAAGGGTTGGGGGGAGTATTATTTACTCGGGAGGGTCGCGATCGTGGAGGACCTCGGCGGTGAGGTCGGAATGCGGGTCATCGTTTGTGCTTGTATACAGTACTAGTGGCCCTACTGCTCTCCTGGAGGTCATGGGGTCATCTGGGTCGGAGAGAACATGCCTCGGACGGCGTACTTTACTGATTTTAGAGGGGACATATCTGGCGGCCTCGACAACTAGAGGGTTGCGGTGCTTGGCGGCTGTATCAAAGAAACGCTTGGAATTTCGATTAAGAAATTGGGCCTATATACCTGTTCCCGTTGCCATACGATGGAAACGGTTTTGGAGGGCCTGCATCCTATGGATGTGATAGGGTTTGGCTTGCGCCCGGGCGGCGCACGCATAGTTCATTAGTGGTCGAATGCACGCCAAGTAGGTACGCAATTTGCACCTGAGTGACAATTTGCTACGTGCATTCAGAACGGAGTGAAGTCTACCGAGAGCGAAAGAGCCTGCTTTATGTGCTCTGAGAATGAGAGTTATTGATAGGGGACCACACCTAGATATTTGGCTCGCTTCTCCCAGGGGATTGGCTTGTGAAACATAGTGATTGGTCGTGGGAGAGTGGATTTGAGTTTGAGTCTCGGTTCTCGGGTCTTGAAGAGAACCGCTTGACTATCGGGAGTTTTTGCCGATCAGCCGACTAGCTATTTTATTGCCAAATTGTCGTCCCCATCTTTTAGGTATATGTGTGTTGCAGGCAATTTAATTTACTTCGCTTTTTACGAACGGCGTCGACCGTTTACAAATATTCACAGTTATGATATATGCCGAAGCCATATGATGGAAATTTCAAACACCATTTACAAAATGCCGCGGAAAATTGAAGTAAGTATTTATCCGGCAAGTAAAAAACTGAAAGGTGTCCATGGAATCTGGTGCTCGGAGGACTCGTACGGAATATTATTGGTACAAAAACTGTCGAAAAATAGTTTACTGCAAGAAACCATTTAAAATTTAACGCATTATTTTTTATATTTTACGAGTATAATCTAACAATAAACTTACAATAAAATTTTACGGTGACATAATAAGGTATCTACAATTACAATCAATACCAAAATTATAACAATTGAACGAGTTGACAATTTGCCTTCGGCATGTTTCACTACTGTGAGCGTTTGTACGCGGACAGCGGTTTGTATCATAACGAATCATACAAACCGACTGCGAGTCTGCGACATATGCACGTCGACTTGAGAACCTCCTTCTTTTTCGTCGGTTAAAAAGATGGATATAGCACAGAAATCTTGATGTTTTGACATGTTGGGCATTGCACCGTGCGAAGCAGGGGCGGGTCGTTAGTTGAAAATTTAGACTCAAAACATTTGAAGCAAAACTTACATGGTATCGCGTTCGTAGAGTCACTCGGGTCAGGCTGCCATTGTGATAATGGAAAATATGGGATGTCAAGACATCGGAACACCGTGCTGCCAGCTGAAACACATTAAGTTCGTGAAATTAATACAACGTGAAATTGAAACGTAAAAAGAAAACATCATTATTATAGTTTGCAAAAAAAATGGGATGTTTTTCAAACCGTTTAAGAACTTCAGGATAAAATTACTGAAGTTATTGCAATGGTCAGGGTCCATAACGAATATTTGATATCAATTATTTTAACTAAATAATTGATATCATAATGGACTTAAAATTAACTATCACAAAACTTATAAGAGTATAAAACATGAGATATTGTCATGGTTTACTAACAAATGATTCGGCCATGCGGGCAGCTCGTAAAGTTAATCGTTGAACAACGAATACGGGACGGGCGTGGAGGGATAGCTGTGCCAGAGTAGAGGCCAGTTTGAGAAGTCGCAGGTAATGAGTCTTGCGCGACTGGCCGAATTTCGCTATGCCCATAACCGAAGCGGCCGCGGCTTCTCAAGCAGTATCATGTATTTCAATTACAGAAAATAAATGCAATCTACTATGAATTCGCAGCAAGTGGCCAGTCATTTTGCTTCAAGCAGTATGTATATTGTATGATCGATTCCTTGAAGCTACGGAATACCATAAGGCCTTCTTCATAGATTGGTTCCGTATAAAAAGCATCATTAAAATAACACACAAAGCCCGTTATTTAACGAAGGAAATGAACTAGTCTCAAATGGGAGTTCCACAGTTACGGACGCATCAACGGACTTTGTAATGAACGAAAGTGGGCCGGCTTGGACTGTGGGACAATGCATTTCCCACGTGCCGCGACGGAACCGGAACGCATTGTAGGACCGCGACACACGCGGAAGTTTCCTACCCTATTGTACTAAAAAGTACCTACCACGCTCTATATTCCGAGCCAATACGTTTTATGTGTTTTTTTACGTTTTTATTCAAAGGCTAATAAGGGGTTTATAAAAAAACGTTGAATAAAGTTAAGAGACATTTAAACGTCAAAAATGTATGGTTAAACAGATGCTTATTATTACATAACTTTAAGAGCTCTTATCCTAAAAGTTGGCTACGTCGCAAATAGCTGTCAAATATATAATTCAAATTCAATATTAATATTCTAGTTTGCTAGTTAGCCACATTTTTGCATACAGTAAAATTACCAAATTAATCAAAAATGCGAAATATTTGACATATATTTGGGACGTTGTCCACTTTCAGAATAAGGTTTATAAATAAAGGGGTAGGTGACGCATCATTCACTCAGTGCGTGAAAGAAGTGTGTTGATGTAAGGAGAGTCTTAAACATACCATTTTAAGATTAATATTGTTTGAGCATTTATATTAATGTTAGACCGCAGATACAGGCTACAGAGTAATTAATAAAGACCTAAATGGGCTGGAAAAAGCTATTTGTATACAATACTAGGTGCACCCCGTAGTTTCATCCGCATAATTCTCGATCCCGTGGGGATATCGGGATGAAAAGTATTATATTTCCAACTCTGATCATGGTCTATCCATGAGCCAAATTTCACCCAAATCCGTTTAGCCGTTTTAGCGTGAAAGCGTAACAAACAAATAAACAAACTCACTTTCTCTTTTAATAATATAAACTTAGGATTATGATATTACAATAATGTTTTGAAAAGGTCAAAAAACACTTACGATCTGTGTGGCATATCCTCCATAAACCGGACACGGTTTGCTTTGCAACTAGGTCATGTCTCCCGGTGCCGTTGTACAAAGGGTTCAGCATATTCTCTTGTGTGTGAAGCCAGTTGTTGGTCGATACCGCTACTAGGACTGCGACCACAGCTGTCCCAGCTGACAAAGGCGTCAGTAACCAGAGGCACGCTACTGAAGAATCGATTTGAGCCACTAAGGTTGGTGACGGGGGAGACGGCCTGAAAATTACCAGAAATTGATGTGAACGATCTGTAAGGCAGCTAAGGTAAGGAATTAAGTCTAATACCTACTTTACACCGACTATCGTTACGGGAACTGGAAGTAATCTAGCTGACTATACAAAGCACAGTAATGCTAAAATGCGATGATTGCCGAAAAATGCCTAAACAGCAAGCTAATAGAATAACATTTACAGCGCAACAACGTTCTCTCCCATGTTTTGTTGAGATTTGTCCACAATTCTGTCTGCTCAAGAATGGTCGAAAAATGCTGTTTGACGTTTCGTTTTCCCGCGACGAGAGACCGCGATGTAGATACAATTTATTAAAAACAAATCAATTTTAGGCTTAGGCTCAATAGGGAAACTGACTGGGGAAAACAAAAAACTATTTAGTCCGTCAGTCAGATAATAAAAATATTAGACAAATATTTTATTGCTTTATCATATTAATAAAAAATGGTTTAGATAAAACGCATTAAAGTTGGGGAGTAGGGGCTCGCTACGTCACAATTCAGTTTTTAATCTACCGGGGAGTGTCTAATATTTATTTATAGGTAATCTAGGTACATGACGGACAAAAAAAAAATTGTCAGCATCCTTATTCACACAAAGATGGCAGCAGCTGGCAGCGAAGCGCTGCCGAAGAGTTTCAGTGTCTAATAATTTTAAAATTTATCTACATTTATACTAAAATACATAGTATCACTTGTTGAGCAGTCTACACACATCAAAATTATATAGGAATAAAGCACATTTTAGAATATCGCCGCAACTGAGGATTATTATTTTAACTTTTTTGGATAGTTATTCATTCTTTTTAGTGAATTTCACTATTTGAATAAAGAATTTTCTTAAAATTTTGATTAAAAAAAGAAAATCAACTGTCAATCAGGTTTTTTTTATAAAATTGTGTAATAGCGTTTTTACAAAACCATTAAAATTTCTGCATCGGAACCTATAAAAAATTGCAGCGATATGGAGCGACAACATCATTTGACACGAGAAGAGATAATGAGAGCCATCGGAATGTTGCAAGCTGGTTCCAGGCAACGTACTGTGGCTGTCGCTCTTAGCACCAAACAGAGCGTCATAAGCCGCCCCTGGACACTCTATCGTATCACGGGTAGCGTGGCCGAGCGATATGGAGGACGATCTCGCATCACCACTCGCAGACAGGACCAGTATATCCAAAATTCTGCTCGACGAAATCGTACCATGACCGCCAGTATGTTGGCTACGAGGGTCCAGCTCTTCAGGCTTGCTGATAAACGACCAAACCATCCGAAATCGTTCACGTAAAGTGGGTCTGCGTTTTGTTTTTTGCTGGCCACTGAGAGTTCCACCAATAGCACCTCGCAATCGTAGGGCCCGTTTACAATGGGCTCGCGAACACAGAAATTGGGATTGTGTTTGCTTTTCTATGAATCTTGTTTCGGTATGAGACCGGATACAAGATGTACTCGAGTTTGGAGGACCTTTGGACGTCAAGAACGTTTAAAATGTTGTCAGGAAGTTGATTCATATGGAGGGGGAACAATAACGGTTTGGGCCGGTATTGGAGCGGTGGAAAAACCGATCTCATTTGGATCAGGGGCAAACTCAATGCTCAGATTTATGCGGAAAGGATTGTTTCAGACGTGATCATCCCTTTGCGAAGCTTGTTGGGTGATTCGTTTCGACTAATGCATGACAATGCTCGTCCACACACGGCTAAAGTCGTAACACGCACTCTCGCATCAACGTTCTGCCGAGGCCTGCTCAATCGCCAGACCTCAACCCAATTGAGCACGCATGGGATATGCTCCAAAGAAAAACTCTGCCGACACCCCACCATAACCCACTTTTTGACTTGTTAGAAAGAACGTGGGCGCCAAAGTGATTTTGATTAACTGATTTTAAGCATGCCAAAATCGCTCTGATTGTGTGATTCGTGTCAATAGTGGAAACACAGATTTAAAAAACAAAAGATTCCTCATTTTTGCCTTTTTTTGCCATTTAATTGACGACATTAACTTGGGTTAATTTCCCACAATTTTCTAAAATTGCAATTTTTCTTAATTTTTACAATATATAGGAATAAATCCTGTTTTATTAGATTAGATTTGGTAAATATTAATTGGACATTTTTATAGTAAAAAATGTAATTATTGGCGGTGTGCGACTACTCGCACAGACGCGGGCGGCCGCTGACGGCATCCTGGTAGGATCTAGGTTAAATATGTGTTATAATATGTGCACTAGAGTGTATGTGTGTATAGTTTTTATTTATGGTTGACCTCATATTTATGGTATACACAGTTTTTGGCATTTGTATCAAATCTCCATAACAGACGACTTCCAAATAAATTTTCAGTGCAAAGAATAAGCGTAAAGATGGAAATCATTTATGACTCTCGACTTTAAGTCTCCATATACGACTCTCGACTTTAAGGGTATTGACATCCTGTATACATAAGAAAGAACAAAAACAAAGAAAATACGTTTATTTGACGTAAACGTGACGCAGAGAAAGAACACAAACACAAAAAATACTAAGTTGGGGGAAAATATGCGTCATATCTACGCAAAACGCCAATCGCTCAGCATAACCTCAAGTGACGCCGGATGACGTCGACCGGTGCAGCATACAATGAAATATAAATAAAAAATAAAACAAATAAACAATACTTCATTCAAATTGTTTATAGAAATACAATATTTAAAATGGCAAAGTTCCGTTAAGTCGGCAACGACACACGGTGCCCCCCGGCTAAAAGTAGTACGCAGCTGTCAGAAAACTGTTTGTTTGACGTTTTGACATACTGGAATTCACTTTATATATTGGCAGAATGGTCAACATCGGCTTTGCTTGCCATTTATAACAAAAAATAGAATAGAATATAATAGACATACTGGATAATAATAATTATCATAGCGCATTTTATGTAATGAATGATGGAATTATGTTAATAAAAAGGATGTATTGGGTGATTGTGTAGGTATTGCTTTTGGAAAATTGAGATCTATGGGAAACTAGGAGATCTACCACAGATCAATAACAAAATGGTAAGTGTGAAATAATGAAATGAAATTAGATTGGTTTTGGTAGAAATATGTACAAAAGAAAATTAAGTACATAATTATAATAAAAAATAAAGCAGTGTTTAATGTCACAGGCGCCAGGTTTTTTTTTTGTATGTTTTTTATGGCAAATTATTTTTTTGGTTGTGGTTCCAAATTCAAATCACATTATTTACCAGCGGGTTATGTTATAATGAAATTAAGTACAAAATTAGGTATTGCATGACATAAAAATTTACATTACCGAGCCGAGGTGGTCTAAAAAGTAGTTTGTTACCTGGGCGGGCGGCGGCTGGCGATGGCGCCGCTGAGCGTGGGCGCAGGCTGCGCACGTGCGCCGCGAGGTAGCGAGGCATGCACGCACTGCGCACCGCCTGCCCACATTCCTCCCTTCCGCTTCACTGGAATATATATCAGAATTTTATATCATTTGCTTGTATTACGAGGTTCAGGGTTAAAATCCGGGAAAGTACCTATGTGACTTTTTCTATTCATAATATGTACTTTCTGAGTTTATCTTGGATATTACTGATATCAGTGAAAGCAAACATCGTGAAGAAACCTCTAATCCGTCTTGAGCTAGCGTGCCCATCAATGCTCGTGGCTACTCTCTGTACGAGTACTATCGAAGAACTTCATATTTAAGCAGTTTGAAAACATAACCCCGTGAACACGATGACCACATGTGTTACCGTCCCGGTTCTATAGCGGCCGAGCGCTGCAAGCAGAAATAGTCCTTACGGTGTATAGGTATGAACTTCTTCGATGAACCCTCCAGTGGGAAATAATAGCTGGTATTTTTATATTTTTACATACTTAGGTCGTATTTTCCTAAAGAACTGTTTAATTGCGTGTATTTTTCTTTTAAGGGTTCCGTACCTTAAAAGGAAAAAACGGAACGCTTATAGAATCACTTCATTGTCTTTCTGTCTGTCAGTCTGTCAAGACCCTTTTTCTCAGGAACGCTGGGAGGTGTCAAGTTGAAATTAATATTAAATTCGTAAGTCTACGGTCCCTTGGGGATTAAAATAAATCAAGCTTCTAAGTCAACACAATAAAAAAATACGGCCATTTATGCGAAAAATTAAAACCTATAGGGTACTTTCCGTTGACCTAGAATCATGAAATGACCGTGACGTATAAAGATATATGGGAGAACATGTTTTTCAACTACAATTTTAAGTTTGTTCTTAGGATAAATTCATTCCAACTACGGAACCCTTCATTGTGTGTGGTCCGACACGCACTAGGCCAGTTTTCTTTTTTATTTAGCTAGGTACTGACAGCTGAGCTCAACATCGCAGGCTAAGAAACATGATACCACCACGTCACGTCACGCCACCACGTTGTACCTACGAGTACAAGTAATAATTAAATATTTTAATAAAACATAACATAACATCACGCCTTGTTTCCCCGAAAGGTTGGGCAGAGGAGTACCTATAGTACACCCACATTTCGCCAGTTATGTTTAAGTCCCATTTAATAGGGGGCGAGCCTATTGCCATCAACCGGGCACAAATCCAGACTCCGGGCTGCTACTGAGAAATTCCAGAAAGAAAAAACCAATGACACTTTGCCCGACCTGGGAATCGAACCCAGGACCTCATGTTCAGCAGTAGCGCTTGCAACCACTAGACCAACGAGGCATTTTAATAAAAGTGTATTTGTCTTGGACGTTACTGAAGGAAAGAACATCGTGAGGAAACCTGGACTTATAGTTAATATACGTTTGAAATCGCCAAACTTTAATCTTGAGCAAGCGTGGTGATTAATGCTCGAGCCTTCTCTGTATGGGAAAGGCTTTTGCCCTGCAATGAGACTTCTTCTTCGTCTTTTCGTGTGGTTAGTGACTAACCTGGTGTCAGAGTTTTTAAGCCGCCCATGGGCCAGTGAGACAATAATAGACCGGTTAAGTGTTAAAAAAATACCTTCGATGTTATAACATAAGTGTGTCTTTCCAAACCTATCGTATGGTTATCGGTGTCCAGACCCTTCTGTTGCCTCAAAGATCTCTTGATCTAAGGCAACAGAAGGGTCTGGATAAAGATCTGATCCGATGGCCCGAAGGGATCATTGCCTGCCGGGGTTGCGGGAAAGTCCGAAAAGGATACCGTGGCCCCTGGCAACGTGAAGGCAACCGAAGGAACACGGGTGGGACAGTAAGAGTCTGACACGCCCTCCCGCTCCGCCCAGAGCGGGAGAAATCATTTGATGATTTCCCACTCAAAAAAAAAAAAAAAGAAGACCCTTCTGTTATTGAGAACCTAAACAGAATTCCTAAATATTGTCAGACGTGGTTATTGAAATGCAATAGTAGTTTCTGAAGATTTCTTGTCATCAGCACTAATATATCGTAGACTAAGATGCTACTGAATACCAGTATTTTACCTCAAGTGACTAACTATCTGACCTCCTATAATATCTACAAATGACAGCCGGGACCAACCGCTTCACATGCTTCCCGAGGCATGGAGGGGTCTTGGTATGTAAAGACGGTCACCTATCCACCGAACAACCGCGGCAAGCATAGCTTAACCTAATTTAATAATGTTATATGTACTGAATGAGGGAACCATGGCTAAATAATAACAGTTACAGGCAGGTTGATTGAAGGTTAAGTTACGTTTGCCGAGGTCGGTCCGTGGATGCCATTACATATCGAAAACACGTTAAACCGTTCGTTGGTCCCGGCTGTAATTTGTAGATATTTGACAGTCGTTACGGGTAGTCAGAAGCCTGAAAGCCTGATAACCAGTCTTACCTCCACGACCTAGTTACTGGGTAATGCGATGCCCCTTAAAAATAGTTCGCTCCATTTAAAATAGTGATATTCAGCTGGATCCGGATAGACTGGAAGCTGACCCCAAGATAGTTGGGGAAAGGCAGATGATCAGCATAATTCGTTCCTGGACTAAACCCGCAACGTTAATAATGTTAAGGATAATAAAATTCAATTATATACTTTCATCCATCCGAATTCATGTTACAATTTGGATATTTTGGATCGGCCCTATTTCTTGCTGTTACGACATTTTACTATTATGATTATCGGTTAATCCATTTCCCTAAGTTCTCCTGTGGGATATTTTCAGTTCCGTAAATTAAATGTGAAATTACAGCTGTCAACAAGTTTTTTTAAGTGTTTTTTTTTTTTTCGTTGTAAGTAATTTTAAGAGAATGATTGGATAAAATATACTGGCCCTCAGCAAGGTATGCACCTATCAGCTCATATAGGTTCCATTTCTGCGTTTTTAAACGACTCCAAAGAAATAAGAGTTTTTCGAGATATACTATGTAGTAAAAACTTATTTTTGCGGTCGAAAAAATTAATACTGTGCATGCTAATATGCTGAAATATTCATCCCAACTACGGAACCGTTCACTGGGCATGGTCCAGTTTTTTATTTTTTTTTTTAATTTGCCATCCAGTTTTTTTCATAGTTTTTTATCGCGACTGGCTTTCGATCGACATAGTTTAAGATCGCCATCATTCGAATCTTCATATCACTCCCGTTCGTATATGTTGAATGCTTGTGCATCTTTTCGCATGGAAGTAGGTACTATCTACTATGTGGTAGACATGGAGCCAGCCTTCTGAGCAGCTATTTATTTTGTGCCAACAGGTAGATAAAACGTGTTTCAAACAAGATAACGTAATTTATGTCTCAACAAACAAACTTCCGCGACTTTCAAGTCTCCCGACCGACCCTCCGTTTGAGCGGAACAATACTCCAAAATGCTGTTTTTACCGAAATATAAATAAGAGTTCGTGAATTTTAATATCCATCAATTAGCACTTTAAAAAATCTTTATCTTTTGTTCCACACAAGTTTCGGAATAATTTAATATAAAGAAGCCAAGTTTATCTACCGGAAAAGTTAACAAGAAGTAAATCTTTATGACTATTACCAACTGGGGGGAGAGTTTCTTACCTCTTTGTCCGACTTGTGGGAAAGGGAGGGTAATGATTACACCTTCCAGGCATGTTTTGTTTGCTGTTGTACTTGTTACTTTGTAGATATTGTGGTTGCTGTGTCGGCTCCGTGGTTTACTTATGGCCCAGATTTAGGTCCCGATTCGCAAACCGTGCGGCAGGCTCGGTTTTGGCAAACTGTAGTATCTGGTAGCTATATGAGCGTTGTGGCGTTGCAAATTGCAGATTATAATCGTACTAATATCAGGGAATCGTACTAATAAATACCACTTTGAATTTATGCAACTTTTTGTTAGGCTTCCAAAAAAAACACAACAACGTGAAAAGTAACTTTAATTTCGGAAGTCGTTGTCTTTGGTTTTGAATTTTCGTTTTTTTGCCACCGAATTCCGAAATTAAAGTAACTTTCACATTTTTGTGTTTTTTGGAAGTCGTTTTTTTTAGTATGTTTTATTTATTGTAAAGTTTTCTTTTTCAAGTTTTTATTTGCGGTACCTACATACACCACACAAATTCGAATACCGCTACCTGCTGTGTAACTAACAGTGACAGGAAATTATTATAACATCATCCACATTGACTAAGTAGGAAAAAAAAAATATTTATTCCGGTCTAATACCAACAAAGTAATAGGTACCTACCACTGGTATTTGTTTGAACTCATATTTATTTTCAATTCCGAACGGATACCATTGTATAAACTAGTACCAAAACAAGTTCAAAGATATAAGGTACGGTCAGTAAAAATGCTTTATGTGTAAATGTAAATGTAAGACCTTCAATTTAAAAAAAAAAAAATTAAATCCAAAAATTAAAAGTTGTTAGCAAACGTCTAGTTCAATAATAAAATATGACTAATAATCAACTTTATTATAATTTTAGTTCCTCCTTGTATCTGTATAATGTTATTTTTGCAAAATAGCATAACAAGAACAATTTACTTACAATAAAAAAAATACGATTTACACTTTTTTTTACACCAGCTTCGTTGATTCATGCATAGTATAATTTTGATTTGATGCTTGCAAACGATGGGATATTTGTCACCAAATCTGTTTCAGTACCGCAGAATTGTGATTTGAATTTGTTATAAATATTTGGTATTGGGATGTAATCAGACTTCAACACTTTATCTCGTAAATCATCCAGCTGTTTTGCCATTAACTTTTGACTTCATCGGGCTTGCAGCTACAATTTTTCTCATTGGAAATATTGCCATTCTTTGAGGAAACCAAATTTCTTTAATCCTTGTTGACTAACAATATATTTTAACTACTCAAGCAGCACAGAACTGCATTATTGGCTGTCACATAGGTAATTTTAGCATTTATGAAGACTTATTAGAGTTCACTCGAACTAAAAAAGTTGATAATTACGCTTTTGCCTGTTTGTTGACTTATTAACAACCACGGAAATAACATTGTAATGTTGCGACCGTTAGTTTAAGTGAACAGGTCAGTGTTAATCAGCCTTTGGCAATCAATAGTACTGTGAGCTACAGTATTGCATTTTATGGACCTATAAGTAGCTATATTCTGAATTGAAGGCAATAAACGTTCATTTCACAAATGATCGCTCTTAAAATGCTTAATTGTGAAATGCAATCTATTATTCTGTGACTTCAATTATTAATGATATAATGCGTCTTGCTGAACATAGTTGAACTTTTACAGTGTTAATCAGCTTATTACACAAAATCTTATAAAAGCATTTATCTAGCCCACATAATCACTATGGGTGAATTTAGATGATGCTAAAAAACAATTAACTCCAAAAAAAAAAAAAAAAATTAATAGCAAACTGCTATAAAATAATAATAATAATAAAATTGTTTATTACCACGAGTTTCAAGTATATTGTATATTGTCACTGTATATTACAGATTAAAGATCTTAAATGTAGCATTAGGTAGGTAAGTACAATAGGTTCAACCCTGTCCCCTAAACTATGCTAGGCAGTACCCGGCTATAGGGTATGCTGATATGATTCTATTCTATGATTCTATTTAGCAGACGTGTCAGTGGACTGTGTCAAGTGGGTGCATTTTTGTTGAAGTTGTGGTAAACTTTAAAAATGTGAGAGTGAGATACTGAAAAGTGAATTGTATTGTATTAGAGTAAATGTTTGATGATTGTGTGAGGAAATGGATGGGGTGTTGTAATAGTGTTTTGTAGTTAGGGAAGTGAGTGTATGTTTGTAGAGTGTCAGGGATGTGCGAGTGATTAGCGCGTATGAGAAAAATAGGGGGATTATACGTAAAGAGGTGTTTATTAGGTTATGTAGGTTAAAAGAGATTCCGTTCCATGATAGTCCTGTTTTAGCAGCCATTCAATTACTGTACATTTTAGTTTAAACCTGGGGAGAGCGAGAATATTTCGCTTTTTATGGGCTTTGTTATAAATAGATCACATGTAAACTTTAATCCTGGTTGGAGCTGAATATTTGTACTATATAATAGCATAGGCAATTAATGTACTCATGCTGTTAAATAAGAACCTGAAAGACTATTATTAGTTCACCGTACGTATTATCAGTTAAACGCCGCGCTGCCATCATTGCGATTTATTGTGGTATTTTATTTAGAAATGTGGAAATCTAAACGGAGAACTGGCGGAATACGCCAAAAAAATTCATGCGGAATACTTGAGAATTCTAAATATTCTAAAAATTATTACAATATTTGTATACATCAATCTGGTTTGCCTTTTCCAAACTATGTTGGGGTCGGCTTCTAGTCTAACCGGATGCAGCTGAATATCGTATTTTACATGGAGCGATTGCCAATCTGACCTCCACAACCCAGTAACTGGGTAACACGATACCCCTTGCTAAGACTAGTTGTCAGATTTCCGGGTTTCTGACGACCCATATTGACTTTTAAAGATCCACGAATGACAGCCGGGACCAACGGCTTAACGTGCAATATTTGCGTACATCTTACCCACTATTAAGCTTTACATGGATCTGTTGCTGACTTGTTTGACACAAGAACTACTCGTGCCAGCTTGTTACAGATTTATGTACCACAAGTGAATTCTTATAAAACCCATGGGTTTAAGAGGGTACAGGGCCTGCGATTCTCCATACAAATGTACTCCCCTTTTTTCTTCCTGAATATTGCCTCTAGAGCAATCTTTTTTTTATTCATAAAATCATGGTCTGCTGTAGACACGTAACTGTTATTTCCTTTTTTTCGGCAACTTATTGTTAAAGAAAATATGACTCTCCAAAAATTACAAAAAATATTGGAGGACTACCACACAAATTCGGCAAGTTTTTAACATAAAAGAAAATGATAGAAACCTAGACATACTCTTTCTTAAAATACTCTTTTTTAACGTAATAAATAATTGAATCGATCTCGTTTTTTTTTTTTTTTTGTGATATAATCGGTCTAAGCTGCAGCTGTTCCTATCGCACTCTACGGGGGGAGACATGAGGTAACACGACGGCAATAGTTTCTTCAAATACCTGTTTTTCAAATTCCTCGCAGGCCCTGTTCCCTCTTAATTGTGATTAATGCGATGCACATTGGTTGTCTGCCATTTTTCAGTTTTTAACCTATTTGTTATAATAATGTTAACAATTTATTTTTGTTTAGTCAACGAAAATAACAACCATATTTGAAAAGTATACTAATTACATAAAAGTAAACAACATATTGTCAAATTCTATAAATTTCAAGTAAACAGTTAAATTTTGAAAGCATGTGAAAATTTTCGCCTATATTCATACGGTATTTGACAGTAAACTCGCTTTTCTAATCAAATTTTACATAATATGTGTAAGAAAAAATCAAGATTTTACTCAGTGAAATCTAATATTTTACCACAGCCGTCACAAAATGGTTCGCGCACAAACAAAACCAATATAATAAATACATATTATTCACAATTTTGCCAACCAAAATAATAAAAATAATAATCATCCATTGTGCTGCTTAATAGGTAACACCCACTCTAACAGCCAATGTTCACCTCTTTGGGTGACTGTTACCCTTATTAATGCTTAAATAATGCTAATATAATGCAGTTAGTTACAGTTATTCAGCTAATAGCTGTTTAATTTGTGCACAAATCAGATACATCAGCTGAAATTGCTTGTACAGCTTAAGATTCTATGGTGGGCAGTGATTCAGCTGATATAAAGCGCTCTGATGTTCCTTTGGTAACTACCACTACAACAGTCGGTGCGCAATGTGGGAATACTATGAATGATCTTCGCATGGGTGATCTTCAAATTGGTAATCCACACGGAATGCCTCATTGTGATAAATATCAGACGAATATCTGCCGTCGAACTAATCATGCAGTGGGGCTCGTAATGTAAAAACACCAGGGGAACACCGACAGAATTATAATCAGTAAAATCATCATGATTTCATGAAATAGTCAATAAGGTAATTTGAACTTAGAGATAGCACTCTCTAAGTTCAAATTACCTTATTGACTATTTCATAAAATAATATATACAGGGTGTCCAAGAACCTGGCGTCCAACTGGATTCCCACGATGCCCCAAGTTCTAACAGTACTCAGAAAAATATTTTAAAAAATCCACCCCATGTACTTACAGAATTATACTGATTTCAAAAAAAAAGGGGAAATGAGCACCCTGTGACATACTTTTGAATGCTGTGACTGCTAATGCTGATAATTTCGATATTTCTTGGAGGTTTTGTAATCTAGGGTATTGCTGTGTCTAAATAGAATGTAAAAATAATGTACTTATTGTACCATTTTAAAATAAAATATTATTTTAACTAAAGGTGATATGGAAAACTATTGAATTTCGCAACTTTGACCGACTGTAGTGTAAAAAAAATGTACCAAAATAGTATGGCAAGTGACGTCAAATTTTGACGCGTTTATTCCTCTTTTTAAAAAGGTATAATACTTACACATTAATTTGAAAAAAAAAATTTTTGATAATATTTTTACTCAACAACCCAATTTTTACGATGTCTTACAGAATTCTTAGAAAGAAAAATTTACGACGAATTGAATCTAACCTCTAAAGAATTACTATTGTATGCTCATAAAAATAACAACAGGCCTCTCAAAAAACAGGTTAGACCGTAAGGGACGGTATGTGCATGCATCTCACCATAGTGATTCGTTATTACAACAGGAGGGAGCAAGACAGAAACTATCTTTGCGATTTGCTGGTTCTTCTTTATGGTACCCCATTATTCAGGTAAGAGTGAGGGAGAAAAAGGTTAGAGGTGCGAGTGAGATAGATAGTGACGCTATCTGGGATCGTGCTATTTAGGATAACAGTACGGTCAGTACGCGTCACTGCCTCCTGCCGTTACTACGCACCTCTCTCTTATTGTTACCATTGATCACGTACTACGATTTAAAGCTTTGTTTATTGGACTCGATTACTCTTTGTGCTCTGGACTTTGAAACGAACTCTTTACGACGACCTTTGCCTGTGTTTGGACAGTTTGTGTTTTGTGTGTGCTACCATGGCGACCTACACTCCGCAAGAATACGCAAATATGCACTACATTTATGGAGAATGTAGAGGTAATGGACGAGCTGCAGCGAGACTTTACAGAGAAAGGTATCCGAGGGCTACGCGATATCCCGACCATCGAGTTTTCATTAATGTGCACAGATCACTATGTGACGGGCGGTTCCCCAATCAAGTAGCTGGTGAAGGACGACCCGTAAATGACTTCATACGCGATGAAGTTTTAGAGGCGGTGTCGGCAAATCCAAGCATCTCTGTGCGAGGAATAGAAGCTGATACGGGGATACCGAAGAGCACAGCACACAGTATTCTCCAAAAAGAAGAATATCATCCGTACCACGTACAGCGAGTGCAAAGTCTTTTACCTCGAGACTATCCGAGCCGAGTCGCGTTTTGTGAAACAATCCTGCAAAAACATCGAGAAGACGAAAACTTTATCGACAAAATTTTGTGGTCAGATGAATCAACATTTAAGAAGGATGGCTACATGAACCTACACAACTTGCACGAGTGGCATGTGGAAAATCCGCACTTGATGCGAGAAGATAGATCCCAGTACCGGTTCAAAGTGAACATGTGGACCGGTATTCTCTGTGGGAATATTATTGGTCCATTTGAGATGCCCGAGAATTTGACTGGCGAATCATATTTAAATTTTCTTCAAAATGATTTGCCAAACTTACTAGAAGAGACCCCACCAGATATGTGGTTCCAACACGACGGCTGTCCAGCACATTTTCGCGTATCCGTTAGAGAGTTTTTGGACGAGCAATACCCGAACAGGTGGATTGGGCGATCAGGAACAATCCCGTGGCCAGCCCGCTCACCTGACTTAAATCCGCTGGATTTTTTTTTCTGGGGAACTATGAAGGAGCTCGTTTATGCGAAGCCCATTAATGACATCGCTGACCTTCGTGAGAAGATAACACAAGCAGTGCAGGTGATACGTCAAAAAATTTACTCGCGAAACATAAAGCGGTCCTTTTTAAGGAGAGTGAGAGCTTGTATTGCCGCGGGTGGTCAACATTTTGAACATTTATTGTAATAAAATATCTTTAAACTAACATTCTTTGCTTTTATTCTACTGGGAACCCATCTACCTGTGTGTATTTCCTTCTTGCTCACTCTTGGAACCGAAGTAAATAATAGTAGTAACATAACAGTTTCTAAGATAAGAAAGGGTCCGACAGTTACCGTTAGTAGGTAGGCACTTCGTAAAAATTGGGTTGTTGAGTAAAAATATTATCAAAAAATTTTTTTTCAAATTAATGTGTAAGTATTATACCTTTTTAAAAAGAGGAATAAACGCGTCAAAATTTGACGTCACTTGCCATACTATTTTGGTACATTTTTTTTACACTACAGTCGGTCAAAGTTGCGAAATTCAATAGTTTTCCATATCACCTTTAGTTAAAATAATATTTTATTTTAAAATGGTACAATAAGTACTTTATTTTTACATTCTATTTAGACACAGCAATACCCTAGATTACAAAACCTCCAAGAAATATCGAAATTATCAGCATTAGCAGTCACAGCATTCAAAAGTATGTCACAGGGTGCTCATTTCCCCTTTTTTTTTGAAATCAGTATAATTCTGTAAGTACATGGGGTGGATTTTTTAAAATATTTTTCTGAGTACAGTTAGAACTTGGGGCATCGTGGGAATCCAGTTGGACGCCAGGTTCTTGGACACCCTGTATAATATATAATTTATTCTCTCTTCACAATAAGTGGTCTTAAAAATAATGCAAACTTTAGACTGTACAACTATTCCCACCTTTGTGAGAGACTGGTGCCTGAAGTAGGTTTTAGGAATAAAACCTGTGTTACAGGTCACCAGGAAATCATGACATTTTAGACCAATTCTAACTTAGAGAATTGTATTTCTAAAAGGTCAAATTAAATTAGTAAGCGAAACTCCGCAGAGGTGATGGGTATCAATATCTAAACACGACAAAAAAAAAAAAGGGATTTAAGAGGGAACAGGGGCTGCGAGGAATTTGAAAAATAGGTATTTGAAGAAACTATTGCCGTCGCGCTGCGCCCGAAAAACTGAGTTAAACCCCGTAAAGTGCGATAACGACAACTGCAGCTCAGACCGATTATATCACAAATTTTTTGACGAAAACGTCGTTTGGCATTCTCTTTTTTTCTCCTCGCAAACTAAGAGTCCTCTAATCACGGCGGTAAAAATGGGGCATTTTTGTAATTTTTGTAGGGTCATAGTTTCCTTACTTATTAATTGCTGAAAAAAAGGAAATGACAGGGACATGCCTATAGAGACCCTGATTTTATATAAAAAAAATGACAGCTCTAGAGGCATTATTCAGGAAGAAAAACGGGGAATACGTTTGTATGGAGAATCTCGTGCCCTGTTCCCTCTTAATGATTTTTTATAAATTAAATATATATATTTACTAGGTGACTGCTTATTTAATTCGACCCTGTGTAAATACATACTTAGCTCACCCCCCTTCAGCGTTCTCATTAGTCACGCATAACAGAGGCGTGGGCGCCCTCTAGACTGATTGCTGTTCGCCACGACGACTCTCATCTATTTATACTTGAATCCTGATTTAACAAATATTATTTTTGTTCCCAATTGCATAGTTACGTAAGAGGCAAAGTGGTTTATTTGGTTTCTTTTTCTTATAAAATATGACACCGGCGATAAAATTGATGTCTTATCACCCCAACCTCTTCCACAACAAACAATTAATTCCTGTATTTTAAAGGCATAACAAATCACATACAAAGGTGAATATAAACGTATTCAAAATCTATGGGAGGTATTTTTTACTTTCAATCATCCAATATGTCGGTCAAATCCACGGCCTTGGTAAAAAAAAATGTGTTGATAGGTATACTTAGCGTGTTAATATTGTGTACTTTTTCTTGCCTTGAATGAGTGTTTTCTAAGAAATATTAGGTTACAGTACAGAGACAAAATATTTAAGTAACAATACATCTCGCAAAATATTTAACAACACATTTCTCATTATTCAGGTCACACAGTTAGCCCAGTTTGCGATATTTCATACTCGAATACAGAGTAATATTGCCAAACTATCAAAACATCGAAATATTTGACAGCTACGAGTATATGTGACGTTGCCCAGAATTAGGTTGAAACCGCAGAGGTCACATTGCAGTATGTATACAGAGGGCAGTAATGGATTAGTGTAATAGTAAAACAAAGGAAAGATCCGTTATATTTATAACATTTGAATGAATGGGAAAGGATAGAAATGGTTAACGCTCGATCAATCTCCTATTATTGCGAGCCAACATAATCTCAGATTAAATATTGCAAAGAAGGAAAGAGAAAACGATATACCTACTAAAACGCAACCCACGGATGTATGTAATAGACTTTGATCGATGATTCCACGAATTTAAGCTGTTTATGTTTTCGCTCCATTCATCTATATATCGTAGGATGATTTGATAATTCGAATTTCCGTGAAAACCTTAGGGATACCCTAGGGATATTGTGGAAACACGGATAATTAGAAAATGGTAAAAAAAATCTGCGAGCAACTTGTTCAATAAGTTCTATATAACCTGCCTGCGATTAACTTCAAAAATTCAAACTCAAAAGTCATTTATTCAAACTAGGCTGAGAATCAGCAGTTTTCGAACGTCAAAATTACATAAGACAGTCCCCCAAAATGTCCCCTTCACCACTTCCTAGTGCTTTTGCTGGGAAGAAGAAGTGGTGCAATAAACTCCCCAGAAGCACAGCTGTCTGTTCAGTTAGAAAAAAAAATGATTCTATACAATAGTATGCAAGACAATTTACATTACGCAAAAAATAATTTAAATGATAAATTAATAGCCATATGACAGCTAGCACACGCCAATATACCAACCAAAAGGATCGAGTACTATACTGAAGCAGAAATAAAAATTACTAAACGTAAACAATATCTAAAAAAAGAAAATAAATCCTCCAGGCATAAAGGGCGTGCCCGCTTACATATAGCTGTAACTAGAAGTTATAATTGATGAACTAAGACCATCGAGGTAAAATAAATAATTGTCGAGGTCGCTAGCTAACCACATATTGCAATACAACTCATAAAAAAAACATTGTAATGAGTAGATTATGTCAACAATAAATTAAAATAAATTGACTCATAAAGTAAAATTATAAACAATTATTTAAACTCATATAACCTGTCAGTAGGTAAACTAATTCTAGAGAAAGAACATTTAAACATTCGTCTTGAGTTAATCACAGCGACCAACTATACTTATCATTTACGTAGTCGTTGATAGAATAGTATGCCTTTGCACAAAGGTTAGACTTTAATTTAGTTTTAAACGCATTAAAAGGCAAATCTAGCAAACAAGAGGGTAGCTTGTTATAAAAAGTTATACCAAGCCCAACAAATGAGTTATGAACCTTATGAAGCCGGTGAAAGGGAGTACGTAGTTTATCCTTACTTCTAGTGTTAACATTGTGAATATCACTGTTTTTGGTGTATAAGTGTATATTTTGCCTAATATACTATAAGATGTTGGCAAAGATGAATTGTGATTTTTGATGAATTAGATAATTAGACAATGGTGAAAACATTTCTGCGGCAGATGGTATGATTCGTCATTTTGAACTGGGTGAAATAAGTTAAGTTAGGTTAGAACTGTGACCAACCGCGATACTTCCAAGTCACTCGCAGAAATGTTTTCACCATGGTCTAATTATCCATGTTTTCGCAATAATAATAATTAATAATAATATTTTTACTTCCCATTCGAAGTGACCTATGTGCGATAGTGGCGCCCTCATTTTTTCCAAACTCTTTTTTGCCAAGCTGTATGTAAAAACTTCAAACAAAAATAGTTTATGACAGCTGAGCGCAAGATAACTTTAATTAATCCTTCGCGAGCGTCGCGCATCGTTGCCGGCTGAACGGAATGTTGGCATTTAAATATATTAATACTATGATTTTGACCTTGTATTGTGTATTTAATAAGTACCTATTTCTTATTTTGCTTATTGTATATCATTTTATGCTTTACCAACGTCATCACGTCAACACCGGTCTAGATAGATAAAGACTTTGCTCAAAACTCAAACAAAACACTGAAAAATCTGGAATTCATGGGAGGATGCACGTTGACAGTAATCAATAACCTACCGGTCTGTTCTGTAAAAATTTCAACGTTAAAACTTAGGTGAAGTGAGCTGTCAGGTGAGCTGTCAGTGTCCCAGTGCTATTCTGTAACCATCTCACCCTGAAAACTAAGGTGAGGTGAGCTCGGAGAGCTGTCAGTCCCTAGCAGTAGCCGGTCTATTCTGTAATAATCTCACGGTGAAAACTTAGGTGAAGTGAGCTTGAAGCAAGCTGTCATTCCACCTGCTGCTAGGGACTGACAGCTCACTTCGAGCTCACTTCACTTAAGTTTTCACGGTGAGATGGTTACAGAGTAGCACTGCTAGTGGAATGACAGCTCACTTCACGTTCACTTCACCTAAGTTTTCACCGTGAGATTATTACAGAATAGACCAGGTGATGCTAGGGATGGACCAAGCATTACACTTACAATCATAATCGATGTTTAAATAACATTTTTTATGCTAATTATATTGATAATTTTTCATTAATTCAAAGCTAAGTAGAGTTGGAGTTTGCTAATATTTGACCCCCTCATTCATAAACGCTGTTTAAAGTTAAGAAATGATTATCGCCTGATTGACCATACATTTTTGATGTTTAAACATCTTTTAACTTTAATCAACGTTTATGAATAAGAGGTAAGTGTCTTAACATTTAACCAGTAACAATGGGTTCAGAATAACAAGGTATGTCGACATTTTCTTTAGTAGCTAGCCTAAACGGGTATGCTTTATTTTATTTATTGTACATGCGTAACGCACTCGCGTCTTAGGCTATAATAAGGACTAGTCTAGGAAAAAAATAAAATAAAACAAAATTGAGTTTCTGACTGAATTTCTGTTTTGTTATTTAATTTTAAAACCCCCTTACAAGTAATATTTACACACTTAAATACTAGCTTTGTAATAATATAAAATTATCAATAGAAAACCCACATTTTTTTTAATCTTGATTTAGATCTCTCTCTCTCTCTCTAGCATCTGGTGGGATGACAGACAGCTCACTCCACGCTCACTTCCTCTAAGTTTTCACGGTGAGATAGTTACAGATTATCACTACTGCTGGAATGACAGCTCACTTCACCTAAGTTTTCACGGTGAGCGCCTGATGCTAGAGACATTATTGACAGCTAACGGTGAGATTGAAGAATTTTGAGATGGTTACAGAAAAGATCGACTGTAAACTAAGTAATTAACACACGTAAGACGACGAAAACCAACTTTTAGTGATTTGATACTAAAGATGACGTCTAAACTAGAGCATTTATTTAATAAATTAATCTGTGAATATCTTAGGTTATGTTTATATTATTGTCTAACGTGGATAAAAAACTGAGAATCCCGCAACTATCGAGTGTATTTTCGGAAACCTGCACCATCTTAAAGATAATCTAATTATTTGTCTTTTAGTATACGTGTTTTTACTAAAATAGCTTTTGTATTATGTATAATAAATTAATAATGCATCTTATTTGGGACAGCGCTCCTTGATGCGCGAGTCCTATTACTGGCTGGACGTACTACGCGCTGCGCGAGCTCAGCGCAGAACACGAAAGCTAACCTCTCAACTCAGTAAACTAGAAAGGATTGGTATAAGAGGCCTACCGCTTAGTTTGTTTATGAGTTATCTTAGTAGTCGCTCGCAAATCATCAGGATAAGCAACCACACTAGTAAGGAATCATTCCTCACATAAGGAGTTCCGCAAGGTAGTGTCTTAGGACCTACCCTTTTCCTGGTTTACTTAAACGAGCTCAGTAAACTTGATCTAAGAAACTCCAAATTAATTGCTTACGCTGGTGACACTGTTATCCTGGTTCGTGGTAGTGACTGGAATGAAGCTCGGCTTCAGGCAGAGTCAGCTTTGCGAATTAATATGAGATGGCTCACGCAGAATTTGCTCACCCTCAATTTGGATAAAACCAGATTTATCACTTTTAGTCCAAGGAAAGCGTCACATCCAGCCCCACCCTTCCGTCTGCCAGCTCATGCGTGCCATACAAAGAGGACTGTGGATGCCCTGAAGTTATGCGCACGGACTCAATAAAATATCTTGGAGTCTGGGTTGACGGTACCCTCAGAACTGTGTACTTTGCTTTTGCCCATTCCGTGTTAACGTATTGTGTTTCGGCCTGGGGTGGTGCTGGTAAATGTCTTCTGCTGCGTTTGGAGAGGGCACAGAGGGCTAGCTGTCCTAAAGGAAATTGCCTTTAAACCCTATCGCTTTCCTACCAGCAAACTGTACACGCTATGGAAGCTACCTACAGTAAGGCACTCTTTTGTGGTAACTATATAGTGTTTCGTAAACATTCAAACTTGTCTTTTGAATCTGAGTTTAGAAGACAACAATGTAGCAGTTCATTTTCTGCAGTTCCGTGCTTTATAATAGAATAAATAAAGTGATTACTATTTACCCATGTACTGTTCGGGATTGCAAAAGATTTCTTAATCAATGGCTTCATACTCTCACATACGAAGAATTGGAGAATTTAGTGGAACACTAAAGATCTTTCTTCCATAGCCATGCACACCAAATGCACGTAGCGTGGAGTGTTCTCGTGTGAAGGTTCCACAAGCACACTACACTTACACTATTCTCTACGCTTACACCCCACAGACACGCACTACAACACACAATACTCCTACATGCTCAACATTTTAACACTTGCCTATTTTAATTTTGTACAATTTCATTATTACTATTTGATTTATTTTGTATTTGTTTTTTTCTGTAATCTGGAACGCTGTCGTCTCCCTCTTGAGAGGTGGGCGTTAATAGCTGCGACACAGTTTTATAACTACTGTAGCTATTTACGTACGCAATCAATTTGTAAAATATGTTTTCGTTCCAATAAACATAAAGATAAAAATAAAGAACTGTGCTTCTTCTTTTTAGCGTGTCGATGTCACCCAAAATGGAGTCGGCCCAGAATTCGGCTACGAGTTTACAATTAACTATGCTAATCTGCAAGATTTCAGAACTTTCAAAGTGAAAAGGTAAAATCTACAAAAACTTGTTAGTTCCTTAAGTTCCAACTTGGCAGAGAGATGAAGTAGTAGTACGAAACTTGTGCATTGTGAAAGTTTGCATTAACGTTTTAAGCTGCAGGTAGTTATGTACCAACTCAGCTTAGGGCAGGGTAAAATGCGGCACCTCTCCGTAGATGACATTTGCAGCTATGTTACATTCTGAACAAGAAGTTTTTTTTATACCTAAAGGTGTGTCCACATTATACGAGGTCCCATTAAAATAGATGGACAAATTTTAACACAGCGTTCAGTACGTCTAACCAAAGATATCCAAGCAAAAAAAACAACAGATTAAAGTGATTTTATTTTGACCTAAAATAATAAATGGCATTGGGTAACCAACATTTTTAGTTTTCTTGTAAGTATCGTATTAAGTTAGCAATGTTAAATCATCTGGACGTGTTATATAACAAAGTTTATGTGTTACATAACATAATCTGAACGCACCCTTAGGTAGATAGATATATCACACGGGGTTGCGACAATCGTGGCCAGAATCCGGCAGTTGGGACTCGAGGTGGCGTTGCACAAGTCCGAGGCCATGTGTTTTCATGGTCCTCGGAACGCGCCACCGTCGGGTTCCCAAATAACGGTAGGAGGGGTTCACATCGGCGTCGAGTCGACGATGAAGTACTTGGGACTCGTCCTCGACAGTCGGTGGAACTTCGAGGAGCACTTTCGACGTTTGGCTCCCAGACTGGACCGGGCCGGGGCTGCCTTGAAGCGGCTCCTGCCCAATCTAGGGGGTCCAAACGCCTCCTGCCGGAGGCTATACGCGGGGATCGTGCGGTCCATGGCCCTGTACGGGGCACCGGTGTGGGCGCGTTCGTTGAGGCGGCGGCCTGCCCGCCGGTTGAACGCGTCCCAGAGGGTCATGGCCACCCGGCTGGTCCGGGGATACCGCACGGTCTCCGGTGAGGCGGCGAGCCTCCTTGCCGGATTGCCGCCATGGGATCTGGAGGCAAAAGTCCTCGCGCATATTTGGGAGTGGCGCGGGGAGGCGAAACGCCGGGGCTTGACTCCGATGCCGCGAGAAATCGCGGCACAGCGGACAGAGCTCCGACGGGATCTCATGGCGTCATGGAGAGTGCGATTGTCGCAACCCAGTGCTGGGCACGCCACTATTGCGGCGATAAGTCCCCTCTTTGAGGAGTGGCTGGAGAGGCGCCACGGCGTCCTCACCTTCCGCCTGACGCAGGTCCTCACCGGACACGGCTGTTTCGGGAGGTACCTGTTTCGGATAAGGCGGGAGGAAACGCCCGGGTGTCATCACTGCGTGGATCGCCCGGAGGACACGGTGGAGCATACGGTGGAGGTATGCCCGGCTTGGGCAGAGCACCGCCGAGTCCTCGTGGAGGCGATCGGTGGCGGGGATCTCTCGCGTCCGGCCCTGGTCCAGGCCATGGTACGGAGCGAGAGAGCATGGGAGGCCGTCACCTCCTTCTGCGAAGCAGTATTGCTCGCGAAGGAGGAGGCGGAGCGCGTGAGGGAGAGGCAAATTTCGCGCCCTCACGCCCCTAGCCGCCGCAGGAGGAGACGCCCTGGGCGTCGGGAATCGATTGCCGATTCCCGGCCACCGTAGGCACGGGCTTGCGGACGGTGAGCAATGGGTAGCTCGCCGTCCGGTAAGGACCAGGCCCGGGTCGACGGCGCGTAGTGTTCCACGCGCGCCTCAAAGAGTGTCAGCGAGTGAAGGGGTCCAATGAGACCATTGCCTGCCGGGGTTGCGGGAAAGTCCGAAAGGGATACCGTGGCCCCCTGGCATTGCACAGGCAAGAGAAGGAACACGGGTGGGTTTTAGTCAGTAAGAGTCTGACACGCCCTCCCGAAAAAAAAAAAAAAAAAAAAAAAAAAAAGGTAGATAGATATATAGATATATCATTGTACACCAGGCTGAGAAGAAGGTCTCTATATGTCTTTGCCCTGCAGTGAGGAAAAATAGGCTGATACTTACCCCCTTGTTTATACGCAAGACGTATAAACGTCAATAAATTTATGTTCAAGCAGACGCTAATCATTACTTAAAAAGCAAAGTTTATAAATAGGGCAGTGAATATTTTAACTCACATAGCCAGTTGGCATTAAGTGCGGATGTTTTATTAACACTTGTACAGTCAAGGAATTAAAATGCTAAGTACCATATGGTTATTTTTTTACATGCACTTCCGACTACGTATTGCCAACAATTTGAATGAAGTTGACAGTTCGAAAAGCTGACGCTAGTAAGTGGACTCGCTATGTGAGAAAGAAGTTTATTTGTACATTGCTTAACATTTTTGCTTCGTGACCGAACGTGCACATTAGTTCTATGTAGGTACGTGATTATTTTGCCGAGCCGCCGTTTCGCACACAGACACAATTGAGACCAATCCGCCTTCGTGAGTCAAAATATCTATAGATACAGCACATAATTATACGTATATTAGACCGTTTATTCACTTTCTTATCATTTTAGTCAATCAATCTGCCTAGCCTTTTCCCAACTATATTGGGGTCGGCTTTTAGTCTAACCGTATGCAGATGAGCACCAGTATTTTACATGGAGCGACTGCCTATTTGATCTCCACAACTAACTAACTAACTGGGTACTCCGATACCCCTTGGTAATACTTTCGGGCTTCTGACGACTCGTAACGACTGTCAAAGATCCACGAATGGCAGACGGAACCAACGGCTTAACGTGCTTTCCGAGGCACGGAGAAGTCTCGGTATGCAAAGATGGTCACCCATCCACAGACCAACCCTGGCAAGCGTAGCTTAACCTGATGAATCAACCCGTGCGGCTTACTTAGCCACGAACTCCTCTTTTCTTAACATTAAAGTAAAATTTAAAGATAAAATACCTAATTGAACGCCGAAAAAACTATTAGGTTTACAAAGCTTTGTCTATGATTAGAGGATTCGAGACGAAAAAGAAAAAAAAAACGTACTTAATATTTTTTTTTTATTTATACCTATTTATTTAGAATAAAGGAAGCCGACTGTGAAAACTAGTCCTAAACCATCTTATTACAAAATCAGATCCAACTTTGCCCGAGCCTAAACCTTCAACCTAGTTTTTGTATTACGAACTGTATTCCAACTTTGATCCAACTTTCAACTTTGTATTAATACAAAACTGACAACTTGGTACCGGACTAACACCCGTTCTCACTAACACTAGGCGACACGAATGTACTTACTGCCTAGTGTTGTTAGTGGTCAGTTTTGTAAAATCAACTGTATTTCGATTACACGTAGGTTCTTTTTTCATTGGACATGGTTTACCATGGTTGTCCAAGGAAAACCCATGTTTTGTAATAAGACCGATGTAGTGCATACTTAACTTAAACTAACGCCTTCTTCCCATGGCGGAAGGCAGAAACTACAGAATTCCACCTGCTACGATCCTTGCATACTCCTTTTGTTTCGTTTACGTTCAAACATGAGGGCCCTATACCACAAAACATTACAATTACAATTTACAAATTTGTAACACGCTATTATAAGACACAAGCGCATGTATCACAAAACTGTAAGCCGCAAAATTGTAACGGAAAACCTTACAAATATGTTAATTGTAGTGACAAGTCTACAATATTGTAACTCGTACTCATTTGTTCTACAATTTAATAATTTTGTAGAATTTATGACTTGTAAATGTTTGTGGTATAGGGCCCTGGTCATACATACCTACTGACCTTTCTGAAGAACATCACTATATGTTTTCCTAGGGCATCCCCTCCCGGCGATGTAGCCTAATCGCAAAAACTTAGACACTGGTTCAACTCGTGTGTCAAAGTAACGTCGAACTCGATAAGGTCGGTACTGTGGGTCGGTAAAACCTAAGCGGTATTTTAACAAAACGATTTTTTTCTTCTGACATAGTTTAAACCGTTGACACATCTTTGTAATAAGAACCTAGCTGTCAAAACTGACAACTTAGTCGGGTACTAAGTTGTCAGTTTTGTAATCAGATCTTTACCGTAGTCGGAATATAGTTCGAAATTAAAAAAATGCTTATTGGTGCCGATTCTCTTGTACACCGAACTAAACTAACTAAACTATCACTAACATTCCTTACTTTTGGCTATGAGAAACTTAAATCTATTCTGTAGTAAAATGTCTCTAAATTTAAAAATTATTTTGACACCTCTAAATCGAATTTGACAATTGCGAATCCATGTGGTACATACTTCTTTGCCCTACCCCGTGAATTTTTTTAGAGGCGCGCAGTGAAGGCTTCCTCGACGTGTTTTATGTGGAATTTTTTACTTTTTGTATGGAAATGGAATGGTTTTTGTGAGTATTAGGGGTATAGGAGTTTCATAAAGGGGTCGAAATTTTCATTATTATTGCGATAGGTCACACCATTTTCGAGATTTATGCAAAAGAAAAGAAAAAAGTCCAGTACAGTACTGTTTTTGCACCCGAAGTCGAGATGTTCGTGTGAATTTTAGTTCATGACAACTAATAATATTCCACACCATTTTCACTGGCGATTGAAAAAGGTCAGAATTAGTTAGATAATTAAAATTTTAGGTGAAAAACGTAAAATTCAGAATAGCAAAATTGTCATTTTCACTAAATTAAAATCTCAGTACAATCTTAGTGCTGTCAAACTAAAATATAGTTAAGTTGTGCCACTTTAGTCTATTTCAGAATGGGAAATCATCGTTTGACAGGAGTAAACTAAATTTTGGTGATTTTTAGTCTAGTTTAGACGCATTTGTGACATACATAATACTACTTTCCACCCATTACTAGAATAATTATGAATAGAGTGAATTATCTTGGCCCTGGAGTCTTCTCGTACCTCGTACACACGACACATTGTCGAATCATCATCATCATCAGCCTTTAGCAGTCAACTGCTGCACATAGGCCTCTCCTGTTGCACGCCATTCAACTCGATTTTAGGCAACTCTCATCCAACTGCTACCAGCCATCCGTCCAAGATCGTCGCTTTGCGGATTCGCGATCTCCACTCAAGAACACCTTCACATAGCCGGCTCATTGCCACTTCAGCATGCTTATTCTGTGAGCTATGTCGACAACTATGGTTCTCTACCGGATCACCTTGTTCCAGATATTCTCGAATAATTGATCATTTTTCTACACGAACTACATCGCAGACCATACTCTGGGCATTTATATTTGTCATGGCTTTTCCCTAATTTTCCACATACTGCACGTGATCTTTGAAAAGACTTTCCTCGTTGTTCGCGTGCGTGTTGACCTGATCTCTGCCCATCTCTCAGGTCACGATCCTGACGGGAGACCATGGCATCACCACTGGAACCGGATGACCGCAAATTTATGACGCGGCGCCAAACTTCTTGACGTTCTTACTTCTCTTTGTTTGTAAAAGCATGTACATTAAGAGTTTGCTCCTGATTCTCGTTTTTTTTTAATATTTTTCGCTTGAGCTCGAGATACTTCCACTAATCTACAGATATGTATATATAGCTTCAGATAGGACAAGTCTGGTTCTCTTAACAATCCTTCTCTGAGTCAATAAGTGAGTAATAACACAAATAATCTTATCACGCACCAACTCACTGCACAAACTTTTGAACTCGCACTTTACTGCAATTTATTTAATTCAAATACGTATCGTTCAATTTACTCTTAATCTCGTTGGTCACGAGTAAAATATATCCGTCTTTCTATTGTTATATTCTTTCGAGGCAATAAATGTGTCGAAGTCATTTAGCAGGTCTTCGAAATTTTTCTCCAATAATATGTAACAATATGTTGATTTGCACTATATTTTCTTTACTAAGTAGTTCACAAACTTCATAATCTTAAACGCCTTTATCCATTTTTCATTGTTTACGATTGACCGATTGTGAGCTTAATTTAATTGTTTGCCAACATTATTATTTACATTATTACTAGCCAATATCAGCCCAATTCAGTCCACGCTACTGAGCTTGATTCTCGGGACTTTCATCCATCCAAGTTTAATTTAATTAATTTCACGTATCTTTACGATCCGAGCACGCGAATTATAATATATCACGCCGCACAGTATGTTTTGATTTATGTATTGTTATTCACTTTGGACCCAAACCTTTAGACCACCAATATGAGACCAGTTATTAGCTAAGGGTCATATTACCTATACTTATATAGCATAACACTATACTGATTTACATAAACTTGGGTATTAAACGTAGTTTGAAACTTTATTACAATAGCCGTTCATGACTTCATTGTTCTAGTTCACGAGAACTATTCCGGCGATAGATGCGTTCTATCCATCAATCTAGCCTTCAGCTTCCAGCCTAACCGTATGCAGCTGAATACCAGTATTTTACATGGAGCAACTGCCTATCTCCACAGCCCAGTAACTGGATAATACGATACCCCTTTGGTAAGACTAGTTGTCAGATTTTAGGGCTTCTCACAATCCGCCAAAGATCCACGAATGACAGCCAGGACCAACGGCTTAACGCGCTTTCCGTTTCCGAGGCATGGAGGGGTCTTGATATGTAAAGATAGTGACCCATCCACGGACCAACCGCAGCAAGCGTAGCTTAACCTGATTGATCGACCCGTGCGGCTGTTATTACTTAGCCAAAAGCTTCTACGTTATATCCGAGAATTTAACAAATACTTTGCGCGCCCTGTAGTTAATTACGTATAAGTGTCTAAGAGCGGACCCCGCCGTTGAAGCATTTTGAAAATATGTAAGCTGATCACGGACCGTACAACCTCGCTTAGGTTTAACCTACAAGAGTACTTATATGCACTGCGTAGGATTAGCATCGCCTCAATTCGCATCTTTCTATGAAACTGCATACTGCAACGCGATACTCACGATAAAATTAGAATGATGTAAAACCATTAGAAAGTAATTGCAATATTCTTGTCCAATTGTTATTAATTATAAATTAAAATGGTTGCCGTGGGTTTGATAAAACTCTCAGCAAACATTCCAATTTATAACTTACCTTACCGAGATAAGAGTTACGTTGCAATGACTTACTAATGATTTTATGTCGATCGTGAATGACCTACCTCATAAGCGTAGTAACGACATTACCTCGGCTTGGAATCATCTAGTCAATAGCTAGCAGTCACCGCGCTTACAGTAGAAATTAGCTTTTTAAAACTCTGAGTGGTTACCGTCGTGGGGAATGCGCACTTATAATAATAGTAGGTATTGTGTAGTAGGCAAGTTACGACATCTTACATTAGCCTTAGTACAAGTTAAGTGGTCCTAAAATGTTTATAGCCAAAATGTTACATATAAAATTGTGAGAAACGATGAAGCAACAGTGTAGACGATGTTATTGTATGGTGAGTAAATGTCGGGCAATTATTTGAGAAAGTGTTAGTGAAACGTTATTACTTTTTACCAGCAGAGACTTATGTTAGGTATTTTTTGTTGAGTTTAGGATTTTGCTAAATAATTACATCTCATTTTGGTGTCTATAAAACCCAATCGATATCCTAATAAACTCAGAGGACGTCTTTTAGTAGTCCTCCAAAAATTCGAAATCAGCACTATTTTAATTAGGTACTTGAACAACTGACTATGCTTTACTAAAACAGAAGCGATAGCACACAGCTCGGCACCAGAACGACATCAACTCGCCTCATCAGTTCGTCGTCAACTAGGCGTCAACCCAACGTAGGAAATAATAAATAATTTATATCAAACTGTATTACAGTCCAAATAATCACATATTATTTAAGAATAATTTTATAGCACTAATTGAAAAAAATATAATTTACAAAAGGTATATTACATTATAGACTATGTACGAGTCATGTATCGTACATGGCACGCGCGCATTGCATACATCAGCACTTTTCCGTCACCTTGCACAAATTATAGTGTAACGCGACAGTACACGATCAGCGTTCATAGTCAGCTGTACTCATTCACACATCATTAATATAATAGCATTAGTTACGTGGTAGTTAAATATATTCAATAAACCATCATCTTTGGCTATCCGTGACTTATCATTCAAGCTAACATCCAAGGTGTGTGCGACCCATCCAGTAGCGCATACATCTTATTGGTCCTTCGAGCCTTAAGATTATAAGTGTTCCGCGTTCTTTTGTGCGGTGGCGATTCAGTTGGGGTGGCCGACCAGAAGCAGCATCTCACCAGTTCAACAGAGGAAGCACCTGTACAGAGGATACGGACCGCGGAGATCATAGCATCAGCAGCAGGAGCAGAGACAAGAGATCACCGAAGCACATCAGCAGTATCGTCAGGAACAGATTTGGTGACTCGAAGTATTTATTATTTATCTTTCCATCATGGAGGGAGTTATTCAAACTCAATATCAAGTCATGGAGGCAATGCATAAACTTCTGATCAATTTCAAGAAAGACGGAGAAATCCGTAAGACTCCCGACAGTGTTCAGAAGAAAATAGACCTTCTCGACAAGTATTGGGCAGAATTTCAAAACAACCACGAGAAGATTCGCGAGCGTGAAGATTCTTCTCATCAATACTTTGTGCAAGATTCCCATGAACAGACAAGACAGTTTTACAGAAGCACTAGGGAAGTCTTTATCAAGTATTTAACTCAAGAAAAAAAACCAGCTGCACCCGTAATCAAGCCGTCAGCCTTTACACTCGAGCTGGCACCGTCGACCTCGCAGTCATCGGAGCCAAAACTCCTTCAGGATCAAGGTACAGGTGGAGCTGAGCACGGTAACCAATCACTCCTTTCAATAAAGGTGCCTGAAATAGCGGAGATCGCAAGTAACAGCAAAACAGACGAGATGTTACGCAAACAAAGGAGCAATATCAAAGCGTTCCAAAGAACCGCGTCAAACATCGACGTGGACCTCCTCAAAGAAAATTGGCAGTTTGAAGACGCCTTAAAAGTGCTAGAGTCAAGGTGGAAAGCAGTTGACTCACTTTATTGGGACCTTGACAGTTTGCCCAATGAAGCCGACGTACAATATGAGATGTCTTACAATACGTGCGAACTCGTTTACAACCGAATGAAAGCAACCATCAACTCCAAAATGTGGTCAGTTACTCACCGAGAAAAGTCGACGCCGAAGATAGAAATTCCATCCTTTAGTGGTAGCTACGAACACTGGACAGCATTCAAAGATTTATTTGTTGAGACCATCCATTCTAGTCCGTCTCTTTCTAACGCACAGAGAATGCAGTTTCTCAAAAGCAAAGTGAAAGGCGAAGCAGAGAAACTTATTCAGCATCTATCAATCAGCTCGGAAAATTATGAGACTGCATGGGAGATCCTCAACCGCAGATACAATAACAGAAAACTGATCTTGACGTCACATCTCAATTCATTGCTCGGTGTTCCTATCACTCAACATTTATCAGCAGTATCAGTCAAAAAACTCCACGATACGACAAAAGAATGTATCAACGCGATCAAGAACCTTGGAGTACACACACATCACATCATCATGGGACCCAATATTGGTACACCTGCTTACACAAAAGTTGGATACGGTGACTTACAACGACTACTTAGAGTCACTGGCGGAGCCGCGTGAGCTACCCAACATAGCAGATTTTCTGGATTTTCTAGAAGGGAAATTTACGTCATGGGAATCATCTCGTCGCAAACCAGAAACAGCAAAATCTCAGTCGGAGCCTGCACAGATAAACAAGAAATTTCATTCATATAAAGCATTCAGCGCAAATCAGAACAAAAATAATAAGTACAAATCAAATTCATTAACAAAAGAATATGAAGGTACAACAAACTGTCCACATTGCAATCAAGAGCACAAGTTGTTTTCGTGCAAATCATTTCTCGAATTACAACCTGACGCAAAACGGAAGGCAGTTGCGAAATACAATTTATGCAAAAACTGCCTAAACTTACATACAAATAGCAAGGAATGTTCGTCAAGAAAAACATGCCGCGTCTGCAACTCAGATCATAATACATTGCTTCACGACGCTTACGCCAAGGGGGGTGGACAGAAATCAAACAGCAATTCAGTTCAGCAAACAACAGCTGCCACTGGTAGCAAGAAAACAACAAATGACATCAGCAATCACGTGTCTCAAGAAGATGTATCAGAAACTCTGCTTACCACAGCATTGATCAAAGTGCAAGCATACGATGGGTCCCTGATAATTTTACGAGCGCTCCTTGATCAGGGTTCACAAACATCCCTGATAACGGAAAAAGCAGCACAAAAACTACGATTACCGCGTGGCCGCTGCAAAGGTGTCATATTCGGTGTCGGGGCGAAAGAAAATAATTGCAAAGGCGTCATACGAATCACGTGCAGTGCCATTCATGGTGATTATACATTTGACACCGATGCTTTTATTATGCGCAACTTAATCAACAATTTGCCCAACAAATCATTCACTAAACCAAAATCATGGACATTTATAGAAAATATCACGTTGGCTGATCCAGATTTTCATGAGAGTCGTCCTGTAGACATTTTACTCGGGGCCGAGATATACTCAAACATAATCCAAGAAGGTATCATCAGGCACGAAAAATCACAACCAGTCGCACAGCGAACACGCTTGGGCTGGATTTTATGCGGAAACATGCAAACAACATTTCAATGCAACGTTGTGATGAATAACATCGAAGACATTCAACAATTTTGGACAGTAGAAGACATAGCAGAAAACTCGGGAATGTCACAGGAAGATCTGGATTGTTTGCAACACTACAAGAACACAACAACTCGCGACGAAGAAGGTCGTTACATTGTTGACCTACCGTTCGAATCAAACTTTCAAGAAAAGCTAGGATCTACGAAACCCATGGCTTTGGCACAATTCAGACAACTTGAGAGAAAATTTTGCAAACAGCCACAATTAGCAGAAGCATACAGACAGTTCATTCATGAATATCAAGCACTAAATCATATATTATGGTCGAGTGTACTAGTAACGTGACACTGACTTGCTATTTACCTCACCATTGCGTTCAGCGCGCCGATTCCACAACTACAGCATTAAGAGTAGTATTCAACGCATCGGCGAAAACATCCACAGGCCATACTTTGAACGACCTCATGAAGCGTGGCCCGAATTTACAGCAAGACCTCATGTCATTGATCTTGCGATGGAGGCAGTATCAGTTCGCTTATACGGCGGATATAGAAAAAATGTATCGACAGATACGTTGCAACACGGAACATCAAGCCTATCAGAAGATACTATGGAGGAACTGTCCTGACCAACGTTTACGTGAATATCAACTCACGACAGTCACTTACGGCATGAAAGCAGCGCCATTCTTAGCCATGATGACTTTGAAACAGTTGGCAGCTGATGAAGGCCACAAGTATCAGCACAGCAGGGCAGCACAAGCGTTGCAAGAAGAATTCTATATGGATGACCTTGTAAGTGGAAGCTTCACACTGTCGTCAGCCAAACAACTGCAAAGCGACTTAATCCAGTTATTGCAGTCGGGAGGTTTCAACTTACGTAAATGGTCGGGTAACAACGGAGAATTACTTCAAAACGTCAGCAGAGCGTCCTCAAACCAACCATCATTCGATTTCAAGCAAGCAGAATCAACAAAGACGCTCGGGCTGAAATGGAATCCCAATGAAGATACATTCTCGTTCGAGCTAAAAATAAGCAAAACAAAACCGACAGAAAAACATACAAAACGTTCATTACTATCAGATATTTCAAAGATATTTGATCCACTCGGTTGGTTAGCTCCGGTTACAACAAAATTAAAACTATTATTTAAGCAAGTTTGGTTGTGCAACATTAAATGGGACGACCAGCTTCCGGTTGAAATAAGCACCGAGTGGGAAAAAATTAAAGCAGAGCTACAAAACATCAGCCAGTTTAAAATCCAAAGATGGTATCAGACAGGAGAGCAAGACACAATTCAACTGCACGGCTTCTGCGATGCATCAATAAAAGCATATGCATGTGTCGTGTATTGCAAACTTGATACCAACATTACACTCGTCGCTGCAAAAACAAGACTTGTGCCTGAGAGCAAAAAGCTCACTTTACCACGTCTAGAGTTGAGTGGGGCGCATTTACTTACAACACTTATGCGAAAAATACAGCAAGCCCTCAACGGACGCAAAATAAAAGTGTTTGGCTGGAGTGACTCCACTGCAGTTCTCGGCTGGATTCAAGGCAACATCAATCGATGGACACCATTCGTAGCGAACAGAGTCAAACAAATTAGAGACGTCATACCATCAGACAATTGGCATTACATAAAATCAGCTGACAACCCAGCTGATTGTGCCAGCCGTGGCATCACAACAGAGCAATTGAAGCAACACAATCTGTGGTGGAGCGGCCCGCAATTTCTCCCTGGATTCGATGAGTCATCAGTTGCGGAGAAGTGCGTCTACGTCACGGATCAAGAGGAGCGTAAATCAAACAAAGCATTATGTGACATCATCCTAATGCAGCTACGTCACTCTCATGACGAACTGAAGTACTACAACGGAATGTTACTGAATCAGCATTTCGAAGAACGCGCACGAAGGCGGCGTGGCCTCATCGACGGTGTGGGTTACGTTGCCAACAGTTTATTTGGAGTGTTAGATCAACGTTTCGCTGATCAATACAAGCAAGATATTTCTCTAATAAAAGGAAATGAAAATCACTTGGCACTCTTGTGGAAAAACCAGACCTCAGTAGTAGAAGCAGAATATAATTTACTCAAGAGAACTGAAGAGTCAATCAATCGGCAACACAAGGCCATCAATCAACATTTAAACAATCTAACAAAGGCCACCAATACGTTGAACAAAAATTTGCAAGAACAAGAAGTTTTGAACGAGCTAGCACTGTCCACAATCATAGCAACAAATATGCTCACGAAGCTAAAATCCATACAAGACACAATAATCGACACAATAACAGATATCCACCATGGAATGTTTAGTGTCCATTTACTAACGCCGAAGCAATTACGAGACCAACTCAGCATAATCTCAGGACAATTATCGCGAGAGTTATCATTACCGATAGAAAACATACAGACTGAACTATCAAAAATTTACCACCTCCTGAAGGTCAAAACAAGGGTAACACAGCAGTACCTCATATTTGAGATTAGAATACCATTGGTCAACAGAGAGAGTTATGACCTATATCAACTCATACCAATACCACAACAACATGGAAACACTACAGTCGCCGTCGTGCCGATATCAGATTACATCGCTATTAACTTACGCAAAGACACCTATCTGGCTATGACGGCGCGAGACATACAACAATGTGTCCAGTACGACGAGTCTATTCGCCTCTGTCACTCCCGAAAACCCATTTTTCAGTTTAAGTCAGAAGACAGCATGTGTATCAAAGATAAGGGTACAAACAGATGTCTTACAAACAAAGCAGCATGCCGCAATAATTGGATGGAATTGAACAAAATAAATACTTACCTTTATTATTGTTGCGGCCAGTGTGCACTTCGTGTCATATGCGAGCATCAGATTACCGCAATACAAATCGCTAAGGCCGGGGTCATAGCGCTGGATTCAGATTGCGTAATTAAAGGAGAAGACTTTACCGTTTTTTCACACAAACTGGGATACTCAGAAATTAAAACTGCGGTGGACTTGGAATCACCGCAAATCGCACCTATCAACCACATCATCAACGTCACCTTGCCACAATTTGAAATCAACATCACTGATCACGAAACCTCATTGCGGCACATCAAAGAACAAATCGAGCAGATGAAATCGGAAAACGCCTTGAGCTCAGGAATTTCAAGCCACGACATCCATCAATATTCGGCAATCTACGTGTTGTTGTCGGGCGTTGTACTAGCAGTCGCAGTTTATCTGTGTCGATGGGTTTGTCGTCGTCGGCAGAGGAGCGCCAACTTACAGTCGGACTCCTTGACGCAGCCTCCGGCGCCACCAGCGCGTACACAGCACGCGGCGCCCGTCGTCGATCCGATGCCACGCACTAGAGACTCGAAACAGCCACGAGAAGAAGCGGTTGAATTAAGGAACTTTACTAGCTTACTTAGTAGCATCAAGCGCCACAAGAGGACACCTGCATTCGCCACACCGGTGTCTGGTGACAGTGACTAATTTAAGTTATGTATGGCTAAGAATAGATTTTAATTCATGCATTGTAACTTGGGTGAAATTTATAAGTTTAGCATTTAAGCACTTTGTAAACTCATTCTCATCATCCACTCGCATCTCTCTCGCCCGGGAATATGTACGAGTCATGTATCGTACATGGCACGCGCGCATTGCATACATCAGCACTTTTCCGTCACCTTGCACAAATTATAGTGTAACGCGACAGTACACGATCAGCGTTCATAGTCAGCTGTACTCATTCACACATCATTAATATAATAGCATTAGTTACGTGGTAGTTAAATATATTCAATAAACCATCATCTTTGGCTATCCGTGACTTATCATTCAAGCTAACATCCAAGGTGTGTGCGACCCATCCAGTAGCGCATACAGACTAGTCTAACATAACATTGAGATAAATTAGTTGTGGGCGCTTAAGTTGAAACTACTGATAGATTAATAAAATACCAAAATAATGACATCAAGTTGTAAGCAGGTCAACCAAAAACTGCAATGATTATGGCTATTCCTTCAAAAGGCCCTTCCAGACATGGCCCTGCATTGTTAGACTGACATTAAATCTTATTAATAAAATATTAAGTTTGTTCTTGAAAAGAGATCATGACCTCTGAGTTTGTTTTGGCAATTCTTCTAAGGGATCATAAGATATTTATAAAGATCATCATCTGCCTAGCCTTTTCCCAACTATATTGGGGTCGGCTTCCAGTCTAACCGGATGCAGCTGAATACCAGTATTTTACATGGAGCGACTGCCTATCTGACCTCCACAACCCAGTAACTGAGTAATACGATACCCCTTGGTAAGACTGTTTGTCAGATTTTCGGGCTTCTGACGACCCGTAACGACTGTCAAAGATCCACGAATGACAGCCGAGACCAACGGCTTAACGTGCTTTCCGAGGCACGGAGGAGTCTCGGTATGTAAAGATGGTCACCCATCCACAGACCAACCCCGGCAAGCGTAGCTTAACCTGATGGATAGACCCGTGCGGCAGTTATTACTTAGCCACGAGCTCCTCCTGATATTTATATAAGATATTTATAAAGATGTATATTTAAAATTAGCGTTATACTCAATCGTCACCTCTCATCCATCGCCATCTCTCGTAGCGTTATGTCGTTAGCGTTAAACTCGTCAGCCAGGAAATGTTGGCGTCACCTAGTTTTAAAATATTGACGGGAAAATTGACGTGTGACCTTAAGAGGGCCCTTCCCGGCCCGTCTATCGACAACGCGAGCATGTTTGAAAAGCTTGTTGTTTCATCGAGCGCAAGTGAGAACTACTAACAAGCAAGTGAGAACGCGATATTATAGTACGAAAAATAGTGTGTAAAAATTTGTTTCAGGAAAAACGTGTTTTTTAGTAAGCCTTACAAGCTTTTGAAAAAAATTTTGTCATTTAGAATCTCCATTACATGTGCAAGGTTTCTATGCAGATGTTTTCTTTACTTTTGCTATTTATGAGTACATTATGACTGGCCAAAGTTCAGGTGAAATTTGTGCAAAATAGCTGATTTTTGGAGGCTTATACTGAATTTGTTTCTCAAATTTTCTATATTTTGCTTTCATAGAATCCTAGGTATAGTGCACAAGTTACATATTAGTTACAAAAAATCAAATAAAGATGTGTTACAACGCCATAATCACGTACGAGCGTTTGTATGAAAAGTATGACGGGTTGGCCGCTCTTAAAAGATCTACTTACAGAAATAAACATAATTTCATCTTCATTTTATTTCATTTCATCATCATCATCATCTCATTTCATTTCATAAGCTTTAGGCACTATTATCATAGCTCACGATTGCTTTACGAAAACAGAATAAAACAGTTCATGTTTAAGCGACCCACGAAAGCTGTAAAGTACCAGTTACTTAACAAAAGATCTCCCTTGGGGAGTGAAGCAAACGGCTCAATAAGAAAGACGGTATCATCATCGTACTAGAAAAAACCTCGTAAAATGTAGGAGGGGGCACATTAAATAAATTGCAGACTACCACCCGTGGTGACATCTGCGTCAAGTCGCTAAAATATGCTAACTGGAACAGTCTGCCTTAAAAATGTGTAGGTATACATCGATCTGATTTCATTTGACTGTCTACAATTTGTGTTACATAATTCTGTATCTATGTGTTGTACTGTATCAATTAATCACCCGTGTGTGTGGTGTATAATATGTTTTGTAGTTACATATTGATACAAAATATAATGGAACAAAGACTGTAGATAATCAAATGAATTCTTGTCGATGTTCACATCTTTTTGAGGTTGAATGTCAGACGGTTTTTCCACTTTCCGAAATTCTGACATCTCGTTTATGGCATCTGAAAGAACTCAACAGAATTATACTAGCTGTTGCCCGCAACTTCATAGGCGTGAGGTTCGTGAGGTACTAATTTAATAAAGCTGAAGAGTTTATTTGTTTGAACTACCTACATCTTGAAACATTCTTGCATTTGGCAGCCCAATTCTTGAGGAAGGCTCAGGCTGTCATCACGCTACTATCAAGTAGGTCTAGCAATAGTACCTAAGTTTTATAAGCGCTTCATTGCAAAACTAAACAGCCTGTACAGGGGACAAAACGTGCGATAAGACGGCGTCCGATAGAATGACGCTCTCGCGATATATTATAACAAAAGCAGCATCGTATCTTAGCTGTGTGTGTGTGTTAAAATAATACATATTTACATTAAGCGCTATAATATATAATTATAACTTCGCTGAGTGTGATTCCCTTGACGCAAGTTTTTCAATTTACGCTTTGATTAAAATTATTGTTGCTCGTATGTTACGCTATTTTTGTGTCCTCGCTACTGACTATTCAATCACTGTGCTAGTGTACTTGCATGACTGTGCTTAGTAACTTAGTGTGAACTTAATAACTTAGGTACCTATTGAACCTTCAAAACAATATTGTGTGTGTAACCGTGTACTTACTGTGATTCTAGACTGGAGAAATCAACAGGATAAAATTTAGTATCCGGTGGCACGAAAACGAGGGTAAGGGGGAGGGGGAGGGGGCGGAGGGGTACCCCTCCCCCCTGGTACCACTCCCATGAAAGGAGGACGCACCATTTTTGAAAAAAAAAAAAAAAAAAAACAAAGTTGCTTCTGCACGTCTCCGGCGCTGCGGGAAGTGCAGCCCCTATACCCCACCCTCCGCGCCTCCGGGTGCAGCCAAAAGGACTAGGTGGAGTCGGGGTGCCCCGATTCGATTTTGGGACAGATTCGACCTATTTTAACCATAATACTAAAGTCTGCCACTGGATACTAAAGTCCGCCCTTGTAATCCACCATGCGGGCCCAGTGCGGGTTGGTGCATGTCACATATCTTCGAATTTTCGGTTCTAGGACATGCCGGTTTCCTCACGATTTTTTCCTTCACCGTTTTGAGAGAAGTGGTGATGATATAAATTACACAAAGCAAAGCGCCTGCTTGGGTTCACGAACTCAGTCGGAGCCGATATCACTGGGCTGCCATTTTTCTGAATCAATATACTTAAAACATAACCGTGAGTCGAATAATATTTATTATTTCTCTAGAGTCTAGCTAAAGAAAGACTAGAGTCTGGACTTCCTAGTTCCTACACACGTTCATCAAGCCGACCATACCTACATTAGTTGACTACATTGCTACACATATATGCTTAGTATCAAATATGTAAGTAAAAGTTTTTTTTTGTGTATCAAATACAAAAACCCTGTTATAAATATATAAATAAAATACTTAAATCTTCAGTAAATTTTAATTTCCTTTTTCAGAGCTTAGATTATGTTTAAATATAAACTGGGATATTTAAAAGCTTTTGTCATAATGATGCCGAGATTACTCAGACTAATTGCTTTGCTAAGAGTGAATACCTACTACTTGGTAGCACACAGAAATAAATATAAGGCAGGTTGGTAACGCGTCATGTTCGTGCATGGGCGCCGTCAGTTGAGACTGGTCATCTCTTATCTGCCAGGGCTTATTTTTAATCTTATATTTTTAATCGTTTTTTTTTTCTTTTTTACATTTTTCTCACATAAAGAATCAACAAGAGAAATGTACCCAGGATTTTGTAATTTCTATACTTAAAAGAGTATCCTTGGAGTTTCTTGCCCGTTCTTCTCCATAGAGATCTACGTTTTGGAATGGGAAGCTAGCTTCAACTTTCTGACTAACTGACCGACTCTTTGACAATTCAAAAGTGCCTGTAAATGGTTTAATTGAAATAAATGCCTTGAGTTTGAGTTTGTAATTACTTGAAACTACAGCTACCAGTCTGTACCTTTTTCTTTTATAATCGGCTATTTCATATCAACACAATATTTTTCTTGAATAATAACGCGGAAACAAACATTTAAAATCACAATAGCGCCAGGGAAACCAAAATGCAAGCGCGAGCCAAACGACTTTCATAACTTTTATAAGTTGTGTCTCTGCTGAGACAACTTTTGATGATTTCACGGAGATCGCGCCCAGCGTGATTATACATAACTAGCACTTTGCCCGCGGCTTCGCTCCCGTAGTCTTTCCCGCGGGACCCGTTATTTATCCCGGGATAAAAAGTAGCCTATGTTACTCCCTGAAAACCAAGCTTTCTAATGATTAAAGAATTTTCAAATCGGTCCAGTAGTTTCGGAGCCTATTCATTACAAACAAACAATCAAATCTTTCCTCTTTATAATATTAGTATAGACTAGCAACCCGCCCCTGTTCGCACTGTTTTTATGACCGAACAAAACATCGAGATTTCATTATTTTAATTAAGTAAGTTTAATCCATACTACTTATACATATTTCATAGTCAACTTGCTTTAATAAGGAATTGCAATTACAACACAATATAATATACATCTTAAATATAAATTATGTACAATAATACAGAGGTAAAAAAAAAAAAAAAAAAATGAACAGCTCATGGGGTATCAAAAAATTCGTCCGCATCGCTGTCAGTGGGAAAAGTGGCAACATTGCCACGTTGGATGGCAATACTGATTCTTTGACCTAAAAATTAGCCAGCCCTCTGGTCACGTGAAGATTCGTTTGTATTATATATATTATATTATATTATATACATTATATATCCATACTAATATTATAAATTCGAAAGAAACTTTCTCTGTCTGTCTGTCTGTATGTTACCTTTTCACGAGTAAGCCTCAGAACGGATTTACATAAAATTTGGCAAGTAGATAAATGGCATCCTGGAAAAGGACATAGGGTACTTTTGTCTCAAAAATAAAAAAGGGGATATAAATTTGTATAGGAAATCCAGCATTTCTTAAGTTAATTATGTGAAAATTCAAATGTATGCTTTTCGTAAGAAATAAAGGATTACACGTTTCAGGGTTTTTGTAAAATCATTCCCCAAAGGTGTAAAATAGGGGATGATTTTAAAATACACATGGAATTTAAGATTTAAGGGATTGGAAATAAATTCATAGTCCGTAACTTGAATTAACATTTAGTCTTTATTTCATTTAAAACGGCCCACTCTGTCAAAAGATATTACAATTTAAAACTAACATGCCAGTCCTATCTAACATGTAGGTATTATGATGTGTTCAATGGCGGTACTAGATAGTAGGTATTTCAAATAAAAGGTGATAATAATAGAAAATGAGTAATAAGTATTCTAAATTGATTATTTATGGTGTACAAGGCATTTAGAATCATATAAACCTGTTTTATTTATTTTTTTAAACCGGACAAGTGTGAGTAGGACTTGCGCCCTGGGGGTTCCATCTCAAAAACGTGCTTGCTCGGCTGCCCGAATTTCCAAATCTGGATTGATTGACAAACTTAAATCAATTGAAAAAGAACTTTTAGAGTAATAAAATATAGACTAAATGTTACTTCAAGACACGGCCTATGAATTTCTGATCCCAGATTGAAAAACAAACTGAACTTTGCAGTTACTGTTCATTCATTCAAATACATATTATATTCTATAAATGATTTTATTTCTGATTTTTCTCTTTACTTGACCTTGCTTCTCGTCAAACTTCATGCTGCTGGGCCAACGGGAAGTAACGGCCAATATAGTTTATAGGTGAGTGTCAAAATATGCGGCATAAATGACCGTATTTTTTATTGCGTCGACTTCCAAGTTTAATTTTCGTTACAGCTCCAAGAGACCGTAGATCTAAGTTTTTGATATCTATTTCAACTTGATGCCTCCACACGTTCCTGAGAGAAAGGGTCTTGACAGACATCGAAGTCATCCCTTAAGGGTTTCAATTTTTCATTTTGAGGTACGGAACACTAAAACAGATTTATTATCTGTCGGTTACCTTTTCATGCCTCAAGGGCTGAACAGATTTTTATGTAAAAGGCATACGGATAGGCCTGTATGACCTGGGTTAGGACATAGGTTACTCTGAATCCCGGTAACACGTTCCTGTGGTCCAAAAGCACTATACTATATTATACACAATAAACCTTTCGGAATAAATTCTCTAAATTATAATGAAAAACGCATTATAATCCATAGTGTAGTTTTGAAGATCTAAGCTGCTTAGTAACTAAGCTATTTATTTTAAAATTATTTTTTAAAAAAACTGCTGAACGTAAAATATTTGAAATACTCATAGCAAGTCCTTTCATTATTTTGATAAGTCACGCGGTACAGTTTGCCAAACTTTTTCTTTTTTTTTCTAATTTTTCACCCAAAAGTGAATCCTATATTCAAAATTTTTTTTTTTTTTTTACACGTTCTTTTCGCTTATCAATGTGGCCTGTAGATTCGGGTTACATATTTTCCAAAAATAATGTTTGCAGATTTCCAAATTAACTTACGATACGTACCTATCATCCTAATTGTTATTATTATAGCCTCGGGGTATCAGTAACACGATCCCGTCAATATGCTTTTGTTGTTATACATTATTGTGTTAGATGGACTATTAGTTTATCTATTATGTACCTACCTATGGCCTGTCTAGACAAATAAGCTGTCTCGATATTGACAGGTTGCTTAGAGTGTTATAAATCTATATAATAATATAAACAGATTCGATGTCCAATACAAGGAAAATTGCTGATATCAGTGACTTAATAGGCTCCCTCCCTATAACATGAACCATCGGACGAAACGTGGATGAACACGTTTGCTTGGACTCTGCTTTCCGCTTAAGGAATACAGGCGAACTGTTCGGTTAAGTTTTCTAAGGACTAGCTTTACTGTAATTCATTGATACTGGCCATTCTTAACTCCATCTATATTTTATTTCGTATATTGGCACACTGAATCCTAATATTTTTTAAAGTGAAAACATAGGTCTTAACTTTAGGTAGGTATGCTATAAGGGCTGGCATTTTGTTCATATTGACAATTTTCTCGCTCATTAATTGAAACAAAAATGTAGGTTATATCAGAATTAATCGAAATTCATTGAGGTGAAAAAGTGCGACACTTAGGGTTCGGGATCAGCTGGTGACCAGCAGTAACTGAGCTTATAGTGCCGACCGACGACGCCACCTTCACTCAGCCCTAAGCGAGGCGTCGTCGTTGGCCAGCCGTATGCGCGGCGTCGCCTCGGAGATGACGGGCCGATCTGGTTACGTGCTTAAGTGGGGTGGACGCCTGGTTGATGACGAGCTGATGACGTAAGGTGATGCCGAACCCGAGCAGTGCTTATACGTGTGCGTTGTCCTTTAGTAGCAATATTGCGATAAGACTGATCCACCCACCCTACTGAATCCACCCTACTGTTGAACAAATGTGAAAATGCCGCTAGTCTTCTGGGATCTTCATCTCCATAGAATATGATCCTTAATGACACTTCAGGGACAAAAGAAAGGACAATTGGCAACTCATATTATTTTGTTTGTACGTAACCAGTAAGGCGATTAACGTTAAGTTTGATCGACGTTGTATACGCTGCCCTAAGCAAACGAGACCCACCCTTTTAGGATATCATAGTTACTATTATTGCCTCTTTTATTTTGCTGGGTAAGACGTTGTTCATTATAATGTGTGTGCTTTGCCATAATCGTCATGGAGGGTCGTGTAAGTTAATGGTCGATCGGAAATGGTCGGTTCGATTATGATATTTTTTCCTGTGACAGCTTTATTTTTCCGACATGGACAAACAAAGGCTGCAAGCTAATAATATTGTATTATAGTGTTTTAACAATTTCTCTGAATACCTAAAGCATTTTTAACATACTTTATTATATTCAATGTTATTCTCCTGAATGTTGAAAGGCTCTTTGTTTCATAAACCCTTGTCACTTTCAACGTTAGACTAAATCCCAAGACCTCAAAATATGAAATCTGAAGTCGTCTTATTATACTAACAGCAAAATATTCAAGAGAAAGATATCTCCCAAGTCTTACCTTTGAAGTTAAGAAAGTATTTAAAAACGAAAATGACTGCTTTAAGAATAGGCCTCACCCCGGTTCGCGCGTCTGGTCATTAAGACGGACTGTTAAAGTAGAAAACAAAGACGTATTACGTAAATTTACTATACCGTTTCAATTTTGTTAAGTGGTCTCGAAAGTCTACAGTAGTCGGCAAAATAAAACTGGAGCTATAAAAAGACAGGGTTTCGACCCTGTCTTAGCTGCCATCTTGCTGAGAGATTAACAGCCATAATCAAGCAATTGGGTGAAGATTACAGCGATTTTTATGTCGCTATTGACGATGGCGCCTTGAGCGTACCCGTGAGCACGTCATCAATCAACCTCGTCGGTTCAAACCCGTGCAATAACAATGACGAGCATGCTGGCGGAGAAAATCCCTCGGAAAATGAACGACGGAGAGTAGGTAAGACGGTGCGTAATAAATGTAGATTTAATGCGAAAGCGATATCGACTCCCAATGACACTACGCGTCGTACGCACATAATTATTCATCGCTCAGACATTTAAACGGTAGGCGTTAGTTGAATTTCCGCTCATATTTACCGAGATTTTCTTTTTCACAATTAATGCGTGAGCGAAGATAAAATATTGCTAAACGTATAACCTACTGGCAGCCGAAAGAAACAATTAAACTTTTTACATTTAGAGATTGTTTGTATTTTCTGAATAGAAGCGGCAAGACATCTTTTTTTTTAATAAATTGTTCCGTACGACAGCGATTACTTGAAGAAGCCGGTATAAAATATAAGGCTTTTACTATAAAAATAGGCGTCTGCAACAATTATGGCTAATGGCTCCTCATTTTTTAAAAGCTCACTGTTGTGCGGATTTTTTTTTGAAGCTTGATCACTTTAAAACCTAAAGGATATGCTATTGAGTTCTATAATTAATAGTTCGGAAGCGTTATAAATTGGTTAAGTAGCGATTACGTACTGGGAGGCGCAGCGTTGAAGGGCCTCCCACAAGGTGGAGAGACCGATTCTATGACCTGGCGTAGGTCGCGGGAATTCGCTAGTTGCGAGAAGCACGGGTCCGGTAGATCTGGAGAAACTTGGGGGAGGCCTGGATATGGGCTGTGGACGTCTTTCGGCTGAAATAATGATGTTGAAACGTTATTTATTACGTAATAGCTAGTTCGCCCAATAGATAAATTATGTGAAAGTTGAAAGTGATGTTACTGCTGTTGAAAATACATTTAAGTCAAACTCTAATATTTGCTTAGTGTAACGGGGAATAAAATATTAATAAAACAATGCGACTTATAACCGTTAAACGATAAACTTTTAGGCAGTCATAAAGCATAATTATTCAGCCAATGCAAATGAGACTGTATCGTTCAAACAGATCCACCTTTATACTGTTTCACGATCGCGTTTATGATGTTTTATCAACGTGCGCAGGCGCTACGCTATTTGGGACTTGCCAAAATGTGCTGTAACTTTTAACACATCGCCCGAGTCACTTCTCGCTATTTAAAATAATTTTGACTACTTAATAAATATATTATTATAGCTTTGTCAATGGTGGGCAATGGTCTGAAAACGGACTAAGGGCGTAAACCAAACCCCTTAACATAGAATATACTCGTATAGCAACCCGCTGCGACCCTGCGTCGCACAGTTTATACGACTTGACAAAACATCGAGATTTAAGCCCGATTTCACCAAAGTAGAATAAATATTACTCGAGAGTATAGTGATAATTATTCCAAGGATCAGCTATTTTCACGTTTCACAAACGACTAATCTATGAATAAAATCGTTAATCTAGAGTAAATCCTTATTCCGCCGATTTCCATAGAGTTTCATGTTAACCCAAGAATAAGATTGCAATATGGCGTCTGTTTTGTTTATAAAGCTTTGGTTTTATTGTTCTATCAGTGTTGTTTATTTATTTATATCACGAGTTGTATTCAATTTATTACTTACAAATGGCCTCAGCAGTCCTATGTGAATGCATAGTCTGTGAATTATATTCGGTAGTCATAATAACCCACTCCCCATTTTTTACCTCATCGTAACACGATCTGTTTTTTTTATTTAGATTTTTTTTTTGCGCTAAATCTAATAAAATATTTTTTTGCAAAGCCAGCCAGTTAGGGCTTCGTTTTCTTTTTGGTTCACCGGGTTCATGCATATCAATATCAATCTGCCTAGCCTTTTCCCAATTATATTGGGGTCGGCTTCCAGTCTAACCGGATGCAGCTGAATACCAGCATTTTACATGGAGCGGCTGCCTATCTGACCTCCGCAACCCAGTAACTGGGTAATACGATACCCCGTGGTAAGGCTGGTTGTCAGACTACCCGTAACGAAAAGATCAAAAGGTCAAAGATCCACGATCGTCAGCCGGGACCAACGGCTTAACGTGCTTTCCGAGGCACGGAGGAGTCTCGGTATGTAAAGATGGTCACCCATCCACAGACCAACCCCGGCAAGCATAGCCTAACCTGATGGATCGACCTGTGCGGCAGTTATTACTGAGCCACGAGCTCCTAACTTAACTGAACTCCTCCTGGGTTCACTCATATAAAATTAAAAATTAACAGCACGCAAACAAAACAAAAAGACGGGACTATCATGAGGTTAAAATTTTTGACATTAAAAACCTAACAAATCAAATGTTACCAAAATAACATAGTACAAGTACGGATAATGCGGTTCATTTATTTAGGTGGATTATACATTCATCCGTTCGAACTCATTCACGTCAAAGAGTAACAATACGAGAGTAGTTTTACTCTAAAATATTGTGGTGAAACGTTAATCAGTTAACCAAGAGTTAATATTACGAAGAGTAACTCTTTTCTAGGGATATTTACTCTCGAAAAAAAACACATTTGGTGAAATCGGCCCTTAGATAGATAGAATACTCTTTATTGTACACCATAAAAATTACAGACATACATTTTGAAACGGATTTATTTATTATAATATAATTATGTAAGTTTAAAACTAAATATATGTATTATACACATAAACCTTCCGGGTTAAATTCTCTAAATGGCCGGAATGGCGAAAACCGAAATCAAAATCCGTTGCATAGTTTAGGAGAGGTTACACAGAGACACGAAATCTGACTATAACTTGTAATTATTATCTAGACGCGGCAGCCAAAAGCACTTAAGTCAATTTTAGCTCAAAATTGTAAAAAGTCACAGCACCCTTGTTTTTGTATTATCCGTTCCCTAGTAGCACACCTCCGCTGCGAAACCACTGTAGTTAAATTCAATAGACTCGCGTCATGTTCCGCTACTCTCATCCGATTCGAGTAGCGGAACATGACGCGAGTCTATTGAATTGAACTAATGCTCTTTGAGGAGGTATGCTACCGGGGTCAGTCGCAATAGTCGACTGTACCATAAAACTTAAGTCGTATCAACAAAACAAGCGGCGACATAAACCACTTAAGTTGACTTATAGTACAATACTGTCGCGGTCTATAATGACTACTTTTCTGGTCGCGCTGATGATGGCCGACAGCGCAGCGTAGCGCAGCGTAGCGCAGCGTAGCGCAGCGTAGCGCAGCGTAGCGCAGCGTAGCGCAGCTCCAGGCTGACACAGCGCGGTCAGCGTGCAGCACTTGATGGACGAGCTGAGATAAAGGCCGAGGCCGTAGGTCGAGGCCTTTACAGCGAGGACAGCAAGGGCTGCAATGATGGCCAAGCTGGAAGGCCTAGAGCGTAGCTAGGCTAGCTCGAGGCAATCATAGCGTGACCAGCGAAGCAGTAATAGTGGGCCAAGGCTTGTATAGTGCTTTACTCAAAAATGCAAGTACCTAATCTAAATAAAACGAGCAAGTAATTTCAATTAAATATATATTAATTAACTAGAAATTTAATTAAAATGACAATTATGACAGTTACTAAAATTCAACACCGACTTTCTTGTATTTTTTTTTTTTTTGTAGTTCTTTGTTTTTTTTTTAACAATGGTAGTTGGAACTATACAGCCAAATATGGAATAAAATCTTTTTGTACCTATCTGTATAAATACAAACAGCTGTGTTTTAAATAAAATCTTTTTGCATTTCATTTTTTAAAACGTTGAAACGTCAAAATAGCGGCCGGCAATGTTTTGCCGGCCTGTTAGCCGTTCCTTGAAACAGAACGGCAAGGTCGACTTTGCTCAAATAAGGTTGTCAAAATAATGACCACATTACATGCATTTTTGAGTAAAGTTTTTTTTCCCGACATGACAACTCTTATACCGACTGACTTAAGTAACTTGGTAACAGTGATCCGTTTTTGGTGTCAAAAATATTTTCAAGTATCTACCCTCACTTTACCTTCTTTTTTGAAGTGCTTGATAAAATGTAATTATTAAAAATTAAAAAAACGAAATACAAAGGAGATTGTTCTACGCCCATACATTGTTCGCCCTGGAGCCAACAGCATAGAAAAAATCATTTTCTAATTGTAAATTGCCCTTAGTAGCCCATAAGAACAAGGTTTCTTGACGGACACTTTAGAGAACAGATTTATTTTAAAAAAAGGAACAGATTTTGAGGTTATTTTTAATAAAAGAAAACTTAAGTATATCCTTCTAAAATAGCTATTTTTGGTTTCTAAAAAGCATTAAACTTCAAATACAGTGAAATATTACTGTAATTACAGTTTTATTATGCCTTTTAGGTACAGATATTATTTATTGGTTGAAGTTTACATATTATGCTAGGGTGATTAATTAATACTTACTTACTTCATTACACCAAGTCAGCCGCACAAGAAGCATTGTTTAAGTGTAGGTTCTTACATACCTATTTCCCAGTCTATGCAAACCATCAGTTGAAAAAAAGTAAACATTTCGTAAGCAAAGTCCGTTATCCGTTGTCAATGCTAAGGTGTCGTTTAAGCAGATCACAGAATCAGTTATTCGAAGCCAGGTCACGTTGAAAGCAATCCAAATCGTAGTCCGTTAAACAGAAACAAAATAAAAAACGCCAAAAGAAATCGCCAAATAGGTAGGTAGTCACAACACAACACAACGACAGCCAGCGCGTGAGACAAACCGACTGACGTAGTGACGTAGAGATGCTCTCTCGAAGATCGATCATTGTATATCGATTATCAATGACCACCTATTTTAATCTGTGGTTTTAATTTAGGAGACCAAAATGACAGATCAATATGTCAAATGTAAATTAATTTGTATCGTTTCAAGCATAAACACGTTGTTGCTTTGATTCAACTTCACATTAAATTAATGCTAAAATAAAATATTTTGTACTTTAAAAGTAAAAATATGGCTATTGAAGTCGTGAAATCGTTATGAGAACAATTCACTAGAGTTACGTCGTAAATGACATTTCAATCGTTATATGAGAGATTTTCTGACAATTGAAAAAAACATAGTTCAACAGATGGCTTGGCTAAAAAATACGTCTTTGTTTTACTGGCTACTGATAACAAAAATAAGATCCGTAAGAAAGCTTATTAATGTCAAAAACCAGAGAGAGTGACGTATTTTTTACCAACGCCTCTTTTGAACTAATATTTTCTCACTTGTCAGAAAATCCCTCATTCGACTAGTAAGTACATTTTGTGAGTTTGTTTTATTCATGATATTTTCATCATAATCGTGCTGGGCCATATTCATCATAAGTCCCATTAAAATGTTCACGGAACTAATTCCATGAAAAAAATATGCATGAATAACTTTTATGTTGCACATTTTCAATGTTTTGGAAGTGATAAATATCGAACATCCATTATTTTTAAATACTAGATATTATGGACATCGTCGTCGATATCGATATTTATGTAATATGAGCGAGAGCGACACTATCAAATCTTTTGTGACATTCACAATGACAATTCCATGAAAGATGGCGGGTTTGGTTGGTAATAAAATCAATGAGGTCACTTTTAAAAACCTTTATGAATTGAACAGTGTCCGCTGGAATTTATTATTTTTAAAAAGTATATTAAAATATAATTAAAATTAACGTACACGTCAAACGTTTGTTGGTTATAGGGCGGTCTAGAGCAATCTCCTTTATCACCCACACGATTGGATGCAGTTAGTAAGATCGAGTAGCAAAAAATTTAGCGTTATATTTTTTATATATGCATATTTTTTACCAGAATTTAGTAACCACTGACGATACCAAAGATGTTGATCCAGATTATATACGAGATTCAGAAGAGAGTGACTGTTAGTTTTTGACTTTATTGCACGCATTATATTATAAAATTTTAATTAATAACCATAATTATTTATAGTTTTATATAAAACGTGTTCCTTTTGATATCCCATAACTCTAGGGTATTGATCAGACCAGAACCAACTAGCATATGATTTTTTTTAAGTCACGATCATTTACGTAGAACACCTTTTCGTGAAATATAAAGCTAAAAAAAATCATTTAATTCTATAAGACTATTTTAGTAGGTACATTCAAAAAAAATATGTTAACGTCACATTTTCTTAGTTTGTAATGAAACTTAGAGGCACACATACATACATACAAGAGTATAATTAAAAGGGCGTATAGCATGAGTATAATAAATAAGGTATCATTAAGAGAGGTATTTAATAAATAATGTGAAGTCGCTATTATTATTTCGCTAATAATTATTTTTTCCAAAGCTCTTGTGTGCACACACATGGTTAATGCGATCCATGAACGCTAACTGCGGTAACAATTAAAATTCAATTAGGGGAAGGAGGCTCATATGGTATTCTAAGAACACGAGTCGGTAACCTTCCACTTGAGAAGTATTGTCTATCGTTTTGTGCAAAAAGGCATTTAAGTCTTTAAAAATAAAGAATATTATGCGCAATTTAACAAAAAAAGTTACACATTTTAATGAAAATGTGCAATGATGAAATGCTCACGCGTATTAAACGTTGTAGGTATACATGCGGTTGTGACCAACCAGTTGATGTCCAAAAAGCTTCGACTGGCTGTTCACAGTAGTGTGCTGGTGCCCACGCTTTTGTACGGAAGTGAATGCTGGGTGTGGCAAAAGAAGCATGAAAGTAGGATAAATGCTGTGGAAATGCGTTCCTTGCGAAGCATGTGTGGTCAAACTATGAATGATAGGCTGAGAAATGATGTGATAAGACAACGGTGTGAGTTGAAAGAAGATGTAGTGACAAAAATTGAAAAGGGTATGCTGAGATGGTTTAGTCATGTTGAGAGGATGAATGAAAGGAGACTAACAAAATGTATTTACAAGGCAGATGTGAATGGAAACGCCGGGAGGAGACGCCCTAAGAGGACATATACTGACCTTATTGGTGATGTTCTTCAGAAAGGACAGGTGCGTAGTACTCGCAACCGGCGTGCGTGTATGACCACATGTATGAACGCAAACGAGGCAAAAGGAGTATGTAAGGATCGTCAGGTGGCATTCCGTAGTTTCTGCCTATCTCCATGGGAAGAAGGCGTGAGTTTATGTATGTATGTATGTAATATTTTTTAACTTTGTGAGTGGTCCATCGTGTACTGAGTGGCTGTAAATATTAAGTAAGACGCTCTAGTACTTAGGAATACCCTCAGTAGCGAGGAAAACACAAAAAAACTTATTCCTAACAACATAATAATGATTGCCAACCGCAACCTGTCCAACAAAGGTTTAATTAGGATACTTGCTTGCACGCTACGTATATAAGTGACGTACAGTCCTAAACAAAAGGAGCTTATAACCCACTTCGCTCGGAGTTTTCTTCATAAAGTTAATCCTGGCCAAATGTCCCTAGATGGTGCGGGTCGTTAGGAAAATTTTGTGCGCTTGTAAAAAATATTTTAATAAAGTCGGATCACATGAATAAGAAGACAAAAAAAGTGTATTTGTGGTATGTGGAGTCTAAGGCAGCAATGGAGGGTTAGCCGTAGATAACAAGAGTCAAGCACAATGGTGCTATCCAAAATCGAACAATAGGGTTTGCCATAATGTTAGGTCCACTAACTTGCTTGTTTTGTGATCATTCTAAGACTTTATTGGTACTAAATTCCAAATATGCTTCCACCCCGTTCTAGTTTATGTCAATCTTTATACTATAACATGCTTATTATAATAATAACAATATATACAAGTGTATAAAAATTAACTATACAAATAAGAATATAGAAGAAGAGCTCATTGGGCATCAAAAAATTCGTCCACATCGCTGTCAGCGGGAAAAGTGCCCAAAAGGCTGGCAGCATTGCCACGTTGGATGGCAATACTGATTCTTTGCCCTAAGAATTGGCCAGCCCTCTGGTCACGTGAAGAGTCGACCAACCGCTTAGCGATGTCCCGAAAAATTCGATGAGCACTCGGACCCCACGGCCCTAGTATATCTTTAGTATCTGAACAATTAAGATTATAATTAAATGTAGGCATATGTTAGGTATATTATTTAAACAAAAATTATGTGTCCCTCAACTGAAGAAATTACATCGTTGGATCGTAGTATCTTCTGCTCCTATAACATTGGTATAATTGATCCCAAGTTTTTATACTCCTTACAGTGCTTTCAAATCGAATAAACGTAGATGGGACCACGTTAACGACCAATTTTCATATAATCCTGAACTCTAGTTTTCGAACTTTATAACCTTGAATGAAAATGCTTTTCCAGCTACGTTCCATATTATTACTCTTCGTTCCATATCCTAATCTTTCATAAAACACTTATACCTACTGTCGAAAGTTTCTTAAATAAAAGTCACACATGACACATCTTTTCACGAAGTCTAGCTTCTCTGGTTGTGGTCGTGTTTTTCATCCGATTTGGCATTGTGAACAAAACTCTTGGCTATCACCAATGTGATTCGATTTGGCTTTCTACCTAACTTGCGAACATGCGTACTAACCGTAGGAGCAACTTTCTGACTGATTATCCTCATCGGCAAAGTTTCCTTTTGAATCATGAAACATAATATGCTGAATACGCGCTTGGACGTGTAGTTGTGGACACCGGCCCGATATACAATACAAACGGTACGATACACGATACAGTAACATTTCTAGCTTTTGGACCTAAATGTCGTAATACAATTTAAGAGCTTTTGAACTTTTGAGACACGATGTATAAATTCGATGTACAGAGAAGTTTCGAAATAATTCTAGATACTAGACTAAGACTTATTGATACACAATGACATAATAGTCTAATATAAAATCAGAACTTCTAAAGGTTAGACTGTCGAAACTGGCAGTGGAGACGGGTAATGTTACCTCATTTATATCCGATTACTGGGAATATTTCTCCAGGTTTAAGAGTGTGTGTTTCGACAATTGGAAAGAATATTTTAATGAAATATCCAAAGAAAAAGGCATTTGGTATAAAGTCATACAAAACGAGCCACCTTGTGAGCTCTGGTTTGTTGATAAATGTTTAACTAGGAGTTATGTTTAGTTAGCGATAAGGCTTCGTTCTGGCCACTTTCCATCGGCAAAGTTTGCTTTCTTAATGCGAAAGGTTACATCGCCTAATTGTGAGATATGTAATAAAATTGAAGATGTGCAACATTTGCTGATGGAATGTGTTAAGAACAAGGATGAAAGGGAATCTTTGGCTAGGGAGTTTAAACTGAACATGTGGGATGTTGGACTTATCCAAAAAACATTTTACCTTGGCCAGAGGCTAAGCATTGCCATACAACGTGGCAATGCGGCCAGTCTCTTGGGTACACTACCAGTCGACAGCGATTCGGGTGAATTTTTCGAAGCTATATTTTAGTTTGTATAATACTTAGTTAGTTGTATACACATAATTTAGATAGACCCTTATTGTTTATGTTTCCAAAAACATAACACCTAACTAAAAATTTTTCATACGAATACCTACTAAGGTAGGTACCCTTATGAAATGATTTTTCTTTGCCTCATTCTATATTACCTATTAATATACATTATTCAAAGACACTAAAAGTTGAAGGTCATGTTTTTCTTATATTTCTTACTAAAGACAAACTTGAGACGTTTCCTACATTTATATGTTCATTCAAATAGACTCGTATCTCCAACGATGTCTCTACTTCATACTTGTATAGCGGTCTATCATCACCCCAGCAGCGAGTTTGGCATAACTTTGACATCTCGAGATCGTTCCCAGCGGGAGGATTTGGAATCTACTCAACGTTTTCGGCAAAAAATCGTCGAAAACAAAAATAAACCACAGAACCGTTTAAGACATTACGCCGGGTTTTTTCCAGTTCACCGTTCGGATCACGCATAAAACTTTCATTTAACTACCTCCAGGGATTTGCTTTGATAAAAGAATAAAGTTATGTTATGGCTTGGTTTTAACCTGATACATGAATATGGGAGCTGTGACTCCTGGGCGTACCCAGCTTTTTGGCCCAGGGGGGGGGGGGGTCAAATCAGAAATTTCATAAGATGTATCCGCGATGGTAACCCGCGAAATTCAAATTTTGTTACGTTTTTTTCCTTTTGCAAATCAGTGTCAGATTGTATCTTGATCAAAATATGATTCGCCACCATAAAAAAAAAATGTATTTCCAGGATTATAATCTTTAGAATCATGAATACATCACTCTATAGGTACAATTCCGCAGCCAACCGGCAACTGCAGGCGACGTGTCGCCGCGACACGACTGGTCACTTACTGGTCATGATTGTCATTCAATGGAACAAATCTAACTTAGAGAGATGTATTAATTATTCTAATGATTACAATTTTGTAAATGTACATATTTGTTAAGATCGAGAATCATATTTTGATCAAGATACAACATAACACTGACCAAAGACTGACCGAGCAAAGGCCAATTATTCTGTCTTTGACCATTGTTCATCTCAGCCATGTTTTAACGCGTCTGAGTGTACTGAATGACCATGCAATTGTAGCCGTAGAAGAAGGCTGCTAATAAAATTTATAAAGACCGTTTTTTCTAAAATTATTTTTATTTTGTCTTAACGTGACTCTAAAACCACTTTTATTGACAACAGTAGGTAGGTACTTAGACATAAAAAATCCAGGGAGGGGCAGCTGCCCTCCCCTGCCCCCCTCCCTCGGTACGCCCATTCTGTGACTAGCTTTATTTCATGAAGTATATATCGATGACATTCTTATTTTTATTGGTGGATCTGCGAAACCATGAGCACGGGAAGTGTAACCTAGATTTTTATGTCTCAATACATCCAATTCCAGATAAAATGAAAAAAAAAAAAAAAAAACTAGAACTAATTCTTCTATAAACAAATAACTACACTAAATACCAATAACCTTTCTAAATAGAACAACGTCATCAAAATAACCATTAACCAATAACCATTAATTAATGCAGTCAAACCAAACTATTTGCTCGATAAAGCAATATAAACTGAAAGTTCTTGTTTGCACGATTAACGAAATAAACTGTTGTCTTGTTAGTATTCATGGGGATCCTCTCATTGTGTATTCGAGTAGCGGAGTGAAATGAAATATGGACTATTCTCCATGAATTTTGAGCACAAGGTGTGTTGGCGATACCCTGTAGTAGTTACTTGTTATTGGTGTTTTTTTCGTTTGCGGTCCCTTAATTATTGTTTGCTTACTAAGATTTCTTCGTGTGTAGGTTTTTTGTTTTTTAGAGTCTTGCCAAACCTGTATGATCGCTTAGTTCAGTGGGATTGTTATATGACAATTTTATAGAGCTGTGCAATAAGCCGCACTTCAGTGGTATCAAAACCAGTATAAGCTAGCCTCTTATTTTATTGAAACTCCTTAGATACTACGCTAGGCCAGCTCAATTTCAAAGTATTATCACCGACGTGCGGTTGACAGCACCATTTTTTAAGAAGTTTCTACTTCGTAAGAAACAAAGGCCCTTATTTTTTTTAATATTGTTTTAATCTAATTTCATAAAAAACCAGTTTATATTTTTTTACCTATTAAGAATAAAATAATTAATTGTTAAAGCAATGATACATACATACATAAACTCACGCCTTCTTATGGGGGTAGGCAGAAACTACAGATGCCACCTGCTACGATCCTTACATACTCCTTTTGCCTCGTTTTACGTTCATAGATCTGGTCATACACGCACGCTGGATGCGAGTACTATGCACCTGTCCTTTCTGAAAAACATAAGGTCTGTATATGTCCTCCTAGGGCGTCCCCTCCCGGTGTTTCTATTCACATCTGCCTTGTAAATACATTTTGTTAGTCGTAGTTGTAGTAATGATGCAATTCACATTAATCGTAACACACCGTTTCCTAAACAAGTATTTTTTTTTCAAAATTGTTATTCGGAATATCAAAAAGCAGTTTAATTTCAACGACCACAACGCACAAAAATATTTTAACAACTATTTTTGATGACTACATAAAGAGAAAGCCATAAAGTTTTCTTCCAAGCTCGCAAAGCCAGCATGAAAAAAAACGTTAATAAAACCGTAACACCATAAAACTGGGCACACAAAGTATAACAGTGGCCTCGAACAGAATCCAATAACAAAATATCACACTCTCCGTAACATGAACAAGAAATGGCAGCCCTAACTCGATTCACGAACTACTCACAGAATCGTCTTAATGCGAAATGTTCCAAATGGATACCATTGTTTTCTTCCACAAAAAACATCAAATAAGTAAGAGAGCGAATACAAAACGAAGTATAGAGAGCACTCAGTATCGTAACAGTGAAGCGAGAATACGATATGTCTCCATCACATTACCATACATTCTTGAAATCGACGTGGGAATGGATACCTATTCTGCAGTGATGCGTAACTTAGGAAACACCTCTTTGCCGAGCCCGTTTCATTTTCTTTGAATTCATTTTAGGGTTAATATATTATGCGACGAGTAAGTAAGGGGTTAGAATTTTAAATTCAGAGGGTTTTCATTCTATTTCCATCGCTTTGCCAGCAATTGCATCAATTCACCTTATGAGATTTCTTTGCATCTTTGTACGAGTACCTACAGCACCTTGTCTTTGAAGACAGCATTTTGTCTGGCATTAATGCTGAAATGAACATTTTTGGCGCAGCCGTGAGGCACACACTATTGCTTTATGATTATTTTCACTTTTTATTTTGTTATTATGTGTTTCACGAACTGTGTCGAAATAAATATTATTCTTTGTTTCTTTTACCTACGTATTTATTTTTCTGAAAGTAATTGGTACAAGGTAAAATTCAATTCATTTCTACCTTAAACAGAAAACTTTTCAAGAAGAATTTTCTCCACAGCGACTGCAACGTATTCACTACCAAAAACTTAGGAAACTAGACGCAATTTGAAGAATATTTTCTCGAACATATCTGGCACAAAATTAACTGAGATGCTACATTTGGAGTTCCTGGGCGCCTGCAGTTAGTGCACGACGTCCCACAAGTGGCAATTTGGACGGCGATGCAGCGGAAAGTGCCCAACTAGTCCTTACTTCTAACAGAAAATGAGAAAACAAAACATTGCTGCTCTTGCACTACTTAATTAGATACGTAGAAACGGCTTTAGTTAGCTACTTTGTGTTGGGTTTTGTAGTTTCAACAAAGGTTTTTGTTCCGTTTCTTAGTCACCCAGATCCAGAAAACGCCACAGCCCCGGAGCTAGACAAGAACGTTCGTCAGTAGCACGAACTTCTGCTATGACGAACTGATCATTATCTATTTACATAGACATACATATAAACATTTCTTAAACTCGCTTTTCGTGGCTATCTTTGTGACCGCGTTGTTCTTCTAAGCCGCGCAATTCATTTTCACTACCATAAAGAATTTATTACGGGTAGTCAGAAGCCCAAAAAACTGAAAAACAGTCTTACCAAGGGGTTTCGTGTTACCCAGTAACTTGGTTGTGGAGGTCAGACAGGCCCTGTAAAATACTGGTATTCAGCTGCATCCGATTAGACTGGAAGCTGACCCCAAGACTTACAACCTTTACCTACTTAGTTAGGTTTTTGTGCTTAAACTTAAAGTAAGTAAACCTATTACACACCCTTAAAGAGATCTCCCTATATTTTCTACGTAAACGTTCTGAACTGCTTATCGAGACCTCATTTTGTTGATGAAAAGCGTTTTGCTTAAATAATTGATTGATGTGACAAGATTTTTCCGGTCACCCTTCTGAGTTAGGAATTACTTTCATTTTATCAACACAGCTTGAATTTTCAGGGAAATTATTGGAGGGTTTTAATTTCTTAGTAACTTTGCAATGTGATTTTTTCTCAATTTAATTTTTTTTTTTGCATTAACAGGACCCCTTGACCCTTTTGCAAGTACCAAGTGGTTTTGAAAATAACCGTAATGGAAATCCAAATTTAAAAAAAGGAAATAAGAAAACACTTTTTTTTCCTCAAATTCCACGAGAAGAATAATTATCAATCAGAAAGTCAAAACAATGTTTTGAGGTAAACGTGCGTTTCAGCTTACCGTTTTTCAACTCCATGCACCGTTGTTAAAATATAAATGAAGACACTGTCTAAAATCAAAAACGACGTACACAAAAATGTGTAAACATGAAACCCTTGTTCCCTCAGTTTTTATGTTCTGCATTTACATACATTATACGAGGATATTTTAATTTATTTAACAATGTTTTAAAGGATGTACTAGCGTTTAGTCTCAGCGAGATTGTAAAGAAACTCGACACATTGCAAGAGGGAAAATATTTCGCTCCCTCGTAGCTCGTAGTCTATTAATTATCTTATTCATAGCCCTGTGTGGTTGTAAAACTACGTTCTGCTACAGTAATATGGAATTATGGCGCTTTAGTATATTGTTGTGATTGTGTTAATTTTCTGTAAGCTTTGTTGCTACTACAGCGCTTAGTTACAAATTATACTCTAATTATATGAATCACGAAAATTTCCTAGAAATTTTGCGCTGCAATCTCGGCGGTCAGTCCTGCTGACTCATCATTTTTACAGTAGATATTAATAAGTTGTTTTCATATAGATCGTGCCAACTCGATAAAAAAGTAAACGTAACGGTAAATAACAGTAAATTAAATTACGTTAAAAAAAACTCTACTCTCAATCTTACTCATGTACTCTAAGTTTAGCCTAGCCATAGCCTGTGACTGTCAAGTCAAATAATTTATTTCAATTAGGCACAAAAAAGGCACTTATGAACGTCAACATTTACAAAAAAAATGATTCTAGTCGATTACTGTGTACACTGTGCAAATAAAATGAATAAATAAATTGAATTAACTGTGAAAGTAATCAACAACCTACATTTTTGTTTTATATACAGATTACTACGACAGACTTGACATATTCTTTCTTTTTATCTTAGCGAGCAACGTCACATAAAAAGTATCAAGATACACTGGGCACAAGAAAGTCTGAAACGCCTCAATCACGCACCGCATAATGTGTGAATTATGCGCGAGAGGGTGAAAATTTCGGGACGTAAGATGTGTAATGCGATTTTCACAGGCTTTGTCTCTCCCTTTATTGGCTGAAGTTTCAGTTTTTACTGTCGTACGTAAGTTCTGTTTGCTTTAATCTTAATTGTTTCATTATTTTTAAAAGATGTCTTTAAGTGTCAAAGTGGGCTGAAATGTGTGGCTTTTCTGTTTACATAAAAGAGTGAGCGTCGTTGCTATGATTTTGGACTTATAGAATAATTAAGATTTTTCCTTGTTTATATATCTAAGCTTTTACAGCAGAATCAGAGTAAAACAATTTCGCGAATTATATAGTTAAAAATAATTTATTCACCTAAGCCACAGGCCTTAGTGTACAGTACGACAAAATTTAGAAGTTACATCGATGTATTGTCAAGAAGTTAAATTATTAAGGTTAGTTTTCTTGCATCTTATATTTGTTTCGATTACGTATTGCCAACATTTCAAACAAAAATTACAGTTTTTAATGGTTGTATACGTGGAAAAGGAATGTGTTTAAAAATTGCTTATCATTTTCACTCGTTGACCTACCTACCTACCTACCCGATATAAGAAAAAAACCAGTAATAGGAATCGCTTTACATGGTGAGTCATGATCCATCGGGCACTAATTTTATTCCTAAAATTGGCAACGTCGCAAATAGCTGTCAAATATTTACCTGTTTTGATTAATTTGGCAATATTACTATATGTAATTATGACATATGGCTAACTAGTGAATTAAAATACTGATAATGAAATGCATTAATTAGTATTGTAACAACTAATATTTAGTTTTAGATGTAAAAAAAGTATTTGGAAACTTTCGAAATGCCTTTTTTACACCTAAAACGGTTACAACATCAAATTCAGTGTTGTAATTGTATTTCATTATTAATATTCTTTTTCTATGGTAGGTACTACTGAGTTTACCTGTTGACGACCCTGAATAAATATTACATAATTTATTTTAATTATGAAGCCCAGCTACGTTTATAATTCGATTTGAAAAGGTTTTGGTTTGTTAAACTTGAATTCCTAATTTTCTACCCTTCTGTATTCATAAGTAGATTTTCAGTTTAGGATTCTTTAACATCTACGATGTCTCCTTTATTTTTCGTGTGTTTAGTGACTAAACTGGCCACCCATAAGCCTCTGGCTTAGTTTCACATGCCGTCGAGAATATCTCTCACGCACGATTTCCTCACAATGTTTTCCTTCACCGCTTTTGAAGCAAGTGACAATTATATAAATACAATACGCAAATAAATCGGAAAAGTCAGTGATGCATGCCTTTTTTTTTTTTGGTCGGAATCTTCAAATTACTTCCCGCTCTGGGCGGTGCGGGATAGCGTGTCAGACTCTTACTAACTAAAACCCGCCCGTGTTCCTTCAGTTGCCTGTGCAATGCCAGGGGGCCACGGTATCCCTTTCGGACTTTCCCGCAACCCCGGCAGGCAATGATCCCATCGGACCACTTCACTCGCTGACATCTTCTTGAGGCGTGCGTGGAACACAACACGCTGTTGACCCGGGCCTGGTCCTTACCGGACGGCGAGCTACCCATTGCTCACCGTCCGCAAGCCCGCGCCTACGGTGGCCGGGAAACGGCAATCGATTCCCGACGCCCAGGGCGTCTCCTCCTGCGGCGGCTAGGGGCGTGAGGGCGCGAATTTTGCCTCTCCCTCACGCGTTCCGCCTCCTCTTTCGTGAGCATTACTGCTTCGAAGAAGGAGGTGACGGCCTCCCATGCCCTCTCGCTCCGTACCATGGCCTGGACCAGGGCCGGACGCGAGAGATCCCCGCCACCGATCGCCTCTACGAGGACACGGCGGTGCTGTGCCCAAGCCGGGCAGACCTCCACCGTATGCTCCACCGTGTCCTCCGGGCGATCTACGCAGTGATGTCACTCGGACATTTCCTCCCGCCTGATACCGAACAGGAACCTCCCGAAACAGCCGAGTCCGGTGAGGACCTGCGTCAGGCGGAAGGAAAGGACGTAGCCTCCGGCAGGTGGCGTTTGGGCCCCCTAGATTGGGCAGGAGCCGCTTCAAGGCAGCCCCGGCCCGCTCCAGTCTGGGAGCCACACGTCGGAAGTGCTTCACGAAGTTCCACCGACTGTCGAGGACGAGTCTTAGGTACTTCATCGTCGACTCGACGCCGATGTGAACCCCTCATTGATGCATGCCTTGGGTTCGAACTACAGACTTGGCAGTCCGGGGTCACATCACTAGGCTATCACTGCTGTTCAGAGATGCTGTATGCTGTTGTGTATATGTCGCAGGCAATTTGTAAGATTCTACTTTTTTCAAACGGCGCGTCGTCCGTTTACAAACACAATTCACATGTAAATTGCCTTGTCACTTTAAAATATGCCACAACATTTGATGGACAATTCAAACGCCGTTTACAAAATGCCGCGGCAAATTGAAGTATTTAGTTAACCGGCACGTAAAACATGTAAGGTGTCCATGGAATGTAGGGCTCGGAGGACTCTGCGGAATATTATTGGTACAAAATTGTCGAAATATTGTGAATTGCAAAAAACAATTTACAATTTAACGCATTATTTTTCAATAGTTTATAATCTAACAGAAACAATACCGACAAATTGTGAACTACAGTGCTATTCTGTAACCATCTTACCGTGAAAACTTAGGTGAAGTGAGCTCGGAGTGAGCTGTCTGTCTCTAGCAGTAGGTGGAATGACAGCTCACTTCAAGCTCACTTTACGTAAGTTTTCACCGTGAAATTATTACAGAATAGACCGGCTGCTGCTAGGGACTGACAGCTCACTCCGAGTTCACTTCACCTACGTTTTCACGGTGAGATAGTTACAGAATAGCACTACAGGTGGAATGACAGCTCACTTCAAGCTCACTTCACGTAAGTTTTCACCGTGAGATTATTACAGAATATACCGGCAGGCATCAGACTTGCTTGCAACGTAACGCACCTTGCACTAATACTAATTAGCCTGCCTCCCGTTTTTTTTTTTTTTTTTTGTGTGGAAATCATCAAATGACGTCTCCCGCTCTGGGTAGAGCGGGAGGACGTGTCAGACTCTTACTGACTAAAACCCACCCGTGTTCCTTCTGTTGCCTGTGCAATGCCAGGGGGCCACGGTATCCCTTTCGGACTTTCCCGCAACCCCAGCAGTAGCCTGCCTCCCTGCGAGCAACTTAGAAGTAGCACTCGCCGGCCGCCTCCGCGACACCGCTCGCTGCGCGCGGTTGTTTACAGTTATATTTTTATTTTTTTTATCGGGTGGAAATCCTCTTGGATGTCCTCTGCCCTGGGGTGAGCAAAGGGGTCTGTCAGACTCTTACTGACACACACACACAACAGCTGTGCTGAATTCATGGTAACAGTTTGTACGTCGACGTCCCTTAAACCTGTATACTTGGTATTGCATAAATTTTGGTGCGATACAAAAAAAAACATTTAAGTATAATTTATAATTATGTTTTTATAAAATTTTATAATTATTGCCTTTTTAGCCAGCTGTGTGAAAAACAATTTACTTAAGTAAATAAAGTACAAAATCGTATACAAAAAATTGGTCAGAAAACGTGCCTCCTATTCGTTATCTAAAGCTGCCAATGCCCCAACATGGTCCAGAGTATCTCTCCAGACAAATCTGTTCGTGACTTGACCTCTTTCTCACAGGTCATTGAACAAAAGCTTTGAGTCGACTTAAGTATAGATGCCGTAGATTAAGAAAGAAATCGTGGAAGAACAATTAAAACCATTTTGATTGTAAGTAACTTAATGGACGGGATAAAAGACGGCGTTAATATTCTAATGTTCGGTGTAGCTATTAAACGCTTCTTACTTGAAATATTTTCAAAAATATAGACTTAAAAAATACTAATAATTATCTATTACTAGCGACCAGTCCCCGCTTCGCACGGTAAGACTTGACAAAACATCGAGATTTCTATTATAAGTAAATGGAAAATGTATTATACACATAAGCCTTCTGAAATAAATTATCTAAATGAGTTGCGTAGTTTAAAGGAACAACTCTAACTAAGTACTTGAGGAGCTTGTGGCTAAGTAATAACAGACGCACGGGTCGATCCATCAGGTTAAGCTACGATTGCCGAGGTTGTTCCGTGGATGGGTTACCATCTTTACATACGAAGACTCCTCGGTGCCTCGGAAAGCACGTTAAGCCGTTGGTCCCGGCTGCCATTTATGGATCTTTGACAGAAGCCTCAAAGTCTGATAACCAATATTACCAAGGCGTGTCGTATTACCCAGTTACTGGGTTGTGGAGGTCAGATAGTCAGTCGCTCCATGTAAACTAGTGGTATTCAGCTGCATACGGTTAGACTGGTTCTGTAGGCAGGCAGGACTGGCTAGGCAGATTGAGTTTAAAAGAACAACGCGGTCACACATGCTGACGAGCACGAAGAGCCACTTTAATTTAGAATATGTATAGATATAGACAACGTTTAATCCTGGGAAGCACACGAGCGAAGGGTATCAAAGACCGCTAAACTTTGACATTCACAAAATTTCCTTGAAATAAAACAAATGGCTACCCGAATTTGTATCGACTTTCCCCGACTTTGATACTAAGAACTCACTTTTTAACCGAATTCAAAAAGGTTTCATCAATTCGAATTTTCTTTTTTATGTTTTTCTAATCATGATTGGTTGGATTTGTTATAAATCGATAGTGGATCTGAAGAGAAATTCATAGTCTGTATTATTATTGTTTTTCCGCAGGAATCCGCTGGATGCGGGAAACACAGGACCGGTCGAAATGGTGATGGTGAGGTCTATGTCTTTCGGTTGAAATGATGATGACGGTGACTTCTTTTTATGGTAAAACTCGGTCTTACTTCAAACGTGACACTTGCAGCTATCGACTAAAATTCTTCCCCCACAGGTAACCTAACTGTAAAATTCATCAAAAAGCCTTTCACTTCAGGTTTCACTACTGACTTGCCTGCTTATTATCTTAGTGTAGATGGGATGTAGATTCCCTCCAGCACCTTGTTTATAAAGTGTGACAACTTTCGAGTTTACCCCTCGTTTCTTTTGTTTCATATAAGAGCGAATGTGTGCCTTGGGAGTCTAACGGCGTGCGATGTTGTTCAAAATTGTTCGCGTTGAGTGTGAAATATTAACTCGTTTATTTATTTAACTTGTGATTATAGAGGAGTTGAGTATCGGAGATCTAGTACTAGAAGTCTTCTTAACATAACATAACATCACGCCTTGCTTTCCCCGAAGGGTTGGACAGAGGTATAGGTACCTATTAATAATAATAATAAAGTTTATTTAGTTAGTTTAACTTAAGTTTACAGTTTACAAAGGAAAACGAAGATAGCCACAAAATTAAAATATTGTGGAGCAGCTATCAAGGCCCAACCCAAAAATATATACAAAGACATTGTTCCAGACTTCTCAAAGAAAGTTAATTGTAATTAATTGAAGTTTTTCAACAGTACTAGTCAGTCTAAAATCAATTTTAGTTACACTTGCATAAATTTGATATTTGTTTAAATCGAAATAACATAAATTGGAAACAATTATTTAAATAGACCGTAAATATGTAGTTTACTTATTTATTTAGATGTATAAAAATTATGTATAAGGTATGTTGAAACTGTTGATACTCCCCGTCACTTGTCCATAGGGGTTCATCAGAAAACCAGCGTCAGACAGCATTTGTCGGGCATTAATGCTGAAATGAACCTTTTTGGCGCAGCCGTGAGGCACACACTATTAAGATTATTTTACCTTTTTATTTTGTTATTGTGTTTCACGAACTGTGTCCAAAAAAATAAATATTATTCTTTCTTTCTTTCTAAGTTTTTTTTTATAGGTATAAAAAAGAGAATATGAGTATATTCTCTTTTTTATACCTATAAAAAAAAACTATACACCACACCACTCTACACTTATACTCACGGATATCGACTTATACTACATAGTAACCTCCACAAGAGTTATGTGGAGGTTACTATGTAGTATAAGTCGATATCCGTGAGTATAAGTGTAGAGTGGTGTGGGGTGAAGTGTCTATGTGTGTGTGTGTGTGTGTGTGCGTGTTTACCGTGTTATGATACCATAATTTGCTAAGTTTCGTCATAAGACAAGGATTTAAGCCATATTAGTATACCCACATCTCGACAGTTATGTTTAAGTTCTATGTAATAGGGGGCGACCCTATTGTCATCAACCGGGCGCAAATACAGACTCCAGACTGCTACTGAGCAATTCCAGATGAAAAACCCAATAACACTTTGGTCGACTTGGTAATCGAATCCTGGACTTCATGCTCAGCAGTAGCGATTGCGACCACTAGACCAACGAGATAGTCTTGAGGGTTCTTGTTTTCAGGTGAATATTTGTACTGAACATTGTACTTGCTCTGTTTGACTCGTGCATAAGTGTCGTTAACTCATTACACACGCAAATCTCCTTGCACAAACACTTTGAGTAAACAGATTAAAACCTGTTTACCTCTTGGTGTTTACCTTGAAACCTCAAGAGATCAGAAGTCAGGTAAATACAACAGAGTAAATAAAAGTCCTACTCTTAAATCTGTTCTTAATTCATAAACCGAAGGAGGTCTGAACCACTGGGACACTGGGCTTTGTATGGGCAGTGGTCTATAGACCAACAGTTATACGGTTTGGATATTTGTGTAGGGATACCTCATCTATAAATTCTAGCAAGTGCAAAAGGGTATTAAATCTGACGCGGAATTTTTGTTCAGTATTTTTAAACTATTTACACGCCGCAACTTTCTTGCATATGGCATAAAATCAAATTGAAGCAACAACTGTGTTAGTCAACTTTTATTGCTGCTTCGACTGCATTTCATTGGTAATTAAATCGCACCGTGTCAATCAGTATTTAAGTATAGAGACGAGTTAGTGTATGAAGAGCCTTGTTAATAGATCCATTACTAGTTTGTGATAAAAATATAATAGCTTCTGAGCTACTCTAAAATTCACAATAGTAGGTACCTATTCGTCAGTCGCTAATTTGTGTCAGAGAATAACGTTTTTTTTTTAATTAAAAATGTTTTTGATATTGATATTCTCCACATTCTGCTCATACCGAAAGAGTTATAATAACAGGGTAGGTATTTAGTTCTGTAACCTCTATCATGATAATAATATTCAATCCCTTTCCTGTCCTGAAATAAAAATCAGTTACTAAGTGTGTTATCAGCTCACCTTCCTGAAAGTTTAACCCTAAACTGAAAGAGATTAGCAAACTGCCAGCACTTGACACTATCAAAGTTTAAACCCAACACTTTGGGTGACACGGAGCGGGTCAAGAGGTGTTCGGTACCATTTGCAGCTAACGAGGTGTTGCTATTTGAAACGGTGCGTTAATCTTACTTAATACACTTGAAGCTTGCTCTAAGAGTTGATGATTTTGTCCTTTGTTTTCAAGACGGCCGCTCCACTCTGGTACCTATCTGGCAAAATAATGATAAATGTATATATTTTGAAGTTTGTTTAATACTATCTTCTGCTCGCGACTTCGTTCGCGGGCCTATAACCTTCCTAAAAAATTGGGCTATCCAATGCAAAAAAAAAATTTCAAATCCGACTGGTAGTTCTGGAGGTTACCCCTACATACAAACAAATAACCAAACAAACAAATTTTACCTCTTTATAATATGAATATAGACTAGCTGTTTGTGCCCGGCGTCGTCGTCCGGATGATTCCGGTGGATTTTCCGGAAAATTTCTTTTATACAAACCTAGGCCTGAAAATTTCGACAGCAAAAAAAACATCCGACCGGTCGAGCCGTTCTCAAGTCTCTTAGTACCTTTCATAAATGCAGCAATTAATTTTCATAGATAACACATTTTTTTGTTTTAAACTAGATGACGGTGTGTCCTAGCCGACTGCTCTGAAAAGCACACGAGAATAAACTCAGAGGTCAGAAATACCTCAGAAGACAACCTCATCTTACATGCTTTGGTAATGTCAGTTGAGAGACGCGCCACAATTAAACCTTATCACTCACACTTTCAAGGAACACTATTAACCTTATACACAAACGCATACTAACAGATAGATAACTACCTAATAAGTATGTGAGATGCGAGTCTTTAATTATAAATTATTCTCTTCCTCTAGCTTTGAATGCATCTTTGCTTGCATTTAATTAATTCTGTACATTCCCATGTATGCATTCTCTGAGATACAATGTAAATACACATCAATAGTTATGAATCATATGAACACACGTACCTTCCTTCCTACCGAATGCTGCAGTTTCGTTGCTAAACATGTGAATCTTTATTAAGGTGGATCCGCAGAGGTAGCCTGGGAAACACGCAGGTCAGTTTCAGATTGTATCTTGATCAAAATATGATTCGCGACCATAACAAATAGGTCTGTTTACTGAATTAATAAGTAGGTCTCTCTAAATGGTTCCATAAAAACTTTTCCATAAGATTTTCCATTAGATAGATGTATTAATGATTCTAATCATTGTGTATAATTTTTTAATAAAAAGTAATAAAGTTATTTAAGAGAATAGATGAAAATTGACCACTCTCCCTCTCCCATTTATCTTGGAAACTACAGAGCCTAAATTTTTCGAAAAAAAAAAAAAAAAATAGTTCTAAGTATTCATACTTATAGATTACAGGAAAACCTATAGGAAGTCTATGGTCTTAAAATAACATGGTATATCTCTCAATATTATGCGTACAACCTTACATCGGCAGTTAGCATGTATGGTGCTCATATCTTTCAACTACAATGTTAAGTTTGTTCTCTGGATAAATTCATCCCAAAAAACTAATTAAACATTTATTGTTTTCTAATTTAACGCGATGTGTACTAAGTTTGGAAAGGAATACTCCTGCTTAATAATTTTGTTTACTCCTAAGAAATGTTTTATTATAAAAATATTTTGGCTCATATAGGCAAATAGTAAACTCTAACAAAAATTAATAAAAATACATATTATTACGTACTATTTTATGATAACATTAACGACTTGCGCCTTTGTACGGTTTTTACCACTTGACGTAATATCGAGATTTTTAAATGAATGTATTAAGCACCTGGGGGTTCTTAATACATTCATTTAAAAATATCTAAAAATCTCTTTAGGAATAAATTCTAGAAATTATGATCAAAACCGCATCAAAATCAATTGAGTAGGTAGTTTTGAAAAACCAAGCGTTTAAAATGGAATTATCCCGAAAAGAAGTGAAGTTACCGACATAGCTTGCAGAGTAAGCAAGCTGGAGTGGCAGTGGGCTTGCCATGTTTGTCGAAGGACTGATGGACGGCGGGGCAAACAAGTCCTGGAGTGGAAACCACGTGTCGACAAGCGTAGCGTGCGATGCCCCCAAGGACTAGCGACATTAAAAAAAAGGGGAGGACAGGGTGTTGTGGCGCAGCTCGGGAGAAGCCTATGTCCAACAGTCGACTGCCATGGGCTAAGTTGATTGAAGTGGTCACACATACAGACACGAACAGTGACTTTGTTTAAAACGTTTATACAGAAAGTGGGCAACGTCGCAAATGAGCCATTCCGAGGAAAGTTGGCCCGTTACTAAGCTGGACAAAAAAGTCAATTTTAAAACGCTACTAATATTTCACGACACTAAACGGACTTGACTTTATTAACAACAATGTCGACAAGACCAATATCCTTTGTTCTTTTAGAGGGAATCATTATTTCATTACAATACGCAGATATTGTAATGAAATAATATAAGTATAATTCGCAAATGAAAGAATGTTTTAAGAACTTCCCAGTATCACGTTTTAACTGTGACTATAGTGGACTTCTTATTAGACTACCTGTAGTTCGTACGCGTTTCGTCTCCGATTACCGCGTCACGGTTGCCCGATGGGTAAAAAGAAATGGCTGATCTAATAACGTTACCATAAAAATTAAAAAAACTTGTTTTGGTAGTTTTGTACTATTGAAAGCAAATAAAACAGTAGTGACTAAAGTGGAATGTCTGCCTTGGTGCTAACTTGATTATCATTATTTAAAAAAATGTATGGTAATATAATAAGATTTGTTTATAAAATTAATGTTATAATTTAAAAAAAAAAACAGAATTCACACAACGCCGTGGTATGAAATGTACGGCGTTGTGTGAATTCTGTTTAGTTAAAGTTAGCGACAGGAGGTGTGACACGCTAAAATTGCCTTTTTTGCTTTTCATTTTTAATTTGTAATCAGTTATATTAGCAACAATTATTTCTTATTTTCATACAGTAATATTGCCAAATTAATCAAAACAGGTAAATATTTGACAGCTATTTGCGACGTTACCCGCTTTTTAGATGAACGCTCTTAATACTATTTCATATTTTTTCTTTGTTTTCTTTCTTTATTATAGAGTAGGTAATGTAATAAGTAAACATCAAGGAGATACAGACGACAATATATGTACGAAATTATTCCAATGTAATTTATGTGGCGTATAAAGACTTGCACAGTAAAACTGTTCGTGAAGAAAATTATGTTTATTATATGAAGCTATACTCATAACTATGAATGAGAGACATCTGAATAAGAACAGAACGGGGAACATCTGTACCTTAACACTGATATATCCCGGCTATGAAACAGTAATACGAATTCGATTTATTGCTAGTATATCGGAAAGTTATCTCATTATATGGTGTAGTAGGTTTGTTTGGCTTATCTAATAATATATTATATTAGTTTGCTTTCCTTACCTTATTAGTTTGACAACCAGTCTTACCAAGGGGTACTTATCGTTTTACCCAGTAACTGGGTTGCAGAAGTCAGATAGGCAGTTGCTCCATGTAAAATACTGGTATTCAGCTGCATCCATTTTGGCCATTTGGCATTTTGGCCTCGCACAGGACTTCCTGCTATATTTTAATTTTACTTTGTTTTTATTTGTATTGTTTATTTTTATTTTTAACGAGTGTGTGTTTAGCTTTATTGATATCTCCTATGCTTGTCCCAATAAATACTTTCTCTTTCTTTCTTTCTTTCATCCAGTTAGACTGGAAGCCGACTCCAGCATAGTTGGAAAAAGGCTGGGCAGATTATTTTTTTGAGTTTGCTTCCCTCTATTTCGTAACAAAGTGATAATTCTTCCAAGCAGATGGAATAATGTGTGTTCGTTATTTTTAGACTAGATTTAAACATAACCAACCCTGCCCAACCTTTCGGGGAAACAAGTCGTGATGCTATGTTATATGTACGCGTATTATATTAGTATATTTAGCAATTACACGCAGTAAAAGTCACGACAAATACGCTACCGCTTTTATTATTGGTTCAACAAGACCATCCATCAAGGCTGTTACCCTGATGAAACTGCCCCGTAAAAACCTAACGGTTTCAACGTTGAAAAATGTCACTAACGATGCGCAGATTGCAATACAAATACGTGCACCGAAACGAGTTCGAAAATCCAAATAAAAAAAAAAACAAAAAAAAGACAACCCACTTCCAAAGAAACAATACAAAGTGCAAGTTGCTTTCGGAAGTCGGAGACTTTGGTTAGTTGTTTGATATTTTTTTTTGCCATCGACTTCTCAATTGTTTATTTTTCATTAAAAAGTTTTTTTTTTTTTTGTTTTCATTACAAGTATTTACCTAGGGGTATTATAACATCATGATCCTAGACGAAGTAGAATAAATACACAATTTAACTCAAAAATCACATCAGAAATTTACTCAAGTATAAGATAAGGTATCGTTATCTTAAAAAAAAGAATCATCCAATTGGTAGACGTGGTAAAGAATAACCGCTGAACATATATTTGAAAAAAAGATTCCGACGACTTGTGAACCTCCTCCTTTTTTTGAAGTTGGTTAAAAAGAAAGAATGTCAGAGCAAGAAGGTCGCCTCTACAAATAAATGTTCGAACATCACAGGCAAACACATTTCCAGAGAATAAATTAAAAACCGAGTACCCTAACCAGAAAATTCATTATGTAATAACAGAAAACCTAAAAGAATCCGTGAAATATCGCAATATTACTCACTACCCCCGCTTTCTAAATTTAATTCAAAAGACGAAACTTGAGGTTCATAACAAGCTTTTTATTATTTTGGCGGAGCGAAAGCCCTCCAGTGGAAAGAGTGAAAACGTGTAGTGGTTAATACGAGCGCGTCAACATACGATCATTGAAATTTATTCATCCTAAATATGTAATTTTTGCTGCTGTTTTATGTAGCTAGAGAAGCTAGACCAGACGTTTCTTTTAATAATAATATAGGTATTATTATGTCTAAAGAAGTTTCATGAATTTTGATGTAGATAAAAGGTAGAACATATTCATTTATTCCATAAAGTATTTTAGATGTTACAAAAGGCTGGCTACATTCTACCCTCAACAGGAATACTAATTAGTAATTTTCATATCACAAAAATACAATTATTCCAATTTTTCAGTTACCTTTAAAATGGGCTATGTTTTAAAAATAGCATCACCAGCAAAACTTTGTGTAGTTATTGGAATGCTTGTATTCATTAAACATAGTATTCGATACAAAAACACCACTACGCTAATTGGACTTGCGGCCAAATATTGAAATCTGCATTATCAAATGACACTTGTATTTTGGAAACAAATATCCGGCCGCGGTAGCTGTCATGGTTTTTACATGGGAAATCGAATATCAGATTCAAGGGGTTATTGTGATTTGATCACAACTGTAGTTTGGTCATCAAAAAATCATGTACAATGGTCACAGGGACATACATTGTGTGTGAATTGGTCACAGCTTTTATATGTTTGAAAACTTTGAAAGTACATTAAAAAACAAAAGGGAGTTCTTCATCGAATAAATAATTCTTTTTTAGTATAATTTTTTTAATTTAATGACTCTGTCTTTAGAAATGCTTGCAAATGCTTAGAACGTCGTTCACAGTCGTATCTCGCATATTTTTTTGTAAAATAATATAGTTTAATGGTTGAGTCTTCGATTCGCCTAAAAATATCATCTTCAGAAAAACGTAGTAGATACAGTAGGCCGCAAGTCAGTAGTACAAGCTAGCCTCTTATTCTATTGAAAATCCGTACTACGCCAGGGAAACTCACGGTCAATTTGTTCCACGGATGTCGACTGGCAGAAAGTACCTTAGTTATGTATAAGTCCACCCTTTTAAAAATCATGTGAAATTCAAAAATTGGTGAATAAATATCGACGAGGTAACAAAACGATATTTAAAAGTGACATATACATGGTCAAATTAAATTAACTAGCGAAACTTCAAAGTTGGGTATCGATATCAAATGACGATAAAACAAAAAGAAAGCAACTAGCGATCCTTACAGAAGTCGCATAGCATGTGGGACATCTGACATTTTGGCTGATAGTACCTATGTACTAACCTCTTGGGAAATGGGTTGCCAGCACCACGCGCCTACCACGTGAACCACGCGCGCTCGGTTTCCTGGTTTCCTGTTACACACTTCCGTTTCTTTTCACGAAATCACTAACACAGATTGCAGGAAACTGAGAGGAAGGATGTTACACATAAAAAAAAAATCTAAACTCATAATTTTAACAATATTTTCTACCAGCTGCCGTTACCCAGTAATCAGCTGTAGTTGATTTTTTGTTGGTTTTGTCGTCATTAGGTTTCGACATCCATCACGTCTGTGAAGTTTCGCCAGCTATTTTAATTTGACTCCGTATACCTTCATGTTTCGGTATGACATCAAAAACAAATATATAAGACGTGTGTTCCATGTGTCAGGTGTTAACGGTCCCATGAGAATTAATTGAGGGTAACAGATAACTAAATGGTGCTCGAAACTGCCTGTGTTTGTGCATTGTTATAATCTTTACATAACACATTAATGTTACGTCGATAGGGAAAACGCCCAAACTTTGTAAACATGAAACTGTTGGTACTTTTGATCACACAATGTAGATATTTCTTTATATCAATATCCACTAATCACACAGTTTTATGTGTACACTTAGCTATTTGAACAACTCGATTTAAAAACCTGTAAAGGTCAACTCACAAGTAAAAGCACACTGCACGGGATCGGCATCACCTCATCTCATCGGCTCGTCTTTAACCAGGTGTCAACTCAACGTAAGCAGAGCACGTAACTGGATCAACTCAACACCTCCGAGGTGACGGCTTACGCCGCCGCCGCCGCTCTTGCTGCTGGCCGACAACCTCGCACGGTTGGGTGAAGGCGGCAACGAGCATTCGTAAAGCTAGAAGAACGATGGCCGCCCATATTAGCGTCTGCAATTTACCGGCAAATGACGTCACTGAAACGTTATCTGTGAAAATAAATTGTTGTATTTTCCCAAAGATCGTTTTTCTCACCGTAAAGTCAAACCTCGGTGCCATCATATTCATGACAGTCGTCACAACGGCCGTTATGTACCGGCTACAACTCTTCTAGGAAACCGTAGCTTTTTAAAGGAGGTGACGGCTCGCCAAAAGCGAGACGATGGCCCGCCGTATGCGGAGACCGGGTGATATGTAAAATCGGAAACAGTCAAATGATCAACAATAACAATATAGCTAAAAATACAAAAAAAAAACAAATTCGGGAAAAACTAAACGTTCTTTTTTGCTATGGGATTTTTGCATGAACAATTGAGATTTGGACATGACAACGTCTGTTGAGTCAGCTAGTCAAATATAGATGCTAAAAGTTAGTGACAATAACGAAACAAAACACTTCTAGTTTCAATTGAAATCTGCTAACAATAGCAAAAGTTATTGATCGTAAATGGCCGACAACGTTTGACACATTGCTTATATTAGTCTGTCACGTAACGGAGACTCAAGGACGATTTGAAAGGCTCCCGTCTGTCGGCAAGGTATAGGTAGTTTTTTTTTGGTACATAGTTGTACCGGACATCGGAAATGAGACGCCGGCGCTGGAGGTCTGCTGTCGCCACAAATAGAATGTTTAAAAATATACGACAAAGATTTCACTATTTTAATTAACGATTGAAATAATCTTTACCTATGCTTTGTTCTGTTTGGTGTTGACGGAAAAGTGTTTGATTTTTTGTATTTTAAAAAGGTATTGTAGATGTGAAAAAACGTGTTTTTAAAGAGCTAAATATATTAATAAGCATCTCATAAAACGTTGCTGTTTAACTTCAAATATTGTGGCATCAACAAAGTACATGATTAGACAAGCATCTTGAAACCTGGAGTCGATCACAGATGGCCTTCAAAAGTTCTGCCAAGACGTATCATTGCCGCGGCTGTCAAGCGCTTTCAAAATAAACAACTGTTTACAATGTTCAAATGGGGCTATAAATGGCCCATTGTAATCTGAAACATTCTACTCCATTGTGCTTATCTGCAACTTCTCAAGATTTTTTATAATTGCCGTTAAAAGATAGGTACATGTTATTTTTAACAGCATTAAATTTCGAATTTCCAAAATGAATAGAAACTTTATTTTTATCTATTTTTTTATAGTTGTGTGTATATAATAATTATGTTCTTTGGAGAAGCCTACGTCCAACTACAATGTTAATTGTTTTCTGGCTAAGTCGTTATAGTTTATCAAACTTAGATACTAATTACTGATAATCGGGCCTGGTCTGAAATAATTAAGGACTAGATATCTATACTAAAATTATAAAGAGGAAAGATTTGATTGTTTGTTTGTATTGATTAGGCTCTGAAACTACTAGATCGATTTGAAACATTCTTTTACCATTAGAAAGCTTGATTTTTAGAAAGTAACATAGGCTACTTTTTATCCCGGGAAAAATAACGGGTCTCGCGGGACCACAGGAGCGAAGCCGCGGGCAAAGTGCTAGTCTTTAATAAAATCCAAAACAATTTTTTTATAAATATTGAAAATAGTTTGTATCGTCCATAACTTTTATTTAATTCAGAAACGATCCGATGAATAAGCAGTTTCTTGGACATGCACAATTACAATAACAGGGTGTCTAAACTTAGACAGGTAAACTTTACACATTGTTAGTAGATAGTGTACTTGACAAAGGAATTTACTGTGAATACGTGTTATGTAAGTACCCATTTCAGTCTCATAGCTACGTTGAAGAAAACTTATTATAATGGCTGCTGCGTCTCTTGAGTCGACACAAGTTATGAACCATCATTTTTATTAGTTAGGTAAAGCTACTTACAACAAGGGTAATGATTGTAGTACCTATCTGCTAGAAAATGCGTCAATTTGAAAACCTCTTCACAACCAGCTGGTGTTTTTTATAAGTACGTATATAGCTCCACCATGGTTAACCTACCACGCCGAGCAAACGAGCTACTCAAAAACTAGACTCACAAGAACTCAAACAATCATTTCTGGGATACTACCAAATTGAATTGTCTGTTCCAAAATGATCTGATGAAAACAAATCGAAAACGCACATTTACACTTTTTATTTGTATTCTTTATATTTATTTTATTTTTTCTTTTTACTTGTGTAAATTTATTTTCTTTCTTTCTTTCTTTTTCTTTTTTCAAACCCTTTTCAGGGTCTTTAAGTCTTACTTTAAATCTCACGACATTTTTCATCAATTATTGTTTGAATAACATTAATAATGTAATTGAAAAGCATCGATGAAAATTAACCTCAATATTATCAAATAAAAAACATTTAAAATTAGAATGTCGGGTTTAAATATTCAAATATTGCCATCCAACGTGGCAATGCTGCCAGTCTTTTGGGCACTTTTCCCGCTGACAGCGATGCGGACGAATTTTGATGATTTAATTTTCTTATTTGTATAGTTAGTTAGTCATACACCATCAGATACATGTTGGATCCATTTGTTCACATTTTCATCAAATTTTTACTTTTGGTGCTAAAAGTAGTGGTGGCTGAGCGGTAGTGGCCGCGATTTACAAGTAGTAGGTTGTAGGTTCGAACCCAGGCAGGAGCTTTCCTTTGTGTAAATTATTTCTTCACCACTGCTCTCAAAACGGTGAAGAAAAACATCGTGAGGAAACCGGCATGTCCTAGAACCGAAAATTCGAAGAAATGTGACATCTACCAACTAGCACGCCCAGTGCTGGTTGATAGATGATGGTGGCGCGTGGTGGATTATGGCCCACTCACTCTCATAGAGAGGAGGCCTGTGTCCCAGGAATGGCAACATTATAGGCTGATTATGCTATGAGGTACGTTATCGAAATCAATAAGGAGAACTATATACGGGTTTTGAAGAAAGTATGTTACGAAATTCAACAAACTCTGTGACACTGTCATGTCTTGTCACAGTCGTTATTCAATCAATTGCCTAGCCTTTTCCCAACTATGTTAAGATCGGCTTCCAGTCTAACCAGATGCAGCTGAATACCAGTATTTTACATGGATCGACTGCCTATCTAACCTTCACAACCCAGTTAATGGGTAACATGATACCCCTTGGTAATATTGGTTGGTCATGGACATGGTACTGGTCGGACTCCACAAGGTTGTACTGCATGGCAAGTTGCTGGTGGATAATCCTAGCCACTAGGTTGTGTCTGTGCAAGTACTCGCCGTAAGCAAGACGAGAACAAGACGAAACCATATGTCGGATTGATTCACCAGGATGGTGGCATGCCCAACAGATGTCAACCGTACCGTCCTTGACAATGTATTTCCGATAACTATTCGTCATGATAACTTCATCCATAATCGCACAGACAACCCCTTCGGTTCGCCGAAACGCAGTCAGGATACAGTCGCCAAAAAATCAACATCAGGTCCATGGAGGGCCCGGAAAAAGCATCCGTGAAGCTATTTGCCTTGCCATACTTCCTTATGATCGTTAGTATCAAGTACTGCAGGTTTGCGCCAGTTCTGTTTCGCCAAGGAGAGTGGGGTGAGGCCCTTGTCCACTACGACCACATCTCGGTGCTTCCTCACGTCAGTTTGAGGGAAATATTCCCTGAGGCTGGAGATCTCCCGGTTGCGGAGGGTTTTAGCATTTAATAAACCTCGACTCCCACACTTCCACGGGATGTAATACACTTACGATGGATCCGATTTGCCGTCAGCAATGTACGGACCTTCCTATCCAGAGCGTCAAGTTTCGTCTGAGTCCATTTGAATATGCCGAAAGAATACATCAAAACCGGCATGACCCAACCTTTGAAGGCACATACCTTGTTTCCGCCTGATAAAAGACTATTGAACACTTTATTCAGGCGGCCAAAGAAGGGCTCCCTCAACGATTGTTTCATGTCGGCAACATTGATGCCTAATGCTTTCGACATACCCAGACTTGTTGGTTTCAGTTTGGATCTAAGGTGTATGGAATCTGAGTTAGGTTCCCACGAACTCCATAAGGGGAGGGGGGATCGCTTTACATGCATGACTGCACATTTATGCACACCAATTTCCATCTTTATGGCGCTACTGAACGTTTTTGTAACCTTCAGTGGCTCCATCAGTCGCAAATTGTTGGGGGCAAAGAGTTTCAAGTCATCTATGTAAAGGAGGTGAGATAAATCCTGACCACCTCTTCTCAGCTGATAGCCTAGACCGAGTCCTCCAGCAGTGTGCTTAGAGGATTCAAGGATAAGCAAAACCAAAGCGGACTCAAACTATCGCCCTGGAATATTCCCTGTTCAATCCTGATCGGTTCATCGATCCCCGGATCGATCGGAATTTTGGATAGAGAACGACCGTCTTCCACTGCCTCATACAATCTACTTTTGTACTTTTTTGAGTGTGAAAAGTTTAAATAAATACACACATCAAGACGGTGCGTAAGGTTGTGCAATTCTAGCACCCTAATGACCCATGTAAGTGGCACTGAATCATAGGCCTTCTTATAGTCTGTTCAACATGTCGACAAATCCTTCTGGGTTCTACGAACCTGTTGGTCATGTCTATAAGGAGCAGCTCCTTAGTATCGCAGGACGCATTCTTACATCCATTCTGAGACACAGACATAATTGAGTTGCTATAAATATGTTGTGCAATTTTTGCTCTAAGAATGAATGTAACTTCGTCTATAACCATCGGTAAGCATGTAATTGGTCTATAGTTTTTGGGTTCCGCAGTTCTACCCAATTTATGGAGTAGGTAAGTAACTCCTGGTGTGAAGAATAGTGGTAGTGACTCAGTCTCTACAAATGACTGGAATTGCGAGGCCAAGCAGGCGTGTGCACGTCTTTCTACATTGTTCTCACATGCATAATTTCGACATGAATGAAGTAACCAATATTTTGTATAAAATTTTTGATTTGAAAGAGTGTCCGTGGAGTATCTTGCTCGTTCTTCTCCATAGGTACTACGCTTTGGAATGGGCAACTAGCTTCATATTTCTGACTGACCGACTTCTTGACAATTCAAAACGGCCTGTAAATGGTTTAATTGAAATAAATGCTTTGAGTTTGAGTTGACTGTAGCCATTTAATCCAGAAATTGTGCAGTCCTTTCGGTCCTCTAGATTTCCAGGTTGGCAACGGACGGACTGCATGGGCCACATCCAGAGGACTAATGAGAATAGCCTCCATGTCTGGTATCACACGCCTGCTCAACAACACGCATCCAATCACCTTCAGTGTAACTGACGGGCACCGACCAAATGCTTCGCCAAAAAGCACTCATGGCATCATTATTTGGCGGGCGCGCGTCAGTCACACCTTAAGTGGGAATGGGCCGCTCCCATGATCTGTATACCCACCTCATCACTGGTTCTCATCGCTTTAGAACATGTGGTTCTGAGTGTACCGATCCATTCTTCGCCTATACCGATGGATACGGTTTGCCCATGCATAAACTTTCTAGTTCAGGAAGTCGATACGCTCTGTGACACAGGAAACATTCTCGAAGACTTATAATAGTTCCCGAGAACGCCCGTCTCACAAAGCGCATCACTTTTGGGCGTGTATTGCCCTCCCTGAAGCAATAAGCTTCTCGGTGAGTACCCTAGCCTCATCAATACGACACTCAATCCTGCACTGTCAGGCTGGCGCGGCAGGTTTCGACCGTACAGCTCGGTCAGTGTTAGGAAATTTGACACAAGCTATACGAAATGAGCCAACAGCCGTGCAATACAAGATTGAGTGTGTATCGCAAAGGTCTGCGCTGCTTTCGATGAAATTGGGCACACACCAGTGCGCTGTTGTTACTTTATTATTATTAATTTTCTAACACGAAAAATGCACAATAATTATATTTTTATTGAAAAGTCTACGAAACGAATAGTTGCACTATCAAATAAACGCGCCACAGAACAATTTTAGGTCACCAACTGAATAATGTTTTATAGTAGGTAAGTAACGAAACAATGCAAATAGTTTTTTTATGCAGAACAAAAACTTGCATGGCTTATTTCGACAGTAATATTGTTAACGGTTCAAATAGGCATTTTCTTTATTGAAAATGGTCTAGTCAAAAACTTCTAAATTGTTATTTTTTTATTCCGTTTTCACGCCAAATGTTCTCAGTTGAAGGTGTTTGTTTCTATTTGGTAATATCATGCACTAACGCACGTTCTGTTTTAATAAAATTCACGGTTTACTTGTATCTATGTTATTGAAATATTTGGAATTCCTCTGTGAATAAAGCTAGCTGGCAGCCCTGTTGCTTTGTGCTCGGACAAACGCATATTTCATAGATATTACACGCCCTGGGGGGCAATTCTATAGACCGCCAGGAACCGAACACACTACTCATATTTTTCATATGTTTTTGCAAAATCAAAGCCTGCTTTCATACTTTCAGAAGGGGAATGATGGTTTTACCATTTCGTCTTGCTGAAAAAATATTCATACGGCCTCCAATCTGTTCATCTTTAAAACCTGTATAGTCCGTGGTACTAATGAAATTTTTACATTATAAGTAGGCGTTTTTATTAAAAATAATCTTAATTTTTAATTTTACTTCGTTTATTCTGAAAGTGGGCAACTTTGCAAATAGCTGTCAAATATGTTGCTGTTTTGATTATTTTGGTAATATTAATGTATGGAATTATGGAATGTGGCTAACTAGCAAACTACATAGAATATTAATAATGAATTGCAATTATAACACTGAATTTCATGTTATAACTGTTTTAGGTGTATAAAAGGCATTTGGAAAATTTCCAAATATATTTTACATCTAAAGTAAATAATTGTTAATATATAAGTGTTACGATATTATTAATTATTGCATTTCATAATCAATATTTTAGTTAGTTAGCTAGCCACATTTCATATTTCCATACAGTAATCAATCTGCCTAGCCTTTTCCCAACTATGTATATTGGGGTCGGTTTCCTCCACAACCCAGTAACTGGGTAATACGATACTCCTTGGTAAGACTGGTTGTCAGATTTTCGGGCTTCTGACGACTTGTAACGACTATCAAAGATCCATGAATGACAGCCGGGACCAACCTGTCCACGGGACATGTTTTGATTAATTTGGCAATATTTCCATACAGTAATATTGCCAAATTAATCAAAACAGGTAAATATTTGACAGCTATTTGCAGCGTTGCCAACTTTTAAGATAAGCGCTCTTAATATTACTACACACTGAAAACAATTCCCATCAAAATGCTTCGTTACCGTTACTAAAATGCATTACGAGCTGTATAATGCCTAAACACAAAATATCTCGGGGCGAACAATGCAGAGGTAAAGTAATGTACGTTAGAAATTCCTAACTTTGTCTAATGTTAACTTAATTAATTAACGACTTAAGGTTCGTTAAGTATGCACTTAAGGGTCTGTTAAGTTGCCAAGTGTTTTACCTTAAAACTGGCTGAATAGATGGATAAGCAAAATCAGCCTGTAATGTACCTACTGCTGGGACTCAGTCAGGCCTCCTCTCCTCGAGAAGGAGTGGGCTGTAATCTACCACGCAGGCCCAGTGCGGGTGAAGATGTGAATTTTCGAAGACATGTGATATATTTTCGAATTTTTTATTCTTGGACATGCTGGTTTCCTCACGATGTTTTCCTTCACCATTTTGAGAGCAGTGGTGATGAAATTATTTACACAAAGTAAACGCCTGCCTGGGCTAGCATGGCTATATTGCTTTACTAAAATCAAGCAAAAACACTTTGAACGGAACGATATTCTGTCGTCAGGACACAGACGGAACACTCGCTTTGTCTTCTCTACTTAAGAAAATAAATTCAAACTGTAGTATTTCAAAGCGGTGCAAGCTTTATTCAAATAACTGTGCCTCTAAGTCTCAAACGTCTACAGCTTATTGACACTCATAATGTTAGTAGGGAATATAAACTAAAGTTTTCACAGCATTTTATTTCAAGAAAGACCGCTTTTCACAGGAAAAGGAAAGAACTCTTATAAAGAAAAATGTCTACATTGTTCCGTATTGTGCTAAAATAGGAGTTGAATAATAAAGGCGTAACATAACAACATAACATCACGCCTAGTTTCCCCGAGGGGTTGGGCAGAGATGTACTTATAGTACACCCACGTTACCCAATTATGATGACTGTGTGTGTACTCGTACATAAGGTCAAGACAAGTTTTTAAAACTGACTAACGGTGTTGCGAAGTCTTTCCTTTTCTTTGGTGAATACTAAAGATAGGTAGTAATAGTACTATTCTCAGTATCCTATCAAAGGCATAATTATTACAATACAAACATCCAACGCCAGCGAGCTACTCGTATCTAGGTCCAATGCTGGACATAGTCGGCTATCAAAAAGGTCAGCCAGAGAGTAAGTAGGGCGAAAACTGGAGAGCTAGCCATTCCACACACATGCTGCTCGATTACTATACCACAACCAAGCCTTCCCAAATATGGGGCTTGGTTTAAGTCTAGACCAGATGCGGTTGATATCAGTATAGTATCCGTTATGTTTGTATTCACGTATGTAATACAAACGAGTTTGTAAGTACCAACGTTCCCTGAGCAAATAATGATCATCCATCCACAGACTGTCTACTATGTAATCGATTCATGCGGTTGATATTAAACCACTTCTACTTTCTATACCAAAATCCAATAAGGTATCATTGTTGATACGAGCTTTAACTTTCTGAGTAATGGACCGAATCTTCCAGTTAACGTGTTTAAAAATAGTTTAAGTGGAATTCGAAGTTGAGACAAAATTAAAATTTTGTATAAAACGCAAATGTAGGCAAATATTAAAAGTTGGCAGATTACATCACTGATAAAAATGCTTGGCTCATTACTAGTCCTGCTTCACAACCACAACTAATTGATTAACATTTTGAAAATACTGTTGGAGCTGCTAAAGATTGTAAGACCATCTTTGTATTGTTTATACTCAACCTCCTTTGTATTATATAATTGCATAGCACAGGTGTGAGTACTATATGTACTAAAGAGCTACCATTTACCGGGTAGTATGTATTTCATTGACTTGAATGTGCCCGTGCCGTCAGTAGGGACTGGTCATCCCTTAGCTGCCACGGCTTATTTTAATTTTTGAATTATTTTTTATTTTTTATTATGGACGCTTTTAACGTGCACGTCTTTCTATACTGTTTTCACATGTATAATATTACAACATGAATGTAACCAATTTTTTTTTTTTTTTTTAAGAGTGTCCGTGGAGTTTCTTGGTCTTTCTTCTCCATAGGTACCTACTACGCTTTGGAATAGGCAACTAGCTTCATATTTCTGACTGACCGAATTCTTGACGGTTAAAAAGTGCCCGTAAATGGTTTAATTGAAATAAATGCTTTGAGTTTGAGTGTGAAGTTAATGAAAATGAGTGTGTCATCATACTTAAAAGCTCTATCTATCAAACGAGCCAACTAGTTGCTTATCATCCGTGCTGGTTGCGAGAGTGGAGGAAATGAGTTATACTGTGACGCTGTGGCGTCGACCTAATAACCAGGTCATACCGTTTGCTTATACTTTTTTTATAGATTCACGCTCATTATGTAAATTAATTAGCGACCCGCACCTGCTTCGCACGCTTTTTACGACTTGACAAAACGTCGATATTTATTTATTTCGTATAAATGTAATACATAAACCTTCCGGAATAAATCCTCTAATTGATGGTGTAAACTGCATCTGCAAAAAACAACGCAGTCACACAGACAGACACGAAAAGCGACTTTAATTTATAATATGTCTAAAAGATATAGATATTTTTCAAATATGACCCGCGTTACTCACGGGTCTTTCGAAAGCTTAGGTAGAATGTACTGTGTTATGTTTTACCAGAATTTGGTAGATAATTATGTCACTTTTCAAACGAATATTTTTGCGGGCACAATTCCAATGAGACTGGAGTTTGGCAAATCAAAATGCATCATTGATTTGCTTTCGAATCGAACCCAAGACACAAGGTAGAGGTCTCTCTAGCAACCATTACAAAAGAGTAAGTATTTTTTATTCACCTGCACAGAACACAGAGACAGACGATTGATGTCAACAAAGTAGACTCCTACAAGGTGGACCGATGATGTGGTGAAGATTGCAGGAATCCGCTGGATGCGAGAAGCTCAGAACCAGTTGAAGTGGTGGTGCTTGGGGGAGACCTATGTCCAGCAGTGGACGTCCTTAGGCTGAAAATGATGATGATGATGATGAGATTCTCACAAAATACTCTACGAAAACATACGCTCATGATCTTTTCACGCAATTCGATTTGCAATACCAAAAACTGCCTAGTGGTTTCTTTGCGGACCCATTATCTCCCTCGAAAACGCATACGTAAGACAATTAAGATAGAGGCAGCAGAAGATTTATGTAGAACGTAGCGGGGTCAGTTAATTATCTCTGATTACATTGTAAGTAGTTAGTTCCTGGTACAACCCGGGAGCTATGGCGACGTTTTGAGCGTGTTAGCAAGAAACCTACATTTTTTTTTTGTAAAATATGGAGATTACGGTTTTCTCATATTAAAAAAAGTCTGCTTAGCCTTTAAACTGGAATCCAACCCAACTATGTTGGTGTCGGCTTCCAGTCTAACCGGATGTAGCTGAATACCAGTATTTTACATGAAGCGACTGCCTATCTGACCTAGTACCTGGTAAGACTGATTGTCAGACTTTCGGGATTCGATTAGACGAATGACATCCGGGGCCAACGGCTTAACAAAAGGCTAAATACGTACCAATTTTCATGGTTTGAACTACAAAAATTATGATTTTTCATACGAACTTTCAGCCCCTATTTTACTCCCTAAGTGGTTGAATTTCGAAAAATCCTTCCGTATCCCTGTCTAAATTATAAAGGGAACCTCTGTGCAATATTTCATCTTTATAGGTTCAAGGTTTTGGGCTGGGCGTTGAGGTGTCAGTCAGTCAGTCAATTAAGACTTTTCTTTTTATTTAGAATAGATAGATTATTATACTCGTAAGACTGCGTGTGTGAATAAATTACACGAAAATAATGTGTTATTGTTATTCGTGTCCTTTTAATAGTTATGTTCTAAAATGAATAAAAAAGCTTTTAAATGTTAGGATTATATTACTCTCTCACTTTTTAGATTTTTTACTGTAAAATATAGAATTGTAATAAAAAAAAACATATAAAAATAAATTCAATCCAAGCTTATTCAGAAATCTGACTTTAACGGATTTATAATAATTTTTTTCGAGGAAAGTTGTTATTGATATAATGCCAAGAGGATTATCAGAACTTTGACTTCTGCTCAGAAGCGCTATATCAGATTGCTGGCAGCCCGTGACCCAAATATCAACGCCACTACAATAAAAGCAGAAGTGCGGGCCCCCTCGGGACTTGAAGTTAGCACTCAGACCATTAGGAATTGCTTACACCAGGCTGGACTATGAGCACGAAGGTCTTGGCGAGCCTCTGAATTCACGGCAACGTCAGCGACGGAGATTTTAGTGGGCTAGGCTCCGGCAAAATGAAGAAGATGAGGAGGAAAACATTTGGCAGAACTGTCTCTTCGTTGACGAATCGCGAATCAGTACTCATCCAGATAACCAACGTGTCCGTGTCTGGAGAAGTCCTGGAGACTCTGAAATGCAAAGAACTGCCACTGGAACCGTTCAGCAAGGCGGGAAATCAGTGTCCTTTTGGGGTGGAATTATTATTGGAGCTAGAACGCTTAAAATCCCGTATCGAGGCTTCATGGCGGCAGATAGGTACAAAACAGTCACTATTGATGGAATTGTCAGACCATTCCGAGTAAAGTATGGACACAAATTCGTGTCGATGATAATGCGCCCGCACATCGAGCTCAACGAGTCAATGCTGCTATCCAAGAATACGACATCACAAGGTTAGACTGGCCTGCCGGCTCGCCTGACTTAAACCCAATAGAGCACGCAGGGAGCATCAGGGAAGCCGCTATTCAAAAATGAGACAGGATACCGCAAGAAATGTTAGATACTAGGTCCTAAGCATACCCAAGAAGATCTTCGCATGTGTGCGAGTCAGAGGAGGAATTATATTGTAATAAATAAAAACCCATATTTTTCTTTCCATCAAATTTCTGTTACAATTACATAAGGATTGAATTACTTAATTTTTGTTTAAAAAATATAAAAAGCTAAATTTTTTAAATTCCTACCAGAGTATTTCTATTTGAAAATATAACGTAAGCACTTTTTTTTGATAAAATTAAATTCAAAAAATATATCAGCTTTTGCTAGTGATCACAAACTTTTTTTTAAGTGTACATTAGTAGTAACTAATGTAGTACATAATGTTGGTAGTCTTGTCAAACGCATTTTGCAATATTCAACATTTCATAATAAAGTTTATTAATAGTGTTGATATTCGGGAATGCTGATAAATTAATGTACAAAATTGTATGGTTATATTATTTAGGTTCACTGAAATCTGCACAAATTGAGGCCACTCTCCCGAATTTCATTATAACTAATACTATAATAGGTATTGATCATAATTAGTCCTATATCTCGTCACACTGGATTCTCAGCTGATTGTTGTTATCCTAATTGAAAATATTGAATTCTGCGAAATATAAAGGTGATTTTAAGTTTTTAATTAGCTAAGCGTTAATGACTTTAATTATCGAATCATTACGATTCACTTTGATTTAGATTTCTATTGTATTTGGATTTTATACGAACATAAATTAAACTTCGTACCTATATCTAACTAAATCAAATACCCAGTTCCCATTAAATCTAATAGGTACCTACATAATATCCAATTAGTCGCTATAGCTGGTCGGCTGTTGGAAAAACCTCATTGTTACTTTGATGTTTCAAAATACCCATAAGCATTAAGTAGTACCAGTTTTTTTCATTTATTGTCGGTTTGTCATCCCCATAGGGTAACCTTTAAGTCTTTTTAAAATAAAGTTTTTTTAAATCTTCTTTTTAATTAGAACCTATCTTTCTCCGTCAAAATTGTGGTCCGATTTAAAAAAATATTTCACCAGTCGTAAGTAAGCTATATTAATAAATTCATAGGCTATAATTAATAAAGATATTAAGTAGGGTGGGTGTAGAAGCTAGTACAAGTAACGATGATTAAAATTAAGAGAGGTGATAGACTCCTAGATGTTCGATATTCTCAACATATTATATCTTTATAAAAAACACTGCCCTCCTTTTGGGCTTTGTCACAGTCGGGTAAAAAGACCGAGATAAATGATTAAAGCTCACGAAAACACACGAGCACAAACAAGAGAAAACGAATCATGAATTATAAATTGCTGTCAAATCCATGCGTGATTAAAAACCGAAGGCTTGGTTCAAACTCGAACTCTTTATCGTACAAACGTTCGATATGGAATAAAAGAAATAAATACATTGTCAAATATCTCGGCGAAGTTAACAAACATTGACGTCACGAACAAATTACTTATCTCAAGGGGGAAATAAGATAAAAGAGGCTTCGAAGGCAACGAACAATAGATCCTGTGAAGTGGAGACTGAAAATTGAAACGTGTAAAAAGTACTTAGGAAATTTTAATAAACGTGAATCGTATGTATAAAGTTTGTTCATTGTCCTGGATTTATTTTTGAGTGATACTACAAATAAAATCAAAGCGTTGCGCACTTACTTACTTGAAGAACACAAAAAAAAAATGGGGAAAATCGCAGGGCATTACAAAAAAAAACCGTCCAAGTGAGAGTCGGGTTCGCAAAATTAGGATTTCGAACAAAACTACACCGGGTAGTCTGTGGAACCGTAGCTGGGAGGCTGTAGTTACGTACTGTATTGTGCGTAATTAATAAACCTAAGCTAGCTCCTAAACTTACATCTAGATCTCAGTATCAAGGGAAAAATACTTTGTACTATAATGATTGATTTAACTATACATAGATAAATGCTACATAGTTGAAAAGGGCTTATGTAGAGACCTGTATTTTTAAATTTCGGCTACTATCCCAATGCCAAAAAACACTTCCTGTAAAAAATATGGCTCTATATCTAATAATCTAAATACCTTATTAAAATCAAAATTTTAGTTTTAGAAACCAAGGAGGTATATTTTTCAAAATATGGTAGCTCGCGGCTCAGTAAGAAGAAATCGTATATACTGAAATGAAATACAGAAAATTCCTTTAAATGGCGCGTAGGTAACGCGCCATTTAAAGGAATTTTCTGTATGAGGGCAATTCACGCAACTGGTTCCTCAGTCACTGGCTATGCAATATAACCTTGTAAAATAAAGAAATTGGTGTAATATAATAAGAGTAGGTATTTGATCTTTGTTATTGAAAAAATAACACTTACGTAGTGGAGATGCGCGCAATGTTTTGATACTGTGTGTTTAAAACCTAAGCCAGCATTATGCTATGTAGGCCTACTAATATCATTTTAATTTATTTTCAATTATTAATTTCAATTTAATTCAAATTTATTTGCAATTTAATTTGTATTTATTTATTTCAATTTTAATTTACATTCAATAATTTATTTCGATGTTTATATTAAGTACTTAAATTGATAAACTGATGCAATACGAGTAAGTACTAACAAAATATGGATATAAAGTATTTAAACGAATTTTATCTTATTTATATTTTTGCTGTTCGAACTACCTCGTTGGTCTAGTGGTCGCAAGCGCTACTGCTGAGCATGAGGTCCTGGGTTCGATTCCCGGGTCGGGCAAAGTGTTATTGGGTTTTTCTATCTGGAATTTCTCTGTAGCAGTCTGGATTTGTGCCCGGTTGATGGCAATAGGCTCGCCCCCTATTACATTGGACATAAACAACCCTCCGGGGAAACAAGGCGTGATTTTATGTTATATTTTGTTGTTTTCAATCACTCACTTATTTTGTACTTTTTAGTATGGAGTTGGAGTAAAACTTACTAATCCATACTTAATATTATTTAAATGCGACAGTAAACTGTGTCTGATAACTTTTCACGTTTAAATCACTTAACCGATCGTTATGAAATTTGACAGATACGTAGCCTGGGCCCTGGAGAAAGATGCAGATTACTTTTGACCCTGGATATTTGTATTAAAAAAATCAATCAATCTGCCTAGCCTTTTCCCAACTATATTGGGGTCGGCTTCCAGTCTAACCGGATGCAGCTGAATACCAGTATTTTACATGGAGCGACTGCCTATCTGACCTCCACAACCCAGTAACTGGGTAATACGATACCCCTTGGTAAGACTGGTTGTCAGACTTTCGGGCTTCTGACGACCCGTAACGACTGTCAAAGATCCACGAATGACAACCGGGACCAACGGCTTAACGTGCTTTCCGAGGCACGGAGGAGTCTCGGTATGTAAAGATGGTCACCCATCCACAGACCAACCCCGGCAAGCGTAGCTTAACCTGACGGATCGACCCGTGCGGCAGTTACTACTTAGCCACGAGCTCCTCCTATCCTATTTGTATTAAAAAAATATGAAAACCAAAATATACGCAGGCAAAGTCACCGGCAACAGCCAGTGGTAAAATGAAAGATTACATCGTGAGCAAACCTGGATTTATTGGTCAAAAACCGCCAATACGGATGAAAGGGGAGTGAGTAATGATTCTTCTTCTCTATGAAACAAGGGATCTTTCGCGGAAAGTTACAAACTAATAAATTATGTTTTTTTTTTTCGAAAATGCATACATAACGCGTTACTTTATAATAAAGCGTCATTAAAACAACGAGTTAAGCATAGATAAAATGAAAATTAAATTACTCTAATTGGCTTATTATCGATGCCTATCAAGTGAAGTTTCGTATATAAATTTATATTTTACATATTTAGTTAGTTATCCAGGATTATTCTGGTTTAGGTTTTTGCGTCGTATTATAGATCGTATTATAGATTCAGTACATGATTCTGAAACCCCCTCCATTGAAATTTTTCGCCGGTTATTTTAAAAAAAAACTGCTGTTCCATACATTTTGACCGCGTAGGTATTGAACTTTCCTGTGAAACAGTTGTTTTTTTGTTTAATAACTGACGAAAAATTGCAACGTAGGGTTCAGAATCATGTACTGAATCCATGGTATCAGTTTTCGCGTCGATGTCCCTTCCACCCTTTATAAGTATTTAATTTAATACCTAGTGTAAGTAGTTAGTTTTATAATAATAATCATTTACATTATTTTTCTAACGTTCAATAGAGATAGTAAGTTATAAGAGTAGGTTTTTTTTATTTATTTTTTGTTTAAGACTTCGCATATTTATATTTTTCTCTTCTTGTTCTCACACATTATTGTCTAAATTTCTTTCTCATTTCTCATTCGCAGGCCTGATGGAAGAATTTTTTTAAGAAATAAGCAGTACCTTTGTCCTCATAATTATGATTATGTCTTATCTGTATCTATTTTCCTGTGTGTACATAAATAATAAAATAAATAAATAGTGTTCAAAGATTTATAGTTGTGTTTTTGTTTGGCCTTTAGTGTCCCACTGCTGGGCATAGGCCTCCCCCGCAAGTCCTTCCAGGAACTCCACTTAAAGAAATTACCATACAATACTATCAACTAACATTAAAAGGCATTAGACCTAGCCAATGCATTTTGTGTTTTAACTTTATGCTATTTGACTGGCGCAAATGAGTTGTGTCGTGCCAGTATAAAACAAAAATGTACGTATAATTTAGGATAGTAATCATTTTTATCTACAATGCTATAATTCCTCTATAAAAGTTTCTAAAACAGTTAGCTTATTGCCAACATTAAAACAACCAGTGTCATAATAACCATAATATCATCCAAACGAATATTATAATGTTGTACTAAATTTCTTCTATGCAACTCCTTTGCTTTTTCGATCCCTTCCTTAATCATCAATCAGCCACATTCTCACTACTCAACTCTTGGTATCTCTAAGAATTTCAAAAAAAGAACATTGTCATGATGCAAGAGCGTTTCACTAACACAGCGCCGTAATTTAAAAAAAGAAAATAATTATAAATATTACGTATACATAGTTTGTTTGTATTAGATACTCAGTAATCAGACTTTCCATTAATTAAAATAGAGTTCTTACAACACTGTTCAACACCCTATGGTTTCAGAACCTTTTATAGAGGATTCATAACATGGGTGTAGATAAAGTCTTGTATGCAACTGTACATAATTAGGTATTAAAACACTCATGTGACAACCCACATTGTTGTTTTAATACCCCTTATTATACAACAGTAGAATAAATTACTATTATAACTTTAAAAATAAATATGTTAATTTAACGAATGTAGGCTTGTTCAAAAACATGATTCTTTTTTAATTACATATTTTAATCCTCCCCAAAAACCCGGTCTTTTGCTAAGCTTATGTGCGGAAACGGGTCTACCCGGAGGACACGCCGAGACCCTTTCATATTTAATCTAAATGGAAAAGACACTAACCATAATAATCTAGAGAATGATACGCAGGTACCTAATGTATAATAGAAATAATAGGGCCATGAAACAAACGCTTATAAAAAAAATATTATGAGGCTATAGTTAACACAAGATATTTGCACCCAAAATTGATTAAGATTCGTAATATATATTGCAATACCTGGTTCTAAAACTGATATTCTAGAAACATTTAATCGTACAGGTTCGTACAGGTACTCCGATGTTAAGGATCTTGGTCTGCATGTTGACACATGTCTTGACTGGCGAAAGCAGGTCACGACTGTAAGTAAAAAAGTCACCGGAACGCTGCGGTCACTCTATCGGTTGAAAAACCTTCTTCCATCACACATAAAGGCAATGCTTGTACAGTCCCTAATTTTTCCCATAATAGACTATGGTGATGTGTGTTATTATGACCTGAATGCAGATCTCCTCAATAAACTTGACCGCCTTCTAAATAACTGCATTCGATTCGTTTTCAATCTTCGTAAGTATGACCATGTGTCTGCGCATCGATTGCTTTTAAAATGGTTACCCATACGTCAGCGCAGAGAGTTGAGGGCTCTGTTAATGTTGTATTCTATACTCGACAAACCCACTTCTCCTTCTTACCTGACTTCCCATGTTCAATACCTATGCTCTGCCCATAGCAAAAATCTTCGTTCTACAAACAATCGTCTTCTACGATGTCCTTCTCACCGCTCTGGTTTTATTCACTCTTCTTTCTTTGTCCAGGCGGTATTTCTTTGGAATGCGCTTCCTCTGAACATCAGGATGGCAACCAGTCGGTTATCCTTCAAGTTGAAGGCACGTGAACATATTCGTGAAAAGTTGGCAGAATCTTTGCAGCGCTGATTTGCTGGATTTGGTTTCTCCTCTACCAATCGTTATTTCTCCTGACAAAGTTTATTCGGTTTATATGTATGTATCTATGTATCTATGTATTAATAGGCATTAATTTTCAAATTTGCTAGCACTTATTTTGCACCTGCCATGTTTTGTCTCTGCACCACCCTAAGGTTGACTGGTAGAAAATGCCTCTGGCATTAAGTCCGCCTTTGTACAGTATTTTTTTTTACCTGTGCATAAAGTTTTAATAAATAAAATAAAAATAAATACAGGTAAATTATGGGTCCTCAATTACATACACTGAATTTGAACCGTGAACCAAACTATAAAATTGTTAAAAAGCAGTAACCATTAATTTTAATTAACGACCGTGAGCGCATAAACGGTATACAACACACACAAACACTTACCATGTAACAATCACAGATGTGAACTAAAACAACTCAGTGTTAATCCTTCAGTTAACTCACAATTTCACGAACATACTCGTAATTTCACTTGAAGCGTTCACCACAAAAGTTAAAGTCACTTCACTACGTAACCTCGATACTCGTAGCTCGTAGTACGCTTGAACCTCCCGCTACGCTGCTACGCCGCGCTCTACGCTGGCACGTGCGATCCCCGTAGCTGAGTAGATAAACTGAAGTACAGCCGCTACGAACTAAAGTTCCGAAGTTTACCGAGCACTGCCGAGCGCCACCGAGACTTTGTAAGCCGTGATTGATATCAAATGAAATGTGAAGAATGAGTAGTTCTAGAGAGCTCTTTGTTTTAAGGATTATGTTTTTTGCCACCGCCGCGTGGTGTCGCTACGATCGTATATATTTAGAAGAAAAGCATTTTCCTCAGCTATAGTGTGTTTGGATAAAAAAAAACTTCTTTTGTTTTTGTTATTCTAGAGTAGCAAATGGTAAGTCTTGCCAAATACAGGTCGTACTTTGTGTATACTTTTGCTGAACTTAATATCTCCACGGTGCAGTTATATAAAGCTCAGACCACGTTTCCAGTTAATTAGCTCAGTAACATGTTAAGTAATTTTATCCACGCATCATATTGTATTACCTAAATGATTTGCCTCACCTGCTAGGGTTTTATCGTAATATTAACTTTATTTTGTTAAAGCAACGCAATTTTAATGGAAGGAACGGTTTTTTAATGGAAGCCATCGCCATTTTGGTTTGTCGTCACAGATGCGGCGCACAATGTAACTGGCATACAAATGAGTAGAGGTCACTTGAACAAACAAAAAACATAAAGAGATACGAAGTCACGAATGTCACGTTGCCGAGATCTTTAGTGGCAAAGATCTCATTCAGCGATATTTACTTCGGAATATCTAGGGAAATTAGCCTTGGAAACGCTAGTGGTATGACTTTGACGTGATTAATGAAGATTGACCGGAGAAGGCAATGTGCATTGAAGAGTGGAAAGCAATAGGGAGAACTTTGCAGCACGGCACCAGCAGAGGGACTTTAGGGGCATGAGGAACAGGGTGTAAAGTTCACTCATCCACCATAGAAAAGGGAGGATCCTCCAACCAGACGGGTGTTGTGTCTGGCGGGCCGAATGCCCGACTGTTGATTTCGGATAGTCTTATCTATCGTTCGCGCGGTAAACTCTAATTACGCGATGCAGGATTTGTGTGACGTCATGTCTTTGATGCGTAGTTAGTATGTGGCGGTGTAACCGCTACAGGACAATTAAAAAGAGACAGATAGAACAGACACAGAACAAACAGGACAGAAAAAAAAACTCTGCAACATGACACTCTAATAGAAACTAGCGACCAAACCCTGGTTTTCGCAGTTTTTACGACTTGACAAAATGATCGAGATTCCTTTATTAAATTTAAAGTGGGCCAGAATTGGCAAAAGACAAAAGCCATTGACAAAAGTTCACTATTGAAACCTATATAAATAAAAAAAGATTGATAATACTTGGAGAGTTTATTCAAAAAGTAACTTAATCTAACATTAATGTAATTTACTTCTTGAAAATAGCATCGTCTAGGTGTTCCCCGTCTCGCCGCACCTTGGCCCATCCTGTACAACAATCCGCTGGATGCGGGAGGCACAGAATCGGTCGAAGTGGCGGTGCTTGTGGGAGGCCTATGTACAGCAGTGGACGTCTTTTTGCTGAAATTATGTTACAACCTTCCCCAAAAACTAAAAAAAACAGTCTTCGGGACTGCCGATAGAAGTGAAAACAGCATGCGGTGACGATGACGCGAGCTTTTTTTTCACCCAAAAAGTACACATATATACCTACACAGTATACATATAGCTCATGGAAAGCGTTCGGTGACGATGACGCGAGTTCCATGATTTTTTGAGTTCCAACGCGCCTAAAGAAGTTTTCACTTAAAAAATCTCTAAATGCTGGTGAAAAACGCATCAAAAACCGTTGCATAGTTTAGTAGAACAACGTGGTCACACAAACAGATACAAAAAGGGACTAATTTATTTATCTTAAGTATAGATTCTAAATAATGTTAAAATGGGCTTTTAAATTTGACAATATTGTTATTATTATATCTGTTTGTTTGCTTTTATTAATAACATAATTATTATAGAACATTTACTTTTTTCTCATAACAAAACACCCTACGGGTATGTAAAAATATTTCAATGTTGACCTGTATATTTGTGCTCACTGTGGCAGACAGTAAATAAACTGTTACGTTTACATTCTTTAGTATTTATATTATTTTAAATATCATTGTAAAGAACAGATAATAATTTACAACAATTGCTGATCCTTTCATTTTTATCTCTGTTTCAAATAGTAATAAGTAGATATTCATAATATTTTTTTGACCCACGAAAAAAAATATAATATGGATATTAAATTAAACAACGTTAAATTGCGGTTTGAAAGAAGATGTACATAGTGACCAAAAATTAAAAGATCCGAGTATGCTTAGGTGGTTTGCTCATGTGAATGGATGGAGGATGAATGGAAGGCGACTAACAACAGCTAGTACTGCCTCGTTGGTCTAGTGCTCACTAGCGCTACTGCTGAGCATGAGGTCCTGGGTTTGATTCCCAAGTCGGGCAAAGTATTGTTGGGGTTTTCCAACATAAATTTGTCAGTAGTAGCCCGGAGTCTGGAATTGTGCTCGGTTGATGGCAATAGGCTCGCCCCTATTACATGGGACTTAAAAAACATAACTGGTGAAATGTGGGTGTACTAAAGGTACACCTCTGCCCAACCCTTCGGGGAAACAAGGCGTGATGTTATGTTATGTAACAAAAGGTATTTACAAGGTAGGTGTGAGTGGAAACGCCGGGACAGGACGTCCTTGAAAGGCATAATAGTGCCTTTATTGGTGATGTTCTTCAGAAAGGTCAGGTGCGTAGTACTCGCCACCGGCGTGCGTAAAAAAAATAATCTTTATTGGCATAATAGGTTAAAGAAACTTGTTTGAAACCTCTGACTCCTGAACTAGGTGTACCTGTATGTCCTCTTCCATTTTATTTGGCTTTGCTACTAATGTCAACATAGGAATAGACAAACATAATTATGTGCTACAAAATACAATTTTAAAAGAAGTAAAAACCATTTTCATTTTTTTTTTTACCATGCATTTGAGAAGTAAAAGGTGTATGTAGGAGTCGTAACAGATGGCGTTCTGTAGTTTCTACCTATCCCTATGGGAAGAAGGCGTGAGTAATGTATATATGAAAATGAAACAAAGTCGAAGAAAATTCAATGCCTGTTTTCACCAACACTAGGCGACAAATAAATGTAATGAATAGATAATAAGCAGTTACTTATCGTAAACAAACATTTCACGATCACTAAAGTTACGACACCGATTCACCGATGCGTAATGCTTAGGTTCATCGTCATCACGACGCTACTCAAAAGTAACCAGTTACAATATCAAATAACTAACAATGAGTAGCCAGAATGTCACAACACTAGTATTTGTAATGGCTATCAATACACGGCATGACTTACTAATGCGTTATTAACTACTTAGTTTGTTATATTCTTTTCTATTTTGTGAATGTGAGAACGTTGTATATCTTGTAGACTCATAAATGCTTCGATTTATTGACCAATTTGTATAAGTCCTTAGTATTATTGTTGACAGGCTATTTGTTATTCGTAGTTGACCGGCCTACACTGTTCTCTCATACTTATTAATATTTTAATTTGAAAACATTGTAAAAACCAATTATTTTTAAGAGTCACCGTGGTGTTTCATAGCGGCTCTTCTTCATAGGAAACGACCAATTAGCACCGCGCACCTAGCTTCTGACGTTTCATAAGTGCCCATGTAGGTTTATGTGAAATAAAATGTTTTGAATTTGAATCAAACTCAAACTCAAAGCATTTATTTCAATTAAACCATTTACAGGCACTTTTGAATTGTCAAGGAGTCAGTCAGTCAGAAATATGAAGCTAGTTGCCCATTCGGAAAGAACGTGCAAGAAACTCCACGGACACTCTTTTAAAAAAAAAAAATATTCTTACAAAATATTGTTTACATCATTCATGTTGAAATTATACATGTGAGAACAATGTAGAAAGACGTGTACGTAAAAAAGCGTCCGTAATAAAAAGATAAAAACAATTCAAAAATTATATAATTAAAATAAGCCATGGCAGATAAGAGATGACCAGTCCCTACTGATGGCGCCCGTTCACGAACATGACGCATGGATCAGCACCGTTTAGCTCAACCATTTTGAAGGGAACTCAACGATCCAACACACACGCCACCACCAGCGAGACATCTGAGTGAGCATGATATATACTCTTAGCCGCCAGGGCATATCAAGTCAATGAAAGACGTACCCATTAAATGGTAGCTTTATAGAAGGTACATGGTCACAGTGCTCACACATGTGCTATGCAATTATACGAATTGGTTACGAGTTGCCTTCTGAGAAATGAATGGTTAATTAGGAGTGGTTGCTTAAGGACCTGCTTAGGTTTAACATTACCTGAATTTGCTAAACTTGACGTTAGTGTAAACGGGGATAATACTCAGCCTGCACGATCTAAAATTTAGAAGATGGAACTCCATTCAATGCACCCGATTTTTTGGTGATTTGTGGGTTTTGTAGTAGGTACTCTAACCCCAGTAAACAGGTCCAGAAAAGTCTTTTAATACTTATACGAAACTGCATCGATTGGCATCATAAAAATAAAACATGAGAATTTACGTTTTTCCAGTTGGCTGTACCATTTTTCCAAAGTCATCGAATGCAGTTAGCAATTACTATTTATTCAACAAGCTAAGGACAGTCTCCTAAGAACGTTTTTCTACCCTATATCAAAAATTCACTCTGTATTTATTTAAAAATTTAATACCGTGACAAAAAAACAAAATACTTACGCCTAATTATTTACTTTACCTGTCTTATAATATGAACATTTTATGACAAAATTAGTTTTTGCCCGCGGATTCGCACACGTGGAGGTCGAAAATTATCTTAGGTAAACGTACTACCGGGATAAAAAAAAGTATCCTAAGTGTTAATCCAGGTAATAAACGATTTGTGTGCCAAATTTCATCCAAATCGTATTACTTTTTATACCGATATTCCCACGGGATCGAGACTTATGCGGATGAAACTGCGGGACGCAGCGAGTATTGTATAAGTATGTAGCCACTAAACTGTACTTTGGTACCTAATTGTAGCTTCACATTGATACAGTATTATGGAACACAAAATATTGTAAACAATCAAATGAAATCTTGTCGATTTATCTATCTTTGAGGCTGACTGTTCAAGACACGATACATTAGTCACCAGTGTTAAATTAAAATGATTAAATAATGTTGTTCTAAAATCTAAGGTTACACTGTCCCTCAATTTCTAATGGGTTGGCACTTTTAATTGTTCACCAAGCACTGTGAAGTGTTGACTGATGCGTAGTTCAACAACAACGTTGTATGAGTTTAGACGGAAAACCCAAACTCAGCAGCGGATATTTACCGGCTAACTTAAGTTAGTGCCAGCGCAAACTGTGCGTCTTGTCGCTGTATCTAGTCCACAAGACGCAAAGTTGTCGTTTGTATCTGCGTCTACCACTACGCTGGGGCAGAAATCTCGTTTGCGTCTGCGACTAGATGTTACGACACTAACAGACGTCGTCGTGCCAGAAGCGCTCTCTTCTTCTCATCTTGTGAGTAATTATGGAGCCTCTAGCACTTGCTTTGGTGCTTGCAGTTGCCTTGGTGTTTATCGTGCCAAAGCAAAGCGACTCCGGTTATCATTGAGTGTGCGCGTGCACCGTCTGTCTAGTCGCTGCGACAGCGCATCAGCGTGCGGCTCCCCTAGCCTGTCATTGCAACTCTGCTACCCGACATGAAGAGTTCGGAGCATTGAACAAAATATATATGAAAATTGTCGGCCGCCATTTTTTTTTATTTTTTTGGGTGGCAAATTATCAAATAACTTCTCCCGGTCTGGGCGGAGCAGCAGAGCGTGTCAGACTCTTACTGACTAAAACCCACCCGTGTTTCTTCAGTTGTCTGGACGTTGCCAGGGGGCCACGGTATCCCTTTCGGACTTTCCCGCAACCCCGGCAGGCAATGGTACTATCGACCCCTTCAGTTGTGCTGACATCTCTTTCAGGCGCGTCGGCCGCAGCCTTTCGTTGCGTCTAGTTGCCGATCTGTCGCAGTCACATGTCACATAGCTATGCGACATGCGACTGCGAGGGCTATGTGTGTGTACGCATCGCGTATACCCAACGCAACAATAGATCGAAACCTATTTACTATTAAAGGGGCATAAGGATGGCTTTGCATCAGCAAGTAATTAGTATACGGGCGGCGGACCGATGCCGCATTGAAGCAAATGAACTCAAGTAGCTTAGATGTAGGTAAAACTGAATAAATACAAACTAATCTCTCCTAAAGAAAAAAACAATAGGTAGGTGGTATGGAGTGTAGTTTTAATTGTACCCTTTGGATACATTATAATTATTACTCGAGACTCGAATCAAGTAGAATAATTTAAAATAATAAAATAATTAAGGCATAAAAAACTTCGTAAGCAAAAATTCATCGTTTATTGCAATCACGAGGTTTTCACTGCAAGGCGACGATATTTATATATATTCGTATACATGGTGCATGCTTGCTTTCACGGCAGTGGCTGACGAAGTAGGTACTGTACTTCGGCGTCTATTTAGAAACTTAATAAAACCTTGTCAGTCTGTACTTTTCATGAAAATAAAAGGTACCTACTAACCAGGTATTTAAGTATCTTAGATTTTCTCTCCTTTGGAGAATGCATGGAGTGTCGAATGCCGCTTATTGAAAAGAATAAAGCACTGCGTTTTCATATCTACTTTTATAAAAAAATCAAGTAACTTTTTAATGCTTGACCATGTAAATTTAACGTGATAACGTATACAATATTTCTTCACTATGAATTATTTTGCAGTTCTATTTGTTTCTGATGCAAAATATTATTAGTTCCAAATTTCAAGAAAACCACTACCGCGTTCTCAAATCAAATAAGACATAAAATATACAATTAAAAATCTCTCGTCAACCAACTATAAATTGGCTTCGCTTACATCAATGTATTACATCACAAAACAATTAATTAGAGATCCGACATAACCACGAAAGCTAATAGCAATTATTTTGAGTTAAACACAAACGGAGCCTCTCAAGAAATTATCTTATCGCTGTACACACGACACATATCCAATACACTAAACATTTTAACGCTCGCTCATCTCAACAAGTGCTTATAAATATAACAGCAAATTGCGTTAACCCAAGCTCATGATTTGCGGATATTGAATTTATTATCATTATGGAACCCACTCCGAAGGGTTAGGTGATTAAACCTTCCACCTACCTACCCAAGACAATCGCTTCCCACTTAGGCAATTTGAGAAATTTCAGGAATATCTTCATTGGGGCCCCGGGCGAAGGGAAACTATTGATGTGGCCCTTCGGCGACAACATGAATAAACTTTCTGACACTACTGAGGGTATTTGTTAATGTTCTCCGTATTTTCGAAATATTTGAAAATACTTGTAGGTTATAGTTAGAGTCCGACGGAATATCGCTTTTGTTTTCGGTTATGGGCCAAGAATAAAACCAATTTGCGTCTGAATCTTGTTATAGTGAGTTATTTAATTTTCTTTTTCCAGTAGCTTCTGGTCTCGCAATGTTTTACAAAATCTAATTTGTCTTCTTTTAATAACTTCGTTTTAAATTCTCAATTTATGCCCCGTTTGTCGCTACGATGTGACAAGATACGCAATCAGTAGACGGAGCAGCAAAATCAGGAAGAGGTTACAGTGGCCTAGGACATAAACGTGGCATTCTAACTTGTCACGGTTATATCTTAAAGAATATCATAAGCCTAGGATAAGGAAGCACAAGAAATAATAATACAGATACCTAAACCAATGTTTATTCATTTAAGATCATAAATAAACCTAATGGTTATTCACGGCGAAAAAAAACCAGCAACATGTTCATGTGTTGCAGCTCCGAGGCGTCGTCGGCGAGCTTAGAAAGCATATTCACGGTCAAATTTGAATGACGTAAAAGCATTGCAATGTAACAGAACTCTTATGTCATTGTAATAAAATATTTATTATTAATTGATCACTGTGAGTACGGCGACGCCCCGACGCTGACGTAAGCTTGGTATTTAACAGATTCCGGAGCTTTTCGTCAAGTGGCAACACACACTTGTGTGAGTTTCAAAGAAGAAATGCCGAAAAAATACAGCTCGAGTTAAAGCGTGCCTTTCCGTCACAGTGCTGTATGTGAAGATTTATCGTCAACATAAGCATAATTATTAATTAGAAGTTCATCTAACACATTAATTATACTACATCTATCTCGACTCGAGTCCCTTATCATGATCATAGCTAGTGATACAAACAAAATGGCTAATTTATAGGTACGTATACTCGCGACAAGAATCGGCCAACGTAAATATGGTTCGTGTTTGGCTTACATTATTATCTTTTGTTCCTCCACTTGATAAGCGATGCAGGCATAAAGAACATTATTGGAGACTCATTTTCGTGCGACTTTACTTCGTTAGTTTCTTCGGCTTAATGGTAATTCGCCTGAATTTACTCGCCCGAAACACTTTAACACTTAAATTATTTTTTTTCTTGAAGCTATTCGCACGAAGTTAATTAATTTGCAGAAGAAACGATTTCTGGAGTTATCGATTCGATTCGACAAATAATTAACTTCGTGCGAAGCAATTTTTTATACCCATGAACCTTCCGGAATAAATTCAGTTATATAATGATAGTGGAAAAAGCATCAACAGTTGCGTTGTGTAGATGACCAAGAAGATGCACTTCATTAACAACAGACACAGCTATCTGTGTCTGTTGTCAATGAAGTGCATCTTAAACTGCAAACAATACATTAATTGTATAATAATTGTGAACCGAACGATGACCAAAAGGATGCACTTTATTGAAACTAATACTAATTTCAATGAACAGCCTCTCCCATAATGCATAGATATCACCGCCATCTTTAACGGTAAATTCAAATCGTTTGTGTTCATTAGTTAGTGTCCACTAATGGAAATAGCTATGACCTAGCTAGCGGAATGGCCCCCGGAATGGTCTCGCGCGGCATTTAACCTCTCACCCAATGTACGTAGGTTTTTAGATCATATTTTAGCTCGGATAGTTATATGCAATTATATTTTAGGAGTCTTGTAATCTCAGTTATGTTGGCAACTATGGACTTGAGCATGTAGTATTAATTGTGCACATCTATTTTCATTGAGCACAGCGGCAGTTATACTTATGCGTAAATGAAGAAGATGGTTCTTGTAGGTAATACGTAGTTTTAATGCTCATAACTGCAGCCGTCGACACTTGGCGGCGGCAGTCGCAGACGGGTCGACGGCAGAGGCAACTGGAGCCTTCGACTCGTGTATGCTAAGCGTGACTGCCAAGTCATAGGTCTCGATTTCGAACCCAAGGCACGCACCGCTGACTTTTCGGATTCATGTGCGTAATTTTATTTAATTATCACTTCTTCAAAAATCGTAAACCGGCATGCCTGAGAGGTATTCCTCGACAGCATGTGAAGCCAAGTCAGAGGCCCATGGGCGGTTTTAAAACTCTTACACCAGGTTTCACTAACCACATGAAAAGAAGAAGAAGACTCGTATATTTGATTAGGTACGTGCTTAATTACCCTAGCGGCATGTTGCCAACGGCAGAGGCAAGTACAGCCGTCGAAGCGTCTACGGTTCGTGTATATGAGCATTAGAGTTTCTTGTTCTGCACTGAAATAATAGATTCCTTGGCCCATTGCTATCGCAAATGATATTGTTTTACTTTTGTTTTTAGATTTATACATGAGTCTGAGATGTCAATATTTGCTTAACAATAACCTGACGGTAGGTACTTACTTCCCGGTTTTCATTTTCGAACATTTGTCAAATTCTTTCAATCAAGTCTGGGTACGTCCTTGGAGTTATTGAACGCAATCAACATTATTACATTTCTCATGTAGGTACCTACATCTCCAAAAGATCGTACTGTGTCCGGAATGTGGTGACAAACTCATAAAAATTGTATTTCCTGTTCAATGTTAGTTCTACTATTGTTGGAAATCTCTTTCGTATATAAAATAGTCGGCTTTGACAAAGAGGTATGGACAGGAAAAATATATCCATGGATCGTAATAATCTGGAGTATTGAGTCAAATATTACGGGATTAAAATTGTTTCGTTTAGTGACTCAATTGTTACGCATACAATATATCCTAGCTAATATTATAAATGTGAAAGTGAGTTTGTTTGTTTTTTTATTTGCTTGTTACGCTCATGGTTAGGAGATAGGATACATTTTAGCCCGATATTCTCACGGGATCGCGACATACGGGTGAAACCGGGAAGCGAAGCTAGCTTAGAATAATTTAAAGTAGAATTAAGACTGATAATATTACACTTAACTATATTGCCAGTATAATATTATTACTTATCAACAAAATATAGTTAATTTTAATGCGACGGGCTAACATTTTCGATTTTCATTTGATTTTGTAGGTTTTTTTTTCTACTTGTGCCTATTGTCTGGCTCGATGATGCCGCACGCGCATTCACCATTTGGGTTGTCAAACAAATATAGATACCACTAATGATGACTAGGCATATCATCTATTTTTACATTGAGATGCTACCGTGCCGCGGTATGACCACCGTCGCAATTGCAAAGAAAAGCAATAAAAATTGGATAGTTACCAGTATTGGCAGTGAAGTTTATTGTACACTATAGATAACCCTCATATTTCTCTTCAGGGTGTGATTTTAAGAATCGTTATACGCAAAGCCACTTTCAAGGCATTCCAAATATTAATTTAATGTAGCAACACTGAGAGACGTAAAGTATGCCAAAGCGTGGTTTAATACCAAATACTGTATAGAGTCCACCTATAACAACGTAATGATAAACTATGCAAACAGATAAACTGAGTTGAAAGCCATAAATGGTGATGACGATCAAGCACACCCTAAACCAGAACACTGATTGATCCTTCACAAGACAAATTGTTTCGATCCATTGTACAGCATTAAACATGATTACTTGCCCACGTTTTAAGGGCTTCCCATGAACCCTATAATAAAGTTCATGGGTTTAATTCCCAGCACCCATAATGTAAGGTAATCTAATTTATAACTTCATTGCTTTCAGGTGAAGTAAATTTACAGAGACAGTAATAGCGTACTTGTTTATTTTACCTTCCTTTACAAGTAAAACGGGAAATTGTATGGCAATTGATATTCTAGATGTTTTTAGCTCGTATTTTCGTTCTAGTCTAGTATCTGCCTTCTACATTGTTTTAAGCAATGCTTTTTTGACGGAACGTTTTTACCCAGCTGCAGTGAATCCCAAAGAAGAAGAATGTTTGTATTCTGTTGTTACCTGTATGTTAGTATGTAATATGTGTACCATCGAAGAAGTTCATAAATATGTATATGAACCGTAGGGACTATTCCTGCTTGCAGTACTCGGCCGGTACAGAACCGGGGCGGTAACAGATGTGGTCATCGTGTTCACGGGATTTTGTTTTCAAATAGCTTAGATATGAAGTTCTTCGATAGCACGTATAAAATAATTATATCCCTTTCAATGTTCTAGAGAATAAACGAGGTAGCGGATTTTGACATATGTAGGGTATGCGGTGTCATTGGATTAGTATTGACTCCGCGCGTGACACTGTCAAATGGGTTTTTTTTTTTAAAATGGCGGTAATTTTTATTGTTTAAACAAAAAATTATGATACAATTCCAAAAATGAATCATTAAATTGTATACCTACAAACAATATAAAAACTTTTATTATCAGAAAAGTTAACATAAATGTAAATAATAACAAATAGTACCTACCTGAAAAAAAACTACGGTTTACTCTGTAAACACTCAAAACAAATCAATACATCAATAACGAAATAAATAAATCTTCATTGCAGTCGGGACCTAGTGTTTCCGGGTAATAGTCATAACTAGTTGGTATCCCAACTGCAAGGAAAATATTTATTTATTGATTGAATGACAAACCGTGCGCGTGCACCAGATTTCCCATCGGCAACAATGACGAACGTCCATACGTAAACTTTCATCCTCTATTTAGCTCCTTTAGGGGATGGATTTGCAATAATGTTCACTTTGGTTATATTATAAGCAACTTATTGTGCATTTGATGCTTTTATAGACCCAGTGGTTTAGATTGTGCGTTGTCTTTCAAAGAATGAGAGGAGCTCGTGGCTAAGTAATATCTGCCGCACGGGTCGATCCATCAGGTTAAGCTACGCTTGCCGGGGTTGATCTGTGGATCGGTGACATCTTTACATACCGGATACCGAGACTCCTTCGTGCCTCGCAAAGCACGTTAAGCCGTTAGTCCCGGCTGTTCTTGGATCTTTCACAGTCGTTACTGGTCGTCAGAAGCCCGAAAGTCTGGCAACCAGTCTGACCAAGGGGTATCGTATTACCCAGTTCAGGGTTGTGGAGGTCAGATAGGCAGTCGCTCCATTTAAAACACTAGTATTCAGCTGCATCGGGTTACACTGGAAGCCGACCCCAATGTAGTTAGGAAAAGGCTAGGCAGATTGTTGTCTTTCATAGAATTTAAGATTTTTCTTGTTTCAGCTTTTTCAGTAGTATGTTTGTTTATTATTTATTTTACTTGTTTATTCACACAAATACGACAGCTCAAAGACACAATTGATCAGTTTACAGGTTTGTGCATGCGCAATTGTATCCATACTATCGATTATTACATAATTTGAACCTAAACTCCAAACCAAAAAACAAACGCCAAATCAGCACTACAAACAAAAGTAGCTAACTAAGGGTCAGTACAAACCGAGACGTGACGCGAAGCGACGCTGCACACATTTTTTAAGATAGTGATACAAAATATAACTTTATTTACTACTCAAAAAGATACACATTTAGTTGACATGATTCGAAAATGCCTCACGGCGTCGCGCTGCACCGCACTGCGCCTCGACATGCCTCGCGGCGAAGCGCGACGCATCACGAAGCAGCGATGCTTCGCCGGTAGGCGAGGCATGGGGCTGCTAGTAACTTCTCGATACTCCTCGCGACGTCGCACGGCGTCTCGCGGCGCCACGCTGCGCAGCGCAAAACTACTGGCCTCTTCAAGCATCGTCACGTCGTGTCACGTCTCAATGGGAACTGACCCTAAATGTACCCATTTTTACACGTTTATTTTTAGTCATAACATGGGTCTTTCGCATATTCAAAGTTCAGCCAGCAAAAAAAGGCTCATACATATAATAAAACGATTCGTTTGGATTGCTCATGATACTCTAGAGCGTACCTAAAGGTATAAACCTGGGAACTGGGACCATGGATATGGTCGACATCGTTTCTGCACATCTAACTGTCGGTGTATGGCTAGAAAACCAACGGATACGAAATGTTCTGTAATTTTCTTTTTTTAACACCGTTCCACAATATTCCTTGACCGAAATAGCTGGCTAATATTTCAATTATTTCTGTATAATTATATTTTATTATTTGTGTAAACAGAAAAAAAAACATAATTATGCGTACAAAGGTACTGCTTATTTCTTAAGAAATTTCTTCCAGCAGACCTGCGACCTGCCTGTTTTTTATTATGCAAATGCAAGTCATACATAATTCAGGGGCCCAGGTCTGCTATTTTTATAAATTCGTCATTCCAACACGATCCCATTGTCATTTTGCTAAAAGTTCGTAATCTGCTAAATTCATAAAGGTCGATCATTGGTTGATCATTGTATTCCACAAACACGATACTCGTAATTAATTAAAAGAAATGACTGCACAATGACGTTCTCAAGGTTTTAGCAGATTACCGCTTAAGTCAGTCATTCATTTTTCATTATGTACGAGATTACCAATAGATGCCAGTTCTTTCAATGGAGTGTCAGTGGCTGACCATTGGAAAGTCATAATGACGCCAATATGTTAATAAATGTGTCAAAATCAACAATTATGAAATCAATGATAGACCATTCTGACACTATTGTAATAGCAGACTTGAGGCCCTGGTCTTGTGTGCATTATTTTAATGCAGCCAGCATTAAAATAATGCTGGCCTTCCACACACTTCCACATTATCATTTTTCCTGTGTATTACGTACATGCGTTGACACTTTATATGAGTAATCAGCCTATATAGGTACCTAATGTTGCCACTGCTGGGACACAGGTCTCCTTTGTGAGAGGGAATAGGCCATAATAAACCACGCGGGCCCAGCACGGGTTGGTGGATGTCATGATGACATGTCTTAGAATTTTTCGTTCTAGGATAGGCCGGTTTCCTCACGATGTTTTCCTTCACCGCTTTGAGAACAGTGGTGATGGAGTAAATTACACAAAGTAAAGGCACTTGGGTTAGAAACCACTGCTCGACACACTGCTCATTGACACTTGGTAGGCGCAAATCCCAGAACCTCACACGAACACCTAGATGCGAAACAACTACCTATCTGTAGACTATATACTTACTATCGAAGAACTTCATATCTGAGCAGCTTGAAAACAAAATCCCGTGAACACGATGATCACATCTGTTACCGCCCCAGTTCTATACCCGCTGGGTGCTGCAAGCAGAAATAGTCCTTACGATGTATAGATATGAAGTTCTTCGATGGAACAAATGTTTTTTTCCGTCCAGAAAAGTTGAACTTAAAATATTAAAAAAAAAATAATATGTAATTGAACAGGACCAACGTCAATGAAGATGATGAAAAAATATATCCAGGAAGGAAAACTCTTGAAAGTAATGGAAGTCTCATGTCTCATCTTTAAAGGGGCTGTATTATTCTATTGATAAGTAATAATTAGAATTGGCTACCCAACTACTTTTAAAAAGGCCATTGCAGGCTTTATTTCATTTACCAGTTACTTATGAACAGGGAAAATTGTAAAATGTAGGCTTTTGTTTCTTTGAACTTCATCTTTGTTCCTTTTTTCAGAAAATAAAGCCACACGGACTTGAAAACCAATTATTACTGACAGGCTTCTGCCCGCAACTTTGTACGCGTGAAACTTGTTTAAACAAAACGGAACCTACATACAAAATCATACATTTTACCAATTTATATTAATATTATTAGTTATAGAATTGACTATCCTGACTGTGAACCTCTCAGATCGACACCAGTTTTACAACATCATGAATACCCACACGATGTCACACACACACGTTTAACTCAACATCAACATACAAGTATCTTGTACGAGTAACATTTGGGCATTTCGTTTTCCTCATCCTTGATTGAGATCGGAACGTGAGAGTGAGCGATGCCAAATCAAGATGGCTGAACACCCCGATTCTAATCAATTATAAGCGCTCTAACTTAGTCAATGAAAATGTTTGGGCGGAATTGGCTTGAAATATCTCACCAGTCTGGAAGTAATTAACGCCTTAATGACGAACTGTGAACGTATATTATTGAAGTTTTTAGTTAATTATGTAGTATGCTATTTAAGAGGGTGACTAAGTTTTTGATGGTTGTTGTAGGTGGATGGTTAATTATTTATTTTCGTGTAAAATAAACACTGCACTACATACTTTTATTATATTACCTATATCGTTTTGTATCTCGGAATAACAAAAGTATATTGACTAATATGAATGGTATTTAGACATAGAAGCGGGCACAGAGAGGTGATTTATAACGATGCGATGTTAAAGCCTACACACACAGTACCGGTGGGCTTGCCGCTGGGCAATCCGCTGTGCGCCCGGCTGGCAGCACAAAGAAGTGCCGCTCGGCAAAAACCGGCGGTCCGTTCCGCCGGCATTGTGTGCCTTTAGACGAGCTACATAAGTTGGCTATTGTTCATTCATTGATAATTACTACGAATTTTAAATCATTTGATCCACGAATAGCTAAATACGTTTACCGCTAAATGTATTTTATAACATCGCTCTGTTTTTATCAAACGTTTGTAGAAGCCCGAGACAGAATTATGCTAAACGCATTTAGTGTACTCGTATTTTATCGCCGATAAATTAAGTTTTAACTATAGTAAAATCCGCTTATCTGCCTAGCCTTTTCCAAACTATGTTGGGGTCGGCTTCAAGTCTAACTGGATGCAGCTGAATACCAGTATTTTACATGGAGTGACTGCCTATCTGACCTCAACAACCCATCAGTTACTGGGTAATATGATACCCCTTGGTAAGACTGGGTTGTTAGACTTTCGTGAATCAGACGACCCGTAACGACTGTCAAAGATCCACGAATGACAGCCGAGACCAACGGCTTATCGTGCTTTCCGAGGCACGGAGAAGGTGATGAAGACGATCACTCATCCACGGATCAACCCTGGCAAGAGTAGCTTAACCTGATGAATCGACCCGTGCGGCTGTTATTACTTAGCTACGAACTCCTCAAGTTTTAGTTATAGTAATCGTGTAAAAACCGCTCTGGGTGGAGCGGGAGGGCGTGTCAGACTCTTACTGACTAAAACCCACCCGTGTTCCTTCTGTTGTCTGTGCAATGCCCCCTGGCATTGCACAGACAACAGAAGGAACACCCTGGCCACGGTATCCCTTTCGGACTTTCCCGCAACCCCTGCAGGCAATGGTCTCATCGGACCCCTTCACTCGCTGACACTCTTTGAGGCGCGCGTGGAACACAACGCGCCGTCGACCCGGGCTTGGTCCTTACCGGACGGCGAGCTACCCATTGCTCACCGTCCGCAAGCCCGCGCCTAGGGTGGCCGGGAATCAGCAATTGATTCCCGACGCCCAGGGCGTCTCCTCCTGCGGCGGCTTAGGGCGTGATGGCGCGAAATTTGCCTCTCCCTCACGCGTTCCGCTCTCCCTCACGGACATGCCGGTTGAATGCCGGAATGAAGGGGTCATTCCGGCATTCAACCGGCATGTCCTAGAACCAAAAAATCAAAGTCCGAACAGTGGGAACATTACAGGCTTATAATGCATAGTAATCTCTGCACAAGCTGTTTCGTCCTCCCGTTTGCTGGCCACACTCATATAGCTAGGAATACGATATGCCGCGGCTGTGCCACCAGGTATAACCCGTTTTATTACATCCAATTTTATTTTATGTCCCTCTCATACCCGTATTGATCGTTCGATAGATCTTTATGCATCTAAATCTTTATTTGAAGTCCCAAACGATGTTTTAATGTTCTGTCCGATTTGTATGGACCGTCGGACACAATCTTTCATTTGAATTTGAGTTTGTGAAATGTGACTGAGGTTTATTGGGTCATTAAGTTTTCATACTCTAGATGAATATAAGTTAGTATAATAGCATGTTGTTTTCTTTTGATATTGTTCATCATGTTTTTAGAAATCCGTACCTCGAAAGGAAAATACGGAACCCTTATAGGATCAGTCGTCTGTCTGTCAGGCTGGCAGGCTGTTAGTCCGTCCGTCACAACCAATTTTCTCCGAATCTACAGGACCAATTTAGTTGAAATTTGGTACACATATGAATGTATGTGACCTAAACACAGACGTGTACTTAAATAAATGAATTTTGAATACGGGGGTCACTTTTCGAGGGCAAATTGAAAAACTAAAGAAAAAGCTTTACAAACTGTTATGTAGGACTGTGTGACATATCAAATGAAAGGGCTTGTTGTGAGGACCTAATTTTTTAAAATAATTTTAAAATAAACACTTATAAAGATATTTATGAAAATAGATGAAAATTGATCATTCCCTCCCTTATCTCCGAAACGAATGAGCCAAAAATTTTGAAAAAAAAAATACAGCAAATGGTTCTACAGGAAAACATAGTCTATGGTCTTAAAATAACATGGTAAATCAATCAATTTTGTGCGTAAAAACTTACTTTTGCAGTTGAAATGTATGGGAGAACATGTTTTTAAACTACAATTTTAAGTTTGTTCTTAGGATTAATTCATCCCAACTACGGAACTCTTCATGTGCATGGTCCAACATGCACTTGGCCCATTTTTTCAGCTTGATTTCAATGGCTTGATGGTTTTTTAAATTGCCAAAACCATGACGTTCATGTAATTGGCGGCTTGTAGAGGATTTAGGTAGCAGAAATTTAACCTAAACATATCCAGCAAGCGTAGTAATTTATGGCCACATTTAGTGACACCATGGTTCATTTTTATAGGTAATAAAGAACCTGACATACCTAAGGATTAAAAAGAAGACATTTCGCAGACTAGACTTCGGAGACTTCGCTTATTTATATATTTTTTTTCTTGTTCTCACACACTACTGTCTACAATTCTTTCTCATTTCTCCTGTCGTAGGTCTGCTGGAAGAAATTTCTTAATAAATAAGCAGTACCTTTGTGCTCATAATTATGATTTTGTCTTATCTGTATCTATTCTTCTGTGTGTACATAAATAATAAAATAAATAAATAATTAACACGCCATGTTTCCCCAAAGGGTAGGGCAGAGGTGTACATATAGTACACCCACAATATTCACCTATTAATGTCTTACATTTAGCTACAAGGGCTAAGTTTTATTATATTTTAAAAAGCCTTATTTGTAGATACCTACCACAGTCAAAATCATTTACATTTTTGTCGCAGAAAATTTCGTTGAAAATCTTCCAGACTGAATAAAATCAAAGTTTTATTTTGAAAGATTTACGATTCTTCTCTAGGAAATAAAGATGCGAGCAAACTCGCAGGTTTAAGTAGTGAATATTTGAGCGGTACGAATGACGTGGGTCCTTTTAGAGTTACTGACGCTGAAGAGTAATATATCCTTCCCATATTCATCTTATTATGATTTCCACACCCGTTTCATATGATGTTACATATTAAAATTATACATTAGGTGCGACGATTTATGAAACTGAGACCGTCGAGTTTTGATTTTGAGTAGGGATTTTATATGACATGAGTAATAGGTTTACTTATAATAATAATATAGAACCAAGACAAACCTGAAAGTGGTGATGCTTTGTTTGATTTTGAATTCAATTATCGGAATACCGCCTTACATTAAAAAGTAGGGATGTTATCCTTATCCTTACATATTATGAAACAAAGTCCCCCGCCGCGTCTGTCTGTTTGTCTGTCTGAATGCGATAAACTTTAAAATACTGAACGGATTTTCAAACGGTTTTAACCAATGAACGGAATGATTCATGAAGAAAGTTTAAGTGTATTTTGCTTTTTGATTCATGAAATGTTTGTGTAAATTGGCTGAAGTATGACAATTATTGTTGAAGATGTCGGAAAAAATCATGCTGACTCGGAGCTTTATAAAATAAAATATACATAAAATATATGTTCTACAGGATTTTTATCTGAAAAAGTTAAAAAAAAAATGTCCGCGATGGCTCATGTCTATCTTCTAAGGATGACCCACGATAACCATTATTATCTTTCAGAATTTGATATAAATTTCATTGTTATTTCCGAAGCTATTTTGACCGGTATTATATTAATCCTTATCCAATAAAATATATTATTTAAATTGGGATTAAAATATGCCTTGACATCATTATCATTTAAATTAATATTTAAAAGATATCACAACGTCAAAATTACACGTAATAAAATAATTATGGTTGACGGCAACGCGAGCGCAGCGGTAGGAGTCAATGACTTTTTCCTCGGCTATTAGGTATGTAATCCCGGTAGTACGTTCCCGTGGAATATTCTGCGACATCCACGCGGGAAAAACCGCGGGCAAGAGCTAGTATAATGTATAAAATATGTAACTATTTTTTAACGAAGTAAAAACGTATTTAAAAAATTACTAAGAATTCCAATGTCATAAAATGCCCCAATGATCCGTCCAATCACCGAATAAATAAAAATAACGATCGAGAAGTTCTGACACTTTTATAATACTTCTAGAACATTGAACATTATAACATTCTTTTGCCTTAGCTCTAGTATGAAAGAAGCCGATTTATCTTAGTAGATAGAGCTTAAACTAAGCATTTTTCGCATAGTTCCATCCTTGAGACGCTTGGTCCGAAATACCTTTTTACGATCCAAACGCTGACATATACAAGTACTTACGTATTATTCAACGTCCCGCCTGAATAACTCGACTAACTGTGGAATGTCTAATTAGGAAACAGGTGCTACACTACTCAAGTTCAAAACGTACAGAAGTTTCGGACATTTTGCAGTCCATTGCGGCACTCGCGCACAATTTATAGATTAAAATTACTAAGAAACTTGCAATGAAATGATAGCTCGGTTACAGGGCAGAAATTAAATAAAAATGCTTTAAATTGTTAAGGTGTGACGCACGAACGAACAAAACATGGTGAACACGAACATCGAACACGAAACATTTGGTTCGTATGTGTGGACGTATATATTATCGAAGCGAAGACGAACACCATACGAACACGGCTCGACTTGTGTTCACGCTCAACCGCCCCGCTCTCTTTAGTAGCCATGGATTCACCATTGAAAGTAGTCGACAGTGACGTGGCCACAAATTTATCCGAACACCGTCCACACAGAACAACGAAATTGTATCGCCACGAATGTTTTTGACAAACATAGTGTTTGATGTTCGTTAGCGGTACGCACATGCGAACAAATTGTTCGATGTTCGTGTTCACCATGTTCTTGTTGGTTACTGTGTACACACCTTTATGATTCCCATTCTTGCTTATCGCCGTTACATGGTAAATGCGCATCAATAAAAATTATCCCTTTTCTATTATCTATAACAATAGCACCTACGTGCCAAATATTAACTGGGGCGTAATGTTAGTTTAGGTAAGAAATAGCCTTAATAATAACCTACTCGTACTATTAAGCTAGTGAAAATAATCCTTTTACTTTTTCGGGAATACCTAAGCATCGATAAGTCGAAATTTATGCAGCGTGTATCAGAAATCAGAGACGGGTATGTAGCTAAATTGACAGCCGCGCGGGTCTATTGATCAGGTTAAGTCACGCTTGCCGCGGATGGGTGACCATCTTTACATACCAAGACCCCTTCATTTCTCGGAAAACACGTTAAGTCTATGGTCCCGGCTGTCATTCGTGGATCTATGACAGTCGTTACGGGTCGTTAGAAGCCCGAAAGTCTGAAAACCAGTCTTCGCTCCATGTAAAATACTGGTATTCAGTTCTATCCGGTTTGACTGGAAGCCGATCCCAAGATTGCTGCGAAAAGGCTAGGCTATAGATGATGAGCGTGTATCAGAAATGTGTGGTCATATAAAATTATTAGTTGTCCCATACATTTGGGTCGAGTATTGAAGTTGTGAATGGGACAGCTGATAGTACGAGGCTTTTGGCTGCTTTTGTATTTTGTGTTTATTTTTTCTTTAAATGTGCGTTTTATTTGTGAAGAATAAACATATTTCTTTCTTTCTCTTCATATTTTTTTCACGGTTTCGATGTGGGTCCTATGGATAAAGTTGTTCAGTTTGATGGTCTATTTATACCCTTAAACCAGAAATATGACCACACATTTCTGATACACGCTTTATACGAGTATAGTCCTCTTCACCGTATCCGGCGAGAGCGACCCAGACTAATTTTCTTTCTTGAGCTATTTGATGACTAACAAAATCAAATAGGTAAGTCGAAATGTAAACAAGTTACCTACATACATAATCATAATCTTTCTAATAAATAAATCTTCTGTTAGATATTTTACTATGCTTTCAAAAGCTACTGTTGTTTAATTATTGAAAATTTTACCTGTCTGCTTTAACTTGTTCGGGGAAATGAACTTTTATAAGCTTTAATGTATCCGACATAATAATCTTTTTGGCGGCTTAATATAGGTATTAGGTAAGTATGTACTTACAGTAGGGTTTTAATTTACACATCACCATAATATTCGAAAGGTGTTGAGGTGTGAATACATAAAGGCGTGTACGCACGAACGAACAAGAACATGGTGAACACGAACATCGAACACTTTGTTTGCATGTGGGAGCCAGTAACAAATGAACACAACACTGTGTTCATCAAAAACGTACGTGGCGATCTAATTTGGAATGGCTACTAAAGAGAGCAGAGCGTCTGAGCGCGAACACAAACCCGAGTGTGTTTGTATGGTGTTCGTGTTCGCTTTGCCAATTTACGTCCACATGTACGAATCAAATGTTTCATGTTCGATGTTCGTGTTCACCATGTTTTGTTCATTCGTGCGTACACGACTACGATTGATTATGACCAAACCTTTTCTACTAATTATTGTTTGCGGTCACATAAGTACGATTTGTGGACTATACAGAATACTACTTTACTCAATTTTTTATTTGCAGTAGGTATACGATGTGTGCATTTTAGTCTATGTTACATAAATTAATTTTCTTTCTTCTTTTCTTTCTTAATGATAAAATAAACAAATCTTACAAACCACTTCATAATGAATCACTCTACATCAATCAATGTATCGATCCTTTATTACCATATTCAAATCGACATTGATATCCTCAAGTTATCGAGAAGTTTGCATCAATTATAAGGTATACATTTGCTAAGCCCACCTCTATTTACTAAAAATACTATCTACTGCTATTGGACTTCTTCCAATTTATGGATAGATAGATAAATAAATCGTTTATTTGGTACACACAAAAGACAAAGCACACCATAAAAAAGCACGAATAAATAATAAGTAATAACATGAATATTAGGAAATCGATGGTTGGTTGGTTAAGGGTTAAATGAAATTGTTTATTCTGCAAATAGGATATTGGAATCACTTTTACACGTCATCATAAAAAAAATCGCTAGATGAGTTCGGCGTTTCCTATCTGACTACTCTGAGAAGAAAGGCCGAAACAAACTCAGAAGTCACAGTCTCTTTTAAAGTCCAGACATAATCTTGGTCAGGCCATAATTATGAGGACCATGTACAGATAGTGCAATCCACGACGACACGCCCCACTCCGCGATGACTGTACTGTGAGCTGTACTTTAGTACGGAGTGGAGCGGAGTGGGGCGCGTCGTCGTGGATTGCACTATCTATAGATTAGTCAAAAATGGTCTTAAAAGTGTTTGTGATCACTGTTTTTCTTTCGTCCCTTGTGTTGAATCTTGACTCTTATGGCATTGAAAATATAGAACGTATTTGAATGATAAACGTGACAAGTTGTTGTGATTGCAAACACATTAATGGAAAATAATAATTATTAAAATACATTTATATTTCGAACTGACGTCAGTGATGGAAAATGGTTAAAATAACGCTTGTTTGCTTCGTGATTGCTTGTCAATTCGTTATTCTATTTTATATTTCAAATAAAGTATCTATTGGATGCCTACACGTAATGACGTCACTAACTATTCTGTAAAACTCTCAACGTGAAACTTAGGTGAAGTGACTTTGCAGTGAGCTGTTATTTCACCTGATGGAAGGGATTGTTACCATTGACAGCTCACTTCAAGTTCACTTTACCTCCGTTTTCTCGGTGAGTTTTTTACAGAATAGATCGACAGTTTTCATTTGACTGATACCCTATATCTACCCCATTCCTATAATTATTGTGCAGCAAAGAGATTTAATCTGTGTTATAAGGTCTTAATCCCTTCAGGACTTAATATAATGGATATGAGTCATTTGAAATGTATGACGTTTGATCCCCTCGGTGTGAATATGTTTGGTTGTCGTGTAGATGCAATTAATCAAATTCAACAGTGACAGAACATGTACCTATAGATCTGAATGCGACAATTATTGTGAGTATCAAAACAACACTTCACGTGACTAGAGGGCTGGCTTATTCTTCGGCCAAAGAATCCATATTCAATTTAAATATACCACCATATCTATATTAGGTATATTTTTGAGCCGTTTGGGGTTGAAACACTAGGGCCTTTGTCGAATCTTCACGTGACCAGAGGGCTGACCAACCAGTAAGCAACCTCTGAATTTTTGGATACATACGCGTATTGTATAATTATCATTTGCTTCAAAAACGGTGAAGGAAAACATCGTGAGGAAACCGGCAAGCCTGAGAGATATTTCTCGACGGGATGTGAAGCCAAGTCAGAGACCCGTGGGCGGCTTTAAAACTCTGACACCAGGTTAGTCACTAAGCACACGAAAAGAAGAAGAACGTGGCAATGCTGCCAGCTTTTTGGGCACTTTTCCTGTTTACAGCGACGCGGATGTTTTTTTTTATGCCCTATAATTATCCCCCCCCCCCCTTCCCCCTTTTACACATATATATATATATACTTGTACATATTATTATTATTATTTTAAATAGTTAGTTTTTAATCAAGTAATACGTGTGTGTAAATAAATGTCAAACCACAACATTATGAACAAACTGTTAAAAAATAAATGATAATATAAAATGGACCAGTTACAAATCTATACATACCTACACACATAAACATACATAAAATATACTGGCTAGACCGATTTTGACGGGACTTTCACAGGTAGAAAGCTGCTGTTTTATGGAGTAACTTAGACCACTTTTATTTTAGAAAAAGAATTAGGCATCCCACGGGCAAAACCGCGGACAGCAGCTAGTACATAAACTAATTAATGGGTACCTATACACAAAAAATCAATTAACTTATAATATTACGTACTTATTATTTGTAACAATACATAACCCACCATTACGCTTTAATTTGGCATAACACCTACATAGCTAGTTAAATGGGGGCCGATATAATTTAATTTATGCAAGTCCTGTTAAACAAACAGGTAATGTTCGATAAATTAGTGATTTCAAATAAACGCCCGTCAATAGTATTATTCTATTTAAAATATTATACCTATTCCCGTGAGATATTGTCACAATCATGATTTGAGTATTATTTAGTTTAATTATTCACGTACTTACTGTGTGCCTCCGCACAACCAGCACTTGGTTAATATTTAACCTGCACCCTAATTGCGTTAAATACGACCAGAAGAAAAGAAAGAAATATGTTTGTTCAGCACAAAAAAAACGCACATTTAAAGAAAAAACACAAAATTTACTAAAAACAAAAGTAGCTAAAAGCCTCGTATTCAACCAAAAAATAAACGCTTGAAAATGTTCATTAATCAAACAAAATCTTTTTTTTTTTCATTTTCAAGGATATTGCTAATCCGTTGCTTCTTAAGTTCGAATTTGTCTGCTCAGCAACGTAAATAACGCAATTTTTTTTTTTTAACTGTCAACATTAAACATATTGTGATTGATCGTTTGTTACACAATTAGGTTGCTGATTATGTAAATTCAAAGTCAAGTAATTATTTCATGTACTCGCTTTTATGGCGCAAAAGAAATGTCTTAGAGCTGTTTATGGCATACGTGCCCCAGATAGCCGTATGCCATATTTTAAAAAGCCTAAGATTTTAACTTTTCCTGCCTTCTACATCTATGAGGTCGCTACATTTGTAAAAACCAATAGGGAAAAGTTTGGTAACCTGCAATGCCGTCGACATGCCGACAAAATAGCAAATAATATACCTTCAAAAACAGTCTACTTTCTAAAAGTTTCTTCGGAATGTCTTCACGAATTTATAATAAGCTTCTTAAGCAAATAAGATTAATTGAAAACATAAAATTTTTCAAGAAAAAATTAAATGAGTTCCTAGTAAACCGACCATATTAAGCAGTACAGGGGCCGTATTATGACGTATTAATGCCACCATTATTCCAGTGTGAGTGAGAGACAGAGCTATGCAAGGCCGCTAGCACTATCCTTTTTTCACATTGGAATAATGATGGCATTAATACTTCATAATAAGGCCCCATGAACTTTTGTCCGACAGATTCGTGATGAGTTAGTGCCAAACTGTTTTTATGTTTTGATGCAAAATAAAGCTCTATTGAAATGTATCTTTGAATTAATATAATATATCACGTTAACTTAGGTCTAACATAATAAATTGTAAACTATTGTATACCTAACATGGTGGAGCAGTGCAAAAGCACACCAATTAACAATTAACAACTCTGTAACAACTGTCTCACAATAAAAATTCTTTGACTTTGACTTTGTAAGTCATTAAAATGCACTTTTAAACGTCAATATTTACATGAAAATAGAACTGATTCTAGTTGCCCCTTCAAAAAGATAGTTTTGTATGGAGAAGAATAAGTAAGAAACTCCATAGTTTAGGGGTGATTTTTAAAAGGTCGTATTTCCATTTTCCAGCCGATTAGAGATTTCAGCGTACACTGTTCTCCTATACCTATTCAACGCCAAATGTCAGGCAGCTAACTACCAATGTTAAAGTAAATGGAATAGAGCTGGACCCTGTTGAGTCGACAGTTTTTCTTGGAATCACTATTGACGGTAAATTACAATGAGGCCCACACATAGACAAAATCTCAGGAAGGCTAAGTTCGGCCGCCTATGCTGTTAAAAAAATTAGACAGATAACTGAATTGTTTATTTTAGTTATTTTCATTGTCTTATGGCATATGGAATTCTTCTCTGGGGAGCCTGTTCGGATATTAATACTATCTTTGTTCTACAGAAAAGGGCTGTTCGAGCCATTGCAACCTAGGTCCGAGGGATTCACTTCGAGAAAAATTCAAAGAAATAAATATTCTGACTTCTGTTGTATGTATACAGGGTGTTTGGCAGAACTTTGAACATACGAAAATGGTGGATAGATTGGGTCATCTGCTACTTACTCAGCCCTAATTTAATTGGCCCTGGACCCCAGGATATTAAAAAAAAAATTTTTTTGCTTTCTTCTAGTTTCACCACTTTCTTAACTTTAGAGTGTATTTTTTATCACAAATGGATAAAACAGGCATTTTTTTTTATCTTTAATGTTGGTAGATTCTTATAAAACTATTGCTTTATTCAGATGTTAGCTAGAAAAAAAGTTATAAGTCCTCAAACTTACAGAAATATGTAAAAAAATACTTGAACCTAAATTTCAACTTGCATTTAAAAAAAAAAAAATGGGTTGATTAAGTAGCAGATGACCCCACCTATCCACCATTTTCGTATGTTCAACGTTCTGCCAAACACCCTGTAAACAATATACACTAAACACAGTGATATTCACAATGTTAACACAAGAAGTAAGGATAAACTACGTGCTCCCTTTCACCGGCTTCATAAGGTTCATAACTCATTTGTTGGGCTTGGTATAACCTTTTATAACAAGCTACCCTCTTCTTTGCTAGATTTGCCTTTTAATGCGTTTAAAACTAAATTAAAGTCCAACCTTTGTTCAAAGGCATACTATTCTATCAACGAATACTTAAATGATAAGAATAGATGGTCGCTGTGATTAACTCAAGACAATGTTTAAATGTTCTTTCTCCAGAATTAGTTTACCTACTGACAGGTTATATGAGTTTATATAATTGTTTATAATTTTACTTTATAAGTCAATTTATTTTAATTTAGTGCTGACATAATCTACTCATTACAATGTTTTTTTTATGAGTTGTATTGCAATATGTGGTTAGCTAGCGACCTCGACAATTATTTATTTTACCTCGATGGTCCTAGTTTATCAATTGTAACTTCTAGTTACAGCTATATGTAAGCGGGCACGCCCTTTATGCCAGGAGGCTTTTTTTTTTTTTTTTTTTTTTTTTAGATATTGTTTACTTTTAGTTATTTTTATTTCTGCTTGAGTATAGTTCTCGATGCTTTTGGTTGGTATATTGGCGTGTGCTAGCTGTCATATGGCTATTAATTATAGCTATTTAATTTAAATTATTTTTTGCATATTGTAAATTGTCTTGCATACTGTTGTATAGAATCATTTTTTATTTTTTTTCTAACTGAACAGACAGCTGTGCTGCTGGGGAGTTTGTTGCGCCACTTCTTCTTCCCAGCAAAAGCACTAGGAAGTGGTGAAGGGTGGGCGTTTTGGGGGACTGTCTTATGTAATTTTGACGTTCGAAAAGTGCTGATTCTCAGCCTAGTTTGAATAAATGACTTTTGAATTTTTGAATTTGAATTTTGAGTTTTGTACACAAAAATATAACAAATTATAAGAAGATTTCCCATCTTCATAGTTTAAATACCAGCAATAAACACAATCTTGCTGTACATCGCACTCGTCTCCACAGAGTAGACAACTCATTCATGGGTCAATGTATACGCTTTTACAACAAACTTTCCATCGACATTCGAAACTTACCCGTTAATCGATTTAAAAGCTGTATTAAGACCAAACTTTGTAAAAAAGGGTACATTATACTACTGCTAAAATATAATAAAATACTGCTCGCTCTGCTAAGCCTTGTGATAAAATTATAAAAAAATAACATTATAACTAATTATTCAGCAAAATCATCAAAATCCAGTATTGTATAAACATTGACATTGTTGAATACGAGTACATGATTACTTTGTAAAGTATAATATTATTTTGTTTTTTGTGAATGTGAGGAGTATGTGGATATTTTTTTTTCTCGATTAGTTTTAATTAATGGTGGTCTGGCAGTTTGAGTAGTTTATATGCGGCCTACCCAAATGTCCTTTCATTGGTATTGTTCGTCGAGTTGACCTCCTTACGTTCTGAGTTGAGCTCCACGATTACTGACAAATGCTTGCACTGACAGGACAGGTCCACTCAAATCTGTGTGGTTATTTTCTCAAAAGTCCATTTCAGACTAATCTACATGGGCCTCATATGGCCTGACCAAGATTATGTCTGGACTTTAAAAGAGACTGTGACCTCTGAGTTTCTTTCGGCCTTTTTTCTCGGAGTAGTGAGATAGGAAACGCCGAACTCATCTAGCTAATTTTTTATTATTTTTATAAGATGACGTGTAAACGTGATTCCAATATACTATTTACAGAATAAACAATTTCATTTCATTATTAACACTGTTTTTAAAAAATATTATAAACGCCAATTATTTTTAAAAGAGTAACCGTGGAGTTTCTTCCCGGTTCTTCTCCATAGGAAACGACTAATTGGAACCGTGCACCTATCTTCTGACGTTTCATAAGTGCCCATGTAGGTCTATGTGAAATAAAATATTTTGATTTTGAGCAGAATGGGATACTCGAGCAAAATCACACCTGAAACCGTCAACATACAGAAACGATGAGAACGTCCCATTTCCTATAGTAAAAGGTGCATCAATAATCGAAATTAATTCAAACTGACATAATTCCAGGTATTCCATATAATTATTTGTTAGGCATTCTTATGTAGATAGATGATTTGCACATGAAAACAAAAGTTCCTAAACTCGTGTATTTTTTATGAAAGTTTCATGTAACGAAATAGTAAAGGCATGTGAGGATATTCTGAGTTACTAGTTTTATACGTAGGTACATAACCTAGGTACTTTCAATTCTTGTGGGCAAAGCACAAAATCTTCTATACCTACCTTTCTAGTAGCTAACGTTTTTAAAATTGAAAAGGGTATGCTGAGATGGTTTGGTCATGTTGAGAGGATGAATGAAAGGCGACTTACAAAATATAATTACAAGGCAGATGTGACTGGAACCCAGACCTCGAGCGCGCCGGTCCGACAGGCCCCGAGTGGTCCGCGGTGGGCGCTGAAGCAGCTGGACCGGGAGCTCCTCCTGGAAGCCTCGATCGTGCAGGCCTGGGTGTCATCACCGGACAGGCCTGCCGACATCAATGACGAGGCGGAGTGGTTCCGGGAGGCCATGTCCGAGATATGCGACGTGGCAATGCCCCGGGTCCAGCCCGGACGTGCTTCGCGCCAGGTGTACTGGTGGTCGCGTCAGCTGACGACACTGCGCAATGCGTGCGTTACTGCGCGACGCCGGTACACTAGGCACCGCAGGCTCCGTATTCGACCTCCGGATACGGAAGCCATTCAAGCGGAGCTGTACGAGGGGTACAGAGCGGCGAAGACCGCCCTCCAAGCGGAGATCCTGCGGGCCAGGGCACTGGCCCGCGAGGAGTCGCTGGAGACTCTGAACAGAGACCCGTGGGGACGCCCATACAAGATGGTGCGGGAGAAACTCCGCCCATGGGCTCCCCCGCTGACGCAGAGTCTCCGGCCACAGCTTGTGGGGGACGTGGTGAGCGCTCTGTTCCCTTCGAGAGGGGAACACGCCTCCCCGCCCATGGCTCCGCCTACTGCGGTGCCTGATGCGGACCACACCGCCGACGACGACGACGATGTTCCGGAGGTGACCGAGGTAGAGATGAGGGTGGCGGTACGTAGGCTGAATGCCAGAAATACCGCCCCAGGACCCGACGGCTTACCTGGGAAAGCCTGGGTCCTGGCCTCAGAGGCTCTCGGGCCTCGACTAAGGGGGCTCTTAAGCGCATGTATGGAGAGGGGCCAGTTTCCACTTCGTTGGAAGACGGGGAAACTGGTCCTAATCAAGAAGCCGGGGCGCCCTGCGGACTCTCCGTCCGCTTACCGGCCCATCGTGCTGCTCGACGAGGTGGGCAAGCTCTTTGAAAGAGTAATTGCAGACCGCCTTGTCGGGCGGCTGGTGCGGGTGGGGCCGGATTTGGCGGAGAGCCAGTTTGGTTTCCGCAGGGGGCGCTCCACGGTGGGCGCCATCATGCGCGTGCGAGCCCTCACGACGGGGGATGCGGTGGCTCGGGGTGGGGTCGTCTTGGCGGTGTCTCTAGACATCGCCAACGCCTTCAATACCCTGCCCTGGAGTTGCATCAGGGAGGCACTCCGGTATCACCGGATGCCGACCTACCTCTGTCGTGTGGTCGAGGCCTATTTGACGGACAGGGCCATCATCTACCCCGGTCACCAGGGAGAGTGGAACCGGCGAGAGATGTCGTGCGGTGTCCCACAGGGATCGGTCCTGGGGCCGCATCTGTGGGACATCGGATACGACTGGGTGCTGCGCGCAGACCTCCCCAATGGCGTCAGCGTCGTTTGTTACGCTGACGACACGTTGGTCCTGGCGCAGGGGAGGTCGCACCAGGCGGCGGCCGAACTAGCGACACACGGGGTTGCGACAATCGTGGCCAGAATCCGGCAGTTGGGACTCGAGGTGGCCTTGCACAAGTCCGAGGCCATGTGTTTTCATGGTCCTCGGAACGCGCCACCGTCGGGTTCCCAAATAACGGTAGGAGGGGTTCACATCGGCGTCGAGTCGACGATGAAGTACCTGGGACTCGTCCTCGACAGTCGGTGGAACTTCGTGGAGCATTTCCGACGTTTGGCTCCCAGACTGGAGCGGGCCGGGGCTGCCTTGAAGCGGCTCCTGCCCAATCTAGGGGGTCCAAACGCCTCCTGCCGGAGGCTATACGCGGGGATCGTGCGGTCCATGGCCCTGTACGGGGCACCGGTGTGGGCGCGTTCGTTGAGGCGGCGGCCTGCCCGCAGGTTGAACGCGTCCCAGAGGGTCATGGCCACCCGGCTGGTCCGGGGATACCGCACGGTCTCCGGTGAGGCGGCGAGCCTCCTTGCCGGATTGCCGCCATGGGATCTGGAGGCAAAAGTCCTCGCGCATATTTGGGAGTGGCGCGAGGAGGCGAAACGCCGGGGCTTGACTCCGATGCCGCGAGAAATCGCGGCACAGCGGACAGAGCTCCGACGGGATCTCATGGCGGCATGGAGAGTGCGATTGTCGCAACCCAGTGCTGGGCACGCCACTATTGCGGCGATAAGTCCCCTCTTTGAGGAGTGGCTGGAGAGGCGCCACGGCGTCCTCACCTTCCGCCTGACGCAGGTCCTCACCGGACACGGCTGTTTCGGGAGGTACCTGTTTCGGATAAGGCGGGAGGAAACGCCCGGGTGTCATCACTGCGTGGATCGCCCGGAGGACACGGTGGAGCATACGGTGGAGGTATGCCCGGCTTGGGCAGAGCACCGCCGTGTCCTCGTGGAGGCGATCGGTGGCGGGGATCTCTCGCGTCCGGCCCTGGTCCAGGCCATGGTACGGAGCGAGAGAGCATGGGAGGCCGTCACCTCCTTCTGCGAAGCAGTAATGCTCGCGAAGGAGGAGGCGGAGCGCGTGAGGGAGAGGCAAATTTCGCGCCCTCACGCCCCTAGCCGCCGCAGGAGGAGACGCCCTGGGCGTCGGGAATCAATTGCCGATTCCCGGCCACCGTAGGCGCGGGCTTGCGGACGGTGAGCAATGGGTAGCTCGCCGTCCGGTAAGGACCAGGCCCGGGTCGACGGCGCGTAGTGTTCCACGCGCGCCTCAAAGAGTGTCAGCGAGTGAAGGGGTCCAATGAGACCATTGCCTGCCGGGGTTGCGGGAAAATCCGAAAGGGATACCGTGGCCCCCTGGCATTGCACAGGCAAGAGAAGGAACACGGGTGGGTTTTAGTCAGTAAGAGTCTGACACGCCCTCCCGCTCCACCCAGAGCGGGAGACGTCATTTGATGATTTCCCACCCAAAAAAAAAAAAAAAAAAAAAGATGTGACTGGAAACGCCGGGAGGGAGGACGCCTTAAGAGGACATCTGACCTTATTGGCGATGTTCTTGAGGAAAGACAGGTGCGTAGTACTCGCAACCCGCGTGCGTGTATGACCAGATGAATGTATGAACGTAAACGAGGCAAAAGGAGTGTGTAAGGATCGTAGCAGGTGGCATTCTGTAGTTTCTGCCTACCCCCATGGGAAGAAGGCGTGAGTTTATGTATGTATGTGTGTATGTACCCGAAGAGTGCCAAACGGAACCTTATTACTAAGCCTCTGCTGTCTGTCCGTCCATCCGTCTGTCTGTCAGCGGGCTGTATCTTCTTTTAATAGTTACAGGTCGATACAGGTAAAATTTTCAAAGATTGTGTATTTCTGTTGCCGCTTTAACAACAAATAATAAACTAATAAATTAGTTAAAAATTTAAGTCATAAAAGAAACGTTTTTTTTAAACTAAAGTTTAAACGTAGTGTTCCCTAAAACTCATCGTGTGCGGGTCCGACCTGTTCATGGTCAATTTTGTTTTTAAATAAAACTACACCCCACATTACATGACACAGTTAAGGCCACATTATCTAGAAATATATTTCCCAATATCAATTTATTCTTCTACCTCAATATAAAAACCGAGCTAATTGGTACATGCATTAATTTCTTTCTCTCTCAGTTTTTCAAGGAGTATTTTCAGAACATTTACACACATTATTCAATTATTACCATATTGAACGCTAGGTTGTGATGTGCAAAAAGTAAGAACCCGAAGGATGCAAAAACACGAGAGAAAATGGCGTTACATAATAGATGCTTCAGTAAGTACGTTTTTATGCAAAAAAAAACCGGCTAAGCGCGTGTTGGACCACGCACAATGAAGGGTTCCATAGTTAGGATGGATTAGGATGGATTAATCCCAAGAACAAACTTAACATTGTAGTTGAAAACATGTTCTTCCATACATTCCAACTGCAAATGTAAGTTTGTATACACGATATTGGGAGATTTATTATGTTATTTTGAAAGAAAGATATAGGTTTATTTGTCACAGAAACACTTGCATAAAAAACAACAATATAAACATATAAACTCATGACTGTGACAAGAAGGCTTCCATTCAGCATAAACAATAAGACAATATGAACAAGACAATAAATAATAATAATAAGTAAGTAATTAGACAAAAATAAGGTAAGTAATAAGTAATTAAGACAATAGACTTCTTATAGGTTTTCCTGTAATTGTTATTGGGAGATTTATTATGTTATTTTAAGACAATAGTTTTATTGTAGGTAATCTATAAGAATAGAACTAAATTCTGTGTTACTTTCAAAATTTTAGGCTTAGTAGTTTCGGAGTTATGAGTATGGTAAATTTTCATGTATTTATTTTAACACTATATATAATATATTAGGTATACTTGAGACCCTCAACGTAAGCCCTTTTATTTGATATGTCACACGGAAAAGTGTTTTTAATTTTCTTATTTGTGTCATAAATGTGATACCTAATAGATTAAAAATTCATTTATTTACGTGAACCGTCCGTGTTTGGGTCTCAGAAGTTGATATGTGTAACAAACAACTTAATCGGTTCATTATATACGGAGCAAATTGACTGTAACAGACGGACAGACAGACACCAGTGATCATAATAAGGGTGCCGGTTTTTTTTATTCTGACATACAGAACCTTAACCCTAAAAATCTCCCGCGCTAAGTCATGTCAAATAAGAAAGAATTGAAAATAAATGTTAAGATTGTCAACAAAACTATTAAACTGACATATATTTCGTAAATGAAAAAAAGTGATGTCATTAAAACTCAATTTCAACGGAAATACTCGAAAATACTTGAAATTCAATTTACGCAAAACTGGCGTCTATCTGGCTGCAATCGCCAATGTGTAAAGATTCAATGTTACCTCGCAAAAAATAAAACGTTGAAAATATAACCTTCTTCGGCAGAGCTCACACTGACCCAACCGGCACCGACTGAACAAAATATTTCAACATAGATGTCTAGATAGTACAGGCAAACTATCTAAGACACAGAACCCTCGAATTCAAGATCATTATGTCAATCTCGAGATCGATAAGACGGCAAACTTATACGACCTTGATCGTCTCGCCCATAACGCGCAAACTCACCACGTTTTTATCTCCAAGTTATACTTTACTTCAAATTTCTAAGCACCGACGTTCTTAAAACACCTTAACCTCAAGAAAAAACGTGCGACCCCAATAATGATGTCAAAAAAGTTTCAGATACCCGAAGGCGAAACAAAATGTCGTTAGTAATGAGCGAACAAAAGCTTTATGTACGAAAAATGTGGACGAGGAGACGTTTCATTATGTTGAGAGGTACACAATACATTATTTGTTTGTAAAATAAAATGGTTGGAACCACATTTTATAAAATGTTATTATGAGACACAGATGTGCTGATTCTAATTTCAGGAATTCTTTTTAAAAAACCACGTGTCGACGACAATACGATAGTAAATGAAAACTCTGACAGTACTAATGTAGGTAGGATAGGATTATTTTGAAATGATCAAATAAATACCTACTAACATCGAAACTAAAAAACTGTTTTATTTTGTGACTTCAAAAACAGGAGCAGGTTCTCAGTTCGTCGGATTTTTGTTATTTTTCCCCGTTTCTCTAAAACGGCTGGACTGATATGGAAAATTATTTTTTCTTTGAAAGGGTAGTCCCATATAAATTGTGTTACCTTTCCTTAGTTTTTGAGTTAGCTTCAATAATACATATTTTTCCGACTTACTTTGTGTAGTAGCAGTAATTGATGATGTTATAACTTCCTGTGACTGTTATAACTATTATAGTGGTATACGAATTTGTGTAGAGTACCAAAACGTGTAGAGTAACTAAAACGTGAAAATAAAAACATTTTAACTAAAAAAAAAAGAGTAGAAACTGAAAAAACTTCGGAAATTAAAGTTATTTTTCACTTTGTAGTGTTTTTTTTGGAACTCGCAAACAAACTAAATAGAGGTTGATGGGCCATCAATGGGTTTTGCCTATCACCCGATTGGCTATAGTGATAAAAGTATTTGATTTAATTTTTGCATGCAGACTGAGAACGTCTTTAGATATACGCAGTTTCATCAATCGTCTCCACTTACTATTATTACATAAAATTGCATTTGACTAGTTTAGTATAATAGCAAGGATTCTTAGACCAAACCATTAGAAAAATGGCGCTACTGAATGACTGGGTACACTTACTTCATACATCAATAAATACAAAACAGTTTCACCTTTCCAAAAACCAAAACAAAAAAATCCATGAACTAGTCCAAATTATCATGAGTGCATAACCAACAACGAACGTAAATTCATGAAATGAGTAGTATAACTAAGCACTAAGAGGTAAATTAAAATGGAAGTTTGAATGGATGATGCATGACCATGCCAGATTGGAAATATGTCATCCGCCCTGCATTACGAATGATAAATGCAGTTCATTCAACCAACTGAATTTCATTCCCAACGAGACTACTACTAGTTTCAGCTTATTTCATGGCTTTGACGAGTTAATAGGAAACATGGATAGAGCATTTGCCTTGCTTGCGTGTATGGTTCAAATTGGTGAAGTATTTCTTTCTCATTTTGCAGTATCCGATATATCAGTTCGAGTAAGAGGTTATTAAATAAATTAAATAATAATTAAATAAAAACCTTTCACCCCCATAAGTTTACGTTTAGGATTGTGATGATATTTAGGTGTCCTAACGCGTTAACATACAAGAAAGTAATGCCGCATACGAGTATCCTACGCCTTACATGTCAATATAAACAGCTAGTGTAAGGAGTAAACTCTTTTACACTTCTTATAGACTCTGGTTATTGAAACCAAGGCTTATAATAGCGACTTCTGCTTTTATGTACCACTATTACTGATAGCACGGTCTGAAATTGTCATGAAATTATCTGCAATGCTAAGAATTATTTTTTATGCGTCTCTGCTGTTGTACCAATCGGCGCCGGGGCCTGCCACGTACTCGTACCAACGTTGTTTTTTGTTTTTCTCATTGAACGTCATAGCTTTTGACATACATGTCGTGCTCGGTTCAATTTGAATTAAAGTAGCACATTCACTATTAAATAATGAACAATTTTGACACAAAATCAATGCTGCGACGTCAAATTTAGAATACACTCACGGTTTTATTACAATAGCATTACTCAAAATTCATTGTATTTTATTATTTAAATAAAATACAATGAATAAATACACACATATAAACAGACAAGAAAAAAGGAACAGAAAAACACGTACAAAGGTGATACTTATTTCTAAAGAAATCTCTTCCAGCATGCCTGCGATAGGACAGAGAGTAAAAAAAGATGTAGACAACGTATGTAAAAGTAGAAGAGAAAATAAAATACTTAAAATAAAAACATTTAACTATTCACAAATTTAAAAATAAACACACATTATGAGAATATACTTACATACAACTTCTAAGATAAATATCACTGAAATATATAAATAGGTACTAATAATTATAATGTAGTGTAAAATATAATAATAAATACAAAATATGCAACATAGAAAGAGAAAAAGTATAAATTAGAAAGATTGCTGTGGTTTGTTTTACGTCTTAATTATTCATTCTGATCGTGAATATGCTACTTTAGGAGCCTTTTCCTTAAACTTTCTCTGTCTCGGTTTTTAACAAAGACAACTCTTAATTATTTTTGTTATAAGCAGCTCTAATCTCCACAATCTGACCAATAAAAGTTGTGAAAGGCAAACATTTTTACTGTGACGCTTTAATTTGCGCGTTAAAAAGGGTACCTACATTAAGGTATTGTAGATAAAACGGCTTTGAAGAATCTCTTCGCGCCTCCAAGTAACGATTGCAGTCCTATCTGCCAAACAAACTGTAATAACAAGCACACCTTAGCACGCCTGTGATAAATCCTTAGTGTATGGTGTAAGGAATAAGCTTTCTTGAAAGAAAAACGGTATTAAATGGATGAATGGATTTAGGTGTAAAATAAAGAAAAACACAATTTTCTTGCTAACACTTTTATTCCGCGCAACTGTACTATCTCACAATCAAACGACGACTGGCTCTGCATTTTACATTTTACTATTTAAAATACATATTTGATTTTTGCCCCACCCAGAAATAACGATAATATCATAACCGTCATTTCTAAGTTTTGACAAAGTTAATTAATAGATTCAGTTGCCATAATGAAAATACATTTAAAAGTTTGTTACAATATGAATAATTTGTACTTCGAAAGTGTTGATACAGTGGATATTATAATTCGATATTAAAATAATACGTTTCTACAATTAAATCAAAGAAATCACGACATCATTTAATAAGAAGAAATTTCTCAGTTCCGGAGTCTGGATATTTATGTCCAGTTGATAGCAATGGATTCTCCCCTATTACATAGAACTGAACTGATACATAACTGGCGAAATGTGGGTGTAATAAAGGCACTCCTCTGCTAAACCCTTCGGGTAAAACAGGCGTGATGTTATATTCATGAGGAATATAGCAGGCACAGACTTGTTGCAGCGTAACGTTATTCAAAGAGACTGAGTGCAAGGTATTGGTGGAACAATCAATTCTGACCAATAAACGCGCCAATGCACAACGGCCGCGCGGCTCCGCGAGGCCAAACCACGTGACCAGTGCCATACTTAGTAAGTAAAATTGTTTATAAACGTGATTTACTTTCTCTATGAAAGATTCCACGTTTTTTTCTGTTAACTTGGCAAATTATTTCAACGGAATCATAGATGGGGAATCAGTTTCAAGAAGTCCCTTTTATTTAGCCGTCGAGTTGGCTACTTTTGAGTGTCATACAATCAAGTATATTGTAAGAATGGTTATCTGCATTTATTTGTGAACAAAAATACATCTTGGTCTCAAAAACAACATGTCTGCCAAGCGTGACATTTACTTACACACTACATTCATTCCAAATACCATTTTACGTAGCCAAAAACAAGATCTCCAATTTAGTTTAAACCGACATTAAAACTAAACAATAGATAATTCAAACGGTAAATAGTGAAAGATCCTAAACCAACACAACTATCCAGGACTATCTACAAAATTCAGGTAACCTTATCTAATCAGATCGTTGATGAGACTAACAACTGTTAACTTATATTTAAATTCCTTCGAATCATCCTAAATAAACTTGATAAATAATTACTCTATTATTGTAAGTTGGTTTAGAGAACCAACATTTAAATTTTGTTAACATCTTTTGTTCTTCTAATGAGTTAATCAATCCGCGGAGCCTTTTCACAACTTCATTAGTTTAAGTTTCGAGTCGAACCGGATTCTGAATATGTAACATATTTTACATGGAACGACTGCCTATCTGACCTGCACAACCCATGTTACTGGGTAACACGATATCCCTTGGTAAGACTGGTTGTCAGACTTTTGGACTTCTGACTACCCGTAACGACTGTCAAAGTTCATAGAATGACAGCCAGGACCAACGTGGCTTAACGTGCTTTCCGATACACGGAGGGGTCTTGATAATTATGTAATGTATGGTCATCTTCGATCGATCCGTGCGGCTGTTATTATTTACCTCTTTTGTTTTTCCAATCAGTATGAAAATATAATCACATCTGCGTATAGTTAGAGGTCACACATGACTTTATCTCCACAAAAATGGCGTCGACAATGAAGGGTCGATTATTTCAATCCATTGTGTTAATCCAAACAGACGAAATGTATTATAAAGAAATGATATAAGAACACTCAGAGTTTTAATCTCTGTTAAAATTTAGCCTGAATAGCCATAAAGAAATGTCGCCATCTATGAACATCTGTACTTCTTTCTTTTAGTGTGTCTTTTAGTGTTCTAAACTGCAACGGATTTTGATGCAGTTTTCACGATAATTTAGAACATTTATTCCGAAAGGTTTCACATAATGAAATCTCTGTTTAAAAATGTGTCTTTGTAAAAACTGTGCGAAACAATTACAGGATCACCCAATACTATAAATGCGCCTATCCTAACTTAATCGATACTAGTACATCTATAACTAATTATAAAATAATGTAAGAAAAGTTAAAACAATCAAGAGGTGTGTATGCGAAATCATGAAAGCAACCTCGTTCTAAATGTTCCCATCACTTACGCCCTCTGATCTTCAGGTTAGACGACAATTGCAATCTTATACAAAGTATACGGAGTTCGTCGCAATAAGAAGCATTGAGTGAAAGGGTGGGTACACGATAAGATTTTGTTCTGCCGCGACGACTGTTTTAGGACCACCGATTTCAGCCCGCAACAATATTGTCTGAACGAACCACGTCATCAAATTGCTCGAGATAATACGCTTTGAATAAAAAAAGACAATAGGTATATTATCTTGAAAGAGGTCTAAGGAACTTTCATGGTTTCAGAGTTGTTCGAAAATCCGTTATTTATACTTGATACTATTTTGCAGTTTTTGCTTTCTTTTGTTAGCTACGGTCTCAATAGGGTATTACACCTATTTTTGAAAAGCGTCTCAATTAGATTCTATAGTGCTAATGAACCACTAAAAAATTCACAAAAATTTTATTCAATCGATATGTACCTTAAAAATGCATTTAAATTTTGCATTTTCAAATTTCGCGCGTAATTTGACGAAAACGCTGAGCGCAGTAGACGCCATATTGCTCTGTGGTCATGACGTCAGTTGGCTGTGTAAACAAATTTATAGATTAAAGGTACGCTGATAGTTGACAGTTAACACTTTCTAAGTTTACATAGCCGTATGACGTAATAACATGGCGACTACTATCTAATGGTGTTATGAAACAGATTAAATAAACAAGCTGAAACCTTTAATTGAATTTTAAAATGTAGTTTGCTATTTTATGAACTAAAACTAACGTTTTCCGACTGCTTTTTGCCTAAGCTATCTCAATAATATATTTTTAGATTTTTTCTCATATATAGTAAAACACCCTATTGCCGCTTAGGGTAGTGTTGGTAACTCAAATTATGTACATGAGCACTGAGTGTCTAAAGGAGATGTTTCAAATGTATGGAGCCCCGGCCACGTCTTTGTACACCATACAAAAAATGGGGATACACAATTAAAACAGTTTTCAATCATCCAATTACTTTAAGTTGGCTTTGTTTGGTAGTAAAACACAAGAATGTACACTTTAAATTGCAACACACAACAAAAACCCGTCATGGCGGTAAGCTGTCATGTTGTTTGATTAATGACGTTTGACATGTTTATTTGTCTTAATTGTCAAATCACTGCGTTTCGTTCAGTCTTTTGTAGACTCGAGAAATTAAAACAAAATGAACATCAAACCGCGAACGACAACGAAAGCGAGTGAAGTGACAGTAGACAGTTCATGATCTATGATCAATGGCCGATCTATGGTTTACTGTCTTTATTTTTAACCACAGAGTACCTAAATTGGCGAGACGCCATGTTGAAACTCGATAAAAATATTTGATAAATATCAAATTATTACAAGAAAAGTATGCATTTAGGCAATTTATCTGTAATTTTCCCGAATTCCATAGATTTTTCTCAATTTTTCGAGGTACTATACACATTCTGGGCCGGATTTGGAACATCTCCTTTCTCTAACATGATATCGAGCAATAAGTTACAATGGTATAAGGAAACAACAAAAAACAAAACAAATGGACACACTTTCCTTTAAGAAATGATTTCTATCAGAATAAACAAAATCCTAAAATCAAATTCCAAAAATAAAATAAAAAACCAAATTCCAAATACAATTTTTTTCCAATTTTTTTCCTAAATTTAATTGTAAATCCTTAATTACAGGCTAAGCAAAATCTTAGAACAAATCGAGAAAGATAGGTCAAAAAGTCAACTATCCACTTACCAAGAAAAGTAAAACCCCGCCAAGTCAGATTGGCATCGTTTAAAAATAGCCTCTGTTAGTGAACCCGCAGTATATCATACGTGAAGTTTTAGCTCAGTATGCATGGGCCATATCTCAGTGTCTGCGTAAGTAAGGGATGCAGGAAAACAACGGCTATATAGAATATAATAATGTAAGTTGGCAAGGCAGAGAATTTTGCTTCTCTAGCCAAAGCTTATATAGGAGCGCCGTATATTATTGTGGCTTGTTGTTTCATAGTTTACTAGACTTGGGTTAAAAATAAGCTAGCAGTAACCTTCGTGGGTTTCATATAAAGATGTGAACATTTTCATAGAATGGTTTTCAGAAAATTAATGCTTTTAAACTGTGCGTTACAGAGTTGCCTCCATGAATAGCGATACTTTCGTCTGCGTTCAGAAAGATAGATACATAGAGAGAATACTCTTACTTATTTGGCCACACTACCTCCTTGATGACAGCACTAATGAGATTAGAAGATATTTCAAACTGGACTAAATGACGACAAACAAAATAGCCATCCTCTTGCATGCTGCAACCTCTAAACCGTTTGCTGAGAAGAATAATTACACAATGGCAATACCCATATTTCCTCCCATTTCTATCTCCATGTAAAGCAATGGAAGTTTACGAGCTGATAACTATGATATACGATCAATTCCAGTTTGATTTCACATACCGGAACGATGTTTCGCATATAGATTTGAATTGGTTTGTGTAAGCAATCGCTAATGCTCTTGGCATTCGCAATTGCCAAATGTAGTGTTAGTGCGTTGTGTTGTGGAATATCGCTTAGGAATAGTATACAAATAGATTTTATTTGAATTAAACTCACGTAGGTATTATTATCGTATAGATACGCTAAACGGACATTCAGTTTTTTTTTTTTTAATACAGCGGCCATGTTCTTTTTTTTCTAGAAAAATAATCGGCCAAGTGCGTGTCGGACCACGCACAATAAAGAATTCCCTATTCGGGATGAATTTATCCCAAAAACAAATTTAAATTTGTAGTTGAGAACCTGTTCTCCCATACATCGATATATGCCACGGTCAATTCTCCAACTGAAAAAATGTAAGTTTGTAATCGCAATTAAAATATTTTATTACGTGATAAAATTAAAAATTTACAATTTTCGAACTTATTCTTTACTTGTGTTGTGAGACTTTGCTTCGTGCCAAATTTCATTATTCTAGGTCAACGGGAAGTACGGTTTTGATTTATTTGCGAGTATCAAAATATGTCGCTTAAATAGCCATATTTTTTTATTGCGTTGACTTAGAAGCTTGATTTTTTAAAAGCTCTAAGGGACCACAGACTTACGTATTTGATATTAATTTCAACTTGATACCTCTACACGTTCCTGAAAAAAAAGGGTCTTGACAGACTGACGGACGGACAACGAAGGGTTCCGTTTTTACCTTTTGAGGTAGGTACGGAACCCTAAAAACTTAACACACTGGCCGAAATTGTGACTAAATTTAATGTAGAGCTTGGTTACTTAGGGCATAATATCTGAATTAGTGACTATATACCTTTTAGCTGCAGGTTTATTTTATTATTATTATTATTTATTTACTTCATTTTCGATGATCAAAATATCTCAAGAGTTAGGGACAGTCTCATAAAATCGTCGTCCTGTAGCTACAACGGTAAAGGTACCTGCCCTTACTGCCCTATCGCAAAAATCCACCCTGTATATGTCATGAGTGACTAATTAGATAAGATAAGATAAGATAATATTTATTTTGTAAAACATGAGTACAGTATGAAGGTCTTATAATTAATATGTGGTTGTGTGGTGTGGTATATGGTAGCTCCATAAAGGTAAACGTGCATAGCGTGACGATAATCATTTAAGGCGCAGATATATGCCAGTGACCTTGAGTGGTTAGCTTGCATGTTCTGTACTGAGTTCACGCAACGCGTCCTACGTCAAGCCAGTAATAGGACTCGCCCATCAAGGAGTGCTGTCTCAAATTAGACGCATTATTAATTTATTATACATAAAACCAAAGGTATTTTAATAAAAACACGTATACTAAGCAAGCCCGCACCGACGGCTTCTATGCTATTGTACGCAAAAAAACAGCGTCGCTTCTGAGGAGAGTGAGAGGCAGTCAAAACAGCATCCTGAAAACTGTAGCCGAGAGCTTCGGCTCTCCGATTGTACAGCAGTTTGTGCGGAGGTTGATTGTTACTAACACTAGGCAATAAGTTATTTTTTGTATGTTACTAACACCATATGGATAATTGTGTCCGAAATAAAGCAATTCTATTCTATTCTATTCTAAAAGATCAATAGTTAAATTATATTTGAAATGGTAAAGGTATTCGAAAAATACGCTTGATAGTTTTTGCGTGATTCTCAGTTTTTTATCCGCGTTAGACATAACTTTACAAATTAATTTCACTATGTATTATAAGCATAATCTAAAATATTCATATATTAAGTTATTACGAAAATGCTCTAATTTAACATATATATTTTTCCAAATCATTAACACTACTCGTGTAGACGTGATCTTCAGTATAAAATCATTAAAAGTTGGTTATCGTCGGTAAGGTTAAATCTGTAACTATCTGCAATCTTTTAACTTTTTGACTCGTCTTTTTACAATTTGTGGCAAACTATAGAAGAATACGAACATAATTTAATATTGCTCATCCCCCATAGCAAATAGCGTGATAATTTATAGCATGCAGACTGACCAAACTTATAGGAAATATCTATGCAATATTTGAACAAAATCTATCTGGTACTATTTGCGTTATGCTGAAACATACATTCAGACTAACTGATAAAAAATCTAAAAACTATATTTTTGGCATATGAATCATTCCCAGACCTCGTAGCAATTACTTTTATCAAAAATATTAACTTTTATTATTAGTTTTGACTCCGCTACGATTTAATTGTATGTATAAATAGTTTTTTTAACCACATCTTTACAGGCCTTATTTTCAGGAAGAGTATCCGCCAGTATTGACATTCTCAAAATGGTGTACTTCACACTATGCCAATTGACCATTGGATACTGTATAACTGTGTGGGGTGGAGCAGTGAAGACTTTTCTTCTGAGAGCAGAAAGGTCTCAAAGGGCTGTTTTTAAAGTTATGTTAAAGAAACCCTACAGATACCCCACAAAACCACTTTACGATGATTGCAAGGTACTGACGGTTCGGCAGCTCTTTATTCTTCAAGCTGTCCTGAGGATTCATGCCCCCTTACCTCCATCTGATCCAAAGAAGCGTACATATATTCCCCCAGGTGTACAGTACAAAACCGCATTTGCAAGGCGGCAATACTATGACCTAAGGCATCAAGTTTTCAAGAAAGTTCAGAAAGCACTAGACATAATTGACTTAAATAAATTTAATATCAAATCAAAAACTTCAGACTGGCTCATACAGCAGGACTATTTCAAAACAGAGTCTTTACTATCAATCATCGCTTGACATAATACCTACCTCTTCAAAAACAAACACACTGTGGCTTTGTTAACCTAAAAATATGCGGAAATATAGGTACAGTGAGTTTTTGTGTTAATTTAAAACTTTGTTAAGCACATTCAAGTGGGGTTCGAACAGCACCGAATAATCCTCATCAGAATAAATATTTCAGTAACCTTTCATGTACGCAGAGTGAATCAATATTGTTTCATCGTATTTTTGGATGAGCAGCGTGCCTACAAGTTGTGAGTGTTTTTGATTACGCTCAGCGCCGTCGGAGCCGGATTAAGCGTCGATTTTTACGCAAAAATTTCTGTTGGCAGCTGTTAAAAATATAGCTGTTCAAACTATATATTCTGTATTTTTTTCTTCGGTCGCTTTGTTGATAAATATTATAGGAAATCTAAAAGATTTCATAGGCTGGTATCACATTCAAAATAATACATAAACAAAGTCATAAATTCATCATCATATTAGCTTTGTATAAAAACGTTTCGATTACGAATGTTTTTGACACACATGCAAAACTCTTTAATGCTTTTCACGTCCTTTTACAGAAATAGCTACAACACACTTCGTTAAAGGCTTTTTTCGTGTTTTATTTTATTCACTTACCTATTGTTGCCGCCTGAATATTTCAAACGTACCTAAGTACTCCTTACAAACATACATTGGGATCCAAAGCCAACTTGATTCGACAAATGGGATGTCTACCCGTTCCGCGCAAGTACCCGTCCCAATCTACGGGTAAACTCGGTCTTGCTGTCATGTCACTCGGCCGAGAACTCAAGTTTTTTAACCGGTCTATCCGTTTAGCCAACGAGAATTACGTATCCGAAAAGTTTCAGGCCGTTCCGGGCCTATGCATCCGCACATCAAAGAGGTATCTCTTAAGTATTAAATGTACTTAATAATTCGGGCCCGACCGAGATTTATACGGGACCCAAACAACGTTATGAATATTTTGTAATTGAACACGTCTCGAAAAATAGTATTCAATAAACTTTGCAGTAGTGGGGAAGTTCTGTGAGGAATTTCAATAAGGTCGCGTTAACTGATAGTTCGGATATTCGATTCGAAATAAGATCTATGTGAGCTTGGCAAGTCAGATTAGAATGGTGGATGTCCCGCTTTTATGTAGGTAAATGTACCACGAGATATTCGTGCTTGTTAGTTTTAGGGTTATGTTACACACTATTTAGAACAATAACGTTCTGTTCAAAAAATTCAAATTCAAATCAATTTATTTGTAAAACATAGGTATTAACATTTTAGATGGATCTTAAGAACTAGATAGCGCGCTATGTTTTGTAAATTTTGACATACAAATATTTATAGAAAAACATGCATGCATGCGTAGTTATGAGCATGTTATGTGTTGCAGTATTTTGTACATTTCTTAAGTAGGTACAATATTATTATATTATTACGTACGCATAATTATGTTTTTAAATAAAAACAAAGTATATCAAACATCGTGAGGAAACCGGCATGTCCTAGAACCAAAAATTCGAAGACATGTGACATCTACCAATCCGCACTGGGCACGCGTGGTGGATTATAGCCCACTCCCTCTCATTGAGAGGAGGCCGTGTCCCTGCAGTGGGAACGTTATAGGCTGATGATGATGATGATGATGATATCAAACATTGCTCATAAATATATTTTTATTGCATCTATTAACAATAGCTTTTCATTTATCACGAATTGTATTGAAACAACCATTACCCAACCTATCGCAGGCAGCTTACAATAATCATAAGTGTTAAATTAATAAACTTTGATTTAATTTAGTGTTTAAATCCGAGTGCATGGAACGGAATGGAAGCGAGTTAGTAAACGTTGGGGGAAATTCCCCGCCACCTTAAGACCTTACCAGTAGCAACTTCCGGCTAAAGAAAAGTGTATTAATAAGACAAGCCTCTGAGAAGTTTCTGGAATTATTTATAAATTTAATATATATTATATCGATAAACTTGAAATCGACACTGTTTTTTTTTCATGTTTTAATTAGGCATAAAGCATTTTTTTTTTTTTTTATAAAATGTTGCCCCACACTAGGAATTTTTCCTGTATCGTGGGTGCGTTTAAAAACATTCAAACTCACATACACAAACAGCCAGACCCGGAACAACTACTTGTAGGTCATACAAATATTTTTTCCGTGCGGAAATTAAACCCGCAACACGCAGTACAGCAGTCAATTGCATTAACCACTGCGCCAACCCTCTTTTTAAAATGACGGCACGGACGGCACGTCCGTGCCGTCATTTTAAAAAGAGAACACTGTTATATATATTTTATTATTTCACTTTATAAATCTCAAATTAACATTAAGGCAGTGTTTTTTTTATTTTGATTGGAAAAACATCATAAATAATAAAAATAAACAAAATAATTTTTCGTTATTTAATACGTACCGTTTCAGCTGTTCAAACGTTTGCATGAACTGCAATATTCCTAAGGCGCTCTATAAATATATCTTCAATACTCTAAGACGCGAGGACTTAGTTAATTTTATGCTGTTCACGGCTACTTTAATTTCTCGCTTCGCTGATAATTCTGGCGTCGGCAACCATGAAGAAAATCTGGGCAAAAGTTCAGTCCACGATATTATTTAAATGCAGACGATGTACACTGTGCGCTTTCATATTTTATTGCGTCTGCTTTTCTGGAGAACTACACGGCTACTCGAATGAACAACAAATACTTCAGAGTTTGTGTTCATTCATTTTAAACGTTTAATTTTATATTTCGTCTTGTTTGTTACTTTTAATTTTATTGGGCCATTTTTTGCTTACTTTTTATTGTTTCAGGCACAGTTTGCGATTAAAAGCTTCTCATGACAGGTCAATAAAGCTCGTTCACTACGAAATAAATGTCATATCACAAAATATTATTTATATGCATCATGAAATTTGGAGACGACAATAATCGACAGTTAATTTAACTGCGTACAGTATATATACGTATAAATAATGGCGTACCCAGCCAGCATGCGAAAAATAGTTAAACTGCGTACCTATATATAATGACGTAACTAGCCAGCATGCGAAAATTAATTAAACTGCGTGCCTATATATAATGACGTAACCAGCCAGCATGCGAAAATTAATTGAACTGCATACCTTTATAATGACGTAACTAGCCAGCATGCGAAAATTAATTAAACTGCGTACCTGTATATAATGATGTAACCAGCCAGCATGCGAAACTTCAATCAAATATATCCAATAAGTAGTTTACTGACTATAGCTAGTCGGCTGATCGGAAAAACCCTTAGTCAGTTACTACTACTTACTTTATTTGTCAAATTCTGTTATTAATTTTGTTGTTGGGATTTAATTGATAGTTTCATAATAATTCTATGCACTAGTATCGTCAGTGTTTTCATTGATTGGATAAAAGTCGTTTCCGCATTGTATAGCATTTATAGTTTTAGCAGTCACAGTTAAATTGTAGATATCGCCCCAAATTATTAACGACATGACAGAATTTAAGTAATCCAATTCTGGGTTAACTTTGACATTGAAAAGTGGGGAAAGGTCCAGAAAAAACAGTGGAAAGGAAAATGTGGAAGCCATTTCTGAGATTTTACTCGCACCCTTCTTCCACATGATTTAACTTCATTAAATATGCCTGCTTATAAAAGGTCAGTCGTCTTTTGTTCCTTATATATACCTAAGCGGGAATATTTGTTAGGACTTTTAAAAAGCCTTTAATTTTTACCAATTTTGCTCGGCTCTTCGGCATCCTAAATCTTCTTTCGGAATATTTTGTGTGTTTTTTGAACAGTTTGGGAAGTCGGTGGCAAATTCTTTTTTTATTAATCAAACCAAATCAAAGGCAAGAATCAACTACAGAAGTTAAGATTTTTTTAAAGTCGTATTTTATAATATTGACAGCCCAGCTCTCAACGGTATCACAGAACTTCATCATTACATAAATCGCCCGGAGGACACAGTGGAGGTCTGCCCGGCGTGGGTGGAGCATTGCCGTGTCCTTTTGGAGGCGATCGGTGGCGGTGATCTCTCGCGTCCGGCCCTGGTCCAGGCCATGGTATGGAGCGGGAGGGCATGGGAGCCCGTCACCTCCTTCTGCGAAGTAGTAATGCTCGCGAAGGAGGAGGCGTAAATTTCGCGCCCTCATTCCCCTAGCCGCCGCAGGAGACGCTCTGGGCGTCGGGAATCGCAGGCCGATTTCTGGCCACCGTAAGCGCGGGCTTGCGGACGGTGAGCAATGGGTAGCTCGCCGTCCGATAAGGACCAGACCCGGGTCGACGGGGCGTTGTGTTCCAGGCGCGCCTCAAAGAGATGTCAGCAGATCTATCGGGGTATGCTGGGACCGATGCCTTCTGGGGTCGCGGGAAAGTCCGAAAGGGATACCATGGTCCCGGGCAACGTAAAAGCAACTGAAGGAACACGGGTCAGTAAGAGTCTGACAGTAAGAGTAAGTTAGTCGGTAAGAGTCTGACACGCCCTCGCAGTTATTTGATAATTTCCGATACAAAAAAAAATAAAAAATTATATCACAGAACTCACTTTTAGTCAGTAAGAGTCTGACACGTCCATTCGAGAAGTTCCATATTTGATAATTTCCCAGCCAAAACAAAAAAAAGGATATCATAGAAATGAAAGTAAAGTCATCGCTTAAATAAACCTTGACCACAAAATACGTAGGTATAATTACATAAGTATAAATATAACATGTACATGAAAAACAACACGGCATAAGATTCCATAAGATTTATTAAACTGACAAAGCACATACCTACCTACTTTAAACAAGTAGGTACACGAGAGCACAAACCAATAACGAATCAATCTGCCTAGCCTTTTCCCAACTATATTGGGGTCGGCTTCCAGTCTAACCGGATGCAGCTGAATACCAGTATTTTACATGGAGCGACTGCCTATCTGACCTCCACAACCCAGTAATTGGGTAATACGATACCCCTTGGTAAGACTGGTTGTCAGACTTTCGGGCTTCTGACGACCCGTAAGGACTGTCAAAGATCCACGAATGACAACCGGGACCAACGGCTTAACGTGCTTTCCGAGGCACGGAGGAGTCTCGGTATGTAAAGATGGTCACCCATCCACAGACCAACCCCGGCAAGCGTAGCTTAACCTGACGGATCGACCAGTGCGGCAGTTACTACTTAGCCACGAGCTCCTCTCAACCAATAACGAATAAAAATTCCAAAAGAATTTAGTAAAGCAAGACATCATCACCCCTTATCATCACCATGTAGTGTTGTGTCAGCAACAATAGCCACAGTAACAGCACCTCACAGCAACGCACAGCAACTAGTTCTGAGGCATACCCTATTGCAAAATATGCTGTGACGTCACAAGCATGTCTTACAAAAAGATGCAAGTTGAACATGCGAGTATGAACATACATTATCATGTCCATAAAATAAACCTAACCGAAAGGTCCATTCACACCGGCGGACTTTACTTTGAAGTATTTTAAGACTGCCAAAAAATCCGACGAGCACGTTATGTAGAAGTGTACGCACACCATTAATCTCCTTCAAAATAAAACGTCCGCTTTGATGTTCCAGCTGAATAGATACATTATCCTATAATTGGCATGATTATCCTTATGTACCTACAGCTAACAGATGTATTTTTTCATTATTTTTTAGCGAAATTTGTTTCGCTTCAAAGAATTATGAGTACCTAAGTAGGTTTAAAAAAATGATATTATAACGTTGTATTGTACCTACTGTTATAATGCAGCAGCTACAGTTCTGTATTAATTGAGCTGGTCTAGCGTAGTACGAAGTTTCAATGAAATAAAGGGCAATCTTAAATACTGGTTTTGATAGCACTGACGTGAGCCCTACTCTATGTATCTCTATATATCTACCTGAAAAAAATTGTAAAAAACCATTGCTATAAATCGACTTTTATTTTTGGTATGAAAAATCGCTGTTTAAGTAAACCAGTACTGCTAGTGCTCAATGTACGCAAATATTATGCTTTGTGTGTATGGAACTGAAAAGAAGACTGGGGGTTTTTAAATTAAAGTTATTATATTTTTTTTTTTCGAAAACAACATTTGATTATCGCCGAAACCAATTTGAATGTATTAACAAGTTTTAAAATGTATTGAAATTAAATGAAATGAAATTTATTTGCAAGAATTGTAGTAACATCTTTGACCTTCAATATATTAATAACAAGACAATTCCCAGGTGTGGTCTAATTCACGAAAAAATCGCAATGACAGGAAGAATAAATTACTTTCAATATGTACCTACTTACTTGCTACCAGCCACATACTTAAGTAATGATTAGCGACTGACCGTCACTTAACTGACTGAATGACGTTTGAACGTCACTTTAAGCAACGTTTATAAATAAAGCCCTTAAAGCTAGTCACAGTAAAAACACTTTCAGATGTCATAGTCCAATTCAATATTGATTGACATTAACACTGTTATTGATTGACGTCATCCCGATACATAAATCTCACTATGACGCTTTTATTTTATGATGCCATAAAACTTTTTTAATCTAACACCTTAAACATCCTACCAAACATTAAGGTTTATTTAAATATACCTCAAAATAAACCCACACATCCCACCTAACGGCTGAACCCAATATTCTATCTAGTTTTGGCATACTGGAGAACCAGTATAAAACTGGTGATACTACTGGTGGTTTTTCTATCTAGAAAAACCTATCTATCTAAGGTTTTAACGTCCCAATAATCTGTCAGAGACTAAGAAATCTTACGGAACTGTGGGACGACATTCAATGACAGATGGAATTGTACTGTCTACCATTTATTTTTATTTTTTTTGGGTGGGAAATAATCAAATGACTTCTCCTGCTGTGGGTGGAGCGGGAGGGTGAATCAGACTCTTACTGACTAAAACCCACTCGTGATCCTTCTGTTGCCCGTGCAATGCCAGGGGCCATCAATAGCGATCTGTCTTTTACTGAAGATAGGTTATTGGGCTTAGACGTTCTTACGTCTAAACCTAAATATATCGAGTCTTTGGATATATTTACCTTCATAATCTGGCTAGCCTTTTCCCAACTATTTTGGGGTCGGCTTTCAATCCAACCGGATGCAGCTGAATACCAGTATTTCAAAAGGAGTGACTAACTATCTGACCTCCACAAGCCAGTTACTGGGTAGGTAACACGTTACCCCGTGGTTGTCAGACTTTAGGGCTTCTGAGTACCCGTAACGACTGTCAAAGATCCACGAATGACAGCCGGGACCACAACGGTAAAACGTGTTTTCCGAGACACAGAAGGGTCTTGGTATGTAAAAATGGTCACCAATCCACAGACTAACCGTGGCAAGCGTAGCCAAGCCCCACGAACCAAGACTCAACACAACCATTTCAACGTCAAATAAAAAAACTGGGAGTTCCGTAAAATATACTAAATCAGAGTGGCTCAGTTGTTATGAAGATGGGATCGGTGTAATAACAGTAAAAGACGGGTAAACGCAAAGTTAATGCGCGCCCATATACGAAACAGTGTTTTAACGGCATCATTCGTTTGTGGTCGAACCCTAAATATTGGCCGTACTTAGTAAGCGGGATTCGGAAATTCCTATTTCGCTGATATCGTTATGATAGTTATGGTTTGCGCGCCATGATTCGAGCCTTCTTCTTGTTATTTTTGTGTCAATGGTACTTATTTTTGAGTCTATGTAAAAGTTTCCTTGGGGTAACTTCGTCTACGCACGTATTCTGATACTGGACTGATTTCAATAACGCAGATTTTGCTTCTTCACGTGAATCTGTTTTGTTATTTTTTGTTTCCATGATCACATACATCTACATAGGTAACATGCCTGTTACTGGCATACGAATCTTAGTTAAAATATCTTCTTTATTGAATACTAGCTTTTGCTCGCGACTTAGTTTGCGTGAAAATCGATAAAATACAACCCATGTTACTCGCTGATAATGTAGCTTTCTATAGGTGTTTTTTTTTTTTAAATCGGTTAAGTATTTTTTTGGGTTTACATTACAAACAAACTTACAAAAATGTAATATTAGTTTTGATCATACGCAGAACTGTCCTTGACAAATCAAAACAAATATACCTAAGTAACACACACAAAAACCCTGTGCCTACTGCCATATCCCTCTTCCTTAAAATTTCCTCACGAAACATTTATTTCATCCCTATTTCTGAATGACAACGACCTGTTAATACGTATCTATGCATATAACTAGCAAACATTGAAACAATTTGCTGCATTGTTTAAACCTCTCATTGAGACCTTTTGTCGAGCTCCGCTTCGAAGCCTTCGATATCTCGCACAGCGAAGTGAGGGTATTTAGAACAAAAGTTGGAATCGGTGCGTTCTAGAAAATTCCGTTCACAAAAAACAAAATGAGGCGTTTGAAAAAAGAATACATTTTACAGAATTGACGTCAAAATAACAGCTTTTTACTAAATGCATATGAAAGTATAGCTTTTTCCCGCGGCTTCGCTCGCGTGGAAGTCGGAAATCATCCCATGGAAATGTATTGTTGGAGTTGCTGAAGATTGCAAAAAATATCTTTGAATTATATAACTTCAATCTCTTAATATTGTATAATTGCATAGCATATGTGTGAGCACTGTGACCATGTACCTTCTATAAAGCTACCATTTACTGGGTACGTCTTTCATTGACTTGATGTGCCCTGGTGGCTGAGAGTATGTCATGCTCACTCAAATGTCTCGCTGGTGGTGGTGTGTGTTGGATCGTTAAGTTCCCTTCAAAATGGTTGAGCTAAACGGTGCTGATCCATGCGTCATGTTCGTGAACGGGCGCCATCAGTAGGGACTGGTCATCTCTTATCTGCCAAGGCTTATTTGAATTTTTGAATTGTTTTATCTATTTATTATGGACGCTTTTTACGTGCACGTCTTTCTACATTGTTCTCACATGTATAATTTCAACATGAATATTTTGTAATAATATTATGAGTTAAAAGAGTGTCCGTGGAGCTTCTTGCCCGTTCTTCTCCATAGGAACCTACGCTTTGGAATGGGCAACTAGCTTCATATTTCTGACTGACTGATTCAAAAGTGTCTGTAAATGGTTTAATTGAAATAAATGCTTTGAGTTTGAGTTGAGTTTGACTACCGGGATAAAAGTATCCTATGCGTTAACATCCAGGTTATAAACTATCTGTCTGCCTCATCCAAATCCTAAGTGATTGAATACTATCGTGAATTCATGCAAGCCTAGTACTTTATGTTAGGTTACTGCTCAGAAATTGTGCACAACGTCTAATAATTGAAATACTATCTTGAATTCATGTCAGCGTAGTGTTTTTTGTACCAAGTTTCAAGTTTTCAAGGGGGATTTTTCGTACAAATAAAATCCCCCTTTTTGCAAAACCCTTTCTTATTGCTACCCTACATTCTAAGAGGAAGCTGTGTGCAAAATTTCACGTTCCTAGTCCCATTAGTTTCGGCTCTGCGTTGATGTCAGTCAGACGGTACTTATAACAAAAAACTATTTTTTTAATTTTTGTCTTTCGGTCTGTCTGTTTGTTCCGGCTGATCTCCAAAATATCTGGACCGATTTTAACGCGACGGGTCGGGATATTCACTGGCAGATAGCTGATGTCATAAGGAGTAACTTAGGCTACTTTTATTTTAGCAGCAGCAGCTATGGAAACAAATCTAACTTATAGAGATGTATTAATGATTCTAAAGATTATAATTCTGAAAATGTTTGAATTGCGCGACCTATAACTGCGGAATAAAATGTAAATATAGATGTATGTGTAAGTTATAAGTAGATGAAGGAACCAATTCTGTGAATAAGGGTCTAATTCTGATTAAAATTAATATTAATTAAATGTTATAAACAATATCAGCGCTAGGCTAGGGAGGGGGGCGTCAGGAAGTTTGGTCGACAAGTAGCAACCCTCATTAGGGAATGCCTATCTGACGTTTGAAATCGTCTTGCGCCAAATATAATTGTCAGTGAAGCCAAATTACTAATCCGGATTTAATTAAACGCGCATAGTTCCGCGTCCTCCGTTGGAAATGATCAGACAAATTAGATGTTTAATGTTAAGGGCTATCTCCTAAAAGATATAAAACAGTTCGAACTCTTCTTGTTTTTGTTGAAGTTTTAATCATCGCTATTCATTATTGGAGTCCTCCAAATATAGATTTGTTTTGAATGCTGCCAAAACAAACAAAACTTTCTATTATTTTCGGGCAATTACGAGTGTTCTTGTTCATTTTATTTGCGAAGAGAGAAATATGAGTTTCGGTGCTCAACATTTTCTCAAGTTCTGAGATTCAAATAAAGGAAATTAGGTACTACAGTACCCCTAGACGATTGACTATGAATTTAAAGTAGGTTCTTAGGCATCATAATATAGGTAGGTATATTATTTTCAAGTCTATGCCTTGATTTTGAGAATCTAAAGGTTTTGTTTCAAAATAATATTTGTAGTCTAACATTGGAGTACTTAAGTAGATACTACATTGTCTACATTATATTTGTTCTACATTACCTACCAAAATTTTTCCTGCGTAGTCATATCTATGGTCTCCCTTTTAACTTTATTTTAATCAATACTCCGTAAATTATTTTAAAGAATAAATAGAACACCAACAAATTTATTAAAGAATCCAAATAATTAAATACCTGATTAAGGGCCAAGTGAATAAGAAATCCCAACAAATTATTTGTTCCCAAAATTTCCAAACCAACAAATTGATTGTAAAAGTAGTCAATTGGATTGTGGTTACCGCGGGTTCACGTTCACTGAACCGTGTAATTTCGTACAGAAATTCAAGTCCAATTCCAATATTAAGAAAACAAAAATTTCCATTACCTTTTGGTACAGTTTTTGTTTCCGATTTCTTCGAATAACTTCTTCCGGCGCTCGATTTGTAACTCGTTGTGTTGTTAAACATTTTGGGCGAAAATATGTAGCACAGATAAAAAAATATTCACACAGTATTTTGGGCGTGAAAAATCCTTTTAAACGCGTAAACTGGAACTCGTTTGATTTTTTTTGTCCGCGAATAGTTTTAATATGATGACAGCGTGCGCGCGAAACGCATGTGTCGAAACTGAAAATGGCGGGCGTTGCGCTAGTGGCCGCGTTATTTTTGTTACTCTACTCCCGCACTGTTTATTAAATTTTAATAACAATGTTTGTACATAACATAACATCACGCCTGTAATACTGAATGGGTTAGGTAGAGGCGTACTAACCTATAGTAAACCCGCATTTCACCTAGTTATATTTAAGTCCCATGTAATAGGGGGCGAGGGCATTGCCATCAACCGGGCACAAAAAGACTCAAAAAAGAGAAAAAGAAATGTTATTTAACATTATTACTGCATTCGTAAAAGGTGGGCGAGCAACACAACCAGAAACATTACCGTAAAGATCCAAGAAAGAAAAAGATATAAAACGTAACAGGTGTTTATCATTCTACCTACGTTGTAAAAGACGGCGATGAGAAAATATGCACTTGTGTGTGATAATGTATTAACAAGTTTGTCGACACTTCCTGGAATATTTCAATCTATGAAACGTAAATATTTAGTTTTCACGTTAGCATTTTCTAATAAATCTATCACTTTTTACCGTTATGTAGTCAGTGTTTTTTTGAGAGAGAGTAACGTGAAAAATGTGCGTAAGCTAACCGTCAGCAAGTCTAGAGTTGGCCTCGATGAGCATGTAATTAATGTTTTCATAACGCGACATCTATGTATAAGCTGAGTGAGCCCGGCCAACGTTCGTATGTAAAGTCTCATAAAAAAGAATACCTACACAATAATTCTCTAGTTACATGCATGTTCATGAATTATGTTTATTTTACGAAATTTGTTTTCTCCCGCCGCGTTCGCACATGAATTTCGAAAGTATAAAAAGGTTCGTATTTTTACCTCTTCATAAAACGGGTGGCGAGTTTTCGCTCCGCATAATGATGTTCATCTGATGTGAAAATTCTCGCATCACACAATTGAAACTGAAACCTTAGATCAAGTACTCTAATAGCATTAAATTGGATTTCATCATTGTTTATTGTTCGAGCCAAAACATTAACTGAACGATCCAATTAACTTAAGTAGGTAGGTACGTATTATTGGTCCCAATTTAATGTATTTACCGACATAAATCATTTGTGAGGCGTATAATAATTATGTATACAATATGCAAACGAACGGATTACCCCAGAAAATATGGCTACGTTTTGTTAAACATCTTGGGGAGAGTTTCTCGAGATTACCTTTATTTATGAAGCTTTTTGTAAGTTTTCGTCTTGTCTAGTAAAAAATATTTATTTTTGTGTTGTTTTGTTCATTCTTTGTGCTTCAAGAAATCTCCTAATGTAATGCTAATGAGTCCTTACATAGTAATTTAAAGAGTTTCTTTATTACTTCATTCCAGAAAGCTTGTTATAATCACTTGTTACTCTTAATAAGTGCTCTTACTAAAATTTTAATTAGTGTGTTTACTAAAAATATTTAACAAATATTGTAAGGCTTTCTTATACAGCCACTTTCTTTTATAGGTGGCCTTTTTCTGTCTTTACAAAATCTGCCTGACGGGGAAATCCAGTGAATTTGTAAAAGATAATTGGTCGTATATAACCAATCCGTTAGAAAAAGATCTGTTTAGTAAATGGCTCAATTTTTCTTAAAACTATGAGTAGAATTCATGATTTTATCAATTAGTGTAACAAACTTTTAATAATAGAAAATGAACGTAGTACCTAATTTTTAAATTGATCACGCCCGGAGTTCACGAAATTTTTTCACGATATATTTAGATGCGACTAATCACAAAGCCTAAATCGACACTGTAATCAGTATATCGATTATCTCTTCTATGTCAAACGCTGCACAAAGTGTGGATTAATCACTATACCTAATGAATGCCTAGCGTTCGATTTGCCCACATTTGAGATCAAAGCCGGCTCGGCTGTTAAAGCTATGTTTTAGGCAATCAATCCTAACTAATATTATAAATGAAAAAGTGAGTGTGTTTGCTGGGTACGTTTTCACGCTAAAACGGCTACACGGCGACATGGGTAAACCATGACCTGGATATTTTTCATCCCGATGTAGCCCGTAAGCCCGTGGGCTTGAGAATTATGCGGGTGAAACCGCGGGGCGCAGCTAGTTATAAACTAAAGCCTATACGAAATCAATTAAAATAAAAAAAATACTTCACAGATGTGATGCGTATCGTATATTCTATGAATGTTGATAAAATAAAAATAAATTTAAATTAAAACTTGTAATTTAAAATAGGTAACTACAGCTTAATACAGAGTCAACGCCTGCTGGTAATGTAGTTCATCATCATCATCATTTCAGCCGAAAGACATCCACTGCTGGACAAGGCCTCCCCCAAGCACCGTCACTTCGACCGATTCTGTGCTTCCCGCATCCAGCGGATTCCTGCGGCGTTCAAAAGATCATCGGTCCACCTTGTGGGAGGCCTTCCAACGCTACGTCTTCAGGTACGCGGTCGCCACTCCAGAACCTTTCGGCCCCATCGGCCATCTGTTCTGTAAGCAATGTGCCCTGCCCATTGCCACTTAATCTTGGCAATTCTTCGGACTATGTCGGTTACCCTGGTTCTTCTGTAATGTAGTTGTGTAATTAAAATACGAGACTATAAAAAAATATTAATCCATACCAACGTCTGTAAAGTTTCTGTGAAGTGTCTGTAAACTGAACGCGTTCAGCACGTCATCTAATCCGCGTTCAAGAGCTGTCAGTGTCATCATTGTTTGTGGAATATTGACACTGACAGCTCTTGAACTCAGTTTAGACGTGCTCAACGCATTCAGTTTCATTGGTGAAATTGGCACTAAGTCATCAGCATTATTTTGCCCTCATCTCATATAAAATGTAATAATCTTATACGAGAGAATATAAACACGTATTTTACATGCGACGAGTAGTTCTCCTAGCGTTTGCCTATAAAGTGGAATTTTAATAAATGCTTTATTGCTTCGGTGGTTTCAACCGCGGTTGACAGTAGGAATCTTGGTAATATACTGGAATCGATTTTTGTTATAACAAAACGTTTAGAATGTATGAAAGTATTATATTTTATTGAGAACGTCATTGCACATTGTCAGACGAACGCAATATTTCAAATATTTTTTAATTATTATTATTTTAAGAAAATAATACGATCTGTAGAGAGCCTTATTAAATTGTGTTAAGGTATAATAATTGGTGATGCCCAACATCACCAATTATTATACCATAATACAATTTCATTCAATCGCTATCAATAAAAAAAAAACAATTTCCTATACTCATAATTTTTAGTAGTCCGCTGACCACGGAGTCAACACCCGAGGGCGTTGACTCCGTGATCAGCTACGATCAGCGCAGCTAGCTACTTGAAATTTTGATTATTTATATAATAAAAAATGTTGGTTTTTCTGTTTATTATACAATAATGAAGCTGAAGAGTTTTCTTTTTTTTTTATTGGATTTGAAAAAAATCGTTTTATTAGGCTATTTAACATCACACTGCTGCGACCCTTAGAAGCTGAGCAAAATGAAAAAATTCTGAAAGAACGCTAAGCGAAAATGAAGTATGTAATTGCGCGGGCGGGCTATGGGCGAGTTTTTCAAAACCCTAAGACACTCGGTCGACCGAAGGACTACGAAGATATTCCACTATGCATTATTCCAATCACTTATAGATACCTGCATCACATCATGTGGAGGTGCCGCAAAAACACACCTCATCGAAGTTGAAAGGGCACAGCGTGCCATACTCAAAGTTGGAGCGGTTCACCCCTTTCGTTTTCCGACTACTGACCTATACAAAGAATGGGGCACTCTCACTATCAGAAAAAAGTACTTTACTTTAAAAAAAAATACAGTTCGACGCTAAGCTACTCAATCACAACCGACGAAAGGGTAGGGTATATCCCACGGCTCAATTCAAATCCACGCTCCCTGAAAGATTCTATTGCTTCCTTGGGCATTATTTTTACAATAAATTGAATAAATTCATGAACCTATATCCAAAAACTCGATCAAGCTGTATTAAATATCACATACCGATATCACCTATAGGTACCTATAGGTGCTGACGACGATGTGCAAAGCATCTCAACAGTTCCATTTAATTATGCAATACAATAGGTACCTATAGGTGCTTACGATGTGCAAAGCATCGCAACAGTTCCATTTAATTATGCAATACAATAGGTACCTATAGGTGCTGACGATGTGCAAAGCATCGCAACAGTTCTATTTAATTATGCAATACAATAGGTACCTATAGGTGCTGACGATGTGCAAAGCATCTCAACAGTTCCATTCAGTTCCATTTGATTATGCAATACAATAGGTACTTATTTATAGGTGCTGACGATATGCAAAGCATTTCAACAGTTCCATTTGATTATGCAATACAATATGTACCTATAGGTGCGGACGATATGCAAAGCATTGCAACAGTTCCATTTAATTATGCAATACAATAGGTACTTATAGGTACTGACGATGTGCAAAACATCTCAACAGTTCCATTTAATTATGCAATAGAAGGTACCTATAGGTCCTGACGATATTCAAAGCATCTCAACAGTTCCATTAAATCATGCAATACAATAGGTACCTTTAAGTGCTGACGATGTGCAAAGCATCGCAACAGTTCCATTTAATTATGCAATACAATAGGTACCTATAGGTGCTAACGATGTGCAAAGCATCTCAACAGTTCCATTTTATTATGTAATACAATAGGTACCTATAGGTACTGACTATGTGCAAAGCATCTCAACAGTTCCATTTAATTATGCAATACAATAGGTACCTATAGGTGCTGACGATGTGCAAAGCATCGCAACAGTTCCATTTAATTATGCAATACAATAGGTACCTATAGGTGCTGATGATGTGCAAAGCATCGCAACAGTTCCATTTAATTATGCAATACAACAGGTACTTATAGGTGCTGACGATGTGCAAAGCATCGCAACAGTTCCATTTAATTATACAATACAATAGGTACTTATTGGTGCTGACGATGTGCAAAACATCTCAACAGTTCCATTTAATTATGCAATAGAAGGTACCTATAGGTCCTGACGATATTCAAAGCATCTCAACAGTTCCATTAAATCATGCAATACAATAGGTACCTTTAAGTGCTGACGATGTGCAAAGCATCGCAACAGTTCCATTTAATTATGCAATACAATAGGTACCTATAGGTGCTAACGATGTGCAAAGCATCTCAACAGTTCCATTTTATTATGTAATACAATAGGTACCTATAGGTACTGACTATGTGCAAAGCATCTCAACAGTTCCATTTAATTATGCAATACAATAGGTACCTATAGGTGCTGACGATGTGCAAAGCATCGCAACAGTTCCATTTAATTATGCAATACAATAGGTACCTATAGGTGCTGATGATGTGCAAAGCATCGCAACAGTTCCATTTAATTATGCAATACAACAGGTACTTATAGGTGCTGACGATGTGCAAAGCATCGCAACAGTTCCATTTAATTATACAATACAATAGTGTATAGGTGCTGACGATGTGCAAGCATCTCGACAATTCTTTTTCTTTGTCTGCGGCGCGTGAGTCACCGACGCTAAGAAATGTTGCGATTTATATATTTAAGACTAACAGTATTGTGTTTATTATATGTTTATTTTATTTTGTCATTTCTCTATATGCTGCACCGATTGACGTCATCACCTCAACGCCGGCTGTCACTGAAAACCAGAGCTGGGGCTCTTTCTCTCGGGTTGCAGCATTATGCTGAGCGATGGCCGTTTTGCGTGGATGAGACGCATATTTTCCCCCAAATTGTTATTTTCGTATTTTGTTCTTTTCTTGCGTCATGTGTGCCTCAAATAAACGTATTTTCTTTCTTTTATTTTTTTCTTTGTATTTAATTACCTTTCAAAAAACAACAATAGTTTGTACGTAAACACATACCTACTGTTATCCTATATCCACTTAGTGAAATATCTGAGTTGATCCAGTAATGAAAGAAAAACACGGATCTCATCTGATGCTTATCTCCCCAAGTTGTTAGAGTTAAGTGATAAAAAGATTACTACTACGGTATTACGAGTAGTGTTACGTTTTGTAGACAGAATTGGAAGTCTGGAAGCATTGGGTTCCAAAAAACTATTAAAGAATAGTGACAAATTGAGTTTGAAAATTAGTGTTCTTTTTTAGAGTACCCGTATCCCAGGGAGTGAAAACGGGACCTTATTACTAAGCCTACGTCGTCTGTCTCTCCGTCCGTCTATCTGTGAGAGGGCTGTATATTTTTAACCGTAATAAAAAATTATAAAATAAACCAAATAATAATCAAATAAATAAATAAATTTCAACTGTTTACGACCAGTTGAAATTTCCATGACCTGAATTGGGACATAGGATACTTTTTAGACGAACAACGCAGTCACACAGACAGACGTGAACACCGACTGTAATTTATAATATGTAAAGAAGTATCAAGCTACTATTTATGAAGGTACAAATAGCTTATACATGAAAATTTGGGACAATATTATACGGTAACATGAAAGAAATACTTTACCTACTTACGTCATCTTTGATAACATTAATAATGGAAAATTCATGCTCTCATTTAATTTGATTAATATGGTAACGAGAGCTTCTGAGCAGGTCTAGAGACCAGAATATTATAAAAATACTCGTGTCTTCTAAACACAATGAACGCTTAAAAGGAGTCTGTGAATTTCTTACAACTTCAAAATTAATTTTATAATAAACCTTAATTTTAATGAACATAAAGTTAATCATAAGTACGTACGCACTTCAGCAAATACGTTTAGCATAAGTTAATGTAAATAATAAATACTCGAGGAGAAAATAAACAATGTATTCAGAGCGCTATCCCCAAACGGTTCTTAATTCAACACAATATACAATCATGTTTGCTTATAAAATTAGTTTTGTGTTCTGTAAAATATTGTTTAATATATTTTCAAAATGGATTACAAACACGACAGAAAAAGTGGAAGGTACAGGTGTATCTAAGTTCAGTACCTACTTACTGGGCAATTTTTGGTCATAGCTGCCTGGCCTAAATGCATGGCTCGCCGTCCCATAGCCAATAAATAACATTTCTTCTCATAAAACACCCAAACGTAAGATGTACCCATGGTCTGTTCAAAAAGTATCTATTGAAAATATAAACACAATGGATCTGAAAATGTACCTACCTGTGCATGCCATTTTGTTGTAAGTACGTAAAACATGCTGCTCTGATTTGATTTTTTGCATTTTTAAACCGGAATTTCAAATTAAAATCACCTTGAAGATGATTTTCGTTTGATAATTGAGGTTATTTTTTATAATTGAGGTTAAACGAAGGGGTCCGATGGGACCAATGCCTGCCGGGGTTGCGGGAAAGTCCGAAAGGGATACCGTGGCCCCTGGCAACGTACAGGCAACTGAAGGAACAAGGGTGGGTTTTAGTCAGTAAGAGTCCCGCTCCGCCCAGAGTGGGAGAAGTTATTTGATAATTTCAATCAATATGGACCCTGTCGGGCGCAGCAAAATTAGGAGAGAGGAAGAGGGCTAATGTAACAATTCAAGCAATTTATATTATTATAAATTAAGTATTAAATGTGTTTAATTGGTTGTATAATTATTTATATAAACATAATTATTATAATATAGGTTTGTGTATGTAGGTGTAATTTTGAAATTATGTGTTGCATATGAATAATGTGGGTAATTATTATTAAATGATGTTATCATTTATGTATTCATATATTCATATTTATATTTGATTTTCTATATTCCATATTATATTATATATTACATATATTTCTTAATGTTTGGTGTTTAAATATGTCAAATGTCAACATCAAAAGTGTGTCTCACCAAAAGCTCATTAATTCCACTTGTCTTATACTAAAACTAAACATCAAATTACACTTCTCCCGGAACTATTATTACTTTTAAACTATTTGTGTGTTACAGCTAATAAAATTACGTGCATCAATTCTTGAATGAGGGAGAACTTTGCAAAATTGCTGATAGTTTGGTTACACCGGTGGAGTTGTAAATTTACTCTGGCACAGTTGGGACAGTAATGAACTCCGTATGTGGCGAACTTCTTGTCTTACCGATAGTTCGTACATATTGATTATTAGCCACTTGAATATTACTTGAGTCGTTTATGGTCTTATTTTGGTGTTTTATTTTTGTATACAAGTATCGTAATTATACATTGGCGAATGCAACTGGCACAGTTTGAATTGATATAAAATTTGTAATCTCGACTTAGACTTACTCCGGTTTTTATCTTCCACTTGTAGTTTGACAGTTGTGCGACAGTCACAGGAAAAGCGCTAAAGAATAAGTACGTGCTGATTAACATTTATACACGGTGATTTTTATTTCACTGTTAACCTTTCAGGGCGTGAAAATACTCATGATTATGAGCAACTTTCACTATGAGATCAACTCTGAAATATCGAAATATTTCAGCCGTTTCATTAATTTTTTTTAATGAAACGGCTATGTATGGCTATGTAATTTCTATGTTTTTCACAATGTGTATTAGTCACGCGTACCTACCTGCTAATCTAATGAAGACCATCGTAGTTCCCATTGTGAAGAACAGGACAGGTGACATCTCGGACAGAGGTAATTATCGTCCTATTTCTCTTGCGACTATAATAGCCAAGGTGTTGGACGGTATGCTTGATTCTTGTTTAAGTAAGTATATATATCTTCATGATGCACAGTTCGGGTTTCGCCCCGGACTATCAACTGAAAGTGCTATTTTAAGTCTCAAGCATACCGCTCAATATTATAAAGATCGCAGTACGCCGGTGTACGCCTGTTTCCTTGATCTCTCCAAGGCCTTTGATCTCGTTTCTTACGATGTGCTCTGGAGAAAGATGGGAGACAGGGGTATACCCGCGGAAATATGTGGGCTGTTCCAGTATTGGTATGGTAACCAAGTCAATCAGGTGAAATGGGATGATACAGTCTCTGAGCCGTATGGGTTGGAGTGCGGGGTGAGGCAGGGTGGTCTGACGTCTCCCAGGCTCTTCAACCTCTACGTGGATGACCTGGTAGTCGCACTCAGCAGCATGCGTGTCAGATGCAGTGTTGATGGGGTTAGAATAAACAACATCAGCTATGCAGATGACATGGTGCTGCTGGGTCCGTCAGCGGGAGCAATCAGAGAGATGCTTAGAACGTGTGAGACCTACGCTGTCGCACATGGATTAAAATATAATGAAAAAAAATGTGAATACATGGTCTTTGAGGTCAGCGGCAAACGCCGTGGAGAGGGACCCGAGTTGCTTATTAACGGGTCACCAATTAATAGGGTGTCAACTTTTAAATACCTAGGGCATTGGCTTGCCGCTGACCTCAGGGACGATGTAGACATTGAGAGGGAGCGCAGGGCTCTAGCGGTCCGGAGTAATATGTTGTCCCGTAGATTTGCGCGGTGTACAGACCAAGTTAAAGTAACACTTTTTAAGGCTTACTGCCAAAGTTTGTACACGGGCAATCTATGGGTCAATTATACTAAGAGATCGCTGGATGCCCTGCGCGTCCAATATAACAATGCTTTCAGGATGTTGTTGAGGCTGCCTCGATACTGTAGCGCGTCTAATATGTTTGCGCAAGCCCGCACCGACGGCTTCTATGCTATTGTACGCAAAAAAACAGCGTCGCTTCTGAGGAGAGTGAGAGGCAGTCAAAACAGCATCCTGAAAACTGTAGCCGAGAGCTTCGGCTCTCCGATTGTACAGCAGTTTGTGCGGAGGTTGATTGTTACTAACACTAGGCAATAAGTTATTTTTTGTATGTTACTAACACCATATGGATAATTGTGTCCGAAATAAAGCAATTCAATTCTATTAAAAAAGCAATACTTAACAATGAAAATCTATGAAACAGATATTTTTTTTCTATTTCGTGGTTGCATGGTCCTATAATGAAAATTTATAACCATGAGTACTTTTGCCTCCTGAAATTTAAAAGTGAATTAAAAGTCACCGTGTAGATCTTGGCCTAAGTAATTGAACCGCACCGCTGAGTTCCGTAGCAAATTATAAATTTATATTAAAATAATGTAACACAGATTTGTCTTACAAAAGGAAACTTATTTGACCCAAAAATATGTTGCGTTTCACAATATCACTGATATTTCTAAATATAAAATAAAAAGTAATATAAAATATTTGTAAATAACAAATATTTTATATTACTTTCAACCTAAACAAATATTCTAGTGTCATATGTTTCGTCAAGTATATTAACACATTTTCGCTGCTTGCTTGGCTTATTCCCAGAGCGCTGCCCTCATCCTCGTCTCGTTAGCAGTCGCCGTAAACGCCATGTGTGGCCAACACCGCTGTTCATTTGGTAAGCCAACGCTTAATATTAATCTAGACTTCAATTGACTTACCCAACCTAACACTCAGCTGGTCCCGTCAACCTGCAAAGAAATACGTTTAGTAACACCAGTACCCTCTTGCACACCTAGTCACAAAATTGTTAGTTATTTTTTTTTTTTCTCTGTCAACTTCAAACACTTGACATAAATGGAACGATTTATTTAAAATACTTTTATTGCTAAATATCAATCTACCTAGCCTTTTCCCAACTATATTGGGGTCGGCTTCCAGTCTAACCGGACGCAGCTGAATACCAGTATTTTACATGGAGCGGCTGCCTATCTGACCTCCACAACCCAGTAACTGGGTAATACGATACCCCTTGGTAAGACTGACCCGTAACGACTATCAAAGATCCACGAATGACAGCTGGGACCAACGGCTTAACGTGCTTTCCGAGGCACGGAAGAGTCTCGGTATGTAAAAATGTTTTATCGCTAATTGCATAGAAATATTTTATCATGCGCACTTTTTTTTATGGCAACTGAGCCGATGTCGACTATTTAACCTAAAGACAGTACGTCATCTTTATCAGAAAAGGTGGGCTGGTTTCACAGTTGTCCGGGAGACCCGTAGGTGCGGACCGTTCGTACATGGTAGACCCGTACGGGTAGCGCCCACAATGCTCTGAAACGAGGGAGCAATACGATACGTTGTACGGGCTCTACCCGGAGCGGGTCGCGTACGGATCAATCCGCGTCGCTGTGAAACAGTGTTCTAGCGCCTCACGTGAGTCTCCGTACCGGGATATCCGTACGGGTCTCCCGGATAGCTGTGAAACTAGCCTTATATATCACATGCGTGCCCACGCGGGCGAGGAGATGGAAGTAAATTAAAGTCAATAATATTCTCAATGATATATCAAAGTCTCTGATCACATTAGGGAATTAAAACTAAAGTTAACGACGTTCCACTGAGTATGTGAGACGCGTGCACATATCAGTCAACTCACTGCACTGCAACACGGTAGTCATAATGATCACCAGTATCAGAGTCATAATAAATCAATGCTTTTCGATCGATCTCCTCGATCTACATTTGGTTTCTAGTTATGGCGGACCGCCGCCTCGGCACCCGGGGTTACGAAAATTTTACAGCTTTAAAGTTCGTTCTAAAATCAACTCTGTAAGGCTTAGCGCGCACTGCAGTTCGTTTTGTGTTGGTTTGTGAAGTATGAAACACAGTGGAAGAAAAAACCATACGAAAACAAAGCAGGATTTTATTCATTGCGGCGAAAAAAACGCGTCGCAGTGCGCGTTGGGGCTTATTAGTTTAGCGTCGCAAAATATTTAAACACGCCGTCAAACAAATAGTGATTATTTGAAAATAAAACAATATCATTAAGTTTGTGTAACATTGTTCGCCCCGCGTGTCTCACTATACTGCCTCGGTAGGCACCTACCTACCATGGGCCCATGACGCAGCGTGCGCGCTGTTACAGCTTTAACAGATCAGTTAGCTAATTTATACGTTGTTTATTCTGTTTGACATGTTCATTTTTATTTTTAGTGTATCTAATTGTTTATTTTATTATTCTAACAGGTATATCAACTTGTATCAACCGCTGTACTATTTGATGTACTACTACCTTTTCGGCACTTATATTAGTTGTCAGCATTTACAAAAAAACGAGAGTATTTAAAAGCCAATGTATTTCCTATAGTCATGTAGGTATGAAATACAACTATAATAATATATTTTTCACCACTCCCGCACGAAAGAAGTGTCTTTCCTCTACGAAAACAGTGAGGAAAGTTGGTTTTTCCTCACTGTTTGAACAGTGAGGAAAGTAATGATCCCGTTCAGAAACTAACCTTGCCTGATTTTTTTATGTTAAGTTTTAAAGATATTTTAAAATATAAAGAATTATTTTGATTTGCTTTGTGGCTATTTAATTTATTTACCTATGATGACCGAATACTTTCTTGCTGGGAGTGGTGAAAAGTTTTGTATGCAACTTGTGAGCAAGTTCATTTGCTATTCGTTTTGTTGAGTCTTTCGCTTACTCAGGATTGAAATTTATAATCACTCGCTGCGCTCGTGATTCTATTTTTCAATCCTTCGTTCGCTCAAGACTCAAAATCAAAACTCATAGAAAAAACGAACTTTCCTCACATGTTGGATAAATAACTATTTCACCTCAGCACCTCAAACAAGCAGGTTTTGCTGTCAAAAAACAGTGAGCAAAATTCGATTTTGCTGCGAGCGTGAGACAAAGTAACTTTTTAATTTTTTTTTTTAAATGCCAATAGCAGTGTTGGGTCTACTCACAAAATTCTAAAGATTTGAACTTCAATTAGTTTTGTCACTTACACTTCGATACGAAAAAAGCGAGAGAGAAACAAGTCAATTCGAAGTTCGATTTCAAAATTCTATACCTACCTACTAGGAACAAAAAAGAAACAAACAATAAAACGTTCGGATATAGGTACATAAAATATTAAAATTGCAAGTCATCTGATAAGGTTTTATTTAAATTCTGTTTTATTAAATTTTTGGAACGAAGTTCTTAAGCGGCTTGCGGTAAGAGTGCAGTGGCAGAAATCATCACGCGAAAAGGCGCTTGCGACTGTCTTCTTCTAATTCAAAGAGAAAGAAAGACGGAGAGAGATATTAAGTGTGAATTTGGTCGAAATGAAAATCCAAGATGGCGGTTGCGAAAATTTTCACATTTTTCAAAATGGGTGTCGCTTTCGTAGTTTTCAAGGGTGCCAAAGCCGATCGTGAAGTCAAAATGTAAATCCAAGATGGCGGCTGCGAAAATTTTCAATTTTTTTTCATGGGTATCGTTTCTATTTTTGGCAAGGTTGCTAAAGCCGATAGTGAAGTCAAAATGTAAATCCAAGATGGCCGCTGCGATTTTTTTTTAATTTTTGCTTCATTGGTACCTATCGTTTCTATGGTTTTCGAGGGTGCTAAAGTCGATAGTGAGGTCAAAATATAAATCCAAGATGGTGGCTGCAAAATACGAGGTGATGAAGATTATGTAAAAAAAAAATCTTGTCCCATCCGAAAATGGGCATATTATTATGGTACTGCAGTAACATTACAAAACAGTATTTTTTTAAATTTATTGGTATTTAAAATTAACATTTTTAGTTCCAAAATTACCCCAAATCCATAAAAAAATGGCAAAACTCATAACTTATGACTTTTAGACACCCGCTAAACGATGGCCGCCGCCCGCACCAAATGTAAAATTCGGTCAAACTCACCATTGAAAAAAAATGTGGGGATAATTTTTTCTTTTTTCCTGAAAATTTCCACATAAATATGCTAACAGTACGATACCTAACAACATCCTCACGGATCGGACAGGGTTTTTTTTTACATGTTGTATGTTCTCGGTGCTGAGGTGAAAAGTTGTATGTGTTACACGAGAGCAAAGTTATTTGCATCTCGTGTCTTTGAATCCCTCGCAGCGCTCAGGATTCTAACCTAGAATCACTCGCTACGCTCGTGATTCAATTATAGAATCCCGCTTACTCGGGATTCAAAATCAACACTCGCAGCAAAAAACGACTTTGCTCTCTTGTTGCACAAATAACTATTTCACTTCTCATGCTCTGAAAGTGCTTATTTGTGCAGGATATAGGCCGCACAAAATCGAATTTTGTGCACTAGAGCATTAACGTATCTACTCATAAATGTATCTATATTAAGGCAAAGAAAATGAGCCATACAGCCAAACACAATAAGAAGTTCATAGATAGAATTCGTTATTTTATAATATTTACTTTAATTTATTTGCTTTATGTGTTTTTGAAGGCATAAAAGATATTAAAATTAAAATTCAAGTACGGTAGGTTATTTAATTAATTTATGAAAATTATTATTACAAAATTTATTTAATAGTAGGCTGTATAGGTCTGCAGCCCAAGCCTAATATCAATGTCGTGTAATTTTACTTTGAATTTTAATTAAAGAAATGTTATGGTATACTACTGTTTTATTTCCTCGCAATCGAAGTGAAAAGCAAAGTTTATAACTCGTGCACAAAACCATTTTATCCTCAACATTACTCTCAGCCCTCGACTTCGTCTCGGCCTGCTAAAAGTCTAGGTTAAAAATGGTTCGTTTTGTGCACTTGTTGTAAAATCTACTATTACCTATCAAGTTTTCGATGAGTCAACGTTTCCCATCCCAAAACATATGTATCGATAGGCTTTTATGATTTTTACTGGTACGCTTCACAATACCCTTCTACCGGACTAAATTCCTAAGGGAACCCTTTGATAGTGGCAATGAGCAAAACAGCTATTACATGAATCGCTAAAGAATTTCCCTAAAGGATATTACTGCTTGTAATATTGTGCTGTGGAAACTTTTGTTTTGAATAGGAAGTTTGCTTATGTTATAGGATCCTTTGCATAATCCATAGGATTGAATAGTAAGATTTTTAAAGTAGTACATTGTAGATCAGCACACCGAATCTAAAAGTCATGCAAAGTAGGTAAAAATCCATACTTACCGTACGAATTATTTCATTCAATGGTTTGTGAAATTTTAGATTTAGACAGACGGAATTGGTTGAATCCAAAAAGCTTTTTTACAATCATCAGTTCCTTGAACCCTTTCGAGGTACGGAACTCCATGAGAATTATGACTCAGATTGTAACAGCCTTACTATCTTTTATACCAAACACTTGAAAATCTGTCATTTTCACCAGTATTTTACATAAAGGTGTCATAAAACGGTCTATATTTAGACAGCCGTTATTACTAAACCGTTCCCCGATTTCTTAGGAAACGAAACCAAAACAAAACAAGAAAAACATAAGTCTCAGGTAAACATAGACATATTATGGTGCTTTGAATTTCACATAAGTAACTTATTAACCTAATGATTAAGCCAATTTCGAGCAGATATGCTGGTCCCGCATTTGCTGCAATCCCTGCTAAATGCAAATGATACAAAGTTGCGCCACTTGTACCACCTGAAACTTAACTAGATCTGTTTCCAAACATTCACAGATGTAGGTCGCTATAGTTCCCCGCTCAAGTGATTTCAATAATCTGTGCTACAGATGCAGATAGTATAGCGTATCTAGTGGTTTTGTGTTTTCGGCTCTGCGTTCCTACAAAACAGAAAAAAACAAAAACTTGTTGCAAGAAAGTTTTAATATTGCAATATTCATTCTGATTACTTTTGGAGCTCGTATTGCCGTCGCAAAATAAATCAAAGTAAAGATGATACTTATTTGTTTTTATATGTGATCCTGATGTACAGTTATCCAAGAAATACCTAGTGTAGATACCTATACCTACTTATGACTCATTTGAATGCATAAATAGCCTTACCTGCACAGCCGGTTAGTCGAAAATAGACCTTAAAGCTGCGATGTTTCCAAAAAAACAACCTTAAAAACTGAAAAGCTACCAAGCAAAATAGAATTCGATCCACGAGAGAGCAAATTATGAAAAATGACAAGCAACTTGTAACTTATTTATTTTTCTCAGAATTTCTATTAACGTGTTACAAATATCTTTTTACAAATAGTATTACAAAGGAATCTTATTTTTAGTGTTTCGTAGTCAAATTGAATGAAACCCTTATCAGATCGGTGTGTCAGTCTGTCTGTCCTAATGCCACAACGCTAGGCATCGTTATAGTTGGGTTTGAGCCAAATATAGCCTTAAAGAACACCAAATTTTGAATGTATAGCAATTTTGGGAGCCGACTTTAGTTTTCTTTTCGTCTGCGTTTGTGCAATAACATGAAGGTTCTTTTTTCCAGATAACAAATTATGATACTTTCATCTATGCCTACATGTAAAGAATCGGATCATATTTTAGAGAAATCCTAAATAATAGAGGAATTGACAGACTTCCAAAGAATATTTATGTATATTCTTTGGAAGTTCTTAGTAGGGTTGTGTAGCGTCACCGTGGTTCTTCAACTTGTACATCGATAGCTAGCTGACAGATTTGAAAGAGGGTGAGTACGGATTGAGAATGAATGTGTTGTTGTGTGTGTGTGAATGTTTATTTGCGGTACATATGACGCAAGCAAAGTTCTACTTGCATCGTCAGCAGAACAGATGCAACACATGGCGACTGTGATGGATGAATCATAAAGAAATAAGTGTGCGGAGCAAGTAAGTGAGTTTATATATTTAAGGAGTATGTTTACAAGGGATGGAAAGATTGATGAAGATGTGGAAAGGAGAGTTAATGCGGGAAATAAAGTGAATGGTGCTATAGTTGCGATTCTGACCATTTAGTTGATGTCCAAAAAGGCTCGACTGGCTGTTCACAATGATGTGCTGTTGCTTACGCTTATTTATGGAAGTGAATGTTGGGTGAGGCAAAAGAAGCATGAAAGTAGAATAGATGGTGTGGAAATGCGTTCCTTGCGAAGCATGTATGGTGTAACAATGAATGGCTGAGGAATGATGTGATAAGACAACGGTGTGGCTTAAAATATTATAGTGACAAAAGAAATATTTTAAAGCATATGCTTAGGTCGGCTTGGTAATGCTGAGAGGATGAATAAAAGGCGACTAGCAAAAGGTAACGTAGATATGGCAGATGTGAGTGGAATCTTATTGGTGATATTCTTCAGGAAAGGACGTGTGTGTATGTCCAGATGTATGAACGTAAACGAGACAAAACGAGTATGTAAGGATCTTAGCAGGTTGCATTCTGTAAGTTTATGTATATAATATGTATCTTGGATGAAATTTGGCACACAGATAGTTTATAACTTGGATTAATACATAGGATACTTTTAATCCCGGTAGTACGATCCCGTGGGATAACTTCCGATATCGGCAAAAGCTAAAATAAGAAAACTGACAACACAATCACTTTAAGAAGCGATTTATTTCCATAACAACATTCACAATACGGGATACCTAAATAAAAGCTCCAGAAACATAAACAACGTATTCCCCACACAATAAACATAAAAACAATTACCACCTATAGATATACTAACTTTTAACTTGAAACGTTGCTCACGTATTATTGCAGTCATATAATTTTTGCTGGCAATAAAAAATATCGCTCATAAAACTCGCGGAATGACGAAAAAATGCGTAGATACATTATAGAGATAAGAGCAAGCGGTTATTTATAGTGGATGAGCAGAGGTATGGGTGCGAAAGAGGTCAACACAGTCGGACGACCATAATTTTTCGTTTCATTAGCCGCGGGAGGTGTCGTCCTATCCTGTCCTGGATGGGCATCGAGCCTCATTAACGTTCATACGGGTTTGCCTCCCACCTACCTCCTTTGTTACTATTTATAGGCTGTTGAAGTGTTTAAAATAGTCAATTTTACGTAACAACTGATTGCGAGGTAGCACTGGTTGCTATGTTAACACCCTGGTAAACCCTGACACCAGGTTAGTAGTCACAAACCACACGAAAAAAGAGTGATTTTGTGATCAGCTTACCGCTTACCTGCCTCATACCTTAGCAAGTATATCTAACGCTGACTGGCATGTCTATAACGAGCCTGTAAAGCGATTTCACATTTATTTCATACCTGAAGTACTTTCCTATTACGATACTGTGTTATGAGTAAGCAGTTCCCTGAATTCTTAGAACTCAGCCTCACCAAATTAGTTCGAAAAATTCGGACTTTTTCATCTTCAAAGGAAACATAAACCACGAACCATTTACTTAAAATTACTCTAATCTCCTTGACGTCTATTTAGGAATTGGCACACAGTCTAAATATATAATTCGCGTTTACGTCAAAACGTTGAAAAGCATGTCAACATAGTTATTTTTATGACGTATTAAAACTGCATTTGGTGATTTTTACCCGCTTCTGCAACTCCCAGATATAGGTAATCTGTGAGGTGACATCACAGAGTAATTTCCTGTATCCAAGTTGCAGAACTTGACCAATATTGCATATATACGAGCTACTAAGTATGTAAAATTGCCGCAATACTTGCCCATGTAATCATTCTCCTATCCTTAACCCAATTTATTAGTGGTCGGCGCAACCTGCCCCTTTCTTCCATACTTCTCTGTTACTTGTCATCTCAATAGTTACCTCCTTTCTAGCCATATCATTTTTCACACAGTCCATCCACCGTTTCTTCGGTCTTCCCCTACTCTTATAGCCATCTACATTCATACTCAATTCTTTCCTCACGACATTTCCTCCGCATCACATGCCCATACCATGACAATCGATTTCCGCACAACTTTTCAGCTACCGGTGCCACTTTCAGACTTCCTCTTGCCCATGTCTATGTACTTAATCTTGGAATTGCCGTAAATGGCTCGGTGTTGTTGAGACGTCCTATTTAACATAATAGCAAACAATCGCACAGTTAATTGTCCGCGTTAGCGCTTTTTAAAGTAAGAACGAATTACAGCATCGTCTTATGCGAAAAAGCCACGTCTTCATTTGAAAAAATGTTGAGAGACAATCGTGCATCATTGTGCCCCGCAACAAATGTAGGAGGCAAACATATTACACGTCTTTTGTTTACCGTGAATACGGAACATTAGCATATTGGAACCAACACAGCTTTATTGTTTGACATTTTATTTTTTATTGTCATTTAATTGTTGTTTAACATAAATTATTTATCTGGAATAAAATGAATTTAGTTGAATTGAATATTCCATGTTGCCAACAACATATTTTCCGCTACATAAAAACGTGGTCAGAAACAATGTTGCGCAGCTTTATTTCCCAATTAATAGGTACGTGTCTGAACATTGTAACGATAGTTTGTGTAGCCATCGCGGCATCGATTCAAATATGCTGTATGTACCACATTCTATTGAGGCGTTCTTTATTTTAAAATATAGTTTATTTAACGTGTACCTCATATTTGAAATGGAAAAAAGATTTACCTCTAGTTAGAGGTGTACTAATAGTACACCCACATTTCGCCAGATAAGTTTATGTCCCATGTAATAAGGCGCGAGCCTATTATCGTCAAACGGCCACAAATCCTGACTCTGGGCTCAACTGGGCTGGTTATTACTGAGAAATACCTACTTCTGCCTAACCCTTCGGGTAAAACAGGCTTGAGTTATATTATGTGTGTGTGTGTGTGTGTGTGTGTGTGAATATGAAATTTTCTTACCAGTGATTCTTTTTATATGCTAGCCCATGCCATTTTCTGGGCTCCAAGGTCTAAGGATCCTCTTATTAATGATACTCTTGTATTTTCACCGACAACGACACTTAGTTGTCGGTGAAAATAGACAAGAGCATCTTTCTTACTTTCTTTTTTTTTTTGCACTTCCCTAAATAAAAGGGCACTGTTGGATTTTCAACTCTGAGCGCTGAGCTTGCAAATCCAACATCGCACTTTTTTTTAGTAATACCTGTTCCGTTTACTCGTGCCCCATCGATTTTGTAATCTCGAAACAAAATTAGAAGCGAATATTGTATGTAATAAAAGCCGTCAGTTCCCCAGACTGCTTGAGTAACGTACAATCTCGATCCATCTAATATTCGACGTTTACTAATACACGGGAGCTTAAAAGATGTAGTGTTTGTAGGTAAACTCGAATAAATAAAACTGTTTCGGAAAGAAACAGGAAAAGCGAGGAGAATCACGTGTAAATAAACGCGGGAATAAATTGATCTGCCGGAGAAGGTAAGTAACTCTTGGTGTGGTCACTCAGTCAGTGGTTGACTATTTTTCCACGTTTTTACTTTCGTGGTCTATACCTGGTTGCTATGTAAAAATACTTTTACCAAGTACGAACTACCAATGTGACTTTTTTAATTCATGTGTACTTTCTGAGTTTATCTTGGACATTACTGACATCGACGAAGAAAACACATCGTGCGGAAACAATAAGTGGTTAATATAAATAATTCAGAAAACGCCAACCCGTCTTGAACAGGCGTGGTGATCAATGCTCGTGCCTTCTTTGTATGAGAAGACGCCTTTGCCCTGCAGTAGGACAATAATAGGCTGGTATTATAGTACTGTACGACTCCATGACAAAGTTTCATGTAGGATATTACGAAGAAAGAAAGAAAGAATGAAAATAAATTTGTTTGACTCAGAATAAGGCACACAATATTCAAATACAAAAACAGAAAAAAATAACTTATAATATTTTGTGCCTCAGGGCTACGCCAAATAGGGCCAGCGAAGATCGATTAATAGGATCTGTACTATCAAATAATTGTCCTCGGTATATGCAATATTATATGTTAAGCACTATTCTGCAGTATCAGCTAGGTAGCTGTATCTAAGGTGAAAGCGACCTTAATATAGCAGAGCAATGATTGAAAATGTATTTTTGTTTAAATCCTATTTTAAAGAGGAAATGCGTATCATCATTATTATGTATTTGCATGAAACACGAGCTAATTATGAATAACGCGGATAATCGAATTGTAGGCAGTAACAAGTCTGTGAAAATAATGGTACGTCGAGGATTTAATTTTACCGAAAAAACAATGTTGATGCTCAACTGTTTTATTTTGCATACAAAAACTATGGAAAATAATATCGGTTTAAAAATAACCTTTTATGATGAAAGTCAAAACTTTCACCAAAATCAGTTCTGAATCCCAAAGGATTCAGAACTGATTTTGGTGAAACTGACAAAATTGTCGAATTTTCGGATTATCGTTTGTCGGTTTTATTTTTTTAAAAATTGGTCGTTTTAATCCGTTCCGTTGTTTTACAGGTGGTTTTGTTCGTTTTGTACCGTCGCGGTCGTATCCTTATTATTCTCATAAAATATCAGGCATTAGAAAAACAGGGGTGGTACGAGTACAAACAACTGACCGTCCGACCGTAAGAGATTAGTTCTAGATTTTTGGCACGCCCTACGACTCGGTAGAAAAAATGAGGGTAGGTACGTACAAATATGGTTTATTGTTTATTCGCTGGCCTGTCAACTTACGGAGAGAAATGGCTGCGTTATGTTGCTGAAGTTATGTGATGTACGTGGTATAGTATTTTTCCGCTTCGAAAATAGTGTGTTGCTACGAAGGTACATTTTTATATACGTGACTTTGAACGCTCAGATTATGTGTATAAAATAGATTCGCAATATAATAGGCGGGCTCATTTCATATTAGATACTTACCCTCTTTTACGAATTCCCTCGCGTTTTCGCCCTTGAACTATTAGATTTATCAAACACAGCAGGTAAATCGACGAAAATCTCAACATATTGGCTAAGGCCAAAAACTTCTCCAAAAGCTTTTACGTTTAATTTCTGAAAATAGAACCCCAATTGCGTAACACACTACAACCACAATCAGAAGGATTTTGAAAAAAAATCGTAATGGGTAATAATTTTAAACAACTGTTATTCATCATGAACCATGACGTTCAAAAGTGCCTTACAAGGGCCTATTTGAAATAAATGATTTGACTTTGACATCAGGGAGGATCATCGGATATCAGGGAGGATAATTATAATCAGTTGAAAAAATATACGGGCAGTTATTTAATTTTACGGCAATTGGTAAATTAGTGTGACTGTAAAATATTGAATAGCTATAAAAAGAAAATTGGTCGTTTATTTCATCCCACAATATCAGTACAAAAAATACTCAAGTGGTGTAATAAATGAATGGGCAGTAAAAATGTTGGAATGGGCAGTTAGATAAATAGTTCGGCAGTTCATAGGTTAGGTTGGAACTGTACACAACCACGCGCGAGCCGAATTGGTCGCAGTAACTAAGCCAGGACACCCCGACCAAATGCGTTAGATCAGGTTGGAACTGTGACAAACCGCGACTATTTCCAAGTTAGATTTCTTACCGACTAATGTAACTGCCCGTTCAGTCATTTTACTGCTCAATTATTTAATCACCAATTTAAATATTTGTTATGAGTTTATGACTCATTTAGATTCAGTTTACCGCTTAGTTTTTCTTCCGTACTTGTATAAAAATATGCATTTTGTTATTTTTTATTTTTAACAACAGTAAGCAACTGCTGCTTTAAATCACTGCCATTCAATAATCCATTGCGTCAAATGCTTGTAAAATTCATCTGCTCATCAACGTTAAAAATAACGCAATGAACATTAATGAAGTGTTTTACGCGATTAGGTTGTTGGTATTGCTTCTAAAATGACTCTTAACTCAGGCCAGACCATTATCAGACCATAATCACTGAGTCGAGAGAACAATGATCTAAGTAAGGTAGCATAGTGATATAAAGGGTGGAGGTTGGAGTTAATATAAACCATCTTGGAGAAAGCATAGTTCCAATTGTGAACTACGATAGTTGATTTGATTAGAGTTGATCAATTGCAAAGGGAATGAACAGATAAAACTAAGAGCAAATGGACAAAAGTCGTTGATTTGGAATCAAAAGTTTCGTGAAACCCTTAAAAAGGATCATATCCATGTTACAACGCATGTAATTAAAGCAATCCAACAACTTTCAAATGATTCCACAGATTACGCAATTACCCAAGACATTTCCTTAGCGCAGAGCACCCAAACTTCAAACGTTAACAGATTCAATTTGCGGTCGGTAACGGATAATGGGAGCCACAAATATGCTCTGAGGAGCCAAAGTGCATTGTAATGGCCCGATTACAGATAGTTATGTGCATCTTACCGTTCCCCGTTTGAACAATTACTTTCAAGTGTAACGACAAGTGAAGCAGAAAGATTTTTTTTTAAATGAGCCTCAAACACTCTTACTTACTATCTTGCTAATAAAGTTGGCTAAGAAAACAGGGTGATAAGGAGCTCACTCGATCTAGTGGCGGGCCAAGACAATGGAAGGAATGTGCAGACCTGTTACGGTATCGTCAGACAAGTTTGATACATGAGTTACCCTTATTTGGTGTCTATTAGCATCAACGAAAACAGTTACGCAGACCAATCAACATCCGAACTCGGCTTCAATCGACATTCAAACCCTTGTGTTGAAACGAATATTGATGAATTGTCATAATTTACCAAAATTATATTTAATTGATAATCAAAGGTAACTGTACCTCTGGTAGGAGAAAGGATTTCCTTTCGAATTCATCTTCAATTTAGCGTTTGTTACAATTCTTCTCGAAAACCATTTAACTCACTGGATTATTTTCGTTATCCTACATCTATAATTACATACAAGCTGTTGCCCGCGACTTCATCTGTGATCCAGGATGAAATGTCCTTCTTCGGGTCATTGTCTAACTAGGTGCCAAAGGACAATGATTATAAGTGAGTGGTACCAAAAAGTCTCATGCATCAAGATCAAAATTTTATACTAATTATTATCATTTTTTTTACGACATTACGCGTCATGGATTTGATTTTTGAATAGGGTTTTAATTTAAAATATAAAAGTACGAATATTGTTTTACTCCCTTTACATGACGTTCACACAACCGATCATAGAGATGTAGAATGCAAAAGAGAGTATTTTGATGAATCGACTAACCAGTCATTCCAATCGTTTCTTTTGTATAAAAGAAAACTTATAACATTTGCTTCAAAACATTATACGAATTAAATGTATTTAAATTAAATTAAATTAAAATTCATTTATTTCGGACAACAGTGATCCATATTGTGTTAGTATGACAACACAACTTATATTCTAGTGATAGTAGCAATTACAAAGTTTGTATTGTGTATTTACTTTTGCTTTTTATTTTTGTTGAATAACAGAAACAATTAAGTAAAACCAAAACACCAAATCGATTTCGTATTGCTAATTGACAAAAAAACGATTTTCTTACTAAATATTTTGATTTATCGATCACATCCTTAAATCCCGGCAGGCACATTTCTGACATTTGATAATATTAATCCGTATTATCTTTGCGCTAGCGAATATCTACGTCCGTTTGTGTTTTAAGAGTTGAGATTAATTAATTATTGTATTGTGTATTAATTAATTGTTGTATTGTTAACTCGTAATTCTTACTAATATAAGCGGATTACTAATAGGATTGCTCTGTTTTTAGAGCAATAATGTTCGTGTCGATAAAATATACCTACTTGCCTGGTTTTGATGTTAATTTAGATTTTATAAAATTACTCTGAAATACGGGTTTTTTTTACAAAAAGAACTTTTGTAGGAGTTATTATGATAAGTGTAGACTATAAAAAACAAAGTTTGATTTTGATGCAGCACGGTACGGGATTCCATACTTCTATGAGCATTGTCCTTTCATCCAAATCCGTTCATCATCCGTTTAGCGTGAAAGCGTCACAAACAAACAACTGAACAAACATATTCTCTTTCGCATTAATTTATAATATTAGTTAGGATTATTATACAAGTATAATAAAACAGTAGAATCCGGTGCGTCCGTACATTGAAGATAAGTAGTAAAAATAGAACAAATAAGAAGCGATTATTAAAATTATTTGCTGTCTGTGTCTGTCTGTTTGTTTGTTGACGCACATTTCCGGAACTACTGAACGAATTTTCATATAGTTTTCATAGATAGACAGATATTAATCTGGAGCAGAATAAAGATCGTCTCATTAAAATCGGATGTTAAAAAAAAGTTATCGTCATTTTTCGATTTTACTTTTATACTGTTACAAAGATATCACACGGGCGAACCCGCTAGCAAAAGCTAAAAATACACTGGATCGCAAAAATTCCGGGTCGCTAATAAATAGCGTGATAGTTTCTTAAATACATAAGACTAATTTGCGAAACTATAGTATATTGTAGATGACTGATTAAAATATGTATATAAAAATTAGTGTAACACGTTTTGTACACTATATTATTATAACTTTTATTAAATACTAAAAAATAAGAAAATTTCGCTTCTAACTAATGACAACAAAAATACACTTCGCAGTAAATCTTTAAAAAAAAAGATTTTTTAGGCACCTTTTCTTCAAAACACGCTTGATGATACCGTTCTCCTGGTCGTCTAAATAATCTTCGTCTCCCGTCGTGCGTAAATAAACAAAATCTGGACTCATCGGAAAACATAACCGTGGACCAATCTTCATCTGTCCATCGAATGTGTTCTCGAGCAAACCGTAACCTGGCAACTCGATGATCCCTGAGCAGTTTGGGGCCGTTTGAGGGTCTATAAGTCTTTATATCAGCTTCACGAAGACGTTGCAGAAACGTATCAGAGCTCACATTGTTGTGGTGAATTTCTTGAAGACAAGAAGAACAGCCGTGAGATGTCGATTTCTTAACATAGTGCTCACGATGAATCGGTCTTCTCGTGTAGTTTTGCACCTTGGCCTGCCATTTCCTGGTCTCCTGATGTTCATGCCGGTCTCTTGAAATCGCACATATACGCATACTCCTACTGTTCTAGCAGTGATACGCTGACTTCTTCCTTCTTGTACCATGGTAATAATCCGTGTACATTCTTCTGGTATTAACGACATGATATTGCACTGATACTCTGATCAATCCAAGGAATCATTTATAATGACAGCTCGCTTTGAAATAAAAGCGGAAAAAAATATATTTTCCTAATTAAAATTTAAAACACATTCACGAAGCAGTTTTTTTTTTATTTGTTACTTTTACGAATGAAACCTCTTTAGAGATTTAGAACAAGCTTTAATAACCTGCTTACTACATATTATGTATTCTAGCGATCTATGTATATGTAATTTATGGAGATGTCACGGTTTTTATTAGCGACCCGGAATTTTTGCGATCCAGTGTAGGAATAATATTATAAATGTGAAAGTTTGTAAATGTTTGTTACGGCTGAACGGATTTGGAAAAAAATTGGCACACAGATAGTTTATAACCTGGCTTAATGTTAAGGATATTATTTATCCTGGTACTCCGTTCCCGTGGGATAATTTCCGACCTCCACACGGGCGAAGCCAAAGGCAAAAGCTAGTAATTAAATAATTTGGCCTCTAGTTTTATGATATAATAATTAGTCGAAAAATATAAGTAAAACACTCGTTTGGCTTCACTTCTCGGTATTCGTTGGAACCTGTATATTTTTGAAACTTAATTTGATACTGAATCAGTATCAAGGCTCCGTTTTTAATAAAGCTCTTCTTTAATATACCTTACCTTACCCTTATTTGAAATACCTACAAGTAGGTACATTACACGCAGTTGCTTCATGTAGAAAGTTTAACCGCTTGAATACGTCCTTCACACTTCAGCCCCAATTATTCAAGTGTTGTGAGCGAAACAGCACCCCATTATGATCAGCCGAATTTGCTCCATTTAACTTAAATTATATTCTACTTATAAACGCACGGAAGACTTCATTAACTGAAGCGTCTCTCGCTTCCCCTTTCAATATTTCTTCCGTATCTTTTTTTATAATCAGGAATATTGTTACCTTTACCTTTTCTTTTGTATTCGTACCGTCTTGGTTAGAAGTAGCATTATTTTCTGGTTCTTGATCGCTTCAGGCGGTTGAATTTGAGAACGATTTTTTAAGCTAATTGAGTAGGTATTGAATAACGAGGTCGTTGTTTTATTTATCACAAGAAAATTTATTAAAAAAAAACATACCTTGGAAAGGTATTTTATGGTGTTTTTTTTGCTTCGTCTTACTCATATAAAACCAATTCGCTTTTCGTGTCTGTCTCTTTTTCCACTGAGTTCTTCTAAAATACACATTAGATTTGCATACAGTTTTCGCCATCATTTAGATATTTAATACCGAAAGGTTTTTTTTTTACTACAGCCGGGAAGCTCTTGGCGTTCATCTCATCTGATTGTAAGTGATAATCAGGCCAAAGGTGGAAGCTAACTAGGAGGACACGGTGGAGGTCTGCCCGGTTTGGGCAGAGCACCACCGTGTCCTCGTGGAGGGTATCGGTGGATCCTGGTCCAGGCCATGGTACGGAGTGAGAGGGCATGGGAGGCCGTCACCTCCTTCTACGAAGCAGTAATGCTCGTGAAGGAGGAGGCGGAACGAGTGAGGGAGAGGCAAAATTCGCGCCCTCACGCCCCTAGCCACCGCAGGAGGAGACGCCCTGGGCGTCGGGAATCGATAGCCGATTCCTGGCCACCGTAGGCGTCGGCTTGCGGACGGTGAGCAATGGGTAGCTCACCGTCCGGTAAGGACCAGGCCCGGGTTGACGGCGCGTTGTGTTCCACGCGCGACTCAAAGAGATGTCAGCGAGTAAAGGGGTCCGATAGGACCATTGCCTGCCGGGGTTGCGGGAAAGTCCGAAAGGGATGCCGTGGCCTCCTGGCATTGCACAGGCATCAGAAGAAACACGGGTGGGTTTTAGTCAGTAAGAGTCTGACACGCCCTCCCGCTCCACCCAGAGCGGGAGAAATCATTTGATGATTTACAACAAAAAAAAAAAAAAAAAATTGGAAGCTTTCTTCACCCGGAATATTCAACCACAGAGGAACTGGCAATCTTACCTCTAACTGCCGAAACACAACAATGCTGATAACATAGTTGTTATGGCGACAGACTTAGATAAGACGGTGGTAGCTAGCCAGGCGAACTTAAAACTAGCCCTACCATCAACCAAAGTGAGCAGAAAATGTTGCCCCAGCTGGGAATTGAACGTTTATAAATTCAGAAGCCATGTACAGACGCCAGCACATCAACCTACTACAATCTGTCAAATTTCTTTAATAGATTTTCAACTTTATCACTTAAGCATAAGGTTCCAAGTTGATCGGGAAAATTTGACAGTTTCGGGTAGGTTGACCTGCTGGCGTCTGTACCATAATCAGCCTATAATGTTCCCACCTGGGACACAGGCCTCCTCTTTTCGAGACAGAGTGAGCTGTAACCTACCACGCAGGCCCAGTGCGGGTTGGTAGATAACATATCTATGAAGCCATGTGCCCGACGGGATTACCCGTCGGCAAATCATTACGAAATTGCTCACAAACTTTCATCCCCTATTACAACACCCTTTTATGGATGTTTATTTTTTAAATGCTTGCTTCGTGCAATCCATTGCTTCATATGTTCGAAAAATTTGTCTGCTCAACAACGTAAATAACGCAATGAATGTTGTTGAACTGTCAAAATGAAAAAAATAGAGAATGGCCTGTTACTCGTAGATTACAGGAAAACCTATAAGAAGTCTATGGTATGGCTATAAGAAATCTCTCAATATTGTGCGTACAAACTTACATTTGCAGTTGGATGAATGGATGTAGTTGAATGTATCGGAGAACATGTTTTTCAACTAAAATGATTTGTTATAAAGATCCCAACTACGGAACCCTTCATTGTGCGAAGTCCGACACGCACTAGGCCAGTTATTTATAAGAAGTACCCACCCGTGCGAAGCGGGGGAAAAAATGTAACACAATAAAGGAATCATCCAGTCAATCTATGCTTTGCCGCTGATTCTACCAACAATGTCCAGCCACAGAACTATCAAACTCTAGATACGATCCGATGGCCCGCATGTCTATCAGTCCGTTCTAATCCCGTCCATAGACCAGGCACTCAGCGTATAATCCCCTCACATGAACCTAGTACCCACTTAGTGAGTGCAGAACTCGGCAAACACTTCTGAGATAGCAACTATTGTCCGTAATTTAGTAATGTTATAGTGTCGTTAGAAAAAACCTAATAATTGCACTTTTTAAAGTTTCTGGGATAGACCCAGAAACTTTGGAATGAAACAAGCTTAGATAAATGTGTGGGTAGGTACTGTATTGCATATTGTACCAAAAAAAAAACAAGACATTTAGGCTAGTGCTAAACTTGATCAATTAATTCTATCTGAAAATACCTACCTGAGTGAATGTATACAGCAACTTCAATAAAAACGAGTGAATTCCATCGAATGTTCCAAATAAATTCAAAACAGAATTTTAATTTCAACAATTTTCATTTCCCGACTGAATACTAGTTTATCCAAATCAAAACTATCGAAAACCAATCGGAGTAACTTCATGTTATCGATACTCGGCTTGAGAAAATTAGGCACATACGGAATAGTTATATTGATTTAGATTGGCTCCAGCACTCCGCAGCATAAATATTAGTTGGTTTGCAGCGCTCAACAATTTGGATAGATTGCAAGCCCGCATACTCGCCTAATGCAGCAAGTAGGTACCTTTGATAGTTGTTTGATTGAAGTTTGGTTGTACTTCATACTATGGGTTTGTTCGAGGTTCCCGTTTTAAGAAAGATTTATGCTAGATTGTGCCGGGCTCGATCGAGGCACGGATCCTTATCTCCACGATGAAGCAGTTCAAGTTACACCGTCGAACCAAGCTCCAGCCGACCTGGTCAAAATCAACATCCTTTAGTTACAAGAGCACTCTAATTGCGCATCACACTTCGATCAATCACAATTCGATTTTTTTTAAGACAATTGCTCCCATTGTTCGTATGTTTAAAAAAATCGTCTGTTCAACAACGTAAATAACGCAATGAATGTTATTGTGTTACGCAATTACCCCGCAGTTTTCATCATGTTCAAACACCTGTTAAACATAATCGTTTAACCCAAGAGCCCCACTGTTGATCTATTAAGACGAACATTGATTTATACCACCTGATCCTCGCACTTCGAAGGACACATCAAGCGGTAAGTCCCGAACGACGTCACTTGTAGTGATATTGCCCACAACAGAGGCTTAAGGCGGACTGACAACTTGGACCCGGAAAAGGTGGGGATCGTAGATATCAGCTGATGGCTTCACATAGCTGTGTCAAGGATAAGTTAGGGTATTCGGTTTAACTTTTATACAAAGAGAAATTTCTGAAATATTGTGACAGTAAAAGTTATAAAACTAAAACTCAACTACGACATAAAAGTCAACTAAAAAGGTATAATCAAGACATCACAGACATACAAATTAAAAACCCGGAGTCACACGTGTTAGAGCATAAATCGAACAGATTACGTGTGACTCGGTCGAAATCATAACCCTCTTTTTTGCTTCGCCGTAGTTGGGTAAAAATAGAAGAAGAATGTAGGAAAAACAAGAAACTATGGCCAATATATTCACTCCTCTCACCCAACCCATAAAACTTACACAGGTCATGATCTCACATAATACAATCAATTTGCCACAACTTATCAAACACACCACTCGTATAGAAACTATCTTTATCTTTCACGGCAAGATTTATCACACGTCAATCCATAATACTTGGGGGTCGTAAACAAAAATTCACTGTATATAAAGGCAGTGACTGAAAAGAGTAATTTTCTCCTCCATAAAAACAGTTAGGCAGTTATTTATGGTGATACCGCAATCTATACAAGGGATTTCGCCCGAGGCAGAGCATTAACGATTATCCTGGTTTTTTCTACAAAGAAATATTACTTGACAAATAAATTGCGTGTAGGTTTTTTTTTGCTCATCAGTGGTATAGGTTTTTGGAACGATCATTTTATCGAGGCGGATGATATAAAACATATTTTATTTTGTAGATAAAAGTATGTCAGTGTATCACATGTGAGTTTATTTTATGTAGATCGGTTATAGTGGGTTAGTACCACAGCAATTTAATTGATAATCTCAATAGTCCGAGTACCCTACGTTCCCGGAAGGTTAACCTGTCCTTGAAATGAACAAACATTCCGAAGTCACCCTTATCTCGCAGCCCGAGAATTCGCTGAAACACGGCGCGTAGAAATAAAATTCCTTTACTGCCCCGAACTTGAGAAAGGTCAAATTTAATGTTCGCACAGCTACATTTAAAGATAAACAAAAGAATCCGGAATCGCTGGCAGCAAAAAAAGAGGTACGGAACCACTGAAAACTCGCGACGGCGACGTGACATTATCGTGCGCGTGCGACATTCCCGCGTGATTTGCATACAGATTGTTTACATTTATTCGAGCAATACTGCTGGGGATTTTTGCATTTTGTCCCCGCTCTGCTAACAATTATTCCCTACTTTTACGTTGTTTAGTATTTATTTATAACAGTTGGGTAACCGCGTTTGTTTTTATAATCGGTTGGCACCAGAAATAAATGGCTTTGTAATGTTTTCTGTGTACACGTTACAACGCGGTTTTATGACCCCAATTTATTGGTTGTGACTATACGATCTTTCTCGACTGGCTCTAGAAAGCGTAAGTTAAATTTGTCTTCATAGATTTAGCATATAAATATGAGAGGATCACAATGACGAGTTTGTAAAGGCCCTAGAATATAACAAAAAAACAGCCAAGCGCGAGACGCACTAGCGCTTTATTATATTTCATGGCTGGGTGAAAATTTCAACTGTTTACGTAGTACGGTTAAAATATACGTGCAATCCTGTTTTGGCAGACAGATGGACTGACAGACAGCGTAGGCTTAACAATCCCCCTATTGGCACACTTTAGGAACAGAAACAAAAAACCGGCCATGAAGGGTTCCGTTGCAGCAAGTAACATAACATAAAAGTTCTTGTAGTTCGTTGTAACTTTGATTGATGTTTTAATAATAGTTTACGATTTATGACGTATAAAAAAAAACTACTTTCTAGATCTCGTTCAAACCAATTTTCGGTGAAAGTTTACCTGGTAATGTACATCATATGTTTATTTAGTTTTATCATTCCCTTATTTTAGAAGTTACAGGGGGGGGGACACATTTTACCACTTTGGAAGCGTCTGTCGCGCAAAGTATTCGGTTTAGAAAAAAAAAATTAGAAACCTCAATATCATTTTTGAAGACCTATCCATAGATACCCCACACGTATGGGTTTGATGAAAAATAATTTTTGAGTTTCAATTCTAAGTATGGGGAACCCCCAAAATTTATTGTTTCTTTTTTTCTATTTTTGTGTGAAAATCTTAATGCGGTTCACAGAATACATCTACTTACCAAGTTTCAACAGTGGTATAGTTCTTATAGTTTCGGAAAAAAGTGGCTGTGACATACGGACGGACAGACAGACAGACATGATGAATCCATAAGGGTTCTGTTTTTTGCCATTTGACTACGGAGCCCTAAAAAGGGAGGAAAAATTTGAAGTCTCTACTAAATGTATAATAATAATTATACACTACCTATATACCGTTACCGTAATCTATATGACAAAAGAATGTAGCTTTCATCTTCAGAACGATGCGACGTAGTTTTGTGCGATGACAGTGCGATGAATTTACAGAATTCCTTCACATAAAACCAGATAGAATCAATACATAGCTACCGTCACGTACTCGTCCTTTTTCCACAAGGAATTCTGATCTCTAAGCAATAAAATCCGCACCAGACATCGGTTCGGAGTTCGGACTTCATGGTCATATATCTGATTTTAGTACAGAATGTGTTGGTACTTATGATACCTATTTACGCCATTGACACAACTATATAAACCCGAATGGAGAAATAAAGCTGTGACATAAAAGGTAATAAATAGTTCTATGAAAAGTAATTCATAAATATTAATGAAGAGTGGCGCTGGTTCTCAACCGAAAAGTTATTTATTTAATATCTTCTTACGCCTTTATTTACAGATCTTAGAATATATAAAACGTGCTGATAAAAAGTGCTGGTGCACTTGAAAATATCTTTATTTTGTTGTTTTGTTTTTTTTGTAATTACCTTTATAACGGAACAAATTAAATTGCCTGGTAAATATTCACATCCATGACGAGTATCAATATTAAAATATCATGGTTGAACACAAAAAAGTATGATTTTACTAAATGATAATTTTATGAAAGAAACTAAACAGATTGTTTTATTTGCTAGGCCAAAATTAAAATTTGCGCGCGAGCTTTTTTAAAAAAAATAGCACAATATGTAACTAATAGTACAGACAACATGACAACGGTGAAGCTTCTCCTGTACGCGAAGCATGACAACCATAGAAACAGGTTTTCTACGGGTCCTGTCGTATTTGTCGACGGAAGAATAGACAAAATGACAGGTTGACAGTGATTGTTTATCTGTCATTTTGTCTATTCTTCCGTCTACAAAACCCGTTTCTATTGTGGTCATGCTAAGCGTCGTGCAGAAAATGATTCAGTGGTCCTTGGTGAGAGTCACTTGGCAATTAGATTATTTACTAGATCATTTTTAGGTTAACACCAAATGTAAATTTAATCTATCAAATTAAAAATCAGAATATAGTTTCAGCCAGCTGATCTTGAGCAAGCATGGTGATCAATGCTCGTGCCTTCTCTGTATGTGAAGAGGCCTTGGCCCTCAAGGAGGACAGTAATTATGGTGGTATTAACTAAAACGACTATTACTAAGTATAGCTGCTCAGAGCTCAGAGCAAATAAAAACCAAGACATAGAGCTGTCAACAGTGACGTGAAGCCGGTTGCGTAAACATGTGCGCACTTAGTACGGTGTAATTTCATTGTAAATGGTTGTAAATGTGTGGTGTGAACGTGAAAAATTAAATAAAAAATACATTAAACAAAACATAAAATTAAATAAGAAAATTAGAATTTTTGATCAACCTAGGTGACTGAGACTTAAAATGAATTTAAATAATTTAATTCGTCTTGAAGAAACAGACATGACATCAACATTGATATATTGTTCAGGATTAAATTACAATCAGACGGACCATAAAGCTCTCGAATTCAATAGTCAATTTTAATTCACTGCAGAACATAGAACATTGAGACTGAATATAAAAGATTACAATGAGTTTCTTAGATACTTTTTGCCTAACTTTGCTTAATGAAGTTCTACATTCACAGAGCGGAGGTCTAGTTTTGCATGCTTCACTGTATTGTTCGCATCGCTATGTCTTGGTTTCTTATATGTTCTGAGGCCCAGAGTCAGCGGCTGCAACACACAACCTGCTATGAAAAATAACGTTTTTTTTTTTTTGTTTCTTTTATCATGATTTAATAATATATCGATTCCCGTTATGTTTGTGAAGTTTCTCCTATTAATTTTAATTTCATAGTAGGTACTGAATTTTCCCTACAAAAATATACCGTTGAACAACAGTTATATTGCTATTGGACATTAATTAGGCGTTACAATTTATTACATCCAATTTGAAGTTAATTAACCTCAACAGTTATCGCTAAGGTAACGTGAGATGGGGAAGCTGTAACATCTTTATCGTTGGCCATGAAACTTCTTATTTTATTAAAAACGTTATAGACGAAATGTCTGGAAGTATGAAATACCAACAATGTTGTTTCATATTTTTCAGTTATAAAGGGGTTAGTATGAAATATTCTGGTTTATACAAACTACGCGATGTAGATACAGATGCGGTGAAACATTTTAATTTAGACCTTTATTTTTTAGCCAATAAGTACATAATAGAGAAAAGTTAGAAAAGCTGAAATTATTTATTTCCCAGCATATTTTGGGAATTCACACAAATAATTTTCTCTTTGCTAAATAAGTAATAAATGATATTAGTTCAGGTTATAAGTTTATGAATATGTTAATGGAACTTGACTTAATAATATAACTGAAAATGCAAAGATTATTAAATTTTATCTATAAACAATCCAAAAATCCAGAGGTCAAGTCTAATCTTTTGTCGGAAATTTTCAATAAGAGGTACTGTCAGCATAATGCAGGCGAGCTGGTTCATTTGGCGCGCCTTGGCTTTCGACGCCACCCGCTTGTTGTGAATAGAATCCAAATTACTTGAAAAATTCTTAGAGTGCATCCCCGGGGTACGAAATGCTTCACTTAAATTCATTCACCGTAGAATTGAGAGGAAAATATTTAATAAATTTACTGAATGAGTTTTAATTTTATTTATGAATACCATTCAGGGTATCGAACTGGAAAATTGGAAGCGTTTTACGTCACGTTTAACAGTCTTATCTTATCCAACCGAAAAGATACCGAAAATGATCGTTGTAGCGAAACTTTTTTCCCAATTAGAAACAGACACTCCAATGATAGTTCGGCGTACGCAGAGCCAAAAAAAACAACATCTTTAAAAGATAAACATTACAAGCCAAGAACAGGCTGAATCGGGCAAGTTTCGTTAGTTTTTCTGTAGCTTTAGTAACACGAGAACGGTTCAAGGGAGGGGGGAGGGTGAAAAGGGGGGTTGTTCCAGCGACACGGCATGTAATCTCAAGTTAGCGAGCAATTTGGTGTTTGCTTTCAGTAGTGCAGCTTTGACTATTAGATTGTATTGCTTTGCAAATTTAGAGCTTTTTATTAGATATCTGACACGAATTGAATAGTAGGAACTTTGAAGGTGCATGCAAATAATAATACGAATGATAACTTTATTTAAATAAAAAATCGATTGAATTTCAATGTTTTTGGAACTCCATGAATAACTGAATGGCTTTAAGTGTAAATTGTTTTTCTCAGAAATGTAATTATGTATTCAAAGTAATGTTATCTAATCTAATATCTATATATAAATAATGACTAGCATTTGCCAGCGCTTCGCCCGCGTTGATGTCGAAAAATATTCCACGGGAACGTACTACAGGATTATAAGTATCCTATGTGTTAATTCGGATTAAAAACTATAAGTGTGCCAGTTCACCCGTTTTTGCGCCCATCCGGAACAACATATATCCAGACAAATATAAACGGACCAAAATTCTAAGAACTATATTTTCGACATGGGACTCGTTCTCCTAAATTAATCTTAGCCTAGCCTTTTCCCTATGTTGGGGTCGGCTTCCAGTCTAACCGGATGCAGCTGAATACCAGTATTTTATATGGAGCGACTGCCTATCAGACCTCCACAACCCAGTCACTGTGTAATATGATACCCGTTGGTAAGACTGGTTGTCAGACTTTCAAGCTTCTGACGACAGGTAACGTCAGTCAAAGATCCACGAATGACAACCGGGACCAACGGCTAAATGTGCTTTCCAAGGCACGGAGAAGTCTCGGTATGTTAAGATCACCCATCCACAGACCAACCCCGGCGAGCGTAACTTAACCTGATGGATCGAACCTTGCGGCTGTTATTACTGAGCCACGAGTTCCTCCTCGTTCTCTCTCCCATACCTTGTTTTTGTTTTTTAAATATTCAATGTGTAGTTTTGACTTTGTTACTATTTTATTTATTAAATAATATTATTACATGTATAGATAAGCATGTTAGCGTTCATTCTATCAATAGGATCTTGCAATCATTTAATAAAATAGTTTTGCATGAAGTTGTCCGAAGGTATCCCCAAAGGGACAGTCAGAGATGTTCACCTAACCGCTAATTGCCGTTCGACCAAACATAACAGCGGGACAGGGAAATGACGAAACTCCCCTGACACCGACTTATGTCTGTCATGTTCCCCCCAAACCAAACTTCAACTCGTCTTAGTCGCCACTTCTAGTACCTACTACCGATTTCTTGTAACGGCACAATAGTTTGAGAACGTTCAAAGGTTCCATCGATGTGCTTTAGAAGAGCCGAAATTAGTGAAATCGCTTTATTTGTTGGCCCACACTGTTATCTAAATCATAATAGCACTGATTCAATCACTACCATATTGTATCAGTAACATTTTATTAGCCAGATTTCGGTTTTTCCAAAGATAAACGATAACGATGAAACCTTTATTCGTTCTCAAACTATTCCTCGTTTACAATTAATTAAATCGCAGTAATTACTAAAGTAATAGTGATTGTTTTATTAGGCCTTAACAACTCGTAACTTTTAATTGTGCTAACAACAGTGGTGCAGATAAAGCGATGAATGTCCACATTTTACTCAACTTTGAATGCATTTCGACGGAATGCAATTATTACGCTCGTAATTTTGGATTTTGTCCAAAACTTGCTTACTATGGTCATTCCGAATGTTACATTCAAAAAGGCAATTAGGTTTTGTGGGCTAAATACAATAAGTTATGTCACTGCCCGTGTAATTTATTGCTCATTGTTTCCTAAGTAATCTGTTTGAAATTAAAATAATATGTTGGAGTAAAATTTGGTTACATTTCAGCTTTTATTCTTCCATTTAGTTTCCAGAAAATCATTAATTATTTAATGATTTGGCTTATGGCTTATGCCAATTTTTTTATACCACATTTATTTATGAAATTTATGAAACATAAAAAGTTACAAAGGCGGACTTAATGCCTTAGAACTGCTTTACCAGTCAACGAAGCGTTGTGTGACTGTGGAGAGATAACTTGGAAGGTAAATTATTGCTTCATTCATTATTTTTATTTATTTATTTATTAAAATCTCCCATAAAACTATCATTATTATTACAGGTGTATTTACATAATGCGACAGTGCGGTCATTTATAAATCTGTTCTTACTCAACTATTTACAATTTGAATATACTATATAGGACTAAAACAACTTTTACTCCCGACATCACAGTATTTTTTGATGCTTGTGACATTTTTTTTTAAATCTGTTTTTACGATTTTTGACTAAGTACTTTGATTAAAATGTGTCGTTCACTCGGAGATCAGAAAAAAAAAATGACGTTTGACGTGATCATTATAATTTAGACCACGGTTAGTTGAACATAATTTCCAAGCAAGACCACCTTTAGCCGTAGACGTAAACCATGAACATGCATTACACTTAGCGCTAACATACTCATAATACAACCCCTAACATCCGTTACAACCCTCCCAAGTATAGCAGTAATGAAGTGTCAGCCAGACTCAACCCTGTGACACGACTACACGAGTCTAAAATTAATAATAATGCTAACAAGGCGCTGGTTTTAAAGTGTTATATCCAAGGCAATGAACCGGGAGTGAAGATAATCAGGTGTGAAACAAGTCGAGTATGAGATCGTTCATACTACGGCGGCAACCTCAGGGTTATATTTTATAAACAAGTGAATGCGTAATATTATGTTCCCAGCAGTGAAGCATGATTAATGGAGAGGCAGACGTTAGTTGACAATTTTCAAGCATTGTAGTTGGTATTTCTAAGTTTGTTCAGTACGTAGTGTACACATGTACATATTGAATATTTACTCAATGCGTGATTACCAAGCTCGAATGAAATAGTTTTCACTTCAGCCTACCAAGAATCTCGGAGATTTTACTATTTCATAAAATTGTTTCCCATACATATATAAAAAAATAAAAATTGCTTCATTGGTACAAATTTGGTGGTTTGGTTAAGGTTATCCTGTCGTCAAAATAAAAAATGCTACAATTTTGGAAAACAATACACATACAGGACATTACAGGAGAGTAAAAAAGCTAAAGAAAATGGTTCTAGGTATTCCGAAGGGTGTAGAATTCAAGAAGACTACAGTTTATCAACCAAAACAACACGAGAGTGAGCGAAACACACCTTCACTTAATTAAAACTGCTTAAACACTCCTACATTCCCGCCACTGCACTGTTACAACAGAATATTACATTCAATAATCTACGAGCCTTAACGCAAAAATATTTCAAACATTGCAAAACATTAAAAAACAACAATCCCTTGCAAACTCATCAAAATCGAGCCACTGCAACGATATTACAGCGGGCACGCAAAACAACAAATTTTATTTTCGGCACGATGATTAAAAATTTTATTTATGTTTTATACACCAGCGGGCATCAATCGAGATTATTCGCCGGAAGGAGAGAAAACAGGTTCACATTAATAAAAACGACACACGATAATATTTTAAATGAAAAAATTCATTTAACCCGTGCGCCCGGGCAGTCGCAATTAACGCTCCGATTAAACTGTGAATTATTTATTAACATTTTATGATCACGCGATAATTTATAACTTCAATTGCGCATTCTACTATAGTACGCGGTTTATTGTTTAGTGAAAATAATGATTTCATTTTGAATGTTATTATAGTTGTTAAATGTACGCCTGAACAAGATTCGGGGTGAGAATTTTGTTTGATATGAAGCCATTAGCTCGTGCCGCGTTTAATCGGCTCATATTTTTAATCGACGGAACCTAGCTTTGTGTTTTTTCAGATAATTAGGGTTCCGTGCGTCCGAATGAAAAAATATGAGATCACTCGCGTGTATGTCTGTCTGTCCGTTTGTCACAACCTATTTGCTCCGAATCTACAGAACCGATTGAGTTGAAATTTGGGACACATGTGAATTTCTGTGACCCAAACACGAACATGTGACGTAAATAAATTAATTTTGAATATGGGGTTCACACATTAGAAAAAAAAAACATGCGGGGCAGTCTTTGGGGACTGCCGATAGAAGTGAAAACAGCGTGCGCTGACGATGACGCGAGTTTCACGCTTTTTGTTCACCCAAACAGTACACATATATACACAGTATACATATAGCTCATGGAAAGCGTTCGGTGACGATGACGCGAGTTCCATGATTTTTGTTCACCCAAAAAGTGCTCAACGCGCCTAAAGAAGTTTTCACTTAAAAAAAAATGCAAACTGTAACATGAGCCAAGTAGGTATGTATTTTATTATTTTAAAATAAATAGTTTTAAAGATAATAAAGCAAATCGATCAAAATTTACCATTCTGCTCAGTAGTTTTGGAGATATAAGAGGCGGCTCATATCTCCGAAACTAATGAGCCATTAATTAAAAAAAAAACAGAAAGTAGTTCTACACTTATAGACTACCTACAGGAAAACCTATAAAAAGTCTTTGGTCTTAAAACAATATGGTAAATAACTCAATATTGCGCGTACAAACTTACATTTGCAGTTAGAATGTATCGGGGAACATGTTTTTCAACTACAATGTTAAGTTTGTTTACTCTTTATTGTGCGTTTTCCGACACGCACTTGGCTGGTGTTTTTTCTTTTAAATTGGCTCGCTGAGTGGTTCTACATATACTATTTGATAGAAAAGTAGGCATACGTACTCGTACAAACCTACAACACTCAAAAAACTCATTGGTAAAAACTCAAAAGATCTCCAAGTGGTTTACAAGACGTCTGGCCGAGCGAGTCAGATGGAGGCAAAGACGAAACATTTTCTAGACGATCTAACATTACATTACGGTTATGTGATTGTTTGAAGAGAAGAGCAAACTTAAGAAATTGAAACTGCAATAGATAAACCGGTGCGGAGATATTCTTTAAAATAACAGTTCGAGACAGTGCAGACAATACTTCTTGTTAGAAGATAGCCGTCTTTTGTTTTTAACTTATTTTTACTGTTTTCAATATTTTTTGCTTAGAATCTCTTTAAGATTTTCAGTCGCTTGTATTGTAGGTACAAGTCTTTTATATCTTCGTCTGTTTTCAAATTATTTCCTCTATCATGCAAAGACAAATAGGCCCTTTTGAAGCTACAGCTGAGTAGACTATTGACGTGGTCATTTTATGAAATCTAAAAAAGAAAACAAATTAAATAATTGTCAGTCCCTGTCAATTTATTATGTTTAATTCGGTCTGACATGCAAAGAATATGGCTGAATGTCATTCTGCGGTATTGACATTACGCCGCAATATAATAATGCTGAGTCCGTAAAGCAGATTCTATCGCCCAAACAACAGACAAAAATACACGAAGGGCTATTTCATTTACGTAATTTTTTTTTTTTTTGTCGATGAACATATTTCTAATGTGACTGTACCAAGTACACATAATTTGCTTCTAACTTTTTTTTAAGCTCAAGCGAGAGAGAGAGCAATCGATGGATTGAATCTTAACAATGGGAAAATTTTAATGCTCTAAAACTAGATGCAGGTAGGCACAGACGCCAGCACGTTTACCTACTTGAAACTGTCAAATTTTCCCAATCATCTTTGAACCTTCTGTTATAGTAATAATGTTGCAAATCTATTCAAGAAATTTGACAGTTTATAGTAGGTTCATGTGCTGGCGTCTGTACCTATGCAGCATTTTGCTAGCTCCCTAGCCTTATGTTTTTTTTTTTTTATATATATTTACTTTTTCAACATCTGTATTATCTGACAGTAACATACATAAAATTTACCAAACTGCTACTTTCCGTATTGTTGTCGTTTCCTTTAAAGTTCCGTAGTAATTGTAGTAGGTACTCGAAATAACATGGGATAAGACAGCAATGAAATAAAAATTAAATAAAAATAAAAGGAACAACGCTGAGTTGGATTATGTCCAGGGTTGGAACCTCATTTGGAGTTGCAGTTTATTTATTGCCAGCCTTTGCTTGCTGCGAATTGAATCCAAATAACTGGAAAAATTCCTTACCGAGTTTGCGCTAAATTCCAGTTCAAAGCTTTAAAATCGGTGGAGCTGCTAAGGCTCTAAAATTAAAGAAAAGTTATTTCAAAGAAAATTACCTACCTATTAATTATTCTGTGTAGGTTTTTATGAAGGCTTGAAACAGCTAGAATCTTTGGATGACAATTAACCAGTGCTTGCGCTATGAGTATTTTGCCGTCCTCAGTGAAAGCAGGTTAGGAGTATTATTTTCTGAACTATGCACGTCAGCACGTGTTATATAAATGTAATTATTGTCTAAAAATAAATAATATGATATATAAATGTAATTATACTTGTTATACCTATAAATGTAATTATTATCTATGATTAATTTACTAAATGAATTTAATATCAAACTTATTTTTTATAAGTCAAACACTGATTTGACTCAACTGTTGTTATTGTCTCCAATATCTTGGTTGAATTATGTAGTAGGGTCACACTGATTTATTTGTTGTTCCTATATTTAAATACTAAATGATTGAGGATACAAGTTTTATTAAATTATTTTGTTAAGAATATCTAAGAGATTAGTTTACGTATAAATTATATTTTTGTAAAGGTATTATTACAGTTTATAGTTTAAAAGTATTTGTTTTGTATTATTAGTTCAGTTCATTTTTATCTGTGGCAATATTCATGTTAGATAGCTATTGAGGGTAGACAACTGTCATTTGAAATGCTTTATAAGGTCGTGTAACTTAATTCATGTTCTCTTTCTGTACGTGTCACTGGACTGGTAACAATATAAAAGCTTATGTTAACATCTAAGAACAGACCCTGAGTGATGTCCATGTCCGTAATATTGAGTTGCTAAAAGCTAATATAAGGAAATAATGTTGCTTATCAGAAGTTCTGCTTTTATTGTAAAATGGATTGTAATAAGGATCATCAGATCACTTCTGGTGAAAGATCGACTAACTACAATGTTCATGTAAGTTAAATTGTCATTATATCTTGATTATTGCTGATAACTATGATGTTCTGTATGTATTAAAATATTGCTAATATTGCTACATAAGTGTTAAATAGAATTAAGGAATATTCATATTCTATTTGTCATTGATAAAGTTGTTAGCTTTAAGAAATGGTCCAAGAGATTAATGTAATAACAAAACTAAATGCTAATGTAAAAATATGTTGATAAAATACTTCAAAACAAGCTTCCGTGGAGTTTCTTATCCTTCTTCTCCACGAAGACCTAGATTTGGAACGGATAACTAGCTTTCTCATTAACAATACCTATTTATTGACAAGTCTAATTGAAATAAATGCCTAGTCTTGTCTCCATGTGCTTTCTTATAATCCTTTTCCCTACACACCATATTCATAGATATTAAAATACATAACATAACATCACGCCTTGTTTCCCCGAGGGGTCGGGCAGAGGTGCACCTGTAGTAGGTACACCCACATATTAAAATGCCTACATGATTAAATAATTAACTAATAGGTAACCTGAAAATCCTGACACTCAAAAGTTGATAGTTAAGTGGATATCAATGCCTCTAAATGTAGTATATCTAATAATCTTTTTCTCACATCAGAAGTGGGATAGTGCCCTGTCTTACATAAGCGATTTCTAATGAATTTTATTTTGCTATTTTCATAATCAATTTTGGAGCTATTGGTGATTTTGCTGGAAGCCGTGGTGTCGCCGGATAGCTGTCTAAGCCCTCACCATGAGGATGACATCATGCTGCCAACTCCTAGAGTATGACTGTATTGGTGATTTTGCTGGAAGCCGTGGTGTCACCGGGTAGCTGTCTAAACCCTCACCATGAGGATGACATCATGCTGCCAACTCCTAGAGTAGGACTGTAAGTGGGAGCTGCAAGGCCGGTAAGGCCTTTAGAGGCTCTGCTTTGATATTACTTTGAAATGAGAGAACATCAACTGATGGTGCATCATAGAAAAACTTTTGTAACCTTTAAACTAGAATATTTTAAAACAGGATGGTGCCGATTCTCTTGACGCAAATGCCTTTAAGCTGGGCTGGAAATCTCCAAAATTTTGTTTACTCTTGTCAAACGATGATTTCCCATTCTGAAATAGACTTAAAGTATATTTTACTATATTTTGAAACAACCAACTTAACTATATTTTGGTAAGATGGTACTGAGATTTTAATTTAGTGTAAAAGATAATTTTGCTATTCTGAATTTTGCCTAACTGAGTCTGACCTTAAATTAGTTGTCATGAACTAAAATTCACACGAACACCTCGACTTCGGGTGCAAAAACAGTAGGTACTGTACTGGATTTTTTTCTTTTCTTTTGCTTGTATCTCGAAAATGGTGTGTCCTATCGCAAAAATAATGAAAATTTCGACCCCCTTTATAAAACCCTTAAACCCCTAATACTTAACAAGTAGGTAATATTTTTTTAATATTTTCCATGCAAAAAGTGAAAAATTCCAAATATAAAAGGTCGAGGGTATAAAAAAAAAAAAAAAAAAACACGGAATAGGGCAAACAAGTATGTACCACGTGGAGTCGTATAGCGGTTACACCGCCACATACTAACTACGCATCAAAGACATGACGTCACACAAATCCTGCATCGCGCAATTAGAGTTTACCGCGCGAACGACATAGATAAGACTATCCGAAATCAACAGTCGGGCAGTCGGCCCGCCAGACACAACACCCGTCTGGTTGGAGGATCCTCCCTTTTCTATGGTGGATGAGTGAACTTTACACCTTGTTCCTTATGCCCCTAAAGTCGTAATTGTCAAATTCAATTTTGGTTGTTTCGAAATATTTTTTGAGTTGAGACTGTTTCAGAAAAGCTTTACGGTTCTCATAGCCAGGAGTGAAGTCTTGGTGATACTCGTAGTTTGGTTGGTTTTGTTTTGTGTACGGGAGAATCGCCACCAGTGTTTGTCATTAAAAGTTAAGCTTCAATTGGTATTTTAACAAATTTCAAAAACAAAGGTCTCTGAAAACAATGGTATCTACTTGCATAAAAATATACTTATAAAAAAAAAAAGAAAAATGTGCCTACTTACAATGATTAAATATGTTGAAAGATCATTAGGTAATGAACGAAAAATAGTGAACATCTAATTGAAGCTTAGCTTATAAAACCAATAATAACTAGGTACGTTGTTACTCTAGGTAGATTATAATTAATTAATTTTTGTTCTCACAAACATGAGACTGAGAATAGGATACAAGTGTTCACTTAGATGAAACTTGGCATTACAAGAGTACTAATTTAATGTATACATATATAAATTAGGTAACACAGAAAAACCAAAAATGAGATTGGGTTTCTGAACAGGACATTGCGAGGAATTGTGTACTAAATTACTCAGACCATTGTTTTCAATCTTTGATCCTGCTTTAAGAACTGAGTTATATACTGATGCTACTGCTATACGATATGGTGCTTTTTTAACCCAGAAATACGATAGTGATTTTTAAGTCATTTGTTTTAGTAGAAGAACTACACCTGCAGAGTCAAAATATAGTTGTTATGATTTAGAAACTCTAGCTATTCACGCCTTGAAACACTTCCGTGTCTATTTACTAGAAATTAACTTAATAATTATCACAGATTGTAACTATGTGCAATGAACAGTCAGAGTGGCCGAACGTTCTGTGGAAAGTACAACAATTAATTAACACAACTGTACAAAATCCATGGGCTTTACCCCTTTGCTATTACTTACGACGTACTAGAAGAAAAAGATAGACAAAATCCAAATAAATTAGAGGCTGACCGAGAAATAGCTAGCCAAATTGCAGAAAAATTCAATAAACGTTTAGATGTCACTCGTCGTAACAATGTAAACTTTAACGTAGGAGATGTAGTGTATGTCTCGCGGAATCATATGCGTAATGATGAATTGGCACCTAAATTAAAGGGCCTTTGAAATATCTTCTATCCTTTCTAATGATCGTTTTGCTCTGCAAGGTCTAGGTAATTTACGAAACATTTCAGTAGCCAAAGAAAAATTAAGATTCTGACACTTTACCTAATTACATTTTCTTATTTTTGTGTTGATATTTTGTTCTATTAATCTGAAATGTTAAGTTACTGAAAGCATATTTTAATTAATTACACACTGATGTGGATTTAATTCGGAAATAAATAGAAAGAATTATGTATAATTATATAACTTATAATATTATATATATACTGCTGGTCGGTCACTGCCCTGATACCTTTCTGAAATTCATGCGCAGCAGGTGATAGGACTGGTATGTCAAGGCCAGAGGCTACTAATGATATAACTGCTGGTCGGTCACTGCCCTGATACCTTTCTGAAATTCATGCGCAGCAGGTGATAGGACTGGTATGTCAAGGCCAGAGGCTACTTATAACATTACTGCTGGTCGGTCACTGCCCTGATACCTTTCTGAAATTCATGCGCAGCAGGTGATAGGACTGGTATGTCAAGGCCAGAGACTTCTTGAAAACAAATATTTATTTATTTAAATATAATTAGTTGGGTACTTCGAGAGCGAAGTACAGGTCGTGATAGATTTTTTTTTTAAATAATTACCATTTGTGATGGTTATTTTGGTACATTTCAGTTTAATAGAACATCCAAACAATAGATTTACATATACTTTTAATTTATCCTAGTAAAATATGTGTTATTAGGAGCTTAAAATCATATGAGATACACTTGATTCTTTACCTAATTGCATTTATATATAAAAATTAAAAAAAAAAAAAATGTTTCCGCTGGTCGGTCATTTGCTTGGTGCAAGTATATCCCACTAGCAGCGGGTGGAGGGGACTTGACACGTCGGCAATTGGCAAAACAAAAGTAAAACAATTGTAGAAAAAGGGTCTCTAAAGTACTTCGAGAGCGAAGTACTTGTCAGCATGGCCGTGTTATATAAATGTAATTATTGTCTAAAAATAAATAATATGATATATAAATGTAATTATACTTGTTATACCTATAAATGTAATTATTATCTATGATTAATTTACTAAATGAATTTAATATCAAACTTATTTTTTATAAGTCAAACACTGATTTGACTCAACTGTTGTTATTGTCTCCAATATCTTGGTTGAATTATGTAGTAGGGTCACACTGATTTATTTGTTGTTCCTATATTTAAATACTAAATGATTGAGGATACAAGTTTTATTAAATTATTTTGTTAAGAATATCTAAGAGATTAGTTTACGTATAAATTATATTTTTGTAAAGGTATTATTACAGTTTATAGTTTAAAAGTATTTGTTTTGTATTATTAGTTCAGTTCATTTTTATCTGTGGCAATATTCATGTTAGATAGCTATTGAGGGTAGACAACTGTCATTTGAAATGCTTTATAAGGTCGTGTAACTTAATTCATGTTCTCTTTCTGTACGTGTCACTGGACTGGTAACAATATAAAAGCTTATGTTAACATCTAAGAACAGACCCTGAGTGATGTCCATGTCCGTAATATTGAGTTGCTAAAAGCTAATATAAGGAAATAATGTTGCTTATCAGAAGTTCTGCTTTTATTGTAAAATGGATTGTAATAAGGATCATCAGATCACTTCTGGTGAAAGATCGACTAACTACAATGTTCATGTAAGTTAAATTGTCATTATATCTTGATTATTGCTGATAACTATGATGTTCTGTATGTATTAAAATATTGCTAATATTGCTACATAAGTGTTAAATAGAATTAAGGAATATTCATATTCTATTTGTCATTGATAAAGTTGTTAGCTTTAAGAAATGGTCCAAGAGATTAATGTAATAACAAAACTAAATGCTAATGTAAAAATATGTTGATAAAATACTTCAAAACAAGCTTCCGTGGAGTTTCTTATCCTTCTTCTCCACGAAGACCTAGATTTGGAACGGATAACTAGCTTTCTCATTAACAATACCTATTTATTGACAAGTCTAATTGAAATAAATGCCTAGTCTTGTCTCCATGTGCTTTCTTATAATCCTTTTCCCTACACACCATATTCATAGATATTAAAATACATAACATAACATCACGCCTTGTTTCCCCGAGGGGTCGGGCAGAGGTGCACCTGTAGTAGGTACACCCACATATTAAAATGCCTACATGATTAAATAATTAACTAATAGGTAACCTGAAAATCCTGACACTCAAAAGTTGATAGTTAAGTGGATATCAATGCCTCTAAATGTAGTATATCTAATAATCTTTTTCTCACACACGCGTCAGGCTCGAGCATCCCAGTAGCTGCCCACGTCCCTCACTTACCTTTTTAGTCAGATAGATTTGGCGAAAAAATCTTGAAAAGTCCATGCCATTATTCCATTCCAATTGGAACGTTTTTTTTTTTTTTGCGAACATTCAAGTGTCAGGAATTCATTCCAATAAAATTTATAGGTGAATAGAGGGTGAACTTTATTCTTTGTCAAATGATCTAAAAATTTGGAAATTTGTAGTTCACCTCCTCCTTAATGCACAGGAACTGAAATTATTACATTTTTCGAAAACTAAAATACCCTCCCAGTCGATTTAAAAATGGTCCGTTTTCGCAAAAGTCGACGTAATGGAAAAAGCTTGCAACATTTTGATATGAAAATTTAACTGTAGTTAGAAGGCCACAAAACTGATGTCATATCAAAATTTCAACTCTACTCTACCAGAACGTGAGTTATTAAATTTACAAGATTTGCAAAAAAAAACACTTTTTTTTATTGCGCACATTTAACTTTTTTCTGTCCGAACTGTATTTTTTGTTCTAGAAGTGAAAAACTGGTTTTTACCATGTTTACCTATTTTTTTAGCATCCTGCCTCCCTATAATCACCTATAAATTTTATTGGAATCAATTCCTGACACTTGAATTTTCACAAAAAAAAGATACCGGTCCAATAGGAATTTCATGGGCCAAAAAGCTAATACTACCTGACTATTTATTGCAAGTTTGAGTACAATCAGTTGAAAGACGTCCGTGGAAAAAAAAAACTACCTCCAGATTGCGCGCAGCGGCAAATTTCTCACTGCACGACTAACTCATGTTTGTGTAATTTTGATAAAACTTATAGGATTCGCCTTGGCGAGATCGAATTTTATGAGAATATCTTGCCTGGAAACGTTTTGACTACCAAATCGGCATATTTGTACCAATAGAGGAGAACCAGAAATAAAATAGAATTACCTCCAAGGAGAGTGGGATATGCGTGGTATGTCATCAAAGCAAAATAAAAGGACCAAACAAGGTTTCCATGTATGTGCAAAGTTACTGTACAACGAAGACTGTATATGTACCTATTGTATATTATGTGTCAAGACAGTTTCGTTGCAACATATGCCAGAGATTATGAAAGCTCTAACTTTGTTATTTAAAAGTAAATTTCTTTGGTATAAGTAGGTTCAGACAAAAATGTTCCTAAAAAGTAAGCAATTTTCCCGAAAATCATTATAAGCCCATTTCGGTTGTGATTTATTATAATTATTGGAGTAAATAAAGCTTTTTCGAATTGTTTCACATAAATGTTTTTTTTTTAAATAGTTAATTTAACTACAAGTGCATAAATAAAAGCATTTTAATATGGGTGGCGAAATGCTCCCCACGTGATAACTCACGTTTTAAAGAAAGACGTGACTACTGCAGTGTTAATACCTAACGGCGAAAACAAAGAATATCTTACATTGCAATTTATAAACCAATTTGGAGTTCGCATGAAAATGATTCGATACTACAGGGCCTCAAGTCTGCTATTACAATAGTGTCAGAATGGTCTATCATTGATTTCATAATTGTTGATTTTGACAAGTATGGTAATCTACTAACATATTGGCGTCATTATGACTTTCCAATGGTCAGCCACTGACACTCCATTAAAAGAAATGGCATCTATTGGTAATCTCGTACATAATGAAAAATGAATGACTGACTTAGGCATAATCTGCAAAAAAAATGACAGTTCCTTTGATCAGTGACCTACCATGAGAACGTCATTGTGCAGTCATTTCTTTTAATTCGTTACGAGTATCGTGTTTGTGGAATACAATGATCAACCAATGATTGACCAGAATGAATTTACCAGATTAAAAACTTTTAGCAAAATGACAATGGGATCGTGTTGGAATGACGAATTTATAAAAATAGCAGACTTGGGCCCCAGAGTACATTTCGAAGAATGCCTAAATAAGTTAACCATAAATGTATAAGAAGACTAAATTTTACATCACAATAAACCAAAAGTAGGTACAGTCTCAGTCAGTCAGCCTCAAAAAGATGTAGTCATCGACAAGAATTCATTTAATTGTCTACGATGTTTGTTCCATAATATTTGATCAATGTGTAACCACAAATCGTATTACACATTGGGTTCTTATTGTAGCTACACATTGATACAGAATTATGGAACACAAATTGTTGGCAATCTAATGAATTCTTGTCAATGTCATCTTTTTGAGTCTGACTTTTGGTACAGTCAAGTTTTACCGTCCCGACTACTAGCTTCTTTGAATAATGAGTAGGTACTCATTATTCAAAGAAGCTAGTAGTCGAGGCAGCAAAACTTTCTTTGTTTAAAGTTACTACTCACAAACCGTCATAACCACATATTTACATAAATATAAATTTGAAATTTTGTATGTTTGGATATTTGTAGCTCAATCACGCAAAAACGGGTGACCGGATTTGGATGAAATTTGGCATACAGATAGTTTATAACATTGATTAACACATAAGACGCTTTTTAGTACGTTCCCGTGGGATAGTTTGAGACTTCGAGGCGGGTGAAGCCGCGGGCAAAAGCTAGATATTATTATAATTTATTTATTTAAAACTCTAAGACTATCATTACATGAGCTTAAACCTTATGCGATAGCTAGGCCTATTATTATAAAATTAAATTTACATTAAACTATATAAATATTTACAATTAAAACTCTAGACATATAAATGAACACAAAATTAAAACTAAACAATAATATCTTATTCTACACTTTCTAAATATTCTTACACTCCTCCGTCGTACATACCTACACGTATCAATCAATTAAAAATAAAAATAGTTCATCCAAAAAAAAAAAAAAAATTGTCTCCGTAGATACCACATCGCACACCAATATTGCAAGGAGCTCCCAAGTAAACAGTCTCGCTTATGATATTGCTGAACTGAAACATTGTCTCAAGTTTGCAATTATCTCTGTACGTTATTACCTACGCATAGTAGGTGCATCTTCAATAACTTTTGCCATCTTTCTTATGAGACAGCGGTTCAAAACAAAGCGTAACAATTTTATTAAGTATTTTGCGTTCCATGCTAGCGGTCGCTCCCTGCAAACGAAAATGTTGATGAAAAAAACACGACTGCAAAGAAAAGTTCAAAACAAGCTCAAAATCGAAACTTATTTCTTTGGTACATACAGCGAGTTAAAACATAAAAATACAACTACTTTTTTAAGTGTATTGTGTGTTCTATGTTCATCGATATTCTATAGTTGGTGGCAAAAAAAAAACTAAACCAAAGACACCGAATTTAGAAATTAAAATTGTTGTTTTTTTTTTTCTGTCCAAAGATTTTGAAGCAAGCCAATTCAAATATTAAACTGACTCAATGACAGAAAACCCTAGGAAAATCATCATCAGGAAATAGGAAAATGCTTAACTTAATGTAGGTAGCTAAATACGCATGTTGTATTTTCAAACGTAGACGGGGGTCGTCGTCGCCGAGGGTGGCCATGGAAAAGTGACCTGATGTCTTTGATGGGTAGTTCCACTGCGCTCTAAAACCCATTGTTCTCATAATTTTAATGTTCATACAGTGATTCCACTGCGCTCCTTTCCTGAGACCTTTGCCCACCACCAGTGGTGGGCCAAAATTACAAAATAAAGGTTGATATTTTTATTCGGATTTGTTACTCTAGTTGTAAAGCTATGTCATTTGGTTTAAATAGTTTTTTTGTTTTTAATTTTATTATTTTATTTATCTAAACTAACTGTATAAAGACAAAATATTTGATTTTTGTATGTTTGGTAAGAAACTCAAAAACTACTGGACCGATTATTTTTTTTTTGCACTAGTTGAATGCTTTATTATTACTGAGTAACATAGGCTATAATTTATAAAGATATCACGCGGGCGAAGCCGCTGCGCGAAGCTAGTCTTTTATATATAAATTATTTTCTATTTTGTGAATGTCAGAACGTTGTACCTACTCGTAGACCTAGTAGACTGTAGATTTATTGACCATTTTCTATTTTGTTAAGTACCTGGTACTTGTTGAAAGGCCTAACACTGTCTTTCCATACCCATTAACACTGTTATTAGAAAATAATGTAAAAGCCATTTATTTTTAGAAGATTACAGATAGTGCAATAAAGTACAGCTTACAGCACAGTAATCGCGGAGTGGGGCGCGTCGTCTTGGATTGCACCACGATTGCACTATCTATAACCGTGGAGTTTCTTGCCGGCTCTTCTCCATAGGAATCGACCAATTGGAACCGTACCCCTAGCTACAGACTTTTCATAAGTGCCAATCCAAGTCTCATAGAAGGGATCTGTTTAGGGTCTTGAAGTTGAACCAACTTGACATTTCATAACATTCTGTCTCAACCTGGTGATGATGCGAAAAGTCTGTTCGGGTTCGTGGCTCAAATGTGATCCATAGTAGTATGTTTTTAGGGTACGATGGGACTGCCATACGCATTGCGGTCATAAAAGTCCCTAATTTTAAAAAAAATGTGCCAATCCAGGTTTATGTGAAATAAAATATTTTAATTTTGATAAAAAAGGTATTTTAGTGCTGGTACGAAGGTAGAAGTACCTACTTATTCCTGCTTCTATGCCCAAAGTAGGTATAATGAAACGGGTCATGTTGGCTCAGTAACCGAGCAATAAAAATACTGCATATAATGTGTTATGGATCAAAAGAGTACGTTTGAATATTTTCTGTCTTACATCTGTGAGCACCATTCTTAGTCATTCACAAATGTTGGTTGGTGGCAACAGTTGTAAGTGTAAACTCAAATAGTCCAAATGCTTATAGACAATGCAACTGCATAGGTTCCAACTTACAGCAATGATGTTCATTTATTTTTAATTTCCACTCATATGGCATGGCACACACACACACACTCAGCACACTCGGCATGGTTGGCGCAGTGGTTAAGCGATTGACTGCTGCGCTGCGTGTCGCGGGTTCGATTCCCACACGGAACAAATATTTGTATTACCTACAAGTAGTTGTTCCGGATCTGGCTGTTTGTGTATGTGAGTTTAAATGTTTGTAAACGCACCCACGATACAGGAGAAATTCCTAGTGCGGGGCAAAGTTAAAAAAAAAAAAATATTAAAGAAAGTAAACTACTAAAGGTTACATTTTGACCTTCAAATGAAAGAGCTTAAGCCCAGCTCCTTACCGGCGATTTTTTCTTGCGGTGATTATTTTTGCGCAGTGTATTTTCATCGCACTGCTTAGAGCTGAGAGCTGTAAATCCAACAGTATGTTTTTTTGACGCGCTGGGATGTGCTCTGTTGTATTCTAAATGCTCGGCTAAAAACCAAGAGTCAATATCCGAATATGAACGTAGGTTAATTGTATCGAAATACTCTTTGACCTTCAACGCAATTTCGAGTCTATTTCAAGAGATATTCGTATCTCCTTTTAGGAGCTATAGTCGATGACCTCCGTTGAACTGTGTGGAAAAAACTCTACCTAATTTAATCTTAACTTCAATCACCTACAACTCTACAAAACCCATCCCATTATTTCGCTTTAAAAGCAGAATTAAAAGATCATTTAAGAAATCGTACCTTTAGAAAGATATTTAAACAAAGGTCTGTGAACCATTAAAGAAATCTGTTTCGTGAAAGACCAACAAACAAAGCTGAATAGAAAGTATTTCTCGCGAACGTCGTCGTTAAAACTATTTTATATGTGTACTTGACGTTTTATCGTTAGGCTGTATAAAGTTACCTTTGGTATTAAAAGAAACCAATGTAAATACGAACGTTGAACTAGAGAACAGAAAACGAATAAGACATACACCTATAACTTTAAAAATAAATGAAAAAAATATTAATTCTGGCAAGATCAGTTACCTACTTCGCGTCGGTAGAACATTAAAAAAAGTTGAGGGTAAAGAAAAGGGAGTTAACCTACTGGAATTTTTAACATCTTTTACCTATTTTGTATTCTAAATGCGGATTCAAGTAGTGCCTGGGGACTACTTAAAACTTTGCTTAGCTCGTTAGGAATCAAAAGGATGATGTAGTACATTTTTATTAAAAAAAAATACCTACCTATGTTCAAAAAACCTTTTGTTCGAGTCGGAGAAACTTGGGAATTATATTATTCTTTGTATTTTCTGTTCTTTGGAACTCGAAAAGCAACCCAAAATAAAAATACTGCTGAATATTTTTCTCTTGGAAATCTTTTTCGTAAAGACTTTGTAACGTAACATTCGTTCTAATCCCCAGTAAAAGTTAGGTCCCAATAAAATCCTAGTACCGAGCGTACATGCGTACTGTTAGCTCCAAACCGATTCTTCTAGTTTCACTTTTTTTTGCCATAAAAAACATATTGGTCCGATGTTTTCTCGTACACATTACAGGTGAAATAGTGCTGCGGGTTCCGCCAGGGAGACGCTATTGAAACCTTTTTGACCCATATCAAAGCTACGGAGCAGTTTGACAGTAACATTATTAACACGTGGCATAAGGTATGTACGAGGGGCTTACAGCATGTCCGGGTAAATTCTTTTCTAATAACCCTTAAAAATCGTACAAACCTTTCTTTGTTTTACCTTACGCGTATATTAGACGAACTTTCCCTGTATTATTTCCTGTCGCAGCGTGCGCGTGATTTCCTGGAGTTGTTTTCCTTTCCGCTTAGCTACGACGCAAGTGTCCATGAGCTTATTGTGGAGGACGTGACAACGTGCCAGATTGTGATGGATGCCGTCCTTCCGGACTTGACACTAGTCTTTTGTTATAGTCGCGGCCACTTTAAAATTCGCTGTGTTTTGTTGCTAAGAGAGAGTACGCTAAATATCTCACTTGTCAGGGATATGAAACAAAGACGCGTATGCTAAAAGATTTTAACTTTATTATTACATATGAAATCAGCGTTTTGTATGGAGAATTTTAAAGAAGTTGCATTTTTCATACTAACATTTTCTTAATTTTTTTAACAACCATGAACACTAATGTTTAAAAAAAAATTGCACTAATGTTTAAAAACTACGACTGCCTCGTTAGTCTAGTGGTCGCAAGCGCTACTGCTCATGAGGTCTTGGGTTCGATTCCCGGGTCGGGCAAAGCGACATTGGGTTTTTCTATCTGGAATTTCTCAGTAGCAGCCCGGAGTCTGGATTTGTGCCCGGTTGATAGCAATAGGCTCGCCCCCTCGTTATGATTAAGTCGAAATGTGGGTGTACCTACTACAGGTACACCTCTGCCCAACTCTTCGGGGAAACAAGGCGTGATGTTATGTTATATTATGTCTGTTTAAAAACTAAGATAACGTATGCCACTTAGATTAAGCGACAAAAATAAGTTTTGGCTAAGTTTTAAAACAAATAGTGGTTATTTCTGCTAACAAAAAGAGGAGGCATTTTTAAGGTATTTTTTATGTTTAGAAAACTATAAGTACTCGTAATAAGGTTTTTTTGCCATCGGTAGTTGTCTATGATGGTCATTATTCGATATAATATCAAGCAATTGGTCTCTTTTTGTGAGAAAAAATGCAAATTTCATAGGTTTATCCCAATTTTATTATTAAAATTTATTAAGCTACTAGCTGCGCCCCATGGTTTCACCCGCATAGCTCTCGATCCCGTACGAATATCAGCATAAAAAGTATCTTATGTCCTAACCCAGGTCATGGTCTACTCATGAACCAAATTTCATCCAAATCCGATACGCCGTTTTAGCGAGAACGCGTAACAAACAAGCAAATAAATAAACAAACTAACTTTCGCATTTATAATGTTAGTTAGAATGTTACTGCATGTTTCACTTCCGAGTTTGTTGTGGTAAGGTTTAGATCTTGAAAACCTTTTTCAAACGTTCGAGGTTAAAAGTCACATTAGATTGACATTTAGTTAACTCCTGTGGGATCAGTAGCGTGGTTCCGTCCTGCCAATCGTCCCCGAACTTTTCCTATACTGTGTCAATATTTCCAGAGAGATATTAACCGACGAGTGGGAATCGTGAGCACCAAGAGGTAAAAGGTAATCAATACAGCAACTAGTCACATTCAGTATTCTGATTGAATAATCTCTCCGTATATCACATTGGCAGTACCAACGCCATTGGCTTTAATGTAGTTAGAAAGGCAAATATTTTTTTGTATGATTTGACCGTTAAAATTGCCCTTGCAAATTCGAATATTTCCTAAATAACCTTTTCTGAGTTTTGACCACAGCATCATGTTTTTAGGTTTCAGTAGTAAAACCAAGTACCCTTATAATTTTTTTAAGTCAGCTCGTCTTTCTGTCCGCGATTTAACTCAAAGAATCTTGGTACTATAAAGCTGTGCATGGTTATGTTAATCACGCCCACAAAGTTGTGAAATAAAATCATGAAAAAAAAACTTTTTTTGATACCTCCCTTACTCTTAAAGCGAGGATGTTTTTTTTTACTTGTCTATTCCATTATGTGGGGTGTCGTTGGGTAGGTCTTTCAGAAATATTGAGGGTGAAATATTTTTTTAACCCCAACGCAAAAAGAGGGGTGTTAGAAGTTTGACCGCTATGTATTTGTGTCTGTCTGTGGCACCGTAGCTCTTAAACGGGTGAACTGATTTGATTGCGGTTTATTTTATTTGAAAACAGGTTTTCTAGCGATGGTTTTTAGATTTTTTATCAAAATCGGTTGAGCCGTTTGAAGATTATCAGCTCTTTTCTGGTTGATGAATGGATGTAAGCGTTTTCCATAGGTCTGATCGATTTGAAATTTGGTATTCTGTTACTTCAATGATATTAGAAGAACATAGTCACTGATGCTGCAGCATCACCTGGAATTTGCAGGATACCCAACTCCCTTACCAACTTACAGCATAGGTATTGTGTTTGGGCTCATTGGAGTGGTCTCAATGAATAGGTTGTTATAGATAGAAGATGAACAGGGTCTAGTGATGGAGTAGGAAAGAAAAATGAGGAAACGTTAGTGTCGGGGGTTTTTTAAATTTGAATATAGTTTCACTTGTTTTAGAGTCAAGTGTGTCCCAGCTAACCGTTGCTCTTGGATATGCGAAAAGTACCTACTCACGATATAGTTTTATGTAATTAAAACTATTACACCTAAGTAGGGTCAAAAATATTAACGAGTAATAATCGACCAACAAAGATAAAAAACTTTTTTTACAAAAACTAAAGTCGGTTTTATTTGTTGTAAAAAAAGTTTTTACTTTTCTCTTTTTAGTTGTGGTACCTACACAAACCCCCCACATAAATTTGAATACCACTACCTGCTATGTAATTTACAGTGACTGGAACTATTAGAACATCGTCCACATATACTAGGTGGGAAAAATACGTATTATTGAAGCTAACTCAAAAACCCCTCACCAGATCTTGACCTAACTTATATGGGACCACTTCTGAACTATGCCCTGCCAAAAACAAAAAGAATAATCAAAATCAATTCATGATTGCCGGAGTACTCGCGTAACAAACATACAAAAAAAAAAAATACAACCGAATTGAGAACCTCCTCCTTTTTTAAGTCGGTTGAAAATGTATTTGGGTAATATAAAAATTATAGAAAATTACTGAGATGACGTTTAGCCAAACATTATAACTCTGTAGGTCTCATTGGTCTCTGTATTGTAAAATTTAATAAAAAAGATAAAAATTACATTATTTATAGATCTTTTTTTATTAGATATATTGATAATATAGGAGACAAAATCTGAGTTATTTTTACCGAAGCTCTTAACAAGAAAAAGAGCTACATTTATATAACTTAAACACCTGCACTATTTTATTATCGATCTACCTTGTAACACACATTCGATACACAATCGCCAAAAAATATATAAAACCCAAAAAGAATTTATTTTTCTGACGTCAGCAAAAATTTGGCTGTTCGTGCACACCGCATACATTGCTGGCGTAAGGCACGATATATTTTTTAAGGCGTTCCTGTGGAGACGTGGAATGAAAGAATTATCGGTGTTGAATCGTGGCTGCTGATGCGGCCGGCCATTTGGCACGCGGCCAGCTCCCCTCGCCTCGATCTTGTAATTTACTCATGTGGAATGAGATTAACACGACATCTGAATTGTATTTAGTAAATTTTCATAGTGAACTGTCACGTTTTAGTACACAAGTTGGCCCGAATAGTTTGAGCAAAACAAAAATTAAGTCGGACATAATGAGAACAAATTTTGGCTAAATAAACGCAGCGCTGGTTGTAACTTCATTACATTTGAGTTAAAGAGTATACTTTTAACTTTTAATGCGAGTTTCTGCTTAACTTCGTAGAGTATATTTAAATGGTGGAATTAATCTTCTTGAAACTATTCACTAAGGGTACTCGGTTCGTTAATTATTACACTGCAGCAGTTTTTACTAAATATCTCCTATTTATTTAGAGATTTGTTTTCATGTTTCAAACGTTTCTGTGTACTAAGGTAATTGGCGTGAAATTATCTCCTAGCAAATCGCTCTGACAAATAATGAATAGTCGTCCATTTTTAACAGAATATAGCAACGTAAAGTATTCAAATAATTTTCAGAACATAATCATAAATGCAAACAGAGTAATACGAAAATGTATTCCCGTTTCCTCCAATAATTCCATTCGAACAATTTACAACTCTAATAAAACGGTACATGTCGCCTCCAACCCATACAAGTAGCTCAAATATTCGAAACGCTTATCATTTCCGAGCCATTGAATAGCGAGCGAGCGGCCGGACTTCTTACCTCGCGCCATTATAAGAAATCATCTATCGATGGGATATAATTCGATTGTCAAATCAATGATAAATCGGCTGAAACAAAATATATGGAAGTTAATCAACTGGTTTAATCCGGGTTTCATTTTGAAGAAAATAATATTATGACATTGTCGTAGTAACTATTCAAGAGCTTACACACGTTTTGTGCAAAGATAATAGGGAAGGGATAGGGAAACTGTGATAAACCAAATATACAATACAATGTCTGTGTTATTATCCTTTATATCCTTTTTTTTTAGACCACTCGTATTTCCTGTTCCATTTCTCTTGTCTGTTTATATGTGTGTACATAAACTGTTAAATAAATAAATAATAAAAAAGTTAAACTATTGATAGAATAATTATCTAAAAATACTAAACTTACAAGCTATCTGACCTATTAATAACATCGCACTTACATATCAGAATAGATCTTCTGTTATGTAAGTGCGATGTTATCATATCGCAGAAAAAATTCGTGTCGAAATAATTTACCTAATGAAGCTAGCTGGCGCTGACTACAATCTGGACCACTGAATTTATTCACACCGAAAAATCGCGCGGCCCGAACTGTACGAGAAAAAAGTATTTAATTGCCCCCAAGGAACCGAGAGAATGGTGAAAATTCGGGTAGCGAATTTATAGGAGCTATTTGGATGCAAATGATGAGCGCGCAGCCTCCGCCAGTGACGGTGTAACCCCAAAAGAATAAGTGAGAAACGTCTTACGAGAAAAAGGCTCGTGAATACTTGTGATACTTTTTAGAGTTCCGTGGCTGAATGGTGAAAATGAAGCCATTATAATTTTGTCTTGTTCCCTCAGCTGTTCGTCTGTTGCGAAAGCACACAGTAAAAGAATACTTCCTCAAACGAATAAGTTACAGCAAAAAAAAGTCGAGAGGTGTCGTGGGCCACCTGGTGGGAACGAATTTTCTTTCGCTGTATGTAATAATACAGAGCCATGTTGTATGTTCTCAAGTTCCAAGTAACAAAAATTTTCGACTGTGACTCAAAACCGATTTTTTCGGACGTAGCGCTTTTTCGTTACGTGGCAATTTCTACCTGTTTACTCAAGCCGAGTTAAAGAACTTTTTCCCAAATTATTTTCTATTTTACTACAACTAACTTAACTAGCTGTTGACTCAGTGTATAATAATGTGTCTGATCCACTGGTACACATAGGTACACACGGCTACACGTAAAGTTATAAATTTCCAGTTCATGCTGATCTCGCTATGTATAGGATTTCCGTACAATGCGAGGTCAGCTTATACTGGAAATATATATCTTGATGTGTAGCCGTCTGTACCAAATAATGTTACTTGTTTTAGTCTACTATGAGTCTATTTCTTTAATTTTATGCATAATAAGATATCATGTCAATAAGACAGAATCGTGATGACTACGGAATCCTACAGTGATTCTAATGACATACTACTCCTGTCTCGTTTTTATTATGCTTAAGTGCGAGTATGAGTTAGCTCGTAACAGCAACATGTTTAATACTCATGACTTACTTAAAGATTATCGTGTGTTGCAGTCCCACTCAAATGTGCGGTAATACATTATGTAGAAGAGCTTTTGCCAACTTTTAAATTCAAGACGGAAAAATAATGGTATTACCAAGCAACAGAAAAATGGTAAAGTAGAGCCCGTGACATAGGAAAATGGCGCAGACACGCAGAGACCTAAATCCAGTAGCGGAGTTTTATAAGCTGAAGAAAATATTCATTTAGGCCGAGGCTTGTCTTTCAGTTCTCGCACTAGTGTGGTGGAGACACGTGCCAAAACGTAAATAATCTGTATTTTGTAAATAAGTAGGTAGGAAAGCCTTAAGGGACCAACAACAGATTTTTTTTTATCAATAAAAATATTATTGAAGTTATAGAATATAAAAATAAGTACCTATTATTATTCCCCATTTAGTTTTCGCATCTTTTCCTTTAAAATATTTAAGTTGTTTGTTTAGCGCTCTGCTTCAGTGACAAAAATATATTGTCCTAGTATTTTTGCTCTCATTCCCAAATAAATCTCCCTTAAAAATATTCATTACGATTTTTCATCGCTTGCCGTAAATTCTACTTTATGTAAGCTCTTTTCTCGAACGTGTAAAGTTACATGTAGATTTCCGATACTGCAAGAGTCGGTTTGTAAAAAAAATCATCGATTACAGAACAAATAAAGTTTCGGATCGAAATAAGGGGTTCAAATTTCAGAAAACATAGAAGTTAGCCGTCCAACTTAAATGTAGGATGAATATATAGTTGCAAGTAAAATGCATTCGGCTTTCGTCTTTTGTTTGGAAAAGTTGTGGTAAACAAGTTCGACACTCAATCCTTTGTGGGATACTTTTGAAAAGTTGTAGTGTATAAGAAGGCGGGCTTACCGCCGCCATGACAGAGTGGCGGATGCGGCGACCGCAGCTCGCCTTCCGGGGCTTGGGAGTATAAAAGACGTACTGTTTATTTTTGTACAGGACAAATATTTATTTGGGCTGAAAAAAATGTGAAAATATTTTGATAATGAAATATCTCCTTCTGCGTAGCAGTCAACTCACAATGTATATTTTCATTTAGAATAAACCGTATTTTTTGTTTTTGAATTTGATATGGGTCGGAATAAGCTGTGAATCCGTGATAATTAATTATCTATAGTAGTTTTATGACCCTGATAGTCTAAAGAAGATGAGAAGAGCTACTTACAATCCTCCATATTTTGTATGCGAAACAACAGCTATGTTATACCTATATATAGAAACGATCGTATAAGAAAAAATCATACATTTTTAAACAGTATCCAGTGAGACTTCACGCGGAACATATTCAACCTTAATAAAAATAAAATATCGTATCTAATCTCCACTTTGTACATAACATTTCGCCTGAAACCCCACTATTTATCACTTGAAGGCCAACATATCCTTAAGAACAACTCCGTGAAGATAAGGTTCATACTTCAAAGGCTTCAGGTTGTTAAATATAATCGGATTAAATGCCAACCAAAATTAGGGTAGGTGGTTACTAGCGGCCTTGTAAAATTATATTTTGACATTTATGAGTAACCTCAACGCGCCAGGCCGTCTGTCTAGAATTCGGACAGTGTATATCTTCTGGCGTCTGTTTGAAAATACGTTGTGGAAAACTAAATATGATTTTATGTTCTGTTTGAAGAGCTTTTGCTTTGTGCTAATGGTTTTTGTCAAATGCCAAGTAAATAGTCATTCACATATTTATGAGCTAGAAGATAAACATTCAGTAGCATAAACATAATCAGGCTATAACGTTCCCACCACTGGGACACAGACCTCCTGTCTGCTAGGGGTGTGGGCCGTAATCCACTAAGGCGGCCCAGTGTGGGTTGGTAGATGTCACATGACTTCGAATTTTTGACTCACTATGTTTTCCTTAACCGTTTTGAGAGCAGCGGTGATGAATTATTTGGGGCAGTAATCACTGGGCCACCAATGCTCCTTCAACATTTAGTAGCTATGTTAGCAATACCATAAATAAAATGGGCATCAACATTAACTATCCACTTCCATTAATTAAATCATTCAATAAACATTATTATCCAACTGAAATAAAATATAACGATTTTTTACTAACTCTATATTCTTTAAGCGTTCTTTTTTAGAAATTATCTCATACCTAAATAAGTCCCTTTTTCTAAACATATGATTTCTTACATTATGTGATAGATACGAGTAGTCAATGGACTGTCATATTGGTTCCATTTTTTCAATATTTCGGACTACATATTTTGTACGTTATCTGTACACAGTTCAGAGGCTACACAGACTTTTTCTCGTTATCCATCAAACGATATTGTTGGCAATATATCAACAGCTGTATTCTTGACAGTCGACTGAACAAGTTATTGGTTTCGTGGTGTTGAATAGAGACGATTGCATTACCGAAAAGTATCACTTTGAAAATGAGCGCTACCAAAAAGGCGACGATTTCGTTTGACTACTTTACGATAAAAAAGTTTAGTTATTTTTTTGTGTCGCCTAAAGATTACCGATTGCCTATAGATTTGCTCGATTTTAGACGATTGACACGTATCATCAAACAAAATCGAGTAAATTGTAAGCAACAGACGATAGACGTTGTTTATTTTATCTATCGCCACTGTGACGATCGATAAGTCTACAAGTGATTCTCGACGTCAACCTTGATATTTACCGATCGTTAAAAATTGGCAGGAACTATCGATAAAATCGAATAAATCTGTGAAACTGTCAGATTGTATTGATCGTCTAAACACAACATATCGCGCGATAATAACGATCGTCAAAACTCATCTGATGTTTTTAGGGTTCCGTACGTCCGAATGAAAAAACGGAACCCCTATAGGATCACTCGTGTGTCTGTCTGTCTGTCCACCTGTCACAGTCAATTTGCTCCGAATCTACTTTACCGATTAAGCCTGCGGGTATCTGAAACTTTTTTCCTTGAGGTTAAGGTGTTTTAAGAACGTCGGTGATATAACTCGGAGATAAAAACGTGGAGATTACATAATCAATCTGAAATCAATAGTTTTCAAGCTATTAAAGAAAATGGATGAAATTTGACCATACCCAAGGGGGGTCAAATCTCGGAAACTACTGAGTCATTTATTTTTGAAAAAAGGGAGTTGTTCTCTACTTATAGTTACAGGAATCTTATAAGAACTCTATGATCTTAACTAACATGGTAAATCACTAAATATCGTGCAATTGGAATGTATGGGAGAACATGTATTTCAACTACAATGTTAAGTTTGTTCTTGCAATAAATTCATCCCAACTGCAGATCCCTTCATTGTGCGTGGTCCAACAAGTACTTGGCCGGTTTTATGTGCTTTGGATTCCTATTATCATGTTGTAACGGTTCAATAACAGTAATCTAATCTACCTAAAGAGCTACTACCATGCATTTGTGCAACTCAGAAGAGTCGTTGTGCTTTTGTTTTGTTTTCGAGTGCCGTGCAGTAACCATACCTCAATTTGTCGTTTGTTACCCATTCTTATGTAAAATGCAGCTAGTCGTCAACTCTCAGTGTCGAGAGGTCGATATTCAAACCCAACGTAAAAAAATTCGGCGGCGTTGTCAGCTTTTCTACCCAAAAATGCCTGAAATAGTGACAATAATAGTTTATCTCTCAATCTGTAACCAAGCACAAACAAACACAAGTGAAATTTTAATTTCTAGCTTCAAAATAAAGAAACATAAGCGCAGATGGGGTGATTTCCTGAGTGCTCGGTTTTTCCAATTTTGGTCCGGAACAAAAACCACGCTTTACTGAGAATGAAGATTTGTTTTCCTCTTGTTGCTCAGATGTTTATCTTGCTTTCCAATTATGAGGGTTAATTGGGGAAATGAAGGATTTAACTGTCCCTATTAGGATAGCCACCGATCGCCACTTTTATATTAAAATCTTTTATAAATAGCTAAAGTGAATAAAAAAAAAGCTACACACAATTATTGTGTGGTCTTCAATTTCAGAAAAACAATTCAAAGCTATCGTCCTATAGGACCAAATTCGATAGCGCAAGCCGTCTTTTCATCAGTCATATTCAAAATACACTGACGAGCAATATAAATATCTCATAAACCACACAAGTTAGCTAAATGAAGTAAAAAAATCTGGAAAACAGTTTTATATCTGTTTTTATGCGCTATTATATATACACTTGAATGTTTCTTTTTGCTTCAAGAAGATATCTCGCATGGTTTCGGAAATATTTCATCGTAAGTTAGTGGCTTTTTTTATATTGCTCGTCAGAGTATTAACACACAAAGAGGTTTTTTAAACACATTCTCTTCAAACTTTATTTCATAACAGCCTGACCTCTGACCATTTCTCATTTCCTTCCAAACACACATTAATACCAACATCCTTCCGAAAAGCACAAAACCACAGCTGCACTTATCCGAGCCACAAAAACATTACAAAACTTCGCAGCATCGGCTGAAAAAAAGGCCTGTCTCGTTAAAAGGCCGTGCGGCGGGTGGCTGGCCTTCTTCCGGCACTATCCTCCCCCGGAGATGGGCTATTCATTCCACTATCGACGTGCTGTGTATGCTCGCCAGCTATACGCTTTGTGGCTAACGGAAATATATCACGATATGTTTTTATTCGGATCATAAGAACAGAATGCTACTGAATCTGTTAGAACGGATTTGATGTATGATTCTGGTGTTTTTAGTGAGTAACTGTTGCTGGAGAGAAAATTGTTTTTTTTCTTCAGTTTTTGATCTTTTATTCGAGAGGACCGTAAACGTCATGGTGGTTTATTTCTTATTACATAACATAGCATCACGCCTGTTTTTCCCGAAGGGTTAGCCAGAGTTGAACCTATAATACACCCACATTTCGCCAGTTATGTTTAAGCTCCAACTCCCATGTAATAAGGGGCGACTCAATTGCCATCAACCGGGCACAAATCTAGAGTCCGGGCTGCTACGGGAAAATTCAAGGAATTTTTAATAAACTATCTTTAAAAAATTAGTAGTATTTTTGTGAAAAAATTTAACGTGAGAAAAGTATTTCATAACTCCTGAGCAGTCTCTTATTTACGAACATGTTTAACAAAAGGCAACCGCGTAAAACTCAAATAAAAATCTTGAACCGTTACTCCGGCAAAGTGATAGTCGGCTAACTTTCAATTCATTGAGGGGAAGCGCGAGCTTGATAAATAAATTAGCCGACCATAAAACTCCACACAGAAGAAATACAGGGTGATTCGAGGAAATAGCGTAATACTCTTCATATAATTAAATGAAAATGATTACAAGGAAAGTTGCGAAAGATGTTCGTTTTATTAAAATAGAACGAGCAATTCCAAGAAATAGATATAAGTTTGGTAATAGGTACCAGAAATAAACGTCTCAACTATTCCACTTTCCCTACAATTGGCCTATCTAACTTAATCGCGAAGAAAAACACATTAAACCGCTTCAAGAATAACAGCGTACTTACACTTTGTAAAATTAATTAGGCACATTTCGCTCTACCTTCCCGATAACTTAGACTGAGAGCTGAAATTTGCAAGCGGAACTCGAAGTAATAAATTTAATAGCAAAATAAACGACGTCGTTAACTTATCTGAAATATTGTCGGTTGAATAACTCAACGCGTTTAATAGCGCATTCCAGTTTAAAACGAGTCGTGACCTCACCGAGATTTAGAAAAAAAATTCAATGGATTCATTCATCAAAATGGCATGATTTATGATTTGAAACTCTTTCAGTAAATACAAATGAGAGGGTAGTAAGGACGTTGGGTCACTGCCAAAGTGAAGCCTGATTAATGATTTTTGAGGCACACGGGAATGCGCTGCGGAAAAATAAATTCAAAAACTTGTCGGTACACCGCCGAAAACTTGTTTAGCAAAAAGTTTTTATTTGTTTTTAAATACAAATCAAGTATACCTACTTTTTTGTTATACGACTTCGTTGCTTTATTGGATCTACTAGTCGGATGCTTGTTTTTGTCTCGAAATCCAGAACCGATTTGTTTTTTGATTACTTCTAATCGTCGCTTATTAAAATTTCATGATTTTTTGTTAAATAACTTGTAAGCAAGAGTTTTTTTTAAATATTGCAAAAAACATAGCTTTCTACAATGGCCCCTAACGATAGATATACAACAGTATTTCCCTTAATTGGACAACTTAAATTCTCCTATAACTCAGCCTTGGCTTAAATTAAACGATCTCAACTCTTATTTATCGAAATCCGCGAAAGGGTGAATTTAACTTCCCTTAAAAAATAAAATGTATGATTCAAGGTACCTCGGTCCTAACGGGTTCTGTAAAATTACATTGTAAGGATGTATTAACAAATTGAAAAAGATTTTTTTATGAATCATAAACTCCATACACTTTTAAAATGTTATAGAGATCCGAGCAATCGATGTATTGCGAACAGTAAATATGAATGTGTCAATGGAATAACGGGCAATATTTTATAATCCTCTTACTGAATTGTGCACACTGCGATATTATTCTCTCCAAGCATTCAAAATAAATATTTATTTTTCATGTAGGGTTTTTATCGGTTAATAAATAAAACCTATAAATATTGCAGAAGATCGAAACGCCTCGCAAAACCCGAAAATAACTTTTTTTTTGTTTTCAGTAGTGTTACTTTTCTTAGTAAAAGCATCTTGGCATGCATGTTCACCTTGTGAAAATAATGCAACAAAAATAAAACCTAGATCAAATTACCTAACTTACAATATTAACACCTCACTTAAACGTTCACATCAAGATAAGTTAATATTTATGTTATGAATGTTAATTATTATTAGTGAGTACAGCTAATGCACTAATTAACTTTAAGCTCGCATAATTACAAAAAATTAAAAAAATGTTTTAACCTTTACTGTCCCACCCCAAAGGAACCTTCCAGGTTCATTCCAGGAACTCTTTTCGTGCGCAAAAATACTCAATTACAAAAAATAAAATCAGTTTAACCTCAAAGTAGGTACAACGTATCGATGTTATAGTTCAACCAAAAGTTTAATAAGTTGCCCAGCGGACTATCGTTACAGTTTGGTAACACTAATTCTATCAGAGAACTCGTTCCTGTTTTTGTAACAACGTGAAGTTAACAACACTTTTTCAATCTATGTTCAGTCTCTGTAAATAGCACCGTCTGCAAAAAACTAAATAAAAATTAAGTCGAGCCAAATTTGAAAAGTTTGCACTCGCTTAAAGCTGTTCGGCAGGTTGGGATGCAAGCACCTTAAACGGACTACGAATTTGAATATTTTGTTTCCCATTTATCTGAATAGTCTTTTCAAACTCTAGCAGTAACAATAATCGTTATTGCAGTGAATTTGGTAGAAGATATATAGATTATTCAAATTGCTATGGTGCTATAGGTAATGTTGACATGGCGACTTTCTCTCAGCAGAGGTACGTAACAAATAACTTATCCCATCAAATTGCTGTCCTCAAAATTTTTGTCAGTCTCATTTTGTCTAAAAAGGTTCCTTTATTTCGCCAAGAATGCGAACTTAGAAAACCTAGATTAAAGCCGCCCGCTTTCGCTATATTTGTGCCCAACCTTTCCTCCCCTGACAAAGCATATCTTAACAAGGCCTGATATTAAATAAGAGACCGTGGAACATTTAATCTCTATTGTTTTCGAGCCATCGTTAGTTAATCAGCTTTCGTTCAGAATATTGAACGGAATGAGATCGTTCGGATAAAACAGCTGAAATCGCGTTAAGTACAATCGAATGTTAATTGTTCGCTACGTTTTATGGACCTTTTCGATAGGTCGTTAGTAGTAATTGGTCGTATATGCAGAGCGTTCGTGTCAAATTAGATGTAGTCCAATTATTTGGATCATCATTTGCTGCAACATTATTGACGCCATAAACAGCGTGTAAAAACAAAATTGGTTGCGTTCTGTGTTTATACTCTGATACTCTTTTGATTATGGAAATAAAAATGATAGCCGAGGTTTCCATTGGCATGCTTTATTATTTCAGCATAACAGCCTAATATTTTCTTAGTAACTTTATTATAAGTATCGAAAGAAAAGTGACTAAGACACTTAGTCTCAGCTACTTGGCTAAGTAAGGTACCTATTTATATATTCTCCGTGAAACAGTAGATTCAGCAATAAGATTACACTCAACCTTTCCGTATGTGTGTAACTTAATCACAGTAACATCGGAATCGAGTAAAGATCAAGTTAAAGCTATTGTTTGAAAGAAATATTTTGACTATTTGCCCCAACCGTATAATGTATACGTGAATGCATACCATACATTATCCAAACGGCACAACCCACGAAACCGAGTCACAACTACGACAATCCTTACATACCGCGGCTCCCCTATCTTTCCACCTACACCAAAAATTACCTATGCACGATAAAAAGAGATGTATGTTACAATATCGCATCAATATAAATAAGAAAACTCTCACGTATGCTATAAGTAAAATATAGACTTCACTTTTTACGTCTCCATCGAGGATAAAAACAATTTCGTCAAAATTAAACACACAGGCAAATAGGTATAAAAGTGTCGTTCTACGTCTTAAAATCATGTACATTTTCTGTATTCCGGAAAAAAGTTAATGGAAAAAATACACATCCACTTCAACAATTTCTTGCGTTTAATTTGTTAGCTAATTTCAAGGAGACAGTATTGTTCCTTGGGGCATTCCAACCGCAATTGTTTGTTGTATGCCTTGGCCACTACGAGATCCCAGCTTACAGAGGACACAGTCAATGTGTGACAGGCTAACTCCTAATAAGACTACGTTTTGACTTAGAGAGCCACTAAATTAACAATATTATAGTGTTAGATTGTGAACCTACACAATACAACAGGCTTACAAGAAAACTATACTAATGAAAAAGGGAAATATTTAAGGGATCCTCTAAATACACTTGTTTTAAATTATTGAACATCTACAAACTTTTTGCGCTTTTAATGACGCACACCTTTTTTTTAATAATTGAGGTTTTTTTCTGACCATTTCTCACAGTTGGTCGCAGTAAGTATGCTAAGGCAAATAAAGGTTAGGAAAAGTTAGAACTGACCAAACAAGCGCAAGCCGAGCGAGCGATGCGAGCCGCGACAACGGCCGGCGAGAGCTACATCCAAGTTGGTCGCAAGTACTTGGCTATTTAGTATTTTTAGGACCCCAAAATTGAATTATTTGATGTTCACAAAAAGACGTGCAACTATTATAATAGAGTGTTCAATAAAAAAAAATGGAGCACAACATTGGATTTATTAAAGGTTCGATTAAATACATGCCACGAAAAATGTAGGTAGGACTGTTAAAGAATAAAGGAATCGTTTTAGACTCATTTCGATAGCTAATCGAAAAACACAAGTATAATATGACACTATACAGCTCTTGTAAGACAAATACAAAATATTACTAAAGATCTTGTTTCAGTACTAAAATAAACAATAATACGTTTAAAAGTTTACATTCCTACCGGTAAGCATCGTTAAACTCGCCTTTCATGTAGATGAATATTAAGAAAATTTACATTTTACTACCCGATGCCAAAAAAGTTGAGTGCTCAATCATAGTGAAGAGGAAACTTATTACAACAACTAGCATTTTTCCAGATTGAAAAACTTGTCTAAACGGTCAATTATATTCCATCACACTGTACGTAATCAAAATAAAACATTTTGAAGTATCCACTGTTATAGGCGTTATTACCGAAACTTTGATACTTAATCACGGACATAAAACGTTACGCTTTAGTTGAACACAATTTATTAACGGTTTAATCTAATACAGGATCATAAATCTTCAGTTTTTTGTATCTTGCTCATAATTTTATACGCGCTAATTCTACTGACAGTTCTCAAACATTACAGAAGTTGAGTCTACCGAAGATAATTTTGGAATTAATTTGAATGTAAGAAATAAATTAAATGCTTCATTTATTCGTTTCAATTTTGTATTCTCTATCTAAATATACGTAGACCTTTCATAACCCAAGGACAGGAAGGTAAACAAGAACAAAAATACAGAATCGTATGCTGTCTTGTCATTCTTAGTTCACCGTCCGAAGTACGACGTCAACAAATTCGTAGTAAATAGTAGCCGGGGGTTAGGCCGAACGGCTTTGTTACCCCGAAGCCATAATAGGTAGAGTTGAAACTTTTGCGGCTTGCCCCTTCGTTCCAACGAAAAAGTTGATCTATGATATTGCTAACTATACTTTGAGCATACACGATATCAAATTAACATTCACCGAAATTGGTTTCGAAATCCATTAACGGTTGATCATAAACTTGTCTGAATATTGAATGTTTTGACTTTTCCCTTTTACCACGCTAGATCATTGAAGACAAGTTGCGACTGTGATACTATTTGCCATACTCATGAATTTTACTCGTAGCTATTTCAAATGGAGCTTACACTATTAGAGATTTTTTAAGTTTCTCAGTTGGAGATCGGATTTTCGTCGGAAGTAGTCGCAACCTAGCTCCTCTTGGGCGAACTTTAGAGTACCCAGTTACCTACAAACCCGTACATAACTAGATACATTACACTTTTATAGAACTTTGGCTCTCTACGGCAATTCTCTTTTGAAAAAGGAATCTTACAGTTACTTCGAATACTGTTCTCTTATGTTATTGCCTTGTGGCAACATTATGAAAAATTATCAAGAATTTATTTATTGTAAATTTTTGGACTAATTGAAATAACTACTTAAAAAATATGACAAATCTCATTTCGATAAAGAAATCTTTATTAAATTCCTTTGCCTTGGAATGTACTGTTATTATTTTTTATATGCTGCTGTCCCAAATTCCATGGCCATGGCGAACACGTAATTCAAATTACACGAGAACAACAAAGTTATAGGAACGTTCGAAATGATTTATATTGCGGGGTAGCCCGAGGGCTCGATGGTTAGCGACGTGTTAACTTATCCCTATGGATGTTGAGGGTGGGTATTGGGACACAGCTTAAAGTGCCCTACGTTATGCCCGGTAGCGTTAGATATTTAGTTGTTAATCGTCGCACTATTCATCTAAAGCGGCACGTTTGATAAGATTATGGTGAGCATTTTCTAATTTGTTGACATATATAATAAAATTGTGCAATTCTCTAAAATACATTTGAGTTGATATCAAAATGACCACGCCATTTTATTTATTTCAATTTCTCTACTTACATCATAGATAGATGAACACTCGAATACAGTACTCGCCTTTGTTTTTGCAGTAGTACTCTATGGCTAGCTCTCGCTTGCTCTGAAAACTGTTATCGCGTTCAAACAAAGTGCTCTTATGCCAACAAAATCGAATAAACTTACGCTGAAAGCTCTTCACCATAGCTTCTAGCACGTCACGTGTACTTGAGGAAAAGCTGCAAAAATCTTCACCTTCCCTTGATAACTATCCATTAGAAGTACACTCCTGACTTTTATTACGGCCCTAACAAAAAATCTGCAAGTTTTTATTTTATTTCAGTCCAACTCTCAGCTCTTTCACCTGAAAATAAATTGTTCAAATCCCTCACGAGCAGTTTTATTATGATTTATGGTAAATCCAGAGACATCTTGTGCTTAGGGAGTTTTATTTAGTCTCCCTAGTTTTGGCATGGGGTATAATAAGTTCGGGACTTTATGATGCTGTTTTGTTTTCAATTACCGAGCTTATATTTTGCTACCTGCGCCCGTGGGTCCGCCTGAGATAAGTTTAGTTGTTTACAGGATCTGTCGTTTTTCCCTTCATTTCATTCAAATACAATTAAATTCAACGGAAAAGTCGCAATTGAGGTAAAATACTCATAAATATACCTATTTATAAGACGTTTTTAAATACTCATAAAAAGGAAAATCTGTAATCAAAATTCGATAAATTGTTATAAACACAAATCTTTCAGTTTTGTATGTAAAAAAACGCCGCCGGTACGCCACCTAAGCAAATACTCTAATATTGATGGAGTATTATGAAAACTTTTGATTGATCTTCGCGAGTTACATTTCCATGTTTACTTAGAAGGGGGAAAATAACGAAACACTTCTCGACGTATAAGCGAGAGGTGTGGCTAGGGTTGGCGCCGTAGGATTTTTGAGAATATTTTTTACATAACATTTTGCAATGCTAATAGTAATAATATATCTACTAATTTTAAATGAGCACCCCTCCCCTGTTTGTTATGTAGAGAAAGCCAAGGTCCTGACTTAAGGGAAATCTTAAATAAATCCATAGAAAAACAAGATAATAATAAACAATCAAAAGCCATTTATTCGTCAAATTAATAGTCTTTAAACATATATCTTAGTATACTAGTATTTGGAGATAATCAAAGTTTAAAAAAAGGTCATATGCGGGGCATAATAGGCATACCCAGTCTCATGCTCTTTTGTGAGTCTAAAACGCCGCAGCCCCATGCTCGTCACCGCGGCTCCCCCGCGCAGCGCCGCCGGTGCCCCTCGTCCCATCCCGCTGCCGGTGCCCCTCGCCCCATCCCGCCGCCAGTGTCTGCAGCCCTGGCGAAGCCCCTAAAAAGGGTGTTCACTAGCGTCACCGCGAGTGCCCCTGGCGCTCCTAGTGTCAAGCCCATGCTAGAAAAGGCGCCGAAAAGGGCTGATAATGATGACGTGTTTTGTGATGGTGCAAAGGAGGACGCGCCGATCGCGAACAAACAAGATCCGCTGCGGCAAAGCTCCTACGGACCCCGAAGTGAGCCTGCGTGCCGCAAAGCCGAACACACCGGTGTACATCTCCCGGAACATCAACTTCAAGGTGTTCGTCGTGCGAGTACCGAACTGTTATCTGCCCCTCGTCATGGAAGAAGACTTTTGGCGTCAGGACGTGGTGTTCCGTCGCTTCCGCGAACAAGTTCCACAGGACAGCACAAAGTCAAGCTAGTGCAAAGTGAAGTGCTACTAACATAGTCTAAGCCTTATTTATGAACACAAGTTTTGTTATTAAAATATGTATGTTTAGGTTAAGATATTTTTCAATGGGCCTGTATCGCCTGAAATAAATGGTATTATTAAAACCGAGTAAAAAACAAAAATGTGAAGGGACTCGTCATCATTATCCTCTTCGACGGCGGCACAGGAACAGTGGGCCCATATGTAACATGCACTACAAGTGACAAACCCCGCGTAGTTTTTTTTAAAGTCGAATAAAACACTCAATTTGCATCATTACATAACCCCACCTAACGACTTTACATAACCCCACAAGAAATAATCCAGAGGCGTCAAATCGCATGATCATGGCGGCCAATTCACAGGGCCATTTCGAGAGATAAGCTGCTCACCAAATTCACCCTTCAACATGTCCATTGTTTCACGAGCTGTGTGGCATGTGGCACCGTCTTGATGAAACCACATGTCAACCAAGTTCAACTCGGCCAACTGGGGCAAAAAAAAGTTGCGTATCATGGCTCGATATCGTTCGCCATAATATGGTCGTAACAAGCGATATATTTTTCACAGAGCACGAATTTTGATAATAAATTTCAACAATTTGCAATCGTTGCTCGTTTGTAAGTCTTTCCATGATGAAATGGCAGAGTATACTGAAAACTTTTCACTTTGACAGATGACGTTTGGATGCCATTACCAACCAGTGCCGCCAACCTGAAAAACTTAACTCTTAAAAAATCACCCGTTAGTAGGTGAGAAGTAAAGAAAAAAACTAAATTCATTTTTTTTTATTTCACTGTTGCATAGACAGATAATCAATCCCAAGAGTAATGATAAACCAGCAGCAGCCCTACACAGGTCCTAAATATCTCAAAACAAACATTCCTGGCGAGTTCGCGCTATTTGAAAATACGGCCGAAGAAGGAAATTCAGAAGCGTTTTATTGTAAGGAAAGCGAGTTTGTTCCGTTTAATAGCCGCGTAAAATTGCGCCAATCGAAGTAAGACCAACAAACTCGACGTCACGTCCGTAATCTTTCTCGCACGAATTGCACATCACACTTACACGATGATATAATTTGGTACCAATTTTATTTATTGCTAAAATATAGTCGACAGCCACCTAAAAAGGATTTGGAGCTGGCGAAGTGGAATTGCTATCGATCGCCCTATTCCAGACCCGGGAGATATTATTCGTACTATATTTTCAAGGTTAGATTTATAAAGGTGACAGAAACAGGCGACCTTGTTGGAATTGAAAGCTTCAGACCTGTTCTAGATTTAGTTTGGTCAAAAAAAATGATGAATTATGTTTTCGAACTCGGAGTTGTGGGAAGGCCGGTATGATTCGATTTTAACTCAAAATAATGTGTTAAATAATTGATATGATGTATTATTTTTTTGCGTCAAAATAAGGTTTCTAAAACATTAATATTTCAAAATTAAAATCGTTTTGTCTGTAAATATTATGTTTATTCGTTGAGTTTATTTATGGCATAGATGTCGTAGGGAAAAACGATCACTTTGTTCTTTTAAATAAAGAATAACATATAAATTCAATATTTTTTAAGTATCTAATGAGACTCTAGAAACATAATAAAGCTTCAACTTAAACCTTACATTTGACTAACACTTGACGAAAACTGATTGTATCCACTACTATACCATATTTCCGCGTCTAGTTTTGACAAAATAGATATTTTTATCTGCGAAACAATTTTCGTAATTCCGGACGGGTTCTTCAACATGGTTAGAATAACAATTTTACAATTTTCTGTTGTCACGTACTCGCCACTCGTTGGACCCCCGAAGGAGAAAAGTAATCATTTGAAGCAATCGGAATGTCTAAATTTATATTCAGACGTCGTCAATTTAAATGTTTGGCTTTTAAAAAGTCATAACAAACGATAGGACGGTACTGACAACTTGTAACTTAATTTACAAAACCTGCTATGAATATTTTATTCCCTCCAAAGACTTTATAATGAAAGATATTCGATATTTATTTATATTAGTATCCTCCTCTAAGTGGCGTTTCGTAATAATTTTGCACTTTTTTAAATTGTCAAATACATTTATTGACGTAGAAAAGTTTAGACAGCTGGCTAATAAGATTTTAGTTAAGAACAATAATTTCAAAAATTATTAAAGATCATTCAGAATATTCGAATAAAATAATTCGGATTTAAGTATCCGAATGGATCCGTCACGCGGAAAACGTGTGTTTAATTTATAATCTAGTCCAAAAAGAGATTAGACCCGTCCAAAAAATGGCCGTAGCGAATTACGTACCGCTATTCAATTTTGGCAGATTCAAACGTATCGGGGAATGCTCCGATACCCTTTGCTTTGAAGTTCTGAGCTTTACAAAAGCGATTAATTAAAAAAAGAAAACACACAAGGGATCCAATATCAATCTTTCATTCGTTTCGGCTTTGTGTTGGATGTATCTCCGCACATTTGTTTGGGGACTCGGTGATGGCTCGTGTGAACGCGAATTATCTAATATTGGATTCTCTGTTCAACTTTGTTGTTCCTGATTCCTGACGTAAAAACAATGTCGTTGCTTTTGATATGAAGCCAAACATTAGTCATTCGTTTTCGCTTGTGCGTGTAAAGTGTACTTACCTATGTATGTTATGTCTGTCGGCAGTTGAAAGTAGAATTATTGTATGTTATTTACGTAGATATAAAAAAGAATATTTTTTGCCATTATTTAATAAATGCTGATTTGTTTTTTAGTCAATCAGTCAGTTGAGCACGGAGCTTATAACATATTTTTAGTAAATAAACATTTAATTGAAAACTTGTCATTATTTATGTTTACGTACGGTACAAGCTGACCTTGCATTTTACGAAGATCCTAGACAGTGGGCGAACAGCATAAACTGGAAATGTATAGCTTGATGTGTAGCCGTGTGTACACGTATTCTACAATAAATAATAATAACAAATTAAAAAATCATTTTGTCCTAACAAATAAAGCCTACAAAGTGTTTTCAAAATTACGCTAAACTCCTGCACAGGAATCACAATAACGATTTTAGCGAGAAGTTCTAAAGGCATTAGGAGACCGGATCGAAAACAAAACCGTGTATTGTATTTGTATTACAAAGATTGGAACTCCAGTTACAATATTGCGTACAAAAACTGAGAATACGAAACAAAGGAAACCGTTTTTTTATTGTCATAAGGCGAATGCGCCAGTCCCGCGGAATTAAAAATAATTTTCTTACGTTTTTTGTAGTTTGCAGGACAGCATCAGGTTTTATGTTGGTCAAAATATGATTCGCGACCGTAACAAATATGAATTATAGTCATCAATACAACTCTCCAAGTTCAATGAATGACTATTTCATGAAATTATGACATTTGAGGTCAATTCTAACTGAGACAATTGTATTGATGATTGTACTATCATAATTCTGTAAATACTTATTTGCTGTTGTCGTGAATCATAATTATTTTTTCAAAATACAACTTGACACTGACACGCAAATTGCTTTTTTTTTATTTGTTTTTTTTTTTTTTTAAACTTTGCCCCACACTAGGATTTTCTCCTGTATCGTGGTTGAGTTTACATACATTTAAACTCACATACACAAACAGCCAGACCCGGAACAACTAATTGTAGGTCATACAAATATTTTTTCCGTGCGGGAATTGAACCCGCGATTGAACCTGCGCCAACAGTGCCGTCAAAAAAAATTCACGGGTTACCCTTGCGCTTCCCCTTAATTATAATGTTACTAACAACGGGCCCCTGCACATGAACATCCCAATGTTCATACGGTAAAAAACAAAAGAAACTGCCAAGAAACTTCCGGATGATCAAAATTATACAGTAACAAAATATGGTTCTGATCATCGCCGTGTCAGTCTATTTTTTATGGATGGTCCCACTATTACGTTGAACCGGATATATGAAAAAAATGGTGAGTCCTTTCCCATTTGTGGAGTTTGGACGTCCAAATAATTTTATTATTTCAACTCATAAATTAATTTCAATAATCGCTGTTCTTTAATAGCCGAGGAAAGGTCACTGACCCCTGTCAGTCATGGCGTCATGGCGCGCGTCGTCAGCATAATGTTTTGCTGCGCGAAATTTTAAATCTGTGGTATCTTCTACAGTTCTCATTTAAATGATGTAATGTCCTGGCATATTTCAATCATAATAAATGTTCTATTATAATAACATATTCTATCAGAATCAGAATCAGAATTTTATTTGCTATGAATGTAGGTACAGGTATAAGATGTTCATAAATTAATAAGATCGGCTACAGTCTACCTTACGGCGTGCCAATTATTACATAAATTAAAATATCAATACATACAAAACAATGTCAACAAAACAAAACAGAAATTATAGGGAAGTCAATTAATAATATTATAGTCAGCTAGATAAGTCTTACAGTGTCAAATTGCAATTAATTATAACAATCATATCTGGACAAATTCATATTACTTAGAAAGTCTTTCACAGTGTAATAACATTTGCCTAAAAGAAGTGCAGTTACCTTAAATTTAAACATGTTTACAGACAAATCCTTATAACCGTGAGGTATTTTATTATAAATGACAGGTCCCATTGTCATAATACTGAAAATGATGAATGATTGTCAGATAAGGTTTAATAATATACTGGTAATCGTACATAATATATCTTCGGAAATATCAATATTATTATTATGAAATTCTGAAAGAAAAAATGGTTACTGTGGGTCATCCTTAGAAGATAATACTTATGCTTTTACGGACTTTTCTGTTGATTTTGTAAAGATATTATGCAATCCAGTAATAGTTATTTTCATCCCACCATCTCAGAAAGAGTATTTTTAATCTTCAGTATCTGAGTGGAAAAGCCGTTTTTATTCTCTAGAGGATAAAGTAAATTGAATTTAGAACATCGTGTGCACTAAGTTTGTGAATTAAAAAAAACATTAAACCTATTTACTGCTACCTCTATGGTGCCGAATATATCATACAACTTTTTTTTAATTTGTTAAAAACTCAGACTCGGAACCTTCTTGGTGTTCTTTTTTCAATTTGCTTTGTACGCGGTTCTTTACGCGGCATTTTTTCACGTCATTGTTAAACCTTAGGTATATTAAAAACAAGAAACTTGAAAACAAGTGAAAAAACTAAAATGAGTGATTCTAGCGACGAGGAAGTTTGCTTGACGCCAACAGAATTGACTGAAACTGTTAATAATGCGCAAATGAGCTTTCTCCCTCAACAATCACGCGAGAAGTATTTAAAACAGTACGATATGTTCAACACGTGGCGACTAGCAAAAGGAGCCAAAACTTTCTCAGAAAACGTTTTGCTGGCATATTTTATAGAATTATCCGAGAACAAGAAAGCAAGCACTCTATGGAGTACGTATTCGATGCTAAAAGCAACAATAAAGATGAAAAAAGACAAACATATCGATACCTATCCTAAATTAGTGGCATTTTTAAAAAGAGCCTCATCTGGTCATCAACCAAAAAAATCGAAGGATTTCACAGTATCTGATATTGAAAAGTTTCTTAACGAAGCACCCGATTCCGTATATTTGGCGGCAAAAGTAAGTCAGTTGCACATTCAGTATCTACTTAAGTATATTAATCTCAATTAAATAGTATACTTAGTAGATGTTGATAGGCATAATTATGCGTTCATATCAATTTTATTCATTTATCTACTACAATACTCTTTACGTTACAGGTTGTTCTTATTATTGGAATAAACGGAGCATGTCGAACTAATGAACTAACACAACTTAATGTCAAAAACATTGAGAAACATTCAGATGACTTACTATTAATTAATTTACCTAATACAAAGACAAAAAGAGACCGCAACTTCGTCATTCGCAAGGAATACGTAACGATTGTTGAGAAATATCAAGCCTTACGCCCGCCTAACACTCCAATCAATCGATTTTTTCTACAGTATCGCAATGGAAAGTGTGTTAGACAGCCTATGGGTACTAATAAAATTGGCAGTATCCCACGAGAAATAGCAACATTTCTTGAACTTCCAGAACCCCTGTTGTACACGGGTCATTGTTTCCGACGAACTTCAGCCACACTTTTGGCTGATTCCGGAGCTGATCTGCTGTCCCTTAAGCGCCACGGAGGCTGGAAGTCCAATGCAGTTGTAGAGGGATACATAGAGGATTCCATCCAAAATAAGTCTAAAATATGTGAAGGCATCGTAGGAGCCATTACACTGAAAGAGCCTCAATCGGATCCTTGTACTGGCCCTTCTACATCAAAAATAAGCCGTTATGAAACACCTAACCATCTCCCTCTCTCTCCAACATTCACGCCAAGGGAATCCGATGAATCGGTACAACTATTAAGTATGACAGATAGTTTACCGAAAAACAGTACACAAGTGACTAACACCAATATTACAGTACCAAACAAAAATATTACACTCAATTTAAATAACTGTAGCAACGTTACTTTAAAATTTTCTTAATTATACCTTAGTATTATTTTGTTATAATTTAAAGATTATTCTGTAATACTTACCTGTCATAATGTAGTAATTAATACCTAAACTGAAATAAAAGTGTACCTATCTTGTGATTGTAAACGTTTTTTTTTTGCATTTAGTCATTTCCTCGCTGAGGTGGAATGAAAAGTTACGTGTTGCACTCGAGTGCAAAGATTTTTCACCTCGTGCTCTTTTGATTCCCTCGCTAACGCTCAGGATTCTAATTTTGAATCACTCGCTGCGCTCGTGATTCAATTTTAGAATCCTTCGCTTGCTCGGTCATCAAAATTGAACACGCGGTTAAAAAGCAACTTTGCACTCTTGTATAACAAATAACTATTGTGCAACAAGAGAGCAAAGTCGTTTTTTGCTGCGAGTGTTGAATTTGAATCCCGAGTAAGCGAAGGATTCTATAATTGAATCACGAGCGTAGCGAGTGATTCTAGGTTAGAATCCTGAGCGCTGCGAGGGATTCAAAGACACGAGATGCAAATAACTTTGCTCTCGTGTAACACATACAACTTTTCACCTCAGCAGCGAGAACATACAACATGTAAAAAAAAACCTGTCCGATCCGTGGGGTGTTGTTAGGTATCGTACTGTTAGCATATTTATGTGGAAATTTTCAGGAAAAAAGAAAAAATAATCCCTATTTTTTTTTCAATGGTGCATTTGACCGAATTTTACATTTGGTGCGGGCGGCGGCCGTCTTTTAGCGGGTGTCTAAAAATCATAAGTTATGAATTTTGCATTTTTTTTATGGATTTGGGGTAATTTTGGAACTAAAAATGTGAATTTTAAATACCAATAACTTTTTTAGTATAAATAATAATCAAAAAAATACTGTTTTGTAATGTTACTGCAGTACCATAAGCCCATTTTCCCCAGATTTTCGGATCAGACAAGGTTTTTTTTTACACAATCTTCATCACCTCGTATTTTGCAGCCACCATCTTGGATTTCTATTTTGACCTCACTATCGACTTTAGCACCCTCGAAAACTATGAAAATGACACCCATGACGAAAAATGTGAAAATTTTCGCAGCCGCCATCTTGGATTTTTATTTTGGCTTCACTATCGGCTTATGCAACCTTGAAAACCATAGAAACGATACCCATGAAGAAAAATTTGAAAATTTTCGCAGCGGCCATCTTGGATTTACATTTTGACTTCACTATCAGTTTTAGCAACCTTGAAAACCATAGAAACGATACCCATGAAGAAAAATTTGAAAATTTTCGCAGCCGCCATCTTGGATTTTTATTTTGACTTCACTATCGGCTTAAGCAACCTTGAAAACCATAGAAACGATACCCATGAAGAAAAATTTGAAAATTTTCGCAGCGGCCATCTTGGATTTACATTTTGACTTCACCATCGGCTTTAGCAACCTTGAAAACCATAGAAACGATACCCATGAAGAAAAATTTGAAAATTTTCGCAGCCGCCATCTTGGATTTACATTTTGACCTCACGTTCAGCTTTGGCACTTTTGAAAACTATGAAAACGACACCCATTATGAAAAATGTGAAAATTTTCGCATCCGCCATCTTGGATTTTCATTTCGACCAAATTCACACTTACTATCTCTCTCTTTCTCTTTGAATTAGAAGAAGACAGTCGCAAGCGCCTTTTCGCGTGACGATATCGGCCACTGCCACAAAAATATTATCTATGGCCACTGCACTCTTACCGCAAGCCGCTTAAGAACTTCGTTCCAAAAATTAAATAAAACAGAATTTAAATAAAACCTTATCAGATGATTTGCAATGTATATCCGAACGTTTTGTTTGTTTCTTTTTTGGGCCTAGTAGGTATTTTAATTCGAATCGATTTGTTTCTATCTCTCGCTTTTTTCGTATCGAAGTGAAAGTGACAAAACTAATTGAAGTTCAAATCTTTAGAATTTTGTGAGTAGACCCAACACTGCTCTCGGCATTTAAAAAAAATAATTAAAAAGTTACTTTGTCTCACGCTCGCAGCAAAATCGAATTTTGCTCACTGTTTTTTGACAGCAAAACCTGCTTGTTTGAGGTACTGAGGTGAAAAACATATTTTTTATCTATCTGTAACGATTTAATGCCTTTTTCCCGACTTGACAAAACGTCAAATATCAGTACAACATATTTATGTTTAATATAAAATAATGATAAAACTGAAATTACTCTTAAAATAATAGAGCTAGCGGAATGAATGAAACTGTCTATAATTATTGTAGATAATTTACCAGTTAATAAAAAACACCAAATGTTGGAAACATTATTCGTTTAATTGACAAAATGACATAAAAAAAACAAAATATCACTAACTTTCACGTTGAAAAAATAATGGTTGACACCTCACTTAAAACACAAAAACGAACTTCAAAACAAAAATAATACTTTGTATTGCCTCCACGGGCTCTTCACACAGCTGCCAGGTGATTGGGCATGCTGTTTATTAAGTTTCTTAATCGATGTTGCGGAATATTGGTCCATTCTTCCACTAACGCATGTTTCAGGGGTCGAAGTGTAGCTGGGGCGGGGTTTCGATTTCTTATACACCTCCCAAAGTCGTCCCAAGCGTGTTCAATTGGATTCAGGTCCGTGCTTCTCGCGGGCCAATCCCTGCGATTGATGCCAATGTCCTGAAAAATTTACAATTTGAGCTGCATGTGGCCTGGCGTTGTCATGCATAAATATAGAATTTTCACCCATATTAAATATGGGCTTTTTTTTTTTTTTTTGGGTGGGAAATCATCAAATGACGTCTCCCGCTCTGGGTGGAGCGGGAGGGCGTGTCAGACTCTTACTGACTAAAACCCACCCGTGTTCCTTCTCTTGCCTGTGCAATGCCAGGGGGGCACGGTATCCCTTTCGGACTTTCCCGCAACCCCGGCAGGCAATGGTCTCATTGGACCCCTTCACTCGCTGACACTCTTTGAGGCGCGCGTGGAACACTACGCGCCGTCGACCCGGGCCTGGTCCTTACCGGACGGCGAGCTACCCATTGCTCACCGTCCGCAAGCCCGCGCCTACGGTGGCCGGGAATCGGCAATCGATTCCCGACGCCCAGGGCGTCTCCTCCTGCGGCGGCTAGGGGCGTGAGGGCGCGAAATTTGCCTCTCCCTCACGCGCTCCGCCTCCTCCTTCGCGAGCATTACTGCTTCGCAGAAGGAGGTGACGGCCTCCCATGCTCTCTCGCTCCGTACCATGGCCTGGACCAGGGCCGGACGCGAGAGATCCCCGCCACCGATCGCCTCCACGAGGACACGGCGGGCTCTGCCCAAGCCTGGCATACCTCCACCGTATGCTCCACCGTGTCCTCCGGGCGATCCACGCAGTGATGACACCCGGGCGTTTCCTCCCGCCTTATCCGAAACAGGTACCTCCCGAAACAGCCGTGTCCGGTGAGGACCTGCGTCAGGCGGAAGGTGAGGACGCCGTGGCGCCTCTCCAGCCACTCCTCAAAGAGGGGACTTATCGCCGCAATAGTGGCGTGCCCAGCACTGGGTTGCGACAATCGCACTCTCCATGACGCCATGAGATCCCGTCGGAGCTCTGTCCGCTGTGCCGCGATTTCTCGCGGCATCGGAGTCAAGCCCCGGCGTTTCGCCTCCCCGCGCCACTCCCAAATATGCGCGAGGACTTTTGCCTCCAGATCCCATGGCGGCAATCCGGCAAGGAGGCTCGCCGCCTCACCGGAGACCGTGCGGTATCCCCGGACCAGCCGGGTGGCCATGACCCTCTGGGACGCGTTCAACCGGCGGGCAGGCCGCCGCCTCATCGAACGATATTAAATATGGGCTGACATACTCATTAAGAATTTCTTCCACATATCTTGCACTAGTTAGCGTACCATTATCTATCAGCTCTAACTCCGTGCGACTCTCTGAAGAGATTCTAGCCCAAACCATAACAGGTCCACCGCCGAATGGCACTTTTTCCTCAAAACAAGCTGGACTAAAACGTTCCCCTGGCCGTCGGTAGACTCTTCGCCGCCCATAATGTGCATACAGCACAAATCTGGATTCGTCAGAAAACATTACTTTTGCCCATTCTTCGTCTCCCCAATGTGCGTGTTCGCGGGCGTAACGTAATCTTGCTGCCCGATGTTCCCTTTCAGTTTTGGACCATTGACGGATCTATGTGGGGTCAAATTAGCTTAAAGGAGTCGCCACTTTACAGTCCGCTCGCTTACGTCATCTCTACGGGTCTCCCAAAGTTGATATGTTACTTCAACTGCCGTGAGGTGCCGATTTCTGAGCATAGTCGTAACAATAAATTGATCCTCTCGAGCCGTACATCTTGGTCTGCCGGTTCTTGGTCTTCTTATGTTCTGCCCGTCCCAGTTTCTCGAAAACGTTGGACAACTCGCTGACTTCTGCCTTCTTTTAACATAGTGACGATACGTGTACATTCTTCTGGTTTTAGCGAAATTATATGATAGTAATTCAATAATGTTGCTGAAAGACGACAATGACCGCCTTTTGTCATTTTGATTTGAAAGATGAAAAACAAAATTGAGAAAACAAGCAAAAGTAAAATAACCGCGAATTGAATTCATTTCCAAAATCGAGGTTTTTAAAATGTTAACTTTTTTAAATTATGTTGTAGATCATTAAAGGTATCATACAATATTTAAAAAAAAAACAGTATTACAAAGTTAGTTTCATGCATGTACCATTATGAATTTGCAGGTTAAAGGGACTTTCGTCACGAGTGTATAAACATTCCGGAATACAATGATGTTGAAAACCTCATCAAAATCCGTTGCGTGTTTTACAAGAACAATGTGGACATACAGACAAACACGAAAAACGACTTTGTTTTATAATATTTAGAGATAGAGATATGCAAAATTCAGAAAATAACCAAGTAAAATTAATACTAAGTTGACCAATTTCATCAACAATCACTTATTAACGTCAAATGAAACTGTTTTAGTGATACATTATAATACACACTATTATTTTCTTTTTATTCTACTTTTAATCCAATCTTTTTCAATTGTTTTTTAATTTAAGAACAAAGTCAACAGATACGCGAAATTTCCATTTACATCAACGTAAATCTTTAAAAGCGACAAAGTGTACTCGTAAAGCAGGACTTATCACCGGTATATCTGAATGTACTTACACGCACAATAGAGCTTATAATGAATGTTACATGAGCATTATGGATGATGGGTCTCCAAAATGAGCAGACGCCAAAACCTCATACTTGTGCCACGGGATTAATCGGTGGTACTTGGTAGTACCTCTTCACCACAATGTAAACTTCCAACCGTAGGTACTTGGCAATTTGTTAAGCACAATTGCAACGTACTACTAAATTAATGGGAACACGCAAAATCTTGTTAATTACATGTTTTTGGGTTGTGCGGTGTGGACTTGAAAATATTACGGGTTTACTGTCCCTACCGCAGAGAAGAAGTAATGATAGAGTACGGGCTATATTTCAGCCCAAGCTGTTGGAAACTTTGCCAAAGTATGCGTGAATTTGGGACAATAATCCATGCTTGTAACTAAGATCCATATCTACTTGAAAACGTTAGCCTAAAAACACATAATGATTACAAAGTAATTCGTAACAAAAGAAGCTTTCCAAATATTAGAAAATTCAAAGATATCGAATGAAATATTTAACAACAAAACGATTTTTTAAGGAAACCTTATTATAAAAATGTTGCGCTGAGCAGAACTTGGTTACTCCTCGGGTCGACCAAAATCAGATTAAGGATAAAAAAATATTACCGTCCATTTACTTCGACCCGATTGAAATCATCAAATTTCTCTGAACAAATAAGAAATAAACAGATATTTACCGAAGCGAGTTTATCGAAAAGTAAATCAAAGGCATTGCAGTATGGTTCGGTCAAGTTTCTGCTTCTGTAAGCGGCTTACTTTGATCCGCTATCTTCACGGAGCGACGCTTCAGCAACAAGTTCGGGTATTAACCAGGCTTTGTGTTCCTTTTATTTATGTTTTTAAACTGATTTTCAAACGTATTTTTGCTGAATTCTCCTGACTTGCCGTTAAGCAGTTTCATCGGTTTTTAAGGAGCCAAGCTGACTCCGCGTAGGTCGATTGATCTTCGAGATTAAGGCGCGTTTGTCGCGATCATGTTCTGAATGGGCGATCGTTCTTTTTTACCGGGATCCATCCGAGCTTCGGGTATCACGCTAAGCCGTTGTTCCTGGTTTGTCATACAAGTACTAACGACTTTGGTTACGGACATAATTATTTAACATAATATTATGAAGTTTGCAAAATTCTAGCGGCAATCGCTCCTTGTTGTTTTATTTTATATTTCGTCCAAAATCCTTAGGACGTGCAGATTCAGCAATGGCCGGGCATTATGTCGCCATTGTTTGGCAGATCCCGTAGAGATTGATAATCTGCAAGCTTTGTTCATTTTAATCAAGGCGAATTATTATTATACTTGTCAATATCACAGCTGTTTTATGTATTGTTGCTGTTTCTGTATCGTACACTTATCTTAGGAACCTTCTGGTCCAATAATATCTCTGTAACGAGGATCAAAATCTGACGTGCATCAGTACTAACTTTTAAAATAAAACCTCTTCATTTCAAACTCATTTATGCCGTGTAAATAATCTAGATTAAGCGATTAATTATTAAAATATCCTCTCCAAGCCTAATACTTTGACTGATTTTGATGAAATCTTCATCTCATATTACACAAAGTTACCCGTCGTAACTGAAGTCATTAATTAAAAGTTTCTCAAGTATGACGTAAGCAATGTTAATACGCCTGGCTTATAAAGGTAGAGAGCCAAACCCAAAACATGTTCACACATATACATGACATACGAGTATTGGTACAACGAGAACAAGGTATTTCTGTATACTAATTTCGAACTTCTAAGATCTCATTTGACTCCAAGCCTTCGGAATGTTACAAAATGGTGTGGGTAGTCTTGAATTTTCAAGTTTCAAAGCCAATATGGAAACAATGCTGGCACTGTCGCGTGGCGCCTTATAAAGTTTGTCTTCACTTTATACGAGACTTGCACTGACTTGAGCTTGTTTTGCTTGGAGTACATATAAAACCTTTATAGAAACTAATCTTTGATGCAGCGGTTCTGTTATTATTAGTACTCCCGACTTCTTAGTGGCTGATAGAACTTCTTGGAAGAATGAGATTGTGTTTTTTACGAGCAATACTTTGGTTGTAAATTGAAAAAGTATCCTTTCAGACCAGTCGAAATACATAGATTATTTTGTTGTCTGCCAATGAAAGGAAAACGCCCAAAAAATGCCTGAAATAGACAGAAACTACTAATAGTCCTTAATTCTATTTAGAATAAAATATGTATAACGAAATTTATCTCCAGTTTGTTTACCTAGGGTGAAAATATAACGATAATTAAAATATTTATTTTGATATCCGTCATAGTCATTCTTAATTTATAATGGCGGTCAGTGTTTATTTGACATGAGTAATCGACATTCAGCCAAACAGAAATCGTCAAATAATCCCTAACGAACTATTTTATAGAATTATTGCATAGTTATCATTCATTTAATATTATTCGACCTATTTATACCGTAAATATAATTAAAATAGTTGTGTGAATATTAATTAAAATAAAAAAAAACTCGAATTATAAATCGTATCGTAGGCTGTATGCATCACAATGTCCTTTGCCTTATTGACAGTTTGACATTGACATTTTCATTTTTTCGATTCATGGTTTTGCGGATTTTTGCGTTTGCGGCTCGAGTAAATTCAGGATATTATATTATAACGACGACTGTGGCTATTTTTTAAGGATTTTGATTTTACTTCTGCACACGTTACCCATTTTTGAACACGACTTAGATTGGACCCGCCTAAACGACAAATCGGCTTTTTGACGACGGACCTGAACCTGCTTTAAATACGACTCTGCTGTTGTTTTGGACTTGTGCACCGTGTACATTTAAGAATGGATAGAAACGTACACTGTATTAATTGCTATCTCGATATTGCAACGATGAGACGTAATCTCATATCAGTGCAAAATGATGAAGTACGTTGTTTAATACAGGCATGGATAACACCACAAGGTATATATACGATTGAGATATGCAGGGAAATTGATAACGCATTGTTTGAGGAGGACAGCAGCTCTTCCGGGTAATTGTTTTTTACTGCGAGGAAAAATACATAGTAGACATATTTCTCAAAAAATATATTTTGTTTACATAATTCTTTATCTGGGATTGGGGTTTTACAGCATCTTTATTGTAACTGCCTAGTAGGACGGCGAACAGTTGGTACCTGTGCCCATACCATGTCAATAATATGGTACTTAGCATGGGCCCGGTACCAACTTAATATTTATCCTCCTGCAGAGTTTCTTGATGACATACCTATTAGTGGTTTTTAATGATGATTAAAACATTTAAATGCTGTTTTGTTGTTTAATTATTGCATATTAATCCTTAACCTTGACTTATCCTATATTTTAGAAAAAATGTTTGGAACTGGCTTCTACCAAGTTTTTTGATAATTATTGAAATTGTCATGGGTTCCCTACGATTTGTAGTGCAATTTGGCGTATATTTCATTGATGTTCATTTCAGGCATTTTTTTGTGTGGCTGATGGGCATTCCCCTTTACATCTTGAAATCATGTTACAGGCAGAGCCCAAGTCCAACTGAAAATAAGGGTACCTAACTTCAGTTCCCAACTACCATTCCTCCAAACAGTGATCAAGGAACAAAACAAGAGCAAACTAAACGCACTACATCAAACGAGTTGAGTCCACCTTTATAATAAAGTAGGTACGGCGCAATGTGAGCAGCAACAGATGGCGACAATGTCCTAAGTTCTGATATAAATCAAACCCTTTTAATGTTCGACTATCGGTCGCTTGGGTCAAGTAGGTAAAAGTGATTTACTATGGCCATAAAGACAGCAAGAAACGGGTATATTGCGCTCGTCAGCACCCTTCAACCGGAATCGTTCGTGTAATGAAATGTAACGTGAAAAGTTTGCGATGGTAGTACGTAACGGTGTTTTTGGAAGAATTGTGTTTTTTTGGGACGAATTTTATGTTTATAGGTTTAGAATGGACGGTGTGAAAGGCTATGGAGATATTTCTTTTTTTTATAGTTGATTGTAATCCGAAGTGAAAGAAATGTAGGACTTCTATGACATCGTAAATCATTCTACATTTACCAATCAAAAACTTACAGAGGTTTTCTAAACTTATGAATGTTAGCGGTCTTAAATAAAACGCATCAATATCTGTCTAAAACCTAAATTCAGATCAGACTAATCGATTATTCATTTTACTTAGGATCAATAGTCACAAAAGTTACTTTAGACGGCATATCAAAATTTATTTCTCAGGTTCCATTCAGTATTTATTGGCACGAAATTTCTTAAGAGCAGCCTCTGACTCTCATAAGTACCAACGTAACTATTTCAATGTAAAATCCGAGTTCGCGACCGATCCGGGGTTCTCAACTAAAACTTTGAAGAAAGTCCCCTCTCGACTGCTGTCAAGGTTGCCATTATCGCTGGTCCACATTAAGTTTTTATTTAATTTTTTTGTTTATGGCCTGACCCTTTGTCAAAAGATTATTATTCGGAGTGAGGATTCTATTAAACAAAATATTGCTCTCTTTTTGAATTGATTACGAAACATGCGGAATTGTAGATTATCGAAATACGCAACTATTTCTTTAGATAAATGCGACACCCATTCATTTAAGGGCCGAATGTAAGTATGATTAAATATATTTCTAATCTGACAACCCTTCCAGTGGCTTCATTGAAAGTTGGCAACTTCATTATGTCTATTTGACTAACAGAAGGATATTCTACAATGTAGGAGACTAGGCGGGTAAACATTTTTGAAGTAAATATCAAGAAAACTTTAAAAAATTTCATAATACGTAAGTACTATGAAAAATCTTTTGATAACAGACTTAAATATTTCTAAGAAGATGGCATAAAAACTGTTATCTAGATCAAATGCCAAACTTTTTTTACTTTTGTGGATGGGAAATCATCAAATAACTTGGAGGGCTTGTCAGACTTTTACTGACTAAAACCCACCATGTTCCTTCAGTTGCCTGTACGTTGCCGGGGGCCACGGTATCCCTTTCGGACTTTCCCACAACCGCGACAGGCATCGGTCCTATCAGAACCCTTCACTCGCTGACATCTATTTGAGGCGCGCGTGGAACACAACGCGCCTTCGACCTGAGCCTTGTCCTTACCGGACGGCGAGTTACCCATTGCTCACCGTCCGCAAGCCCACGCCTACGGTGGCCGGGAACCAGCCTACGATTCCCGGCGCCCAGGGCATCTCCTCCTGCGGCGGCTCTCCTAGCCACCGCAGGAAGAGATGGAGGGTGCGAATTTTCGAGGTCCCCGCCACCGATCGCCTCCACGAGGACACGGTGGTGCTCTGCCCAAGCCGGGTAGACCTCCACCGTATGCTTCACCGTGTCCTCCGGGCGATCTGCTCAGTGGTGACACCCGGGCGTTTCCTCCCGCCTGATTCGGAACAGTAACCTCCCGAAACAGCCGTGTCCGGTGAGGACCTGCGTCAGGCGGAAGGTGAGGACGCCGTGGTGCCTCTCTAGCCACTCCTCAAAGAGGGGACTTATCACCGCAATAGTGGCGTGCCTAGCACTGGGTTGCGACAATCGCACTCTCCTTGACGCCATGAGATCCCGCCGCCCTAAGCTCTGTCCGCTGTGCCGCGTTTTCTCGCGGCATCGGAGTTAAGCCCTGGCGTTTCGCCTCCTTGCGCCACTCCCAAATGTGCGCGAGGACTTTTGCCTCCAGATCCCATGGCGATCAAATGCCTGCCAAATGCAAATGGCCCGTTGGTCTAGTGGTCACAAGTGCTACTGCTGAGCATGAGGTCCTGGGTTCGATTCCCGGGTCGGGCAGTGTTATTAGGTTTTTCTATCTGGGATTTCTCAGTAGCAGTCCGGAGTCTGGATTTGTGCCTGGTTGATGGCAATAGGCTCGCCCCCTATTACATGGGACTTAAACATAACTGGCGAAATGTGGGTGTACCTACAACAGGTACAACTCTGCCCAACCCTTCAGGGAAACAAGGTGTGATGTTATGTGTAAGTTATAGTTATATCCCTAGGGATATAGCTATATACCGTAATATAGTTATATGAAAGTGGTTCATAACTGTCGGAATAACCTAATTTTGTTACTGCGACCAATTTCGACGTAGTGCTGGCCGGCCGCTCGAATAGCTCACTTCGGGTCGCGAGCAGTTGGTCTTTTTTTTGTTTTTTGTGGGTTGAAAATCCTCCTGGTGGGCGGGCAGAGGACATCCAGGAGGATTTCACAGTTCTAACCTAACCTATTTGGTCGGAGTGCCCTAATAGTTATATTACTAGATCGTATGAACCGCTTTCATAAAACTATATTAAGTACGGTATATAGGTATATCCCTAGGTATATAACTATACGTATAACACGGCTATAACCATCTTACTGCGACATTTATATTATATGGCTGGAATTTTTGAACCTTTTCTTAAGAGAAAGTACTCTAAATACTGGAGATAGCAAATTTTACTGAAAGGAAATAATTATCCCTTTATTAATTTTTTAATAAACATATCTGCATTCAAATATTTCGAAAATTTGCTTGCCACACTCGGGTATCGAACCGGTTAAAATCCGAAAAATAGAACATTGTACTTTTATGGCATCAATCGAAAGGGCCAATCATAAGGATCAAATATACCTAACTAGCTTCCTCCAGCGACTTCGCCCGCGTGATATATTTATAAATTATAGCCTATGTTACTCAGTGATATTATAGCATTGTACTGGTGAAAGAATTTTTCATATCGGTCCAGTAGCTTTTGAGTTTATTAATTACAAACAAACATACAAAAAATCCTATCTTTTCTCTTTATATTATTAGTTTAGACTGGTTTAGACAAACATAATAAATTAAATGAAAGGACTACCATAAAATTTTAACTTATTTTAATTTAACGAATAAAAGGGTAAGCTAACTAATTACTTGCTCGAAATGAGCTCCATTTTGTTGGATACACAAATTTATTCTTTAAAGAAATTCATCTGCAGTAACTTTTAATACAGAGTTGTGATGAATATTGAAAATCGTAGTGTGTTCTTAACTCGTTTACAGTTGAATAGGATTTTTGGTAAATTTAATTCATAACACATCCCCATAAAATAAAGGTAAAGATAATTTAATCGTTATTGAGATACTAACATAAGTAATCTGATGGACCTTTGAGTAAAAGTACTTTATCTTGTCCCATTAAATTGATAAGTACAGATTGTATGGTTTTCCTTTTATTTAATTTATCATGTTTGTTATAGAGGGTTGATACTTATGATTGACTCTATCGATTGATCCCATTAAAATATGGGGGTTTATTTTTTCGGATTTTATCCGGTTCGATTCTTAAGTGTGAGAAGCGAATTTTCGAAAAAAAAAATTGAGTGCAGATTTGTTTCTTTAAAAAAAAAATTAACAGAATGTTTGCTTTGAGTAAAATTTGATATCTCCAGTATTTAGATTACTTTCCCTCCAGATGAGGTTCAAAAATTCCACTATCTATATTTGCAATCACGTTCTCGAAAACAGCTCTAACGATTTCGATAAAAGTTGCATAGAGGTTTACGGGGGCGAAAAATCGATCGAGCTAGGTTTCATATCTGGGACAATTCATTTTCTCTATTTTCTCCCGAGCAAATCTCGGTCGCCCAGGTACTATTAACATTAAACAAACAAAACTTTATTCAAAACCATAAAAAAATAAACTTATATAATATAAACGGCCCCTTTTTGTTTCACTGTCGACGTCACAAGCCCCAGCGAAAAAGGCAATAACAGTTGGGCAAGTTTTCTTTAAGGGCAAAGGTAATACTCAGAGGGACCGAACAGTTAGTTTACTTAGTATTAGAGAAGTTTGTTTAGGCTCGCCAACACTAGATAATAACGCAATATAAATATTTCGGTAATAAATCAAACGTCCTTCTGAATCTTAACCTATTTCGTAGCAGGTAAGTTCTGGTGGTTTTTTGTAGAGAGTACCTCCAATTAGAAGTATGATGAATATCTGACGGGTCTGTTTCAAGTTTCGTAGTGTGAACGGCTATTGACTGTCAAAGCCTAGACTTCAAGGCATGTCAGAATTCTATGAAGTTTGGAAACCCTGGGAAAACTGACAGCTATGAGGTATGTCAGCGTTGAGTTTTGGAGCGGCGACGTACGACAGCTTACAACTAGAAAGTCGTCGGTTTTTCGAATAGTGTTTTCTTCTATCAAAACAGAACAAACTATAAATATGAAAATACAGTAATGTCTGACTACGCTCGTTTTTTACGAGTCGCGACTGGTCTGATCATACTCTGTAATCCACCGTCATTCTAAATCCTCAGCTCGGTAGTCCACCGTCTACCATCTCCTTCATGCATGTGACCAAATACAGTTCTAGGAAGAAGCAGCAGCTTATGGCCGTACAGAGAACTGTATTTGGTCAAAGATTTGCTAATCTTTAGTCGAAAGTTTGATTTTCCTTTATTCTATAATCGGCGTTTTCAATAATCGGACGTTTTCAGTAATTCGATTCTGTGGTGGCAGATTAGCGAGAGAGTACTGTAATTATCTTATTTTATGCATTGTTTCCATTATGAAAATTGATTTTACATGATCAATAAGGTAACAGAGTATCGGTCAGTATATTACTTATAAGCTATAAAATACGTATTCAATTAGAATTTTGACAATTTATTTTATTTTTTCTTTAAAAAAATAAAACAAGTTCCCAAACATGTACATTGTTGGGAACTTGCTTTATCATTATTTCTTCTTCCAACCGAACTATGAAGTCAAAGAAAAAGCAAGAAACCGTCTGTTTCCGACACGTACGCGATGGGAAATGATTGGAATTGAAAGGGTGTCTAATTTCCGCTAAAAATCCATTATTTTCGAATACGTAGCTACCACAAATTGCGAAAACTTTCCGCCATTACCGCTCACAACTTGACTTTGCTCTTGAAAAATGATTGTTAGATGTTTTATTTGAATAAACAAAAGATTTAGTAAAACGACAATTTTGATGACATGAAATGGATTGGTTTTGGTCGTTAATGTCATAAATATGAGTAAATACATAAGGAATTTCAATAGTCATTTTGTTTTTAGCTAGCTATTTATTCGTTATAAGGTCGCATGATCAAAAGGCTGAAATAGCGCAACTAAGTCTATAACTATACCTACCCTGATATGCTTTTACAAGAAATACAGATGAACTATTAATCGTGACTTTCGTTATTTTTTCTAAAAGAAAATAATTAACGTAATCTGTTCTCTCAAATCTCTATTTAATTTAGTTTGAATAAGAGCTTATTAAAGTATCTATCTATGAAACTGTTAAAACAGCTCAGTGCACCTTTTCTATTAGCGTCATCAATATTGAATTTCACTCTAAAGCCAGCGACCAACTGTAGCTAAAACAGTAAAATGAAAAGTTTGATTAAAACTTAAAAAGTCTTGAGAAATTCATCAGTGTTAAATTAAGTTGAAAATTTGCATTGTTAATTTATATTACGCACCTTGCCCGTCTTATTATTAGGCATTCAGTTTCGGCTTGGAAAATTTGGTTATTATAATTAATTATATTGTTTGTTTGCCTTTGAAGTTCCTTGCACGTTTTGTATAGCTTCTGATAAGACAAGCCTTTACTTTGTGTTTTTGACTTGGACAATCAATCTTGAATGTTATTATTTTAATCTTCCCACAAGGAGCACTGATGGCCTTGTTAATACCGCAGGAATACGCTGGATGCGAAAAATCGCTCGATGTGGCGATGCTACGGGAAGCCTATACTTTATTGTACACCAGAAAGCTTTTTTTGGCTGAAATGATGATAATTAGTGATGTATAACACTTAAGATACACAGGAGCAGCTATTGGTGTAACTTTGCTAAAATACTTTTATATAAAACTCATCTATACATAATATAAAACAAAGTCGCTTTTCGCGTTTGTGTGTATGCCCGTGTTGTTCTTCTAAACCACAGAACAGATTGATGATGTTTTCACCATGGTTTAGAAAATTTATTCCGAAAGGTGTTACATTTACTAAGGAATGTCGACGTTTCGTCAAGTTGTAAAAACCGTGCGAAGCAGGAGCGGGTTGCTAGTACTTACTATAGGCATGCAGCGTGTGACATTTTGACTATCATTTATTTCATCTATTTTAAAGATTTTCGTGTGCATAGATGCTGGCTGAAAAATAGCTGAACCTTACTATAAGTTACAGTGACATATTAACTACTATTATTTTTAGCAAAACGCTTCCATGTACCCAACAAATTTTTTATACCTGCAGACGGCCATTTAATTAAAGCGTACCTACACGCTTTAATTAAATTATCGCTTCACCATTGAAAGATTAATTAAAATCGGCAGGAATTTGCACTGCGATCCGATGTTCGGGTCGAAAGCCTGTTGAGTCGATTATCGCTTTATTACCTGACGGAATAATAGTCTGGGTTTTGACTTGGCTTGGCACGTACCATAATCGTTTGCAGGCCAGTTTAAAAGAAGGGCAAGCCAATGTAACAGTATTAGTTGTATTGCAAATGATTCAAAATCGCGTGACATGTAATATGAAGCCTGACTGTAAGAGTGACTCCTGTAGTGTATTTTGTCACATAGTTTTATAGGTGATGACATGTGACACTTGTGTGTGACACTTGTGACAGCTCGTGGGGTGTGTAGTAAGACTCGAACAACATTTCTTGCAATTTGTGTTAGTATTGCTTAACCATTGATAGACTAGAAACTCTTACGTTATTATGATACTGTTTACCCTATAATTATTAAGTAGCGACCTGCCCCTGCTTCACACTGGTGCAATGAAGATATGCCAAAACATCTAGATTTTGGGTACAATATCTAAGTTTTTTTTTGTTTTATATACTCACCCTTCCGGAATAAATGTTCTAACTGATTATGAAAACCGTATCAAAATCCATTGCGCAGACAAACACGAAAAATTACTTTGTTTCATAGTATAACTAGTTTTTTTTTTCTTATTATTTTTGTTTTTGGACTTTTATAACTCCGATTAATCTTATTCGCTATTTATACACCACTAGTTTAACTTAATATGATAATAGTTTAAACAAAAGACAAGTTCCTTCACTGTTAGGGTTTGAGAGTATAGAATTCATGATTCCGACCAGTTTCAATTTTCCCAATAATTCCTCTCTCTCTGCATGAAATTGAACACATTCCATCAACAAATGGTATACGTCATCTATTACTCCACAAGTATCACAATTAGGAGAAGAAACCTTTCCCATTAATTAAAAAGGTAAAATTGTTTGATGGAATGTGTCCGGTTGTGATTCTGTGCGCTATAATAATCAGTTTCCTACTTAACTAACTTAACTATAACTAGATATAGAAAAAATCTCATGCTGCCATGGTTTATCTAATATATTATATTAAAACAAAAAAAACAAAGTAAGTCAGTAAATATTCTGCTGCTAGTCTGATAAAATTAAACTATGGCTGCTTTGGGAATTGAAGTTTATCGACTGAAGAAAGAATGGAATGAAATAGCCCTGTTATCTCAGTTTCTTCTACCAAAAACGGTGTGATTCTGTAGACTTTTTGATCATATAAAAATCACATTTAAGAAATCACACATAACTATTATATTTTCTACTTAATAAAATCTTAAATTAATCACTGACAACGCACACATTGCTGAAAGATTTTTGAAAATTCATAGTGAAGAGGTTATTTTTTTTACGGAAATTCGTCATTTTTGCCGATGCCCGATGGGATTTCCCATCGGAAAAAATGACGAATACAAACCATGTGGCTTGTATTACAGAAGCCCACAAGCCGTAATAGAACTTTATTAAAATACCTGTCTAGAGGTAATTTAAAAGCTAATATTCAACCTAGCAACCGTTATATACGTTACGCTATGTGTTAATAACGTTAACGCTTCAACAAGCAAAACCAGGATTTCCCAGCAGTAAAATTTCTTAATATAGTCGGCCAGCACACACACGACTTAAAAAACCCAGCAATCAATTTAGCCTTAAATTTTTTTCCACCACAAAGAATTTAATAGTTTGGTCTAGTTACATCTGTTACATAATAAATAATGCCCTCAGTCAAATTATATCACGAAGAAACTTTCAACCTTGAACCATTGAAGAGAACAGTTTAAATATGCCTTTGTGTTAAGCTGGTAGACATGACGGATATCGATCAAATCATAATAAAACAAATAAAAAGTATTGATGGGGACTTAGTAATACCTCCTAGTTAATAAAACGTTACCAATCTAACCAAGAAACTTTCATATTTCAGTAATATAACCAAAATATGTTTGAACTTGAAAAACAGAAAAAGCGGTAAAATATTAAAAATACAAATAACAAAATGGAATAACATTTTTCCGACGAATAAATTCGAGAGATAGCTAATAGGAGGTAATAAAGAATTAGGTAAATTTTCCCTTGAAGCCTCGCCTCTTGTGTCCCGAGGCACTTTTTAAGATGTAAAGCAATCACATGCTCACATATTACCAGTAACTCTCTCTACAGAAACTTTGATGAGCTCACATTTAAATTTCAGATCGTTCAGAATAAATTTACAATCTAATACCTATTCCTTTCCTGTTTTAATGCTTACTTTTTTCAGTTCTAAGATGAAAGTTAGGAACAAGACCCGGTTGTTTCGAGTTTTCGATAGTTTTGTTACTCATACATAATGTCCCATAGATAATCTAAATAATAGTTTATTAATTAGGTCCAAGTTGTTATTTATGTATATTATTAATTACTTTACTGAATTTTATTCTGAATAAAGTAATTTGGAAACCAAATTAGTTTGAATAAATCTTTGATCAAAATCCATTGTAATATAAGTATGAAAAGAAACATCAAGGTATCACTTTAAAAAAAAAAACAAGTTTCAGTAAATTATGAATACATCCTAAGGTAAATAAGTAAAGAGTTCCTTATTAGTAATAGGAAGTTTTCGGAAAGGAACTGAAATAGTTCAATCATTGTGAGTTCTTCTGAAGGTCGGTTTGGAACAAACGAGTGAATTCACATTCTATCCCAGCTGTTCTAAATGATTTTATGTAAACAGGGTATCCTTACAAACATGTAAGTAATACCAAGAAAATAATGCCTTTATTCTTGTTCTGGTTCTATGCTCGTTTGGTCTAAACCCACCTTTAGGCGATTTACTTTAACGACATTTTTGTGACTCGAGAATATGACTTCATTAAAACTTAACTAGGTAGTAAGTATTACTTAGTCTTAACAAAGTTAAAGAGAACAATCATATAATATTTACCTCTATTTATAAATAAACGAGGATGGTGTGTAAAACGGACCTCCTTTACTTCAAGCAATTTTGTCCACTGTCCCCTGAGAGCGACGTTGCCGTTCTGCAACCTTATACATGATGAAAAGGTCGGGTTATTTTAATGCATTGATAATATAAAAAGGGGTATTCTTTAGCGTTGAATTGAGTTACTGTTTTATTAGGTATAAAATAAAAGATTTTATTTATATTCGACGAAGTGCTAAAGTGGATTAAGGCTCCTTAGTGCTTAAGTACACACTTAAGTGATTGAAACACTTAATAAAATGAATTAATTTTAGTTATTAGCTTTTATATTAAAAGCCTCTTCGAATAGAGTTGAAAATATAAGGAAGATAGTATTTTTAGTAGGAAAAGCTAAGTGCGGCTTTTGACCCGTGCCTTAAAAAGCTCTTGATTAAAAGCGTTCGAGTTCAAAACTAGTCAAGCAATTCCGATTGGCTTCGTTTTAAAGCCACACAGTCCACACACAACATGGAAACAGTAATTATAAGTCCTTTTCCTCCCTATTTTATTACTAAATATATTTCTAAGTGAGTGAAATACCGTCAACTTCAGGTATAAGGAAACCTAATTACGGTCCACTCAGACGGACCACTTTACAGCATCGCCTCCCTGAAACAATCTACTCACTACTTCGTTTCACTTTCAACACGAACGCAATATCATCAGACCTACGGCTTGTTATTATATATAGTTGTACACTTGCGACTTTAAATCGTTATTACTCGTCGCAAATCTTACACATTTTGATTTGTGGTTTCGGAATCGATTAATTTCAATTAATACGAACGTAGCCTGAACATACAATTTGGTATCTAATGAATATTCGTCAGTAATTTATTATTCCTAATTAGTATCCCTAAATTTTTCATAGTATCCATACCATATTATTTATACCTCGTTTGTTTTTTGGCCTCTACTAACGGTAATACCAATAAACAAAACCAGCGATTGCTTATTTAAAATCGAGAACAATCATTCACAATAATCACAAAACAAAAGACGTACGTCGACATGCGTTCACGCTCACACTGAAATTATACCTTTTCGTGAAGAAACTAAGTTCGATATTTGATTAAAGTGTGAGCAGCGTCGCGTCACGTCGCGTCTCGGTGTGAACTGACCCTTAATGCTTGTGCTTAGTTCGTGTACGCCACTCCATAGCATAGTACGCATACCTTCAATATTGCGGGCCTAAGATCGAATGAAATGTGAAATTAATAGCACTTGATGTAATTACTCTGGGTTCCGAATTAAATAAGGGGACCATTAGCGATGTCTGCAGTCCGTGAAAATTATGAAAATAATTCTGGAGACGTCTTTTTAAAAGGTTCTATTGTTCTTGAGTAATTGTTAGAAACTGCTTTAAGTGTGATGGTATCTGTAGTAGATAGAACATATATACCTACATATAGATAGACAGATAATTTAGATGCAAATGACTGAAGCTATGAGGAAGAAATTAAATTAGAAAACGATTTACCATCGACGACGATTTTTCACCTTTTTGGTAAAACAAGCTACTATGTACAAGAACATAAGAACTCCAGCAAGGTTTTACTAATGTCTGCACGTACTCAACTCTTTGATACATTGAAGATAATTTCTAGCAAAAGTCCATAAAAATGGCATGCAATGCTGAAAGACTGAACTATTTATTTTAATTGGAACGAAATCGAATTAACACCATGCAAAACAAAGTTATGAAAGGGTAGTTACATAGGTTTATGTTAAACTGGATGACAGAAACATAATCGAAAAAAGTTATGTGCTACAAAATACACCTTTCATAAACTGTTGATTCAGGCAGTTGAGCAGGTCGCAACACACTTTCTGTTCCAAATCAGTACAAAAGCAATTTACCAACTTTCCCGTTACACGTTCATTTCGAAATAAAAGCGCACACTTTTAGCATGTAGGGGAAATTGTTCGCAGAGGATCCTCAGTATTAGCTGGCAGGGTATTTAGCGAGAGCGAACTCACGTGCACAGCCTTTGTGTGTCAAATTGAATCATGAGGCAGCTTTAATAAATTAATCGCTAAGTAGCCGTGTCTCTCATTTTAGAGGCTTTTGCTCTTTGCTCAAATAATGTAATATTCGCGATATACGCTAGTAATAACACATATTAGGCAACTATATTGAATTAAACGGGCCAGGTGTGTGATCGATCACTCTGATGAGTCCCTACGGAAAGTAATACTATGTTATGGAAAGAATTGAGTTTCCTACAACTGTGAGTAGGCGTGTTGCTTAAGATTGATTGCTACTCATTTGAAAGGTGAATTTTCTCTAGTAACAATGCCTTGCGCTATTTTGGCTCGCGATTTGGGTAAGAATGTATCTAATGCACAAGTTCTTACCTCCTCCAACCTGTAGGAGTTTTTTTCTTCTCGGTTTGTTTGGTGGTAGGGCTTGTTCTAAGTCCGCCTGGCTAGTAAGTTACCACCATCTTATCTAAGTCTGGCGCCATAACAACATTGTTAACAGCATTGTTGTGTTTCGGCTGTTAGAGGTAATATAGCCAGTTCCTCTGTAGTTAAGGATTCTGGGTGAGATTCGCTGCCACCTTCGGTTTGATCATCACTTACCATCAGGTAAGATGCAGGCCAAGAGCTTCCCAGTTTTGGTTAAAAAAATATATAGGAATAGGTACGGAGTACCTCTATCAAAAATAAAATGTCATGCATTAATTAAGGCTGAAATTAATTAAGCGTTACTACATACACTGGAGTCGGTCGTGGACGTCGTTCACGCGAACCAACAACTATAAGACTTATAACCTACCTTTGGTGTGCGCCACCGACGCCAGTGACCGCCGAATTTACGACGTGTAATTTTCGGCAGGCGCTACGCTTATTCAAACCTAAAGTACACACAACCTTACCTTATAATTTTGCAGTACAATGACACCTCCACAAAATACGTAGGCACATTTATAGCACAAACGATGCGTATGTGAGTGACGTCATTAAAACGGGTCCTTTCTCGCACCGCTCGACATTCGGAAGTGTGTCTGTCTACGCTTTCACAGAGAGCCCACTTACGGGAAATACCACTAATGTCGAAAATATACATACGAGTAATAGCGCCGTTGCGTGTGTTGCTTTTGCTTCAAAAAGATTTAGTTTTATGAACTTGCATGAATAAAAATGTTGTACAATTTATACTGCTATTGAGCACAACTTCGACTGCCTGCTACCATTTTTACTGCTTCAAGAGCTAGTCTCATATGGAACGCGCCGATACAGAATAAGAAGAATTACCTTTTGTAAAGAGTACAGCAGGTATTCTGTTTCTCCCTTCAGGTAAAACAGGCGTGATTTAATGTGATATTCTATATCTATACGCAGTATAACAAAAAGTCGGTTTTAATGGTTGTCATGGTTCACCGCACCATGGATTTTGATGCGATTTTCACCATCAATTTAAAGCATTTATTCCGATTTTTTTATGAGTATAACATTTTATTTAACTTAGATTTAGCACTGAAATCTCGCTGTTTTGTCATGTCGTAAAAACCGTGCGAAACAGGAAGGGGTCGCTAGTCAAGAATTAAAACACAGACAACTTTTTGATCACTTATTGTCAAAAATTCAATGCCTGACGATAAACAATTCTTGATATTGCAAGAACGTGTTTCTGAAACATCAGCACCTCAATTGGTATTCTGGTATTTTTATCTCCTTACGACATTTCAGATGACAGCTGTCATGCGAGTTGCCGATTACTCGCAAATTGCTCTGAAGGGGTACCCGTGAGGTATGAATCGCTCGCGAAATATTTTCTTGAAATGTGTGAGCTTCATGATAAGTACCTCTAGTTACCTCTTCTACCTGCTTATTTTATATAAAAAAATCAGGGATTTGAACTTGTTTTTGAAATGAACCTTCTTAGGCGGCGATTCGATAATTGTAGTGAAATTTCTGGGTCACGTCTCGTTTATGCACATTTTGTTATATGGGAGAGAAGAAAGATATAACTCTCTCTCTGTCTCTCGCACTAAATCTCTCTTATTCCTATTTTTTTAAGAAGTTACAGTTCTATCACGTATAGCGTGCCGCACTTGCAATCGCCACGTTTGAAACAAAACCATAATTATACTGTTATCAAAATCTTCTAAATAAAAACAAAAATATATTTGACCGCCACGCCCGTGTCAAATTTACTTTTCAAATTAAATTAATTATAACCGCTGAGGTTAGAGAGGAAGCTACTGTTTCTATCATAACTCATTATGCGATCTCGTTACTAACATTCCGAAAATCTTAATCAGATTAGAGGCCGTCATAATTACTTTCTCAACTTCCCGAATCCGCACCATTCGTCTCAGTTAAAACATGTTTTACAGCACCTAAGTGTGTTGTGAAGTTGAATTGTATTCTTAAACTTTAAAGGTGTAATTTGAAGTTCTTCAGAAGACGTAGATGGCGGAATAATAACATTTACAGTTTTAAACTTTTGCAACTATGAAAATTGTTGCCTGAATCGAGTTTAACGCTCATCGTTCACGAGTGCTGGCGACTTTGTGCAACTTCGTTTTTTATTTCAGATTTTATGTACCTATAAACTAAAGAGCTAACTTTAAAATTAAAGCTTTGGGAACGAAATAGGAATATCTGAAATGTTGTTAGAGTTACGGGTGTGCCTAATTGAATGAACAAAATCCAATTTCGGGCATTAGTGTCTAGAATTGTTAACAAGATGCTTGAGTACGCGTGAAGCACTGTACTTTGTATATCTGTATGTTGATTGGCAGTGTGATTAAATTGTGCACTTTGACGGACTGTGATGTCGAAATTTATTCCAAAGGGTATTTTGCCATGACACACATAACATAAAAAATTCAAAAGTCATTTATTCAAACTAGGCTGAGAATCTTTGCACTTTTCGAACGTCAAAATTACATAAGACAGTCCCCAAAAACGCCCGCCCTTCACCAGTTCCTAGTGGTTTAGCAATATACCTGTACCATAACGCCATAATATAACATCACGCCTGTAATCCTCAAAGGGTTAGGCAGAGGTGTACATATAGAACAGTTACACCCACATTACTCCAGTTTTATTTAACTCCCATATAATAGTTATTGCCATCAACCGGACACAATTCTAGACTCCGGGCTGCTACTTAGAAATTCCAGATGGAAAAAAAACAATAAATTTTTGCCATGAATGCCAGTTTTAAATATTATGTTCTTATTCATAATTGCAAGCAACTTTGTGTTATTTAGTAACTTTTGTACATGATCATACCTACTAGAAGTAGTAAATTATCTTCAGATTACATTATTTTGAAGCTTTAGGTAGTAAAATGACGGGCTCATCAATTTTATCAAATCTCTTTACGATACGGGTTCCAAATGTTCCTAAATACGGTTTGGTTGGGTCTGTTTACGAAAACAAGCTTATTGTGGCTTACGAGTAATTACCAACTTCAATTTATTGGAAGAGGCTCACGTGGTACACATTCGTTTGAAGTGTTTTACACGATGTTAATGGTAATTAGCTTTAAATTAATATAGGTTACATTACATAAGTTCATGCATAAGTCACTTACATAAGTTCATGCCAGAACTGAATTTTTAATTCCGAAATAATAACTAATTATTTCATTGAACATAGAATATACTCAATAATCCGTAAACGCATACTGAAACATCAATTATATTCATATTGGACCCACAACTAAAACACTTCAAAAATATGTTTAGATCTCCCGAAAGACATCATACTCGCCAAAGATAACAAATACACATATTTTGTCGAATTCTAGGGTTCAGGCTATTTTTATTAGTGTGTGTATTTACCCAACTGCCACAGGCGGAGGGTAAAGTTTTTTCTAGAGTATGTATGTCTTATTCGTACAGAATAAACAATTATTTTCTTTCTTTAGTCGTAATTATGTTTAAAAGAATATCATACAAAATCAGAGAACGTAAGTACGTATAAATTAACTCAACAACAATAATTTACACTCATTCAAAGCTAAATAAAAGTTCGCAAAGAAAATTTTCAGAGCGGGCTTCCTGCAAGCCTCGTATATTTTTTTATTAAAATTAAAGACAGTCAAGTTTTCTCACGGTTCTTTTCTGGTACTAAAAGTAAAGTGTACCAGAAAAATATCGGCTTTTCCATTGCAAAACAGACCAAGTTCTGGAGACAATCTTATTGCAAATGTTGCTCTGCAGACTGCTGGAAATATCCCGCCCAGGGTTAATATGATTTTCTTCGCGGTAACTTTTGCGGTAATTATCATAATTTGCTCTGATTGAAGCGAAATGCGGGATCGTGGCTCAATAATTTAATACTGGGATCAATTATTCTGCAATTTTAAGTTGAGCTTGCCATCAATAAATAGATTGGTTTAAATTTTTACACATGCCTAAGAAAGCACGTTTAATCCATCTCTGTTATCACATAACTGCTGGGTTTAAAAGTTGAATATTTCCAATTATTGTACTTAATGCAATGCTTGAGTGTATTTTATAGTTAGATATATTTAATCATCCAATATGAACTACTAGCTTTTGTCCCCGATGGTCTCAGTTCGGGAATTATCCCACGGGAACGTACTACCAGAATAAAAAGTATTATATGTCAGTCATTTTCGCATTTATATTATAAGTTAGGACTATGAATGTTTCCTTCCTACTTTATCCTTCATACTTTCGTCCAAAAATACCGAGTAATTCCGTAAAAAGATTGAAGTAATTTCATTTATTTAAACTTAATTTTCTTCCCTCTGTAAGTATTCTAGTAGTCAAAGACGCCACCACATGAGATATCCAGCTCACAATCGCGTTGCTAATTTAATTAAATCCGCTTCGTTATAACGTTGTTGCTTATAGTGCATTGTTTCATTAATACCTTCACGACGTACCTATCCGTGCTGTATTATTTTTAATTATATTAAAGGTATTGTACATAATTAAGTAGTGAATGTTCCGTGAAAACGATCTGAATTCCTGTATTTGGAAAAGGATTAATTTTATACATGCTTTCCTGGTCATGTTATAAAATATGAAACTGCAATAGTATTAGGTCCCCCACCTATGAAATTAGCGTTTTGTATGGAAAATTTTAAAGAAGTTACATTTTTCATACTAACATTTTCTTAATTTATTTAACAACCATGAACACTAATATTTTAAAACTTTTATGCACTAATGTTTAAAAACTAAGATAACGTATTCTACTTAAATTAAGCGACAAAAATAAGTTTTGGCTAAGTCTTAAAACAAATGGTGGTCATTTCTGTTAACAAAAAAGGAGTTTATTTTAAGGTATTTTTTATGTTTAAAAACTATAAGTAATAAATGTTTTTTTTTACTATTGGTAGTTGTCTATGATGGTCATTATTCGATGTAATATCAAGCAATTGATGAATATTTTTAATCATAGAAGTGCTGAGGTTCTATATTTGTAATAAAAAAAACGCCAATTTCATATGTGGGGACCCAATACATTACAACAAAATTATTATTATAACAAAAGAAGCTGTTTAATTAAGTGTACTATTTGGAAGTCATCAGCAGCTTTGGAAGCTCTTCAGCTACCTTACCTTTTCTATGTTGAGATTGCGTAGTTGCACAGAACATTCTCCGTTTAATTATTTAATGCAGCTGACCTTTACAACTAGGGCTGCCAACCCTATTATAACATAGTATCCTACTATATTAGAGGCCTAAATACTATATAACTATAGAAAAAATATAGTAGGTAAGCGAAACTACTATATTTATATTTCAATACAAAATCGCGAGAAGATAGCAATAGCGCCAGTATTCATCTCATAAAAGCTGAATAACTGGTATTTGGTAACCTTAATTTAGAGAGGAGCAGTGAGCCTAGTGGTGTGACCGTCGGACTGCAAAGTCATAGGTCTTGAGTTCGATTCCAAGGGACGCACCTCTGACTTTTCGGATTCATGTGCGTATTGTATAATTATCACTTGTTTAAAAAACGGCGAAGGAAAACATCGTGAGGAAACTGGCATGCCTGAGAGATATTATAGCCAAGCTCACATCCCACTTGTCAGCAACATCTTGTGCTAAGTCGAGATAGTTTATTTGTTTTTTTCTCAGCTTTCACAAGGTTCTTGTCATGCGTAACGGTAAGATGAACTATCATTGCGCAGCGCGCTAATCGATCTATCACCACTATATCAGGCTTATTGGCAACAATAGTCCTGTCAGTAATGATAGACCGATCCCAGTATAACGTGACATGGTCATTTTCGAGAACTGGGTCGGGCACATTCTTGTAAAACAGAGTCAACAAGTTTATATTTCAAAGTTGCTGGTGAATAGTCCTGGCCACTTGGTTATGCCTGTGCAAGTACTCGCCGTTAGCCAGACGCGAACAACCAGAGATAGTATATGTCTGATAGACTCACCCAGACGAAATGGCATGCCCGATAAACGTCAACCGTCCCGCCCTTCATAATATGTCTCCGGTAGTTATTCGTCAAGATAACTTCGTCCATAATTTCACAAACGTAGCCAGGATACGGACGCTAAGAAATCTACACTGGGGTCATGAAGAGCCCGTGAAGGGTGCTTCTATCCTGGCTTCAATTATTATCCATACTAATATTATAAATTCGAAAGTAACTCTGTCTGACCGTCCGTATGTTGCCTTTTCACGGCGAAACCACTGAACGGATTTTGATAAAATTTGGCAAGGAGATAAATGGTGTCTTGGAGAAGTACAAAGTGTAATATTGTTTTTTTTTGCCTTATTTTCAAGAGATTTAAGGGATTTGTCGGTAATACAGTCATAGTCCGTATCTTGAATTAACATTTAGTCTTTATTGCATTCAAATCGACCCACTCTGTCAAAAGTTATTATAATAATATTAAAAAATATATATTATAATATTAATATTATAAAAAGTCATAAACTAACCTTTCTAACATGTAGATATTACGTGATCATTGGCGGCACTAGAGTATAAAGGTACAAATTAATGGTAATAATAATAGTAAAATGCATAGAATCTAATAACCCTTCTTTTTTCTTTTTTTTTTACCTATCTAGTGTGAGTAGGAGTTGCGCCCTGAGGGTTCTGTCTTAAAGCTGTGCTTGCTAGGCTACCCGAATTTCCAAAAGAATAATAAATGAATTTGAATTGAAAGACAAAGTTAACTATTCATTTTTTTTTTTAAATATAATATGGAGAGTACCGATTTGAATGAAATACAGACTAAATGTTACTTCCAGACATGGCCTATGAATTTTTGATCCCAGATTGAAGAACAAACTTAACTTTGCAGTTCATATACAATATAGGGGCACATAGATACTGCAATAACATTACCAAAAAGTAATAAAAAATCTTCATCATCATCATCATCATCATTTCAGCCATAGGACGTCCACTGCTGAACATAGGCCTCCCCCAATGATTTCCAAAAAAAAAAAAAAAAACTTATTATAATTAAAAATAAATTGCCATTAATAATTCACATTTTTGTACCAAAATTACCCCAATTTAATTAAAAAGCAAATGTTCAACAGGGGTCATACGTTATGACTTGGAGACAACTGTTAGACGACAGCTGCCTACACCCCATGTATTATCCCGGTAAAATTGAAAAAAAAACGGGGAATTGATTTTTTTCTTGTTTCTTAAAAAATAAACTCAGTAGGTACGTTAAGTTGACTCAGTACGATACCTAACAATACCCTCATGGATCGGACAGAGTTCTTTTACATGTTGTATAGCTATACATTACCGATTAGCGGATTATCCCTTGCTTCTCGTCAAACTTCATGCTGCTTGGCCAACGTGAAGTACCCAATATGCTTTGATTTATTTGTGAGTGTCAAAATATACGGCATATACAGCCGATTTCTTTTTATTCCGTTGACTTGGAAATTTGTTTTTCGTTACAAATCCAAGGGACCGCAGGTAGATCTAAGTTTTTGATATCTATTTCAACTTGATGCCTCCACGCCTTCATGAGAAATAGGGTCTTGACAGACCACGAAGTTTTTCATTTTGAGGAACCCTGAAACAGATTTATTATCTGCCTGTTACCTTTTCATGCCGTAATGGCTGAACGGATTTAGATGATTTGGCTAATGCCATTGCTAATGGATAGGCCATGACCTGGGTTAGGACAAAGATACTCTAAATCCCAGTAGTACGTTTCTGTGGGATATATTTTCCGATCTACACTCGGGCGAAGCCGCGAGCTAAAGCTAGTATATATTATTATTATAAATGTGAACGTGAGTTTGTTTGTTCGTTACGGCTTCACGCTAAAACGGCTAAGCAGATTTGGATGAAATTTGGCACATGGATTGACCATGACCTGGATTAGGACATTGGATACTTTTTATCCAGATGTTCCTACGGGATCGAGACTTATGCGGGTGAAACTGCGGGGCGTAGCTATTAATAAATAATTATGCTTAAACAATATTCCCTCATTTTGCAAGCAACGTCACGGCCTGACGCGAGTGTATTATAATATCGAGAAAGTAGTAATAGGTTACGTACAGAGGTAGGATGGGACATACATCTTACCGGTCCCTTAGGAAAAGTAAACACGAAGGGAAAATTCTATTTGTATGAAAAATATTATTTATAAAAATAAAGGATAAGAATAAAACTTGGATTGGTAATAGGATTTGGGTATTCACATTAAATTTCTTGTTCAACTTAAATTCGTTTAGACGTTAACAGGCTATTTTTCAGTCCACTAAGCATTATTTTTATGTTGGAACCTTCGCCTTTTATTTACTTTTAACGAGGTCTTGGAAATTGATGTTGGTGGGGTAAAGTAAGATGGTTTCAGAAAACTAATTAGGCAGCCTACACAAAATTGCGACAGTTTGTCTTCTATCTAAAACTGAAGTAGCACATTCCGAATGAACGCAAAGAGTTTGATCAAATTATCGGAATTTATTCTAATAAGGTAAGGTAAGATATAACCTTATTACAATGATATAAGAGTTACATTGTTGGCTGGTTTTACGTCAAATTTGATCATTTATTGTTCGTGAATATACTTATATGATATACTTAAACAATTCATAGATAACGAACAATATTTGAGCGGATAGCGTTAATGAAAAATAAGGAGTTCACATTTGTAAGTATTGTACACTATTTCATAAACCGATGCCGCTGTATCATTTAAAGCAAACAGCACTGAAACGAAGCATTTATTTTCTTACATTACTTCCAGATTACTTTACAAATAAACAGTACACATTCGCCACCTTGCGGGGAAGGTAACAAATACCTGAATAAGACATCGCAAGAAAATCCCCGTTCGGTCTAGTTAGTCACGTCCCCCTTACAAAGCCACATAACGCCGGGCACACACGGAGGCAGCTAGATCGAGCACACGATAAAATTGTAGAAAGGATTTGTTCGCGCGAACTTCTTTAGAACCTCGGCAACTTGCGGAGAATTTAGAGAGAACGAGCTTAAAGCATTTTACACACGCATGCACAACGTGGAGAAGAGCTTGGAATTGATACTGAATTATTCAGTCAACAAATACCTACTCAATATTTATATATAAAATAATTGTTGGTGTAAATTGTTAAACAAGGTGTTCCTTTTGATGTCCCATAACTCTAGGGTTTATATGCTATAAGTCATAATAATACAAAAAGTGCTAGAACAAGTGTTCCAAAAATACATAGTTTCGAAGATAACATAGCACTAGACTGTCGATGTGTGTATCTAAGTTTAACTGATAAGTACGACTAAATGATTTTCATTCCAACCAATCATTGACATTTAAAGCTAAGAAAATGTGACGTTGTTATATATTTTTTATGGACAAAAATAGCCTGAACGAAAAGTTCTTTATTTCACATTTCACGTAAGGGTGTTTTACATAAATAATCGGGACTTTGCCGAATTATTTTCTAAGAAAAATAAAAAAAACATTTGCCGGAGATTCTTTGACATGGTCTCATTAAGACCCTAGAGTTATGGGATATCAAAGCGAACACCTTGTGTAATAGTGGTTTAGTGTCACTTAGTGTAGTCACTAGTTTTTTTGATCAGGATTGCTTCTGGATCATCGGCCTGTGTTCCTTATCTATTTAGTAATGACGTATGGGTAGATATACGACTTGTTTATACCTTTTTAGTTGGCGTTGTTGTCGTATTTGGGTTTTAGTATCAACTTTCTGGGACTTGGGAACATTGAGGGTAGGTAGCAAATGGAATTTGATACATTTGATTTATTAAGGCGAAATGGGTCCCAAAGAAGAGGCAGCCTACATAACAATTTAGAACGATTTTGAGTTGTATTGGGAACAGTCAGTGAAACATACCTAAATATTTTATTCTTATTTCGGGTTTAAGTATAATTATAGATCACCAATATATTTTCAAAAATTACTCCTTAAGACCTTTCATTTGAAACCAAACACGATATGAAAAACATTTTCTGTTCGGTTAATCTTTACATCTGCTATAAGTCGTCTTGCGAGATTTTATGTGACGTCGTGTAACTTATAACTCGTAAATCGACATGATGAAATTCAAAATTCAAAAGTCATTTATTAGGCTAGGATAGACTAGGCTGAGAATCAGCACTTTTCAAAAGTCAAAATAACATAAGACAGTCCCCCAAAACGCCCACCCTTCACCACTTCCGCTTCTAACGATACTACTTGTTTGTCAAAATACAACCAGGAGTTTAGAAGTTATGAGGGAACAGATGAACATGCAAACATAATTCTGTGATTCTGATTGACCGTGTATGTCATTTGGTTGACACCTCATTCATCAAAGTAGAATGAGTATTCTTGGCGCTACGGTGGAACATATGTATTAAAATACAAACAAAGACAGACTGCTTAAAAAATAACCCTTCATTTTGGCTTTGCCGTACTGGGGTAAAAAGAACAATTTTTCACTCAATAATATTGCCAAAATTAAATATAAAATTAAATAAACTTTATATGGACTGATTTATCGTACCTATAACAGCCCCGTTTTAAGAAATAAAACTAGGAATACGATATAAACTTAGTTCTAAAGTTAATAAAACTACCAAATCTTAAGTTTAATTGCCACAATTTAAATTCACATTATTCGCAATCTACCCGAAGTTAGGTTATTAGTCAAACAATTTAGATCCAAACTAGTTCCGAATAGTTTCAACTATGTAGTTTGCAGGATGTAAGATTCAACTTTGGGAAACAGAGAATCGTAATAATACCTACCTACGGATTTTTCTCTAGTCAGTCGTACAGCACGCTTAGTATGACCACGATAGAAACAGGTTTTGTCGACGGAAGAATAGACAAAATGACAGATATACAATCACAATCTGTAATTTTGTATATTATTCCGTCGACAAAACCCGTTTTTGTGGTTGTCATGGTACGCTTGCTGTCGTATAAACAGAATATACATCAGTATTTTTAACCGACTGCGGCGAAGCCTAAAAAGACAGTTACGTTTTCCTATAAATATTGTTTTGGGAGTTTTATTTTGTATTGTGTTTCATGTAGTTGCAAACTAAACGTAATTATTTCATCGTTATTCATGTTATTATTGACTTATTAAAATTTATTTTCTAAACACCCGACTTCTAAACTCGCGCCTGCCTGTGGGAACAGGCAGGCGCGACGGGACACGGTGCGACACGATTTAGGTAGAACAATTTTCATGAAGTTTTCATAGATTTGGTTGGACCAGAGTCGCGTCGAGCCTGTCTTAGTTTACCATTCACTTTTTTCTTTCGTTCTCGACTTTAAAAATTGCCTTTAATGGTCTAATACTCGTAGAAATAAATTATTTGACTTTGCCTTGACCGCTACATCTAAAAGTTTAAAAAAGCGGCCAACTGCAAGTCAAACTCGCACACGAAGGATTCCGTACCTCGTCTTTTTTTAAATACTTTAACTAAAAAACGCTGAAAAAACACGTTTCTTGTCTGGGAACCCCCTTAATTTTTAACTTTATTTTATTTTTATTATTTGGTGTTATAGCGGCCAATAGTAGTAAATTCTATGTAAAAATTTCAAGTGCCTTACGGTCTATTACGTTTCTTACGTTCTTAAGTCTATTACGGTTCAAAAGATACAGCTCTGCGACAGACGGACGGACGGACGTTAGTAATAGGGTTCCGTTGGCATCCTTTGGGTAGACACGGATCCCTAAAAAGTGCTGAACAACGACCACGATACAGCAGTACGAGCATCCATTTTCTAAACTAGTTATTTATCACCACACACTCCAATGCATTTAAATAGACCCGTTATCTTTTGTAACGAATACGAACCTTATAATTAATGTGAGTTTTAAATCAAAACACTCACATACACAATTAAAATACGATCGTCCGTAGCAGTGGTAACTCTATCTCACTTTTAAAGTCATTGGTCCCAATTCAGCTATTCACAATACGACGATGATAAATAGTTATTTGATAGAAAATACAGATAACTATTTATCATCATCAGGTTGACTTTGAAACTGTGTTGAGCGCTACTACTTCTGTCACAAACCGCCATTCTAAGTGCATTGAGCGCACTACTTCTGTCACAAACCGCCATTCAAAGTACGTTGAGCGCACTACTTCTTCCTGTCACAGACCGCCCTTCAAAGTGCGTTGAGCGCATTACTTCTGTCACAGACCGCCATTCAAAGTGCGTTGAGCGCATTACTTCTGTCACAGACCGCCATTCAAAGTGCGTTGAGCGCATTACTTCTGTTACAAACCGCCATTCAAAGTGCGTTGAGCGCACTACTTCTTTCACAAACCGCCATTCAAAGTACGTTGAGCGCACTACTTCTTTCTGTCACAGACCGCCATTCAAAGTGCGTTGAGCGCATTACTTCTGTCACAGACCACCATTTTAAAGTGCGTTGAGCGCATTACTTCTGTTACAAACCGCCATTCAAAGTGCGTTGAGCGCATTACTTCTTTCACAAACCGCCATTCAAAGTGCGTAGAGCGCACTACTTCTGTCACAGACCGCCATTCAAAGTTCGTAGAGCGCACTACTTCTGTCACAGACCGCCATTCAAAGTGCGTTGAGCGCTTTACTTCTGTCACAGACCGGCATTCAAAGTGCGTTGAGCGCTTTACTTCTGTCACAGACCGCCATTCAAAGTGCGTTGAGCGCTTTACTTCTGTCACAGACATTCAAAGCCGTCAGTTTCTATATGTCATTTATGTTGTAGTGCGAGTAAACGGTGACATGCTTGGTTTGTATGGAAGCTGTTGACAATGCTGCCTGTACAGTTCAACCGTCGACAGCAAAAAGCGTTCTTGACACCTGTCAGTTTCATACTAACGAATTTGTGTTTTGAGGAGCTCGTCACTAAGTTAAGCTACGCTTGCCGGGGTTGGTCTCTGCATGGGTGACCATCTTAACATACCGAGGCTCCTCCGTGCCTCGGAAAGCACGTTAAGCCGTTGGTCCCAGCTGTCACTCATGTATCTTTGAAAGTCGTTACGGGTCGTCAGAAGTCCAAAAGTCTAACAACCAGTCTTACCAAGGTGCAAGGTCGTATTACCCAGTTACCGGGTTGTGGAGGTCAGATAGGCAATCGCTCCATGTAAAATACGGTATTTAGCTGCATCCGGTTAGACTGAAGTCGACCCCAATATAGTTGGGAAAAGGCTAGGCAGGTTGATTGATTCGAATATGTGTTTTGCGAATTTGATCCTTATTACTAAGAGAATTTTTCCAACTGACAGGTGTCAGCATTCTCTCAACGACCGGCCGAGTCTCCATGCTCTATCTGTAAAACATTGAATAGTTATATTAAAGTGGTCTAATAATAAATGCCATGAGAAAAGTGAAAACACAGGTCTTTAGATTTAATTAATTTCAATTGAACTATTTTGTTGTTTAGTATCAAAGTATTTAATATTTTAACTAAATAACCACAGTATAATTAAACGTTATCCATGTACGCTTTCGTATTACGTAAAAGATAAACCAACTATCGCTCTACCTTCAAAACATCAAAATGAATAATTAATTTACTAGCAAAGTTCTGTACCCGCAGTAACTATGTACTAGTATTAGTTGCGGGTTTTCATTTAGAAGTGCTTATCCCCTTTATAATTAAAAAGTTTGATAGTCAGTTTACCTATAATTGAATTATTTCTGAAGAGATTTATTTAGGGTTCAGGGGAGAGGGATTCCAAGACTACCCCGTCGCAGGGTTGTACCTGTAAAACCGTAATAGGTAGATCACATACAAAAACGGTAAACAATCAATGGTTTTGGTGGTACGGAAGCCTCTGTGTGCAAGTCCGACTCGCAATGGACCGGTTTTTTTTTCTTCTATACTGATCCAGACGATACGTAGGCAGGCAGGACAAAAATACACTTGTATTGATAGTTATTTTTAATTTACTTTATAAATAATCCCGAATATTCATCTAAAACAGTATAAAACCTTACTTTTCTTATTTAATGCCCCAGTAATGAACTAAGAAATATCTAACGTAAGTCTACTTGCTGAACCGGACTAACTTTGCCGTCAATAGCCGTTCCTCGGTATTTATACTGAACATTTTAAATGCTTCGCTTCAGAAATGCATTGGCTTAAGTGTTTCCGATCTTACGAGTATGTAAGTGGTTCCAATAGTTTTACTTTAGAGGTTTTACAGTAATTCCTCCCTTCTCTCTAAGTTAAATCAGTCTTTTTAATAGCAAAGTAAAGAAGTATATGTTATTTTTTTCCCGAGTTTCGAACCTCCAAGCTTATATCGATATACGAGTTATCATACACACAAGTTAGAGACAACAATATACTCGTACTACAGTAAATTGAACTTTCGTATGACGTGATGATGTTCCCAGTCTGCATACAAAAACTCAATCAAATATATACAATAGTTTAGTAACTAGAACCAGTCGGATGAACGGCAAAACCCATAGTCAGCCCAACACAAATATTTAGTTTGTTACAAAAAACACTTTTTTTTTATGTTAGAATTTATTTGATAGTTTCTAAATATTCCCACGCATTATCACTGCCAGTGTTTTTATTTATTGTAGGATTATCGTCTCCACGTTTTATATACCTAAAACATGTTCATGAACTTTCCACCACATATTGTAACTAGTTCCATACCATCATATCGTAACGTGAAGCACAAACTTTGTTTACAACCAGTAATAGTGATAGATTTTGCTGTCCGATCTACGTAGTTGGGTTCCACTAGTTTTTCTGTTGACATAAATCGTGACCCCACGGGGGTATGGGACATGTTACGGAAATACTTGGCAGAAGGCCCTCTTGGGTAGTGTAATTTATAACTATATGGGAATAGTAGTCAGCCGGTGATCGCTCGCACTCCAATGAAACAGACATATATCACTGGACTTTACAATGTATTGCGGACATAGGTCAAATGGTACAAAACAAGTTGTACATGTACTTATGTTAAAGTGGGAGCAATGTAAAAGAAAAACAATTTCAGGTTCGGCAATCGCAATTGGTTCGGTTATGTGACGGTAAGTTCAGTTTGAACTTGATCTCGAAAAGTCTTAATGAATTGGCATATGTAGGCATAATTAATATTAGGTACATTTTAGCAACCAGACTTAAGATGGTACATTCTGAAAGATAGCAACGTCACAAATAGCTTTTGATTTTATTTACACTTGCCTAAAGTTGATGTTTGTTTAAGTGGAAATAACATAAATTGGAAACAATTATTTAAATAGACCATATGTAGTTTACTTATTTATTTAGATGTATAAAAAATATGTATTAGTTATGTTGAAACTGTTTGTACTAAAACCAGCGTGAGACAGTACTGAAATGAACCTTTTTTGCGCAGCCGTGAGGCACACACTATTGCTTTATGATTATTTTCACTTTTTATTTTGTTATTGTGTTTCACGAACTGTGTCCTAATAAATATTATTCTTTCTTTCTTTCAAATGAAAGAAAGAAATGATTACTAAATGAAATGATGAAATATCGCTCTACAGTGCAGTAAAACATTAATAGTAAATTGCAATAATAACACTGAATTAGGTGTTGTAACAGTTTTAAAACTTAATATCTTATATTACAATTTATAAGTATTCCAAGTTCTAGTCAACTAACTGCACACCGCGGTTTCACCCACCTAAGGCGATTAACACACTGCCACGCACCACGCAGCGTAGCGCGTGAATGCGTGTTTTAACGTTGCTTGTAAGTATCTCCGTTTGTATAGAAAACACGCACAGTCCAACACACAGGAAATGCATCCACGCGCGTTTCATTCAGATCACAGACACGCAACATGCAGCGTGACGCGGTGCAGTGTGATAATCGCCTAAGTCTCGATCCCGTGAGAATATGGGGAAAAAAAGTATTCTATGTCCTAACCCAGGTCATGGTCTACCTGTGTGCCAAATTTCATCCAAGTCTGTATAACTAACAAACAAAACTCATTTAGTAATTTTAATATAATCAAAAACTGTGAAATATTTGACAGCTTTTGCTTGCTTAGTTTCAGAATGTAACCTCTTAACATCTTAAAAAATCGGGCGAAACACGTACCTCAAACGAGTATAACGTATTTCCTGCCAATGAATAGAGATCACACTTTTCAATAGGTAAATGTGATCAGACGTTTCCCAACCTTGAGCAATATGCTCTTGTGTATATTATTTTTTGCCGCCTGACTGTAGCACCTGCTTTCGGATCTGAAAGTCGCCTTCCCGCTGACACAGCTATTATTTATGTTCCCAATCTAAATATCACGAGTTCATTTTGCATAAGAACTACCAGGACGAGGCGACAAGTGGATAATTTTGTTGTAGTTACAATTTAAAATTGTTTCTTTTATTCCATTTAGTTTTGATGATATTATTTTCATTAAACGTTTGATGTCATAATTAAACTACCTTTGTCTTATGAGGAAGATATGATAGTGTTTATTATGTGGTAATACCTAGGTAAACACAAGGATTTCCTCGTTGAAATACTTTTTTTAGAATTTTAGAATAGGCACAAGCTTAATTTTTTTGCAGATTATAGAAGGGTTTTCAAACACGAAAGAAGTACCTAGGTAATTGTTTGATGACTTGGTGATATAAAACATATTATTTGTGTAGTTGTTTTGGTTCTAAGTTTCGTAGAAGTAAAAATCTCTGAGAAAAAATCGAGTGCTATTAGATATTTTGTTAAGTTAGTTTAAAATAAAACCCCATACGACCGTATGGGATTTTTTCCAAAGTTTAAAGAAGTAAGCAATCGTGTATAATATTCTATTAGATTAGATATGGCTATTGCCTCTCGATCAGCTGTCTCCATTTGGCTATATTTATTTTATAAGCGCGTAACACCGAACCTCTTCAGTAAATAACCTTATTCCAAAGAAAATAAAATACAAACACCCGCAAATATTCCACTTCCTTATATTTTCAAAACTTAATATATACAGTTCCGCGTAGATTTAAGGGCGTGAGTCCCTTGAGGCACAAGTCACAGGCCAGGCAACGTATATATCACCCTTGGGACAATACATTTGGTGCTTTTCCACGATAAGTAGCTCATACAAGATACACTGATTTATAAGGGGCGAAAAAATATTACTACCCGATAACGGGGCAGAGTTGGCAATAATATTTGTGACGTAATATCGCGTGCATTGAGAAAATGTTTTATTGGGGCTGTTCTTTGTATAGAAATTGTGATCTTGAATCTAGTGGGGTTGTTTTTTCCTTCGTTCAATAGACACTTCATTCCTTCCTGAGCGTGTCTTTTGTTAGATTGAAGTATTCATCATTTTATGGATGTTTTATGAGAGAATCAAGGAAAAGCGTAGTATACTATTATACGTGATTAAGATAGGTACTCTTTTACTTAACTGCAAAGTTTCCCAGATTGGAAAAACCTGGAAGTCAAAAGCAGAAACAACCAATATCACGAAACTAAAGACTATTAATTATCACCTTCAATAATAAAAAAAACTGTAATTGTAGGGGTAGTCAAATATCAGCGTTTACACAGAGTAACCGCGTGATATTGATGTCTTGCGGTTTCTGAGTTTTCAAGATCAGATGGGCCTTGACAACTCTGAACCTGCTTGAACCGTTATTACATAGAACAAACCTAAGGAAACTAAACTTTGAAGCCAAAAATCGTAAGGAAAACGGCATGGTCAAGACCCAAACAATTCGAAGACATGTAGATTTCAGCCCAAGCCAGTTCAAAGTTTCTAACATTATAGGCTGATTACCCTTATGCTATGCTATGTCAACCAACTAAAATATCACACCAACAACTTTTAACAACCAGCCTTATTACACCAAATTAACGCCCTAATCTTCCCACATTAGCTGAGCCCGACAAATTCGTCATAACAACACGACACGTGTCGAACAAGACACTCGTGTCGAACAACTTGCCCGAACAAGTTCCGAACTCCTTTAACACTTTCCTACACATGTTGTTCTGAATGTTCTCTCCGGATTGCTAAGTCTGATGTATGTTGGAATAGGATATTCGTTTTCAAGGCGTCTTGTGGGCCTCGTAAGATGCGACTTTTGCTTTGAACTGTTATCTTCATGTCGAATTTAGAAGGTATTGGTTTAAAAAAAAATACATTACTCCACACATTGTAAAATAATTCAGTTTCATGTTGCGTGGTTAATAAAGTATTGAGTGGGGCCATATACGACAATTATGAGCAATTTCCTTCACAATCCTTCGGATTGGTGTTACGCAATTAGGGTACTGCTGGTGTAGGTATTGTGTAAAAATCGCATCGTGAAAACAAAGGCGAAATAACCTTGGAGTGGGCTGTCAATAGTGTCAATTCCTAGCATCAAGTGGAATGACAGCCCACTTCACCTTAATTTCACGGTGTGATTTTTACAGAATAGACCCGCAGTAGCCTAATTACGTAACACCGATCCGAAGGATATTATGAAGGAAATTGCAAATCATTGTCTTATATGTCTGAAAACTTTGTCTGCAACATATAAAATGCAATTAATATTGTCGAACTGTCAAAATCAAAGGCATTGTAAGCATGTAACGCAATAAAATTATCCCGCAGGAAAAATAGTTCATCGGAGACTATCATTGCGGAAAGTATCAATACCACCGATAGAGATGCTCCCAAAGTCTCTCAAAACAAAGCGAACATTGGCAATAAGATAGTACTCAATCAACGCACATAAATCTTCGTATATAAGTGTGTGCTCATTCACACACACATACACGATTATATCCGAAGCAATAAACAGATAAACTATATCCATTACAATCGGTCTTGTGTTTGTAATACATTATTACTTCCCCTCGCCGCTAGTCATTTAATCACTGTAACTACGGCTAATGCGGAACATTATTCGGGAGGAAGAAAGCCACGCGAAATATCGCCGTGACGTGCGCTAATACAAAATATTGGGCCATTAGTTCTGTGCCGTGGTTTAGTAAGCGATACTGTTGTTGCCTTACTGTGGATCATTAGTGAGATGGAACTGCTCTTTTAGGACGTTAAATCAATAATAACGTTATAAACAAATGATGCAAAAAAAAAGAACTACGGCAAATTCTGTGACGCGTGGTAAGCAATCCAATGACGCGTAGCAATATTCCTCGTAGCTGGCGTAGCGCTGTCGTCAGCTACGCCGTAGCAACCACGAAGTTCCTTATTCTCGACAGTATTATTATATGGTTGCCTAGTTCCATGATACTTACAAAGTGCCTCATCTACATATTGGATGTTTAAATCGACGAGGAAGTTAATTTTGAAAATTGAACTATTAAGGCTGTTTCTGAATTGAGCGTTTTAAGTAACCGGATGTTAAGTAGCGTATCTATTCTTTTTTAAATGAAAAGCTTTTATAAACTGAAAACTTTTCAAAATAATAACGTGACATAAATCAATGTTTATGCGAGATGCGACTGAGATCGGCTCGTTTGTGAGCGCTATGCCAAAGCCACGCGGCCAGCCGTTGTTCTCTGGTACATTAATTACTCGGCGCGGCAGTGTGTCGTGAAATATGAACCCGCAGCGATATCCCATTGCATTGTGATACCTTTGAATTATTTATGTGGACGAAGAGAAAACTTCGAGATAAAGGCTCGAAGGGCGTTTTAATGTATTCATCCTGTAATTGCTGTCCAACCAACTGAACTAAAAAAAATGCTATTTTTTATAACGCTTTACGAGAAAGTCTGCTAAATTCCCGTGTTGAACTGTATGGTCGAATTTAAGGGGGATGCGCCAGGGTAGCCCGCGTAATTCAAATTTTCTTACATATGTTGCATGATTCGTGACCATAAAAATATGGTTTTAAATAATTATATTCATTACAATCAGCAATACAACTCCTTAAATTAGCCTCAAATGTCATGATTTCATGAAATCGTCATTCAATACGATTACATGAACTTAAATAATTGTATTGATCATTTTTATGATTGTAATTCTATAAATAAACATTTTATTCGGCCGCGAATCATATTTAGATTAACATACAACATGATACTGACCTGAAAATTGTAGAAAACTTGACTCTTTTGCCTTAATATTAAGACTTTGTATTCAGTTATAAACAAATGATTTAGCTCCCTTCAAAATGGTTGAGCTGAATGGTGCTGATCCATGCGTCATGTTCGTGAACGGGCGCCGTCAGTTGGGACTGGTCATCTCTTAGCTGCCATGGCTTATTTTAATTTATTTTAAGTTTTTGAATGATTCTTTATTTTTTTTACGGACGCTTTTACGAGCGTGCACGTCTTTCTACATTGTTCTCACATGCATAATTTCAAAATGAATGATGTAACCAACATTTTGTATCAATTTTTTTATTTAAAAGAGTGTCCGTGGAGTTTCTTGCCCGTTCTTCTCCATAGGTACCTACTACGCTTTGGAATGGGCAACTAGCTTCATATTTTTGACTGACCGACCCCTTGACAATTCAAAAGTGCCTGTAAATGGTTTAATTGAAATAAATGCTTTGAGTTTTTGAGTTTGAGTTTGAGTTGAAACTGGTAAATACCAATTCTATCTTCAGTCCATCACTAACTTATATAACCTAAGCATATAACTTACTGGCGTCTATGTGTATTTTATTTTTTTAATACAATTATTCAGGATAAAAAGTGGCCCCTCTCCACGTCTCAGGCTACCTATCTGTTAAGTTTCATAACGATCGGTTCAGTGGTTAAGACGTGAAAAGACAGACCAAGTTACTTTCGCATTTATAATATCAGTAACTAGCCTTTTCCCGTGACTTCACCCGCGTGGTGCTCAGAAATATCCGGAACGGATAAAAAGTATCATATGTGTTAAATCCAGGTTACACTAACACCAGAGGGTCATGGCCAGCCGGCTGGTCCGGGGATACCGCACGGTCCCCGGTGAGGCGCGCGCGCGCGGCGAGCCTCCTTGCCGGATTGCCGCCATGGGATCTGGAGACAAAAGTCCTCGCACACATCTGGGAGAGGAGCGAGGAGGCGAAACGCCGGGGCGTAACTCCACTGCCGCGAGAAATTGTGGCACAGCGGACAGAGCTCCGGCGGGATCTCATGGCGTCATGGAGAGTGCGATTGTCGCAACCCATTGCTGGGCACGCCACTATTGTGGCGATAAGTCACGCCGTGGCGCCTCTCCAGCCACTCCTCAAATAGGGATTTGAGGAGTGGCTGGAGAGGCGCCACGGCGTCCTCACCTTCCGCCTGACGCAGGTCCTCAGCGGACACGGCTGTTTCGAGAGGTTCCTGTTTCGTATCAGGCGGGAGGACGCCCGGGTGTCATCACGAGTGTCATCATGACGGCTCGTTGTGTTCCTCGCGCGCATCAAAGATATGTAAGCAATTGAAGGGGTCTGATGGGACCGATGCCTGCCAGGGGAAAGGGATACCGTGGGCCCTGGCATTAATAATATAATAATAATAATTTGTTTATTGAAATAATTGATTTACATAAATATTTACAAAATTGGGCCTTCAACTAGAGGTAGGTATAAAATTAATGGATTCTACCTGAACTAGGAATAAACCTGTATCTCAGGTATCACATTCAAGTGCTTATAAGTATTAAGTATCTAAGATACCATAAACAAATAGTAAATTATTTATCTACTTTTATTATTTAGATGGTTATAATCAAATTAAGATACATAGTATGCTACTTTTTTACGTATATGATTTTTGCAATGCGACATTTTTAATAAGGTCGCGTTTAACTTACTTTGCTATACAGAAAAAATTGCAGTGTCAACAAAATATAAAGAATTGCATGTTTATTTTATAATACGAATTGTAAAAAGGAAAACTATTTTTATGGGTTATAGTTATAACTAGTAAAGGACAATATTAAAATAAGTAATAACATAATTAAAAAGACTTATAAATAAACGATGGCGGTCTTACGCGACCTCATTATAATCTATAGAATTAATGTATCTTCATTGCACAAGCAATTGAAGGAACATGGGTGGGTTTTAGTCAGTAAGAGTCCGACATGCCCTCCCGCTTCGCCCAGAGCGGGAGAAGACATTTGATGATTTCCCACCCAAAAAAAACGTTACACTTAGGTACACAATAAAGCTTCTTATCTTTCATTAATTCGATTTTGAAGTGGTTTTCACGGATGCGCGCTCAAACAGAGCACCTGCCATCTAATCTCTTCACCACCCTTGGTTGACTGGTAGAGAATACCTAAGGCGTTAAGTCCGCCTTTGTACCTTTTTTGAGTGCGATAAGTTTAAATAAATAAATAACTTATAAAGCGACATGATTCAAGTCTTCAAATAAAAATTCTGTTCGACAAAGCAACAACAAGAGACATGTTGTTCATTCACCAAACCGAAATAAAGCCAAAGCGGTCATAGTCAAAGGCATGCATTGAGCCCGTGTAAGCACGGGAGGCTGTGATCATAAACTGCGGGCAAATGAAGCGGAAAGATTGGCAAAGCTTAGCCTCACTGCCTGTAAGTTAGGTGCATGGCCTAACTTACAACACGTGAGTTAGCTTAGCAAGGGTTGGCAACAATAGATAAACAGTAGTTAACTTTGTTGCATTTTAAATAAGAAGAGAAGTTTATAACTTGTCAAACTCTTCGTTAGCATTACTTAGGGCAATAACACACTGGCAATTTGCGAGCGCGTGTCCAGCGAGGGGATTATTTATCGCGCTCGCTGCGTGTGAGCAACGTATGCGCAACGTGTTCGCCGCGTTTGCGTAACAAGAGTGATTGACGTGAGTGTACAAGAGCGAGTGTGACAAGCGAGTGTAGAATTTTGTGAAAACGCAGAAGACGTCGCGTAGGCTATCGCTTCGCACCAACGAAGGGCACGCTCACATATCGCCTCGCTGAAAACACGCTGGCAAATCGTCCGTGTGATAACGCTCTTTTATGGTTATTCTTTCAATGTGCCCCGCATAATAGGGATGATGCCTGGGTCAAAAAAAAGAAATTCTATTTAGTCCGTCAGTCAGATGATAAAAAAAATTGTCACGTATATTTTGCTTTATCATATTAAAAAAATACTTAGATAAAACGCATTAAAGTTGAGGAGTGGGGGTCGCTACGTTACAAGTATGTATAAAATCTACATACTCGTGACGTCATGGCACATTTTAACTCAATGTATCGCCGTAATCTTTTGATAACGTAAAAAAACAAAAGATACGTGTCCGTAATTTTTTCATAATCTACATGACGGACAATTTTTTTTTTTTTTAGTTATGTACCCTATTCTAAATTTCTTCCGTTTTTGGCAGTTTTGTATTCCGCGGGCGATTTGCCTCACCTTACATAAATAATGCTAAAATAGAGTTTGACAATTTCCCAACTTAAAATTCTCAATTCCAAAACCAAGTCATAGTATAGTCATAGTATTAGGTCTTTACCTATGAAATTGGAGACTTGTATGATAATTTTAAAATATATTTTTTTTTTTTTTTTTTAGCTAATCAAAGTATTGGCCCAAACCATATAAAAAAAATTGCCATTTTCGTGGCAGTTTGTTTATCCCTTTACTGTAGAAGTCTGCCGGACGGGAGGCGATGAAGTCAGCGAAAGCGTTTTGTACTGCCTCTCGGGTGTTGAATTTTTTCACACTTAAAAAATTGTCTAAATTTTGAATTAATTAGAAATCAGTTGGGGCAAGGTCAATTAGAAATTGGTTGGAGCTTCCAGCTGTAACTCTTGTAGCTTTGCGATGGTCTGTCGTGAAATGTGAGCTCGCGCGTTCGTGTTAATTTTCAGTTTATCCATGGCGCCAAAATCTACCACAATGTCACAAAAACCAAAATCTTTCTAAAAATAAATTACTGAATTTGAAATTAAATTAACACGTGTCACGAATAAAATTCATTTGAATTTCGAATTGTGCGCCAATCCACAGATAATTAAATCTGAAAATGCTGGTTATAGAATCTCCAATAATATAGGTAAAGACCTATAATTATTACTCTAAAATTGCTACATAATTGTCATTTTTGACAATTGTTAGTGAATGTTGAAAATGGTAAAAAACCGACCTCAAGAAATTGGATACTGCCATATTATTTTACTAAACAAAAAAACTTCGGAATTTTAGTCATGGTCTTGCTAAACGGAACATAACGTATACTGTATCGTACAGAAACCGGGGCGTACATGAATATTTAAATATATTATGAACAGAAGACGAACGTACAACGGAAGCGTATTGTAAAGATCTTAATTAGGTACTTCATAAACGTGGAAAATAATAATAAGGTAAAGGTCGATGAGCCCGAATAAATCTTTACTAAACAATAAAAATAAAACCACACATTTACAAACTGGCAACACCTGAAATAATTAATGATATCATCAAAAGAGTGGCTTAAATGGATTAGTGTTGCCACACTGCTTTGGTGTCATCTCAAACAAGATTCGGCTAAGTCGCGCCAGGAGGCGGGATTACCGAAATAGAGTTGGCAAGGATTAGGCCAGAGCACTCTCCGCCGTTCGATGTACTGCCCGCTTAATACGAACGTAATTGTCACGTGGGAACGTAAACGAAAGCACAGTGTTCTGCATTCTGTATTGAATTGTATGCGGTTCTGTAGGTGCTTTTGAGAGTAACAGGTAGGGGTCCTTCTCGACAAAATTTCTCTGCAAAATTACCAATCAGCCTATGGGAAGTTCTGAAATCCTAACCAATTATTTCAGCTAATGAATATAAGAACCTGATTTAAAAATAAAAAAAAACTTACTGTTGTGTGATACTAATTCGATTACGACAAATATTTAACTGATAAAATACACACAAGCTACACTAGTGCCGTGTGCCATTTTATGTTAGAACTAGAAACTTCTGGCAAACAAAGAGGCGCACAGTTATAGTCAGATGTTTTTTTTATTTTTATTATTATACGTTAGATAATATTGATACACGATTGTCAATGGTTTTTCGATCCAAAAGGGGCACATAGGTACTGCAATAACATTACCAAAAAGTATTAATAAATCTTATTATTATTGAAAATAAAATTCACATTTTTTTTACCAAAATTACCCCAAATCCATAAAACATGTAAAATTTTCAACTGGGGTAATACATAAGTTATGACTTGTAGACACCCGCTAAACGACGACCGACGCGCCCCACGTATAACCCGGTAAAGTTCCCATTTAAAAAAAATGAGGTAATTTTTTATTTATTTTTCCTGAAAGTTACCCCATAAATAGAATCTCAGTACGATACTTAACAACATCCTCACCAATCGGACAGGGTTTTTTTACATGATGTATACTGTAGGATAGAGACACAGAGGTACTACAAATGGACTTTTACTCGAATTCTGCCGATTCAGTTGCTAATCAGTCTTTTGCCTTATGGTGGATGTATACGAAATCACACGATGCTCACCTATTTTGAGAGATATAGCTGTACAAGTTTCTTTTGGCGCGTGGCCAAAATCAGAACTAGCGCAGCCATCTTGTTTTTCCAAAACAATAGGGATGATACCTGGGTCAAAAAAAAAGTCTATTTAGTCCGTCAGTTAGATAATAAAAAAATATTAGACTCGTATTTTTTGCTTTATCATATTATTATGTATTAATAAAAATAAACTTAGAAAAAACGCATAGGGGAGATGGGGTTGATACATCACAAGTAAGTATAAAATCTACATACTCGTGACGTCATGGCACATTTCAACTCAATGTATCGCGTAATCTTTTGAAACCGTAAAAAAAGAAAAAATACGTGTACTTAATATCTACTAGACAGACTAAAAAAAATGTTTTGTCATCATCACTATTGCACTATTCTTTACCAACAGCGCCACCCCCTCTACGTCATTTGAGCGCCAAAAGATCCTTTTAGCACCATGTAGGTACGTACCATCGCGGGCCCTGGTGGTAACACTTTTGAACCTTATTACAAAACCGCCAGTGTCCGCGGTTGTACATTACACAACCAAAGAAGCATCAGTCATCGCAATCAGTCTTTAGTGATAGTGATTTAGTTTGACTCATTTATCTACTCGTAACTTTTATATAGAAAAAATAATGTCAACTGTCAGTCTGTCACATTTGATTAACGCATTATTTTCGACTCGAAACATGTCTGTTAACAGATACGCAGTTTTTGACGGCCGACTCAATGAGTCGTCTCGATCGTCAAGGGGTTGACTATTGAAAAATCATCCCTAAGTGTTTTCCGTAAAGCTAAAAAAAAAGTAAAACAATAGAAAAGAACAATTTAAAAAATAATTGCACGTGCAGCACCGAACACGCGATAGAAGTGAAACATAAAAAAATAAAGAGTAAGAGAGATTTAGTGTGTGGGACAAAGAGAGAGTTATATCTTTCTTCTCTCTCATGTAACGAACTGTGCCTAAAAGTGACGCGTTCTTGAAATTTCCCTGTCAATTATCGTCCAATTATAGAATCGCCGCCTAAAAAGTTTCACTTCAAAAACCTCCAAACTTGTTTTGGTAAAAGTTTATAAGAATTTAACTCCATTTCTACCAGATTTATTATTTTTCTAAGGAAGTGTCCTCTACCCATTAAAACTGCAATATCTCGGAGGTCACGTCCTCTAAGAACGTGTTCCCGTCTTTAGATACAGTACAATGCATCGGCCCTTGAAACTAGGATACGAGGCAGCTAAACCTATAACTATATAACATAATATCACGCCTGTATTCGCCAAATGGTTAGCAGAGGTAACCTATAGTAGGTACACCGACATTTCACATGCTATTTTAACCTTTATAATACTGGTGTCTCATATTGGAGACAGATAACAATAAAATTCTATTGTGTCTGCTAATTGCGCGCGCGACAGATTAAAGTCCCATGTAATAGGAGGCGAGCCTGCCTAGTACCATCAACCGGGCACAAATCCAGAAAATTCAAATTCAAATTCAAAAGTCATTTATTCAAACTAGGCTGAGAATCAGCACTTTTCGAACGTCAAAATTACATAAGACAGTCCACGCACGTAATACGCAAAAAATAATTAAAATTATAAATTAAATACAGCAAATGACAGCTAGGACACGCCAATATACCAACTAAAAGCATCGAGAACTATACTCAAGCAGAAATAAAAATAACTAAACGTAAACAATATCTAAAAAAAGAAAATAAAGCCTCCAGGCATAAAGGGCGTGCCCGCTTATATATAGCTGTAACTAGAAGTTACAATTGATAAACTAGGACCATCGAGGTAAAATAAATAATTGTCGAGGTCGCTAGCTAACCACTTAATGCAATACACCTCATAAAAAACATTGTAATGAGTAGATTATGTCAACAATAAATTAATAAAATTAAAATAAATTTACTTATAAAGTAAAATTATAAACAATTATATAAACTCATATATCCTGTCAGTAGGTAAACTATTTCTGGAGAAAGAACATTTAAACATTGTCTTGAGTTAATCACAGCGACCAACTATTCTTATCATTTACTCGTAAGTCTAGACTAGGCTACCACTGAGAAATTCGAAATGGAAAAACCTAATAACACTTTGCCCGACCTGGGAATCGAACCCAGGACTTCACGCTCAACAGAAGCGCTTGCGACCACCAATAGACCTTCGACCTATAAACTACTTGTCAGCAAAACTAAAGCTAAGAATACACATTCAAGCCAGTAACTTGAGCAAAGACATGCTGCGTGCGTGCTTGCATACTAGCTATTGTTCCCAAGTTATCACCAGTCAAAAGTGTTATGGCTTATGTGTGGTGTAGCTGTAAGTACCTACCCATGCAAAATATTTCACCTGTAAGCACCACTGCAGGTGGCCACTGCCTAACCCTTCGGGAAATAAAGGAATGATTTTGTTATGTAAGAGCTCAACCTATGTGTCAGGCCAAACGTGCACCGTATTAAAAGAAAACACCAACATCTTGACACATTCTGTTTCCCTGTTACTTCACAACAAACATTTTTAAGGCCTCACTGTAGACGTTATGGGGAACGAGAACAAAAACTTTTTCGTATTTTCATTAAGTGAAGTCGTGGAACGTATAAATTTTAATGATTCCGAACAAGTTGTGCTGGTTGTGCAAGTAATGAGCTTTCAGTTTCAAACTTGGAATAAAGAAAATATGGAGGTGTATTCTAATACTGCACCAGTGCTGTGCAAATAACCTAGGAAAAGATACTAATAAGGTTGATTAATTTCATCGCCGAAAAAGTATCTCAACTTTGCTACCTTTTAGTTTGACGATAGTCTTTTACTAATCAAGCGCTGATTTATGAAACGCATTTAATTAAGTGTCACAAAGACACACAAATTTCCAAAACTATCGTTGAACAATATTTTGTACGGGGTCGAAACAAGTCTTAGGCCTTGTCCACACTTGTATCATCTTGGTGTATCAGATCTCCGTCGCGTGGCGCCGTCTTGTGTTATTATCGCTAGTTTGGACGCAAAGTGACTCACATGATCGCGTATCATTTTGCTTTCGCCTTAAGTTACGAAATTGCCGTGGCTTTTTACATGACTCCGGCGAAGCAATTTAGAGGGTGATGATTTTGACCGTTATGTACCTATGTATGTATGTACACACATAAAAAAAAATTACGATCAGTTTGAAAAATCTTCTTTTTTTTTTAAAGTGAAAACTTATTTAGGCGCACTAAGCACTTTTTGGGTGAACAAAAATCATGAAACTCGCGTCATCGTCACCTGACGCTTTCCATGAGCTATATATATACTGTGTATATGACGTGGCCAGATCTTAAAATTGATCATTACATGAAATGAACACAAAATTTTGGTCACATCATGAAGTGGCCTGACCAGATCATTTTATACTCAACGTTTAACGATATGAACAGTTAAACACACGACTACTTCATGATGTGGCCAAACATTAGTGATCATATTGTAAAATAGTTAGATTATCCACCGATAGAGGTTTTGATGAGGCTCTGTTTTTGTTGTGCATCATCGCGACGGCATACAACAAATCAAACAAAGTAGGGTGACCACGCAAAAAAGTTTATGAACTTTTATTGGGTTTCCAAATATGATATTATGGAAAGTGATCAACTTGGAAGTAGCGCTCGCCGGCCACTGCCGCGGCTTGAAATGTAACATAGCATTTAAAATAGGTTTTTCACAATAAAAAAAATTACGCTGCTTAAGTGGCACCCCGACCAAATGGGTTAGGTTAGGTTAGAACTGTGACCAAACACGCATGAGCCGACCGAGCGCAGCGAGCGGTGCTGCGGCAGCGGCCGGCGAACGCTACTTCCAAGTTGGTTGCTGTTACTTGGCTATTTTTACTACATCTTTCACCATGGATACCCTACATTACTGATCTGGCCAAACGTCGACTGACATATCATTAAACGTTGACGTTTTAACGATATGGCCAATGTTAGCTGGCCATTTCATGAAATGAACACTAATGTTTGGTCACATCATGAAGTGGCCTGGCCAGATCATTTTATACTCAACGTTTAACGATATGAACAGTTAAACACATATCATTAAACGATTTTTAGTCACAGTCCAAATTTTGATATATTAATTTTTGGCGAAATCATTGAATACGTGTTTTTTCTTTTAGTATCACTCAATACAAAAATATTGAGATATCACATCACAAATTTATTATATACCACGCAGAGCGGTTAATTCTTTCGAGAAAATGATTTAGGTAATATGAAAATTTTATGTAACGATTTTTTTTCAAAAATGGAGTTAGATAATCTTAACTAATGCCTAGAAAAAATTTGGACGGTGACTAAAAACTCAGTCCGTATATCATGTACTTTGTGGGAGAACAAAAGCGTGAAACTCACGTCATTGTCACCGCACGCAGTTTTCACTTCCATCGGCAGTCCCCAAAGACTGCCTCGCATGTTTTTTTTTTTTTGTTACGGTAGACTATATTATAATCTCTTCTTCTTTTTAGCTTCTTTACTTAAAAATATAGAATTAGAATATAAAACAAAAAAAGAATTCAATTGTTTTTCCAAATAAAAATAAATTCAATCCAAGCTTACGCTCATTCATAAATCTGACTTAGTCAATTTTAACGGATTTATATAATTTTTTCGAGGAAAGTTGTTATTGATAAAATGCCAAGAGGATTATCAGAAGCTTTACGAGCAAGAATTGTAACTTGGGAAGAAGGATATTCCACGAGATAAATAGCACGCAGAGTTGCTGTATTCCAATCCTGTGCCGTGGTCACGTTGCAGTTGTACCGCTCTTCGAGGAAACCGTAGCTGTTTACCACATCTCCGACACTTCTAACATCCAAGTTCACAGGCGAGCGATGTTGGAACTCAACGAAGCCCGTGACGAATTACAAAACCTAATAAATATTCAGCGTGATAACGATTGTTAGTCACATTGAGATTTCTTTTGATACACCGCGTTTTGGGAGCTTCCTATTTCGTTTCATTTCTCATATTCATGTGGAATTAATGTGTGTTACTGTCTTAACTATACTGATATTGTAATCGTTTCGCAGAGTTCAAGAAGTTGTTCGTAAAGTACGTGTGAATTTGAATATGAATATTTATGACCTTTGTTTTAAACATGAGGTGAGCAATTGAGCATGCCTGGAATTAGCATAGGTTAAATTGGCATCCTTTTGTTACGTTATTTTATAGCTCGATTTAGCAAAAAGAGAGGATGATAGAATTTTCATTAAAAAAAAAAAAAAAGATTAATTTAATCTTTTTCATATAACTTATTTATTTGTAAAGTTCGTACAAGTTATTCTTGTACTATTTTTTTAGAAGAAACACTTCGTAAATATGCCATCGTTAGGGATTACTGGACTAAGCTTATTATATAAAGCCAGTAATACCTATTTATACCGAAAGTTCTTTGTATTTTCCTCCGTAATCTTATGACAACAGCTATCTTAACCAAAATAAAGTATAACGAGTATTATCAAGGAGAATGGTAGCAGAAATAAAGTTTTAATATCCAATAAAAAAATACTTTGAAACTAAGTTTTATTTTCGATCTGGAACAAAACAAATCAAAATTCAGATAGCTGTAGGTGCAGGGTCTACGCGATAGCTACGGCGTAGCTGGCGCGATGATGTCACCGTAACCCTTGCTCTCGTAGCAAACAGCCGAGTCACTCTTTATGGTATATTATTAAGCATAGAGGGGAAAGTATTATATTTGAAAAGCTGTATTTATGTTATAAAATGGATAATTAATTATTTTTGGATAAAATAATGTCTTGAGTAACTTGATTGAACTACCATCACAGAACCACATCGCGTTAGTACTTTATTGTACAAAAAGGTATTTTAATTCTCGCCCTTGAAATTCTCCTAATTTCTTGAATAGCTCTTCTTACATCGCGCTATTAAAAAATTCTTAATTCGGTTTTTTGCCCTCATTCACTCGTTTTCCTACCAGGACTTCATAATAGCAAAAAATACATCTTAACTAACTGTGACTGCAAAGTTTGTACGCAAAAAATATATCAGTCCCTCTGAGCTTAGCTTGGAAGCTATATAACATTTCATTAGCGGTCAGCGAAGACGCTCCGGTTACTGAGGTAATAAATCCTCATTTTTACTAAAGGACAAGTGAAAAGAAAAGAAAAATAGTGAAGGGAATTTGTGTTATGAGCGAATAAACTATTTTGTTAAGGTTTAGGAGCTGCTGTAAATCATTTTAGATTAAATTAAACATGGATGAGATTATTGAATTATTTATTTAATTTAGAAGATTTATGGCTTTCTCCAGCAGTGAGAATTATAAAAATAATTTAGCAATGCGCGTATGGGTTTTTTCAAGATAACACTTGACGTGACTTATATAATTTTCTATAGATATTCTTATTTTTGATTTTACATAAATACACCATAGTATATACTACATGTCCTAGCATCTCAATGAATCAAATCCATTTCATTTTCATTTCATGAAATTATATTCGTTGGTTATTATTTTAATAGCAATATACCAAATCCCTGACAAAAAAAACGGTTGTGTTATTAAAGAAATATTGTTCGCGAGTAAAGGTAAGCTTTGTTCGCGAGCAGTATTTCAATATGTGTAATTAAATAAAATAGCCTTTTTGTCCATATTCAATAACGTGCTACCATACCGATGAATTGACCAAAAGTTTAAATAGGTACCATTTGAAGCGGTCAAAGTTGAATGTACGTTTTAACCGTATGAATAAAGTTACATTGTTACTGTTAGCCTGCATCCCACTGCCCAGCAGTGGGATGCAGGCTAACAGTAACAAAGGCCTCTCCCCATTACATTGATTTATAAATAAAGCCTTCTAAACATCTGTTTTCAAGAATTTCCTACAGCCATAACAACTACCATAAATCCACAAAAACATAAAACGCACAACAAGAACTTTAATATGCATCCATCTTCATGCCTCCCTTAACGTGAGCAACTCAGGCTCAAAGCAAAATGCATCGCTGTAATCATCATATTATTACCTACACCGATTCAGGCTTGAGAGATCAACTACACATAATAAGTTTAATGTAACATATAAAACGGTGGAATTCTAACAGTAGCGCTGTAAAGCGCTGCAGAGCTTTGCAGCCTTAACCCATAGAATTGCGGTTTAGCCGCAGAATTGCAGCTTTAAACGCCTTAGCCGAAATGCGGCTGTTTTGAACTCTGTTCAGAATTCAGATGGTTGGCACCCCTGATCCCAACATAGCGACAGATGCGCTAATTGACTAGCGACTGCCTTTTAGACTTTTGTATTGTTAACTGTTGCAACAGCTATTAGGTTTACGACCATTGCTTCGTATGCATTATGGTGAACATTGCTCTTTGTGTAGGCGTTGAATCCGGATTAGCTTTTCATGCTTTTTGAATTGTCAGTTAAAGTTCGCTTTATTTCACTCACTATCTGTTTACTGCTTCAACCCTCACATGTTTTATTTATAATAATTAATTAGATTTTGCCTTCAAAGTTTACTAATTAAAAGGTAAATAAAGGTAATGTATTTTATATAACGACCAACTTCAAGGTACCTCGAACACAAACATAATTTTATCAAAAAAACTTACACGTGCGTATCCAACCCGTCTTCAGTGGAACCTTTAACACGCTGAAGTTTAATTATATTCGTACAACACAGATACTGTGAATCGGAAGTTGAAGGAGGACCAACTTTTATGACGCTGCGAAACGGGTTGGTCTATGAAGGATTACCCGGAGAACTTACTAACTGACAGTATGAATTAGACAAGCTTTTATACAAATTATTTAAATATGCTATTATTGTTAGTCGTAAAAGCTTGTCAAACCCATAAATTATCTTCGAATATTATCATTGTAGTCAAATCAACTCAAATAATTTATTTGCTTGAATATGGGTAGTACATTTATAACAAAAGTTATTTAAACCATTTAGGGTACTTTATATCTTCCATCCTATGTTCGCTCGTGTTTATTTTCTTTATTGTCATATATTTATTTCACACGATTTGATTAGAAGTCGCGTGGCATCTAACAGTAATTAATTTATCATAATTGTGCAATTTGTTTTACTAACTACTCCTGAAATGTTATCGATACCCGAAAAATAATCATATTAGGTATCTTTATTTGTAGTTCAACATGATAAATATCAGCCAGTAGGTATATTATTAACAACAAAATTATATTTTTACTGTATTTGCTGCAGTGTATTTACTCGTATTATGTTAAAAACAGGTCAGTACCAGCGACTCCTGACAGTTTAATCACGTAATGAAAATACGAATATTGGGCGCATCTGTTCATTGTTTAATATTATATTAACCCGTATAGTCCAATAGTTAAAACATTATTGTATTTAATACGAATTGGAGATACCAGTAGGTACATAAACACGTAAAAAATGTTCTTGTTGTTTTGCGTATACAATTCAGTTTCGACTAAATACCGGTTTATTACACGGAAAGATTGCCCATCTGACCTCCACAACCCAGTTACTGAGTAATACGATACCCCCTGGAGTTCCAAGACTTTCGGGGTTCTGACTACCCGTAACGACTGTCAAAGATCTACAAATGACAGGGATCAGAGACTTTCCGTGCCTCGGAACTGAGACCTTGCCTCAGCAATAGCGGCGTTAGGGCACCGCGACCGCCCAAGGGCGCCAGGCATGAAGGGGTGCCAAAGGTGATTCATGTCTGGTATCCCGTCTCGCCAGTCTCAACTGCATTGACTATTGGGTTAAAAGTTACTAGAATACAGTCTTACATAAATACGTGAGATCCTTTAACTAATAGGCTATAAGGGAGTGTATGTGCTCTTAATATCAAACAACTTTGATCTATCTATTGAATTTTTCAACAATGTTTGGGCACCACTTTAAATTTATTCTATGAAAGATTTGATCAATTAAATGAGTACTCATAAACTGGGTCTTTTTGTATAAAATAAAAATGATCCCAGAAAAACCAGACCTTTTCAAACACTGTGAAGATCTCCAATTAAAATTAACTATAGGGTCGAATTAACTGTAGGGGTTGGTCTCCGTAGTATGGATTTGTGCCCGGTTGATTGCAATAGGCTCGCCCCCTATTACATGGGACTGAAACATAGCTGGCGAAATGTGGGTGCACCTACTACAGGTACACTTCTGCCCAACCCTTCGGGCAGACAAGGCGTGATGTTATGTATAGGGTCGAAATCAAATATAGATGTTTATGTGTTGTGTGACGAACTCATAAGCCTGAAATCCTTTTTGTCTGATAAATATGATGTTGTTACTCCTATATATGTATTTTGATTTCATAAAAGATCGCAACATACAAGAATTATATCATATCATAGAGAATATTGGCCACTATACCGGTTACGGTAACGAGTCCCCAATGGAGTTTTTCAATATCTCAATCGAGATTGACAAACTTGGCAACTTTTTCAATCAATAATGAATTTGCAGAAAACATAGATCTCGGTGAGAAAGGCTAGAAAAGTTATAATTTTTTTGTTTTTTAATAAACGATTGTTTTTTTTTATTATTCAAATTTTTTCCAATTTTTTTCACATTTGTGAATTGGAGAGTAGAAGGGAGATACCTTAAAAATCTCGCCCAGAGCTGGTAGATCAATGTTAAATCCGGCATTGGGTCTCGGTATGTTCTTATATAGATGGTCACCCATCGACGGACCGACTTCGGCAAGCGTAGCTTATCCGTATCGATCAACCAGTCCGGCTGTTATTTCTTAGGCACAAACCCCTCATTAATTCTGCGCTCTATAACCTATAATTTCTACTCCCAGATTACAGCTAGGCGTTGAGATTACCCCCGTCTAATTTCCACTGGCTTCCAGTTTATTCTTTGAGGCTATAAATTGCTAGTTTGTAGTATAAATTACATTGCTTGTATAATACAAGTTATTTTGTTAGTGGTTATGAAAAATTGTGGCCGTCGGGAGTTAAGATACCTTATTGAATTAATGTTTCACAAACTATGAGCTTTAACGGGGTTAAAAGAGTTGTGAACTATTGCATATTATACTGTTTATATTGTGGATAGTTATACCTGCCAGATAACGTAAGCTATAGAGTTTTGTATACTATAGCTAATTCGGATCTCGAGACTCCCTCGTTGGTCTAGTGGTCGCAAGCACTACTGCTGAGCATGTGGGTTCAATTCCCAGGTCAGACCAAGTGTTATTGGGTTTTTCTATCTGGAATTTCTCAGTAGCAGCCTAGTTTAGATTTCTGCCTGGTGGATGGCAATAGGCTCGCCCCCTTTTATGGGATATTACATGAACCTTAAACATAACTGGTAAAATATGGGTGTACTCTGCCTAACCCTTCGGGGAAACAAGGCGTGATAATGTTATGTAAAGCTAATTCCTGAATTTATATTGGCCACGTGTAAAAACTGTTCTTTGTGCGTATAATACGCATGAATACTCCACCAAATAACTTAAAATAATACCTTAGAGATTGTCTTTAGTCTGACAGACTATTTGCCACCAAATACCGACATATTTCATGTTACAAGTCCAATTTTACGTGAAGAAAATTATGCTTTACGGTTCTGTTGCGGATAATAAACGTACATTATTTGGCAACTTGGTCACGTTTCTGTTGTATTACAAACGAAGCAAGCCGACAGCGGCTTTGTGCGTTCTGTCTTAACCCAAGGCTTAAGACGGCAAGGATATACCTACAGCAAAATATGAACCCACCTTTCTTTTACGTGAAGACTGATTATAAGGTATATCAGACTGTTGGTTCTAATATTCGTTCTGCGTATAGTAAAAGGAGATACATACCCCTTAATTTAACAGATGCGACAAAGATACCAGTTTGGAATTTTTTATTTGACAAGTTATCCGCCCAAAGAAGGTGATAATTATTTACAGAGTCGTTTTATTTTGATTTTGTTAATTATAGGTCTGCTCCAAAAGCAATTACCTAACATTTAATTAATTTGAGTTTTCATTGGCATAATTGTTTTAGTTGTATTCATAATTTATAAATAGCTATGACCAACACTTTGAATTTCAACAATTGAAAATTATTAACTGTCAGACTCATCACTTATAATAACAAAAGTAACTTGAATTTCTGCGACTTACTTTCAATTAGAAAGTCGCTTGTCATAAATCTGTAATGTTCATACATTAAATATTAATCTACATGCATTAGGTATGTCTAATCAGCTAAAACGGGATAAAAGTGACATTCTTAACTAAATGATGTGCGAGTTAATCAACATTTGATACATAAGAGCGTTGAGAGCGAGTGGTCTACCCTTTTCAAGGCCCCGACTTAATGGCGAGCGCTGACATTTTAGAAAAGGGTCACTAATTTATCTAAACACTGTTCGTTGTAACTTGGCCTTAATTATAGTTTAACTTATTTGCGGCAGCTGCCCGCTGTCCGCGTATACGCATTCAACAATTTCTGTAATTAAGTGCTAAATAACAATAGTTTTGTAACTTCAAGTTACAACTTAGAAGTTGGCTATTGTTTTTAGTGAAGGGTGTTCCACTGTTCCTTGTTCGCTTGTGTTTGATAGCACCGCTAAGTAAATAGTTGCGATTTGTTGCGGTATCTAAAAGCGGTTGGTATACGAGAACTTAGTCTCAATTCATCTTGTGGTGCCGATACCAGTTCGGAGGCAACACGTTCTCACTTCGATTAAATGGTTAATTCCTAGAGTACCTGCGAGCAATTTATTGTGAGTGTTCTTTAGTGAATAAAATACGGGTACTTGGCTGTTGTTGCTTTGATCATAGAATAAGTGATCGTGATACATGTCGGAACTTCTAAGCTAGTTCACCAACGTATTAAAGCTAAGCAGATCACATCATCGCGCTATAATAACTATAAACAAGCGCTTTACTGCAGTGGGAGCGTACGTGCGGGGGGTGAGTTTGCGTCGAGATGACACGTCGTTAAAGGTGGGACAATTTATTACTAAGCATACGAAGTGATAAATGGGTGACGACCACGATCTACACTCGCGTCATACACGTGAACATGTTGTGGATGTTAAATAAGTGATAAAGTCACGGGAAACAATTATTATTGTTGCGTACTTCAACGAATTTTTTCAGAAAAACTTTTTGATAAAATAAAAGTATCACAAGTAGGTTTTAGTTCCATTCCAAGAAAATAATATACCTATGCATCTTTATTAATTCTTTTATTCTACGAATTTTAAGTTTAGCACTACAAAGTCGGCGTCCCACGGCGAAAGGACTGTGCAGGACAGTCGATCCCATAGTTTAAGCGAGAAAATAAAATGTTTAGCCACGTGTCATTTTTAGGAAAATACCATTTAGTTAATAACAATTTTAGAAAGTAGGCAGATGTTACGGATCCTACGAGAATTTTGGGTCAGGTATTGTATTTGCTTATTGCCGAGCGTCGTTGTAAAATTCATTGAACGTTATATTATTTTCTTAATGTTTTGTTAATAGAAAACGAAGATTATTGTCTAATAAAAATATGCATTTCTTTTAGTAATAACTACTTTTTAAAGTTTGTAGTAACAGTTTTGTGAGGGCATTTGGTGCGGCCAAATGTGTTTCAATAGTTTTAAATAAACAATAGCGTAGCAAGTACTATTGCTAGACCCAGAATGTTTGAAATGGTAGGGTGAAACTGACGCCACTGGCGCTTATATAAAAGGGCTTTGCTTGTCCAACCAAAGTTACCCCCCCGACCAATCACGATGTTCGGCAAGCCTATCCCCTGGGAGAAGCGAGCCAAATATGTAGGTGTTGTCCTCGACCAGCATCTCTCCTTTAGCGATCACATAAAGCAGGCCCGCTCGCGAGCCGCTTTCGTTCTCCGTAGACTTCACTCTGTCCTGTATGCACGTAGCAAAATGTCACTAAGGTGCAAATTGCGTACGTACATGGCGTGCGTTCGTCCCTTTATGACCTATGCGGGAGCCGTATTTGCACAAGCAAAGCCCCGCCATATCCATAGGATGCAAACGCTCCAAAATAGATTCCTCCGTAAAATCACCGGTGCCCCCTGGTACGTTAGGAACGAGATCCTCCATCTCGACCTAAAGATCCCCACAATCCGCCAAACATCGCAACCCTCTGGTTGTCGAGGCCGCCAACTATGTCCCTAGTAGAATCAGTCAGATCCGCCGCCCGATGCAAATCCTTACCGACCCAGACGACCCCATAACCCTCCTCCAAGAGAGCAATAGGGTCACAAGTACAGTGCACAAACACAGACACCGACCCGCATTCCAACCTCGCCGCCGAGGTCCGCGATCGCGACCCGCCCGAGTAAATAATACTCCCCCCGACCCTTGCCCGTTGGTGCGCCAGCCCGCGTCGATGCTGAGCCCGTAGCTTTAAATTCCCCGATTAATAGTAATGAATTATCTTTGTTCCAGCCTATCCCAACTTGCTGTCCTCCCCCCAGCGACGCCCTAAGCCGAGGTCCATAGCCCACAGGGGGTGCCCTTAGAGAGCGCTCGCCTAGTTTTAATTAGAATAGTTTTTGCCCCTGGCTGGAGGCACACACAAGAGGAGGAACCAGATACGACGTCCCGGATTGAACCTGCAGTTCCAATAACCATGGCCATGTCCTGGGACATCCCGGTGACTGTACCGGTGGGAGTCAGCCCAGCGCTCCCGCACCTTTTGACTGAAAGTGGGATCAGTATACACGCCACCCCCAATCAAGAGCAGCCAGCGATCGCCGTCACGTCCTGGCTACCCGCTACTGAGCAGCGGTCACAGAATACAGACCATTTTAAACAAGATGCGAAGAGCAAGTTGCAAAGAAGACAACAACTGAGGCCAGGATTTCAACCATAAACATGCTACTATGTCGCTCTCAACAGCAAATCAACCAAAACAAAATACCAAGATTGTATAATCAAAAAACTCGAAAATATAGGAATCAAATCGACGACGGTTGAAAGCATCAAAATTACATGGATAACCATAACTGAAGTATTAAAAGCGGCTGCCCAGGAAACCTCGATTTTTCAGCCGATTCACTCCAGGGATCATCGATTAGCTGTTGCTATCCTCCAAAAGTCTAAATTCTTACAAAGAAGGCATCCAGATAACCCAAATAGACAATTTTTTAAAAGAATGTCAGGCAACACTTCAAGGGGTGCTTGGACAGGAAACCTCCCCGTGTGCCTGTGGGCTGGAATTCCCTTCGGATGCGTCCGGGGGGAAGGCCAGTCTTCAGGACGGTGCACCCTGGGATGCGGGCAATGTCTCCCCATTAGGTACTGTGTGCCTAAGGGGTCTTGTTGTCCGTATGCCAATATCCTGTCGGAGGAACGCTCTAACGTGTACTCGGAGAGAGTACACGTTGAGCAGCGTTGGAGTACGGGCTCGGCGTGCACTTACACTGCCGTCGGGCAGGCAGGAGGAAGCCTTCTGCCACCGTTGGTCTCGTAGCCCCGAAGAGTGTCAAGGTCATGTCTCTGGCACTTGACGGGGGTCGAGGGTCTTGGCTTAACCGCCTGGACCGCGAGGAAGAAATCCTCTATAAAAAATTACCCCAAACCTCCAAGCGGCGGCGCACCGTGAGGGAGGTTGTAAGCTTGACTAATGGGTAGCTATTAGATAATTAGTCGCTAGTGCGAACCGATGTTTTGAGTCAATACACAAAGTTTATACTCGTGGGAACAAATATGGTAAACACAATTAAACACAAAGAAAAGGAGAGGAGTGATGCGGGGTCGGAGTCCGACGCTGCGTCTGGTGCGATGAGCTCGGGTCAGAGCTCGGAGCGCGAAGTGGTGGTGGGAGCGACCGTGAGGAACCGAAAGTTCCTCCGGAAGCGCTCCAAACCGGGGGATGGCCAGGGGTCGTCCGACGAGGTGGTCTCGGGCAGGAGGAAGATCCACTCCAGTCGGCGGGGTGCGGCCCGGGGAAAAGGTGTGGGTAGAGGGCTCACCACCAAGGAGGCAGGCGAGCCGAGTCCGGCCAGCCCAGTTGAGGTGGAGAGGCCCTCTACAGAGGAGGAACACCACCCTGTAGGGACCAGCACCGTGGCGGCCCCTACAGAGTCGGCAGGTGGTGAGCCGGGCGTCGCTGGCGGCTCCAATTCGGAACGAGCGGCCAGGTTTGCGGAGGCTGTGGCAGCCGCAATCAAGGTTTTGGTCTTGAAGAGGACTCAGTCCTCTAAAGACAAGGCCATGCCTGCGGCCATAGCCTCTATTTTGGCGGCAGCGGAGGCGTATCACCTCAGGCCTCCGTCGGACGGCATGTCCGAGATGCGGGCGGAGGTCGCCCGCTTAACAGCCGCCATGGAGCTTCTCCGAAAGGAGAATGAGGAGCTCCGAGCGGACCTGGCCGGGCTCCGGGGAGCCGGCCCCCGCGAGGTGGCACAGGGGAGGGAGCAGCATGGGCAGGGACGGCCCGTGCCTGCGGAGGACCGGGTTTTGACCCTGGTGAGGCAGGAGATGGCTTCTTTGCGGTCTCGTTTCTCCGCACTAGAGGCCATCGTCCTGCGCCCTCCTCTGGCGGCGAGCACGCCACCGGTCTCTGGCCAGCGGAAGGCGGCATCATATGCTGTCACAGCAGCTGCCTCGGCCAACCCAGGTTCGTTGGGGCAGACCAAGAGCGGGGCGGCTACTCAGGCGGCGAGGGCCCCAGCCCTGACGGCGAAGGCCCCAGCCCTAGCGGCGAGGGCCTCGGCCCTAGCGGCGAAGGCCCCGGCCCTAGCGGCAAGGACCACGGCCCTAGCGGCGAAAGAGCCGCCCCCGCCTCCTCATAAAGCTACACCGGCTGACGCCGAATGGCAAGTAGCCGGGGAGAAGAGGAAGGCGGGGAAGAAGAACCGGACGGCCCAAAGAAAGGCGAGGCGGCAGCGGCGCAAGGAGCAAAGCGTCGCGGCTAGGCTCCGCGCCCCGAAGTCCGCAGCTGTAGTGATTACGCTACAGCCAGAGGCGGAGAAGAAGGGCGTGTCCTACCGTGACGTGCTCGCCAAGGTGGGGGCAGCGGTGGACCTCAACGAGATCGGTGCCACTGAGGGCATCCGGGTGAGGGTCACTGCGACTGGGGCCCGGATGCTGGAGGTCCCCGGTGCGGCAAGCGGCCCGGCCGCTGACGCTCTGGCCGAACGGCTTAGGGCGTCCCTAAATGCGGACGAGGCACGAGTGTCCAGGCCCACCAAATGCGCTGACATGCGTATTCTGGGCTTGGACGACTCAGTGACGGAGGGACAGGTGGTGGCCGCTGTCGTTAGGACTGGGGGGTGCTCTGCCGAGCAGGTTAGGGCAGGCGCCATCCGTCCTGACTTCACGGGGATGCGAGCCGTTACGGTGAGCTGCCCCGTGTCGGCGGCCAAAAAAATTGCCGGAGAGGGCCAAAGGCTATTGGTGGGCTGGGTTTCGGCGCAGGTAAAACTGCTGGAACCCAGACCTCTGAGGTGTTTCCGCTGCCATGTGGGTAACCACGTGGGAGCTAAATGTACCTCGGATGTGGACCGCAGCAGTCATTGTTACCGCTGTGGTCAGCCCGGTCACAAGGCCGGCTCGTGCGAAGCCACGCCGCATTGTGTCGTATGTGCGGCGGCTGGCAAGCCAGCCGGCCACCGGATTGGGAGCAAGGCCTGCGCTCCACCCGCCAGGGCTAGAGGCAAACCACCTGCCACCGCCGTCACAGCCGCAACCGCCGCCACCGTCGCCGTTGCCGCCTCAACAGCCGTCGTCGCCACCGCAGCCGCCGCGGCAGGGCCCTCACAGGGGGCTAAGGAGGGGGCTGACATGGAGTGCCAATAATGGCCCCATTTCGCCTCCTCCAGGCGAACATCAACCACTGCGCCGCAGCTCAGCATCTGTTGCTTCAGAGCATGGCGCAGTGGTCGATTAACATCGCCGTGGTCGCTGAGCCGTACTTTGTCCCACCCAGGGATGACTGGGTGGAGGACCTGAGCGGCTCAGTGGCTCTAATTTCGTCGGCCGCCGCCGGTACCCCGTCCCTCGAGGCTGTTAAGAGAGGACGGGGTTGCGTTGCAGCACGGTTCGGGGAGATTGTCGTGGTAGGCGCGTACTTCTCCCCGAACCGAACTCTCGCCGAGTTCCACAACTCCCTTGCGGAGTTGAGAGTCGTCGTCGTCGGGTTCTGTTCCCTCCCCGTGCTCGTACTCGGGGACTTCAATGCCAAGAATGTGGCTTGGGGTTCCCGGTATACGGACACACGGGGCAGGATGGTGGAAGACTGGGCGCTGGAGACAGGCCTGGTCGTCCTTAATCGGGGTTCTGTCCCCACGTGTGTGCGGATGCGGGGTGAATCAGTGGTGGACATCTCGTTCGCTAGCCCCGCTCTGTCGCCGCGTGTCATTGACTGGCGCGTCATGGAGGGGGTGGAGACGTATTCCGATCACCGGTACATCCGGTTTGACGTCTCCGCCCAGACCTCGAGCGCGCCGGTCCGACAGGCCCCGAGTGGTCCGCGGTGGGCGCTGAAGCAGCTGGACCGGGAGCTCCTCCTGGAAGCCTCGATCGTGCAGGCCTGGGTGTCATCACCGGACAGGCCTGCCGACATCAATGACGAGACAGAGTGGTTCCGGGAGGCCATGTCCGAGATATGCGACGTGGCAATGCCCCGGGTCCAGCCCGGACGTGCTTCGCGCCAGGTGTACTGGTGGTCGCGTCAGCTGACGACACTGCGCAATGCGTGTGTGAGAAAAAGTTTATTAGATATACTACATTTAGAGGCATTAATATCCACTTAACTATCAACTTTTGAGTGTCAGGATTTTCAGGTTACCTATTAGTTAATTATTTAATCATGTAGGCATTTTAATATGTGGGTGTACCTACTACAGGTGCACCTCTGCCCAACCCCTCGGGGAAACAAGGCGTGATGTTATGTTATGTATTTTAATATCTATGAATATGGTGTGTAGGGAAAAGGATTATAAGAAAGCACATGGAGACAAGACTAGGCATTTATTTCAATTAGACTTGTCAATAAATAGGTATTGTTAATGAGAAAGCTAGTTATCCGTTCCAAATCTAGGTCTTCGTGGAGAAGAAGGATAAGAAACTCCACGGAAGCTTGTTTTGAAGTATTTTATCAACATATTTTTACATTAGCATTTAGTTTTGTTATTACATTAATCTCTTGGACCATTTCTTAAAGCTAACAACTTTATCAATGACAAATAGAATATGAATATTCCTTAATTCGATTTAACACTTATGTAGCAATATTAGCAATATTTTAATACATACAGAACATCATAGTTATCAGCAATAATCAAGATATAATGACAATTTAACTTACATGAACATTGTAGTTAGTCGATCTTTCATCAGAAGTGATCTGATCATCCTTATTTCAATCCATTTTACAATAAAAGCAGAACTTCTGATAAGCAACATTATTTCCTTTTATTAGCTTTTAGCAACTCAATATTACGGACATGGACATCACTCAGGGTCTGTACTTAGATGTTAACATAAGCTTTTATATTGTTACCAGTCCAGTGACACGTACAGAAAAGAGAACAAGAATTAAGTTACACGACCTTTTAAAACATTTCAAATGACAGTTGTATAGCTTACCCTATCTAACATGAATATTGCCACAGATAAAATGAACTGAACTATTAGTACAAAACAAATACTTTTAAACTATAAACTGTAATAATACCTTTACAAAAATATAATTTATACGTAAACTAATCTCTTAGATATTCTTAACAAAATAATTTAATAAAACTTGTATCCTCAATCATTTAGTATTTAAATATCGGAACAACAAATAAATCAGTGTGACCCTACTACATAATTCAACCAAGATATTGGAGACAATAACAACAGTTGAGTCAAATCAGTGTTTGACTTATAAAAAATAAGTTTGTTATTAAATTCATTTAGTAAATTAACCATAGATAATAATTACATTTATAGGTATAACAAGTATAATTACATTTATATATCATATTATTTATTTTTAGACACAATAATTACATTTATATAACACGGCCATGCTGACAAGTACTTCGCTCTCGAAGTACCTTAGAGACCCTTTTTCTACAATTGTTTTACTTTTGTTTTGCCAATTGCCTAGACCTGTCAAGTCCCCTCCACCCGTTGTTAGTGGGATAGACTTGCACCAAGCAAATGACCGACCAGCGGAAACATTTTTTTCTTTTTGAATTTTGATATATAAATGTAATTAGGTGAAGAATCATAAGTGTATCTCATCGGATTTTAAGCTCCTAATAACACATATTTTACTAGGATAAATTAAAACTATATGTAAATCTATTGTTTGGATGTTCTATTAAACTGAAATGTACCAAAATAACAATCACAAATGGTAATTTGTGATTGTTTAAACCTGTACTTCGCTCTCGAAGTACCCAACTAATTATATTAAAATAAATAAATATGTGTTTTCAAGAAGTCTCTGGCCTTGACATACCAGTCCTATCACCTGCTGCGCATGAATTTCAGAAAGGTATCAGGGCAGTGACCGACCAGCAGTAATGTTATAAGTAGCCTCTGGCCTTGACATACCAGTCCTATCACCTGCTGCGCATGAATTTCAGAAAGGTATCAGGGCAGTGACCGACCAGCAGTAATATCATAAGTAGCCTCTGGCCTTGACATACCAGTCCTATCACCTGCTGCGCATGAATTTCAGAAAGGTATCAGGGCAGTGACCGACCAGCAGTATATATATAATATTATAAGTTATATAATTATACATAATTCTTTCTATTTATTTCCGAATTAAATCCACATCAGTGTGTAATTAATTAAAATATGCTTTCAGTAACTTAACATGTCAGATTAATAGAACAAAATATCAACACAAAAATAAGAAAATGTAATTAGGTAAAGTTGTCAGAATCTTAATTTTTCTTTGGCTACTGAAATGTTTCGTAAATTACCTAGACTTTGCAGAGCAAAACGATCATTAGAAAGGATAGAAGATATTTCAAAGGCCCTTTAATTTAGGTGCCAATTCATCATTACGCATATGATTCCGCGAGGCATACACTACATCTCCTACGTTAAAGTTTACATTGTTACGACGAGTGACATCTAAACGTTTATTGAATTTTTCTGCAATTTGTCTAGCTATTTCTCGGTCAGCCTCTAATTTATTTGGATTTTGTCTATCTTTTTCTTCTAGTACGTCGTAAGTAATAGCAAAGGGGTAGAGCCCATGGATTTTGTACAGTTGTGTTAATTAATTGTTGTACTTTCCACAGAACGTTCGGCCACTCTGACTGTTCATTGCACATAGTGTTACAATCTGTGATAATTATAAAGTTAATTTCTAGTAAATAGACACGGAAGTGTTTCAAGGCGTTGTGAATAGCTAGAGTTTCTAAATCATAAGAACTATATTTTGACTCTGCAGGTGTAGTTCTTTTACTAAAACAAATGACTTAAAAATCAGTATCGTATTTCTGGGTTAAAAAAGCACCATATCGTATAGCAGTAGCATCAGTATATAACTCAGTTCTTAAAGCAGGATCAAAGATTGAAAACAATGGTCTAAGTAATTTAGTACACAATTCCTCGCAATGTCCTGTTCAGAAACCCAATCTCATTTTTGGTTTTTCTGTGTTACCTAATTTATATATACATTAAATTAGTACTCTTGTAATGCCAAGTTTCATCTAAGTGAACACTTGTATCCTATTCTCAGTCTCATCTTTGTGAGAACAAAAATTAATTAATTATAATCTAGCTAGTAACAACGTACCTAGTTATTATTGGTTTTATAAGCTAAGCTTCAATTAGATGTTCACTATTTTTGGTTCATTACCTAATGACCTTTCATGGGTGGTCTGGTTCGGATCTCACGAATTGATTGTCTTTTTGTATTAATATAATTACAGAATAATATTATTCTCAACATTAAATTGGATTGATTTTAACTATTTTCTATAATATTTTTTTTTGGAACTGTACAACTGGTGTAGCAAGATCAAAGACTGTTATGAGGGTAAAATCCTTAAAGAGAACGAAGCTTGCGTATTGTCTGAGGTTCCGGAAGGCAAACATTGCAGACAAAAATTCAACATCCTTCGATTTGTTTTAACCTGTTCCGGTTACTACAGATGGCAGGACCTGTCCTAAGGAAACGGTTTCTACAGTCTGCAGCCACGAGAACGCTTCTTCTAGTTTTTTTTTTTTTTTTTTTTTATAATGTGGTGCAATATTACCTATGTTAGGAATATTTTTATGTAAGGAAGATATATATATATATATATTTTTTTTTTTTTTTTTTCTTTAATTTTCCAATTGTTCAACTAATACTTATATTAAAAATTTATAATTGTCAATTTGAGCTTTGTGTGATATTGCTGGTAGCCAGTTTTAATTTATTGTATTTGTCTACAATGTTGTCCTGTCCTCACTGCCCTGGATCTTCACGTGCTTTTAGCTCGCATGGGCTCAAGATCCATATAGGCCGTATGCACAGAAATGCGTGTCAGCCGGTTACCACTCCTGAGACGTCGTATACTGTGGACGATTCCCGGCTAGTGGGACAGGTGCCGCTTGTTTCGCGACCCTGCCCTTTGGAGAGGCTCTCTGCCTTGAAGGTAAGTACGCCAGTTCTTTGGCACGTACCTAAGGGTGCGCGAAACCAGGCGGCAGGCAAGCTGTGCGACATTATTGATAAATGCGTTAGCTGTAACGGTGTGGAGGACTGGGGCGCGCTTCTCAGTTTTGCGTTCGGTGGGTTGAGAGTTCCTTCGAGGGACGCACCTGGAAATATGACTGCAAAGGTGAAGGCAAACGTCGAGTCAGTCGGTGCTGACCAGTTTTGGGATGAGTCGGGTTGTGTGGCAGGTTTTTCTAAGTCGTGCAGGATTCGAAAAGCCATCGAGTCTAAGGTGTTCGACGGAGACCTCCGGGGGGCGGTTCGGTTGCTGGTTTCAGACGACTCATTCGCGCAACACGACCCTGGCACGCTAAGCGCCCTTACGGTCAAGCACCCAAGCCCATCGCGTCCGCTTAATTTTCCATCGGCGCCGGACTCGTCATTTCCAGGGGTAACTGCATCAGTAGAGGACGTCGCGTTGGCTTTGAGCTCTTTTAATAGTGGCTCTGCGGCAGGCTTGGATGGAATTCGTCCGGGGCATTTGAAAGAGCTAACATCTGGTTCTGCGGGTGAAAACGGGCGGCGTTTACTGGAGTGTTTGACAAAGCTCGCAAACTTTCTAATGAGTGGTCAGCTCAATCCGGTAGTTTGTCCTTATTTGTATGGTGCTTCTCTTTGCGCACTCAAGAAAAAAGACGGAGGCCTGAGACCAATAGCCATCGGTAGCGTGTTCAGAAGGTTGACAGCTAAGCTGGCGTGCCGGTCCGTAAGGGTAGCTATGTCTGAATACTTGCAGCCGCATCAACTAGGGTTTGGGACGCGTCGGGGGTGCGAGGCCGCTATCCATGCGACGCGTGCGTTCGTCATGGATCCTGAGAACTCGGACTGCGTGGTGCTGAAACTTGATATACGCAATGCTTTTAACACCCTAGAAAGAGACGTTCTTTTGAGTGAGGTCAAGGATAAAATTCCTTCTCTATACCCCTTTCTCTATCAGGTATATTATTCTCCTTCTAATCTATTCTTTAGTGATAGTCTCATTTCGTCTCAAGTGGGAGCGCAGCAGGGGGATCCATTGGGGCCACTTGTGTTCAGTTTAGCAATCCACAAAGTCATCTCTGGGTTGAAATCGTCTCTGAACCTGTGGTACCTCGATGATGGCATTATTGGTGGATCACTGGAAGAAGTTTGCCAGGACCTGGAGGTTCTTGTTCCTCAACTTAAGGAGCTGGGTCTGGAGGTGAATTCCTCTAAGTGCGAATTTTTTCCCTGTGGCGTTGGTGCTCGTACACACTTCTCACGCTTTGGGTCTCATTTACCTGGTCTCAAGGAACTTTCTCCTCTCTCTTTCTTCCTTTTGGGATCTCCCATTTTTCTTGACGGAGTGCCAGAAGCCATTTCCTCCCGTAAACAGCTTCTACTCAATGCTCGGGAACGTCTCAAGGATCTCTCCGCGCACGTTGCGATTTTGTTGTTGCGCATGTGTTTTGCCTTACCCAAGATTACATATCTCTTGCGGACCGCTCCCACCTGGCTTTGCCCTGAGGAGGTATCTTCTTTTGACTGTGTTTTAAAATCTTCTGTTGAGTCGATCCTGAATGTGTCTTTTAATGATGCGCAGTGGAAGCAGGCAGCTCTTCCTATCCGGCTCGGGGGTCTTGGGGTGCGGTGTGTGCATGATGTGGGCCTGTCGGCTTTCCTGGCGTCGACTCATGGGGTGGCTGACCTCGTGTCTGTTATTTTACATTCCAATGGCGATGGGGCAAACATACCATATATGCTGGATGCCGGGTCAGCTTGGTCTGTCCTCAACATGGGTGCAGCAAGCCCCGACGCAACGCATGTTCAGCGAGCTTGGGATGACGTCACGTCTAAGCTGATCCAGGAGCAGATGCTGGTGGGTTCCTCGGGGGCTGATCTAGCCAGACTCAGGGCTGTATCGCAGCCAGAATCGGGAGCATGGTTGCACGCGCTTCCTTCGCCTCACCTGGGCACGTTGCTTGATGATGACTCTTTGCGTGTGGCGGTGGCCCTCCGCCTGGGCTGCAAGGTGTGTGAACCCCACAGATGCACCTGCGGTTCTATGGTGGAGGCCGATGGCCATCACGCTTTGAGTTGTCGTCGTTGCTCGGGGAGGTTCCCGCGTCACCATGCGCTCAATGATATTGTGAGGAGGGCATTCGTGTCGGCAGATGTCCCCTGCGTACTGGAGCCGCCGGGTCTGTCCAGGACTGACGGCAAGCGGCCGGATGGGCTGACTTTGGTGCCTTGGAGGAACGGCAAGTGCCTAATATGGGACGCAACTTGCGTCAGCACTGTTGCGGCCAGCCACCTTGGTCGCACGGTCCTCTCGCCGTCGGCTGCAGCTGAAGACGCTGCTGTAAGGAAGAGGGTGAAGTACGCTCCGTTGGCGGAACGTTACCTTTTTGTGCCCGTTGCCGTTGAGTCCATGGGGTGTTGGGGCACTGAGGCCAAGAAGCTCATTAACGATATAGGGCACAGGCTCCGTGATAAAACGGGTGACTCCCGCTCCGGATCGTTCTTGGTGCAAAGGTTAGCCATTGCCATCCAACGTGGTAATGCTGCAAGCGTTATGGGCACCTTTGCGCCGGGAACAGTTAGGGGCGGGTTATTCGACAAATTTTTTGACTTGTTGTTTTATAGTTAAGTAATTAAATAAATATATTTACAAATATAGAATTCGTATTGTTGTTGAGGTAATGTTTATATTTGTGTTAATAATAATGTTATTAAATGTATAGTCTTTTTACATTATAATAGCTTTTGTATAAAGTCAACACTAATTATAATAAAGTTATATTCTTATATAATATATATCTCTTAGATATTCTTAACAAAATAATTTAATAAAACTTGTATCCTCAATCATTTAGTATTTAAATATAGGAACAACAAATAAATCAGTGTGACCCTACTACATAATTCAACCAAGATATTGGAGACAATAACAACAGTTGAGTCAAAGTGTTTGACTTATAAAAAATAAGTTTGTTATTAAATTCATTTAGTAAATTAATCGTAGATAATAATTACATTTATAGGTATAACAAGTATAATTACATTTATATATCATATTATTTATTTTTAGACACAATAATTACATTTATATAACACGTGCGTTACTGCGCGACGCCGGTACACTAGGCACCGGAGGCTCCGTATTCGACCTCCGGATACGGAAGTCATTCAGGCGGAGCTGTACGAGGGGTACAGAGCGGCGAAGACCGCCCTCCAAGCGGAAATCCTGCGGGCCAGGGCAGTGGCCCGCGAGGAGTCGCTGGAGACTCTGAACAGAGACCCGTGGGGACGCCCGTACAAAATGGTGCGGGAGAAACTCCGCCCATGGGCTCCCCCGCTTACGCAGAGTCTCCGGCCGCAGCTTGTGGGGGATGTGGTGAGCGCTCTGTTCCCTTCACGAGGGGAACATGCCTCCCCGCCCATGGCTCCGCCTACTACGGTGCCTGATGCGGACCACACCGCCGACGACGACGACGATGCTCCGGAGGTGACCGAGGTAGAGATGAGGGTGGCGGTACGTAGGCTAAATGCCAGAAATACCGCCCCAGGACCCGACGGCTTACCTGGGAAAGCCTGGGTCCTGGCCTCAGAGGCTCTCGGGCCTCGACTAAGGGGGCTCCTAAGCGCATGCTTGGAGAGGGGCCAGTTCCCGCTTCGTCGGAAGACGGGGAAACTGGTCCTCATCAAGAAGACGGGGCGCCCTGCGGACTCTCCGTCCGCTTACCGGCCCATAGTGCTGCTCGACGAGGTGGGCAAGCTCTTTGAAAGAGTCATTGCAGACCGCCTCGTCGGGCGGCTGGTGCGGGTGGGGCCGGATTTGGCGGAGAGCCAGTTTGGTTTCCGCAGGGGGCGCTCCACGGTGGACGCCATCATGCGCGTGCGAGCCCTCACGACGGGGGATGCGGTGGCTCGGGGTGGGGTCGTCTTGGCGGTGTCTCTAGACATCGCCAACGCCTTCAATACCCTGCCCTGGAGTTGCATCAGGGAGGCACTCCGGTATCACCGGATGCCGACCTACCTCTGTCGTGTGGTCGAGGCCTATCTGGCAGACAGGGCCATCATCTACCCCGGTCACCAGGGAGAGTGGAACCGGCGAGAAATGTCGTGCGGTGTCCCACAGGGATCGGTCCTGGGGCCGCATCTGTGGGACATCGGATACGACTGGGTGCTGCGCGCCGACCTCCCTAATGACGTCAGCGTCGTTTGTTACGCTGACGACACGTTGGTCCTGGCGCAGGGGAGGTCGCACCAGGCGGCGGCCGAACTAGCGACACACGGGGTTGCGACAATCGTGGCCAGAATCCGGCAGTTGGGACTCGAGGTGGCCTTGCACAAGTCTGAGGCCATGTGTTTTCATGGTCCTCGGAACGCGCCACCGTCGGGTTCCCAAATAACGGTAGGAGGGGTTCACATCGGCGTCGAGTCGACGATGAAGTACCTGGGACTTGTCCTCGACAGTCGGTGGAACTTCGTGGAGCATTTCCGACGTTTGGCTCCCAGACTGGACCGGGCCGGGGCTGCCTTGAAACGGCTCCTGCCCGATCTAGGGGGTCCAAACGCCTCCTGCCGGAGGCTATACGCGGGGATCGTGCGGTCCATGGCCCTGTACGGGGCACCGGTGTGGGCGCGTTCGTTGAGGCGGCGGCCTGCCCGCCGGTTGAACGCGTCCCAGAGGGTCATGGCCACCCGGCTGGTCCGGGGATACCGCACGGTCTCCGGTGAGGCGGCGAGCCTCCTTGCCGGATTGCCGCCATGGGATCTGGAGGCAAAAGTCCTCGCGCATATTTGGGAGTGGCGCGGGGAGGCGAAACGCCGGGGCTTGACTCCGATGCCGCGAGAAATCGCGGCACAGCGGACAGAGCTCCGACGAGATCTCATGGCGTCATGGAGAGTGCGATTGTCGCAACCCAGTGCTGGGCACGCCACTATTGCGGCGATAAGTCCCCTCTTTGAGGAGTGGCTGGAGAGGCGCCACGGCGTCCTCACCTTCCGCCTGACGCAGGTCCTCACCGGACACGGCTGTTTCGGGAGGTACCTGTTTCGGATAAGGCGGGAGGAAACGCCCGGGTGTCATCACTGCGTGGATCGCCCGGAGGACACGGTGGAGCATACGGTGGAGGTATGCCCGGCTTGGGCAGAGCACCGCCGTGTCCTCGTGGAGGCGATCGGTGGCGGGGATCTCTCGCGTCCGGTCCTGGTCCAGGCCATGGTACGGAGCGAGAGGGCATGGGAGGCCGTCACCTCCTTCTGCGAAGCAGTAATGCTCGCGAAGGAGGAGGCGGAGCGCGTGAGGGAGAGGCAAATTTCGCGCCCTCACGCCCCTAGCCGCCGCAGGAGGAGACGCCCTGGGCGTCGGGAATCGGTTGCCGATTCCCGGCCACCGTAGGCGCGGGCTTGCGGACGGTGAGCAATGGGTAGCTCGCCGTCCGGTAAGGACCAAGCCCGGGTCGACGGCGCGTTGTGTTCCACGCGCGCCTCAAAGAGATGTCAGCGAATGAAGGGGTCCGATGAGACCATTGCCTGCCGGGGTTGCGGGAAAGTCCGAAAGGGATACCGTGGCCCCCTGGCATTGCACAGGCAACAGAAGGAACACGGGTGGGTTTTAGTCAGTAAGAGTCTGACACGCCCTCCCGCTCCACCCAGAGCGGGAGACGTCATTTGATGATTTCCCACCCAAAAAAAAAAAAAAAAAAAAGGCAACACTTCAAAAGGTTAAATACCAAGATGAAAAAAACAAGCAGGGGATTCTTTACTGGACTGGGGAAAAAACACCCTTAAAGACACACACAGGTACTTTACTTATTTTGTAAGAGAGAAAAACTACAAACTAAACGCCAAAAAAGAAACGATTATATACCGATGTCCAAATACGAGCAAATCCTAAAAAATCCTGACAAGTCAAACCAAGACAAAATAAATGCATGAAATCTTAGACAGCAAAACCGTAACCAAACTCATCAAGAAACACAGGATGTGCTATCTCACACATTTTCACAGGCGCCGCAAACCACACCTGTTACATGCAGCAATGCAGTACAAGGCCAAATCCAAGAATGTCGGCCAACCTATTTACATACGTCATGACAACCTAAAACAGGACATGAGGTACTTCGACAAGGAAATCAATTTGTGGATGGACACGGCTGAAGACCGAGATAAGATCAATAAGCCTGCCAGCGAGATTTACAAGAAACCGGTAATGGATAGTATTGAAACCTCTGACAAAGACTTAGCAAACAGCAACGTCTAACACAACATAGCAGTGACGGAAAAGACAAAAGATTCACCGGTGGCGAATTCTTTCTATATCCACGGGCACATCTTCCCTACCATTACCGCGCCCAGCGCCCCCCAGTCAACTCATTGATATGCAATGGTCCCCGTAGCCCCATGAAACATAAGGCTCCAGGGATTAGTAAATATTTGGGTTCATTATTTGGGTTCTTTAAAAAAATAAAAAAAAATATTACAATAACTAATTCTATTATTACCTATACATAGTTCGTTTGTATTAGATACACTTTCCATGAATTTACATGTAGTCCTTACAACACTCTACAACACCCTATGGTTTCAAAACCTTTCATATCATTATATGTATTTGTGGATAAAGTCTGGTATGCAACTGTACATAATTCTCAATACTCAATTCAATTCTTTATTGCTTTACCATAATGTGTACTTAGGTGGTAAATATATAATTTAGATCATTTTGGACCCTGTAGGGCACAGCAAAAGGGTAGGAGAGAGGAAGTCCTGTTTTACGAGATAATTTTGTTGTTTTTTTGGGAATAAGTTTTAACTTACATATAATATTATTATAATCAGTCAGGGGATCGCGAGCAATGATACTAAATATTTCGCTTATAGGTATATTATTTTATATACCTGTACATATGTATTATAATTCTGTTTTTTCATTTGTATCTTGTTTTTATTTGAATAATTATTATTGCTATATTATTTAATTTATTATTATTGCTGTTTAATATGGTTATTATTTTAGTTATATTATGTATTAATTATTACTATTTTATATTATTTATTAATAATGATTGTATCATTAATATATATTGAACATACCTATAAATTGCGTGATTTTTATTATTTTTGTTTATCATTTAAATATTCATCTAAGGAGTAATAGCATTTGTTTATCAGTAATTTTTTAAGTTTATTTATAAATTTATTTAACTTTTCTTCTTTCTTTATTATTTCAGGTAGCTTGTTATATATTTTTATAGACATTACGTAGGGGCTTGTAGAATGCATTTTTAGCTTGGAGGTTGGTATGTTTAGCCTAGATCGGTGCCTAAGTGTGTACTGTGATTGGATGTCTTCGCGTTTTGTGTAGAACTCTTGATGCTTACGGACAAATTTACATATTTCTAGAATGTAAATACTGGGGAGAGTTAGAATATTGTGTTTTAGAAAATAGAGTTTGCAGCTGTCAGTTTGATCAATGTTTACCAAGATTCTAACTAATTTCTTTTGTAGGGTAAAGAGTGTCAGTGCATCTGTACTATTTCCCCAGAGAGTTATGCCGTAGCTAAGCCATGCATTGGCATACGCGTAATAGGTGGTGAGGGCAGTTTGTAGATGGGTTGTCTTTTTAATTTTGCGGAGAGCGTACGAGAATTTTGAAATTTTGTGTTTTCCAGTTAATATGTTTATCTATTGTTAGTCCAAGTAATGTAAATTCATCTACAGTTTCCAATTTTGAGCCGTTAAAGGAGAAATTTAAATGTAAAGGAGCTTTTTGATAAGGGTGGAAAGTCATTAATTTAGTTTTAGTATAATTAATTTCTAAATTATGTGAGGTCATCCAGTTACATGTTTTTGTGAGTGTGGAACTGAGTTTTTCTTCAATCTTTGTGTTGTTTTGGCATGAGACTAATAAAGATATGTCATCCGCGAATAAAACACATGGCCCCTCTATGGTTTTCGGTAAGTCGTTAATGTAAACGAGGAATAATAGGCAACCTATAACACTTCCTTGGGGGATGGAAGCGTTAGTTATTTTGCTTTTAGATCGGATTTTTTCTATTTCCCTACTATTGTGGTTAAAGTATTCGATTTCGATGACTTGTTCTCTATATTTTAAGTATGAAGTAAGCCATTCATGAGCTTTTCCGCGGATTCCTATTCGATACAGCTGATTAAGCAGTATTTTAAATTGTACCTTGTCGTACGCTTTGGTCATGTCCAGTAATATCCCTACGGCGTATTCCTTGTTATTTATAATATTAAGGGCTTCCTGAATATATTTATAAATGGCTAATGTGGTGGAACGATTTTTTCGGAAACCGTTCTGACAATCGCTCAATAAGTTAAATTTTTCGCAAAAAGTATAAATTCGATCACACATAGCTTTTTCGAAAATCTTTGAGGCTGAGGGCAAGAGAGCTATTGGGCGATAATTATTAGGATCAGTTTTTGTGTTATTTTTATGGATTGGTTTAATTAATGATTTCTTTAACAATTCGGGGAAAGTGCCTTCTGTAAAAGACTGATTTAATAATAGATAAAATGGTAAGGTGAGTTCATTTGCGCATTCTTTTAATAACGTAGGTAGAATTTCGTCGAAACCGTAACTTTGTTTATTTTTTAGGTTTTTGATTAATTTGTTAACTTCCCAAGCTTCTACTGGGCTAAGGAACATTGTGTTCTCCGTGGGATTTTGTGTTGACATGCCACCCAGTGCACTGCCAGATGGATTGTTGCTTTTTTCTCCTATAGACGCAAAGAAGTCATTGAAAATATTCGCAATTTGTTTGGGTTCGGATATCAAAGTGTTATTGTGTTGTAATTGTATGTTACACTTTTCCTTTTTTGGTTTTTTATTTGTTCTCTCATTTATAATGCTCCACATCGTTTTTACTTTGTTGTCTGATTTCTTTATTTTGTTAATGTATTGTAATTTTTTTGCAGTGGTAACTTAACTTTTTAATAGTTGTTCATATTTTTTATAATGTTGTGTAATTATTTGGTTTTTGGTTTTAGTGGAAAATAGTTTTAACAATCTTTTGTTTTTGCAGGAAATTCTAATGCCTGTAGTTAGCCAGTATTTTTTATACCTAGTTAGTTTTAAGTTTCATTTTACGTAAAGGAATACATTGATTTAAAAAAAATATTATGATGTTGTTGAAAGAATTATAATTTTCATTTATATTATTGTTTGTTTGTATAACGTCGTACCAGTTTTGTGTACTAAGTATAGATTTAAATTTTTTAATGTTCGCTATGTTAAATAATCTTTTTTTTGTGTACCAGGTAATCTTTTTCGCTGGTTGAGGTATGCTTAGATTTATAATTGTTCCACTGTGTCCGAAAGTCCGAAATTTTCTACGGTTGTAAACATATTTTTGTCGCTAAAGTTCGTAAATATTACATCAAGACATATTGAGGATGTTTCTGTAATACGCGTAGGTTTTTTTATATGCTGACTGAATTTGTATTCTAGCATGAGATCCAGAAACTGGTGAGTTTTTAAGTTTTTATCTAAAATATTAATGTTAAAATCTCCACCTATAATAATGTTAAATTTATTATACTTAATGTTTAAATAGTTAAGAATTAGTTTTAATTTATTAATAAATAAATCTTCCTCTCTTCTATTCCAGTACATGGTAATTAATAAAAGGTTTTGTTTAGGTAACTCAGTAGCGCACACTTCCAATACATATTCTGTAGACATGTTTGAGATATCGTTTTTCTCTGTATACTCAATTTGTTCTTGTAAGAGGATGCATACGCCGCCTCCTCCTCGAGTTTTCCGGCAGTACGACTATGCAATATTGTAGCCACTAATTTGGAGAAGGGAAATTTTGTCTTCGGATAGCCAGAACTCAGATACGCATATAGCTTGGTAGATAGGGTTTTCTGTTACAAATGCTTCTATAATGTGCTGCTTGTTATATATACTTTGCATGTTTTGGAAGAGAATTTTACAAGGTAGGTATATGCTTTCGAAAGGAGTAATTCGCAGTGTCTTCGTTGGTGGTTGGTAGGTCGCAGATTCGGTCTACATTGTATTTGTATGTGGTTCGCTTCGAGTCATTGTTTTTTGGTAATACAGACCGCCTTTCTCTTTGATTTCGTCTTTTCTGCAGAGATTCTTTATCAAGGAAACCTGACACAGATAAGCCTAGACTTTTTAAATAACCAACGTTTTCTAATAATATATATATTTGGTCATTCTTTTGCTGATCAGTTCCACCCGTAGTGGCCGTCTAAATCCGTTGCGTCCTATCCGATTTAGCTCTTCGATATAGCCAGAGAGGTCGATATTCAATGTGTCTTGAAAAGCAAATATTATCCTATCTTCGAGGTCTGTTTCTGTTTCATTATAATATTCATTTAAGCCGTGGATAACAATTATTTTTGAAGTATCGTTAGACGCATTCTGAGAGGTATCGTTCACGTAAAACACTCGATGTTATACTATTATCCAACATTCGTGTTTTAATACCGTGTTATTATACAACAGTTGCATAAATAACTATTATAAAATTATTTTGTTAGAGAAAAAGTGTTATAATATGATTCTATTTTTAAATATCGGTATTGTGTTTCTAAAGTCTGTCAACATAACCTTTTTTGAAGTTAAGTTAAGAAATAATCTTCAAAACGACGTAAAATGAGCTGTAGATATACCCACATATGTTCCAAAAATAAAAGAATTATCGACATTTAACCCGCCCAACACAAAAAAAAAACAGCCCTAAGCACCTAATTCTCTTTACACAATTTTTCACACAAACACCGCCCTATAGATTTACATAGTGTAGATTTGCGAGACGGGACCAAGTCATTCCCTGGGGACCAATCGAGGCTAAGCCGCGGACGGTCGCCCTGCACACCGGTGATAGTGAAAAAAAGCCACTCTCCGTGTAAAGGCTGTGTACTTTGGTGTTCGTTTGATTAAAGTGCCGCGCTCCCCGTGAATTTCAAATGGCTCGTGAATTTTTTTAAACTTATCCTTTGCAAATGTTTGGACGATCCTTTTGATGTAACGGCTGGAATAACATGGAGTTTGGACGTTGTAACTTCCTTAATAGGATTAAGCTGTTATTTTTTCGTTTTTTTTTTAAATCTCTTTTGCCTATACACCCTGTATAGGCCAAAGAGTTTACAAGGGACATCGACGAAAATTTCAATACCTACGCGGTCAAAATGTATGGAACAGCTGTTTTTTTTTTTAAATAGCCTACGAAAAATTTCAACGGAGGGGGGTTCAGAATCATGTACTGAATCCATGGTATCAGTTTTCGCGTCGAAAATCAAAATAAAAAATATGTCTGGCAAAATATGTTTATGAAATTTAGATGTCCATGTGAATTTAGAATTATACAGGGTGGAATGTCCCTTCCACCCTGTATAATTATGCTATGCAATGCAGGATTATATGATTGTGAAGGGACATCTAAATTTCATAAACATATTTTGCCAGACATATTTTTTATTTTGATTTCAACACACAGTCAAACAAAATGACAATTAAAATCATCTACCCTAATCAGATCACAACCATTTTCAGACAAACCAAAATTTCATTGCAACGCCCCGCCCCGTTGTTGTTACAAAAACTTCGCTACAAGACTGGACCGGACCATGTTGCCGCGCAGGCAATTATAAAACACCGTCAACTTCCACATAAACAGTTGCCCTAACAAGCTTGTCCGACGCAATTTGTAGTAATCTGTAACAGATAGGAGAAAAGTTGTACCATAGAGTAAGAATTATTCTATAAACACGAATCTGCACTGATTTGCCTTCAAGTTTTATAACCATTTTCATTGTTTAATTTTAATATATTTTATATTTCCGTCTGTTTTTTTTTCTGTGACTTGAAGAAGGTCACAGCTTTATTGTGTACACCGTTTATTTATTGTTGGAAAAAAAATAAGTCTCTCTAAGTCTTTTCAGTAAAAGAGGTGATAGACACAATTATAGGACTAGAAATAGGGACCAATTAGTTCAACCGGGTTTCAGACTGGCTAAAGTAGACTCATCTTTCGTGGGGTACTGTTTAAAATGTTACAATAAAATACCTCCCTACATACTCCAATTGAATGAAACGAAATTTAAATCTTGCATAAAACGCACACTATGCTTCCAAGCATATTATAAGCTAGGGGATTATATCGCTAACAAAAATGCTTGGCTCAAGGCTGGTCCAGCTCCACAAGGGCGCATAAACTAATTGATTAGCATTGGAAAATATTATTGGACCTGCTGAAGATTGAAAAACTATATTTACATTGTATAAATTCAATCTCTTAGTATTATATAATTGAATTGCACATATGTGAGCACTGTTTACCTACTTTAAATCTACCATTTACTGAGTACGTCTTTCATGGACTTGAATGTGCCCTGGCGGCTGAGAGTATGTCATGCTCACTCAAATGTCTCGCTGCTGGTGGCGTGTGTGTTAGATCATTAAGTTCCCTTCAAAATGGTTGAGCTAAATGATGCTGATCCATGCGTCATGTTGTTGAACGGGCTTATTTTTTTTTTTTAATTATTTTTGTTGAGTGTCCATGGAGTTTCTTGCCCGTTCTTCTCCATAGGAACCTACTACGCTTTGGAATGGGCAACTAGCTTGGACAATTCAAAATTACCTGTAATTGGTATAATTGAAACAAATGATTTGATTTTGAGTTTGAGTATGCCACGTGGAAGTTGCGGAGTCACCTACTACAAGCAATTCCTTGCTTAAAAGGTGTCTCCAAACGTAGTAAAGAAACGTTATCATGGTAACTATATTATTTTTATAAATAAAAATATTTAATAATAATATATTGTTTAAATGTTGTATGTAATTTCAATATTTAGTTGAAATAGCATTTCCGCCAAAAACGAACAGCCAGCTGTAAATAGAGGCGTCCATATAATATGGAGACATGCATACTCAAGTAATTATCATATGGTATTTGTATGTTTTGCTGTTTGGCTAACAATAAATTCATTTAAAATCGCACTATCTGGCGAGATACGTTAAATACTGTCAGGATAATATTGTCACTTGTGGCGCACTTTACGCGCTCTGCACTTGCACTGCAAGTGGTGCTCAATGTTAACCTTGATATTCATCGCTCGTTAACAGATGTAACAAACGATCGATAAAATCGAGCAAATTCGTAAAAAACTGACAATTATTATTGATCGTCAGCATATCGAGTGATAATGAAGAATAATTGTGGGTTGGTCGAACGCAGTTCGCAGTAATAGCTGTGGTAGTTGTTTATAAAAAAAGCTCACACATTATGAATTTCACTTCTATACAGATTTCTTATTCTATGATTGTACGCAGTGTTGGAAGGCAAGTTGGAAGTGGGTTGTCCAAGAGGTGGAAAGATACACTTACGTTGATAACCAGTCCCTTTTATCTGGTTTGAAGGGTGTGTACAGTTCTGTTTTTATACCAGCGCGCCATGTGTGCAACTTACTGTTTTAAATGTGTACGCAAGTCCGCTCTCCATGCTCAATGCTACTTTTAGAGAATATTATTATCATCAATCGTAAGTTGGTCATACAATTATTATTGATACTTTTAAGAACTAATTATTTGCGATATGGTAACTAATTATGTGTTCGCTATGTAAAACAAAAGAAAAAATAATTTATAGTTGTTTTGATATATATCTCATATTAAAAAAAAACTAATATCAATACCGTATATAAGTCAGGCTCGCCCCCTATTACATGTGACTTAAACATAACTGGCGAAATGTGGGTGTACTATAGGTACGCCTCTGCCTAACCCTTCGTGGATTATAGGCGTGATGTTATGTTGTTGTACCATAACTTAGCTAAGTTTAATTTCCACCGATTATTTCAGTAAGCGATGAATCGGTTGTTTTAACTCAACTCATAGATTATACTCTTGATAAATTCAAGTCACGATTTTCTTATTTTGTAGTAGGTATTTTGTTGATTTAGTGTTCTTACATAACGGGTCGAGTGATCAGGGAGGGGCTTGTAGCTAACTAATAACAGCCGCAGGGTTTATTAATCAGGTTAAGCTACGCTTGCCGCGGTTGGTCCGTGGATGGGCGACCATCTTTACATACCAAGACCCCTCCGTGCCTCGGAAAGCACGTTAAGCCGTTGGTCCCGGCTGTCATTCATGTGACAGTCGTTACGGGTCGTCAGAAGCCCGATAGTCTGACAACCAGTCTTACCCAGTAACTAGGTTGTGTAGGTTAGATAGGCAGTCGCTCCTTGTAAAATACTTGAGTTCAGCTGCATCCGGTTAGACTGGAAGCAGACGTTGTTAGCAAAAAGCTAGGCAGATGGTGACTAGTGTTCTTACATAACTCTTGATTGGAAGGAAAGTATATGTTTGTCTCGAAAACCTATTGTTGTGATAGCAACATACGAGTAATTTCTATACCAAAAAATATTGATAAAAAATAAAAACATGTTATTGTTATTAGATAATACGAATGAGTGAAATTAACGCAACGGTGGTTTATGGTACTAGCGTACAATTCAAAAAGTTTTTCGCATCAGCGTGTTGGCGATAACGTCATTCCTTAGAGCGGTTTTCGATTCAATGTGTTTTCGAACTGGGGTACCATTCGCAATTTTTTCTGAAACATCGTGCTTCGAAGCAACATCATTTGAATCTGCATGTCACTCCCGTGTCTGAGTGGTTTCAGATCAATTAATCTGTTGCTTTGGATTTTCATAGAATACCTCCTACCCTACAAGCGACAGCAGCTGGATAACTTTAAGGAGACCCGCACTTACACGTAATTTAACAATGATCTCTCCTAGTTGCGTCACGTGACCACACAGGACTCGTGCGCAGCCGCGGCGCGTGAGCCGGGCGCCGCCCACGAGCCACAGTACGTCATCACGCTCTTAGTGACTACGTGCTAAGGCCATCCCCTGCGGGGGTACGGACATCGGCTTAGGGAGTCGCTGGGGGAGGGCAGCAAGGGATAGGCTGTATCGGATAGAGGAATTTCACTGTACTGTGGGTCCCCCATAGTAAAGCATCATGATGAGTGGAAGCCTTCTTGTCACAGTCACGGCGTGCAGCTGTCGACTATTTATGTTCTATGCTAGTAGGTTACGAGTAGATCAGTTTTTTTTTATTTTTTATTCTATTTATCTTATTTTTATGTATGCACGTGTTTCTGTGACAGTGACAAATTAACCTATTTTTCTTTCTTATTTCTTTATTTATTAAGTACTTAATTCGAATCCGGCGCGCCTTGGGCAGTAAGTCCGCTACCACTTTGGTGACAAGCAAGTACGCCATGGGCTATTCAATATACTCTAAACGAAAGAAGCAGAAGTGGAGCTTACCATCAAAATCGATTTGCTAGACTGTTAACTTTAAAATAGACCTGGGGCCCTATTATGACGTATTAATGCCACCATTAAGTGAGACACGGAGCTATACAAGGCCGATAGCACCATCCTTTTTTCGCAGTGGTTTAATGATGGTATTAATTCTTCATATTCTTCCCAGCACGCTTAGCATGACCACAATAGAAACGGGTTTTTTCTACGGAAGAATAGACAAAATGACAGATAAACAATCACAATCTGTAATTTTGTCTATTCATCCGTCGACAAAACCCGTAGAAAACCCGTTTCTATTGTTGTCATGCTAGTCGTGCTATATTAGAACATGAAGTAGGTACTAAACTTGGCATCCCAAAAAATAAAAGACGAAGTCGCGGAGCGCGTCTTGTTTTACAATAACATTCGATATCGTTCGCGTATTGCTATTTCCAATATCACTTGAAAGTTTTTCGTTATCTTTCCTCTCACAAAGGCGTAAAGGGAAAAAGGTATGACACACACACACACTGCATTCCAAAAATAGAGCAGATACTATCAACATTCCTTCTTATCTAATATCGGGACGCGAAAATAATCTGATACAAGAAAATAAACTGTCGGGTAACGGAGCTATGTTACAGCTTTACTTTTATATAATATTATAATATGTAGGTACACTATCTTTTAAGTTACATGGAACATGATAGTGTTGCTACAAATAATTTTTTTACATACTAAGTAGTAAAATCGCGGAGCACGCAAAATATGGAAGGAGGAATTTTCCCAGCAGGATAGCAAAAAAAATAGTAGGTAGGTAAAAATAATTAAGGGATAATATTTAATTGACCTTCTAACTATGCATTATTTCCGCAAAATTACCAGTATGAGCTTACCCACGTTCCTGTCCTCTTCCAGCACTGAAAAGTTGACCGGGAAAATTTTAGCCCCCTGCCAGGTTTGCACTGAACTGCCTTGCTTGACCGATGCAGAGAACGCCTGGAAAACGGTTTGCCCGAATACAGATCGGCCCGTGAACCCATCTTCCCAGAGGCAGTGGCATGAGCCGCTCTGCAGGTTGGTACGGAATAATCTTGTTAATACGTCCACCAATACTGCTGAGCGTGCCCGCCTGCTGGCTGTGCGTGAGTGGGAGTCGGGCCTCTGGCTTCAGGCGCTACCGTCACCCAACATAGGCACTATGCTGGGTGATATCACCTTCCGGCTCGCTACCTGTCTGCATCTGGGCGCTCCTTGTATGGCTCCGCATCGCTGCCAATGCGGTGAAGGTGTCCACTGTCTCGGACACCATGGCCTATCCTGCAGTAAGAGCGCAGGCTGGATAGCACGGCACGCCAGCATCAATGACATCATCCGTCGTGCTCTTATCACCGCTGGAGTGCCAGCTGTTTTAGAACCCAATGGCTTGGCACGCGACGGTGGGAAGAGACCAGATGGAATCACCATAATGCCTTGGAAGGTAGGTAGGCCTTTGGTGTGGGATGCAACGTGCGTCGACACCCTTGCGCCATCCCATCTTCCAAGCACGGCGGGCTATGCTGGGGCTGCTGCTGCAGGTGCAGAAAACAGCGCAAATACTCCAATCTAATTGGGACTTATATGTTTGAGCCATTTGGGGTTGAAACACTAGGTACATGGGGTCCGAGTGCCCATTTAGTTTCGTCACCAAGCGGCTGGTCGACTCTTCACGTGACCAGAGGGCTGGCCTATTCTTTGGCCAAAGAATCAGCATCGCCATTCAACGTGGCAATGCTGCCAGCCTTTTGGGCACTTTTCCTGTTGACAGCGATGCGGACGAACCTTTTTATGCCCTATAATTATTCCCCCCCCCCTCCCCCTTTTTATATATACTTGTACATATTATTAATATTATTTTAAGTCTGTTATTTTTTAAATCATGTAAATACGTGTGTATAAATTAATAAAAAACTATGCATGCTTTTTTAAATTAAAACCTCTCTTTTTGGCTTTTTCTCACAATTGGACGCAGTAACTCAGGTCGGGAACCCCGACCAAACAGGTTAGATTAGAACTGTGACAATCCACATGCGAGCCGAACGAGCGATGTCAGCGGTGCCGCGGTAGCAGGCACACGGCTCACAGAGGCGAAGGATAGCAAAATAGGAATTATTTTATTTTTATGCGACTAAATACATGCCTTAGGTTCTTTAACATCCATGTTTCACTGATTACCAAACGAAAGAAAAACAAAAAAGAAAACTTTTGTTACACTTTCTATAAAGGACGAACAAGAACAATTCAAATCGGACAATCGGAACTAAGCCGTAAAGAGTAGCCTCGGTATTATCATGAAAGTAATCACTTGATCACTTTTGATAAGTACGCCCGGCCCCTACAGGATTACTGTCACAAGAGCTTACAAAGTTGTGTTTTATTGTGATCTACATTTCTTTTCCGTTTATTCGATTAGGTTCTTATAAGCTTGAGATTGGGGTTTGATAATAATGTTATTATCCTTGAGTTGCAGATGATAGAGCCAAATCAACAGAAAACAATCTTTTAAAGATAAAACATAGGTAAGTAGTGAATTATTAAAAGCATTCTAAATCAACCTGTATTCTAGTCACAAGGATTGTAGGTATGAATTCTAACTCAAGTCTATCGATACGGTTATTATTGAAAAATAAGCAAAAATATTGAAATATCTCACAAAACACTTCTCGGAAATCTTTCTCAGTGGAATCTGCCTAAATACTCAGCATATTCTTAATTTAAATTTCAAGCAAAGGAAACTCCGTATACAGCCCTTTTATGAAATTCATTTTTTAAAGATAAGAAAAATACGCTGGGATCAGGCAGATAAAACTGGAGTCGCCATGAAAGGGTTAATGCAGCGAAACCGGCCGACAATCGCACTCCAGGGGCGGTAGGGTTGGATCCTATAATCCGATATTTCACACCGCCAGCGAAGAGCCAGGTATCAGATCATAACTGATCTCGTTTTATGGTTTAAAAGAGCAATGTTGAATTATGGAAAATTCAAACCTTAAGTTAATGTGAAATGTTTTGAATTCCCTGCTTTTCATTAATTTTACGATAGTATAAATCTAAAGTATGGAGCCTTTTGTCGCACTTTATTAACCTATTGCTGAAGCAAACGTAATACCGTATATCATTTTAGTGACGTATATAAGAGTCAGGAAAGATACAGAAGGAAATAATTCTTCAGAATTGTGACTGAAACATCCTGTAGGCTTTCGTTTGCCTATACATAGATACCCTTTTAACGGATAGAAGAAAATATCGTTACTGGCCTTTCCATGATCCTGGGCGATCCATTGGTGCTGTACCTATTCCAATTAAAATAACCAACTAAAATAAATTGTTTATCAAGCAAATACCAAAATATTTCAAATGTAACACCCACACGTCGACTAATGCTCGGTTCCTATAAACAAAAACGAATCGTTTTGTGTACCAATGGTAGCTTTCTACAAACTGGACTTATAAATAAATTCGTAAGCTAATTTTGGTAGTCCTTAAGGGAGGGTCTACTTTTAAACAATAACGGTCCGTTAATGATAGGAATCGGCCATAAGACGGCAAATATAGTTACAGTAACATAATAACAACTGTAGATCACAATCCCGCACATTAAAATATAAATACAAAGCTCAGACGGAGCAAGTAAACTTAATCAATCTTCCACTGACAAAAGTTTAGGTAATAACGTGCCCCTTTCGTTTCTTCTCGGTTGCAAATTACTCGTCCTCTCTTGCCAACACTAAGGAAACTTTCACCGAATCGAAATTAAATTGCTAATTTTGCTACTAACCCCTGAATTTGTTATCGATCGCTTCTTTCAAAGTCTCTCAAAGCCAACGAAAAGTTGAATTAATTTGAATTTGTCCGGGTCATTCAAATTACACATTAACTTGCCAAATGAGATTCTATTTAGGAACGCTCCATGTACACTTGTTACAAAGCTTATGTATTATGTACCTCGTTTCGGCTTCGCGGTTGTTTTGTGATAGAAATGAATACTAATATCGTTTAGGTACCTACATATAAATTGTTTTATTAGATGTTAGATTCTCGTTCTAAGTGGGTGGATTTAGGATTCTTTAATTAAAATACCAGCAGTGCTATTCTGTAACCATCTCACCGTGAAAACTTCGGTGAAGTGAGCGTGGAGTGAGCTGTCAATTGTGTCAATTCCAAGCAAAACCAAACTCACTTCACCTAAGTTTTCACGGTGAGATTTTTACAGAATCTACCGGCTGCAGTACAAACCCGGCCCCGGCGCCCGGTGCTTGTTACGACACCGATGATGAGTCCGATAATTACTAAAAATTATGAATTTTATTTCAATAAGCAGTTATTTTCAAACGTTGTCCCAGTTTCTTTTACAAAAAATGTAAAAAATCGGTTCGATTTCGGGTAAGCTCTTTATTAATCGTACGTAAAAGCGCCGCAATACGATTTATTAATAACAAGCTTTCGTCCGCGGCTTCACCCGCGTGGATGTCGGAAATTATTCCATGGGAACGTACTACCGGGATGAAAAGTATCCTATATGTTGTTAATCCAGGTTATAAAATATATGTGTGCCCAATTTCATCCAAGTCCGTGGAGCCGTTTTTGCGATAATGTGTAACAAACATCCAAACATTCACATTTATAATATTAGTAGGGTTTTAGGGGTATGAGGAACAGGGTGTAAAGTTCACTCATCCACCATAGAAAAAGGAGCATCCTCCAACCAGACGGGTGTTTTGTCTGGCGGGCAAATACCCAGGTGTTGATGTCGGATAGTCTTTTAAATGTCGTTCGCACGGTAAACTCTAATTGCGCGATGCAGGATTTATGTGATGTCATGTCTTTTTGATGCATAGTTCGTATGTGACGGTGTAACCGCTACATGGTTTTTTTCTCTTTTCTAATGTTTGTCTGTTACATTCTTTACGATCACTTGTCTGTCGGCCACGCTTTAAAAGCGCGCTGTCAAAAATGGCCGTCTATCGGACATGCTTTAAAAGCGCGATCCGGTCTGACTTAGGTACATATTGACCGATATTAGTTGTATTTTTAATGCTCAAAATTGCACAAAGGCGTACGGAAAGGAACACAGATGCTATAAAAGCTAGTATTATCATGAATAGGTAAGTAATAAACCGATTTTAATGCTCGTAATATTAAATTGATAAAGATTTTCGACGGAAATAGGTATTTCATCCAATACGTTAGCCATTTTACGCGCCACGTTTCCACTTGATAAGAATAGTAAATACACTAATGATATCAAACTGTCGTTAGAAACAATAATAAAATATGTAACTAAATACGTATTAAGCATTCAATTTCTATATTTTACATAAGATATTTCGTAATATTGAAATGAAAATACATCGCGGTAGTAAAGCTTGCTTGAAAGACTTTATTTTCCTATACATTTTCTGCGTACATTTTGTTGTGAAATTGTCTCGTTTTCGATGTTGATTTCTAGAATGTTTTTGTAAGGCAGCATGCCTTTTTATTGTGCTTATCGATTCGTAAATATCATCACATTATAAAATGTCAATTTATATTTAAAATCAATGAAACAGAATATAAACTGTGATCCAAAGTTTGGGTAGATGTTTTTGCGCTCATTTTCAAGTGTTTGTTTTGGTTATCCGACACTCGTAGACTAAACACTTTTATCAGCCGAAACTCTGCCTGTGATAAACATGTGGACTAAACAATAGTGTAAGATAATATTCTAAGCCACAGAAATTAAGTGTAAACACGAAATTTTTTGCATGACGTCATGTTATTTTAAAGCTCGTGGGATGAAAAAATTATGGGGAGGTGTATTTTTTATTGATTAATGTAGAATAGTGTATCTTTATGCTAAAAAGATAAAAACATTAAGTTTTTATTTTATTTTACAATACACTGGGAAACCCTCTGTTTTCACATTAAAATTAACAAAATAATAGAAGGAAAAAACTGTACTTATCTATTTTTTATGTGTTAGCTTATTTTATAACAATTCCCACCACATAAGTTTTATATATAGCTCCCATCAAAAACTTTAGAGATATCGTCATTTTAATCACACGTGCCGATATCCCGGAAGTACTTCAGACAGTTTGAAAATTCGCAAAAATGGCCGCGGCAAATAATCTTGAGAAAAATAACAGCAAAACAATAATGAATTTAGAATCATAAAATAAGACGAAACCAAAACTATACATTTTTAAATCAGACATATTGTGATGAAACCGCCTGCCAATTTTTTTTTAAAGAGCAGTAATGCGCTCCCTTAAAACTGGATCGTTTCTGACCGATATTTCCCACCGAGTCGGGTACAGAATTATCTAAACTAATGATTTTATACGGTTTTGGACGTAAAACGATGAGACATGGTTTTGGTCGTGGGCTCTCGTGCCACAAATTGTTAAGGAATGTTTATTTTATTAATATCTTTTGAAATACTGAATTTGCAGGATGTTGGATTACGCCAATATTTAGTAGAAATTTAATTTAGCAGTGATAGCCTAGTGGTGTGACCGTCAGACTGACAAGTCGTAGGTCTCGAGTTCGAACCCAAGGCACGCACCTCTGACTTTTCGAATTCATGTGCGTATTGTATAATTATCACTTGTTCAAAAAACGGTGAAGGAAAACATCGTGAGGAAACCGGCATGCCTGAGAGATATTTCTAGACGGCATGTGAAGCCAAGTCAGAGGCCCGTGGGCGGCTTTAAAACTCTGACACCAGGTTAGTTTACTAACCACACGAAAAGAAGAAGAAGTAGAAATTTCAACTAATCAACTACTTTAGTAGCTACGTACATATATTTTCTAAAGACCTTCAGGATTGAGGAGCCACACACGAGTAAAATGGGTTGTATTAGCGAAATCGTATAGTTTTTCCATTTTACTTTTCTACTAAAAATAACAACACGTTTACTACTAAATTATACAAAAAAAATGTGTTGTAATTGGTTTATTACTTTCTAAGAAACAGCGCGGTGAAATTCATGAATTTTATGAAAAATCAAAACATTGTAGTTAGCAATACAAAACCCATTTTGTAGAGATTACGCACAAGATTTGAAAATTGGTAATTCGTACCAAATTTTCAAAAATATTCGTCAGCTAGTTTTTAGTTTTCGAGTACTAAGGTGGCTCCTCAATTCAGACGTCTGATTTAAGGAGCCACCTTAAACGTCCTGTAACTTTTTATGGGTTTTACTTCAAATTCCAGGATCGGGCCTACAAAATTGACTAATTTACTACTAAATATTGGTAGAAGGTACCCGCGTTTAAATATCAGAAATAGCTTCTCAATCCGGATACTAAAAGTAAGAGCATAAAAGCAACACAATTACTTCCTAATTTTAGTACTGCTACTAAGTAAAAAAATAATGAAATCTCAAAAATGATTATGTTCTCTCAATAAACTTCACAATTCACATCACGATTTTTGCCAATAACGACAGAAACCCAAGAAAAGTAAACGAAGAAATATTAGCAAAATATTTGTCCAGACCGAAGACTTCGTAAGTCGAAAAGAATCATCTGATATTGGCTTATAATATCAAAAACTTCACGTTAAATTTCGTATCCAATATAAACCGCGGTGAAAGTTGAAAACGGCAAGTTCGGGAGGCACTTATCTCAAAGTTTTCGGGGACACGAGGCACTTTGGCGTTGGATTATTTATTATCATATCATAGGGCGAGATGAGTGGCTAAATTGTGTGATGACGTGTGAGGTAACATGAAAAGACGATGAAGTGGTCCTTTGAGCAGCAAGTCCGGCTCGCCGACCCAACTCAAAGGCGCGCTCTGCCTAATGGCTTGTGTCGATGTGTTATCCGCGCGCACGCCCCACTACACTAAAAAGACGCTAGTTTACAACGTCTTTGGTGCCTCAATAGGTAATGGCTTTATCTAACGGATACTATGTCTGAAATAAAACGCCATGTCAAGATCTTTGAAGTCTCTCTTCGGCAAAGTTTAGGGTAAGCTCTACAGAGAGGGATATTTGAAAGCAAAACTTAACTAATACGAGTATAATATATCAATAACACTCAAACATCCACGTTCCCAACATGAGCTATAAAACAAGATTCTCCAAACATATTACGCAGAAAACTTACACCCACTAACCCAGAGATTACGGATAAGAAACTTACGTACGCCCAACAACTTTAATATTAGGAAAAATTGTAATAAAGCATCGCCAGATAAACGGGGAGTTCGCGCGGTAATCCCCATTCTGGCGACAGCAGGAACGCCGACACTGCGACGGTACATAATCACCGGCGCTTTGCACAGAATATATTAATTGATAACGTTGGGTCACAACGCGACGAGCTCATAACTCATGAAAACGGTCATGTTTCACCGCTGAACAACTTTAATTTAGCACTCATTATCACAGTTGGTTTGTAATTATATTGAACTCCATATACAAAATATCAATTTTATAACCTCTGGGGGCAGTGGAATTATTGATGAGCCTGTTACAGACGTGCCCCAAAATTAATTTTGCTTTTCTAAAAGGGTAATAAATCATGATCTTGAATACTAAAAGCTAAGTTCAATTCACGTTAAAAAAGTTATATTTTCAAGGTCTTAATGAGTTCGTATACTCATTCCAATTTGTAACAAAAATCTACCTTTTCTAAATACATTGCATTCATAATAACGTAACATGCATTGTATTACTTCTTTTTGCTAAATAAATTATTCTTATTCTTATTCTTATTGCCCGTTATTGAATTTCCAGCAAAAATTTCCATTGCCGAAGACTATCTCATTATGAAATAACGATAGATATATGCAGACAGCAAATAAGTATTAAAAAACTCGATAAAATCATTACTTTCGAGCACAAACAAAGGTAAAATGCAACAAAAAAAAACATAGTAACAGTACCGTTACGAGTTTCGCGTATATATCATAAAATGCGCCATATTTCATCGTTGAAATTTCATTTAGCACTCATTACCTGGTGCAGGTTAGTTCGCAGTTTCAACGTACCTAGGTATGTTTAATTTGTAGAGCAAGTAACCCGAGGGAAAATGATTTAATCCTATTTGTTTTATGTGCCTTTGTTTACGTCGGTTGGCTGTTATGTACCATTTTACGTTAACACTGAGTAATGCGAATGTGTCCTAGGATATGTACGGGATGCTGACAGGTGTGTGCATGAAACCTCGCGAGAACATAATAATGTTCACCGTATATAACATTATGACTACAGGTACATTATTTTAATTAATTAAAGCGCCTGTAAACAGGGTTGTCTTCATTTAATTTGTTGTCTGGCTCTTTCATCTTAGCCTTTTTCAATTATTGGATTCCACCTTTAGCGGCTCTCATTTTTTTTTTAATAGTTTGTACCATTATTTTACGCTAAAGTCAAGTATTCTTATTTATTATTAAGAATTTGATTTTACATTGTTAACCTTCTCTATGCTTCCTGCTATGTCATAATAAGTATCCAATACGGAAAATCCACTATCACCCAAAGCTAATTCGTCAGTAAATCATAAGATCCGATTGCATGACTTGCAAGAACTTGTTCAAACAATGAGTCGCAATAATATGACAAGTTAGCTAGTGGGTATAAGGATCAACAGCCTTTGATATTAAGACCGTATTATTCACTGTTGCCATGCAAGATATCACGAATTAAGTGAGCCATCCTTTTAAAATTAGAAGTTAAACTTTTTAACTACTTAATTGTGTGCATTATCGCACATATTGAAGTATCTTTTATTATAATTTTGAGTTCTTTAATTTTCTTCTCTTAAAAGAGAGTACAAAAACCTTTCACACGGGCCGGAACTAAGTGTGTAAGGAGGAATTTAAATAGAGAACGTTGATGATATTGTGGAAGAAGTAAGGAACTTCCGATGTTGAGAATTGTGGCTTTTTGTATCAGGTGTAGGGTATGGGTGGGCATGTGTACAGTGTTAAGGCTTTGTGTAAGAGATTTTGGTACTATGCCAGTGGATGAGAGTACTATAGGGACGATGTGAACGGTTTGTGTTTTCCACTGGGTTTTTATTTCTATGGCGAGGTCTTGATATTTACTTAGTTTTTCAGATATTGTGGTTTGAATGTTGTGTGAGTTACGGATAGCTATATCTATAAGGTAAACTGCTTTATTAGTTTTTTCGTGAACGGTTATATCTGGTCTATTGAAATGTACAGTTTTATCTGTTATTATCGTCTGATCTCAATAGATTTTCTAATTCCTATTTTCTAGTATGATTTCGGGTTTATATTTATAGTACGGTATCATCTCACTTATGAATTTTTATTTATATGCTAAATGTTGGTGTATAATTGCGGCAACTTGGTCATGTCAACGCTTATAGTCAGTCTGTGCAAGTGATTTTCAGGCTCCTGTAATATGTTGTATGGTCTCAGAGGCATTGTTGCAATGTCTGCATAAGTCTGTCGGCTGACGAGGGTCTTTTATAATGTACTTTCTGTAGTTGCGAGTCGCTGTGACTTGGTCCTTTATCGCCAGCATGAACCCTTCGGTCTCGGGAAACAGCCCGCCTCGTTTGAGCCATTCGTTCGATTTAGATTTGTCGACGTGTGGCTGACTCAGGTACGCTTGGGGTTTTCCGTGAAGGGCTTTGGCAGACCATGCAGCAATTTTTTGCTGTGTGGTTATGAGATTTTCATTAATTTGAGTGTTTCTATTATGTAAGTTGAGTGGTGTAAGTTTTTTATCTGCGTCTGTTACATGTTTGTGTAGTGATGAATGTTCCGATTTGTTACGGAAATAAGATCTGAGTGAAAGTATTTGTTTGTTGTGCAAGTTGTGTATGTCAATTAATCCTCTTCCTCCTTCTTGGCGAGGTAGGGTTAGTCGCTGAATGCTTGATTTTGGATGGTGTTTTCTGTGTTTGGTAAGAGATGTATTAATAGTGCGTTGTAACTTTTTTATATCTATAAATAATAATAATAAAATATCTTTATTTCCCAAAAATACAGATAGAGAACATTTACATAAAACATTTGGATGCTGAGAAATCTTTACACAATTGATTAAACTCTGTCTCTTAAACTAGGGTATCCTGTATCTTAAGAGACAGTGATTCGCAACGAGGTTCCAATTGATATTATGTATGAGTGGACTGTGTCTTCAAAAGGGAAAAAAATTATAATAAAAATAAGTTATATTTAACGTTACAAGTTTTTAAAGATTTTTTTTTTGTAAGAGAGTGTGGGTGAGAATAAATGAAATTAAATGAGTGTAATTAAAGGTGTTTAGGTGTGTGTGAGTGGGGATAAGTAGATGTGGTGTTCATGTGTGAGTGAGTGGGGGAGTTGTATGTGCGAGTATGTATGAATGCGAGGATAGAAATAATTCGTACGAGCATGGAGTTGAGTATGTGCTTATTATTAGGCGATGAAGGTCAGTAAAGTCTCCGTTGCGGCATAGTCCTGTTTAAGTAGCCATTCTGTCATTTTTAATTTTAGGTTGTGTTTGTTCAGGTCTAAGATATTCAGTTTTATATGAACCTTTTTGTAAATATAAGCGCTAATTACATAATACTGATGCTTTGCGAACGTGGTCCTGTGTTGGGTGCCTGAGGGAAGGTTTGTGCGATTTTTTGGGTTAGACGGGGGAAGGCTGCTATGTTTCCTAAGAACAAATTGAAGCACAAAGAGCTGACGGACTGTAAGAACCTTGCAGTCTGCATACAGTTGTGTTGTTGGGTATCTATGGGGCTTCTTTGTTATTACTTTTAATACGGCTCGTTGTGCTCTCTCTGCCCTCAGGAGGCAACCTTTCATTGCAGCACCCCACACAGAGATGCAGTATCCTATGACAGATTGGCATAGTGAAAAATAAATCATTTTCAAAATATCGGCATTAGCAGAGTTTCGGAGGGATTTAAATATATGAATGAGGCGCAAGGTTCTAGTCGTGACAGCGTCAAGTTGTTTTTTCCATGTAAGTCCGTCATCTATGTGGACACCTAAGTATTTTACGCTGTCACTTCTAGTTAGTGCTAGACAACGGCATGGTGCAGATCGGTTTGAGCATGAATGGGCAGTAATTGCAAAACTGTGTGGCGGTGCGGTCTTTCGCCTATCTGTTTTTGACCAGCATATAATTCCAAAAGAGTATGTGAGAATGGGTATTGCGAATGTGTTGATGGCTTTAATTGTGTTTTTACAGTTAAGGTGAGTTTTCAAGATGAGGTTGAGGCGGTGTGAAAACTTTTTGAGCAGTTCTTGTTTTATCGTCTTTTGTTGTATCTGTCTGGACTATTTAAAACCTAACTAAAACTATATGTACTCTGTTCATCCATCGGCTCTGTGGATTCACCTGTTTCGAGTATGTAACTATTATTTTGAACTTTTTCTTTTACAACTGACAAAATTTTGCATTTAACTCCGTATGACATACAAATATCTTCAGAAAATTGTTATGTCTTGTTCGCTAGTTGGAAAAGTGCGTTTTTTGTCAGCTGCATATAACTTTATGTCATCCATGTACATGAGGTGTGTTAGCGTATATTGTGTCGTATTGTTTTCCAGTGTGAATCCCGTGTCTGTTTTATCTACTCGTAATAAGTATGAGAGTGGGTTAAGTGCCATGCAAAACCACAGCGGACTTAGGGCATCTCCTTGAAAGATTCTTCGTTTTATACGGATCGGTTCAGTAGCTACAGTCGAGGACAGGCATTAATTTTAAGAACTGTTTGCCAATTCGGCATGGAAGTTTTTAAGAATTGTGTTGGTTTTGGGTGAATTTTGTACATATTTAAAACCTGTTGTAACTAGCTGTGCGGGACCGTGTCGAAAGCCTTGTGGTAAACAATAAACATTGTGTGAATATCTGTCTTGCTTTTAACGGCGGTGTTCATAATAATCACCTCTATAGTAAGTTGCTCTTTACATCCTTGGCTATTCTTACGACACCCCTTCTGTTGTTCTGCTAGAATGTTATTTTGGTTAAATGTTTATATACTACCTCACTTACACAGGATGTTAAGATTTTGTACAAAGTTAGTAATTGGTCGGTATTTTGCTGGGTTTATAGTGTCATTAATGTCTTTAGGTATCATATAACTTACTCCGTGTGTTATGTATGGTGGAAGTAAATATGGTGATTGTATGAATGTGTTTAAATGATTATGTAAGTAAGGATGTATGCTGGAGATTTTTTATATAAATAATTGTGGATGTTGTCACTGCCTGGCGATTCCCAGTTGTGTGTGCGTTTAATAACGTCTATAAATGTTCTTATTGGTATAAATTCAAATTCCATTTCTGGAATTGCTGTTGTTGCTTCAGTGACTCATTAGCAAGGAGTTCTCTAGTGAAGTGAAGTGAAGTGTTTCGGATGAAGGTGTCTCTAGGGTTTGGTTAGTGGTGTATCTGTTATTAGATGCAAGGTTCCTTTAAAATATTTTTTCATTGTTAATAAATTGTGTGTTTTGTAATTTACGGTTCGTGCATGTTACATATCTTTTAAATCTATGGATACTGCGTTTAATTTTTGTTTTAAAGTGTCCCATTTCTGTTTTTGAGTTTTCGTGTTGTGCGTGTATTTAGTATTTTTTCTTTAATTCTTCTATTGCTGCTATTAGTTTTTGACCTCTACAACCATTAATAAAATGTGTCAGCCTACCTATGTTTGCTCTTAGATTTTCGATTTTATTTTCTAACCTGATTTGCCATTTTGGTTTTCTATTTACCTATATGTATATGCGACGCTCATTTTGTGTAGAGTGTGATATTTTAGCTCCATTGCATGTAGCTGCCGTCCATGCTGCTCAATAAATTGTGGTCTGCAGTGTCATGAAGTCGGTGTCAGCATTTGCATACTTACGGAGAATGATGGTATTTATATAACTAACTATGGCAGAGAACTTTTTAGAAGGATTCTGCTTGGGAATACAAGGTCTATTAGTGGGATTTGTATTAGAGAAAAATTGTTGAGCTTACTGAAACGTGGCTTCTATTTCTGGATTCGTTTCTGGGGTAGCATCAAAGTTAGTTTGCGTAGGTTCAACTTGCCCAATATCTATTTGCTTCAAGAAAATTTCTTCGTCTGTATTAATAAGAATTTGAGAAACTACGCCGGTATCTCAGATATTATTTAGGTATATAATATTATTTGTTGTGGGGATGTTTGTAGTTGTGTCAAAGATGTGAGAATTTGTAAGTAGTGAGTCATTCTGCGTATGTGTATTTAAATATTCATTACTTAAGTGTTCTCTAGTTTGTTTGTTTGTGTTGTTATTTCTTAATTCTATAGCTACCTGATTGTTTATTTCTTCTAATCTCAAGATATATTGGTTATTTATTACAGCTCTCACTTGATCAGTTAGTCTTTGCTCTGATATATGTGCTAATTCTGGAAAAATATTTACAAATCCCTCTTGTAACTATTTTCTATAGGCTGTTTTATTTGTTTCTAGTTGTGTGACAATATAGTATATTCTAATTATTGCTTCATTATGTTCATTTGTCCATTTCACACGCTGGCTGGATTGTGTATTCATTTGTGTTTTAGACTGTGTAGTGTGTTGCTGTATATGTGTATGAACTAGTTGTAGTTCAGGTCTAACTTCCTCATAAATCTGATCTATTGTGACCTGAGGTATAGTTTCTTTTGAACTATGGCTCTTCGTTGGTCACGGTATGTCCTATGGTATTCTGCTGTGGGGCAAAGCTGCAGATATTCAAAATATATTTGTCCTCCAAAAACGAGCTATTCGAGCAATTTACCAGCTAGGTGCCAGAGTTTCTCTAAGAGATTTTTTTCAAAGATATCGGTATTCTCACAGTGGCATCACAATTCATCTTCGCCAACATCTTATATATTAGGCAAAATATACACTTATACACTAAAAACAGTGATATTCACCATGTTAATACAAGAAGTAAGGATAAACTACGTGCTCCCTTTCACCGGCTTCATAAGGTTCATAACTCATTTGTTGGGCTTGGTATAACCTTTTATAACAAGCTACCGTCTTCTTTACTAGATTTGCCTTTTAATGCGTTTAAAACTAAATTAAAGTCCAACCTTTGTTCAAAGGCATACTATTCTATCAACGACTACTTAAATGATAAGAATAGATGGTCGCTGTGATTAACTCAAGACAATGTTTAAATGTTCTTTCTCCAGAATTAGTTTACCTACTGACAGGTTATATGAGTTTATATAATTGTTTATAATTTTACTTTGTCAATTTATTTTAATTTTATTTTAATTTAGTGCTGACATAATCTACTCATTACAATGTTTTTTTTATGAGTTGTATTGCAATATGTGGTTAGCTAGCGACCTCGACAATTATTTATTTTACCTCGATGGTCCTAGTTTATCAATTGTAACTTCTAGTTACAGCTATATGTAAGCGGGCACGCCCTTTATGCCTGGAGGCTTTTTCTTTTTTTTTTAGATATTGTTTACTTTTAGTTATTTTTATTTCTGCTTGAGTATAGTTCTCGATGCTTTTGGTTGGTATATTGGCGTGTGCTAGCTGTCATATGGCTATTAATTATAGCTATTTAATTTAAATTACTTTTTGCATATTGTAAATTGTCTTGCATACTGTTGTATAGAATCATTTTTTATTTTTTTCTAACTGAACAGACAGCTGTGCTGCTGGGGAGTTTGTTGCGCCACTTCTTCTTCCCAGCAAAAGCACTAGGAAGTGGTGAAGGGTGGGCGTTTTGGGGGACTGTCTTATGTAATTTTGACGTTCGAAAAGTGCTGATTCTCAGCCTAGTTTGAATAAATGACTTTTGAATTTTGAATTTTTTTGAATTTTGACCTATCCATTGTCGGCGTACTTGCATAGTTGGGTATTTTTTTAAAAACTTAGTATGAAGCGATGGAAGATAAGCATTTTTTCGGTTTCATTATTCATTTCAATGCTCCATTTTCTACGAGTTGTTGCAGTTCTAGCTGTGGGTACAGTATCGTAGACAAAATTTGTATCCTGTACAACATCCGCCGACTGTATACTTATTGATGATGATGATGGCGTCGGAGTGACGCGGAAAGATTGTGATGATGATGGAATTGATGGAAAAAGAGATGAGGGAGATGACGAAGAGAATTGTGAAGTTTCATCATTTATCTGAGGCAGATTCACCTGAAGTTGTTTTTTTTGTTTTAGATCGAGTATTCATGTTGTTCCCACGAGTAGCTACGGACTTAAAAAGTCGACCACAGCAGAGCCCTGCGTTCACTGTAGTAAGGGTGAATAAAACTGGAGGTCCCCTATTATCCAGAGTTGGCACACTAACAACTAGTGCTTTCCCCTAGCCATGAAGCCCTCGGCATGTGCGACCTTGGCTTGGCTTGTATCTCTCTTGGTCTGACTCCTCACCCTAGAACTGTCTCGGCAAAGCAAATTCTACCGGCACAGACCTAAAGTTCAGAGCGCGCAAGCCTAACCACGACGTCAACGTAGAGATACGGCGGTGGGGTTATTATTATTATCGTTTATTTCAGGGCGCCAACCACCACCTCTTTAAGCAGTATTATTTTGATGTTACTTCAGTGCGAGAAAGAAGTGGAGCAATACAAGACGTCTAGCTCCATCTCTTTCCCACGCTCAAATAAGATTAAAATAATACTGCAAAAAGAGGTGGTGGTAGGGCCCCAGGCATTCACCACCATCGAGCTAAAATAAATAATTGTCAAGGTCGCTAGCTAACCACATATTGCAATACAACTCATAAAAAAAACATTGTAATGAGTAGATTCTGTCAACAATAAATTAAAATAAATTGACTTATAAAGTAAAAATATAAACAATTATATAAACTCATATAACCTGTCAGTAGGTAAACTAATTCTGGAGAAAGAACATTTGAACATTGTCTTGAGTTAATCACAGCGACCAACTATTCTTATCATTTAAGTAGTCGTTGATAGAATAGTATGCCTTTGAACAAAGGTTGGACTTTAATTTAGTTTTAAACGCATTAAAAGGCAAATCTAGGAAAGAAGAGGGTAGCTTGTTATAAAAGGTTATACCAAGCCCAACAAATGAGTTATGAACCTTATGAAGCCGGTGAAAGGGAGCACGTAGTTTATCCTTACTTCTTGTGTTAACATTGTGAATATCACTGTTTTTAGTGTATAAGTGTATATTTTGCCTAATATATAAGATGTTGGCGAAGATGAATTGTGCTGCCACTGTGAGAATACCGATATCTTTGAAAAAATCTCTCAGAGAAACTCTGGCACCTAGCTGGTAAAAGGCTCGAATAGCTCGTTTTTGGAGGACAAATATATTTTGAATATCTGCAGCTTTGCCCCACATCAGAATACCGTAGGACATAACGCTATGAAAATAACTAAAATAAAAGTCAGGGAAGATGCCTTGAGTCTCCTCAAGAGCCCGTAAAAATCAGTAAATCTGTTCTCAACGAACATGTCAGTCGCACTACACCGCCAGGGCAGCTTTAATATAGCTCTAAAGGCGTTATTATATTGTACACAAAGTGTGTTATAAACACTCTTCGTGTACCTGAACCAGAGTTGACTGGTGTAGAACGACTGACAGTAAGCCTTGAACAGAGTTATTTTAACTTGGTTGGAGCAGTGAGAAAAGCGTCTAGCCAACATGTTGCTTCGACATGCGATATTGCGCCTCTGTCATTCCAGATCAGCATCATCTGCTAAATCATCCATAATTAAGTGACCAAGATATTTAAACTTACTAACAATTTTTAGGGCAGTTCCACACAAATTGATCGGTAGAATACGATCAGGAGCTTTATTTAAATATCAGAATGTTCAGCTGCATATTTCTCGCAGATAGCAACAAGTCTCCTTAAGCCGTTGGCTGAGGGACTGAGCAGCACCAAGTCATCTGCATAGCTAAGATTGTTTAAACTTACATCACCAATACGACAACCGGCTCGGGTACTGCTCAGTTCCTCAATCAACTCGTTAGTATACATGTTAAATAAAATCGGCGAAATGAGTCCACCGTGCCTCACGCCACACGTCAATTTATATGTTTCTGAAAGGGCATTTCCACTTCACTTGATTGCATTGATTTGCATACCAGTACTCTAAAATGACTACAATTTTTGATGGCACTTTAGAATTTCTCAACTTCCCCCATAGCAATTCGAAATGAAATTGTTTATTCTGTAAATTAATATATTGGAATCACTTTTATAACTAACTGTCTATGCTTTGTATACATTTTTGGTAACAGAACATCAATACATTCGACCAACAATGGAAAGTAATCTGAATATTAAACATCGTTTAGCACACAAATATTATCAATCATACTTAGACGCGCGGAAGTGGTAACGCAGTGGTCGAGCCAACTCGTGGTGCCATGTGAGTCACTTAAGTATGTGTAGGTGTTTGACGACATACCTAGTAAATTCATGTCCGCACACAAAAAGTCTTGAACTTGATCATCACACACAGTATTCCAGTAGTTCATTTCCAAATAAACTATTTGGACGCGAAACGTCTGCATTAAAGTCACCAAGCACTAACACACTTTCTACATCACTATTTTCGATAACCGCACGGATAACACCGAGGCATTCCGTAAATAAGGGTAGATTATCCGCATCTTGTGTAGGCATCTAAATCGACATAACATTGAATCTGCGACCATCGCTGACCTGCACACACACGGCTGCCATGCGTGTCGATCCGGTGTCGATGGGAATTACCCGATTGAATAAGGAAGTCTGCCATATTATTGCAACCCCTCCATACGGTCTTCCTTTAAGCACGCCAGCAGACGTGTCCACAGCTGATATTCCATGATACGTAAAATCGGGATGTATTTTACCTAAGTTACCTAGATCCTCGGGAATCAACGAATCGAACAAGTGTTTTACAGAGATCAGTGACATGATTACACGAACGTTTTATTGATCAACAATTAAATGATAACTGATTTTCATTATTTTTTCCCGGGCGACTAATTAATGAAAATCAGTCATCTTTGCTTCATTATTGTAAGTTAGTGGGCTTTTAAACTTCACAACGAGGTTAGCTTCTTATCTTAAAAAATATATCAAGAACCAAAAGCCGATTCCAGGCGTTTCACTTTTTGACTATTTTTGTCATTAATTGCTGTTTCACTCGAATTGAAAACTCTGAACATTAAATTAATTATAAATGAAAAATGAATTAAAGTCAAAGTCAAATAATTTATTTTAATTAGGCACAATAAAGGCACTTATGAACGTCAACATTTACAAAAAAATATATATAATAATTGATTCTAGTCGCCCATTCCAAAAGGTCGTTTTCGTATGGAGAAGAATGGGCAAGAAACTCCACCGTTACTCTTTTAAAATATTTTCACAATATCCTATATACATTAATTATATAATTATATGTGAAGACGACGCACCTAGAATAAGATTACTATAAATTAATTAGTGAACCGATTCAACGATGTTGTATTTCAGCACTCGGCATCTATCACTCGTATACCAAATGATCGAAAAATGAAATGAATGCAGCAGATATGTATCGGAAAGGTGTGGTCAAATTTAAGCACCAAACTGTAGAACTTTGCACCCACCCTTAAAATTGACAACACCTTTCTCATACACTCCAAGTGTGAACAAGGAATGAAACAAAAATGAACCTTCACTCGCTTGAACCATTCATTCGAGTGAAGTGTCTGATATCGGCTTATGTAACTACGGCTAGTTCATTACGGAACGCACGCTATCGATACGAGTACGCATCACGTCTGTGAACTTTCACAAAGTAGCCGCGTTTCAGAATTATTTCTATACATTACATGGTCCTCACATAATATGACCAAGATTATGTCTGGACTTTAAAAGAGACTGATCTCTGAGTTTGTTTCGGCCTTCTCAGTGTAATAGGATACGGAACGGTGACCTCATTTAGTTTTTAAAATATAATTGATGTGTAAAAGTGTTTTCACCTCAGCACCTCAAACAAGCAGGTTTTGCTGTCAAAAAACAGTGTGCAAAATTCAATTTTGCTGCGAGCGTGAGACAAAGTAATTTTTTAATTATTTTTTTTAAATGTCAGTGGTGGTCACTCACAAAATTCTAAAGATTTGAATTTCACTTAGTTTTGTCAGTTTCACTTCGATACGAAAAAAGCGAGAGATAGAATCAAGTCGATTCGAAGTTCGATTTCAAAATTCCATAACTAGTAGGTCCAAAAAAGAAACAAACATTAAAATGTTCGGATACATATAAAACCCTTAAATTGCAAATCATCTGTTATCGTTTTATTTAAAATGTGTTTTATTAAATTTTTTAGAACGAAGTTCTTAAAGCGGCTTGCGGTAAGAGTGCACTGGCAGAGATCGTCACGCGAAAAGGTGCTGCGACTGGCTTCTTCTAATTCAAAGAGAAAGAAAGACGGAGAGAGATAGAAAGTGTGAATTTGGTCAAAATGAAAATCCAAGATGGCGGTTGCGAAAATTTTCACATTTTTCGTCATGGGTATCGTTTCTATGGTTTTCAAGGTTGCTAAAGCCGATGGTGAAGTCAAAATAAAAATCCAAGATGGCGGCTGCGAAAATTTTCACATTTTTCGTCATGGGTATCGTTTCTATGGTTTTCAAGGTTGCTAAAGCCGATGGTGAAGTCAAAATAATAATCCAAAATGGCGGCTGCGAAAATTTAAAAAAAATTCTTCATGGGTGTCGTTTCTATGGTTTTCAAGGTTGCTAATGCCGATAGTGAAGTCAAAATAAAAATCCAAGATGGTGGCTGCGAATTTTTTTTTCATGTTTCGTCATGGGTGTCGTTTTCATAGTTTTCGAGGGAGCTAAAGCCGATAGTCAGATCAAAATATAAATTCAAGATGGTGGCTGCGAAAATATTCAAACTTTTCGTCATGGGTATCGTTTTCATAGTTTTTGAGGGTGCTTAAGTCGATAGTGAGGTCAAAATGTAAATCCAAGATAGTGGCTCTAACAATTTTGTTTATGTTTTAAATTAAATCATACGTGAGAAGGAACTTCGTGCCTGACAGGGGTACCCCGATCACACTTTAAAAAAAAAAAAAATTGGTATTTGCCATTGAAAAAAAACTGGGGATTTCTTTTTTCCTGAAAATTTCCACATAAATATGCTCACAGTACGATACCTAACAACACCCTCACGGATCGGAAATGTTTTTTTTACATGTTGTATGTTCTCGCTGCTGAGGTGAAAAGTTGTATGTGTTACACGAGAGCAAAGTTATTTGCATCTCGTGTCTTTGAATCCCTCGCAGCAAAAAACAACTTTGCTCTCTTGTTGCACAAATAACTATTGTACAAACCTACTTACAAAAATAAATCATTTATCATTAAGTCCGCCTCTGTACAGTATTTTTTTACCTGTGCATAAAGTTTTAATAAATAAATAAAATATAAACAACAGCTGACATAAATAAGGGCAAATATAGACAGCAGTGATTTCAAATTTATAGCGAACAGTAAATAACGTTCTTGAATTATACCCCTCTCGTCTGTACCCAGCGCTATTTACCTCTTGTCACGGCCGCTTCCCTGTAATGTGTGTACCCAAATATTACAGCCGGGGGCTTAATATTCCTTAACATTTCCTATCATTCCCGAGATCCCGGCCGACCCTCCAGACAGTAATTACAGACAGAGTTTAATTAATTAAATAATTGTGATCTCCTTGTAAACGTTACTTAATTTATGAACAATTGTTTGAAATATATAAATAGATTTTCTTTTGTTTATTATTATGTTGATTATATTTCGTACAGGAAAATGTAAATGCTGTGATTATATTAAGGCCCCCGCCAAAGCGGAGATGCCCGAAACGGAGATGAGAAGAAATGTTTTTCAGCTAGGGTGTATCCACCGAAGCTGTGCGGAGATGCATACTGGCTAAACTGGAGCGGAGATGTGTGCTGGCTAGAGCGCAGATGAGTGTGATGTGACGTGGGAGGAACTAGCGGCGCCGCTCACTGCATGCCGCTCAAATTTATCCTTGTCTCCGCTGCGCCCCGTCACCAACTTGCGAGGCACAGCTCACATCTCCGCTTCGATCGCACCATACAAATATGATACATCTCCGCTCAGTGGTATCCACTGAAGCTGAGTGGAGATGAGATGTGTAAATAACGAAACTCTATTGGTTGTTTATAACACATGTCTTCTCCCCTCGTCTTGTCTCCGCTTTGGTGGAGTCCGTGCCTAAAGGTCAATGATTTTTTAATGTTAATTTACTTTAAGGGAAAATAAGGATAACATTGTCTTCGTTGATTGTTGGATGTTTTAATGCGGAAGTATTGTAAGTACCTACCACCTATACCTAATTTGCTTCATATTTTAGTGCAAAACTTATCTATATTAGTACTATACTTACATTGCCTTTATATCAAAAATTTCTAAACAGATGGGTCGATAAATTAATTCATTGTTTGTATAACGGACGGTACAGGTTCAACAATATTGTTTTTAGAAATTACTCCATTTTTTTTATATCTGGTCCGTCCCTTGTTTACATTTTGTTTTTAAGCCCATATGTTTTATAATTACAACGTTGTTAAACAGTAACAATGTCTGTGCTTTTCTAGTAATTTTTCTTTAAAACACAATACAAATGAAAATTCTAAAAACACAAACATATATGGTTCTTACTAATATAATAATTATGTTATTTAGGTACGTTCTTCTTCTTCTTTGAGTCGATGATTCCATTTACATAATTATATTTTATATAAGCGACCTTATAATTCAGTCACGTCGATAACGTTAGCACTGGCCTTCCAAAGGTCTTTCATAGTGCAGGTGTACAGAGAGATGAGGCATCCTTCGTAATGTTGCTCTACAGTCATATTGTGAATCATTGGAATATCTGACTAAGTGTCAGAAGTAAAGGTACTCTTCCGTAGCCGACCGCGGGCGACAACTACATGTGACGTGTCGCCGCGACACGACTGGTTTCTATGAACTTCTAATATGAAATACCTTCCGCAGCTAGCGACTCGTTGCTCTCATAGAAATACGAGGTCGTGTCGCGGCAACACGTCGCCTGCAGCTGTCAACTGCGGTCGGCTACGGAATAGTACCTTTAGTCAAAACCTATACTAAAAAAACAAATTTTGAAAAGTAGAAATTCGAACGAAAGTTCCAAATCTCCAGTAATTACGAATAATTGCTTCAAAATAGATTCAAATGAAGGCGACACATCCCATACCTATTTTGTGCAAACCCTTTCAATCGAATCAAAACACAAATTGAATCGAAGTGCCGATACTCGGAGTCCCTTATTTCCGGGCCCCATTTAAAATTACGACTACCTCTGATATTCTTCTAATAATATTGGACTGTTTACTGCGTACCATAGACTATCAGCCCTGCTACAGTATCTGGACAGTATTGCTGAGTAGGGTTTTTTTTTACACCTACATGATTTAATAAAAGAAGATAAACGTTAGAACTTTAGTTAGTTCTTCAATGGTTTGTTAGGTTCATTATTTTTAAAGCAATGAAACTTCTACTTCTGATACGAATCATATCATCAATCAATCAACACAGCCTATTGCAGTCAACTGCTGGAAATAGGCCTCTCCCATGCTGCGAAACAACACCCTGTGCTCCACCTTCCGAATCCAGTCTGTCCCAGCCACCTTTTTGAGGTCGGCAGTCCATCTAGCTGGCGGCGTCCCACACTTCGCTTTACGCAATACGCAGATCTAGGACTCGTTTGCTCCACAAACATGGCCAGCTCGCTGCCACTCCAGCTTGCTTACTCAGCAAGCTATGTCGGTATCTCCAGTTGTTACCGGATAACTTCGTTCATAATTTTATCCTTCAAATAAACTCCGATATAGCGCGCTGAGCGACTTTAAATTTGTGCACCGCCCCAACTGTCAGTGTCACGTTTCGGCACCTTATGTTATAACCTGCAGAACGCAGTGGTTGAAGACCTAAATCTTCCAACATTACGGGATTGGCGACAAAAAGACTTGACGAAGTTTTCCAAAGACTACCTTTTTTTTTTTTTTTTTTTTTGGTCTCGGGGTGGAAAATCCTCATGGATGTCCTCCGCCCTGGGGCGGGCGGAGGGGTCTGTCAGACTCTTACTGACTAAAAACCACCCCGGTGTTCCGACTCACACTTACGCCGGGGGTCGCGGGAACGACAAAATCTTCCGCAACCCCCGGCTGGTGCCGGCCCGCCACCGCGGGCCTCGTCTCGGGTTAGGGGGGGGAGTGAGGTGTTTGACTCCCCCCGCGACGTCTCAGAGGGGCGCGCGTGGAACACTACGCGCCGCCACCTCGGGTCCTGATGTGTGGGGGGCGACGGACGTCCCCGAGTCCGTCGTCCCTGGACCCATTTAGGGGGGCCGGAAGAGGGCGTTGTCCGCCCTCCGCCGACGCCCGGTGCGCCTGCTGCGGGCCGGGTGAGTGGACGAGATCTCCCTCTCCCTTTCCGCAGCCTCCTTCTGCGAGACGACCGTCTCGCAGAAGGCGACCACCGCGTCCCAGGACTCGGCGCCGCCGACCATAGCGTTCACTACGGCCGGCAGCGACAAGTCACTGCCTACTCCTGAGATGAGGGCACGGCGCGGCCTCTCCCAAGCGGCACACTCTGCCAGCGTGTGCCGCGCCGTGTCCTCCCGGCAGTCGACGCAGTGGTGACACCGGGCGTCCGGCTCCCTGTTTATGCGACACAGGTACTTCCCGAAGCAACCATGCCCCGAGAGCACCTGCGTCACCCGAAACGACAGGGATTCCAAAGACTACCTAACCCAACTAGATACTTCTGTCGGCTTCTTTCTCGAAGTTGTGTGTGTACCGAGCTGTCATAGATATATTCTTACTATGTATATTTAATTTCAGCAATATTGACTTTAAAAATAAAAAAATGCTTCTAAAACAGCTCTAAATAACACATCCTATGCCCATTTACTCTGCAAATAAACAAGTAGGGACCCACGAAAGGGCAGAGCGCTACAAAGCAAATTGAATCGAGGTGCCGATACTAGGAAGTCCCTCATTTCCGTGTTATTTGTTGTCGCTTGCCCCATAGGCATTACATTTTCTTCTATGTGCCATCGTACGCATCCGGGTATGATGTCCGTCCTTCCCAGTGCTCGGGACAAAAGTGAATTAACAGTCGTCCGTTCTCATTCTATTGACCTTTACGCCTTCGTTATCGAAAATCGAAGCTAATAGTTTCCGACGGCAAGGCTCTGTGTCGATAGTATTGTGTTGTACAAATTGTGGAGGGTTTTGTGTTTTGTCGATACTTTTATTGGTTACTAAACAGAGTGGAATTTGTTAATTCTGTTTGTTTTTTATTTGACGGGCCGTTTAACAGTGGAATTTCGTTGTCTAGTGGAGAACCTCATCAAAATCTCAGTGTAGGTTAAAAGTTTGATGATATTGTGGAATGTGTTTGGAGACTATAAACTTCTTTGTTTTTATGGTTGTTAGCTCTTAACGTAGATAGTACGTTAATTAACAAAGGTTTATATAGCCTATCTAGGTATCCCTACACATTAAAACTAAAGAAGTAGGCACATGTTGCGTTGCTCAATTATACGAAAGAACTTTATGAAATATTGCAAGAGTTTTTACTGGCCAAGCACACAACCTTAAAGATAAGTAAATTTTAAATACTTTTTACAACTAAACTTTTTAATTACTTTTCGAATATAACGTAAGGGCCACCTGCTCAAGGCAGCATAGTTATTAGCCCCTGGGGGCCCGGTGCCAATAGCCGAAGGACAAGCCAAACTAGGCTCAAGGGATACTGATAACGTAGGAAACGCTTTATAACACCCTTAAATAAAGTTAATAGCTCTCGGGAAGTTTTTCGCTGTACCCCTTAGGGCCATTACGCAGTGTACGATACGATTTATATAGCGTTTACAGACTTAGGCGCGGCCCGAAGGATTTGCCTTATAGTATTTAGGTGTCAAATAGTTGTACAAGGTCGATTTACTGGCGTGATAGCGCACCCTCATTCCTACTTGTTTTGAGGGCTTTAGTGTTTTTTATTATGTTTTTATAGTCGTGTGTTTAGCGGCTGTGAGCGTGTTATGTAATCGATATTGTTTGTCGTTCTTTATCGCGCACGCTGACCCAATATTTTTATGATTATGTTGGGTAATGAAAAATACGTCGAGTAAGGGATAAGTTATTCTATCTGAGGCAGTTTCGGACCTTACACTTATGGTGATATAGGACATGGCTATTATCATCAATTCGACTGCGTATAACAGCATCCTTCGATAGTATTGTTATTAGTAGAGATTTCAAATAATTGGAGGATCTATGATACTTACCTAAACATTCAGGATTTTCAGGTTTAGTCCAATGATCAAGTCGAAACATCCATACACGTACGTATCCGTATATATTGTATACTTTTTATTTGCACCAATGACAGCCCCATTTTATGTCCACGCAAATCACTGCCCATTCCAAGGTTGCCTGGAAGAGATCGCGGAAAGCGATAAGGCCGCCCATTGTATATTTTGTAGTGTTAATTATGTTTTTTTTGTTATGTGTTTTTGTGGTGTACAATAAAGTATATATAAATAAATAAATAAACATCATCCAGCTAACTAACTGTTTGGCTATTTTTAATCAAGCCCTTTGTAAACAAAGAATCTGAATCGGTAGAAACAAATGAAACCCAACTAAAACTAAGCGAACAATTCCCATTCATTCAGCCGTATTCCACCAATAGGTACAACGCATGGGGGCTAAATGTAGATAGGAGCAAAAAATCCAATCCTATATTTAACTGGCTTTCATAGGCGCCGAGCGGGTCGGCTAACTAATCGTTTACCTATACCGTAACAATCAATCGCACCCGCCTTATATTTCCAGCCAATAACGGAGGGCCACACAATCCATTCAAAGTACCTAATTAATGGGACAACATATTTTCCGATGCGGATCACGTAGGTATAGCAGGTGACGTCATGAAAAATACGCCGCCGCGCCATATATAAGGGGATGTGTGCATTTGGCGCTGAAACACCGTTTTTATGGCTCGTCCAACATTAATTAACACGGGATCTGGGAACGACAAATGAAGAACGGCTGGCTCTGCAACCGTTGATTTGTTGCAAACTGTTGGTGACCCCGTCGGTTTTCTGAATTGACTTTTCGCAAAGAATTTGGGATGAAAATTTAAGGGTTTCGGAATTTTTGTCCCCATTTCAGGCATGTGTCGTTTTGGCATATTTTAATAAAATTTTACGAGACATTTTGTAACAAAATTTTGCTTATCAAAATACATTTTAAATTTTGAGAAAATAAATTAGCATCAAAAATAAAATTCATAAGTACTAATCATTCTAATACTTTCGCCATTTTTCCTCGACATTTAAAGGCTGCCATCAAAACAATATTTATTTCTCATACTTATGCAGACATCAATCTACGCCGAAAAAACATGAACTAACTTGTCAAGCCTGAAGTTTTTCGAACATTTTATTTCACGACATCGCGTAATAAAATGTTCGAAAAAGTCGAAGCTCGTTTTTTTTTTCAAAGTTTCAGTCGACATTCGCATTCGTGAAAGAGCCTTTGTCAGCTCATTTCTCACATTCTGATTGAGATGGACTGTCTTGCATAAATCTGAAGCATTTTATTTCACTCCCGCAGGAAATATTTCAAGTTATGATCAAGAACTCCTAATTTTTACTAATGGATGTTTCTTTTTAGGAAATTATATTGTAATTTACGAGTTCCCGAATTTTCTTATCGATCATGTTGTAACGGGGAAGTGGAAATTGTGTCTTGTATAGGACCTCTACCTACAAAAAATATTCATCAAAAACCGTTCATGAATAATGGGTTTAATGCGAAACAGAACCAACTAATTGCGTTTGGGAGTAGATTTTTTTATATCAAACATGCTTAGCTCTATCCTATCAACTATGCAAATGATCTTACATTAAAACAGTCACACACTAATAATACTTTGTGTAAGCTGCCTACTAATGAATACGCAAAGCGACTGCCAAATCTTCTAAAGAAAAACTGCCCGTAAGCATTTAGAACATTATCTCCGATATCTAAAGACCCTGCAAATATCATTTTTCACGTAGCGTGACCACATGAAAGGAGGTGAAATCTCGATAGGCCCGAATAAGCTTAAGACTTTATTCCAAAGTGCGGCGAGGGAACCTTAACGAGCGAAAGATGAACTTTGTATAGACATCGTTATCCATGGTGGTTCTATGATGACTTATTGAAAAAAGGTTACGCAATATCTTAGAAAATACCTGTAGGTAAGTTCGTGTTTTAATTCAATTTCTATTTTATTTTTGATTTTAGTTTTTGTTATTTTTAATTCAGATTTTGTTTTTTTTTCAAATTTATGTTATAATTTTTTTTTTTTTTGACAAGAAAGATTTGGTCAGCAATAAATATTTTTATTTATTTATACTCTAAATTGTGAAAGAACTTTTGGTAAAATTCTGTCGTCTTTGTACAATAATCTTTCTCGTGATCTTTTTATGCATATTATGACTGTACTGGCTGAAATTGTGCCCGGTTAATGGCAACAGGCTCACCCACAATTTCGTGGGATTTAAGCATATCTGGAAAAATGTGGGAGTACTAAGGTACACCTCTGCCTATCTCTTCGGGGATTATAGGCGTGACGTTATGTTGTAAAAAGACTGAAAATTTAAGCACAAAAAAATTATAAAGATTTAATTAATTGAACAAGATCTTATGTCAGACTGGAGCTTGATCGGAGAAGCGTAACAAAAAGATATCAATATATTATCTTTAATTAACTATTGTTTCCTATAGACCAAAACCACTCTAGCATAATAAGTGTATATTATTTACAAACACTTAATTTCGCAACTGATACCACTAGTTCTAACGTAGTCGATACATTAGATGCTTCTCATCTCATGATTAATAATGGCAAATATTCGACAGCTCTTGATAGTAAGTAAGCTGGCAATATATTTCAGAAAACAAAACAGAAATTCGCTGATGTCCAAATAAGTAGCTATAAATTATTGCACAATTGCATTTGTTTCCAATTTGAATTTATTATGATTCATTGAATTATTACCTGCACAGGCGGTCTTTTTAATATGCTGTAATAAACATTTATTGATAATGCGGTTTGGTATTATTGTTTAATAATTAAAATATGGGAATGATTTAAAATTTAAAAAAAACCGGTCTAATGCGTGTCGAACAAACTTAGCTTTGCAGTTAAAAAACATGTTCTCCATACATGCCAACTGCAAATGTAAGTTTGTACGCACAATATTGAGAGATTTACGATGTTATTTTAAGACCATAGACTACTTATAGGTTTTCCTTTAATCTATAAGTATAGAACTATTTCTTGTCTGTATTTTTTTCTATTTTTTTTTGCTCATGTTACGCATTAAGTTTTTCGTTTTGTTTATAAAAAAATATTTACAAGAAATTGGGAAAAGGGCTTAGTTCATATAAAAAATATAAATTAAAGTAACTTACGTATTAAAATGAACCTGATTTGTAACTGGTGACTGAAAAAGGAATGAATAGTACCGCGTTGTACTAAACGTCGTATAGTTCTTGTAATGCTTGTGCTTATTGAGAGTAACATACCTCAATCAATCTGCCTAGCCTTTTCCCAACTATATTGGGGTCGGCTTCCAGTCTAACCGGATGCAGCTGAATACCAGTATTTTACATGGAGCGACTGCCTATCTGACCTAAACAACCCAGTAACTGGGTAATACGATACCCCTTGGTAAAACTGGTTGTCAGACTTTCGGGCTTCTGACGACCCGTAACGACTGTCAAAGATTCACGAATGACAACCGAGACAAACGGCTTAACGTTCTTTCCGAGGTACGGAGGAGTCTTGGTATGTAAAGATGGTCACCCATCCACAGACCAACCCCGGCAAGCGTAGCTTAATCTGACAGATCGACCCGTGCGGCAGTTACTACTTAGCCACGAGCTGAGAGTAACATACCTATGGAGGAGAAATAAATTGAAATAGAATTTTGGGCATTGGTTTTAAAATCTATGCTGAAATTTCCTACAGACGAGAAATTATCGTGAAATCATGGCCTTTGTTACCGTATATCGCTGTGTTTATGCATTCTATAGTTACATTCGTTAGACATCGTGGCGACCTATCTATAAACAGCAATCAACCGAACATCGAACATTTCAAAATGGATACACTCACAATGGCCGTTTGTAGCGCCCGGGTTACTACACAATACTTTTTACAAGATTTATCTATTACGGCATTCTTAAGATGGCGACGTATACATACGCGATTGATCCCCAACCTGGATTTGGATTAGCTACTGCTGGACCGTCTACTCTGCACACCTTATAAAAACCATAAAGTTCGAAAGTGTTTTAGGGGCATGAGGAACAGGGTGTAAAGTTCACTCATCCACCATAGAAAAGGGAGGATCCTCCAACCAGACGGGTGTTGTGTCTGGCGGGCCGACTGCCCGACTGTTGATTTCGGATAGTCTTATCTATGTCGTTCGCGCGGTAAACTCTAATTGCGCGATGCAGGATTTGTGTGACGTCATGTCTTTGATGCGTAGCTAGTATGTGGCGGCGTAACCGCTACATCACTCCCCTCCGGAGACCGGAGGTCGATAGTGGGCTGAGTCTTGTATCTTGCGATGCTTCACAGTGCCAGCTAAGGTTCCAGTGAGTCGGAACCGGGTGCCGCACAGTTCGCGGTGAGTCGGAACTGTCTGCGGTGATTGCGGCGGTTGTGGTGATTGAGGTGATTGCGGTGATTGAGGTGATAGCGGTGATTGCGCTGATTGAGATGATTGCGTTGATTCCCCAGTGAGTCGGGGTGATGAGGCTCAGGGTGATGACCAGGAATGCGCGTTCGCTGCATGCTGGTGGTCAGGATACCCGTTGAAGCCGAGGGTGCTGGCTGTCTGTGTGACTCGCCTCACGAAAGCTTGCGGGAGTGATGATGATGACGTCACGCTGAAGTAGTTGCACGAAGGCTGCGTTGACGTTCATACTCGGGGTCACCAATTTAGGGGCATGAGGAACAGGGTGTAAAGTTCACTCATCCACCATAGAAAAGGGAGGATCCTCCAACCAGACGGGTGTTGTGTCTGGCGGGCCGACTGCCCGACTGTTGATTTCGGATAGTCTTATCTATGTCGTTCGCGCGGTAAACTCTAATTGCGCGATGCAGGATTTGTGTGACGTCATGTCTTTGATGCGTAGCTAGTATGTGGCGGCGTAACCGCTACAGTGTCACTACGACGTCCCCAGGTTTCAACAAACAGTGCGGCATGGGAAGAAAGAATGATTGGATCTATGATGACGTCTGGTAAATACAATACAAATACAATACAAAAATGTTTATTTCATAACCATAGTTGTTTACATTTTGTGGGTGATTGGCGCCTCCTTTTAAGCATATTAATGCCTGTGTTAGAAGACACCGCTCTTTCTTAGGTAGGCCAAAGGTAATAAACAAAACTACTTAGGATATTTTACAAAATATGTTTAAGGTAAGCGTGTTCGCAAATGAAGTAGAATGGGTGTAGTGGTGTAAGTGTGAGAATGGTGTGATGTGATGTGAGTGTGATGTGATGTGTGATGTGGTGTGAGTGATGTGGTGTGATGTGATGTGATGTGTGATGTAATGTGATGTGAATGATGTGGTGTGATGTGAAAGTGACTGACATTCGTGAGCAGTGTGGCTGTGTGGGGGAGGGGTGGGGGTGTATATTAGTGCATGTGTTGAAGGAGTGACTCAGTATATGTGTATGAAAATGGCTTTATCCAGTCTGTTAGTTTTTTTTTACATTCATGTAGTTGGTTGGGATATATGAATATATGATTGTTTACCCTGTTATACAGTTGAGAAGATCGATGTTGATATTGTATAGCCGCAAAATAAATGTTTGCGCAATGATTGCACGTTATGAAATACAATTTGAATTACGTTAGTTTCTTTTAGTTAATTACGATGTTGTTTTGTGGTGAATGCTGTGTATAGGTACCTATAATAGGCCTACTTTTATTAAGCTATTGTTTAGTATTAAAAATATGTGTAGTTATTTAAAATATGGTACCAATTTTTTTGCTCCAGTCTTTCCATTTCAATACTTACAGCACTCGATTCCGATATTTCAGATGGAGCATGAAACCCACCTGAATTCACGACCATAAAAGGTCCAGACGGTGACGTTGCTGTAGAACAAGCTACATACAACATAGATCTTTTGACGTTTTTCTAAATATGAAACACAACTTGCGACTTGTGAATTGTTATACCTTCTGCTGGTACCTACCATCGGAAACTGAGTACGCCGAACTACAAGATTTGAAGACTTCCATCTGTTCACAGTTTATGTGACAGCTTCTAATAGCGTCCAATACGTCATTTGCACAACGCCATCTATCGAATACACTGACAAACTCAAACTCTCCGTTCCAAGCGAAGTAATAATAACTTTTGGCTACCGAGAGGACCGATTTTAATGAACATAACATAACGTCACGCCTGAGGTGTACGTAATAGTACACCCATCTTTCGCCAGTTATGTTTGGGCTCCGCCCTTTAAACACCATCAACCGGGCACAAATCCAGACTCTGGGCTGCCACTGAGAAAATCCTGATGGAAAAACCAAATAACACTTTTCCCGACCTGGATCGAACCCAGGACCTCATGCTCAGCAGTAGCGCTTGCGACAACTAGACCAACGAGGCAATCTTAGGATGGAAGGGCAAACTTAACTTTGTAGTAGACTCGAAGTGGCCTTGCACAAGTCCGAGGCCATGTGTTTTCATGGTCCTCGGAGAGCGCCACCGTCGGGTTCCCAAATAACGGTAGGAGGGGTTCACATCGGTGTCGAGTCGATGATGAAGTACCTGGGACTCGTTCTCGACAGTCGGTGGAACTTCGTGGAGCATTTCCGACGTTTGGCTCCCAGACTGGAGCGGGCCGGGGCTGCCTTGAAGCGGCTCCTGCCCAATCTAGGGGGTCCAAACGCCTCCCGCCGGAGGCTATACGCGGGGATCGTGCGGTCCATGGCCCTGTACGGGGCACCGGTGTGGGCGCGTTCGTTGAGGCGGCGGCTTGCCCGCCGGTTGAACGCGTCCCAGAGAGTCATGGCCACCCGGCTGGTCCGGGGATACCGCACGGTCTCCGGTGAGGCGGCGAGCCTCATTTCCGGATTGCCGCCATGGGATCTGGAGGCAAAGTCCTCGCGCATATTTGGGAGTGGCGTGAGGTGGCGAAACGCCGGGGCTTGACTTCGATGCCGCGAGAAATCGCGGCACAGCGCACACAGAGCTCCGACGCGATCTCATAGCGTCATGGAGTGCTGGGCACGCCACTATTGCGGCGGTAAGTCCCCTCTTTGAGGAGTGGCTGGAGAGGCGCCACGGCGTCCTCACCTTCCGCCTGACGCAGGTCTTCACCGGACACGGCTGTTTCGGGAGGTATCTGTTTCGAATAAGGTGGGAGGAAACGCCCGGGTGTCATCACTGCGTGGATCGCCCGGAGGACACGGTGGAGCATACGGTGGAGGTATGCCCGGCTTGGGCAGAGCACCGCTGTGTCCTCGTGGATGCGATTGGTGGCGGGGATCTCTCGCGTCTGGCCCTGGTCCAGGCCATGGTACGGAGCGAGAGGGCATGGGAGGCCGTCACCTCCTTCTGCGAAGCAGTAATGCTCGCGAAGGAGGAGGCGGAGCGCGTGAGGGAGAGGCAAATTTCGCGCCCTCACGCCCCTAGCCGCCGCAGGAGGAGACGCCCTGGTCGTCGGGAATCGATTGCCGATTCCCGGCCACCGTAGGCGCGGGCGACCAAGCCCGGATCGACGGCGCGTTGTGTTCCACGCGCGCCTCAAAGAGATGTCAGCGAATGAAGGGGTCCGATGAGACCATTGCCTGCCGGGGTTGCGGGAAAGTCCGAAAGGGATACCGTGGCCCCCTGGCGTTAACCAGGCAAGAGAAGGAACACTTGTGGGTTTTAGTCAGTAAGAGGAGTAAGATTTCCCACCCAAAGAAAAAAAAAAAGGATGGAAGGGCAAACTTAACTTTGTAGTTGGAAAATGTTCTCCCTTATATCGATATACGTCAGGATCAGTTCTTCAACTGCAAATGTAAGTTTGTAATCGCATTTTTTTGAATGTGATAAAACTACAAGTTATCAATCTTCGGACTTTTTCCTTTATTTGTGCCGTGAGACCTTGCTTCCCGTCAAATTTATGATTCTAGGTCAAGCAGAAGTAGCCTGTCCGTTTTGATTTATTTGCGAGTATCAAAATATGAGACATAAATGACCGTATTTTTTTATTACGTTGATTTAGAAGGTTGATTTTTTTAGAGCTCCAAGGAAACATATTTTCGTATGTGATATTAATTTCAACTTGATACCTCTACGCCTTTCTGAAAAAATGGGTCTTCATAGACTGACAGGCGGACAACGAAGTGATCCTATATGGGTTCCATTTTTTCCTTACGAGGTTCGGAACCCAAAAAATTACAAATTATAATTTAATTGTTCAGTACAGTTCAAGCAAACAGCACAATTCATTATATCAAAGCAATGTATTGTCGCATGTAAAAAAATTATAAAAAACGTCTGTTTTTGGTTTAACAGATGTAATAAATTAGAATCTATTCTGGCAGATTCTCGGGAGAGTGACGTTGCCAGAGTGAGATCCAATCATTACCAGTTTATTTTTCTCTTTCTTTCTTAACTTCGATAAATACTGAACAACTTTGGATTAATCCGCCGGTGTTGTGATTTAAGATAAAACAAAAACGGATAACATTTCTTCCGTTTGTTATACTTTTTCTCTTTTCTCAACCTTCAATCACAGTTAAGTAGTCGTTCTCGTCGTAAATATAACAGATTGCGATACCATAGAGCCCCCTAACAGACTTCCTGCAAATAAGTATCGCGGTAAAAAACGTAGCAAACAGAAATGAGTCCTGTTATTCCCATAACCAATTCAAATTTTCACGATCAGGATACAGAACCAACCATTTTTTCCTTGTATTCAATTCGTTTAGAAAAATAAAATAGTATCAATAAAGGACGTTCGGTTCTAAACGTAATACCAAAGTTGAATTCTAAAAAATAAAAGAGGCATTTCGAAAGATCGGGGCCCAGCCGAACTTAACCACAGGCGCGATAAAGAAGGCAATTTTCTAAATAGGGCTTGTGAGGATTTCCCTAATGTTGAACAAAAAATGGATTGCTACTCGCCGGGGATATACCTTTCCTACACAAGTTTTACTAGCCAGCGAAGCAAAAATGTGGACAAGCACGTATTTAACTTTGTAGGATCTAATACTGAAAGTCGTATCGCGTGAATGAGGACCTCTTCCTTTATGTCCTGCCACTTTGAACTACTTTAGCGAGTCGTTCGTTCAGCGGGTAGTTCGTTTCTCCTAGTTTAAGATCTGAAGAGTCTCGATGTAGTTTTAGAAATGTTTTTAAGTACCGATCGTCTGCGTTACGTTGAAATACCCTGAATTTATTACATTCATTTAACAGAGTGTTTTAAATACAGAAAATGACTAAAGCTTTAGAAAAAACCCTCGCTCCACTTCCCAACACTAATTCGCTATTGATTTTTCTATCATTGTTTCCGTCATAAATTGGATTTGCTCAGATTTTGCGGTGACGTTCTTCCATCCATATCTATGTATTTTTCTTGTTACGCTGAATCCAGCAATATGCTACTTTAAATGTAATCTTGTAATCTAATCTGTAGAGCAAAAAATGAGGATGAGCTAATACAAAAGAAATATTTTCGCCTTAGTGGACCTCGCAGACAAATATAATTAAATTCTCTGAAAGTATTGGGACTAAAGTTGGACAAGCGACTGACCTAGACACAAAAGCAATTTGTGTCGTCAATTACATGGAACTTTATTGAAGAATTTGGGCCACTTATTGCCTTAATATGTTATACAAAAGTAACCGAAACATTTTGTAAGAAAATTATGTACTCGTACCCACTCATGTTCTCTTAAGACGTTATTGGTTTGTTTTACAAGATTATTTTTAGTGACAGTAAAACTCAATATTGTTTCCGCATATTTTCTATTGAAGAGTAAGTACGAGTACCTCCCTCCCATGAAAATTTGATGATACGAATAGGTAGCGTTCTTATTTTTAGTGGTCAGAAAGATTCGATAAATTGGCAGCTATGAGAAGAACTAAGAAAAAAAAAAGGTACCGTAGCAACAAATGTACTTGTAAACTGGGTAAAAGAAGTGTTACTAAAACAACTAAGGACAATACAACCATTTTCTTTTTCCAACCACTGATGAAACACGAAGTTTGCCGAAGAACATGAAGGAAATAGTTGTACTATACCTATCTAAAAACTAGTTTTATTTAATAATAATATAATGGCGGTTCAGATTAAGTAAAATGAAACAAAACAAATCTAAGTAGGTAGAACAATCCCAAGCCGAATCCACTCAGCCTTTATACACCTACACCCATACATAATGTATGAATCAACAGTCCAAAAACCCAAACACCTCATTTACTTCTATAAAACATAAAATTTAAGAAACATTTTTATCCATAATTTTCCATATACGGTAAAGTCGAAGACACACGGTACCCTTAAAAAAAAGGATGTATCTTTTGTAAGGCATTCGTCTCAAAGCAGTGTGTATCGCCAGAGAGGCACGTTCAATTGGATTGAAACGTCGAGTACAGTAAGTGGTGTTGGCCAAAGGGTCCTAATAGCATTTTTGTAGTGAAGGCCTGAAGGGCTCGCTACAGAAAAATTGTTTCGCTGATAGAAAGCTATTTATCTTTGATTACTTTTTGATGATTAAATTACGATAGCAACAATTTGGTACCGCCCTTATCCTGAAGGCCTTCTGAAAGTCAATTATACGAAAATCCCTTTATTTTAGGTAAAACCCTTACTTCAGTGCCTTTCCAAGAAACACGATACAGAGTAATAATCCATTTATTATGTTGTTATTTATTAATCGATGACAGGTTACGGAAACTGTTATACACAATTTATTCAGTCAATTTTGACAGGTAAGTATGTCCTTTTAGGCATTTCATTTGGATCATTACCAAACTTTTGTTTAACAAGTTTTTTTTTAGAAGACGCTTTAAATCGCACGCCATCGCGTCCGTACCATAATATTGTAAATTAAGATTTACATAACCAAAAACTTCTGAAAACACAATTACAGAAGTTTTAACATAGAGCCTGTAACCGTAGTAGGTAATCACATTTGTCGGCGAAGTTGCTAGAGAAAATTGTCTTTGGTGCTTGTAACAAGGTTCAGCCCTTACCATTTTCCACCCACTGTTGACAGAGTCGAGACGACTTAGACTAGAAAATACAAGAATAAAGTTCAATCTTTGACGTTCAATGTGTATCTGTCGGTTTTTCGATTCGATAAATGTCTTTAAATTGGCAAAGCTATAGTGGTCTCTAAAAACAAAGGATCTGGCAGTGCTTAGTGTTGGTAAAATTGAACCCTTTCTAACTCATGCTTTAATAAAGTACAAAATCCTTTTTAGTATAGGTAATTATGATCGAAATTGTATTATTAATGTTAATTTGTTTCTACTATATTTTGAACCAGAATCTTGTTGAAGTTATTGCTTTCCATAACAAATAAATCGGAAGAAATTACTACTTTGATAGTACTGACCGGTACCATGTTTCAAAACTATGTGGGTAGACAGAATAATTTAATAAGAACGGGTTCTGAATTAATTTATTTTGATAAAATTAAGCCTCATAACGTTGGTACTAGACTTAAATAAACAACTAGGTACGTATCTTCCTGGAAATGAAGATGCCTTATACAATTATTGGGAAGGATCTTTCTGTGTTAGCAACAACATTCTGTGGAAACCTAATATCTGGCTTCAAATTACGAGGTTCGACGGCGGTCGTTCTGTGTAACACTATAATTTTCATTAACTATAAGGTGAAGAAACCCAATACCGGGAAAAGAAAACCTGAGGACGTTTCGTAGAGGAATATTAGGAAAACATAAAATATAAAAATAATGCCATATACCAAGTTATTCAGCGATAATTTAAAGGCATAGAACACCCAGTGGAACTATATATTACAAAGCTATCAGAGAATTGCATTGAGACCGAATCATTTATTCACCGAGTCAGACCAAATACTGAGAATTGATCTGAGAAATGGAGGCGTGTGCAAAATCTAGCAATTTGCTTGTAAGGATCCATCTACATACTATTCAGAATTGCATTGCTTTTAGGATAAAAGTATTAACACAATGACAAAATTATGACGTCGAACGTATAAATAAGAATAAGAAAATTACCTAACATTTTTCACGAGATCATACTTTTTTCAAAATTCTTTTTTAAAAACCAACTATGGAATCAAAACCCTTAAATACTAAGATCAAATTCAACAACACTACACAAGGTAATTACTTGAAATCAAAGTTTAAACTCACTCACAAAGTCCGTAAAAGTCCTTCAAAGTTTCGGAGATCATTTACTTACCAGGAGGTACTTTACCTGGACGCAAAGTGAAGCTGAAAGGTCTTGTAAACAAAACAGACTACGGCCAAGCAGACGGCAACCTACTTCAGGTCACGAATGAATACCCAAAGGGAAAATGTAGCTCGAAAGGTCTGGACAAAGAGTTTGGTAGATTATTCGTTACACAATTGTCCCACAAAAAAACAGGAACGTGAATTGAAATTGTAAATTTCTGGCTCAACCTTTGGCAGGCTGTGGCATGTTAAATACAGTTTGAGTGCTGTTTGAAATAAAAATGTGTATTATTTCTAAATACAATACTTTATACTTAATTATATTTTTCATAAAAAATATTTATAATATCATTCGTATCGTTTGTTTATTTCGAGTACTGTTTAATCATTACAGCAACTTATGGGACAAAGAAGAACTACATATAATAATTGGACACTGCTGTATTTTTCATATGGGAAAATTATAAAATACGTACTCGACAGTTTTTCCTATTTGAGTCAAGTAATTTGACGAATTAACAATAATATTTATCGTTTGCATGCACACAATTAGTAAATACTTATAAAATTAGATCACAATTAGTGGTGTACTTACTTGTATTATACTAAGTAACATAGTCGATAGATTTTCACCCTGCAAATCCATCGGTACACCCTAGTTTTCGAATCGGACGAAAAATAGCGAAACATTCGATGTTATCCTTATCCTCCAAGACAACAAAAGAAAAATACATCACATAAACTACTTTCCGAAATATTCTAACTTATAAAAAACCATAACACCAGCACAATCCGCAGCTTCCGTGTAAACAAAAACTTCTCCACGTTAAATATCTATACGCAAGTTTATGCAGTAACTTTATTTCCTTTGGGCTGCCACTCATGCCCCAAAAACCCTCCGCTTCAGTCGGAAGTCTCGATAATGTGATATACGAAGCTCAAATGTGCCTACCCTCTGTGCTTAAGGTTAAATATATTTTTGCTTTGTACAGCCCCTGACTTGTTTTGATGTTTACTTAATATTTTCCATTTGTGGTAAACAACGGGAATAATAGTTTTAGTCACGTCTAAATGTTGTGAAGCACCTTTCTGTTGCGTATTGCACGATCAAAGCTTTTTAGTTATTTCGTTATGTGACATACGTTTTAATAAAATTAAAAAAGAAACCGAACCGTACCGTATTAAAAGTATATATAAATAAATAATAAATATAATTTAAAAATTCTCTGAGCATGTCTCTCATGTGTCTCTGAACATAAGTGAAATTATATTTATTCATCTATGTAGATCTTTAAGACACTTAATATGTAATGAATGTTTTTTTACTTTCATTAATACCCAACAACTTTCAATCATGTAAATTCAAGTTAGCATAAAATGGTTCCATAAACTATCTGAATGCTGAAAAGCACAAAACGTATGCTTTTTATTCAACTTCGAAGTTTCGAGTTGGAATCGGAATTTGATGATACCCGTTGCCTATATCCAAGTTTTTATCGTTCCATAGAAAAGTATTCTATTACTCGAATGGAGCTTCATTCGAATGCATGCAGTGCCGTCGTCGGTGTAACGTAATATGCAACGTCGTCGCATCGTCGATATTCACTGTTTTACCTGCTTTACCATTCAGGACGACGAGCGCCCGATGCTGATACGATACTCAACCACACTTCCTATTGCTTGCTGAAGACACAGTAATGTGTGGTTAGATGCTACCGAACCTCACTTGCATATTAAACAGGGAATAGCATACAGTACTCTCCGATAAAAGTTATTCGATTATAATAATAAAATTCTATATGAGTATTACGTTGCTAACAGCACGTTTTTCGTAATGTACAGCTTCGGGCAGAAGTGCCCCAAGCCTTACAAACGGCCTTTGTGTTACGCTTTATCAATATTCTTTGCACATAATCCCCCTTTCTAGATTCCTCGGCTTTCACACAAAATATCGATGGTCAGTGACCCGCACATTCAAGTTGTGTTTATAAAAATCTGAATTCTCACCACTCGACCCAAAAAATATTGTAAACATAAATATTTCTTCATACAGACGCTAATGAGTCGGTGGAAAGCAAATTTTTCAGAAAAGCGTTTGGCGTTGAAGAGGGAAAATGGCTGCGTAATTACTAATAAGAATTGGAGTAACTTCAAATTTCTTTTTTTGGGGAAACAGGTCCAAACAAGTTGGTTCTTTTACACTTAAAAAATGATTTACAAAATGTAGAAAAACAGCGACTATAATCGTTTTTTTCCTCCTCCATCCTTTTGTATCTCATACCTTTTCATGAAAGTGTTACTTTACTTATCGACAAACATTAATTTATGTGTTAATAAAGTGATACCAAACAAAATCCCACATTAAGTACTGAAGTGTAACTGAAGTAAACTTCTAAATCTGTTTGCTAAACCCAGAAACGTTCTCAGTTCTAGCCCAAACGCCTAACAAGAACTCTATATTACGTACAAGTCTAAGCTGTACCACGTTCAAGACAGCGTGGTTGGCTGGGAAGTTTGTTCATCAACAAACTACTATTTCATAATACAGCAACAGACTGGCTGACTACATAAATATAGCCGAGGAACAAGGAGTGAAAATGGCTACTTACATTCCATCCATTTCATCCGAACTTCCGAAAGTTAATAAGGTACACCTGGTTTAGGTTAACTGAGTCTACACCCTATTGTTGGGGTGTTATGTAAATAAGGATTTCGCTGTGATTTACGAGAGATTTTTTCTAAGTAACCCGGGTACCTTTATGTTTATTCCGTGTGAGGTACATTTAATGTAGTGATGGCAGTGGATAATAGAATGACCGTCATAGGAAAAGATACTTTGAATTTTCATGCCTATATGAATGATTCATTTGTGATTAATTTCACAATCGCTAATAACTTCAATCTAAGAACTTTGTTCAAATCTGAAACTAGTCGAGCAAACCAGAAATTAACACATGACAAAATGCAAAAGCACTTTAAGCGGTGGTTAACTATCATATGTTAAATTTGCACACACATGTTGACTCCTAGACATTGTGGATTTCATACATTAAATAAATCTCGCAGCTCACTTCACAAATGCTCCATAAAATTCGCTTTGACGCTTCATTAAAGAACAAACAATATTGCAGCGCTTTTGAAAGCTGCTTTAATATTTCGGAGAATAATGAATAGCTGTGATACTCGGCGTTAATTGAAAGCACATTTGATATACTGTGGCTCGATATGAAAATAAAAAGGAAATATGGCATACAATTTTCATGAATACCGGTGTCATCTAATATAGGCTGTGAAAATTGCTCATAAATGAAAATTGAAAATTGAATTAATAAATACAATAGAGGTCGTGACTACGGAGGACGTTGTTGTGAACTATTTGTAGTACCAATTGGATGATAACTTTTATTACATTCCAAAATAATATAGTACTGAAATATGAATATATTCTGTTAATATATTACCAATGATATAAGATGGGATCCAAATCTGCATGACCATGCAACATGGTGCCTACCAAACCGAAAGATTCACAAAATTCTAACAGATTCATATATTTTACCCTTTCATAAATAACAAAAGTAACCCTTATTGATATTCCCGAGATTATTTAAAAGGATCAACAAAAAGCAATACATTTTCATCAAGATAATTCAGTTTGTAGAAGTCAGCTGCTCTCTGCTCGTTACTAAGCTCACCGCGCATAATCTAATACTCTCGCGTAGTATGCGGTGTTGATCGCAAGTTTATTACAAGTCGGCCCACGACTGGGATACACGCAGCGTATAAACAACACGCTTAGCTAAAGAAAATTGTTATTTTTTTGGCAATACATCGGTTGGTAATTATGCTTCTTTCTACTATACGTACTCTGCTGGTACGGTCAGCGACAAAAGTTAATTAATACTGCTACTTTTACATATCATCTGTCAGCATCGTATTTCAGTATTTCATATATGTATAGCTATAGCTAATAGTAAATATTCTTTTAATTTTACTTCAATTCCGATTTCAATTACCTAAATAATTAAGACTTCAAAAACTGAAGTGTTAATCTACAAGAGATTGAACAAGAGGCAGACAGAACTAACGGTTATCTAATGTATTATAAAATAGTGAATGTTTGGGTCAAAAAGAGAGGATTCGTAACGGTGTCAAATCGTGAATTTAACTAGCACCAGACAAACCGACCTGTGTGATATTTACGGAAATAACAAATACAGATTTATATTTATAATATCATATTGAAGGATTAATCAAACTTTTAGAAAAAATACAGCTCTTTACTTCATTGTTATAACAATATATATAATCCACAAACGACAACAATCTAAAGCTGGTACAATAATTAAGTCTACTTAATCTGCATAAATATTAGTTTACCTATAACGGCGATGGCATAAAATTATAATTACAGGTATTTTAGTTATGAGACCATGCAGCCGTTAAATTGTAACCTGGATGACAAATAATAACGTGATTGTCCAAAAATTTACGATTTATAGGTCATATTCATACAATGAACATGGATGTATGCATAAACATTCACTTTACACACAAATGCTGAAATCCAAAGACCATTAAAAGACATCTGAATAGTACATTATGATACTAGTGTGTTGTGTTGGTCGGCTCTCTTGGCTACCTTATCGCCGAGTAATATCGCCTTGTGTGTAATGATCAATGCACACGCGTTTCATACGACGTTTTTCAGCACACTTGCGAGGAAAAACAGACTTGTTGGAAGAATTTATGCTACAATAACGTAACTATAGAGATGATACATTTAGATTCTACTTACCTTTGTTGTCAGGTACTAACTATCCGGAGCTTGTTTTAAAAACTTTTCTATGTCAGTTGGTGTCAATACTTTAGATTTCGTGTTTTTAATAATAATTAACCACACAACGAAAACGATAACAAAAATATTTATGGAAGATGGTGCGTTGGTGTTGTTTTTTCGAACTAGTGTGCGCGTTCAGGTGTAAATAAAGGCACTGGTAAAACCGCTGAACCGCCAATATAAAAATATAATAAACACAAAATAATGTTTTGAATACGCAAATTAAGGGGCTAATATGTAATGAAAAATATATAATTTGATGAAATATTATGTTAATTTATCTTATTTTATTTATTTACATATTAGGCATAAAAAGGCATGAAGTCTCTTTGATAAAAATAGAGAATGCTCATTTAATAGTATAGGATAGTTTATACTAATTCCATGGAACTATAGTACCCACTGACCTGCCCATGGATTTTTTTTACTATAGCTAAACGCCTCTCGTTTGCCTATGGTACCTATTTTTTTTTTTTAACCAAAACATGCTTTTGAGCGCTTGCCTTTGGTAAAAACCTTCACCAAAGTCAATTTCTATTAAATACAAATTTCCACACTGTCGTGATAGCACTTAATATAATTCCATACTGCCATGTCGCGTTTTAAAATTTGCCAAAGATATAAACAACAATGGCCGCTATAAATTGTCTATGGTTTACTGATGTGGTATCATGATCTTTAAGTTTTGATGTTACGATTGTTTTAGCAGTGTTTCATCAATATTTTTATATTGAGTAACTTTCAAATAAAAAACAAATCCATTGAAATATGTTCCTATGTTAAACCGTGAAAACGAACAAGATATAAATACATGCAATCAAATTTTGCACTGTCTGAAAAAACCCGTAGTTACAAACTATCGAAATAAATTTGATAAAAATTCTGAAGACTTTAAAAAAATCGGCACGCCCGGGTAATTACGTACGTTTGGCAGATATGTTTAAGATTATAAAAAATTGCTTATGCTATCCAAATACGGTAGGTATTTGGTTAGCATAAGCAATTTTTTTGATTTATTTTAATTTGTTTCTAATCGTTATCAAGTAGTGCTTCTTTTCCTTATCACAGTAGGCAATCACTATTCAATTTAATTCATTTTCTTATATGACTCTACGTCTGCATTTATTGTTTTCTGACAAATAAATTATCTTTAAAAAAATTAAAATAAAATATTAATTGCTTCGAATTCTTACATCGTCATACTACTCATAAAAGTAATAATTCCCATATAAAATATGCGGATGTTGGTAGCTACATTTAAACACATTTATATTCTGAGCATAACCTCAACATTGATCTATTCTTTCTTTACGACTATTTCTATTACTTACCATTACTTACTCTTCCAATAAATATCATCGGTAAACTCTACCCACTTCGCTTGCAGAGGATCAATTTTGGTACAACCAGAATTTTATAGTAAGTCAGTTTCAGTGAGTAGCCATAAAGGTGCACAGTGTTCTTTTCATTCACGAGATCCGAGACCCTAAGTCACCTTTTGTGAACCCTATGGGAAATTATGTGATGGTATATTCCAAGTCACATAACAATTAGAATGGCAAATATCTTGGGATTGTAATCTCCCCACGAGAGGGTGTATATCAAAATATATAATGCAGTATATACTACTTATTATATAAACACTGAACACGTTATTGGATTGAGATGGAAAGATTGTCGCGTGATGTAGGTTGACATAACATGATAGATGATCCAAATCCTTTTTCAGAATGGAATATCGTATACGGTCAATATTGGTTTTAAAAACGGCTGCGTCTGTGTGTACCGGTCTTTGTCGGAGTGACTCTTTTTAGATGTTAATCGATTCAAGATGGTGTTGTTGTAGAAGTCAATCGATATTTTTGGTACGGAGCAGTATTTTGGAGTTTTTGATATCCAATAATTGTTGAAAATATAAGCAGAACTGTTTGGACCGAAAATCATTTTCGGGTCCAAAAATAGAGAAAATTCAAGTGCAAATGTAACAAAGTAACATAAAAAAGAACTTATCTCAAGCACTAAAATAATTAAGTAAACGTGCAAGTTAAGTAGGCACTTTTATACAAAAAACCTTGAGATGAAAACCGTTCACCCAAAATTAGATTGTACTTATTACATAAGTGCGTTAGTGGAAGTAAGAGGCAAGGTGCTCTTAGCAAATAATTTAATTAGCCCCTAATAGGGAAACCTGGTGGTGATATTATTGTACCTTATCTCCAGTATACGTATACTAACAGATATATATTCTTAAGAGAGTATGATTCAGTGCTGCAGCCACTGTTTGTTTAGGGTGGCTGCTCACTTTTTTTTAATATGAACAAGTGTATTCAAAAATAAAGTTGAAAAAATAAACCAACGCTGCTTTTATAACGCTTAATTTTTCCCGCTTTATTCCATCGTGTTACTTTGGTGAGCTTTCGTAATTTTTTCTCAAATATTTTTTTTTATTTTATTATTTATGCAGTAAAATACATACAGATAAGATAAATAATAATAATTTTCAGTACAAAGGTGTGTACGGTAGATTTTACATTAGTATGCGACTATTATATTATCCTTTTCCTTACGAATTGAACTTACTACATCGTTTTCAAATTAATATAATGATTTGTTGATTGTTTTGGTTTTCCAATAGCAGCCTGCTATGTTTTCTTTTAATCCTGTGAATTAAAATATATTATTAAAGCTTTAAACGTTTAGATGCGGCGTCATCGTCAACCATTATTTTAACAAGCAAAAGTAAATGTTCCCTCATCAAGATACGAATAGCCGTGTTTATGACACGTTCATGACCAGAATTTTGTGCAAACGTTCTTAAGAAGTGAAGACGGGGCGTCCTGACCCAGGCCTTGTAAACCGAAACTTGCGAACTTCGCTCATAAAACTCAAATTGAAGGCTAAAAAAGTCTTACAAGAAAGGTCGATTTCGGCTGAAACCTTAGATAACACGGTGGAGATGAAAATTTTCCAAATTCTGGGAAACTAAACTACACTTTTATGTCGGACCCTCATGTATTGAAAACATAAGTAGAACGAATGGAACCAAATCGAGGTAATGATTTTAGAAGATTGCGTACTTAGGTGCTTGGTAAAAAGGTAGGGACCGTGATTCGAATATATCTGACTTCGGGTTGCGTAATCGTAAGAAGCTTTATCAAGAGAGCTCAGCATTTTAGTTTCAGAAACCGTTTTAGCACTGATCAAGGGATTTCTTTAAATCTTTGAAGCATATTTTTCATTTCTTCTTTCTTCTCACGAAGCGACTCGCGTTTTACTTGTGTTAATCAAGTGTACAAATACGCTGTGAATGTGTGCGTGAAGAGTAGTGTCAGCACACAACACACACGCACACCCCCACACAGACACTTGTGACTTCGCCATTGTCTTAATCGGTAGCGAGAGGTCTTGCGCTTACACACACATTCACAGCGTGTTTTACCCTTTTTAACCACAATTAAAGCGCGCGTCGCTTCGTGAGATAAAAATACTATACTCGTTTCTTTAAAACTTTTTATAGTAAGAAAGTGTAATTTACAACGAATGCTGTACACATAATGTGAATACCTAACAAGAACTGCAATGTTCCTACTAACTGCAAATAATGAAATGAGTACGTATTTGAATATCGAAGATTAAAATACCTACGCTTAAAATACCAATGTTCAAAACATCGAAAATTTAAATATCGATTATATCAAAATGTCGAAAATTGTTATACCTACGCTTAAAAAGTCGAAGATTGAAATGCCGAATGATTAAAATTTCGAATGATTCAAAATATCGAATGACATCATGCCTAAGTTCAAAATATCAACATTCAATTCATCTAAGTTGTATACAAGTACATTACATGAGGTTTTTTTTTTAACCCACCTAGTAACTGATTACCATCTAGCAAACAAGCATGCAGCAATCATGCAACATGCAAGTAAGCATGGTTTCTGTCATGGCTCCGGCGCTGCAGGGCTCCAGGAGTCCCACGCGAGCTTAACGTCGCAGATGGTCTAAACGCTCACCACCGCAGCTTCGGCTTGTTGGCCGGCATTGCCGGCCAGCCTCAGCTGCGGCGGCGGGTGTTAAAACCACCAGCTCCTCAGCTCGCGGGCTGCCTCGCCCCTCCGCGCCTACGCGATTCTAAATTACACTCATGGGGTAGGGCAGACAAGACTACGTGGAGTCGGTTTTGCAGCGATACGTTTCTGTCACTAACTTTAGTAGCAAAACATATTGACTTTCAAGAAAATATTTTAATTTAAAGACCTAAATAATACCTTCACGATTGACCTATGCTTGTACACTTGACACTGATTTTCATGGATAAAATAGGTCGAAATTGTTCCAAAACCGAATTGGGGCACCCCGAATTTACGTAGTCTTTTGGCTGTACCCCTAGAGTGTATATAAAAATCCGGAGGCGCGAGGGGAGGGCAACCCCCGCCCGCTGTAACAAAGCATAGGCACCCGTTGGAGCCGTAGCGGCAGGCGACCAGCAAGCCGAAGCTGCGGAGGTGAACATGGGTGCCTATCCTTTGTTACTGAAGGGCGAAGGGGTTGCACTTCCCGTAGCGCCGGAGACGTTACAGAAGCAACCTTTTTCCACTCATACTACTTATATCATTTTTTTTTCGATATTTTAACTTGTACGTATTTTTAGGGTGAATTAATGAATGTATTAAATGTTGAAAATTAACCCATTTTTACACATAGGTATATTAATTTTCAATGTTCAAATAATATAATGTACCCATCGATATTAAGGACGTTCGATAGTTACTTCGATATTTAGGACATTCGATAATCTGTATTTCGATATTTGGATCTTTTGATGTAACTTTTGTAGATATTTAGATTTTAGATATATTGGACGTAGGATATTAAACCATTCGATAATATAAACTTTCGTTATTTTAATTTTCGGTTTTATGGCCGTTCGATATTTCCATTTTCGATGTTTTGAACATCGATATTTTAACAGTAGGTATTTTGATCTTCGATACTCAAATACGTACCCCATGAGAGTGCTATACGAATGAAGAAGTATTTATTTTCTAGTTTGACCATGAGAATAGTAGAATACTTTCGTGCTCGCTATATAAAGGTACCTACCTACATGTATAATATAAACATAACATAATATTCCGTAAAAGAGTCATCACTCTTACACTACATCGATAACTGTCAAATATCAACAATAACCCCCCAGTAAAAAACCTTTTCTCTGATTCCAAACATTACATTACGTACATTTTTAACGCTAAATTTACGATTCGCTTTACACAAATGGAACTCAAGTGGAAATCAAGTGGAAATTCGGTGGAGAATTAAATGGAAGCTGATAAAAAGGCAAAATCCAATGCTTACATAAAGCTCCCGATAGATGCATTGCAAATTTAATTCAACAGGGATGTAGTGACCGTAGCTAATGGAAGCACTCAGCGAGACACGGCAGTTGACAGGAATCAGAATGAAAACGTACTGCTGGTGAGCGCACTTCAAATCACCTACCTGCTGTACCCCACAAAGGCCATTCAGAAGTATTTGCTTCTAGTAATCTATGGAGGTGGATAGTGTTGGCAACGATAAGAGACTTTCGCAGTTCCAGATTTAGATGATCATGGTTATGTTTTGCTTTATGTGCAGTGGTGTGAAAGCTGCAGGCACTAACTATACGAGTATGACATCGGAGTTTTGAGTGGAATATGTTAATGTTCCTACTTGAGACATCACTATCACACTGCAGTGGTTCATCCTGTAGATATATGGATATGACGCTGTTATCTTATTAGGTTCTAAAAATTTCCGTGAGATGGGTGAAAACCTTTCGTGCACTTATGTTGTGTTCTCCTAAGTGACGTTTTAATATATATGTGATACTCTTTGTTCCGTAAAAAACAAAGTACTTATTCCTTATCAAATTCTTAAGTTAGCTTTTTTTATTTAGAGACTTTTTCAATAAAAAGGCGAAATTACGTCCTACAATATCATCCCCCTTGCTCTTATTACCTGTGTTTACAAAGAACCGTTGATTTGAAGGGCACGCGTTTAATCTAATCTTCATATCTACGTCACTCAACCAGATACCTTTCAGAGTATGAAGCCGGCGAAATTATGACAAAAATAAAATTCTACGCATACTAAATGTGACGAGCGCTTCTTTGGTACATATAGGGACCTTAGGTTAAAGAAGACCTAAGATTTAAGTAATATTTATATTTTTTTATAAATTAAAATGAAATTTTGTTCGTTAGTAACCGCATCACTTAAGAACGGCTGGTCCAATTTGGCTATCTTCTATTTTAAATTGTTTCTAATAGTCCGAATTTGGTTTTTATCGCAAAAAATCAGGATATACTGCACGTTGTCGTCGTTTTTTCTATGCAATTCTTGCATGAAGGACAATGACTGCCGGGTCAACTAGTATGCGATAAAGGTAAGTACACATAACTATTTTTGTTCATTATGTCATTCAAACGTGGGATGAAAAATAATATCAGGAACTATAATTTTTTAAAACATTTATTTTTATTGAATTATCACTATTATTACACCCAAATATTATACATAATTAAAAACTAACAGACTTAAAATAATAATATTAATAATATGTACAAGTATATATTACATAAAAAGTGGGGGGGGATAATTATAGGGCATCAAAAAATTCTTCCGCATCGCTGTCAACAGGAAAAGTGCCCAAAAGGCTGGCTGCATTGCCACGTTGAATGGCAATGCTGATTCTTTGGCCAATTGGAACTATAATTGGAAAACGAGACAGTCACTAGTGAAAAGTTGCTCTCCCGTGTCTAAACGACCCGACTTACGCTGTAATAACATTCACAGCAAGTTTACTTACTGCAAGTTTTAGGTTCCCATTAAAACTGTCAAATATACAGCATTACCGCATGCTGTGCTCATCAATACGTCCAAACATAATGTCGAACTTTAAAAACCTTTTATTTCAAATATTTCCAAGAGTTTTTAAAACTGTAGGTATGTAGCACTACGTCCCATTACAGGAATTGATTGACACTTCGTTTAGCGAGACCCGTATCAACCGTTTTAAGGAAAATTGCCAAAACTTTTATGACAAACGAAGTCTGTTTCTGCAACGGATATAAAGTCTCTTCATTCCTATCATGTTTAAATATGACAATCGTTTATTTCAAAGACCCTTGAATACCTTTCACAAAGTTTATGAATTTTTTGTTTGTCTTAAAAGTTAGTGAAACAAAAAGCCTGTCTACATTGTTTTTCTTTGAAATTGCCGTTTGTCTTGCTTGTGGTTATGGATTAATCGCCATTTTTACTCGAGTTTTAAATCCACTTTTGTTTAAATTACGAGTTTCTCAACTTGAAAGCCATCTCAAAAGAAACGGAACCGAATATAATCAATTTTAATAGACAGCGCAAACGGATTATTCTAGGTGCCTGCGTCTAAAACAATTCTGCAACTGTTTGCGGATGCAGTGAAAACTTTAGTCATTTTAAAATCTGAAAGCGCTTAAAGCGATTCAATCATACTTTCCTTCCGGAGCGACTGGCGTCACGTATTCTTGAATAACCTTTGAAGTTATCTTTTATGAGGACCATTTCCCGAAGCCAAAAGATACTCCAATGAGATTAATGAAACCGTACGTCGAATGTGGTGCATGCGGATGGCAGTTGAATTAGCATGCAATTTTCCATATTTTGAACACATTTAGTTCTGTTACCTACAGCTGCAGGTTTTCTGTTTACATAGGCGGATGATTTGATGCACAGCATATTTTATTTATAAGTACAATTGAAAATTAAGTGTATATTTTTTTATTCATTATGGTTAGTCAAAGTAGACACCAAAGTGAATACTTTTATAAACAATTTGTGGATATGTGCAGATAACTAGGTATGACGATGTAGATAGTCAGGGTATTTCTAATAATATGTATCTCTAAAAACGGTGTTCTGCAGTTTCTCCCTAACAGTGACATATTCCACTGTTCGCGACGTCTGTATTTTTATGTTGCAGCTCGCTGATGGCACGATACTCCATTTTTGTCACCCTCACCATAGCTGAAGTGGATTTTAAGTGGCGTGCTGCAAACCATCCGTTTTTATGCTGAAAACATTTTTCGACACTTCAAACAGTTTTCGTATTTTTCGAATTTGTTACCGAGAGGTATCATGACCATTTTAAGTAGATACAGTTTTCCAAATAAAAATGTTTTTTATGATTTTATTAGCATAACGTAATAGTAGTAGAATAAAATATTTAGTACCATCACCAGTTTCAGTAAATTAAAACCTTAATTATAGAATTACAATATTCTTCATACATATTGGAGTTGATGAAATAAAAAACGATCACCACCCCACGAGCACTTCATTGTTTTTTATGGTCATAGCACACATATCTACTCGGAAAGGGATCGTAACCGTATCGCCTTTCGTCTCGCCGTCAAACATTCGTCTACCTAACGTAAGCACATAACCAAAGCGTATCGGTAGCCCCGATACGTCGATTCGGCTACGGCTTGGCGCGGGCGGCAGTGTTGTGCTTCAGGCAGGCAGCGGGAGGGGTGAGAGGGGCTAGGGTGGAAGAAGAGACGTAAGCTCGGGTACGGAGAGACGTAAGCGCGGGGACGACGAACCGTAAGCGCGGGAACTACAAGTTGACCACGCACCCACCGCGGTTCGTGAGCTCATCCCAAGGCTAGGCGATTCCGTTACGATTCCGATTAGAGTGCGTTGCAGTAGGGAGTTTCTTACAAATAATACTGAATGGCTCGAGTTGATACGGTGATGATCCCTTTCCGAGTTGATATGTGTGCTGTGTCCTTTAACCACTTCCGGATCTTTTGTATTTTAAGTTGAACTCTTTGGTAAGCTTCAAATAAATTATATTAAAGAAATCCCCCTCACCTAAAGGTCAAAGCCCCGCCAATTTAGACAAAAAAAAACGAATCAATTTATTCTGCCCAAACATTTGGAAGTGGATCCCATTATTTTTACAACATTACCAAAGATTTAATCCAAATCGTTCGCACAAAAGAGGCACAAGAACGTGGAAAGAAATTTGAAAGTTTCCTTACGTCTCTCGCACTCATACATAATACATACAATAGGGATGTTGACTGGGGAAAAAAAAACGATTTAATCCGTCAGTCAGATAATAAAAAAATATTAGACACGTATTTGTCACAAGTCAGTATAAAATCTACCGGGGAGTGACGTCATGCCACAATTTAACGTATTGCTTACTCAATGTATTGCCTTAATCTTTTGATTACGTAAAAGCGAAAAAATACGTGTCCAATATTTTATAATAATACTTGTATATCCGAGGAACAAAAAAATATATTTTGTCAACATCCTTTCCTAAACGACATCCCTATTCTTAAACGTATAAACTTAGGTAAGTACCGGAGGTAGAAGAAGTACTTTCAAGGCAGTTTATTGTTATATAGAAGAACTTAGGAAAACCGCGACTCCGCCTGGGGTAAAAGTTTTGAGTTTTGTGGTAGGTATTGTAAAACGGAACAAAATATTTTTGAAACAAAGTATCGGTTCATTGGAATGTTAAAAATTAGTTGTGAGAAACTGACAAAGTATTACCAATTGAAGAAGGACAACCCTAAAAAATAAGAATGGTTATACCTACCTTGATGTTAAAAAGTAGATGCAAAATAAGTTTGTGAAGCCGGCCCCTAAGATCTCAAGCTTAACTTTTACACCTTGTATAATTTCGGCATTTCCTACGTTAGGCCACGGTTTTGCTACTTTGTCATTCGACTATTTGAGCATTGCCGATGATTTGAAATTTCTAGTTGTAGTAAGGATCAAACTCGCAAAACACATATTCGTTAATATGGAACTGACAGGTGTCAAGAACGCGTTCCCTCGACTCGATTATAGTCCGGCCGAAACAACACAATATAATCAAATTGATTGATTGATTGGTCTAATTAGAGGGCAAACAAAATTCACTGTCACAGTCACTCAAACAAAAACATATTATATCTAAGTATTTACTACATATATATATACTAGGTACCTATTACTGTATATAAAAAAATATGTTTTTTTTTCTTTGTGCGTCAATACGCAGTAGTATTTCTGGATAAATAGCAGCCGTTCAATTTAATTCAAGGGTCACTAGATCGCCGTTTGACATAGGCTCCACTCAGACTGGCAACTTTATTACAACTACGTAGCCACAAAAACTATTCAAATAAAGGTAGGTAAAGTATTAATACGAATTGTCAAACTTCACAGTTATCAGTAGTTTAAACGTAAAAAATACTACCATAGTGGTCGTTTACCCCGTAATCAATTGTATTTACTTGAAACTATGAGTTCTGAAAATTTTCGCTATTGAATTTACTTTAATCCTGTATTCACACATTATGGCATATTATCACAAATTCTACCATTATTTTACCTGAAAGACGTCAGACGCAAAGTGATACCTTCTATTAGCCCAACAACACGTAGGTACCGGTGTCTATCACTCACCGCCTACGCTGCGTCTCCCTAATTTGTACAACAAATATGCCTTACGTGTGTAATTATATCTACATTCGGCATTTAGAATCCTTACGAAACGAAAAATATGTTTATTTAGTTCTTTGAAATAAATGTATTTTCGTTTATGTTTGAGTTCACGATAAAAAATAAGTAAACCGATTGCACTGTTGGTTGCTACGACGTAGCAGTCGTTTGCTACGTTAAGAGGGAACAGGGCCCGCGATTCTCCATACAAACGTATTCCCCGTTTTTCTTCCTGAATAATGCCTCTAGAGATGTTATTTTTTTTAAATAAAATCAGGGTCTCTATATGCATGTCCCTGTTATTTCCTTTTTTTCAGAAATTAATAAGTAAGGAAACTATGACCCTCCAAAAATTACAAAAATGCCACATTTTTACCGCCGTGATTAGAGGAGTACAAGACTAATTCGGAAAAGTTTTTAGCATAAAAGAAAAAAAAATAGGAACCTAGACATACTCTTTTTTTAAATTTTAATGTAAAAAATTATTAAATCGGCTAAGTTTTCGAGGAGAAAAAAGGAGAATGCCAAACGTCGTTTTCGTCAAAAAATTTGTGATATAATCGGTCTGAGCTGCAGTTGTCCCTATCGCACTTTACGGGGCTTAACTCGGTTTTTTGGGCGCAGCGCGACGGCAATAGTTTCTTCAAATACCTATTTTTCAAATTCTCCGCAGCCCCTGTTCCCTCTTAAGTAGACACAGAACACTGCAATTTTACTAGTTATAGATGAATGTTATTGGTAGTGACTGTTATTAGTTATACCTGTTATAACATACGAACGAACGCAGCAACGAACGCAGCTACGAACGTAGCAATCCTGACAACACAACTGCTACGTCGTAGCAACAGTGCATTGTGGCTACACGTACGCTACTACTACGCTTTCGTAGCTAATTTTCAAATGAATTAAATCTTTGATTTGTTGAAATGTCCTTTATCGCATACGCTTAAAATCGCGGCAACAGCTTGATCACTTCAACGCCGAAGTGATCGCCAATATATCGCCCGTCTGAAATCGTTTTCCGGGCTATTTTGCACAAGTGCCCACAAAAGCGACGGGTCAGCACGCGATTATCGACGCAGGGCGGACAATGCTGTGAATAATTATTCAATTTGTTTCCCTTACAACGACGCCCTCAACCAACATGTAAAGTAGCCTCTCGTTTAACTGGTGACTTTATTCTTGAAATTAAATTTTATTTGAACAATTTTATAGACAATGCATCCGGTGTCAGCTAACAAAATGGTTGGTTAATACTTTTAGCTCTTTTCATAACCTTGTTTTCTCGTGTAATTGGATTATGAATGTGCCTTTCTGTACCAGCGCAATCAGCAGCGAAAAAAATATTAAAGTAACTATTTTAGTCTATCTATCAATCTGCCTATCCTTTCCCAGTTAATGGATAATACGATACCCCTTAGTAAGACTGGTTGTTATGATTTCGGGTTTTTGACTACCCGTAAAGACCGTGAAAGATCCACGAATGACAACTATTTTAGTTTATAAATAACAAAAATGGTACCTAAAGTCGACCGTACGTTAACATTCTGACCTTAAGCAGTACCCTGATCCTAACGTTGTACGGAGTCTCAATAGGATTCGAGGCCAGCTTATACAGGTTTTGTTTCAACTTTCGTGAGGCCTACTGTACATAACGATTTGTATAACTGTGCGCCTGTCAACGTCAAAATATTACAGTGTGTGTAGTTTAAATAATAAAACAACTTAATGAATAATATGACGGAACTGTGAAGTCGACACGAGTAGTGTAGACCGCATAAAGAGGCGGTGGGGGCACTGAGGAGGTAACCGAGCGGGTGAATTCAATACTTACAACCCTACGACTTTGACAGCTCCAAGTGCACAGTTACACAAATCGAGTATACAATACAACGCTATCATATATAAACTGAACATCAATATGATCATTGTATCAATATGAACTGTCGAGTTGAAGGCGTTTAATTTCTTATTATCAAAATTCCATTAATTAATTCACTAGAGACCTGAATGGAATGCTTTTTAATGAGGACGTCCCTGTCTTTAGCTTATCGATACACCTGTCTGAAAATTACTTCGCGTGATGTGGCACAGGAATATAATATACTCTTTGACGTAGGTAGGTATTCAGTTGCTAACACACTGACAAAAAGTATTCGTCGTAATTTATATACAAAATGGAAGGTTGAAGGTTGGTGGAATGGTTTGAAGTTGCGACCGACCGATTTTACGCTAGATACAACTTTTACGATACTTCAAAACGTGGCGTAATTTCTGCCTTTTGTGTTGCTTTTAATTTTAAAAAGGCGTTGTTGACGTTAGTCGAAATTCCGTCGCGTAATTTCGGTTCGTATGTCGCTCCACCAGTTTAATTAATCAACAAGTGATTGTTTTCTATCATAGACCGACCGCTCTAGACCGGTCTATAGAGATTGCTATATCCCTTGGGTCTGCTTGAAACACTACAAGATTCAGACAGATACTCCCAAGTCCCAATAGCGTTGGTTTGCACTGCACGGTACCAACTGGAGCGTTATGTTGCCACCGCAGCACTTGATAGATGTGTAATTACTCGCGCGTATATACAATGCAATCCTACGAGGAATCACTGATATCAATACTCCGATAAACATTAATCAATTGTGAACGTGAAGCTAATGTAACATTAAGTGATTTTTAAACGTACCTACAGCTGGAGTCTGATGAATTAAAATTAATAGCTTAAAGACCGAGATTATTCTTGAATAATCAATTATTTTAAATCATAAAACTAATATTTGTATACCTACCAGTTAATGGTGAAACATTTTGTATACCTACCAGTTAATGGTGAAACATAATTATGTATCATGCTTCTGGCAAATAATTAATTACTTTCACTTTGACGCGGCTGGCTAAGTAATAACAGCCGCACGGGTCGATCGATCAGGTAAAGCTAGGCTTGCCGCAGTCAAGTCGTGGATGGGTGACCATCTTAACACACCGAGACCCTTCGTGCCTCGAAAATCACGTTAAACCGTTGGTCCCGGCTGTCATTCTTGGATCTTTAACAGTCGTTATGGGTCGTCAGAAAACCGAAAGTCTAACAACCAGTCCTATCAAGGGTTACCGTGTTACCCAGTAACTGGGTTGTGGAGATCAGATAGGCAGTCACTCCATGCCGAAAACTGGTATTCAGCTGCATCTGGTTAGACTGGAAGCCGACCCCAACATAGTTGGGAAAAGGCTAGGCAGATTGACTGATTTTGACTTTCAATAGTCAATTAACTTTTAACGAAATAATAAATAGGTTTGAAGTATATTCTATACAAAAGATTTATTTCTCAGTTATACTAAAATGAAATCGAAAAGTTACGTTGACCCTTTGACAGGGATGCTACGTACGAAAAGAAGAGTTTTTGATAGATGACACTTTGATAACAGAAGATTCGAGACCGGCTCAGTTGCCAAAGAAGAAAAAAAAAAAATTGGGTTAGGCTTTCTGTGTACCTTAATAATTTACACAGCCATCTGCAATTAGATTATCGATGTCAATTTCAGAATTATAATATAATATGAATTATAATATAATAAGTAAAATTATAATATAACATGAATTATAACATAATAAGTAAAATCATAATATAATATGAATTATAGTATAATAAGTAAAATTATAATATAATATGAATAAACTAGCTGCGCCCTGCGGTTTCACCCGCATATGTCTCTATAGCGTGGGAATATTGGGATAAAAAGTATCCTTTATCCTAACCAAGTTCATGGTTTACCCATGTGCCAAATTTCATCCGAATCCGATCTGCCGTTTTAGCGTGAAAGCGTAACAAACAAACTCACTTTCGCATTTATAATAGTTAGGATTACACCCTACTGTTTTCGCTGCCCATCCTAGCCTCTAGTAGAAAGAAGGTGGTATATTATTTTCCGTATGCCAAACAGTTGATTTCTCAATAACATTATACACAATTTTTCGAACGTTTAGGTCGAAATGGCTGGCTTTAGAATTGTCCTGAATTTAAAATGAAAAGGACTTTGAAAAATGTTTTCCTGGAATTCTTCAACAGACTTGGTTCGGAATTTTATTCAAATGAGATTTTCATTAAACCCTTTTGTATTTTCTCAATATATTGCATTGAATAAATCTATTCTATCAATTATACCGTGTTTCTGTCAAATTAAACTTTAGGTACCTACCTACCTACTAGGTCGTTCTTCGCTTTCTTCATCTTATCGTGTCGTTAGCAGGCGTTTTGCGTTAGCTAACGTTATCAACTTAGCCTATTGCTTTTATAAATATAGCTGTCAGAACAACAGCCTTCTTAGTAGGTCAAAAAATCTATACATACCGTGTATAGATTTTTAACTTACTGATAAGGATGTCGGTCGTCGTTAATAAGTTCTTGAATATACTCGTATCGCTACAACTGCCAAAAACATCTCCTCCAGCGTGTTATTAATACACACACCAGTTACTCACGTCATTGCGTAAATAATACAGTTCTGCGCAAACAAGGAAAAACTGGAGAATCATGACAAATGCGCAGACAAATTGTGGGAGCCGTTGAAAAAGTGAAGCCACCAAAGATTAATGAGAGCCAATAAGGAAGCCTTTGTGCGTTTGCATTTCATTAGGAAAGGTTCGATCGTCAGTGTGGCAATATTGTTGGTGAACAGGTTGACATACATAAATATCCCTCTGATGCATGCCTGTAACACGTTCAGTTCATTGGACTGCAATTACGAGCATATTTTCGGTATTGCCGTGCAACTGTCAATTTGCCTTTAGAAGTCGATAACAATAAAATTCTATTATGTCTCTTTAGTGACGGTGACAATATGTCGAATAAATCAGAGTAAAAAGTTGTCTCGAAGCTTTGAGAATGTGTTGTGAATACTTGAACTATTTCGATAATATCCCACAGCAAAATATTATACAGCATTACATAACACATCAAATAAAGTAGGTAAAGTGTGCGACCGTTTAGAAGACATCAGACTTTTAGATAAAAACGAATATTAGTGACAAAAACGACGAGCTATGGGCCCTAACTCTTCTTAACGACTGCACTGTAATTTACAAGATTAAGAAAAAAGTTGAATAAACAAAAACAAAAGAAACAACTAATAAAAACAAATTCATGTTCATTCTCTTCAACGAAACGGACACATAAACAATGTTGATACCCAAAAGACATAAACAGTTTGTTATTATCGAACGCTTCCCGGACCTAAGTGGATACGTTACGCTATCGCACGATACGATACGGTATCGTACGAGGGCACGTCAATATTACGTACGAGGGAAACAGAAGTGTAAGTGGTCCCGCGAGATCAGACACTTCATACGTTCAATTGCATATGAATGAGCTTCGATGGCTCGGTAAATAAACCACTTGTTTCTGTCAACAACGTTTGTGCTTTTTAAAATTGTGTAATGTGTTGCTCGTTTTTATTGTTAAGGGTATTTGGTGATGTGACACACTTAGTACTTTGGTATTATGTGCTTGAAATTTTAGGGGGTCAGAATAGAGTAATTTACGACGTGCAAAATGAAACGATATCTTTTGTCTCACGTTTCATGTTATATGAAAATTTCTGACACATTTAAAATAACAATGTCGGCACTCTGGTATTCTGCATTAAAAAACAGTTTTTTTTTTGTTTTAATTTAATGACGCTGTTGAATACATAAAAGAGTAAAAGTTGAATATACCTATATAAAGTTTTACAGCCAGTATTGTAGGTATCGGGTAAAGCATACTTACAATGCTGGCTGTAGAACTAGTAAGTAATCATTTATTCACCTAAACTTAGCCTATGTAAACATCAGTGCTGTTTAAATGGGATGGGTATGGGTATGGCTATTACAAAAGAGTAAGACTAGGAAAGTCCTGTATCTTGAAGGACAATGTTCTATAGTGGGATTGACACCTTTTTACAAAAATATTTATAATTGCATAATAATTCTGATGTTTACATTTTATTGGATAGGTTTAATATGTAATGTACGTACTTAATATCTAATGTACGTACTGCATCTATGTTAATTAACAGACAGACATTAACTGGTGAATTAATTGCCACAAAGCGAATCGCTCTTCAAAACGTATCAGTATTAGCATTTTGAAACGCTATTAGGATTGCATCAATTGAAAATAATTATTCAAACTCAAAGGGAACAATTTGGCTTATCCAAACTATAGGTACTACATTATCCCCAACGGGGTAGGGGAAACGAAACATTAGCGAAGCAACACATCTGACGTAAATTACGTGAAGGAAGATCGGGGTGCTAACGCCTACAATCCTTTTAAAATTATCTACATCACATCAGGCTATAATTACGTTGTGTAACTTTCAAAGTAAATTAAACACACCGAATTTCCGTCGCGTAATTTTCGGTAGGTTTGTCGCTACACTATGATAAATTGAAAACAAATGACGTCACTTGTATGAGGAAGGTTCATATAAACAATGGTCAACCCATACGCGTTTCTTATTTGATAGAAAAGTTATCTCTCTATAATTATGTACCTATGCTATCAGTTATTTTAGGATATGGATATTTGTAACTGAATATCTAATAAAAGACACCTTAGGCACCTATCTTTCCGCCACCTCTGAAATGGAAGCGACTAGTCAACGATTTGATCGCTTAAGAAACGTACAAAAGATTGAAGCTCCCGTATCAGTAAAAGAGATACAATAATAGTTGATCGCTGACTGTTAATACTGCCAGCAAATTGTCACAGTGACAAGAGCTATCGAAGAGAGTACTCAGGCAATTAACTCTCACTGAGAGACTCATGCTTGGTACATAATGCAGCGAGTATTTTGATTTGGATTTTGTCATATTATATTGATTTGTTAATAGAGTTTTTGCCCGTTCTTCTCCATAGTGATCTACGTTTTGGAATGGACAACTAGCTTCAACTTTCTGACTAATTGACCGACTCTTTGTCAATTCAAAAGTGCTCGTAAATGGTTTAATTGAAATAAATGCTTTGAGTTTGAGTAACCGCTCGCCGCCCGTCGCGCACTTGCATCTCGCCAACTCGTTTTTAACACGATTGTTAGGTGCCAACTCTACTCGCTTCGTCGATCGCTAGCGGTGGGACAGGTGCCTTGCCACGCTTATATGCTATATGATTAGTGGCTTTTGTGGACAGGATAAGTTGTAGTGGCAACCATGTCATTTGGTTTAAGTAGGTTTTTATTTCCATTCTTTTTTTATCCTTTATATAGATTCTTTTATATTTTGTGAATGTGAGAACGTTGTTTGTAGGCTTAATAGACTATACATTTGTAGACCATTTTTTATTTGGTTAAGTATACGTATTGACACTGTAATGTTAAACTATTGTAAAACCATTTATTTTTAAAAGAGTAACCGTGCAGTTTCTTGCCGGCTCTTTTCCGTAGGAAACGACCAATTGGAACCGTGTACCTAGCTTCTGACGTTTCATAAGAGCCCATGTATAAGTGAAATAAAATATTTTGTTTTAATTTTTTGAACCATAAATGTGTGAAATTTTGGTTTTGTATATTTTTACGCCAACACTGAATTTAAAAAATACATACAACACATGGTACAACTTCTAATATACCTAAGAAAGGCAAAAAAAAAGAAAATCACATAGCTAGAAATCTATATCGATAGACTATCTAAATAGACAAAGGAGGCTATCATTAAACTTTCATTGCCATTTGGCCGCTGCCTGTACGATTTCCTAGCAAATAAATCAACCACAAAAGAAAAGTTTTTTTTTTGTAAGGAAAACTTTTTCCTTCATAACGTTTCAATGGTTCAGTTGTTGGATTGTATGTTGAGAGTAGTGAATACTTATTTCAAACTTATATTTCGTGTAAAAAAGCTTGATGTACACAGGGATCTTTTTACTCGCAAGTTTTTAATTCTCCAGGGCTTGTATTACTTTATTCGAATTACCTTTTTTCCGACAGTGGATAAGCTCTGGAAAATAGTACAATATTCTATATATTTTATTAAATTAGATTTGTTATAGCTGTAGTGGCAATCATGTCATTTCGTTTAAATAGGTCTTTTTTTTATTATTTTATTTATCTTTTTTATAGATTATTTTCTTTTAGATTATGTGAATATAAGAACGTTGTAGGCTTAACAGACTGCAAATCTTTCGACTATTCAATCTATTTTGCTAAGTACAAGTAGTTGTTGATAGGCCTACACTGTCCTCTCATACCTATTAACAATGTAATATGAAAACATTGTAAAAACCATTTACTTTTAAATGAGTAACCGTGGAGTTTCTTGCCGGCTCTTCTCTATAGGAAACGACCAATTGGAACCGTGCACCTACGTACCGTGTACCTTCTGACGTTTCATAAGTGCCCCTGTAGGTTTATATGAAATAAAATATTTTGAATTTAAATTTGAGTACTCGCAACTTAATTTGCGTGTGAAGACTTCTTGGAAACCTTAAAATACACCCAATGTAAAAGGTTGAAACATAATATATGCGGTTTTGCGAAATTGTTAAGTAGGCACCGTTCATTATTTTCCGACTCTGAGAACCCAGTTGGGGTTGAGGGTTCTGTGCTGTGGTTGTCTCCGAATTGTATATGTTTCATTCTCCCAAATAACAAGTTCACTTCGTTATTAAGAATGCTGTTTTCCTATTCAAGACAAATGTCCCTTTTTTAAATCATTCGAAAAAAGTATTTTTTAATGTCATTTTAACGAGGCGCATGTCCCAGAATGTGATTTGCTTGTCACTTTATCTAGCGCCTAAATGAGTAAATAAAAACAGTTATAAACAACTTGAAAGAAGAAATAAAGAAAGTGAAGAAATAAAACTGGTTTATTTAACTAGTGCCTACGTCATCGGACGTCTATACGTCAAATTGAGTCGCCTAAAAGCATAACCGTACTCCTAACCTAACATTATAATTAATAACAAGCCTGATAACTAAAATTAATTCTTCTGCTAGTTATCTCAATGGCTCAACCCACTAGCAATTTTCAGTATTTAATTAAAGCCCTCATGCATAATACTTCATTAAGACGGCTAGGCTTTAGTAGGCACAAAGTGTTAAATAACAGCTAACAAGCAAAGTAAACATAAATTACGGATACAAACTGGAGTACAAAGGGCTTACAAAAATTAGAGCTCACTGAGAAAAGACAACTGAATACAACTGACTGGCAATATCCTCACATCAACTACAGGTGAAATGTGGCCGAACTAAACACATCTCGGATATGGCTTGTATTAGGAACCTTCTTTATCTAGAGCCCTAAACTTGGGTAGCTTACATCCTAACTAATAATATTATAAATGCGAAAGTGAGTTTGTTTGTTTGTTTGTTACGCTTTCACGCTAAGACGGCTGAACGGATTTGCATGAAATTTTGCACATGGGTAGACCATGACCTGGAGAAGGGCAAAAGATACCTTTTATCCCGGTATTCCCATGGAGTCGAGACTTATGCGGGTGAAACCGAGGGGGTGCAGCTAGTAGATAATAAAATAAACAGAAATCGAAGATGTGCTTTCGATACTAACCTAAGTTTTTTGACTAGCTTGTCTCAACGGTTGTGAAAAAACGTTAATACCCCTTTTTACGTACCCTTCGTAAAATGTTATGCATGAAACAATAATAAATGGTCGCTTATACAATATAGGGTTTTCTTTATTCGCGCTCAAAATACTTCTTACTGTAACCAGTTGAGGCAAGACTGCCTTCACCCCATATCTGTCAGTCTGGACACTGACATGACGACTTGATGACGGTCGAGATTCATAGCTTAGCGACGCAGGAGCATCTTAACTTTGATTAATCTTATTTTATACAGTTACGCTTGAAAATAAGATTAAGATTAAAGACATCTTGAATCAGTTGACCATTCGTACACAAATAACATTTATGTGTGCTCAATGAAGAACTGTGTCATCGTTTTGATGCTTTATGCTGCTAAAAAATCTATTATATTTTCGGTATCTTCTTCGGTTTATTCATAGCATAACATTACATCACGCCTGTACTCCCCGAAGGGTGAGGCAGAGGTCCACCTAGTACATCCACGTCATTTCACCAGTTATGTTTAGTTCCCTCGTCCCTTACGAGGGAACTAAACATAACTGGTGGAGCGAGTCTATATTGCTATCAACTGGGCACCAATCCAGACTCCGAGCTGCTACTGAGAATTCCTGATGGAAAATTCTAATGGGACTTTTTCCGACCCGGGAATCTAACCCAGGGGGGCCTATTACGAACTCTAAAAAAACCAGGCCAGTACCAGGCATTCATTCCACTGGCTGGTTAAATTTCGTATTATGACATTCGTAATTTCGACCGACTACACGCTGGGTAGTTTTTCTATAGCTGGCTTGTAATTCTCTGCCGTAACTTCAGAAACACAATTAAATATATTTATCGGTAAATTTGTTAATCATGCTCAGCAGTAGCGCTTGTGACCAGCATACATATAAACGAGGCAGTCATTCAGTAAGCACACGTTGCCGGATAATTTACGAGCAATGCGATTTTAATGAGTTCCTCCCAAAGCAATGAGAACAGACTAATTGAAATGTAGGTAGGTACGTAATTGGTAAATTACCTATAATTTACCTAACCCATACTGCTCGTAAACGATACCGCAGTGATAAATGAGAGCGTAACCTCACTTTCAAACGTTTTACAGTAGAACGTTTATTTTTACAGAAATAAACCGCCTCTGTGGTTCAGTGGTTAGACCACTTGCTTCAGATCCAGTGAGGGCAAAATTTTCTGCTCGGTTTGGTTGGTGGTAGGAGTTGTTCTAGGTCCGCCTGGTTAGCTACCGCCATCTTATCTAATTATGTCGCCATAACAACAATGTTAACAGCATTGTGAAGCTCACTTCTCCCTTCTAACTTGCCTTAAAGTGAGATGCAGCCTAAGAGATTTCCTGTAGTGGATTTAAAAAAAAAACTGTAGCTACCCCAAATACAGTATTTTGAATAAAAAGAAAACGCTAAGAAATAGAAATAAATGAAACTGACAACAAAAATAACAAAAACTAGCAGGTTTTTAATATAGGTCAAAAATTCAATCTGCCTAGACCTTTCCCAACTATTTTGAGGTCAGCTTCCAGTCCAACTGGATGCGGCTGGATACCAGTATTTTACATGGAGCGACTGTCTGACCTCCACAACCCAGTAACTGGGTAATACGATACCCCTTGGTAAGACTGGTGTCAGACTTTCGGGCTTCTGACGACTCGTAACGACTGTCAAAGATCCACGAATGACAGCCGGGACCATTGGCTTAACGTGCTTTCCGAGGCACAGAGGAGTCTCGGTATGTAAAGATGGTCACCCATCCACGGACCAACCCCGGCAAGCGAAGCTTAACCTGATGGATCGACCCATGCGGCTGTTATTACTTAGCCACGAGCTCCTTATTTAAGCGACTTAATTAATGTTAAATATCTAAACATTGTTAGGTACTTAATTGTTTCTTAATATTAATTTTATTTGAAAATTTTAATTTTTGCTTTTGTGTTGTGCCCTCCAGGGTCCGTAACCATACTTTTTATCTTTATTTTAAGCCGCCATTTTTAATTTGACCCATTAATCTTTACCTATTTCCAGTCAGCTCGAACTAACATCCACATCATACCCGAATTGCGCTGCGAACTCGATTCACCAGGCACTCTCCGTACACCGCAACAACTCTCGAGCGCTCAGCTGTGCCGCCTCGCCGTGGGCACAATGATACTCAACTTTAACCCAATGTAGGTCGGAATCATTCTTCCTATCATGCGGCTGCTATCTTGCCACTTATACACTGAAATGAACGTAAATTTGTGTTGTGAAAGCAGCTGATACGGCCGGCTATAATTTGTAATGTTTAGATTGGTTAAATCTACATTTGGCCACTTTTAAGTGTAACAGTAACGAGGGTGATACAAGTTATAAAAAAGAAAACAATCATTTTAAAAGTTGAGAAATGTAACATGTTATTGTAAATATCGAATACGGTAGCGAGTAGGGAAAGCAATCAAAAAAGCAATATAAGACTTTTGAATATCGTCCAAATAGCTAACAGTAACGTAAACAAGAGCAGGCTAAAAAGCATAAATGCACAAATGTAAATCGTCGCAGCTTACAAAACTAGAAAGGAAAAAAAACACACGAATGGCCAGCAAAAACTCCTGTGGTTAGTTTCCACGGGGAAAAAAGAAACGTGCCCAAATGTCGTCCTGCTTAAACACAGTTTGCCACTCACCGTCAACATTTCAACTAGCCACCTATTAGCCACTCCAACATAACATTATACATCAACATGAACGGGACACAGATGGCTAGTCACTTTTATGTGCACTCCGTTGGAAGCTTGGACTTTTATTGGAGGCACACCGACTTCTCGATGCAATTTATTACCTCTTCAGTTAAGTGTAGAACGAAATACTATTATAAAATATCTGATCTACATTTTATTTTACAGTTCACGATGAAATTGTTGCCCTTAAAACCGGCTAATATAAAATCTACAAAGTCTTTGTTCTCGATGATCAATAGGTACAGTGATTTTTATTTGATCCTTACCTATTTTCAAATTAACATTCTTATTCGTTCCGTTAACCCGGCCTCATACCTCTTCAACTTTATTTCATAACACAAGTAATTACATCCATATGTTACCCCAATTTGCCCATTAAAATTGAAACTCTACTTTATTTATGGTTCACATTTACGCTTCAAAAACAACCCCAACTTTTCATTCAAATGTTATAAGTCTGAAAGGGTTCAAGGGTTTTCGAAATTACTTTCAGTGGGTTCAGGTCGGAAATTAAGCCATATTTCACTGTGAATCTAGGCTATTCATAATGTACTAGAACACTTACTTAACTTTCATGTGTGTATACTTAGCTATTGAGGTAAATAAGACATCACTTGACTCTCTACGGAATAATTACATTGTATGGAACTCTGGAGATTAGGTAGTCCGGTAGTATTGTAGTTTCATTACAACACAAACCGATTACTGCCTCGTTGGTCTAGTGGTCGCAAGCGCTACTACTGAGCATGAGGTCCTGGGTTCGATTCCCAGGTCGGGCTAAGTGTTATTGGGTTTTTCTATCTGGAATTTCTCAGTAGCAACCCGGAGTCTGGATTTGTGCCCGGTTGATGGCAATAGGCTCGCCTCCTATTACATGGGACTTAAACATAACTGGCGAAATGTGGGTGTACCTGCTACACCACTGTCCAACCCTTCGGGTAAACAAGGCATGATGTTATATTATGTTATGTTACAAACCGATTATTTTTTTGCAACTATGAAAATTAATTGTCTTAAAAAACGGTACGACTTAATTTCAAACATACTTATGAGCGTTTATTAAATACAAAAAGTGGGCAACGTCGCAAATAGCTGTCAAATATTTCGCTGTTTTGATAAATTTGGCGATATTACTTTAAAAAATAAGAAATATGGCTAACTATCGTAACACCGAATATTTAGTTTTAGATGTAAAAAAGTATTTGGAAACTTTCCAAATGCCTTTTTTACCTACCTAAAACGGTTATTACATCAAATTCAGTGTTATAATTATAATTCATTAATAATAATCTATTTCACAAGTTAGCCATATATCTTATTTCCATACAGTAATATTGCCAAATTAGTCAAAATAGGTAAATATTTGACAGCTATTTGCGACGTTGCCAACTTTTTAGATGAACGCTCTTAATAGCAAGATCGTAGTCTTTTATTGGGTATTTATAAAAGTTGATGATAAGTAGGTACTAAAGTGAAATCCAGTTTTAGCATGTTTATACACTACATGCAAAAATAGACAGATACATGGTCTTACAAGACGCTTTCAAAGTGTTATGAAGATTATGTAGACATGTATTCACATCACAACTCGGCAGTGTATTCTGTTATTCAATTAACAATGGATTGTGCTATCTCCGTCCAGCGTCAGAACTTCGGAGACGGTTTTGAATCGCCGTTGTATCGTAAAGGCAAGCGCACATTACAACCGTGTCGGGCCGCACCGCATCGCATTTCAATTCGATACAATATGCGCGGTGCGACCCGCCAAGGATGCGATGCTTCATCATATAAAAGGTACGAAAATGATCTAAAGATTTATTCGTTGCGTTGCGGCCCGCTACTTTTATGCTATCAAAACGCTATCTACTACGAAATCAATATAAATTGCCCAGTCTGGTTTAGTTGCAAGTTGGTTTAGTTGCAAGTTTTGGGAAAATTACGTGTTACCGAATACATGATGTGGAAGCGCTAATCAATGCTCGTTATTCGGATCCAGTTTCTAGAATCCTGAATTTCAATGAAAAAACTCTCAAGTAAAATGTCTAGTAATATTTTATTTTTTTTCCTTTTTTATTCAAAGGACTTTTATCGAGTGGATATGCTGCTAATTTGTAATAATACCGACACGGTTCACCTAAAACAATATTCTGACGTGTGTAAATTATTAAACAATTTAGTACGAATAGTTATAGTGAACTATTCGATCCAATTTACGAGTTTAATTCCTACAAACTATCAATATTGGTACTTAACAATATTAAATTATGAAAACAAAACTAATCATTTTGTTGCTGTGTATTAACTTCCCAGTATTTGCTTGATCTTGTGTTAGAAAGTATTTCGTGATGGTGAGATTAATTTTACTAACTAATTGGACTAATTAATTGTGCCGAAAGGAGGCCTAGGCTCTAATATAATGCCAATTTAACCTACCTACGCAAAATCCAGCAGCTTTCTTCAGTAGAAGTAGAGTGCCATAATGGAAGTAAGGTTTTTTTTTAATCTGCGTGAAATCACACACCCTATATTTTGTTCCCAGCAATGAATAAAGACAGTATTATATGTACACAACAAAAAAATAAAAACAGAAATAAATAAAGAATGCGCTTGCAAGAACAAAAATAACATTAATAAATACGTTATTTGGCTAAGAACCGTCCGCATAATAATGGGACGGAAGTTAAATAAAAATACTTCGGCAATCCGCAGGTCAAAACAAAGTCAAGGGAAACTGTCAATGCTAAACTGTATAACAGTTATCCACGCCATCCATTGTTTATACCGTGGCCTTTATCGAATTAGGGGGAAGTTTGCGAGAAATTACATTTACAGCGAAGAGGACGGGCGACAAGCGTTTTAACTTAATGGCCATCCCTCGGACTCCCTTGTCGTCACTTAGCCACGACTCGCTGCCCAATAAAAGAAAATGTGGATCACTCGCCAATTCACCCGACTGGCCAACTCGCACTTGCAAACCGCACACATTATACGAACAAACGAACCGACGCCAGATACACTTTTTTATCCTTTTGGATCGGAAATCCTTTGAATTATGTATAGTCGAGACAGTATCAATATTTTCCTTAAAAGTCTTCGGGAAACAACACTAAAAGTATTTCTTTTTCCACTTTTCTGGATACAAAAGTTGGATGCATAAGCTGAGATGTGACTTGACTGTTATGGTTATTTCTTAAATACACGTCGCACTGAATAGGAAAAAGTTTGTAAATGATACACGAAAATAAAAACTTAGTGGCACTCTGTTTGGCGCGGGGAGGCGAAACGCCGGGGCTTGACTCCGATGCCGCGAGAAATCGTGGCACAGCGGACAGAGCTCCGACGGGATCTCATGGCGTCATGGAGAGTGCGATTGTCCCAACCCAGTGCTGGGCACGCCACAATTGCGGCGATAAGTCCCCTCTTTGAGGAGTGGCTGGAGAGGCGCCACGGCGTCCTCACCTTCCGCCTGACGCAGGTCCTCACCGGACACGGCTGTTTCGGGAGATACCTGTTTCGGATAAGGCGGGAGGAAACGCCCGGGTGTCATCACTGCGTGGATCGCCCGGAGGACACGGTGGAGCATACGGTGGAGGTATGCCCGGCTTGGGCAGAGCACCGCCGTATCCTCGTGGAGGCGATCGGTGGCGGGGATCTCTCGCGTCCGGCCCTGGTCCAGGCCATGGTACGGAGCGAGAGGGCATGGGAGGCCGTCACTTCCTTCTGCGAAGCAGTAATGCTCGCGAAGGAGGAGGCAGAACGCGTGAGGGAGAGGCAAATTTCGCGCCCTCACGCCCCTAGCCGCCGCAGGAGGAGACGCCCCGGGCGTCGGGAATCGATCGCGGATTCCCGGCCACCGTAGGCGCGGGCTTGCAGACGGTGAGCAATGGGTAGCTCGCCGCCCGGTAAGGACCAAGCCCGGGTCGACGGCGCGTTGTGTTCCACGCGCGCCTCAAAGAGTGTCAGCGAGTGAAGGGGTCCGATGAGACCATTGCCTGCCGGGGCTGCGGGAAAGTCCGAAAGGGATACCGTGGCCCCCTGGCATTGCACAGGCAAGAGAAGGAACACGGGTGGGTTTTAGTCAGTAAGAGTCTGACACGCCCTGCCGCTCCACCCAGAGCGGGAGACGTCATTTGATGATTTCCAACCCAAAAAAAAAAAAAAAAAAAAAAAGTGGCACTCTGTTTACGGAAGAGGAGATTAAAAACGTGAGGATCGTGATAATTTAGAAACTTTTGAATACATTTTTAAGTTAAGCAACTTGAATTTCGAATGTTGGTTTTAAACAGGGCTTGATATACCGGTATTTTTGGGAACCGGTACCATTGGCCATGGTGTGATACCGGTGCCAGACGTAGTACTTGTACTATTGGTATTTCTAATCAGTATCAGTACCTTACCGGTACCAAAATCGGTACCAAACAAATATTTCTGTAAGTTATAGTGAGAAACCAGATACAATAAGCAAAAAGGATAGTTAATAAAATAAAAAAAGGCATTAGAAAAATAACTTCAAGGTACAAACACGAGATTTTTTGTACGCGGCGGGTACCTTAATGTGTTACGGGTACATTTTAGGTGGAATACCGGTACCCGGCTGGATCCGGTACCCAGGTACCGAAATGGGAACGGAGAACCGCTAAGTACCGGTACTGAACCTATACTTTTGGTACCGATTTCAAGCCCTGGATAGGTCTACATTTCGTCACACAAGATTTAACTCAAACACGAGAGATTAACACAACACAATACTATTACGTCTCTCAAATGACTGCTTCGGTAATTAAACAAAACGGTAGCTCAAAGCTAAATGAATAATCAGAAGTGTTCCCACATCAATGGGTTTAACACCTTAATCTCGAGCGAACATCACGAAGTGACGACAGACTGAATAGGAGAACGGATTCTATTTGATAATCGGGAATGGGTGTCTAAATAGTTTGGCACGATAGGATATGTTAATGTATGGTATGTTAGTAATGGTTTTTATTTCAACACTATGTAAGCATATGGATGAAAACTTTATTATTAACAGTATATTGCTTACCTAGGTGCAATTATTACACAGGTAACTATTTACACTAGGTACTGCATTCAATGACTAACTAACTATACTTACAAATAAATACAAAAATGCAAACAAAAGGACACTTTGGCGTGGAAGTACTCGTCCCCATTGTAATGCCCTGAAGACTGGCAGCATTGCCATGTTGAATGGCAATACCTCCTTTGACCAAAAAACGAGCCTGCCATCTCCCAGACCCAGATCTGGTCACGTAAAGAATATCAAATTTCTTGATTCTAATTTAAATATTTATTTTTATCTACTCTCATATCATAAAGTTGTAATTATGAAATAAAAAATAGTACGTTAATAACAGACTTTACTCACGTGCCACTCTAATAAAAATAGCATAGTAGTTTATGAAACATATATGGGGTTATTAAAACACGAGTTTGAATTCACATATTTGTGATATTATTTATTTTTATTCTGATGAAATTGCATTTGGATCAACATACACTAATGTATAACTGCACATAGCTTGGTTGTAACAGTTTCATAAACTTCTATGAAAAGTAAGTAATGACTAAAAATGTCTAGGAAAACGTCTTACGAGGAACGAAAAATTCAAAGGAAAAATAAGACATCGCATGATCGCACTTTTTGTTGAATGTTTCCGACACGTGTCACATGCCTAAGGTTCTAACAACAATGTACTGTCACTGTATAAAATTATATCTACTTTTGCGACACGGTCAGAAGTTAAAATTATGCAAAGGGATCGCACCTACTATCGTGACAAAAAGTATCCATGTACAGACTTACCATGTCTTATTTTATGGTGTCCAAATTTCATCTAAATCCATTCACCCGTTTAGACGTAATTGATTAACTATTGAATTAAATTCCTAATTTATTAATAATCAACTAATTGATTAACAAACATCCAAACTCACAAAAATCCAAACAATCATATTTATAATAGTACTAGCGACCCGAGCCAGCGTCGCACGGTTTAATTACGACTTGTTAAAACATCGATATTTCTTTATTAGGGTTTAGTATAAACCCTTCGGAATATATTCTCTAAACGGTGGTGGAAACCGCATCAAAATCTGTTACGTAGTTTAGAAGAACAATGCGGTCACACAGACCCGAAAAGCAACTTTATTTTATAATATGTATAATTCTATATTAAGGTAACTGTTACTAAAGAAATCGACACAACAATCGATGATGTCGATAACAGCAACGGAGTGCTTGTTTAGCAGAACGATCAGAAACACGATTATTGAGAGGCTCCATGAATATTCATTGTCCAGGTGTTCGGTTTTGTTCGGCCATGTCCGCCGCTCCAGTTCGGACATGAACTGAAAGGCTGAATATCCTATGAATCAATGTTAGATAAGACTGTCTTTACAATGCGGACGGGCCGTCAGGTCGAGTAATGTGTGTGTTGGGCTGGGACGATGGTACTGACTGCGACATGCGAGCATACGTTACGTACCCAGTAACTATGCAAGTGCTTTTGTATGAGGAAAGATGTTTTATTTATGCATCGAGTTTGACAAAATAATGGTGCCGATTATCTTGTCACAAATGCCTCTAAACTAGACTAAGAATCCCCAGAATTTAGTTTACTCCTGTCAAACGATGATTTCCCATTCTGAAATAGACTAAAGTGGCACAACTTAACTATATTTTAGTTTGACAGCACTAAGATGGTACTGAGATTTTAATTTAGTGAAAATGTAAATTTTGCTATTCTGAATTTGACGGTTTTCACCTAAAATTTTAACTGTCTAACTAAATCTGACCATTTTTAATCGATGTAATCGCATATATTGCTATGGAATAATTTATTAGTTGTCATGAACTAAAACTCACACGAACACCTCGACTTCTGGTGCAAAAACAGTACTGTATATTTTTCTTTTCTTTTGCTTATATCTCGAAAATGGTGTGTGCTATCGCAAAAATAATGAACATTTCGAACCCCTTTACAAAACCCTTATCCCCACCATTTTTTTTTCGAAAAGGGGTAATTATGATACTTAGATATTTTGTTGTTTCTATCCATAGATTATTTATTCTTTTCATGAGAAATAAATTTTTACTGGAGCAATAATTTGTAGGTATATACAGAGTTATTGGTTATATGTATTTGTCGGCAATCCGTTAAGCGGATGTCGTAGCTCAGAGGTCTTTTGCAACCAAATGACATGGCACCTATGCCAATGTCAACTATTTTCGAGTATTTTCAACCGACTTCAAAAAGGAGGAGGTTCTCAATTCGGTTGTATGTTTTTTTTTTGTATGTTTGTTACACGATTACTCCGCCAATAGGGCATAGTTCAGAAGTGGTCTTATATAAGTTTGATCAAGATCGGATGAGGAGTTTTTGAGTTAGCTTCAATAATTATACGTATTTTTCCCACCTAGTATATGTGGACGATGTTCTAATAGTTCCTGCATTCACATTTTTGTGAGGGGTTTGTGTAGGTACCACAATTAAAAAGTGAAAAATAAAAACATTTTTACAACAAAAAAAAAACCAACTTCCAAAAAAAACACTACAAAGTGAAAAATAACTTTGATTTCGGAAGTCGGTGGCAAAAAAACGAAAATACAAAACCAAAGACACCGATTTCCGAAATCAAAGTTATTTTAAAATGTAGGTATGAAATAAAAATATTTAATGTCAAATGACTCGAAAATTGTTGACATTTGCATAGGAGTCTAAAGGGATAATTTGGTTGTAAATTGCCGAAATAGAACCAATAACCCTGTATAATCGTAATTTTGGTTAAGTAGATCTTTGACAGTCGCTACGGGTAGTCAGAAGCCGCACAGTTATGAAAATCGGGCTTTAGCTACGTACAGTATTACGGCCTCTCGTCTGTGGAAACAAAAGCAGTATCAGCTGGTCTCGCATTCACGTACGTCACGTTAACGTTTTGACCTCAAGCAGGCCTAACGTAGTACCGAGTTTCATTAGAATATACTGAATATAATATATATATAATATAATAGAATAAACTGTAGGTACCATTTTTGTTATTTATAAACTAAAATAGTTGTCATTCGTGGATCTTTGACAGTTTTTACGGGTCGTCAGAAGTCTGAAAGTCTGACAACCAGTCTTACCAAGGGGTATCGTGTTACCCAGTAACTGGGTCATGGGGGTCAAATAGGCAGTCGCTTCATATAAAATACTGGTATTCAGCTGCATCTGGTTGGGCTGGAAGCTAATCCCAACATAGTTTGGCTAAGCCGATTGATATGAAATGGTAAAGTTGCTAGTTTCCGGGGACAAATGTATTCAATTAACCACATTAACCTCAAAGCAAAAACCACTTAAAAAAAATTAAACTCTGTAATAATTACGTTCTTTTCCTTTTAAGCAACTATTAACTAAGGCAATCTTCAAAGCAATCGCTCCTAAAACCAGCAAAAAATGAAGCAATTAGCTCTAATTTAATTAAAACGACGTCGAGAAGCTTTTATGTTTACCTAGATTTATTCACACGAGAGAATCTGGTGTAGTCGCACCGCGTTTCAAATTAACAAGCTGAAACTAGCTAGTTTCGAGTCCTCAATCGTGCACTTAATAGCTTGGAAGTGCATTTCATGAGATAGAATACGTGAGTCAAAAAGATTTATTACCCCTGACTTAATTCAGGCAGTCTTCGGGCCGCCGGCGAAATTAATGCAGTCTAGATTCCAGATAGAGACCTGCGATTTAATATATTCAATTATGTTAGGTAAGTGAACTATTGCTTGATTACATGGTTATTAATATCCTTGACTATTTTGTTGAATTATGTAGGACCTATGTTCTTACATTACTATATTATTACTTTATTTATTATTTTATTATTGTCCTTTATTTCACTATTTACATTATATTTTTAAATATAATGAGAAATATTTAAAAATATAAAAAATAGTATCCCACCGGTATCGGGGACAGAGTCCAAGCTACGGCGGTCAGGGCTCCAGAGAGAGGAACCTCCTTTAGGTGTAGGTCGAGCCTCTTGGCAATTAAGCCATTGCACATTAGCTGATACGACTATCGGAACAGTGATCGCTGAGTCCACATCCCACATTTCGACAACCTCGCGAGCCAAGTCAAGATCCTTGATTTGTTTATCTTTCTCGGCTTTTACGAGGTACCTACCCGTCATGACCGTTATGTTAATAATAAACCATCACCACTATATCAGGCTTATTGGCAACAATAGTCCTGTCAGTGATGATGGATCAATCCCAGTACAATGTGATATTTCCATTTTCGAGAACTGGGTCGGGTACATGCCTGTACTACGGCTCTTCCGATTCCACAAGGCTTTATGTCAGAGCAAGTTGCTGATGGATGATATTCAAGTTATTTAATGTATATTTACGATTGTTAAACATGTTATTTTAAATCATTATTTTACATTGGTGTATTTGAAATACACAGGCATTTTACAGGTTTTTTTTTAATTGTCAAGCGGTCTGTCAGTCAGAAAGATGAAGCTAGTTGCCCATTCCAAAGCGTAGTAGGTTCCTATGGAGAAGAACGGGCAGGAAACTCCACGTACACTCAGCTGTTATTAAATTCAATATCTTATCACTTATCATATTGTGGCGGCATCTATATCGCCACATGCGAACTACGCAATGCCATCAATTGACGTCACACAAAATCCTGATGTCATACAAATTCTGCATCGCGCAATTATAGTTTACCGCGCGAACGACACACCTTTATAAGACTATCCGACATCAACCATTGGGCAGTTGCCCGCCAGACACGACACCCGTCTGGTCGGAGGATCCTCCTTTTTCAATAGATGATGACTGAACGTTACATCCTGTTCCTAATACCACTAAAATATCTTGATATTTTAGTGATACTTGTATCATGATATTAAATCTTTACGAGAACCTTTATGTAACCAAGTTAAATACCCACAATATCAAAAATTAATCAATGTTTTTCATTGCTTCTAGATTAATAATGACTTTAAATCTTCCCTCAGAGTTTAGCTTTTCATTTAATCTACAATAGATTAACCGAATTTCTATCGAAACAATAGGAAAACTCGCCGAGGTTTATATAACTAAGTTTTATTATTGTAATTACTCTTTGTTGCAAACAAGATCCAACAATATTTACTGAACAAAAACAATCGCGATGCCTACTTCTACTTACAAAGCTCAACTAGAGAATACTAAATGAGTTCCGAATCAAAGTTACAGGGATCTAAATGTTTCTATAAACAATATTTCCTTTTTCATGTTGACCGACCCTAACAAAATAGAACTTAATATTTTTGAGTTTTAACAATGTTGTAGAACCTTTTTGTTTGTGATGAATCAAAGGAGTTTGGATTAACGCTGTGTGTAACATCTCTGTTGGTTATAGTAAATTCAAGTTATTGCATTATCAAAACCGCAGCGCTGAAACACAATGCAAGTGTTAAACAAAGTCTTGCAGACCACACTTTAACCATAGCTAGCAAACATTTTCCCTCATAATTTGGGTTCATGTTACAAATTGCGCCTCTTCGCACTAATTGGTAACGCCTAATTGGTAGTCGCTACAGAAAAATTACTTTCATCAACGAGCGAAGAGTTTCATAATTACTGCAATTAGGACCATTGCGGCGTTTTGTTCAGACGAGACGCCGGGATGGCGCGGACGTGTCGCGTGTACTAATTTATCATTTTTGTGGCTATTCACAACCGTTTTGAATTAATTTGAGTCGTTGGTAACGCACGCACCCCCATCAACACAAGCCCCACGCATATTGCGCGTGATCTATTGACAGTCCTAAGTGGCGGTGCCCCCACAAGATTTACAATTACCAGCAATTAGGTGATCCCCATAAAGTCAAACGATCCGACGAATTCTGATCACGTAGAACTTTCATTATGCGGAGGATGTAAAATATACATGAACGATAAAAGCGAAATGCATCCCGTATTAGATGAAAGAGCAATCTTCTAATGCAACCACGGTATCATGGAATGAGATAGGAGCTAGCTGACGCTGTATGAACATTGAAAAAGGTTTGATGCGCATTTCTGTTCATGAATCATTTTGTTTGGACTGTACATTGGAATTCACACTTAGTAAATACCTAGTAACAATGGAAATTTAAACTAGACGAACAAAAGAAAAGATAGGTAACAAAGTCCGCTATAAATTCGGAGTTTGTGTGAGCGAGCGGTGCGGTGCGCGTAATGAAAAGTTACACGGCTGTACATCGTCGTATAAATACTGATCTTGTGGGCTCGCTGCACACGGGGACACTATTTTACAAATATGAGGGAACATTAATACTTTACTAAGCTACCTACTTAAAAGCTTTGCGTGGGTTGCTAAAGGACCGAAAATATATTATGTTATCTGATGCTAACATTTTCAGCCTCTGAAACATTGTTATGAATACATTGTAAAATACAGACCTAAAAGTAGGCATGAAAAGGTTTATATAACAACACACAACACAATCAGCCTATAATGTCCCCACTGGTGGACACAGGTCTCCTCTCAGTAACAGGGAGTGATGTTTTTCTTCACCATTTTGAGGGCAGTGGTGATGAAATAATTTACACAATGTTAAGCGTCTGGGGTTCGAACCAACGACGCACAACTCGTATGTCACTGGGCCACCACTGCTCCTATTTACGATTTACAGGATAGGATTTATATGTACTTACCTATTTATAAAGATATAGCTTTATCGCTTACCTTCAAGTTAAAGCAGTAGAGTGAAACTAAACCAGTATTAATACCTACTGTAGCACACAATTCAACGAACAAACACAGATCGTTATATTCGTATTCCCCCATTTCAGTTTCATCTAGTTTCCCGAGTTCCTTGGACTTATTCCAAATGGATTAATTCGAGCCTATTCAAGCCTTAATCTTTTTATTCACACTTCAGTAATAAGCAAAAGTTCTAATTTTACGTCAGATTAAATATTACGAAAAAAAATACAATATTGCGTCTCTCCCGTGAGAGACGCAATATTGAGAAATCAAAGTCGTGAGTTTTAAAATTATTAAAAAACTAGCTGTGCCCCGCGTTTTCAATAAAGGGATAAAAGGTATGTCTTTCTATCCCTATGTCCTCTTTTCCAGGTTTTGGTCTACCCATGTGCCAAATTTCATCCAAATCCGTTCAGCCGTTTTAGCGTGAAAGCGTAACAAACAAACTCACTTTCGCATTTATCATATTTTACAGTTAGGATGTTCAGAAAGAGCGCAGTGTGCCTATAGAAGTTTTCGCTTAAAAAATTACAGCAGTTTCAGCCGTTTGCCAATTAAATACTGGCGGTAGTGGCAAAATTTATTTACGATATAGGGACACTTTGATTATTGAAGGGCGTGTATTTTAATCAAACCCTAAATAATTCCTATTTTGATTTCCTAACAATATTAACGGACACTGTTTCCCTACGAGATCGAATCAGAAATGAAGAGATCCGCAGGAACACTAAAGTAACCAACATAGCCCGAAGAATTGCCAAACTTAACTGACATTGCTCGCCAAACAGATGGCCGATGGGGAATGGTTCTGAGTGGCGACCGCGCACCGGAAGACGTAGCGTTGGAAGGCCTCCCACAAGGTGGACCGATGATCTTTCGAAGGCCGCAGGAAGCCGCTGGATGCGGGAAGCACAGAATCGGTTGAAGTGGCGGTGCTTGGGGGAGGCCTTGTCCAGCAGTGGACGTCTTTCGTCTGAAATGAATGAATGAACTCTAATATAATAAATGTGCGTCTTTTTGTGAGCCTCAAATAATTCCCATTATGGTATCCAAGCTGTTAGCCAAGTCACTGTGACCAACTTCGATGTAGTTGATCACAGTTCTAACCTAACCTTACTCATTTGGTCGGCTGCCTTAGCTTAGTTACTGCGACCACTTTGAAAAAAGACCAGAAAGTTAAAAAGTGTCTCATTTATTATTAAAAATAAACGTACATGATTAGAAGGTCAATAAGTTTTTAGCGGATTAATTAAATGTTTCCCTTATTGAAGGAACTGAAACCTTCTCCGAACTTTGAATCTTTGTTCGAATGAAGTTAGTGCAGATGCCTCATATAGATAGGCTTAACTTAGTTGCAGATTATTCGGAAAATGTTTTATTTCATTATTTGAGACTCTGTGCAACCGACAACGTCCGGTGTAAATACCGACTCCGCTTAGTGAACACGATTGCAAACTTGATTAAAATAATATTGAATGTCCGTAAGTTGGTTGGCACGCCACCTATTTGCAGTTTTCAGATGTTAAAGGTATAAAAGCACATTTCAGTGCATTTTAAAGTTAGTTCCACGTAAAATAAAGACATACAACGTTACGCCCCGCCCGCTCGTTTTTTGCCCCAAACTGTTCTGATTTCCTACGTTTTCCATTCCTTTAACACCATCTTGTTCTAAGCGCAACTATTTTGTGTCCAGCTGTCGCGTGTTGTGCGGTTGCCCTTACCTACTGCTCGTATCATTCACTCATTTAAAGCTGTAACTGAGAAATATCATAAAATATGAAGAGGCGTTCTGAATAATAAATGCTTTTTATATTGGATCCCGCCTCTGTCTCCATCTTGGTTTTATCGTAAGTGGATCGCATCGGTGAATATAACAACCTTTAATAATGGATTTTTAAGTTTCATATTTTCTCATTTTCCTTGATGATCGATTTGATATTGTCGCTTAGGAATATTGTGGTGGGAATTCGAGAGGTAGAATGATTATGTTGATTATTTGCAAAGCTACTATCACTTGCTATTATGTATAGTAAAAGTAGGTGTTTATTCCTAGATAATAATATTTTTTTTTTTTTTTTTGAAACTAAATGGATTTTCAACCATTTTAAAATCTAAGCCACAACTGGTACCATACGGCCGCTGAATCATGGTCGGTTCGAAGTTCGCGCAGACGGCTGCGTAGAGGCTGCGTAATAACATTTTTTAGGAACCAAATAGTGACATGAGGCAAGTGTGAGTAAGAGATCATGCGCAAAAGTACGGAGAGCCTATGTTCAGAACGGCCATGATTCATCGGCCGTATTGTAGAATAGAATATCTTTAATATGTACACCATACAAATTACAGATATGAATGAAGAAATGTTTACATAGGGTGACACACTGGGTGGTACACCCTGTTTGATACTAACTCAGGATACTAAGAATGAAAAGCTTGTCACATACCCTGCCATCCAATTAAAAAATTCTAAATTCAAAATATTTTATTTCACATAAACCTACAAGAGCACTATGAAACGTCAGAAGCTAAGTGCACGGTTCCAATTGGTCGTTTCCTATTGAGAAGAGCCGGCAAGAAACTCCACGGTTACTCTTTTAAAAGTTAATGGTATTTACAATGTTTCCAAATTACAGTGTTAATAGGTATGAGAGGACAGTGTAGGCCTATCAACACGTACCAGGTACTTAGCAAGATAGAAAATGATCGCCTACTGCAGCCGTCTGCCACGTGTCTCTGCAGCGAGCCTGTGACAGGCCTCGTCTGCCACGTGTAGCCAAGGACGGTACCCTACCTTTTTAGTGTGCTCAGAACAATACAGTGTCTAGGACCTTACCCGCGACCCAGCCGTGACTAAGTACCTACTAAATATATGCATTAACTTTCTTCTGATTTCCATTCTACCTACTACCTACCTATCAGTTAACGGCCTGCGTAGCCCTAGCTGTTACAATCCAAATGTAAAAACATCAAATTTGCATGTAATCAAGAAACACAGAGGTAAGTTATTTTTTATTACATAGATTATTCATTGTAAAATATCCTTTTAAAATCACACATCAACCATCGACGCAATTTCAATTTCACAGTAACAAAATTGAAAAAATAACCAAACCGGCGCTTCCTTCAACATTTTGCTTGCATGAAACATTTTGGTGCATTTTCCATAGTGGTTAAGAGTGGGGATAAAAGGAAAATGGATTAGCGGCTTTTAACTTGCCCACGAACTGACAGCGCGCTGTGGCCGGAACTCATACGGCGAAATTATTGTACCTACCTAGGTAAACGTGTGCATGGTTACCGATTTTACTCTGTAATATACTAATGGGGTTGAATTTTATGTAGAAATTCGGGCTGATTTAAAAATAATGTGCTTCCATTATTTTTTGGTACATAATAATTGTTTTATGTGTTCTTTTTTTTTAAGCTCAATATTTTAGATGCAGCTACACTCTACAACCAATTACATATGCAATTAATACTGTGACAAATTTTCATTTTCGTTTACTCATAGTTTTTTTTTTTTTTAAACTTCTTAGGTAAATATTTTAGCGAGTAGCATGGTTGTTCAACGTGTAGATACCTACATAGTAACCTGCACCAATCAATCCACCTTGCCTTTTCCCAAATTTGTTGGGGTCAGCTTTCAGTCTAACTCTCATTCGAATGCTGAATACCAGTTGTAAAATACTGGAATGACTGCCTATCTGACACCTGATATTTACCTATATACTCTGAATTATTCCATGTTTCTTTTTTCCAATAAGAATACGAGGCTTTTGGCTAATTTTTAAAGGAGTATTAATGTCATTTTTTTGGAATGTGCGTTTAGTTTGTGCCAAATAAACAACTTTCCTATCTTTTTCTTTATTTTCTTTCAATATCTAAAATAAATTCTAAGACTGCATACTTCCATCATCGACATATGAACGAAAAAAAATAGTTCACTGCAAAAATCTGCACAACACAGCCGAAGTTCGCGAATGAAAAACAAACAATGTTTTAAGTATTCTTTTACACGAAAATAGCATAAGGAAAACAGCAAAAACAATTGAAAATCTCTGTTTTGCTTACGTTGTTTAAAGTAGGTACATGAATCTTCAATTTTCACAACATTAAATATTGTTAAAAATACGCATTTGACAAAAGAACCAATTATATCTACAATCACAGATTTTAATATAATCTAATTCTAGTCTACAATGTATTTAATTTTATTGATTGATGGCATTGTGAATTATAAGTGGATCACCTAAAATATTGTTCCCAAACTCCTAAACTATGAAGGTTATGCTGTACGTTAAAAATACCAATCGTAGCTCGAAGTGGATGCAAATAAATAACTCGTTTCGATCTTCCCTGGAGTTGTTTATCGATGCGCTAAAATGTTCTATTGCTGCAAGTCTGGGGATGCCATGCAAGTCTTGCTATCAATATGTTGGGTGTCGAAATAAATTGCACAGTTTGACAAGGTGCTATTGTGCTGTAAAGGAAATCTTGAAAAATCGCTTGCAAGTTGGTGTAACATTAAATTAAACTACGGGAGTTTTTTTGTATAAAAATATCGAAATTACTTAATCGTCACTGGAACTGACGCTTTTGTTTCTGTTTCTAGCCCTTAACCACAACTAACAAATCGTCATGAATTAATGACTAACTAAGTCATGGGTACCTACATTAGTACTTACGTGTGATTAATTAATGACTAATCCGACCTTTTACCTAACACGCCATTCTTTGAATGCCTACCTGACCTTAAGCTTCTGGTCAGCCACAAACATGTTTGGAAAACCACTGAAGTTAGTCAGCACAGGTTACCTAATAAATTCTACGTATTTTATTTACGTTTCTGGGTATAAGTATCACTATGTTGAAGCGTTGTGTTGAATGTGAAAGTTTATATGTTTGGATTTTTGTTACATTTTTATTTGTGTACTTATCGCGCAAAAACGGCTGAAGAAATTTGGATGAAATGACAGACACACAAAAACGGCTGAAGAAACGGCGCAAAAACATCTGAAGGGATTAAATGACAGACACAGATAGTTTATAACCGTATAGTTCGTGATAGTTTATGACTGCTTCGTTGGTCTAGAGGTCGCAAGCGCTACTGCTGAGCATGAGGTCCTGGGTTCGATCCCCAGGTCAGGCAATGTTATTGGGGTTTTCATCAGCAATTTCTCAGTAGCCTGTAGTTTGGATTTTGTGCCCGGTTGATGGCCATAGCCCCCCCTATTACATAAGACTTAAACATAACTGGCGAAATGTTGGTGTTACTATCGGTACACCTCTGCCTAACCCCTCAGGGATTACAGACGTGATGTTATGTTACGATATTTTATAGTTTATAACCCGGATAAAGAGCGTTTATCCTTAAAGTTGGCGGTTGGTGGTCGGTTAATAATTAGTTGCAAATATAATATTGAATTTGATACTGTACCCGTTTTAGGTATAAAAAAAGTATTTGGAAAGTTTTCAAATACTTTTTTTACATAGTGTTATGTTATTGCAGTTCATTATCAATATTCTTACACACACACACATTTCTTATTTCCATACAGTATATTGCCAAATTAATCAAAACAGTGCAATATTTGCGACATTTCCCACTCTCAGTATAAACCTTCTTAACACATAGAATACTTTTAACCGCGATAGTACGTTCCGTGGATATATTTTCTACGCGCGATCGCGATATTTTCAGGGCGAATTCGCGGGCAATAGCTTACTTTTTAAATAAGTAAAACATTACCAAACATTATAAGCACCCTCATAAGCAAAGAAATATTCAGTGAAGGTCTCCTAATTTGTCACTCCTCTAGACAAAACAAAACCTCTTTAGGGCGCGAACACATCTCACATTACATCTATGTATGTTAACACCGTTCCCAACGTGCTTAATCTAAAACAGCACATAAAACACGCGTGCAAACAACAGGATTGCGGTTTGGTTACATAAATCCTTAGTATAAACACTGAACAATACGTACGAGTTATTTATTATGTTGGAATGATATATTTTTGAAACACGCTAGAATTGGTATATTTGAAAATAAGGAAATATTAATTTAAAAAAATTGGCTGTAAGCCCCGTGGAAACAAAGTTGAGAAACTGTTGCACAACTTTTGTTTACTTACCCTAAATTAAATATGGAACTGTAGGATGTTGTCAGCAACACTACAACATTCCGTGAAGCCAGCAACATGTTTTCCACTACAAAAAAACAAGTTGCTTTTGAACTCAATGAATATGCGGCTTTTTTGATGTCTGAACAAGGGCCACGGATTTAATTGCTTGTCTTTTGGTCGAGCTAGTTCTGTTAAACAATCGACTTCTAAGTGAAGGCTAAAGACTTTACAAATATTAAATCTCTTTGAATAGTTTGTTTGTGGTTTACTCTACCTATAGATTCTAGGAAATAAAGGTAAAACAATTAAGTGTTTACTTTACTTACAGTTAGGTTAATTTTTACATTCAAATAGCCCTCTGTAGAAAGTAGATAAAGGTTGTTTATGCGATACAACACCAGACACTGTTATTCGCTCTAAAACATAGATTACAACCATTAATCTTATGCTTTAAAAGAAACCTAGTTCAAAATACTCTATCTTTTTTACATCCATGAAATGTAACAAAAATATTGACAAGGATAAACCGCATTCTTATTTATTGTACCCAACAACAGAAATGATAAAATGCTAAAACTTTCCGGGAGATAATTTAAAATAAATCTGCCTAGTCTTTTCTCAACTATGTTGGGGTTGGCTTCCAGTCTAACCGAATGCAGCTGAATACCAGTATTTAACATGGAGTGACTGCCTATCTGACCTCCACAACCCAGTAACTGGGTAATACGATACTCCTTGGTAAGACTTACGGACTTCTGACGACCTCGAAAATCCACGAATGACAGCCGGGACCAACGGCTTAACGTGCTTTCCGAGGCAATGAGGAGTCTCGATATTTAAATATGATCACCCGTCCACGGACCAACCCCGGCAAGCGTAGCTCAACCCGATGGATTGACCCGTGTGGCTGTTATTCCTTAGCCACGTGCTCCTATAGAGCTCGACGAGCTCCAAGGGACATAATTTAAATTCCAGAAAAATAAACTTTTCTCGCGTATGGAAACGCGGGCGCAGGAAGAAATCTTGTAATCTCCTTTTACATCAACAAAATCTCCTTGTATAAAGTTTATGTTTTCTTTGTTAAAATGAAGTCGTGTTATATAGGTATATAGGCTTTGTTTCATTAAAATAAGTTTAAAATTACTTGCGAAGTTGGGAAGATATTTCACGCCTAAGGGAACGGCCTCACGGGTACTTTTCATTATTATCGTGTTATCACGAGTTTTATAATACCCACTCCATTGGTTTTGGATTTAAGGGTAAGCGCCGATTCCACCAAAATCAGTTAGTTGTTAAATGTCCCGTTAAACATCTTAAATTACTGACTGACTATGAAAATAAATATAGTCCGTCAAAATGCTTGGTGATATCATGTTTAACAGAGTTTGGTGAAATTGGGCCTGGAATAAGGTATATGTTTAATGATGTAAGTATCTTCTTTTAAAGAAATAGAAATAAATAAAGTGATTAATATTTAAAAAGCTAGCTGTTGCATTCCGCGCCAACCGAGCTTTCCGAGCTAGCCACCTGTTAGAACTGTAAAAAAACGTATGCAATATCTTTTTCTTCGTAAAAATCATGTTTGTAAAAGTAAACGGCTAGTCTTTCAACGCTTAAGAACATTTTAATACTAAGTAATAATAATTATTCGTCTTCGTCGTAAGTTTTAGTTTTAAACTTAACCTCTTATAAACTAACCAAGATTCACTTTAATTTTGGCGCCCAACGTGGGTCTCAAATCCACAACCCAAATATTGTATACAAAACGTTCTCGAGACCGCACAGAATATTATAACTACAATGATATAATAATATGAGACAAAACTAGGTTATGATGAAAAAACAAAATGTTTGCTTCCCATAATCCCAAAACCACCGCTTGCATACTGAACGTAATAACAGTTTCATACAAATTAAAATAAACTATCCACAACACTTGATTATGGCTATTACAAAAGTTGTACAAAATTAAGAGAGATGACTACGAGCAGCATTCAGGGACACTACAGTACCAACTCTAATGGAAACTGGAAACTAACTTTAGTCTGGCGTGGACCTAAATATAACCTAAACACCATCCGAGTTACATTAAAGCTGGAAATTATGTAGATTCTTTCATAACTTCGTTAGAATTACATGCATAATTATAACCTATTGCTTTTGATCCTGAATATGGTAAAGTTTGTCGCTTCAAATATCAAAACACATAGTTCAAAAGTTTACAACGGTTCCCCTGTGAGTAACGGTCACCACGACGACAACATAATCGAATTTTAAAATGGCGGATGTATGATTAACGGCCGGGGATAATACAATTAAAAGGCAAAATACATTTTAACGGCTGATTTACCGCCTACTTTTAATTTAATCTATGTTTGTTTTAATTTCTTTCAATTTAACTTAAGTAAAAATAATGTTTTACTTGATTTCCAGTTTTGAAGAATATTAAGGGGGATGCGCTAAGGTAGCCGCGAAATTCAAATACATACACATACATAAACTCACGCCTTCTTCCCATGGGGGTAGGCAGAAACTACATAATGCCACCTGTTATGATCCTTACATACTCCTTTTGCCTCGTTTTCATTCATACATCTTCGCTTCGCTGCGCTGGTCATACACGCACGCCGGTTGCGAGTACTACGCACCTGTCCTTTCTGAAGAACATCACCAATAAGGTCGGTATTGTCCTCCTAGGGCGTCCCCTCCCACCTCCTTCGCACCAGGCGGCGGCCGAACTAGCGACACACGGGGTTGCGACAATCCGGCAGTTGGGACTCGAGGTGGCCTTGCACAAGTCCGAGGCCATGTGTTTTCATGGTCCTCGGAACGCGCCACCGTCGGGTTCCCAAATAACGGTAGGAGGGGTTCACATCGGCGTCGAGTCGACGATGAAGTACCTGGGACTCGTCCTCGACAGTCGGTGGAACTTCGTGGAGCATTTCCGACGTTTGGCTCCCAGACTGGAGCGGGCCGGGGCTGCATTGAAGCGGCTCCTGCCCAATCTAGGGGGTCCAAACGCCTCCTGCCGGAGGCTATACGCGGGGATCGTGCGGTCCATGGCCCTGCGGGCAGGCCGCCGCGGCGGCCTGCCCGCAGGTTGAACGCGTCCCAGAGGGTCATGGCCACCCGGCTGGTCCGGGGATACCACACGGTCTCCGGTGAGGCGGCGAGCCTCCTTGCTGGATTGCCGCCATGGGATCTGGAGGCAAAAGTCCTCGCGCATATTTGGGAGTGGCGCGAGGAGGCGAAACGCCGGGGCTTGACTCCGATGCCGCGAGAAATCGCGGCATAGCGGACAGAGCTCCGACGGGATCTCATGGCGGCATGGAGAGTGCGATTGTCGCAACCCAGTGCTGGGCACGCCACTATTGCGGCGATAAGTCCCCTCTTTGAGGAGTGGCTGGAGAGGCACCACTGCGTCCTCACCTTCCGCCTGACGCAGGTCCTCACCGGACACGGCTGTTTCGGGAGGTACCTGTTTCGGATAAGGCGGGAGGAAACGCCCGGGTGTCATCACTGCGTGGATCGCCCGGAGGACACGGTGGAGCATACGGTGGAGGTATGCCCGGCTTGGGCAGAGCACCGCCGTGTCCTCTTGGAGGCGATCGGTGGCGGGGATCTCTCGTGTCCGGCTCTGGTCCAGACCATGGTACGGAGCGAGAGGGCATGGGAGGCCGTCACCTCCTTCTGCGAAGCAGTAATGCTCGCAAAGGAGGAGGCGGAACGTGTGAGGGAGAGGCAAATTTCGCGCCCTCACGCCCCTAGCCGCCGCAGGAGGAGACGCCCTGGGCGTCGGGAATCAATCGCTGATTCCCGGCCACCGTAGGCGCGGGCTTGCGAACGGTGAACAATGGGTAGCTCGCCGTCCGGTAAGGACCAGGCCCGGGTCGACGGCGCGTTGTGTTCCACGCGCGCCTCAAAGAGTGTCAGCGAGTGAAGGGGTCCGATGAGACCATTGCCTGCCGGGGTTCGGGAAAGTCCGAAAGGGATACCGTGGCCCCCTGGCATTGCACAGGCAACAGAAGGAACACGGGTGGGTTTTAGTCAGTAAGAGTCTGACACGCCCTCCCGCTCCACCCAGAGCGGGAGACGTCATTTGATGATTTCAGACCCAAAAAAAAAAAAAAAAAAGGATGTGCACGGAAAAAAAAATGAACCGTGAACTGTATCTTGTACATTTCATTATCATTTACAAAATTTCATTGAAATCGGTTGGGTGGTTTCGGAGATTAGCGTGTACGAACAGCGTGACACGTGATTATTGTATATTAAGAAAATTATTTACAGTCGCTTTTAGTGTCCATCTACGAGTATATGGCCGCGTTGTTCTTCCAAATTACGCAACGGATTTTGATGCAGTATTCACCATTATTTTGAGAAATTATTCCCGAAGGTTTATTTGTATACAACATTATATAAGCAAAACGAACATAAATTATAATAAAGAAGTCTTGATGTTTTGTCAAATCGTAATACCGTTCGAAGCACGGTCGGGTCGCTACTTTGTGTCCGTATGGATTGAGGAGCCATGTCTCATATTTAAACGCGGGTCCTACCAATGTTTAGTAGTACAATACTCGTAAATTAGCCGATTTTGTAGGCCCGATCCTGGAATTTGTAGTAAGACCTTTACTCGTAAAAAGTTACAGGATGTTTAAGGTCGCTCCTCAATTCAGACGTCTGAATTGAGGAGCGACCTTAAACGTCCTGTACAACCTTAGAACTCGAAAACTAGCGAATGGCTATTTTTTTTAAATTTGGTAGGATTTAGTAGTACTTATGCGTAATCTCAACTAAAAAAATGTGTTTTGTACGGCAGCATTTGTGATAGCTACAATGTTTTGATTTTCATAAAAATCCATAAATTTCACCGCGTTGTTTCTCGGAAAGTAATGTATAATTTAGTACAAAATGTGTTGAAATTTTTAGTATAAAAATAACATTGTAAAACTAATTTCGCTAACACAACACATTTTATGTGGCTCCTCAATCCTGACGGTCTATAGAAAATAAATGTACGTAGCTACTAAAGTAATTGATCAAATCAGATAACAATAGCACCAATACTTAGTAGAAATTTCTACTAAATATTGGCGTAATCCAACATCCTGCACATTCAGTATTTCAAAAGATATTAATAACATAAACATTCCTTAACAATTTAGTGTGGTACGAGAGCACACGACCAAAACCATGTCACATCGTAGTATGGCCAAAACCGTGCAAAATCGTTAGTTAAGATAATTGTGAACCAGACTCGGTGGGAAGTACCGGTCAGAAACGTCCCAGTTTTACGGGAGCCCATTTCTGTCAAAAAAAAAAACAACGGTTTCATCACAATTATGTCTGATATTAAAAATGTACAGACGGCATCACATCAACATACTACAATCTGTCAAATTTCTTTAATAGATTTTCAGCTTTACCACTAAAGTATAAGGTTCAAATTTGATTGGGAAAATTTGACAGTTTCGGGTAGGTTGACCTGCTGGCGTCTGTACATAGATTTCGTTTCGTCTTATTTTATGATTCCAAATTCATTATTGTTTTGCTGTTATTTTTCACAACATTATTGCTATAGTAACGTAATGAATGTAATAGGCAAACGAAATTAAAAGAAATGAAATTGTTTATTCTGTAAACAGGATATTATAATCACTTTTACACGTCATATTAAAAATTAGCTAGATGAGTTCGGCGTTTATTATCTGACTACTCTGAGTAGTGTCTGAAATGGTATTTTGAGAAAATCTCTTCTAATGTTGTCTATTATATTATTTACGTTACTATAGCAATAATGTTGTAAAAAGAAATCGTGTTGCGGCGTATTTACGTAAGATTAACAAAAAGCTTATTCGAAAAAATAGAAGAAGAAAAAAAGAAGAAAATTAAAAGTTTTTTTTTAATAAATAGGACAAAAGGAAACTGGGATAACGTTTGAAAATAACTGCTTATTGAAAAAAAAAACATAATTTTTAGTAATTCTCGGATTCATCTTAAGAGCCTCCTTTTTTTTTGGGTGGGACATTTTCAAGTAACTTGTCCGTGTTCCTTCAGTTGCCTGTACGTTGCCAGTGGCTACGGTATCCCTTTCGGACTTTCCCACAACCCCGGCAGGCATCGGTCCTATCGGACCCCTTCAATTGTGCTGACATCTCTTTGAACACAACGCGCCGTCAACCCAGGCCTGGTCCTTATCGGACGGCGAGCTACCCATTACTCACCGTCTGCAAGCCTGCGCCTATGGTGGCCGGGAATCGGCTTGTGATTCCCGACGCCCAAGGCGTCTCCTGCGGTGGCTAGGGGCGTGAGGGCGTTAAATTTCCCTCTCTCTCACACGTTCCGCCTCCTCCTTTGCGAGCATTACTGCTTCGCAGAAGGAGGTGACGGCCTTCCATGCCCTCTCGGTCTGTACCATGGCCTAGCCCAGGGCCGCACACGAGAGATCCTCGCGACCCCGATCGCCTCCACGAGGATACGGCGATGCTCTGCCCAAACCAGGCAACCCTCCACCGTATGCTCCACCGTGTCCTCCGGGCGATCCACGCAGTGATGACACCCGGGCGTTTCCTCCCGCCTTATCCGAAACAGGTACCTCCCGAAACAGCCGTGTCCGGTGAGGACCTGCGTCAGGCGGAAGGTGAGGACGCAGTGGTGCCTCTCCAGCCACTCCTCAAAGACTTATCGCCGCAATAGTGGCGTGCCCAGCACTGGATTGTGACAATCACACTCCATGATGCCACGAGATCTGTCGCTGGAGCTCTGTCCGCTGTGCCGTGATTTCTCGAGGCCGCGGAGTTACGCCCCGGCGTTTCACCTCCTCGCGCCACTCCCAAATGTGCACGAGAACGTTTGCCTCCAGATCCCATGGCGGCAATTCGACAAGGAGGCCCGCCGCCTCACTGGAGACCGTGTGGTATCCCCAGACCAGCCGGGTGGCCATTACCCTCTGGGACGCGTTCAACCGGCGGGCTGGCCGCCGCCGCAATGAACGTGCCCACACCGGTGCCCCGCGCAGGAGCTGCTTCAAGGCAGCCCCGGCCCGCTCCAGTCTGGGAAGGGATAGGAGGACTCCGAAACGTGCTTTTGGTTTTTGGATTTATAGGTGACATTTAAAATTTCTGGAGACAGGTTTTCAGTAACTCCGGTAACTATACAAAAATTTAAAAAAAATTGAACCAGGTTGCTATGAGGCAGATCGGTTATTTTTTTTACATTTTTGAAAATGCTCTCAGTCCACATGTCACACGCAAAATGTCTGAAAACAAACTATGTACATTTTTAATATCAGACATATTGCGATGAAACAGTCTGTCTATTTTTTTTTTGTCATAGCTGAAATGGGCTCTCGTAAAACTGGAACGTTTCTGACCAGTACTTCCCACTGAGTCGGGTTTAGAATGATCTAAACTTACAATTTTATACGGTTTTGGCCGTAAACCGATGTGACATGGTTTTGGTCGTGGGCTCTTGTACCACAGTAAATTGTTCAGGAATGTTTATGTTATTAATATCTTTTGAAATACTGAATGTGCAGGATGTTGGATTACGCCAATATTTAGTAGAAATTTCTATTAAATATTGGTGCTATTGTTATCCGATTTGATCATCTAATTTATCGTATCTACGTAGCATATATTTTCTATAGACCGTCAGGGTTGAGAAGCCACCTTAAACCTCCTGTAACTTTTTAAGGGTTTTACTACAAATTCCAGGATCAGACCTGCAAAATCGGCTAATTTACTCCTAAATATTGGTAGTACCCGCGTTTAAACATGAGACTGGCTCCTCAAGTCCTCAATCCATATGGATACGCTACTTTTCATACAAACGAAGCAACGAAAAGCTTGTCTACTCTGAAATGACGCGCCCCACTACCGCATTTTACGCACACGGTAATGCGGTAATGTGGTCTTGGGGCGCGTCATTTCAGAGTGGATACACTTTACAGCTGTGTAGCTTAGCCGTGGGCTGCTGTGGAGCTACGCCATTACGTTCATATCGATATAGTAGGTAGGATGTGTATATACATATAGGTATCCGCTTGCAATGTTAACAGGGCAAGCAAAACTTGCGAGCAACGTGTTGCGATCGCCGTACTTCATGTAGCAGTATTTGTACCACGAACATGAACGTTGGTAGTTCAGTCATGTGCTAGATTTACGTACCTATGTATATTTTACCTATGGCTTCTTCATTTTAATGTTGAGAGTCGAGTAAATATTTCAAAATAGGAGATTTAGGAGCACTTATGCTCCTAAAACTTTGCGTTTTTATTCTATAGAGACAACTTTATCAAATCTTGTTTCCATCGCGCATAATGTCTAGTATAATCCCCAATAATACCATTATATTTCCCTTCATTCAAACTTTACACCCTGTTCCTTAGAACAGGGTGTAAAGTTCACTCATCCACCATAGAAAAGGGAGGACCAGATGGGTGTTGTGTTGGGCCGGCAACTGCCCATGTATTGATATCGGATAGTCTTATTGTCGTTCGCGCGGTAAACTCTAATTGCGCGATGCAGGATTTGTGTGACGTCATATCTTTGATGCGTAGTTCGTATGTGGCGGTGTAACCACTACAAATTAACCTCTTATTTAGTATTTTTTTCCTCTATTGTACTACTTTTTTATATAAATAAGTAATTTTATATTATGATTAATTTACTAAAATAAAGTTCTTATGTAACTGGAGCTTTTATGCGCGATAGTTTTTTATTTAAGAGCAATTTGAAGAAAAAATTAACGAAAAGCATTGAAAAAGTACAAAAGTGTGGTTATTTTCTTAACTCTTTACACGTCAATAAAAAGACAGGGAAAAAGGCAAATGGTCGATAATTGTTATAAATAACTAGGCTAACTAGGTATATTGTACTATATTGACCAGTGAACTGCTAGAAACGTATGGTATGATGATAATGATTTTACTAAGGTGCAGTAGGTACTGATTATTCCTATAATATTATACTACTAGCTTTTTCCCTCGGCTTGACCCGCGTGGATGTCAGAAAATATCGCACAGCGACGTACTCCTGGGATTAAAAGTATTCTATGTGTCAATGTAGGTTATAAACTATCTGTCTGTCAAATTTCATTCAAATCCTTTCAGCCGATTTTACGCAAATCCGGAACTTACATACAGACAAACAGACAAATGGACAAAAATTCTAAAAACTATATTTTCGGCATCAGACTCGTTCCCACACCACGCAGCATTTTTTTTTAAATTTTCAATGTCAGTTTTTACTTCGTTACTATTTTATTATATACTTATATATAAATTCAAAAAGTCATTTATTCAAACTAGGCTGAGAATCAGCACTTTTCGAACGTCAAAATTACATAAGACACTTCCCCAAAACGCCCACCCTTCACCACTTCCTAGTGCTTTAGCTGGGAAGAAGAAGTGGCGCAACAAACTCCAACAACTCCACTTTTAGATATAGACGATGACAGGTCTGCTTTAATACAGTATTTTTTATCTCACGAAGCGACACGCTCTTTACTTGTGGTTACCAAATGTACAAACACGCTGTGAATGTGGGCGTAAATACGAGTACCGTTAACACATAACACAAAAACGCACACATGCACAAAATTCCGACTTCGCTATTGTCTCGAACGCGTCAATGGCGAAGTCGGAAGTGTGTGTTTATTTTTATTTAATTTTTTCATTGCTGAATGGGCGTGCTATTGACCTCGATCTCGCCTGATGGAAAGCGATGGATGAGGACTATGATGGATCGAGCGTGCCCAGAAGATGCCTGTTCACTCTTGCTTTAAAAGTAGACGGGTTATATGTGGAAAGGAACACAGACGCTGGCAGAGAGTTCCACACGAGAGAGTGCACGTCTTTCTACATTGTTCTCACATGCATAATTTCAAAATGAATGATGTAACGAATATTTTTGTATCAAATTTTTCGATTTAAAAGAGTGTCCGTGGAGTTTCTTGCCTGTTCTTCTCCATAGGTACCTACTACGCTTTGGAATGGGCAACTATCTTCATATCTCTGACTGACCGACCCCTTGACAGTTCAAAAGTGCCTGTAAATGGTTTAATTGAAATAAATGCTTTGAGTTTGAGTTTGAAATGTGGAAGAGAAGCGCTGAGTACGACTGGACGGGATATCAACCAAGTGAGGATAATAATGGTCCAGTAATAAAAGAGCGATGGTGGGATCAGGTCGTAGAGCTCCTGTGCAAACTCTCCGAAGTACAGTCTGTAGAAGATCGCTGTGAAGCCTAGCCACCAACGTTTCTTCGCCTATAAGCCTTTTTGCTCTATGTGTATGCGTTTGTGTGTTATCTATTGATGCTACTCGTTTTCACGCACACATTCACTTGGTTACCACAACTAAAGCGCGCGTATATTTTTATCTCATGAAGCGACGGTGAAAGAAGTATTTCAATACTACTTTATTTTTTCCCTAATACCATAGTGGCTACAGCATCGAATGGCATGTGGGGCATTATTTTTTCACCCTAGGACAACAAGCGGCAATACCAACACATTGGAATGGTGCCTACCACTCACGTTCTGCACTTTTGCCTAGATGTGCAGAACGTTAAAAATACACAATTCGTTGGTTTTCCAGCGTGGTTTGTTTGCTGTGTACAGTGTATATAGAATATAGATAACACGTAGTTTGTTGACTGTTGTAGAAAACGAATGATAAAGTGTTATCGAAACATAGGTATTTTAATACATAGAGAAAGTTGATTGTGTTCCACTTCCAAAACTGCCATTATATACCAACTTATTTATATAAGAGTATGTAGTCAATATTTTTTATTACTACTACTACTAATCTAGCGTTTATACGTATAAAGTGCTTACAACTTTCACAATAGAACCACAAAAGTAATTAGAGGCCAAAGTAATAGTATAATATCGTCACAATATACAACAATCAATCCATAGCCTAAAGTACCCTATAATAATGTAGTTATCCACGATTAATCGCGACCTCGATAGTGTACGAACTGGAGATTATGTGAGAACGAGCTTAAAACTTTGTCTACCGTCTATTGTGAACGCCTAACACAAGCTTAGGGAGCTCCCGGGTTAATAGGAAAAGTGTAAGCGTGTATTATCGTAGGGAAGCAGCCAATTTCAAAAGATACACAAGAACAACGAGTCGATAATCAGTTGAGGAAAACACGGACCGAAAAAGATCTTCATCTACATTATTAATGGAAATGACAAACATTCAAGCAGACAATTTCGCAACTACTGCACTTATAAAGCTACATTCTCAATAGCAGATGGGATGGCCGACTAACCATGAAGTTGTTTAACAAGCTTGATTTCAACTCCCGTTTGGCATTCACTCAGTTATCATAATGAATTATTGAAGACTTTGTTTAGTATAGAAACGACTCGACATCGCACCACGGTTATTCACATCGCCCGCGGTACATACTATACAGTCTCTGCAATCAGTCTAGAAGCGTGGCATTCCGCTACAATTTGCGTGGCGTTGGGTGCATAAAAGCCACTCCTATGGCCCTCCCCCGCCTTTCTGAAGGCGACGTAGACTAGTTTCCACTGTGAACAAGGAGCTAACTAGCCCGGGAATGTTACTGTAGATAATGTACTCAATTCGTCTTGTATTCAAGCGCCGGATTCAGAGCGGAGCGTCGGTTAATGCATTAAATAAACTACGTATATATTACGCTCTTTGTTTATTCACCCTTCAATTGTACGCTCTTAGGCACAAAGTTATACATTATTTATTTCTTCGCTACCTTTAGGATTAATCTGCTCGCTGCATCAGCGACAGACGAGGCAGGGACTTAATTTTACGCCTCAGACGATCTAGGAACGGAATAGAACTATCAAACATGGGAAGAACTGAGTTTTTCTAAGTTTTATATACGGTGCTACGAATGCTACGATCACTACCATTACTGTGAGTAAGCGAAGTCGTCGTTTCCAAAGCCAACTGTAGGGAGTCCCCATCCATCGATAGATATTATTTCCTCTTCCACTCGATGTAAAGACCTAGTGGCTGCGGAGTACACCGTTCGCCGGAGCAAACTGAATTAGGAACGTTTTCCTCCATTTTATATCTCTCGCCCTCTAAGGAGCGACGAAGTGTTGAATTATTGGACTTAGGTACTTTATTTTATAAAACGATTTCGCCTCCAGGAGATTTCTGTTTACTTTGCCACAAAACGTTTTTCGTATTCCCCGTTTCATATTCTATTGATACAAATTGATAGTAAGTCGATTTTCATTCGTTTTATGAACGTGTATAATATTATAGCGAATAAGAGTGTGTTATTTGAAAGCAAGTTGACAAAACCTTTGATAGGCTGACAGGTGTAAAGCCCCGCGATTTCTTTGCTGTCAGCACCTATAAAATACAGGCAAGAGTAGACTTGTTTGTTTTATTTGTATGAATAAATAATATTTTATGCTTATTTTGATTTATTTTTCTTCTTCTAGGTTTTTAACTTTAACCAAGGTTGTCACTTTCTGTATTTAGGTGTTCTTTTGTTCTTTTTTTTTTTTTTAAAGATATATCTGCAATTAAAACTCATGTCTTAATTCTATTTATATTTTACAAATAACAGTAAAGGTTTTATAAACATCCTTTAAATGAATATCCAATCCAGTAAAGCCATAATGTACGTGTTACAAAATTACCGTTCACAGTAAAACGCACTGGGATTTATTTATGGCTACTGGTCGTCACTGGCTTTAATCTATTAATGACTGCTGACGCAGGATTTCAGTATCGATTATACCCTTAACGGGATTAAACCATTTAAAACCGAAAACATTTCATCCTCAACAAATCTCCCTGTCAATAACTATGTCGCCCCTCACAAATTGAGTGTAATATCGATAAGTCCATCAAAAGTATCGATGTCGATTTTTGATCTCTAGTAATGCGATTACTATCGAACTATATCTCAACTCGCAATACGGTTCCGCCGCTTTTATAACAATGCACTTTTTTATTGTTCCTTTTTTTTTATTCAGTGAGTTTTTTTCTCAACAATTGTGTTTGTTTGCGAACTGTAGGGTGAACCTACCTAGATGGAAGATACGTAGGTATTTAACACGTTCAGTGCTGGAAGCCCTACAGGAGTGTTCATCTAGTCGCATATGTAATGCCGGGAGCCCTCGCGGAGGGCTCATTTTAAGTGTAGGTTTTTCTAAGCGAATACAGCATTATAAACCGTGAAAATAAAATATGATTTATATTTTAACAATGATTTATTAGTTTAAAGTTGGTTTTAAGCAAGTTTTTTTTTTTGTTCACATTTGCAAATACTTACCAAATGTTTAAAAGGCTGGAAACTACGTATAGCGACAAGACCCCCTGAAAACACAATTTTACTTCGTTTTACAGTGTTTTATAACATGATTTTTAACCTAATGCCGACGACCGTCCGCGATGCTCAACTTTAGTGCAAACGTAACGCCGGTAACCCTCCCGGAGGGTTTACTTCCAATATGTACGGCGGCATGGCGTTTGAGTTCTATGAAAAAGGGGTGGAGTCAAAAGTGCTAATCCTTGAATTAAATAGCTTTACCTTTCTCGTTCAACCATCGCCACGAAAAACGTATTGTGGACAAACTTCAACAATCGCCAATCGTTCTATCAAGACTGGTGTATATACAGGGTAGGAGGGAAATCGACACAAAAACTGTTACCGGATTCAGTAAAGATCTGAAAAAAAATAAAAAAATACGTTGGTTATTTTTTTTTTAATCTGCTGTTCCATACATTTTGACCGCGTAGGTATTAAACTTTTCTATGAAACAGCTGTTTTTTTTAAATAACCGACGAAAAATTTCAACGGATGGGGTTCAGAATCACGTGCTGAATCCATGGTAACAGTTTTCGCGTCGATGTCCCTTCCACCCTGTATAAGTTTCCCAATTAACCTATGTTTCTATGGTTAGAAGTGAAAAGTGTGTGAGTAAAGAGAAGAAATTGTATCATCTAAAAGAAAACTTGCAATTCGGCTATAGCTTCCAGGCGAAATTACATCGTTAAACCAACCAAAATCAATCTGCCTAGCCTTTTCCCAACAATGTTGGGGTCAGCTTCCAGTTTAACCGGATGCAGCTGAATACGAGTATTTTACATGGAGCAACTGCCTATCTGACCTCCATGACCCAGTTACTGGGTAACACGATACCCCTTGGTAAGACTGGTTGTCAGACTTTCAAGCTTCTGACGACCCGTAATGACTGTCAAATACCCATGAATGACAGCCGGGACCAACGGCTTAACGTGCTTTCCGAGGCACGGAGGAGTCTCGGTATGCAAAATGAAGAAAAGATGGACACCCATCCACGGTACAATCCCGGCAAGCGTAGCTTAACCTGATGGATCGACCCGTGCGGCTGGTATTACTTAGCCGCGAGCTCCTCCTCCGTCCTTAAATCAACTGTAGGTATTCATGTATTATCGACACATGCCAATATTACATTACATTATGAAATATAGGTACCCATAGTAAGCCATTTTGTGGTTCCATACCCTTGCTACCATTCACTCTATAACTTGAATAACTTGATTAAGGAATTTCCATCTACATCTTATATGCGTAGTTATAAGATACTCAAAGGCCTGTCTGATGGTATTATTCAGTCGATAGAGCGTTAATAGTTTTAATTCAAATATATTTTAAGCAATCCTGTTACCGATAGTAAGTTGCCATAATGACAAATAGGTTCTTTTAAGTATATCATCACCTTATTGGAGTCTGTAGACGTAGCAAGCGCGGCTTCAAAATATGAGGTTCGAGGTTTACGTCTGAAAAATAGCTTTTTTAATTGGATGGAATTTACCTACCTTTTTTTTTTTTTTTGGGTGGGATATCATCAAATGACGTCTCCCGCTCTGGGTGGAGCGGGAGGGCGTGTCAGACTCTTACTGACTAAAACCCACCCGTGTTCCTTCTGTTGCCTATGCAATGCCAGGGGGCATCGGTATCCCTTTCGGACTTTCCCGCAACCCTGGCAGGCAATGGTCTCATCGGACCCCTTCACTCGCTGACACTTTTTGATGCGCGCGTGGAACACAACGCGCCGTCGACCCGGGCTTGGTCCTTACCGGACGGCGAGCTACCCATTGCTCACCGTCCGCAAGCCCGCGCCTACGGTGGCCGGGAATCAGCAATTGATTCCCGACGCCCAGGGCGTCTCCTCCTGCGGCGGCTAGGGGCGTGAGGGCGCGAAATTTGCCTCTCCCTCACGCGCTCTGCCTCCTCCTTCGCGAGCATTACTGCTTCGCAGAAGGAGGTGACGGCCTCCCATGCCCTCTCGCTCTGTACCATGGCCTGGACCAGGGCCGGACGCGAGAGATACCCGCCACCGATCGCCTCCACGCCTGCCCAAGCCGGGCATACCTTCACCATATGCTCCACCGTGTCCTCCGGGCGATCCACGCAGTGATGACACCCGGGCGTTTCCTCCCGCCTTATCCGAAGCAGGTACCTCCCGAAACAGCCGTGTCCGGTGAGGACCTGCGTCAGGCGGAAGGTGAGGACGCCGTGGTGCCTCTCCAGCCACTCCTCAAAGAGGGGACTTATCGCCGCAATAGTGGCGTGCCCAGCACTGGGTTGCGACAATCGCACTCTCCATGCTGCCATGAGATCCCGTCGGAGCTCTGTCCGCTGTGCCGCGATTTCTCGCGGCATCGGAGTCAAGCCCCGGCGTTTACCTACCTGATACTCACATGTTGTTTTATAGCAAGCGGGCAAACGAATTCCTCTGGATATGCAACAATGTCAAGTTATTATGAAAAAGCGCGATGCTGTCACCTGCCCGCATGCGGATATGCTGCAGGTGTGAACCCCAACGTAGAACATACTACTATGATAGTAGCTACCCACACCGCTGCCGCCAACCCCACCGAGATTGTACCCTGAGTTTCCATAAATTATTCGAATATCTGAAGATATTTATATAATTATGATATTCTATAAAGTGTCGAGTAGTGTAGTGTGGTATATAACAAAGCATCTAAGCTGGTTCATCAGTTTTAATAATAAACAGGATAATATTAAACTATTTTTAGGCAAACCGATGGCACGTGTAAATAAAACACTAATTATAATTGCAGACAAAGTCGCAAATTGGAGGAGTAAGGCATTTCAACCTCCAATGAACTAAAAACTAATTTGCATGATGATTAACAGTAATTCCTATATTTCGACGCATGAAAATCGCACATTTAGGTACCTACCCATTACAGGGTAATATTTGATATCGCGTAAGCTACAGTTTCCTAAAAGAGCGGTGTCCGTCACATAACGGCCGAAGTGACAGCCGTGAGAATGATGGCACCGGAGCTTAACTTTACAGTGTCACAAAACACTTTCTAGGGAAACACATCACTTACTTTCATTAATCTGACGTCATTCGGCGGTAATTTGCTAACGCTATGTGTCGGGTTTTCTCCGAACGTACGTATTCCTCATAGTTTATGAGACCATTTATATTTACCTTTAGAAGAGTTTGTTTACTAACAGGTAAATGTGACTTAAGTATTATCAGTGAACCTGTTGGGTCAAAACCAGCAGGAGGAGCTTGTGGCTCACTAATAACAGCCGCACGGGTCGATCCATCAGGTTAAGCTACGTTTTCCAGGGTTGGTCCGTGGATGGGTAACCATCTTTACATACTAAGACTCCTCCGTGCCTCGGAAAGTCTGTTAAGCCTTTGGTCCCAGCTGAAGATTCGTGGAGCTTTGACAGTCGATACGGGTCGTCAGAAGCCCGAATGTTTGCCAACCTGTCTTACCAAGGGGTATCGTATTACCCAGTTACTGGGTTGTGGATTTAAATAAGCAGTTGCTCCATGTAAAATATTGGTATTCAGCTGCATCCGGTTAGACTGGAAGCCGACCCCAACATAGTTGGAAATAGCTAGGCAGATTGATGCAGATGATGTTTGTTGGGTCCTAACAAAAAACAACGATGGGCGTTTAAAACATTCCATTTGGCCATAAGAACCAAGGACGCCAGTAAAGATCTTTTATCAGATAAACACGTCAAGCGGGGGATCAAGACGTTGAAACACAAAAACATTAATCCCACTCAGTTTGTCCATTCCTTTTCTTTATTAGGCAGTATTGCATAGTTTCTGTTCCGAGCGAGGGTCTAGAATGTGTACCTATGTACCGCCAATACGGTGTTTCCTTTTCATTAAGTTTCCACGCACAATATTGCAGGCTGGTCGTAAACTTTCCGAGGTGGTCGGCTAGTCTTTGTTGCTGCTTACGTCCGTCCACCAAAGTAATGAGACTTAGGAAAAATTATACCTTTAATGAAACAGAACTCGTTTACGCATTTTTCGTGGACGCAGACGCAATTACTGGGTGGATACAATATACGAAATTTAAGGGTGTTGTATTTTAGCGTAGTTAGTGTTTCGTCTTTAATTAGTTGTAGATAAAACACATATTTTATTGTGAGAGGATTCTTCGTCTTATTGTTCAGGTCGTGTTGCCGTTGGAGATATTTATAGTCTCAGAGGAGTCAGTTATTGTTGTGACGCGCAAAATTTGTTGTTTTAAACGGAAGGTTTTGCTTATTATTTTTCTAAAACAAAGAAATAAGTATTCCTCGAGATGGGTGGTGTTAGAACAGCTATGAAAACTCTGAGTACACCTACACTAAAATCAAATTACCAATAAAGTAAAGCAAATAATCTTGAACCCAATATCTTTCAACGTTCTAGTAAGAAAGGTTTATATTTTTTCTGAATTTCTCATAATAGGGTGCTTTTGAAAAACGAAAATTACCTTTCTATAAGTACCTAGCTATCGAGGTCTTTAACTCTGTTCTCTTACATCTGGAAAAAACAGGAGGTAATTGAATTTTTCTGTAAATACATGATTGACTGCCTTGTGGGTAGAAGTCGCAAGCGTGACTACCGAATTTTGGGTCTAGGGTTCAATTCCCAGATCGGGCCAAGTGGTATTGTTTGTTTTTATCAGGAATTACTCATTAGCAGCCAGCCGAATCTGGATTTATGTCCGGTTAAGCTAACAGGCTCGCCCTCTATTGCATGGGACTTGGATAAGATAAGACCATGCACCTAACTGGCTGAATGTCGGTGTCATAAGACATTCACCTTTCAGGGATAGGTAGAGGTGTTTACACATCTTTACCTACCTCTTCGAGAAATACAGGGATGATATTATGTTATACCTAACCAACTACAAACCTTTCTGGAAATGCTAGTGTGTCGGTTATGTTAAATAAATAGTATATTATGTATGTAAGCTGTTCTCTTTCCAGTGTGTCGTTTGTAGCCATACTGCAATAACAAATTGAATAGAAGAACTGCATTGGCGCATAAATGGCGATAGCTTGGTGGTACGAGAGAGCAATTCTATTTGTCTTACAACTTATACGACATTGTGTTCTATGTTCTTATTTTGTTTCAATTGTACGCAGAGATATTGCCCATGTCTTCTGCAGAACATGGACCTTCACATAAATCGTTAGAATGAGTAACAATGCCAAAATCACCAGGTTCGGCAAATGCAATGTTGGTGGAAGTATTTTTGTCTTTATACAAACCGGCCAATTGCGAGTCGGCCTCGTACACGAAGGGTTCCGTACGACCGTACAATATTTTGAAAAAAACACGTTTCTTGTATGTTTATATACATGAATATTGAGTATACATATCCCTTTATTTTTTTACATTTTTTTTTTTTTGTTATAGCGGCAATACAAAAATACACAATCTGTGCAGACGGACGAACCGCGGAGGCTTAGTAATAGGGTTCCGTTTGGTAAAACCCTAAAAAAACAAAAGACTGAAGCACCGCCACCGCGGATAAATTCACAGATTCACAAGATTATATTAACTGGAGAAACTTCACAATTGTGATCCTCAAGGATTAAATCCTGTCACCTTTTTAAACTCTGAGGGAAAGGGTTACTTACTGGAATATTTTGTGACATTTGGATACCAATCAAATAAATAATAATAATTTGTGCTTGGGGAGTGGAATACCTCTCCACTCCTCAGGAAATGTTGCCCCCTTGTCGCTACGTCACTATGTGCTAGCGACAGTTTTCGGAGGCCATTATTGAGTGTGCAAGTCACCCCTGCCACTTTTTTTTACTTTTTTTGTTTATTTATTTATCATGAACAAAGTTTATAAAAAATCTTAACTATGCCCTGACTTATGAACTATTTTATCCGTGTATACCATAACATTGATCAGGCAGGGGACATAGGCCTTCCATCGTTCTTGGTAAACACTCCACTAATAGCCACCCAAACCCATAGCCCACTATGTTTTGTTTCCATGTTCTATAATAGTCCATACCAACCGGTGGTTGTCCTTGGGTGCACTTGCATAGTGCACTCAGGGATAATCGTCGGTTGGTGCCTCACTCCATTTAAATTTGTCTAAAAAGCCAAAACTAACCCACAGAGGCCCCCTCTGTGGGTTGGCTTCGGCCCCTCGTACGCCTTTCAAAGGGCCGGGATTCATAGTCCCAAGATTTGTTGACAAATAAATAAATAAATATCTATTTATTTCTCACCACAATATCCTTAAAAAATAGTAACAAAGAATATTTTTGTCCGGTCATGTTCTCAAAGAAAAATATTGTGGGAGACTGGTGCTTAAGCTAAGCCGAAGCTTGTATTTCAGGCTACCAGGTCTCCGCCCCAAGTACAAAATTTATATGGTCTCCCATAAACTAAAACTAGACACTATTTTATATTTGACTTATAGGAAGGAGTGCTCGTGTGGAGTGAGTGGGGGAGTGGAACTGTGGGTGTGTGGGTGTGTAAGCGCGTGGGAGTAGGTGATGGAGAAGTTGGTGCGTGTTAAACTGTTTGTTGAGTGCCATATTAGTATGTGCCTGCGGTAGCGATAAACATTGACAGAATGCGGTGACTATTTTGGGATAAAAAGTAGATTTTCGGCTGCGTCATAGTCCAGAGTCATAAGCCATCCATTAAGTCCTTTTTACACAGGTTTTTTGTGAGTGGAAAGATGTTGTGAACTTTATTATTTTTATTATAAAGGTACGTAGCCTCCTAGAAAACCGAAGAATCGCTTGGAGAAACAGGTTGTAAATCTTAAACTTAGGGACCGGTCGACAGGGTCGTAGCGCCTCTTGCCGAGCATAGGTGTGAGACTGGAAGAAAGAAGTGCGTGTTGTTTCAGGGTGATCTGTAGAATTAATAGTTGACGAACGGTGTGAACTCCACTTTTATTTTAATTTTATTTTACAGTTTTTGGAAAACTTAGGTACAGCTAGACACTTTTGCACAATTTAGAGTAACAAAATAAGGTCAATTAAAAGTTTTCACGGTTATAAGAGAACCTAAACAAAAAGTATTTGAGAAGGTAGACAGTTGAGTAAAGACAGTATCTTATACGTTTCAAACTGTTAGCAATTAATTTACGTGATCAAAAAAGAAATTACATATAATCTTTTTTAATTTAGATATACCCGTATTGAAAACGTCGATGTCGACGTCCCGGCAGACCGCATTATACGTATGACTCGCTCTGACTAAGTATGAATTCCGTCTCTAATTCGTTCCTACCGTAGACTGCGGGTTCCTACTGCTTTTCTGCGCAATCCTTATCTTTTGCATACTGCAAAAGATAAAGATTGCGCAGAAAAGCAGAAGGAACCCGCAGTCTGATTTTGTTCAGCAATTCAGGAAGCTCGGTTGAACCGTTAGCAATTCTAAATAAAAACGCCAAATCCGCAACACTTCTTCGCTCAGAAAGAGGAAGTAGATGAAATCTTTTACAGCGTAGGAGATAAGTGGGAGAGTAAGTTTTAGACCGGAACTGAATATACCTCAAAAACTTTCTTTGTATGCCTTCCAAACGATTGATGTATATGTTATAATTAGGATTCCAAACTTGAGAGGCATACTCAAGATGACTGCGAACAAAACTACAGTAGAGAATTTTAATGGTTTTGATGCTCCTAAACTCAGACGAGACTCTCAAAATGAACCCCAGTGATTTTGAAGCTTTGTTAATGATTTTATCAATGTGCTGATCATATAACAATTTTGAATCAAATACAACTCCCAAGTCTTTGACTGTGTTAACTCTAGCTAGGGATCTGTCTAAAATTTATAGTCAAATGTGATAGGTACGGGCTTCCTAGGGAAGGAGCACACGTAACACTTCGAGACATTTAAATCGAGCTTATAAGTGTTGCAGTAGTACTGGAACCTATCTAGATCCTCCTGCAATGATAGAGCATCTGATAAGAAGGATATCTGTGACATAATCTTCATGTCATCCGCGTATAGAAGAATTTTAGAGTGAAGGAAGCAAGATTCAATATCATTGACGAATAAATTGAATAAGAGCGGCCCTAATAAAGATCCCTGAGGAACTCCAGATGGGATACGCTTTGATGTTGATGAGTACCCATTCAGTACAACAGTCTGACACCTGCACTCCATATATGACTTAAACCAACGGAAGAGATTACCCCTGATACCCATCGATAGAAGTTTACGCATGAGAACGACGTGATCAATTCTGTCGAAACATTTGGCGTAGTCTGTATATATGACGTCTACTTGAGACCGATTAGACATAGCCTCTGATAGGAAGTCACTACAGAGAACAAGGTTTGTAGTTGTTGACCGAACACCCAAAAATCCATGCTGGTGTTCGCTGAAACTGAGCCTGAGAGCAGAGTAAACTTGCCTGTACACAATTTTTTCTAATATTTTAGCAAACACGCATAATTTGGATATGGGTCTGTAGTTTTCAACGCAGTTTCTCGGTCCCTTTTTGTGAATAGGAGTTATATAAGCCGACTTCCATATAGCAGGCATGAACCCAGTATTAAGAGATCGTCTAAATAAAATTGTAAGAGGAACCGAGAGGCCAGCAGCACAGTTTACTATGAAAACCGGTGGAAGCTTGTCTGGACCAGCAGATTTGTTTAAGTCCAAATGCTTTAGCAGTTTCATAACCTCGTCTTCACAAACCTCGATATATCATATGGACTGAAGTCAGTCTGCTCACTGGTACAATGGTATTGTGCATTATTCACAGAGCTGGTGGATTCACGAAAGTTAGACAGAAAATACTCGCCGAAAAAATTGCAAATTTCCTCACCATTGCTATCGGGTTTGTGAACAGGTCCCCAAACCGAAGCACAGAAGGGTAGGAGTTGTTTTGCTTTTTCGATTTAATGTAGCTCCAGAAGGCTCTGGGGTTGTTGCGAATAGCGGATTCTACATTTGACATGTAATCATCGAACATGCACTTGTTGGGAATCGCACCCAATATATACGCAGCCAGCACGCGCAGGCGGCGTGATCGACCTACGCGTCATCACCATCGGCGAGTGAGCGGAGTGCGGCGTGGGGAGCCGGCCGGACGCCGGCAGACCACTCGCTTTCTCGGAGGCCACCGCGACGGACGACACTCTAAACGCCATAACATTCTATGTTTATCCGGGACAGTTGTAACTTAATCGGCAATACAGCAAACCTATATAATTATACAGTCCACTTTTATTTCTAATCCCAAAAGAGCAAGTCGAACATTGGTCCTTCGAGCCGGATAAACATAGAATGTTATGGCGTTTAGAGTGTCGTCCGTCGCGGTGGCCTCCGAGAAAGCGAGTGGTCTGCCGGCGTCCGGCCGGCTCCCCACGCTGCACTCCGCTCACTCGCCGATGGTGATGACGCGTAGGTCGATCACGCCGCCTGCGCGTGCTGGCTGCGTATATATTGGGTGCAATTCCCAACACACTTCTCTAACTCCTTTGCACGTTGCCGTAATATTACAAAAGATTGGTAGTCCGAATCGTTCCCATACTTTTTAAATTTAGAGTGGAATTTGGATTTTTCTTTAATAATTTTTATTAACGGGCTTTTATACCAGAGGGGGTATTTAGACTGGGAAACAACTGTTTTAGATGGGATATTAGTTTTGTGTATTTTAAATAAAACTTCATAAAATAAAGCTACGGCATCTTCTAGTGACCTGTGGCTCAACTCGTACTGCCAGTCAACGATGTTAAGTTCATCTTTTATTGCTGCATAGTCAGCAGACCGGTACAAGTATTTAACATAGGGACGAGCCGGCAGACCATGCAGCTGAACAAAGTCAGCCGTAATACACAGTGCGTTGTGGTGAGGATCTTCAGGAACTAGGGGATCAATGCTGCAGGAGACAGAAACTTCATTATTGTAAAATACCAAGTCCAGAATCTTATTGTTTTTGTTAGGATGACAGTTGTACTGCAACAGATTACATGCGTTATTGTTGTCAAAAAAAATGGTTTGAACATGACCGTTCAGGTTTATAGGGTGCATAGAATAACCATCATTTGCAGGGGTCCACGTAATGCTGGGTTGGTTAAAGTCTCTCATCAAAATAAACTTGTCGACCGGGTGCTCCATTATATTATTAGTCAAGTTATCAGAAAAGTTACCTAGCTGAGTTGTTAACGAGTTACCTAGGTTTTGAGAGCAAATATAAACAACGCCTATATGCATTTTGTATGTTGTCCTAGGTCTTTTTTGTTGCAGGGTTAGTGTGAGCCATAGGTCTTCTGCCGATGAGTGCCACTCGCCGCGCGCTTGAGCCACAATCTCACGCCTAACGGCGATTAAAACCCCCCCTCCCATAGTCTGACCTATGGGTTGGATGGTATGGATGGCTTTTCCGGTATGGGTTGTGGGGTAGCATAAAAGTCGAAAGAAGATACTTTTAGGATTGCTCTCTGCGCCCTTTACAGTTGGGTTAGGGTCGATTTAGGTGCGAAATAGTAGAAACTTGTGTCATGTCATGTCACATGTCTATCTGCGTGAATGCGAAGGAAGGGGTAGTTTTAAAACTGTAATCTTAGTCAAATAGACGTAAAAATAATAAATATCAATTAGCCTATCCCAGAGAGAGATATAGAAAAAAAAATGCGAGACAGAGAGAGTTAACAACACGCCTTGTTTCCCCTACACCCACATTTCGCCAGTTATGTTTAAGTCCCATGTAATAGTCGGCGAGCCTATTGCCATCAACCGGGCACAAATCCAGACTCCGGACTGCTACTGAGAAACTCCAGAAAGAAAAACCCAATGACACTTTGCCCGACCTTTTTTTTTTTGGGTGGGAAATCATCAAATTACTTCTCCCGCTCTGGGCGGAGCGGGAGGGCGTGTCAGACTCTTACTGACTAAAACCCACCCGTATTCCTTCAGTTGCCTGTGCAATGCCTGGGGCCACGGTATCCCTTTCGGACTTTCCCGCAACCCCGGCAGGCATCGGTCCCATCGGACCCCTTCACTTGCTGACATCTCGCAGAAATACATCGCGCAGTCGACCCGGCCCTGGTCCTTACCGGACGGCGAGCTACCCATTGCTCACCGTCCGCAAGCCCGCGCCTACGGTGGCTGGGAATCGGCAATCGATTCCCGACGCCCAGGGTGTCTCCTCCTGCGGCGGCTAGGGGCGTGAGGGCGCGAAATTTGCCTCTCCCTCACGCGCTCCGCCTCCTCCTTTGCGAGTATTACTGCTTCGCAGAAGGAGGTGACGGCCTCCCATGCCCTCTCGCTCCGTAGCATGGCTTGGACCAGGGCCGGACGCGAGAGATCCCCGCCACCGATTGCCTCCACGAGGTGCTATGCCCAAGCCGGGCAGACCTCCACCGTGTCCTCCGGGCGATCTAACTTTGCCCGACCTGGGAATCGAACCCAGGACCTCATGTTCAGCAGTAGCACTTGCGACCACTAAACCAAGGAGGCAGTCAAAAAGAGGCAGAGGCAGTAAAAGAGGTTATGAGAAAGAAAAAAGAGGTCTGGCTTAATGTGTTAGCTTATAAGGCCGAAATTATACTGAATCAGGCAACGAATGTGACAGATGATTTGGAAAGAGTGAATAAGAAATACTCTGAAATTAATAGTTGAGTGATAGAGATGGTAAAAATGAAGAAGAGTGAAAAAGAAGAAAAGTACAGGAAGTTCTCTGATAATAAACTATTCTGGAAACAGGTAATATTGGCTCGCGGAGTGCCAGGAACGTTGAGTATGAATGTTATAAGAGCAATACATGGATGTTTACTAAGCGAAGAATGAAACGGTAACAGTTGGGACGGTTAACGGTATGAACGGTTTTGCAACGCTGGAAAGTTTATTTAGTTATCAGAATAGTGTGCAAGGAGTTGGTAACAGGGCAGATGCCAGTTTTAAAGACTCAAGCTCAGATGTAGATGAAGATAATTTAATAGGAATAGATGAGATTGTAAGAGCGCTAAAAGGGATGAAAGTTGGGAAAGCTGCAGGGTACGAAAGTGTGTCTGCTGAAATGCTGAAGGGCGGTGACGGGGTGGTAGCAAGCCTGTTGTGCCCGATCTTTAATGTGTTGGAGATATGGCCGGATGATTGATGCAAGGCTGTAATCGTACCACTATATAAGGGTCTCAGCAGGAGTGTAAAATCTACCGCGGCATTAGTCTTTTGAGTGTTGTCAGCAAACTGTATGCGAAGGTTTTAATCAATAGACTGATTTAAGTGACAGATGAGAAATTATGGGATGTGCCGGCAGAATTTAGAGAGGTAACGGGCTGTATGTATCAAATCTTCGCCTTAAGGTGCATAGCCGAAAAACATCTGGCAAAGCACAAGAAGTCTACTGTACTTTCGTGGACTTGGAGAAGGCCTATGACAGTGCGTGGAGGGAAGAACTGTGGTCGACACTATCCCTGTACGGTGTGGACTGGCGCTTAGTACGGGCACTGAAATCTTTATACAAGGATTCCAGTTTTGTGTTAAGATAAATACACGAACTTGTTCTGCATCTCGAGGGGTGTTAGATAGGGTTGTGTAGCGTCACCGTGGCTTTTGAACTTGTACATAGATAGTTGTCTGACTGATTTGAAAGAGGGTGAGTGAAGATTGAATGAGTTGCCTGTCAAATGCCTTCTCTACGCAGATGATCAAGTTTTACTTGCATCGCCAGCAGAACAGTTGCAAAACGTGGTGACTGTGATGGATGAAGCATATAAGATGAAAGGGATCAATATAAATTTGAATAAGACGAAGGTCATGGTGTTTGAAAGAGAAGAGGATTTATCGATGTGTGATGTGAAAAATGATAAGAGTACCATGTGGAGCAAGTAAATGAGTTTGTGTATTTGGGGGGTCTGCTCACAAGGGATGGAAAGATTGATGAAAGCAACGGTGCAGTTTAAAAGAAAATGCAGTGACCCAGATTGTAAAGAATATGCTTAGATCGTTGGGTCATGTTGAAAGGATGAATAAAAGGCGACTAACAAAAGGTATTTACAAGGCAGATGTGACTGGAAACAATGGTAGTGGACGCCCTAGGAGGACATATAGTGACCTTATTGGTGATGTTCTTCAGAAAGGTCAGGTGCGTAGTACTCGCAACCGGCGTGCGTATATGACCAGATGTGTGAAAGTAACCGAGGTAAAAGGATTACGTAAGGATCGTAGCAGGTGGCGTTCTGTAGTTTCTGCCTACTCCCATGGGAAGAAGACGTGCGTTTATGTATACAGGGTGACTTGTAATTTGACGTATTCCTTGTAGGACGTGATAGTGTGACCCATTTGCAACAAATAAGCACCCCATAAAACCTAGGCAAAAAGTTATGGCATTAAAAAAACCACAATATATAAGTAATTTTGAAAATTTCCCAGAATTCGTCACTAATTATCACTTTTCTCTAAACTCACAAATTGAATGGCCTTCATAGAGATTCTATTGGGTACCTAATACTTGAACCCGTCGCACGCGCAATTAGCAGACACAATAGAATTTTATTGTCATTTGCACACATGGGGTGCAATCGACATTTTAAGAGTTAATAAAGCTTTCAATGTAGGTAACCAAATTTTCTAAAACTTCAAACAGTTAAAAATAAAGGATGAAGTTTAATAACTATTTTCAAAAATCATCTATGTACTTAAACTTTGACACCAGTTATCTCAAAATTTGACTATGGCAATAAGTTTTATCTTTTAATAGTATCTTTCTTCTCTCTCGAATGACATGACATCTCTCTATGTCACGAAATGTGCCTAAACGTGACGCGTCCTAGAAATTTCATCTCAATTCTTGTCAAATTATCGAATTTTCACTTGAATACTTACCTTCTCATTCACCTTCTTTTGCATTCAGTCTACCCAAGAAGAATCGACGCTGACAACTTACAAGCAGACCATAAACAAGCTTTCGAAGAAAACTCAGCTCACTCCTTTCAGAAAACCTATTCCTTTCAGCATTATCTCTGTGATAAAAACAGAAATGTCTCGATCAAACACGTTGCAGGGACCACTCAGCATAACTCCGCAATATTGCGCTTTACACTCCATATCTCAGTTTTATTCCGCAGTTGAGCGCAATAGCAATGTTTTAACGCATTTTTATACTGAATATAGCAGAAATAACGAACCGCGCGGGCGTCGAGTGAATTAAAACTAATGGAACGGTTAATTTCTCATGAGGATAAAGCTAGCGAACTCCGCCCTTCTGATTCTGTTGCTCCCGGGCCACTTCCAGATTCACACTCGACAGTTATTTTTTATTTACTGCGAAATGTTTATGCAATCGTCAGCCGTTTTCAGCGTAAATCTGTGATATTGCACTTAATGGTAGGAGAAACGTTTTGTTTGTTTTATAGAAGCTGACACAGAAATGGTTTAGCTGTTGGTTATGAGGTGTTCATAGAATCAGCGACAAGGATCACGGGATCTGGTCTTTTAATTAAGATAATCATATACGTACCAAGCATACAGCTTCATTAGTACCTATCACTCTATTATTAAACACTTTCCATTCGTCATTCAGTTTTCAGGAGTGTCAACGCAATCCCTAAATTGAAAATTATTGTAATGTGTATGAATAAAATAATGAAAGATTAATAATAACTGCGCGAGCACACCACAGCTCATCAACTAAGTGATAAACGTTTGATGAAAGAGAAGTCTATACGCAAATACACACGTAATATATATCTACAATAAGAAAAGTGACTATGATGATACGATATACGACGTAGATATTAATATCTATTCGCAGATCGACAATAACCGTTCCGTACAATGTAATATCTCTTAATACATTTGAGGAGTTCAGGAAATCTCATTTACTTAACGTTTTAATATTACTTACACGTATCGAATTTCTCATTTGATATCGTCTATTATAACAAATAAAATATCCATATTTATTTCGTATGTAATATGTAGGTATTAAAAAACTTGTCTGCAACCGCAATATGAAAGAACGAATGTAGTTGAAGAAAGGTAAAACATAATTTAAAAAGATAAAAGAGTTCTTGTTTGATTGTATTTGTACTGTATTTGCGTTTTTACAACGCAGCCGTTGACGTTTTCTAGACATTTTTGCGTAAATGTTGCGTAAATGACCCGTAAATGCCACGTAAACTATGAGTAGACATGAGTGGCATATAGATTACATACACATTATTTAAAAACAAAAACAAATAAGAAAAAAGAAACTTAAAAGTATGAGAGAAATGGGATCTCTCTCTCTCTCTCTCATTAGCATTTGTGCAATTTTAGGTCAACGTATGTAGGTAATTAAACATTTTTATTCGCCAAACACGTCACACTCACAAATAGGTAGGTAGGTACATCCAAAATCGCATGGCCACAGCGTCAACGCCAGGGGGCCAACCACCACCTCTTTAAGCAGTATTATTTTGATGTTACTTCAGTGTGAGAAAGAAGTGGAGCTATACAGAACGTCTTGCTCCATCTCTTTCCCACGCTCAAGTAAGATTAAAACAATACTGCTAAAAGAGGTGGTGGTATGGCCCCTGAACTGAACCAACATCCATACTTAACAGTTCAAAAACTTGCGGCCATCAGAGATTTATAGCTGGCAATTACACGTACAGACTACTCCTCTCTCTAAGGGCGAATTTTACCAATAAAACTTAACGCGATCAGCACATAAACCACGTATAACAGCTGTCAATGTCATTATTTTGGAATATTGACACTGACAGCTCTTGGACTCGGTTTAGATGTGCTGATAGCGTTCATTTTAATTGGTTAAATTCGCACTAAGTGGGCATGGTGAGTGTCCATTTCTCATTAACGATACCTATCCGTCCAACTTAAGTAAGAGTTGTTTTTCTTTGAAGCTAATAAAACTAGCTGTTAAAAGCTTTTGAGAAAGAAAATCTATCTAAGAAAAGTTTGCTACTTAAACAGAGGCTTTTCTAAATCAGAATCACTTTGTTAATTATAATAAAAGCATCCGAAAATAAACTCATTTTTTCAAAACACACTGCTAAGCTTTACAAATAATTGTCATCGCACTTTTGTCTTCGGGCCGTGGTAATAGAGAAAAATACGCCGAGGGCACGAACGGGACGCCAAGCGTGAGTCGGCAATAAATAACGTGCGTGATGATGAATGGAACTTGCCAACAGATAATAAAAATAATTACGCACATAACACCCTTTACATCCACCTTTTATAGCTTTTCTTGACGTTGGGACGCGCGAAGAAGGCAAAGGTATCACTAAATCAGCTTTAATGTTACCTATCTGCGCTACTATTCCTATACTACTGGAAAGGTGTAGGAACTATATGAAAGAAACAGTTTTATCCGTATATAAGACTGTAGCTAAAACACAGATATAGGTACCTATATCTGTTTATCCTTAGGGGTAGATTACTATAAAAATGAAGTGCCCATTGTGCCGCCAATATAGAATACCTTGCATGTAAAACGCGCATGGAACTTCTTGTTTTATAAATGGTACCTTAAACTAGCACTGCACTAGTAAAAGGGCTGAAGAAAACTACAAGTAGGTACTGCACTGAAGAGAAGAACATTATTAAGTTACTTATTAAAATAAACCTACCTAAATAATGTCTTATCATAACCTTAGACAAGATGAGTACATGCCTAAGTATGTGTATTCTACTTAGATACGTACACACACATCCTGACATCCAAACCAAATAACTTAGACCACATACTGATGTTCTTCGTTCAAAATAAATACCTACACATCGGGCAAACCGCAGTGCACCATCTCCAGGTTACGCGAATTTAAATTCTACGGTTCACTTGACACAAAACAGAAGTTCGCTACACCGCCTAACTTGTTTACCCACTCAAAGGAAGCAAGAGTTGAGAGCTGTTCGAGTTTTCCTAAGCTCGTAGGTACACTTTTCTTTCTGAAAAAAGTCAGTTAAACGGAATTTGGAACATAATTTCTGAGTATTTTTCGATTCATTTTGTATTTTCTAAATAAGCTACCACTGTAGTCTGTAATACCTAGATGTTAGCCTACTGCTAGTGATGACGACAGATTTTCTTTTGCATATTATTATAAGTAACTAAGTAAGGGAAGGTGAGGTCTAACGGGGACGCTAAAGGCTCGTGCAGATCAACGCGACGCGACGGCGCGACGCGACTTTAACAATACAACTTCTTAGAAAACTTCACGGTATAACAATAGCCGGTGTCGCGTCGCGCTAGTCTGAACGAAGCTTTAGGGAATCTATCAAAAACTATGTTAAATGTAGCTTCAATCATTATTGTTTATCACTAGCTTCGGCCGCTGACCCATCGCGTCGCATCACATCGCTCGCCCGCGCTATTTCTTCGTTTTCATTTAGCGTTCTTTCTGATTTTTTATCCTTTATGCTCGGCTCCCAAGATTTGTAGCGTGATGTTACATAGGTAGCCTATAACCGTCTTCAAGAATTGGGCTGTCCAATGCAAAAATATTTTTTCATATCAGTCTGGTAGTTTCGGGGATTACCCCCTACATACAAACTTACAAACAAACTAATATAGTATTACATAAATTATTTAATTAATAATAATTAATATAATATAATCTCCTAACTATACGCGCCGTGTCCAGGAGTACCGCTTTCTGGATCAAGCCCTTGATCCAACTGCCTAACGAGAGCCTCCTCAGGTGTTGGTCGAGGCTCTTGGCTATTATGCCATTGGCTGTCACGACTATCGGCACAATGACTGCTGTATCCATATAATATAAGTATAGGTAAATAAGTAAAAGTATAGATTAGTATAGATACTCGTAGTACTGTTGTTAGTTAAAATTTCGTAAAATTTGAACAAGACAAGACTTTCAAGCAGACTGAATCAAACATTAATAACAGCAGATTAGTACAAAAAAAACTAAACAATTCCATCAATATATTACCTTTTTTGCAAACTTCGAAGCGAGAACGAACTGAATTTCGTTCCGTAACACTAAATGTTATATTGTTCCGAAGTTTGTAACGATACTAGAACACAAAATTTCACAATATGAATATCATTTTTGTAGAACAATATTTTAAGTTATGTTATAGGTATTAGTAGAATTATGCTTATATCCGCTTGTTACGTTACTTTATTTTGTAACGCATAAATATAACGAGATTTAGTTCGCATTTTTATTAAACCCGCACCTAAAAATCAAGTACGTATGTCAAAAAGTCATAAATAAATAGTTACATCACCGTATGCAAGGATATAACGGCTATTCTCTCCGTTCTTGTTCTCGTTTTTGCAAAAAACATATGAGTAGTCAATTTGCCTACCAATTTGTATCTTATGATATATTTATGCATAATAATTGGGTATTAGAAGCCATTTGAAGCAAAAAACCGACACTTTAAAATTTAAGCTCCAATGTCTTCGAGAGCTTTTTTTCGATCCATAGAGCGTCGCCAGCTTGCCAGGCACAGCTCACATCTGCGCTTTGTACCGCCGCCGCGCCGCCCACTCAATCTTGGCGAGGCACAGCTCACATCTTCGCTTCGTTCCCGCCATATAAATACGTATATACTGGATCGAACAACAAACAATTTAAAATATAAAAAACTTATTCGAAGTGGTCTCCATTGGCTGCAATACAGTCCTTTAAACGTTGAGGCCAGTTATCAATAGAAGCACGCACTCTTTCCATGGGAAAATTCTTCACTGCCAATCTTATGGATTGTTTTAGAGACTCCAAATTATCATGGCGTTTAGAGCAAGCCGTACTCTCTAAAACTGACCAAAAAACTCCGAAAGCACTTTCGGACAAAACGGAAATCTTTCACTTTCGGACAGGATTTCTTCGAATTCTTTCTCTTACTGCTTTGACCACCTTTTTCGTACGAACACTACGCAGATCTTTTTCTGTCACAAACAGAGGAAGTATCATTGTACCTATTAATAGCCCGGTACACAAACATTTGACTAATACCAAGTGTACGGAGAGTCTTAAATCCTTTTGAAATCATTGGTCTTAAAAAATGCGTTTGGCTCCATACCAACTTTGTGTAATGCAATCACAGCGATTCGGTTCTCTTTATCACCCCACTCCATTTGAATATCGCAAAATATTGTACAAAGTATTGGCGCCAAAATTAGAAAACTCAATGAAAAATCGTATAAAAATTACAGATTCTAAATTCAAATGTAATATCTTTCTTATTTTTAATTGTAACAGTATTTATGGCCAGACTAAGTAAATGGCGTGATAGTTTTTTTTTAATACATAAGACTAATTTGCGAAACTATAGTATATTGTAGATGACCGATTAATATATATAACAAAATGTGTAACACGTTTTGTACACTATATAACTTTAATTAAATACAAAAAAATAAGAAAATTTCGCTTCTAACTTATGACAACAAAAATACACTTCGCAGTAAATCTTAAAAAATAAAAGATTTTTCGTCAATTTAATGTTTTGTAATTCCTTTATGAGCCCGTATCACTTCATTAAGACAATGTGGCATGCTGTAAACCAAATTTTAATACGATTTTGGTCTATGTTTGCCCATTCTTCCACTAGCGCATTCCTTAACTCGTGTAAGGTAACGGGAGCAGGAGAGCGTTATCTCACGCATCTCCCGAGCTCGTTCCATGCATGTTCTATGGGATTTAAGTCTGGACTGCGAGCTGGCCACTCCATGCAGGTAATACCGACGTCTTGAATATACATATTGACCAAACGAGCAGTATGTGGTCGCGCATTATCGTGCATAAAAATGGAATTTGCGCCAATATTCACTAAGAAAGGACCAGCATGCTCATTTAAAACCTCTTCTACGTATCTGACAGCAGTCAGAGAACCGTTTTCTATGATCACTAACTACGTGCGATCCTCTGAAGATATCCCAGCCCAAACCATTATTGATCCTCCACCGAATGGCACCTTTTCCTCAAAACACGCTTGATGATACCGTTCTCCTGGTCGTCTAAATATTCTTCGTCTCCCATCGTGCGTAAATAAACAAAATCTGGAGTCATCGGAAAACATAACCTTGGACCAATCTTCATCTTTCCATTGAATATGTTCCCGAGCAAACCGTAATCTGGCAACTCGATGTTCTTTGAGCAGTTTGGGACTGTTTGCTGGTCTATAAGGCTTTATATCAGCTTCACGAGACCTCGCAGAATCGCTTACATTGTTGTGGTGAATTTCTTGAAGACTGTTTCGGACCTGAACAGCCGTGAGATGTCGATTTCTTAACATAGTAATCACGATGAATCGGTATTCTCGTGTAGTTGTGCACCTTGGCCTGCCATTTCCTGGTCTCCTGATGTTCATGCCGGTCTCTTAAAATCGCTGGAGTACTCTTTGGATCGTTGATAAAGATACTTCTACTGTTCTAGTAGAAGTATCTTTATCAACGATAGCTACGCTGACTTCTCCCTTCTTGTACCATGGTAATAATCCGTGAACATTCTTCAGGTGTTAACCACATGATATTGCACTGATACTCTGATCAATCCAAGGAATCATTTATAACGACAGCTCGCTATGAAACAAAAGCAGAAAAAATATTATTTTCCTTTTTATTTTTTTCAGAAATCAGTTTTTTTCTTTTTGTTTCTTGTGCAAATGAAATCTCTTTAGAGATTTAGAACAAGCATTAGTAACCTGCTTACTACATATAATTTATTCTAGCGATCTAGATATGTAATTTATGGAGATATCACGGTTTCTATTAGCGACCCGAAATTTTAGCGGTCCAGTGTATTATGATACATCTCCGGTCAGTGGTATCCATTGAAGCTGAGTGGAGACGAGATGTGTGAATAACGAAATTCTATTGGTTGCTTATACCACATCTGCTCTCCTATCGTCGCGTCTCCGCTTTGGTGGAGTCCGGGCCTTAGCATGTCTGATTACTTGTCCATTTGGGTGGTCCCGTAGTGCCCTATCGGGAATTTGGTGTCAAATAATTGTCGATGCATCTGTTGATCTCCATTGGATTCATTAGGTATCGTTAGAGAATTTGGCTGTTACCTTATAGAGGTTTAGGGTTCCGTACCTCAGAAGGAAAAAATGGAACCCGTATAGGATCACTCGTGTGTCTGTCGGTCTGTATAATGGACCGATTAAGTTGAAATTTGGTACACATATCAATTTCTGTGACACAAACACGGACGAGTAACAAAAATAAATGAATTTTGAATATGGGGCTTACAAATATGGGGGGTTTGCAAACTGTACTGTGTGATATATCAAATGAAGTGGCTTGTTGTGAATATCTCAAACATATCTTTTTTTATTATTTTAAAAATACTTTTAAAGATATGTAAGAAAATATCTTTATAAGAAAATTGATCATTCCCTCCCCCTTTACCGAAACTACCGAGTCAAAACTTTTGAAAAAAAAATACAGAAAATAGTTATATACTTTTAGATTACAGGAAAACCTATAAGAAGTCTACGGTCTTAAAATAACATGGTAAATCTCCCAATATTGTGCGTACAAACTAACATTTGCAGTTGGAATGTATGGGAGAGCATGTTTATGAACTACAATGATAAGTTTGTTCTAGGAATAAATAATTAATTCCAACTACAGAACCCATCATTGTGCGTGATCCGACACGCTCTTGGCCGGTCTTTTTTTCAAATTTATTTATTTATTTATGTTTACAAATTTATTTATTTATTTATGCATCTTCCAGATGGAAGATGGATAAATCCATGGTAGATACCATTACAGGAATGGTTTTAAGGCATTGCGATAAATGCGCCTCTCCTAACTTTATCCATACTAACATCTATAAACTAATAATAAACAATACTTGTTATTTTTGTTTACCCATAAAAACTTAGCTTTCTCCAGAATGAAGCTAGGACCTAACGTTCTCTATGCTACGTCTCAGCTTTCATTTAGTTAAGTACCCTACCTATGTTTTACACAGTAAATAAGGTAAGTTGGGGTAGGGTGGTAGGTTAGGGTGTACTTGCCCAACTCACAAAAACAACAGTCTCGTACCTTGTACTTGCCCAACTATTTTTTTTAAAGACGTACACGACTGACATCAACATAACCGTTAAAAAATGAAGAGGGATAAATAACCAACAAGACGAAATCCCCCTATTTTGGTAAAATACTTACCCCAAATATCTATAAAAATACATAGTATACCATGTAAGTTTTCCATTACACGGAAATATCTTCAGCAAGCAGTTATCACAGTTGGGCGGAAGACGTGTGCGGAATATTGCCTTAGTTTCAGGATTATGTTTGCTCGACTGTGGCTTATGAAAACCCCATATTAATATGGTAGGACAAATTTGTGCCGTTTAATTGGTTTTGACGGTTTATTAATTCAAAGTAGGTACATACTCGTAGATGCTATGCACTGCCTTTTAATTTGGCAATTAATTTAGTGTTGGACATTAGCAAACTTCATTTTACAATTACTGCAGTAAGGATGTAGTAGGTAGCTAAGTACCTACTCATAATAACAAGTTGAAAGAACGCGATATAAGGCTCTCGCAGACAGGCGCGACGCGACGCGGAAAATCGCCGTTCATAGACATAGAGACTTGAATTTTGAAGGGTCCTTTTTTGGCTAGAAATGGATTCTGCTGATCATTACTATAGGTACTATAAAATTGCGTATGAGGCAATTGCGTGTACAAATGAAGGAGTTATAATTTTTCAAAAAAAAAATGTTTTTTGCTGACATGAAAAATGAGGCTATCTCTGGTTGGCCATTCTACCCTTTCAAATTTTATTTGTAATTTTTTTTTACATACTTCGTATTGCGGCGGCACCTTTCGTTTTTTTTTTTTTTATAAATCCTCAAATTAAAAAAAAAACATGCCAAGTATATTTTACTTTTTTTTTATACTATACAGCCAAAACAGTAAGAAATCACTAAAGTTCGTTTTTATCACAGAAGTGAAGTGTGAATTTGGTCAAAATGGAAACCCAAGACGGCGGCGGCGCTGCGGCTGCGAAAATTTTCAAATTTTTCGTCATTGGTGGCGTTTTTATAGTTTTCGAGGGCGCTAAAGCCGATAGTGAGGTCAAAATGTAAATCCAAGATAGTGGCTCTGAATATGTTGAAATTTATCATCATGGGTATCGTTTTCATGATTTTCAAGGGTGCTAAACCGATAGTGAGGTCAAAATGAAAATGCAAGATGGCGGCTGAGAAAATTTTCAAATTTTTCGTCATGGGTGCCGTTTTCATAGTTTTTAAAGGTGATAAAGTCGATAAAGAGGTCAAATCCTCCATGAATTAATAATTTGTGTACGGTCGATGGCATGTAGTTCCACGTATTTTTCTGCGGTTATTTTAATGTATTCTTTTAATTAAGGCACATCTATAAGCTCTCCAGACGTGATAGCTTGCAGAATCACAGCTAACCTGCGGAACCTTTGCCTTTTAATGCGTTTAAAACTAAATTAAAGTCCAACCTTTGTTCAAAACCATACTATTCTATCAACGACTACTTAAATGATAAGAATGGATGGTCGCTGTGATTAACTCAAGAAATGTCTAAATGTTCTTTCTCAAGAATTAGTTTACCTACTGACTAGTTTACTACTGAGGTTATATGAGTTTATTGTATAATTGTTTATAATTTTACTTTATAAGTCAATTTATTTTAATTTAGTGTTGACATAATCTACTCATTATAATGTTTTTTATGAGTTGTATTGCAATATGTGGTTAGCTATCGACCTCGACAATTATTTATTTTACCTCGATGGTCCTAGTTTATCAATTGTAACTTCTGGTTACAGCTATATGTAAGCGGGCACGCCCTTTATGCCTGGAGGCTTTGTTTTCTTTTTTTTTGATATTGTTTACTTTTAGTTATTTTTATTTCTGCTTGAGTATAGTTCTCGATGCTTTTGGTTGGTATATTGGCGTGTGCTAGCTGTCATATGGCTATTAATTATAGCTATTTAATATAATTTAAATTATTTGTTGCATATTGTAAATTGTCTTGCATACTGTTGTATAGAATCGTTTTTTATTTTTTTTCTAACTGAACACAGACAGCTGTGCTGCTGGGGAGTTTGTTGCGCCACTTCTTCTTCCCAGCAAAAGCACTAGGAAGTGGTGAAGGGTGGGCGTTTTGGGGGACTGTCTTATGAAATTTTGACGTTCGAAAAGTGCTGATTCTCAGCCCAGTTTGAATAAATGACTTTTGAATTTTGAATTTTGAACAGGTCTTCATGTAGTCTAGTGGATTACTGCAGTTTTATCAGGAAACTCGAAAACCTCCTCGCTATGTTACCATCGTTAGCTGTGTCTGACCCTTGCTTAACGATGTCGATCAAAAGATTTAGATCATCTTTAAATCGATCTTGGATAAGTTTTTTCCTTGACTGTAACAACTCTTTGTGATCTTCTACTCTAGCAGACCAATTGAAATCGTGATGATAAGCTATGTGTAAAATACATTCCATCACATTAATGCGGGCATGTAGTGACGATAACCCAGACTCATACATGTACACCAGGAGATACGGTTTTTGACGCAACGGTATTTAACTTATTCGTTTCCTTATGTAGGCTTAGGCAAACACAGGTAGCAGGCCGCATAAGATACGTACAATACTAGTCGCGTCGCGCCTGTCTGCGCAGGCAGTAGGTAGGTACCAATTATAACCTACATGTGTGTTGTATAAAATTCAAATAGGGGGTAATACCGACCTAGGTGCCGCTGCCGTCTAGGTGCCTTTTAAGCTTTTTTTTAGAAGCAGTACCTGAACCGTAAAGGCTCTAGCGATAAGTATGTAACCTACACTGTGCTAGAATAATATTAGGTCTTCACCTATGAAATTGGAGATTTGAGAATTGATAATTTTAAAATATTAAAAATTTGGTATTTTTTTATTTCAGCTAATCAAAGTACTGGCCCAAATTATCTACACAAATTTTGCCATTCTGATGGCAGTTTGTTTATCCCTTTACTGAAGAAGTCTTCCGGACGGGAGGCGATGAATTTTTTTTTTTTTTTTTTTTTTTTAACTATGGCATCTCGCTGGTATACCACTAAGGTATTTACTGCTCAACCGAACAATCCTGTGGCTGCCTTAAGCACTACACTCAAAGCCTCCAGCCAGGAGCAACTATTCTAAATTAAAATTAGGCGAACGCTCGCTAAGGGCACCCCCTGTGGGGTACGAACCTCGGCTTAGGGCGTCGCTGATCGTCCGCTTACCGGCCCATCGTGCTGCTCGACGAGGTGGGCAAGCTCTTTGAAAGAGTAATTGCAGACCACCTTGTCGGGCGGCTGGTGCGGGTGGGGCCGGATATGGCGGAGAGCCAGTTTGGTTTCCGCAGGGGGCGCTCCACGGTGGACGCCATCATGCGCGTGCGAGCCCTCACGATGGGGGATGCGGTGGCTCGGGGTGGGGTCGTCTTGGCGGTGTCTCTAGACATCGCCAACGCCTTCAATACCCTGCCCTGGAGTTGCATCAGGGAGGCACTCCGGTATCACCGGATGCCGACCTACCTCTGTCGTGTGGTCGAGGCCTATCTGGCAGACAGGGCCATCATCTACCCCGGTCACCAGGGAGAGTGGAACCGGCGAGAGATGTCGTGCGGTGTCCCACAGGGATCGGTCCTGGGGCCACATCTGTGGGACATCGGATACGACTGGGTGCTGCGCGCCGACCTCCCCAATGGCGTCAGCGTCGTTTGTTACGCTGACGATACGTTGGTCCTGGCGCAGGGGAGGTCGCACCAGGCGGCGGTCGAACTAGCGACACACGGGGTTGCGACAATCGTGGCCAGAATCCGGCAGTTGGGACTCGAGGTGGCCTTGCACAAGTCCGAGGCCATGTGTTTTCATGGTCCTCGGAACGCGCCACCGTCGGGTTCCCAAATAACGGTAGGAGGGGTTCACATCGGCGTCGAGTCGACGATGAAGTACCTGGGACTCGTCCTCGACAGTCGGTGGAACTTCGTGGAGCATTTCCGACGTTTGGCTCCCAGGCTGGACCGGGCCGGGGCTGCCTTGAAGCGGCTCCTGCCCAATCTAGGGGGTCCAAACGCCTCCTGCCGGAGGCTATACGCGGGGATCGTGCGGTCCATGGCCCTGTACGGGGCACCGGTGTGGGCGCGTTCCTTGAGGCGGCGGCCTGCCCGCCGGTTGAACGCGTCCCAGAGGGTCATGGCCACCCGGCTGGTCCGGGGATACCGCACGGTCTCCGGAGAGGCGGCCAGCCTCCTTGCCGGATTGCCGCCATGGGATCTGGAGGCAAAAGTCCTCGCGCATATTTGGGAGTGGCGCGAGGAGGCGAAACGCCGGGGCTTGACTCCGATGCCGCGATAAATCGCGGCACAGCGGACAGAGCTCCGACGGGATCTCATGGCGTCATGGAGAGTGCGATTGTCGCAACCCAGTGCTGGGCACGCCACTATTGCGGCGATAAGTCCCCTCTTTGAGGAGTGGCTGGAGAGGCGCCACGGCGTCCTCACCTTCCGTCTGACGCAGGTCCTCACCGGACACGGCTGTTTCGGGAGGTACCTGTTTCGGATAAGGCGGGAGGAAACGCCCGGGTGTCATCACTGCGTGGATCGCCCGGAGGACACGGTGGAGCATACGGTGGAGGTATGCCCGGCTTGGGCAGAGCACCGCCGTGTCCTCGTGGAGGCGATCGGTGGCGGGGATCTCTCGCGTCCGGCCCTGGTCCAGGCCATGGTACGGAGCGAGAGGGCATGGGAGGCCGTCACCTCCTTCTGCGAAGCAGTAATGCTCGCGAAGGAGGAGGCGGAGCGCGTGAGGGAAAGGCAAATTTCGCGCCCTCACGCCCCTAGCCGCCGCAGGAGGAGACGCCCTGGGCGTCGGGAATCAATTGCTGATTCCCGGCCACCGTAGGCGCGGGCTTGCGGACGGTGAGCAATGGGTAGCTCGCCGTCCGGTAAGGACCAGACCCGGGTCGACGGCGCGTTGTGTTCCACGCGCGCCTCAAAGAGTGTCAGCGAGTGAAGGGCCATTGCCTGCCGGGGTTGCGGGAAAGTCCGAAAGGGTACCGTGGCCCCCTGGCATTGCACAGGCAACAGAAGGAACACGGGTGGGTTTTAGTCAGTAAGAGTCTGACACGCCCTCCCGCTCCACCCAGAGCGGGAGGAGTCATTTGATGATTTCCCACCCAAAAAAAAAAAAAAAAAAGGGCGTCGCTGATGGGGGGACAGCAAGATGGGACAGGCTGGATCACGGATATATTATTATTAGACGGGGAATTTAAAGCTACGCGCTCAGCTGCGGCGCGGGCTGGCGCTTCATCAGACAAGGGTCGGGGGGGAGTATTATTTACTCGTGAGGGTCGCGCTCGCGGAGGACCTCGGCGGCGAGGTCGGTACGACGGGTGTCGGGTGTATTTGTGCACTGTACTGGTGGCCCTTTTGCTCTCCTGGAGGAGAGTGGTTGGATCATCTGGATCGGAGAGGACATGCCTGGGACGGCGAAATCGACTAATACGGGAGGGGGTATAATTGGCCGCTTCAACAACCAGAGGGTTGCGGTGATTGGCGGCGGAATCAAAATGACGCTTTGAAATGCGTTTTAGGAACTGATGGATTGTGGGGATTTTGAGATCTAGGTGGAGGTTAATATTCCTGACATACCAGGGAGCGCCCGTGGCTCTTCTAAGAAATCTGTTCTGGATCACCTGCATCTTATGGATATTTCTGGGGGATGTGTGTGCAAAGACGACACCCGCATAGGTCATGATGGGGCGGATGCACGCTGTGTAGATGCGCAATTTGCACTTGAGTGACAATTTGCTGCGTGCATTAACGATGTAGTAAAGTCTACTGAGAAGGTCGAAGGCGAAGGCGGCCCGCGAGCGAACCGACCTTATGTGCTCTGTAAAGTTGAGGTAATGATCGAGGATGACTCCCAAGTACTTGGCTCGCTTCTCCCAGGGGATAGGCTTGCCTAACAAGGTGAGTGGTCGGGGAATGTGAGGGGGTCTAGATCGCGGTTTTATGAATAAAACCGCCTGACTTTTGTCGGGGTTCACCTCAATTCTCCATTTCTTAAACCAGGCGCCAAGGTTATTGACAGCCCGTTGTAAGAGAAGGTGGATCTGAGTCTGCGACCGGCCCCAGCAATATATGGCCGTGTCATCTGCGAACAGAGCCAACTGCGCCGTATTGCTTTTGGGGATGTCGCTAGTGAAGAGCGAGAACATGAGCGGGGCGAGCACGGAGCCTTGAGGGACTCCGGCGCGGATTTGGCGGGGAGAGGATAGGGCTCCCTCGATGCGATAGCGGAAAGTGCGATTCGACAAGTAGTCCCGTAAGATGAGCACGAGACGATCGGGCACTCCGAGTTTGTAGAGCTTAAAGATTAAGCCGTTGTGCCAGACCTTGTCGAATGCTTTCGCTATGTCGAAGAAGACCGCACTTGTCGACATGCCGCGGTAGAAGCCGCCGCCGATGAATTCGACGATACGGTGGACCTGATGCATGCTAGAGTGCTGGGCTCTAAAGCCGAACTGTTCGTTAGGGATGAGGCGTTTGGTTTCAGCGTAGTCCCTGAGACGCTTATAAATAAGCCTCTCATAGATTTTGCCTAATACCTTGAGCAGACTGATGGGGCGGTAGCTGGAGGGTTCGGTTTTGGGCTTGCCAGGCTTTGGGATACCTATCACTATGGCTTCTTTCCACGCTTGGGGGAAGATATTGTTGCTTAGAGCACCATTGAAGATGGTGGTCAGTAGCATAATAAGGTGGGCGGGGAAGAGTTGGATCACCCTATTGGTGATTCCATCTGAGCCGGGGGCTTTACGGATGTGGAGACCTTTGATGATGTCATGCACTTCGTCTGGAGTGACGGGAGGCAGAGGACTTTCGGGGTCTTCGACGGGGGGCAGAGAAGCTTTACGTTCGACTTCAGCGTCTACCTCTGAGAGGTGAGCTTGGTCTACTGGTAGGGAGCTGGGAGAGCATTGAGCCTCGAGACTGTCGGCTAGGCATTCCGCTTTGTCGATGTCGTCGAAGGCTATGGTTTTGTCGGGGCGTACTAGGGGGGGCATGGCAGCTATCTGATTTGATTTGAGTTTCCTCTGGAGTTCCCAGAAGGCCTGATGGGTGGGCTGTAACTCGCTCAGCATCTTATCCCAGCTCGCGTCACGCAGCTCCGCCATGCGTGTCCTTACAGATCTCTGCAAGTAGCGCATGTGGGCTTTGTTGGCGGGACAGGGAAAGTTGCTGTATGCACGGGTGGCCGCGTTCTTCTCGGTCAACAGAGCACGCGCGTCGTCCGGGAGTTTCAAGTAGCGGTTGTCCGCTTCAGGAACCTCCCTTGAACAGTCGTTCAGGACGGTTTGCACATGGTCAGTGAGCGAGTCGATCGCAGCCGTCGTGTCCGCGATTGAGTCGAATACGTTTGGGATGGAGTCCAATTGGGGGGACGTGTTGGTTTTCAGCTTATCGCCTACTTGCCTCCAGTCCGTCACCCTTTTGGTGGCTGGGGGTTGGTTGGGGTCAGAGGGACCTATGCGGGGAGCCAGTCGTATGACTACTGGTCGGTGGTCCGAGGTAAGCTCGTGGACCGTTTCTATTGAGTCTAATCTTAGGTTGACGTTCTTAAGGAGCGCCACGTCAAGAATGTCGGGGGCATGATTAACTTGGTGGGGATAGTGGGTTGGAGTCATCGGAGCGATGACGTCAAAGTTTTGAGCGAAGGAGAGATTGTACAATTGATGCCCTCTGGAGTTGGTAAGGGAGCTATTCCAGGAGGGATGTTTTGCGTTGAGATCGCCTGCTATGATAACAGAGTCACTCATGCCAAATAAGATTTTAAGGTCGTCCGCGATGGGTTGGAATCCCCCTGCGGGGTTGGGAGGGATGTAGGCCGATACTACGGTGACCGGCTGATGGCCAGTCATAGCTAGTCGGCAGATGGAGACTTCTAATTGTGCTAGCGGGGGAGGGTCAATAGGGATGCAGTACAGATCCTTTTTATAATAGATTAGTGTGCCGCCCAAGTGGGCACGCGACCTATCGTTACGAATTATACGGTAATTAGCGATGGCTGGATTACGGAGACTAGGTTTTAGGAAGGTTTCCTGTATGAGGAATAAGTCAATTCGATGATCACGGAGGAACTCCGATATTTCATCTCGTTGACCTTGGATGCCGTTTGCGTTGAAGACGCCGAGGTTGAGGGATCTGGGTTTAAATCTACTTAAGGCCGTGTTATTCATGATGAGATAACAGAGAGGGCTTGGGTGATGTCCTGGTTCGCGACTAATACGGCCAGGAGAGGATGTCGCCGCTTTGCTTAGCGGCGACGATATCGCTTGCCATTTGAGCCGCACGGGGCGTGCTGAATATGGGGAAGGCGCTGGCAATGATGTTAATATTTTGCGCAGCGATATTATAGTTGATCGCGGGGTGCGGTGCTTGAGGAGCACGTACGGGTTTCGAGGCGGGCGCTATGGGTACGGGGGGCGCGTAAGGCGTGGTAGGCGCGGAGGGCGCGGGGGGCGCGGCGGGCGCGGTGGGCGCGGTGGGTGGGGTGGCCGCTGAGGGCGGAGGGATACGGTTACGCGGGTCCATGAGTGAGTACATGGGGGTTTGAGGGAGCGGGGGCCTCGCGGTGGCCATGGCTGGAAAAGCCTGCTGGTGGTGGAGTTGAGTCCAGGGGCTAGGTCTTTGAGGACTTAGCCGCTGAGGGATTTGGGAGGAGGGAATGAGGAATTCCCTCTGTTTAGTCTGCCGAGCGTCGAGTCGCTGGGTCAGTTTGCCTGGGTTCGATTTTGGTGCCTTGGGGCATCCGCGATAATTGGCAGTATGCCCTATATTCCCGCATAGCACGCAGCTAGGTGGGCTATCGCAGAGGTTGCGATCCTTTGGCCGTGAGCAATCCGAAGTGCCGTGGTCACCCAGGCACTTGACGCACCTGGGTTTGGCATGGCAGTTCTTCTGCGCATGGCCGTACAGCTGGCAATTATGGCATTGCCCTATGGCGCTGTTTTTCCAGGGCTTCTCGATGGTGAAGCCCATGAGGTTACAAATCGTCTTGACATTAAAGATGGGGTGATGCCCCTCGGTCGGGGAGCATACGACTAAAATCATGTCGTATGCCTCTCTACCGCGCGAACGGTGCATGCGGTGCACTTCATCGACGGGTATCCTTTGCGACTGAAGGTCTGCTAGGATGTCGGATGGGGAGATTTCCTTGGGGATCTTCTTGATCACCACACGGATCTGTCTGTCTTCTGGGAGGGAGTAGGTGTGGAATGACACACCTCTCGCTTGCAGAAGGGTATTGAAGTCCCTATAGTCACGGGACGTCGCGAGTGTAACTTTTATACCCTGTTGGGTCGACCTGGCGTTGGTGTAGCTGATCCTCTGATCGACACACCATTTGGAGATGGCCGTCCACTTCTCCTTGTCTTGGATGAAGACAGGGGGAGGGGGCGCGACCTTCTTGGGACCGGGGGGGTTTTTGGCGGGGGCATCCTGCGCGGAGGATGGCGTACTCGCGTTCGGGCGGGGGGAGGCGATGAAGTCAGCGAAAGCGTTTTGTACTGCCTCTCGGGTGTTGAATTTTTTCCCACTTCAAAAATTGTCTAAATTTTGAAAAAAGTAGAAATCTGTTGGGGCAAGGTCCGGTGAGTACGGTGGGTGATGGAGAGCTTCCAGCTGTAACTCTTGTAGCTTTGCGATGGTCTGTCGTGAAGTGTGACTAGTCTTGGTTGTTGAATTACGAGCTTCTCCATCATTGTTGGCAATTCTTGACAATAGACATCTGCCGTCACTGTTGTGCCATTCGGTAAGAAGCTGTGATGTACAAGTCCGGCACTGGTCCACCAGCCAGTCACCATCATCTTCCTATGAGTAATCTTTTAGCGCACTGATTAGGTGCTGTACCCGAGTCCACCCACTGAGACGAACGCTTACGATTGTCGTACAGGATCCACTTTTCATCGCAGGTAACAATTCGATTAAGAATTCCCTAGTTTCTATGCCGATTCAGTAGTGCTATGCATACTTCGACGCTTAAATCTCGCTGTTGGTTGCTTAGTTCGTGTGTCACCCACTTATCTTGCTTAGCTAGCAAGTGCTTTAATGTTGTTTTGACACTAACTCCAAGGCCCGCAGCAAGCTCAGCCGTAGATTGAGTTGGATCCGCTTCCACTTTCGCCTTCAATTCGTCGTTGTCGACAATGGTTACCGGCCGACCGCGAGGCTTGATCATCAACTCAAAATTTTGTCGACAATGGTTACCAGCCGACCGCGAGGCTTGATCATCAACTCAAAATTTCCAGATTTAAAACGATTGAACCAATAATGGACCGTGTTTATGCAAGCAGTGTTAGGCCCGTACGGCCGGTCGTTAATGTTTCGTGTTGTTTGCGCAGCGGCATTTCCACGTAGGAACTCATATTCGAAAATTGTAAGAATTTTCAGTTTATCCATGGCGCCAAAAACTACCACAATGTCACAAAAACAAAAAACTATCTAAAAATAAATGACTGAATTTGAAATTAAAATAACACGTCTTGAATAAAATTCATTTGAATTTCGAATTGCGCGCCAATCCACAGATAATTACATCTGAAAATGCTGGTTATAGAATCTCCAATTACATCCTTCCGTCCGTTACAAAGACTCCAGGAGTTCGATAACAATTAAAATTCTATTGTGTCTCATTAGTATCTAGCAGTTGAACTCATAGGTAAAGACCTATTATTATTTTTTATTTTTTTTAACGTTGCCCCACACTGGGAATTTCTTCTGTATTGTGGGTGCGTTTACAAACATTTAAACTCACATACTTGTACAAACAGCTAGACCCGGAACAACTACTTGTAGGTCATACAAATATTTGTTCCGTGCGGGAATCGAACCTGCGACACGCAGTGCAGCAGTCAATCGCTTAACCACTGCGCCAACCGTGCCGTTGAAGTTCTAGGTCTCAAGTCTGCACATAAATACTGCATTAGTAGCAGGTAGGTGCCTACAGTACTTAAATACCTGTGACAAAATTATCTAAAACTAGCTTCGCCCGCGTGGATGTCGCAAAATATCTTTCGGGAACGTACTACCGGGCTTACAAACCTAATAGCCGAAGAAAAGGTCACTGACTCCTACTGCTGCTCCCGCGTTGCCGTCAACCATCATTTTGAATCTGTGATATCTTTTAAACTATTCGTTTATGTATATGGGCAACAACCGGCCAGATCCGGCCCGCGAGACATTTTGAAAAAACCCAATTAAAAAAATATTACATTAGGTACTTATACTCACGGGAGTGACAGTGCTGCCTCACTCTTTGATAATCACCGCAACTCGGCTTGCTCGATCAAATTCTTTGAGGTTTGCCGCCTCACGGGCGACACATCAAAAGATTTATTGCTTCTCAATTATTCTAAACTAGTTTATTCCAAATTATTCCTTCATTTTGCCTATATAAGCGGGTGGATGGCTCGAACGTTAGTCCCATCAGTTTGCTCAAGGTACTCGGCAAAGTCTATGAGAGGCTTATTTATAAGCGTCTCAGAGACTATGCCGAAACCAAGGGCCTCATCCCCAACGAACAGTTTGGGTTCCGAACCCAGCACTCTAGCGTGCATCAGACCCACCGGATTATTGAAAACATATGCGCTGGCTTCCAGCGCGGTTTGATAACCGGTGCAATATTCTTCGATATAGCGAAAGCGTTCGATAAAGTCTGGCACAACGGCTTATTATATAAGCTCTACAAACTCAGTGTGCCAGATCGTCTCGTGCTCATCTTACGGGACTTTTTGTCAAACCGCACCTTCCGCTACCGTATCGAAGGAGCGATATCCTCCCCCCGTCCTATCCACGCAGGAGTCCCTCAAGGCTCTGTGCTCTCCCCCCTAATCTTCACGCTTTTCACCAGCGATATCCCAAAGAGTAAAAGGGCGCAGTTGGCTCTGTTCGCAGACGATACGGCCATCTACTACAAGGGTACCAGCTCTGACTCGATAGCCCGCACTCTCCAGACCTCAGTCGACATGCTCGGCGCCTGGTTTAGAAAGTGGAGGATCGAAGTCAACTCGGATAAAAGCCAAGCGGTTCTCTTTATGAAACCGCGTAAAAGGTTCAAACCCACCCGACCTATCACCATGTTCGGCAAGCCTATCCCCTGGGAGAAGCGAGCCAAATACCTAGGTGTTGTCCTCGATCAGCATCTCACCTTTAGCGATCACATAAAGCAGGCCCGCTCGCGAGCCGCTTTCGTTCTCGGTAGACTCCACTCTGTCTGGAATGCACGTAGCAAAATGTCACTAAAGTGCAAATTGCGTACGTACACGGAGTGCGTTCGTCCCATCATGACCTATGCGGGAGCCGTATTTGCACACGCAAAACCCCGCCTTATTCATAGGATGCAAACGCTCCAAAATAGATTCCTCCGTAAAATCACCGGTGCCCCCCTGGTACGTTAGGAACGAGATCCTCCATCTCGACCTAAAGATCCCCACAATCCACCAATTTCTCAAACGCAATTCCAAGCGTTTCTTTGAGTCCGCCGCCAAACACCGCAACCCTCTGGTTGTCGAGGCCGTCAATTATGTCACTAGTAGAATCAGTCAGATCCGCCGAGGCAAATCCTTACCGACCCAGACGACCCCATAACCCTCCTCCAGGAGAGCAATAGGGCCACAAGTACAGTGCACAAACACAGACACCGACCCGCATTCCGACCTCGCCGCCGAGGTCCTCCGCGATCGCGACCCGCCCGAGTAAATAATACTCCCCCCCAACCCTTGCTCGCAGAAGCGCCAGCCCGCGTTATGCTGAGAAATGTAGATTTAAATTCCCCGATTAATAATAATGAATTATCTTTGATCCAGCCTGTCCCAACTTGCTGTCCTCCCCCCAGCGACGCCCTAAGCCGAGGTCCATACCCCACAGGGGGTGCCCTTAGCGAGCGCTCGCCTAGTTTTAATTTAGAATAGTTTTGCCCCTGGCTGGAGGCTTTGAGTTTAGTAGCTTAAGGCAGCCGCAGGATTGTCCGGTTAAGTAGTCATCACCTCAGAGGTGAGCGACGAGATGCCCTAGTCAAAAAAAAAAGAAAACTAACGTTAGTTCAGTTCTATTTGAGCTACTGAGGTGATAACTTGGACAAGCGATATCCTAGCGAACTGCTCGAGCCGTCAAATTGCTTTGTGACTTTGTGTGCATCTCGAGTGGACTATAGTTTGTTATTAAGTTTATTGAACGAAAAGTAAACAAAAATGATGTCTGGTGGAAAGAAACGAAAAGTAGATACAGAGGGTGGCCAGTTTCAAGAAAAATGGACTGAAGAATTCTTTTTTTATCTTGCACAATGGTAAGCCTATTTGTTTGCTGTGTAATGAATCCATTTCAGTAATGAAATAATTCAATATAAAGAGGCATTACTCAACTAAGCATGCTACGCTGCACTCACTGACAGGACAATTAAGAACAGACAAAATCCAGTAGCTTACCGCAAATTTGGAAAAACAGCAACAAATGTTTCATAAACAAAGAACACAACATGATAATTTTGTGAAAGCTAGTTTTATAGTTAGCCCAAAATTGGCAAAGGCATTAAAACCATTTGCCGAAGGACAATTTATCAAGGAGTGTATGTTAGAAGAACGGTTATCCATAGAAAATGGATAACCGTTGACTAAGAAACATAAAGCCAATTACAGGTTCTCACGGGTAAAAACAGAAAAATTAGTAGATTATATATTATATAAAAATCTTAGGATCACTAACACTAACAAGCACGATAAAAAAGGTTAAGAATATATATATTATATAATATATAAGGTACAATAAGTATTATGCACTATGCACTTGTAAAAAAGTCAGCGTTTAGCCGAGCGCGTGCAGAATAGGTTTTGGTGGTAAATGGGTCAAATGAGAACTCTTTACAAAGAATATTAAAGTCTTTACTCGCTCGCACCATGTATGAGTTTTGCCTGTAGTTAGAAGAGGAAAAAGGAATGGAGATAGGTGGATTGAATCTAACTGATCTCTGAGGAACATTGAAACGTAGCTTATGAAGGAGATCAGGACAGTTAATCTCGTTGGATATAATTTTTAAGAGGAAAGTGCAATCTGCTAGTCGACAGCGATTTATGAGTGGCTGTAAATGAAATTTCTTGCAAAGATTTATGTAATTATCAGAATGGTATGGTATACGCAGCCGAAAACATAGAAAACGAATAAATCTTTTTTGTATATTCTCTATACGATCAATGTACTTGCCATAACACGGGTTCCAGATTTGTGACGCATATTCAAGATGACTTCTCACAAAAGAGCAATAAATAATCTTAAGGGTCTTGGCTTTCTTGAAACACCCTGCGAGTCTCATAACAAAACCCAGTGACCTCGAAGCTTTGGCCACTATTTGCTCAATGTGCACGTTAAATAAAAGTTTGGAATCATGAAAAACGCCCAGGTCGCGTACACCATCGCGTCTATGTAATAGCTGCCCTTTAAGTTTATAAGTTGTAGGGAGAGGGACGCGTTTTCTGCTAAAGGAGATTACTGAACATTTAACAGGGTTCAAATCTAGCTTATTAATCAAGCAATAATCATCCAATCGCGCCAGATCAGATTGGAGAGCATCCATGTCATCATCTGATGATACTGATGAAAATATCTTCATGTCATCAGCAAAACAAAGTAAATTTGAGTTGTGAAAACACGAGTCGATGTCGCTCACATAAATGATAAAAAGTAACGGACCCATCAAGGAACCTTGAGGAACACCACTAGGAGCTGAAACCCAGCTTGACATGTAGTTACTGATAACGACATCTTGAGATCTGTTTTCAAGGTATGAAGTAAACCAACGAAGTAGATCTCCTCTGATACCATTATTAAAAAGCTTTGTTTTAAGGATATTGTGGTCAATTCTATCGAAAGCCTTACTGTAATCCGTGTAAATGACATCGACCTGTGCCCCATTATCCATTCTGTCCGTTAGAAAGTCATTGAGCAAAGCCAGATTAGATGCAGTTGAACGGCCCTAAAAGACTGCCTCGTTGCGTAAACTTGATCGTAGACAACCCTCTCAAAAATTTTAGCTAATATGCACAGTTTGGAAATACTCGTAGGTCTGTAATTAACTATTTCATTTTTGTGCCCTTTTTTATGCACCGGAGTTATAAAGGCAGACTTCCAGATTTGGGGAACAGAATGAGAAGAGAGCGATTTTGTGAATAATAGAGATACTGGTAAGGCTATGGTTCTAGCGCATCCAATCAGAAATTTAGGTGATAATTGGTCTGGACCAGCAGCTTAGCTTAACTATAACATTTAGGTCAATGTCAATTAAGTGAATATCCGAGGGTAAATTATAATTTGCAGCATGGGGAGGACAGTAATTAGTCGTCACAACATTAGTAGGATCAAGAAAAGTAGAATAGAAGTGGGAAGAAAATGCATTACAAATAGACTCGGGAGAGGAAACCGTCACATCACCATACTTGAAGGAACTGGGTATTGCATTGGACTTAGATCGCTGCTTCACAAAGCTCCAAAAGCGTTTAGGACTCTTTTCGATGTTGGCTTCTGTATCAGCTAAGTAGTTAGTGTAACAATCCGCTTCAAGTCTGTTAACCCGCTCACGTAAATGTTTAAAGGTCGCCTCGTCAGAAAGTCTGCCATACGTCTTAAATTTACGGAGATATTTAGCCTTCTCTTTGATCAAGCGTTTAAGTGCCGGGGAGTACCAAATAGGGTATGAGCTGTGCGAAACTATCTTAGTTGGCACATACTTTTTTTGAATATCCGCTATGTTGGCATAAAAGTAGTCTACGGCGTCACCAAGCGACATATCAATAAATACGTTTGTCCAGTCCATAGCTGCTATTTCACCGTTAATGGCCGCAAAGTCAGCTTTACCATAAAGGTAACAAGTAAAGGGAGCGGGAGTTAAATAAGTGTATTCTGCAAAGTTCACGTCGATACAGAGGGCGGGATGATATTTGTCGACTGACTTCAATCAATTTGTGATTTTGTGTCCTGAAAAGAAAAATTAATTTGAACAAATTTGTTTGTCAAGATGAACTGTTGTTCGACGCATAGAAATGATGGCTAATGATATAAAAACAACATTGACTGACCGTATGGCTGGTTTTGAATCATTTTCCATAACATTAGACGAGAACACCGATTTGTCTGACACTGACACAGCTCAACTGGGTATATATATTCGAGGTGTTGATAAGGAGTTCACTGTTACTTAGGAATTGCTTGCTTTACAGCCGCTTAAAGGAACCACTACAGGAAAGGATATTTTTATTGAAGTTCAAAAGGTATTCACAAGTTTTGGCTTGCCATGGTCAAAATTAATTGGAGTATGCACTGATGGTGCACCTTCTATGGTCGGCTTATGTAAAGGTTTCATCGAAATTTTGAATGAAAAAGCAACAGAATTAAATGTGCAAAAAGATGATTTGATAGTCCCTCATTGCATCATCCACCAACAGAACTTGTGTTCTAAGTCCATTCGACTCCAGAATGTTATGAATGTGGTAGTCAAAACCATCAACTTTATTCGATCCCGAGGGCTTAACCATCGTCAGTTCAAGGCGTTTTTGGATGAAATATCAGCTGAATATAACGACGTAACATATTATTGTGAAGTCAGATGGCTCAGCAAACGTTGGAGTTATGCCCGGCTTGGGCAGAGCACCGCCGTGTCCTCGTGGAGGCGATCGGTGGTGGGGATCTCTCGCGTCTGGCCCTGGTCCAGGCCATGGTACGGAGCGAGAGGGCATGGGAGGCCGTCACCTCCTTCTGCGAAGCAGTAATGCTCGCGAAGGAGGAGGGGGAGCGCGTGAGGGAGAGGCAAATTTTGCGCCCTCTCGCCCCTAGCCGCCGCAGGAGGAGACGCCCTGGGCGTCGGGAATCAATTGCTGATTCCCGGCCACCGTAGGCGCGGGCTTGCGGACGGTGAGCAATGGGTAGCTCGCCGTCCGGTAAGGACCAAGCCCGGGCCGACGGCGCGTTGTGTTCCACGCGCGCCTCAAAGAGATGTCAGCGAATGAAGGGGTCCGATGAGACCATTGCCTGCCGGGGTTGCGGGAAAGTCCGAAAGGGATACCGTGGCCCCCTGGCATTGTACAGGCAAGAGAAGGAATTGCTTATGCTCAATATGCTGAAGAACTCAAGTTACTGTCGGAACAATTTTCAAACAGATTTAGCGACTTCAAAAACATGGAAGACTGTTTCAGTTTATTTGCTACTCCTACAAAATGTAATGTACAAAATGCTCCAATACACTTACAAATGGAGTTGATTGAGATTCAAGAAAACTCACTCCTAAAATCCAAATTTGAAGACGTAGAGTTATGCGATTTCTACAAAAAATACCTATGTAGAAGACAATTTTCCGCAGCTTAGAAAATTAGCAAGAAGATTGAATAGTGCGTTTGCAGCACTTTAAATGCGAACAGTTCTTTTCATTGATGTAAGTTAATAAATCAACACATCGTAGGTATAAGACTGACTGACGATAATTTGGAAAATTCTTTACGTCTTTGTATCAGTGGAATTAATCCAAATATCGATGGATTAGTTTCCCAAATTCAAGCTCAAGTGTCTCTTTCGTAGTTTGTAACAATTGCAAATTTAACGATTTAATTTTATTGTACCATTTTTTTTATTTAATTTTGTTATTTTAATAAATTGTACTATAATAACATTGTCGTATTATTTCATATATCGCAAAAAATATTATCACTACTTTAAAATGTACTAAGTATCTACTTTTAAACGCGGCCCGCGAACGTATTTGCACGCTAAAGTTTGACCCTCAACTTCATGTCAAAGGTTGCCCATACCAGGTTTAAATGATAAGATGTCTGGGCATATTTTAATCTAAATGAAATGCCCAATTTAAATAACATATTTTATTGGGTGAGGATTAATATAATACCGGTCAAAATAACTTCGGAAATAACAATGAAATTTATAACAAATTCTGAAAATAATAATGGTGATAGCAGTGATAGAGTAGTGGTGTGACCGTCGGACTGCGAAGTCATAGGTCTTGTGTTCGAACGAAAGCCACGCAACTTGACTTTTCGAACTCATGTGCGTATTGTATAATTATCACTTGCTTAAAAAAACGGTGCAGGAAAGCATCGTCATCGCCTGAGAGATATTTCTCGATGACACATGAAGCCAAGTCTTTAAAGCTCTGACACCAGGCTAGTCTACTAACCACACGAAAAGTAGAAGAATAAGATAATGGTTACTGTGGGTCATCCTTAGAAGATAGACATGTCATCGCGAAATTTTTGTTGAACTTCTTAAGATGAACAATCCTGTAGAACATATATTTTATGTATCTTTTACGGTTTATGCGGCGCACGCCAGTAAAGCTCCCAGTCGGTATGATTTTTTCCAACATCTTCAACAATAATCGTCATATTTCAGCCAATTTACACAAAACCTTATTACCATATACACCAAAACCTTCCTCATGAATCACTCCGTCCATTGGTCAAACCCGTTTCAAAATCTGTTCGGTAGTTTTTGAGTTTATCGCGTTCAGACAGTTAAAGACGCGTCGAGAGAATTTGTTTTAAAATATGTAATTCTAAGGGTAAGGATCGTAGATAGATAATGAACTTTATGGATGTAAGGATTGTAGGTACCTAGAATTAGAATTTCTTTATTTTGTTTAAAATATGGTACATAAAAGGTCTTACTTAAAAGGAGTTCCACATAATTATTTTACTTACTTACTTAAAAAATACCATTTATTAAAATTATCTCGTATACAAAAATCCTAGTATACACACGGCTACACATCAAGCTATACATTTCCAGTCTATGCTGATCTCGCATTATAAAGGATTTCATTAATTACACTGGAAATGTATAGCTTGATGTGTAGCCGTGTGTACTAGTTGCCATTCCCTTTGTTGTGATCTGCAACCAGTTGAACCTACTGGCTATTGGGATAGTAGATTATTGAACTACCCTAATTGCGTAATACACGATCAATCAGAATCAGAATCGATTTGAAACTGTTTGAAACATATTGCTAATCCATTACTTCATTAGTTCGAAAAAAAATCTGCTCAGCAACATAAACAACGCATTGAATGTTGTTGAACTGTCCAAATAAAAATGTACGTAATTAGATATCTGGTTGACGTTGAACACCTGCCAACCGTATATAAAAAAGTACTCTGTGCCTGCCAACATGGGCCATTGTGTGTTCAAGTCATTTGAAATTCGTACCAACAACGTCATACCTGACGTCTCAGGGTGCATTCCGAGTTACGCTGTAATCGATATCAGCGCGCTAACAGCCGTACCGTATTAACGTGGGCACGATAACGTTGTGTGATTGTGTCTTGATGGAATCGTCATAGATGACGTCATGACATACGCCATCTTGCGATAACGCCGACCATGCCTTTTACAAATTTCACCGTAAGCGCTGTCAAAAATGACAGTTGTGCTGTTTTGTTTTGACTCACATCTTATCTTTAAACTAACGTGGCATTTTTGAAATTGTGTTTCTGACTACCGTTCGCCACCTAACCAAAGAAGAAGAAGAAATGTGTGGTATATACACAAATAAATATGTCAGGCAAGTTTTGATGTTGAGCGGGTACCTTGAGCGCGTTCACGAGCGTTCCGAATTCATAATCGTGATATCTTAATCGAAACGCCAATTACGATGTCAGCGAGCGCTGTGAGCGATTATGTTCTAATTCGGAAAGCGGCCTCGATGTTATGACATTTTGTTTTGTTTTGACATTGTCAATTGTCATTTAGGTGCGTTCGTAACATATTGTTAGTAGCCTATGGTATTCATAGGATTTATATCAAAAGTTTATACGATACAAACATAATTTTAATTTAAGTTAATACAATCAATTACATCATACAATTTATTAATTTCGTTGGTTTTTTACTTATTTTATCTTATCATTCAAGTCACGGTAGCGAAAATATGAATAGATTTTTTGATCGGCTGATAGGTTCTAACGACGCAAATGTCATGTCAGATGTGTCATTTTTGTGCGTTCCATATAACTTACAGCAGGAAATAATTCATTACATCATATTGCATCTTTGTTTATCACTCTGAAATTGCTATGCTTTATCTCTGGTCCATATTTTAGGATGCAAAATAGCTATAAAAAACTTTCAACGCAAAATTCGATCAAATTGATTGGGATTATAAGTTTACGTCAAAAAGTGAATAAGAATAATATTGACCTTGTTCGCGGAACACACGGACTGGTTTGTGTTGTGTTGAAAAAAACAGATTTCTATAGTTATTTCTGTTCTATAAACATACAACCAACCACTGAGGACTTCCCTACCGAGTTCTTAACACAAGGTACGATAACTTATTTTTTGTATCTATTACGTTTTATATTTCCTTTCTAATTATTTAATTCTCATCACGGATATAGAATTGTAGCTTTATTTTACAAAGAGGCAGATGGTGACGCATGTGAACTTGTGCACTTATCTGCTTAATTATTAAGCTAATTTACGTATGACCTTAAAGCGTTGAAAGCCTTAATACCCGCTCTCTACAGGTAAACGACTTCAGTTGTAGTTAATTAGACTCAAAATCGGTGTGTCTTTACAAAGACTAGGTTCAAGGTGATTCAATCATTTTTATTAAACAATTACGGACATCCTGCTAGTGTTTTCCTTTGATATAAATCATTCTAAATTGTTAAATAAGTAACCTATATTTAATTAATAATAATTAAATCAACACAGTCCAAATTTCAAAATAATGGTTACTCTCATAAAATCTAGAACCTGTTCTTAACTAATGTTCATAGTTATTAAATTGTTTGACCATTTAAAGCTTACCATAATATCAAATACCTTTAAGGAAAATCACAACCAAAAACTGTGGGAAGAGTATAAACAAAAAAATGTAATGTATTTTTTTATTATCTTGTACTTAACACGTAAAAACCAGCATCTTGCAAAACTAGTCATAACATTTCTTGTTATCAGTGTATGTCCATAATGTAGAAAAAATAATATAATATGTATAGCTTTACTATAACCGTTTCGTGTCTAATAAGGAAATCCGTGCACATTCTTGAAGCACAATTTAGTTAAATTGATTCATCCTGTCATTACGTATTCCTATTTCTAATAAAAGGGATCTGTATTGTATATTTGTATAGTGCTAGTTTGTGCCAGCATGGATTTGAGTTTTATAATGATGTGTCTTTACAAAGTAGGCTACAATCATTTAAATTCCTCTGTCATCTCCAGATATAGGTACTCTACTTTTGTTTCAAATTTCATTGCCTTGACAATTTTATTGAAAATAACACCCATTTTCTCCTCAATTACTTTGATTAATCATTTAAATGAACCACTGCAAAGCTGGAATTGCTAAAATAAGATTTATTATGTAATATGCTTTAACGCCGGAAGGACATAATATAGTGACCTAATTGGTGATGTCATTCAAAAAGGTCAGGTACGTAGTACTCACAACCGGTGTGTGTATTTGACCAGAGGTCTGAACGTAAACAAAGCAAAAGGAGTATAAGGAGCGTAGCAGGTGGAGTTATATAGTTTCTGCCTACGTGTTACGAATTATTATTAAGTACCTATTAGGTATATTTTGCTGAAGTGTTATTGCAAAGGTGTTATTACCTCTTTCAAGGAAATAATACAATGGTTTATAATATTATCACACCATTAGTAAATAAATTGTTTCATTAGTTGCTAAATCAAAACACAACTCTACTGTAGGTTATTGAGCATAAATAAATAACATCAGGAGTTTCCTTATAATCCATTTAATTTATTACATTAATTGGATAACACAACATAGATTATTTATAATGGTGTGTATGTATTAAAGTGAAATACTTAACATAAATAACAATTATAATTCATTACAATTTATCAGAAAAATTATTACATTATATAGGTAATATTACAAAACTATAAACGGGCAAATATAAATAAATATGTAAATTGTAGTCAACTCCTGAAGTGTTGACTACAATTGACCTATTTATTATAGTTGTGCAATAAATCCAGAACCAGCTAGATGTATCACAGAAAACAATAGTAAGGCAATGATTAAAAAATGTTCAGTTTAATTAAAAAATTAGGCACTGGTGACGAAATCTGTAATCCAATTACAGTATTTGATAAAAACATTTCAAAAATATTTTATGAGATTTTTGAGACATTGACATGCTCAAAACAAAAATCATGTATGTTCTCAGTAAATTGTAAAAATCCAATTGTTTCTAGTCGATAACCTTACGTAGTACCTATACTTTAATTCTCTATATTTGACTATGCTATGGGAACCTCCGCAGTAAAGGCCTGACAGACACGAACTCTTCTAGACCAATTAGGATCTAATTCCTAATAAGATATTTCTTTGCTGAATATTATTATATAACAAAACCATGACGTAAGAGTGTTCCAGGTAGTCCTATCAAAGCAGTATTATTGAGGCTGCAGCGTTAAAACTAAAGGGATATACTTACTTACAATAATCTCAAAATATGTATCACATTATGATGTATTGCGGGCCATAAAAACGTCTAGTTTGTGTGAGGGAACACTTCCTCTGTAGTCGACTAGGCCGGGAGCTGCACACGCCCGCCGGTACAATTATGGCGTTATGCCAACTTCAGCTTGCTAATATCAGCGTAGAGTCGAATGGATATAAGTCACGTTTTACCAAAATGTTCAAAATCCAGCGCAATATTCTACAATAGCTGCAAACGATAGCTGTGGGACAATTGCAGAAGTTTATACTTTATAGCGACAACGTTACTGTGTCGCAATCGCTTAGCTAATACAATTTTTACTTGGAATCCGTAGTGCTTAGGTTCAGACGCGTAGTTTGAAACTCAATAAGTGTTGAACACAACATTCTTCCGCGTACCTACTCCCTTTTTTTTTGTGTGGGAAATTATAAAAATGACTTCTCCCTCTCTGGGCAGAGCGGGCGGGTGTGTCAGACTCTTACTGACTAAAAACCCACCCGTTCCTTCAGTTGCCTGTTCAATGCCAGGGGCCACGGTATCCCTTTCGGACTTTCCCGCAACCTCGGCAGGCATCGGTCCCATCGCACCCCTTCATCCGCTGACGTCTCTTTGAGACGAGCGTGGAACACAACGCGCCGTCGACCCGGACCTTACCTTACCTTACCTGACCTTACCGGACGGCGAGCTACCCATTGCTCACCGTCCGCAAGCCCACGCCTACGGTGGCCGGGAATCGGCAATTGATTCCCGACGCCCAAGGCGTCTCCTGCGGCGGCTAGGGGCGTGAGGGCGCGAAATTTTCCTCTCCCTCACGCGTTCGTCCTCCTCCTTCGCGAGCATTTCTGCTTCGCAGAAGGAGATGACGGCTTCCACTGCCCTTTCGCTCCGTACCATGGCCTGGACCAGGGCCGGACGCGAGAGATCCCCGCCACCGATCGCCTCCACGAGGACACGGCGGTGCTCTGCCCAAGCTGGGCAGACGACCTCCACCGTATGCTCCACCGTGTCCTCCGGGCGATCCACGCAGTGATGACACTCCCGCCTGATACGAAACAGGAACCTCCCGAAACAGCCGTGTCCGGTGAGGACCTGCGTCAGGCGGAAGGTGAGGACGCCGTGGCGCCTCTCCAGCCACTCCTCAAAGAGGGGACTTATCGCCGCAATAGTGGCGTGCCCAGCACTGGGTTGCGACAATCTCTCTCTCCATGACTTCCGCGTACTCCCTGACTCAACTACTTATATTATTGCAAAACACTGCAAAGATATACTTGAATATTTCCTATCGAACAATTGTAACTTTCGGGACTGCTACATTCACTATCACAGTCCACATAATATGATCTGTTCCAAAATTATCTGATGAAGTGCCACTTCCAAATGAGTCCTTTGAATTGATTATTTGAATACCTACTTAAACCTGAATTCCTAATTTTAAAACATCTTAATGATTTTTGTGTTTGTGTTGTGTTTTGTTTGTGTTGTTGAAGTCTTCTCAATAGATATGAATGTGTTACTTTTTCCCTTTCGTGAGTGATTGCGTAAGAATTTAACCTGCATCATAATTGCGTAACACGATCAATCACAATCTGTTTGAATTTGACAGTTCAACAACATTCATTGCGTTATAGTTACGTTGTTGAGCAGTCAATTTTTTCGAACATATTCTTATGAACCAATGGATTAGCAATATCGTGTATTACGCAATTAGGATGCTGATCAGGGTTTGCTTACACTTTCATCAGAGATACTTTTGGAAGAGATATTAGATAGAAGCCTCTCCTAAATTGCGTCACATCGTTCACCGCACCCAATAGGGAAGATGACTAAAAAAATGTTTTTTGTCCGTAATGTAGATTATGAAAAAATAACTTACACGTATTTTTTCTTTTTTTACGTTATCAAAAGATTACGGCGATACATTGAGTTGTAATGTGCCATGACGTCACTTGTATGTAGATTTTATCCATACTTGTGACGTATCAACCCCCACTCCCCAACTTTAATGCGTTGTATCTAAGTCATTTTTTAATAATATGATAAAGCAAAAAATACGTGTCTAATATTTTTTTATTATCTGACTGACGGACTAAATAGAATTGCTTTTTTTTGACCCAGGCATCATCCCTATTCTAGCCTCACGCTATACGAACCTATTCTAGATTGTAGCTAATTTTATAATGGGCGTTCTGATTTCAGGGACACTTTATTGATCTCGGAGCCCACACAATTCATAATTTAAAAGATAGGAAAATCTTTATTATTATGAGAAGATGGCCTTCCCTTTTTCTCTTATCTTTGTATCCTATGCTAACATGCGCCAATTTATCGAAATCTTCATTATTACATCACCAGGGCAAGTAATACGCTGTCCTTTGTGTTTAGTATAAAGCCTAGAGGTCAATCAGATAGATTACCGAACAAGTTAATGAAGTAAACTTAATATAAAATGTACTAGGATGCCCTCATTTCATTGAATGTCAACAACGGCCGTCTGTGTTTTTACCCAGAATAATGTTATACTTCAACTAAACCTTCTCAGGAACTTATCGAGGTTGTTTTTGTGATATCAGCTCCAAAAAATCGGAATTATAGTTCTCCAGACTGTTAAATGAAGCAAACTTGAAACTATGAGTAGCAAGGATACTTCCATTTTGTTATTTTCGTAGCTTCCGAATCATGTGATCGGGGAAGTGTAGTGATTCAAAATGCAATTGCCCCTATATTTATATATTTGACTATCTCATGATGTCTCAGGGCATTCCATTATAATGAACGACTTTATGAGTAATTATGACTTCAAAAAATAAACGTCACATATTTACGGTGTTGACTACAACATGTTAACTGATACGTATACAGATTGTAGCAGACAGAATCTAATGGGCCCTAAGTAGAACAATCGCGCTTTATCACAGTTAGAATGACCCGTCTCAAGGATATTTGCATCATCATACTTCCACAGATTCCACCCGCAACCGGTTTTTTCTCACGGTAGTGAAAAACACGATAATTGTTGAAGAAGCGAAATTTATTCATAAACGACATTGGTTGAAGGCATTTAAAACCACAAGCAGAAACAATTTAATTTTATATTACGAGTTAATTAACTGGTACTTAATATACAGGGTTGATTTTTGAGATAGGGCAGTAAGGGCAGCTGCCTTAACCAACGTAACTACAGGAAAACGGTCTTAGGAGAACGGTCCTTAACTTTTGAGAAATTTTGATCTGCATTCACATATATTGGAAAAAAATTACCGTCAGCGCAAAAAAACTTTTTTTAATGCCAATCTATCCTGTTTCTTTTAAGGATCAAAAAAACTACTGGACCAACTGAGGTTTTATTACCTACTTGAAAAGACAGAAATCGCAAAAAACTTTTCCCATACATTTCTTGGGAAATGAGACTCCAACCTAGTTTTCACGATGGATAGACAGGTTGAAAATAAACAACAAAAAAATTCGAGCGAATCCACGTTATAATTTAATTTTATTTGAGAACAAAATTTAGATATGTAGTTGGATGATTATTGCATTTACTCACGGTAGGTCTATGTGACCTACCGTGAGTAAATGCAATAATTATTCTCTAAAATGTATAAAACGTAATAACAAATGGTGCAGACACCCATAAAAATGGAGCGTTTATGGGTGATAAGTGAATTATGCTTGTCCCTCAATATCCCGATCTACATTTGGCTGTCCTCCAACCAATATAATCTCGCATACACACACGACTTTATTCGATGGAATTCTAGAAATTCGCACTTTTCTAAATACGATTGTTTGGGCGCTCTCGCAGCTTTTGATTTATGGTGGAGTAGCTTTTACCAAGCATGGGCGAGGGTGTAATGTGAAGTTTTCGTTTTGGTTCGACCACAGTTCCACAATATTCCTTCTTGTTTTCTTTAATCCACATAAAATCTGGTCTACCAATCTGACACTATCCTAATACCTACTTGATATGGGTCGCGTGAATCCATTATTGTATGACCTTCTAAGTATCAAGGTTTTTGGTTTGATAGATTGCTACTCCCCCGTCCCCGTCATCTTATACCAAAACACGAGGCAGCATGTGTACTGGGAAAACCGAGCCAGAACGATTTCTCATAATTTTCCGTTCATGTAAAATTTTAATTGATTAGATATTGCGCGATTGAGTAACAAAAGAAAATAGAGTAAGATTAACAACGCCCACGTTCTGCTGGTTTTAATAAATTCAATCGGATAATCGATAATTCCGAACAGTATAGGTACCTACACACAATAATCGATAAACATAAGTAAGTAAATTGTCGAAGTTTTGACAGTAATTGCCATAATTCCAAGAATAATCGACACACACTAGACATTATGGACTAGAATTTATTCGCTACAAAAGAGATTTCCTTAAGTATAATGAAACATTTGTTCTCATATGTACGCATTTGTATTAATTATATTCAGTTACTGAAGTAAAATAATTTACTGAAGAAAAGTGCTTGTGCCAATAGATCAGCTTGTACCAAGAGCCGCAAGAAAAATATAATTAGTAAGTATTAGCGCTACAGCATTTAGATATGATAAGCCTAGCCTAAATAGACAAAAAATTTATCTTGAGAGAGTGCACTGATTGCCATAGATCAGTCTAAACACATCCGTTATAAAATAATATGTTCGTTCGTTGTACACAGGTCGACTTTCAGTTTTTGTTTCCTATATACATTTCTGGAAAACCTCTGTTGTTCATCCGATGACCTATTCGTATTATTTATAAAACTAGTGATCTCATTTACGAATTACCCCGTCTCTTATCAGCTATTCGACGTAATATAAGGGTAAACAGTTTTGTTTCTCAGTTCTCAGTAGTGGTTTAACTTTTGTTATTAGTGGACCGTTTTGTGCGCAATATTTTTATCGACGGTCTGACTACTACGTGTGTGCTGTGAGTTTTAGATTTTATATTGTTGCCATTTAATCTCAGGCGCCGACAATACTGAAAGCTTTAAATTCGTACAGCCAGTTTAAATCGATGTGTCGTGTGTAAGCTTAGGTTGGCGAGAATGAAAATCTGCTCAAACCGCACGTGATACCACCTCGGGAGCATTTTTATCTGGCGTCGCCATTGCCGCAAGCATGAAGTGTGAACACACCGGAGATTTCCGCCGATATAAATCCCGGGACGCGACACCCTTACTTTACACCCGTCGCATCCTCAGTGCAATCCGTGAATTTGTGGAGTGGAAGCTACCGGCAGTGCATCGCGTCTGGAATTTGAACGCGCCAAATCTTGCTACCACTACGTAGAACTCTGAGCGCTAACCGTCACGTACTCCTGTCTATGTATTCACAGGTTTGACACCGCCAGCGCTGTCACGTTTTCCTTGTTTCTGTCGTGGCGGACTCTGATTCGGTTACTTCCTTTATCTACCAATTTACCAAACCTTACCTCGACATCTACATTTTAAATTCGATTACGCGACAAGAACGTCTCTTGCTGCGATGACATTTCCTGGCCCCTGGGTAATTTTTGATGGTGTTTGTAACATCTTTATGATCTGTATGTGACGTGAAGGATTAGAAAGCTATTATAAATGGACAAAAGTCAGTAAGAGGAACGCTAGTGGACGGCTGAAACGCGGAGGTGACAGGCGGGCCGTTAACATGGCCGTTACAGGCTCAAGTGATATATGAGCTGCGAAGTGGCTTGGTGCCGCTGTCACTTCGCGTTCCGCCGCCGCTCCACGCTGGCAAAAAGATAAAAAGGATTCCGAAATACGATTCACAAGTGGGCTGCCGGAAATGGGCAGAAAGTTACCGAGCACGGCTTTATGTCGGGCAATATATCTCTCGTATCGCTATCCAATTTCTGCTCTATGGCATGTAATATCCCTCTAGGGATCCTTTAATTTGAAACTCCTTTTAATCAAGACCATTCATTCTATCCTCGGTTTTCGTAGGCTTTTAAAACCTTAAGGTTTTTATACTTATCATATTACCTGTGATATTACTATGTATTACGGTACTAGGAAAACCTTTGTTTAGGACAGCTGCTTGCCATGTAGTACTAGTAGGTAGGCTGTTGACGTATAGTTGAGGAGTTTGTTATACCCATACTCCATAGGTTAAGGTAGTTAAATAAAGGTAAACAAAAGACCACGTGACGAGACAGCTGCCAAGTAGGTAACCGACTAAACGTAATGCCTGTCACTTCAGTTGTCATGCTATATACTCTTCAATTTAGCAATGTTATAATTAGTAAAGTTGAAGAACTAAAAAAATTGTGCTCAGGCAGTTACATCTACAAAGAGTGATAAAGTTTAACATACATAGAGAGGAAATCATTGTAAACATCTAAAATAATTTTGTCATTGTCAAAAGTGTCATATATAAAAACCCTTTTTACCTTTATTTAACTACTAACCTATGGAGTATACATAAATATCTTCAATCGATTTGAATAGATATAAGTAATAATAGCAGTCATAGTTGAAACATCGACAGAACAGAACTCAAACATTCCCGTCCAAACTAAACACCTCAGAAAAGCTGACCCAAATTGATTTTTCCCTACTTATAGTTTATTCAACCTGTACTTTCCGTAGATAAACTGAAGTTTAAGTTGCGTGACTGGCCCGACCGCCGACCTCCGACCTTCATTGACCTGCGACATTGAGGCGCACCCTACAGCTCCATCCCTATCACTTCACCCACGGATTTATTTCAACCGCAAGATCTTTTAGTGAACATTTTAGTGGGGGGAAATATTCCGATGTTTTAATGCCCTTGTTATACTGGAGAGGCTATAGGATTTCATCGGTGAATTTACCTTTAAGTACTTACTTTTAACAGACCACGAAAATGATGTTCCGGTAATGAACTTTTTAAGGAAACGAGGCACCACAAACAAAGTTATCTTTATATCAATGTTCGAAAACTAGAAAATAAAGCGATCGCTGTGGCCTGGCCTGTATAGGTAGATAGACAGACTGGGACGGTCAAATCATTTGATTGCACCGTATTTATAATATTGTCCGACGTTATTGGTCTATCGGGAAAATCATTGTATCGGAAATATCGTCTGGGTCTTTGTGCGTTTGTGTTGCGTATAATACGGACGCCTACAGGGAAAACGAAGAAATATTTTTGTAGATCTTGCTTCCGTGAAAAATAACCTTTGTTTCGCCAGCGCTCCAAGTTAGATCACCAGGCTAAATGTGTTCCTCAATGTTTATACACGTGCAAAAAGCAATTCAAATTCAATTTGCACATCGTAAACTATGTAGTCCTGAAAGGAATTAAATATTCTAAGTCGATCTACAGAGTATACAAACGCAGCGCTCCCGCTAACTGGATCCGTCGCTTCTCCTGTTTTCAATAAAGAGAAACAACTTGTGTCATATCCGCAAAACGTTTACTTACATGGTGGAGCGCAGTAGTTGGTAACGAGGTTATACGAAACAGTTTCGGACGAAATTGCTCGGGGAATGTAGCTAGGTGTCATAAAGTTTCAGCAAAGCTGTCGGACAGACGTGTGCAGCGTTGAAATACACGTGTCGAAGCTATTTCATCTTGCTTACGCTTCAACTTTGTTATAGAGTCCTGCCATTGGTATTAAGTGTTCTACTAATGAATTGTTACGCTCTCGAAGTTCCAATATGTTTTGGAAACTGGTCGCGTCACGTTTTCGCTTATTAGTTTTCCTTGCATTTGTGGAACCTATTTGAACCAATGTTATTGTTGTTTTCAGGTCGATCATGGATTGGAGGACGGTGCTTTGTGCCTTTGCTTTAGTGTACTATGCTGATGGATACTCAAGTAAGGTTTTGTTTTGATAATAAAATCGGCCTGTATTAATCGCTTGTGTCATCATTAAAGACATCATTATACAACTATAGACAAACAAAGAAATCAATACGTTAACTGAGCATCATTGTTTACTTCTACTTAGGTAGTAAACATATTTATCAAATACGGGCAGTAGATTTTGATAACAGCTAGACCGTGTAGCCTAAATATTAACACTTCCTGTTATTACCTACATGCGCGCAGTCCATGCGATCTTCACGCCAGCGTAGCGAGGTGTCACTTGATATTATATCTTATTTTAAACGATCCTCGTCTTCAATATCTCCCGATATTTGACAGCCGAGCACTTTTTTTGAGAGCACGTACGCACAGCCCCCGAATTGCCAAGATATGACTCGATTCCATTACCTAATGTTGGCGTAAACCACGCGTCAGACTCCCGAGCTACAAAACAATGAGTTATGATCCTACCCGTGATGCCCTTTTATTTGTTTGTATTACATGTAAAACAACCGAATATTTTATTTCAGGGAAAATTACATTTACTCGTTAGCCTGAAATGTTTTTCTTATATTTTTGTGGTACTTATGTGGTAAAAGTTACAGTCAACGCACACCGCGCATAGGTAGAGCTATATATACCTAATATTTATATGTAAGTACCTACGTACCAGTTATGTTGCGATGAAGTAGTTTCATAATATACTTAAAGGAGCATTGAATGCTTTCACCGGCCTCAACAACAACGTGATTCGATACCTATTAGAACTTAAGTTTAAATACAAAACATCTTTTGTGACTTAATTTTGGTATTTATTTACTTAAACAGTTAAACTACACTTACGCTATGAGCATTCTTGCCAAGAGAAGACGTTGCAAAACTCGTAAAAGTATAGTAATAACAATATAGTAGTGAATTATTAAGACGTAAAGTGCAGAGCAGTCGTTTAACAACCAACGTTAAACTTCATCATTATTTCCAAGCCAGATACGGCTTTATTATCTACACGGGGTTTTCCTTCCTCAAGGAATATGATATGGATGTAGATACACTAGAACTACCGCTTTTACAATCCGCTTTAAGACAACTGCAGTTGTCCCGTTTTCAAGTGATTAAAGTCGCGTCTGGAAATTCAGGGAAGTTGCAAGCTAGCATTGAAAAGTTTAAAGTAGTTTCTAATAACATGTTAGTCATTCTTAGAAATTCAGAACTTTAGCAGATAGTTTGGTGCATGAAAAACGACTATTCGATGTGATCAAATTTCGCTGCTGAAAATGTACGAAGTTGTAACTATAATTTTCACATTCTTGTGCATTTCGGATAAAATACCTACCTGTATTACAAAAACGTATTATGATAAAGCACATAAAACCTACGTAGTGGAAAACAATTCGATGGCAAAGTTTTTCGGTTCGGTAGGCTTTTATTATGTGTGATATTGACTCTCGAAGACGACGGCGAGTCCAATCTAAGTATATAATCTTGTATATGTAAATGATCCCTATTCCCTTACAACCGAATTCTTTACCCGGTCACGCCTTTTGGGTTATAAAAGGGCGAAATTCTCGTAGACACAGCGGAATAAAATATATTCATACGGTATTATATGGAGTTTTTTTCCATTTTCAAACACGTTTTACCTATCCAAATCCCTTTTATTATTCCAGTAAATGGGCATGAAACGATTGTAACGTTGTGTACTCTGTAGATAATACCACTAAGTAGGTATCTGAAAATGATTTATGTTCTGGAAAATTTTGCAGTAGGTACTTCCGCATCAGGAACTACATTAGGAAGCATGGAAGTAATGGACGTCCATTTTGTTTCGTGTGTAGGTACTTTTGTCAAATTGTAAAGATATTTCGGAAAATATTGGGTTCGCTCTTTCCTTGCAAGAAAATTTGATGGAGTGGTATGTTGATGACATACGTGATACTGTTTTTTCTCTATCTAGTAATTCGTAGATCAGTTAGTACTACAAACAAATCAAACTCCAAACTCCGCAAAAACTGTAATTGATAGAAAACGGAGAGAAGACGACTTTGTCAAAGAATATAATATTTAGCTTCGTCTCCTATGACTTTCTCAGTATTATATCTATTTATTGTTCCCTGAAATCTGACTAACCATGGCCGTTGAACTAAAGGCAATGAATCATGTAACCACATAGTTATACGTACCTACCTGGGCTAGTGAGCTACAAGGCTGTTTTGGCGTTACTTCACGCATTTGCATTAGGAGAGGAATATATGCATTGCTTTTGAAATAAGCCTGTCAAAACCCTCAGGTAGACATCACTTCCTAAATCCCGAAATAGGTAAACATGTATCTTATTTGTTTGTTTTATGGAATGTTACAGAGTACGGGCGTACCTGCAAAGACATAGGATGCCTCAACAGTGAAGTTTGCGTGCTAGCCGAAGACCCGTGCTCTTTAGGCCACAGTTCCAACTGCGGCACATACCCCACCTGCAAGAAGAAGTCTCAAGTGGACGGCGGTAACACTAGAATTGCATCTACATACTTTTAAATTCGTCTATTTTATAGATTTATTACTTACCCAATCAATCGAATGATCTTTGGGCTCAACGTAGTTGCCACATTTTTTTTATCTCTCCCGATATTTGAATATGAGGTTCCAACTTTCCAGATTATTTGTTTTTATTTCTACCTTTGTCGAACTTTTAAATAAGTAATCTTAATATTTTTTCAGGATCTCATTCAGAGCCAGCCAAGCCACCCGCACCAAAACCTCAGGCACCTTCCTACGACTCTGTTCCTAACTACAACCCACCAGCCCCACCAAGTGACACGTCCAGCGGTGGCGGGTCACCTTACGGCGGCAGTTCGCCCTACGGAGGAAACTCACACACCGGCGGCAACTCGCCCTATGGCGGAGGATCACCTTATGGCGGAAGCTCACCTTATGGAGGAAACTCACCCTATGGTGGCAACTCACCATACGGAGGCAGTTCCCCCTACGGCGGAGGAAGCAATACGGGAGGAGGATCGCCTTACGGCGGAGGAAGCAATACGGGAGGAGGATCGCCTTACGGCGGAGGAAGTAACACAGGAGGAGGATCGCCTTATGGCGGCAACTCACCGTACGGTGGAAGCTCGCCTTACGGCGGATCCTCGAATACTGGGGGCAGCAGCCCATATGGAGGTAATTCCCCGTACGGCGGCAGTGGCACGCGCACCTCTAGCTCCGGCGGATTCGGAGGCGGTGGCAGCCCCATTGACAGTATTCTAAACACTCTAAATAAATATGCAAACGGCGGAGGCGGCAGCAGTGGAACCGGCGGAAGTGCCGGCTCTGGACTCTCTAATGTCTTTGGAAACCTTCTCGGTAATCTATCTAAGAATACCGGTGGTTTGAACAACTTGTTCAACACTAGGCCGATAATGGAAAACCCGAATTACTCCTCGTATGGTTCCAATTCGAGGAGCTCTAACCCCCAATCTTACCCATCAGGATCTCAACCGACGTATCAACAACCGAATCAGAACAAGAATTACGGACAAAGTTATGCGCACCATAATGGAGCGACCACACGCAAGCCCGTCCACTATGGATGGAATGTTAGGTAAACTAATTTCCAAATAATCGTAGCAAGCTATAGTGGCGCCTCTGGTTTTTTTTTTCTTTGCGTTGCACAGGCTATGCTTTGGTGTTACTAACTCACTTTGCCACTTTACACTGTTCTCGGTATTTTATTAGTGTAAACTTAATTTTACTGCTACCTTTATTTTTTGGCGGGAAACTTTTTTAAATTCAACCATCGAATAAAGCTCATCTAGCACTAATGCTTATATTTTACCTATGTCACAATCAAGTTGCATTTGCAATATCATGACAAATAAACCACTAAAATGTAATAAGGAACTCACAAATAGAGTAAATTATTAGCATGTAAATAAGGTGGAGGCTAATCTCTTCTGATTGACAGGAAAACCAGAGAACCTTCCAGGATGTTTAACTAAACTTTGCATGAATAACTGGATAACTTTTGGTGAGGTATGATTGTACCCATCCTTTTGAGGCTATGTAATGTCACTTATAGAATGTACGCACCTTTTTATTTTGTTTTGCTCTATGATCTGTATTTTTCATAGCTATTTTAAGAATACTCATATAAACTCTGTGGCTAGTTTATATAGAAAGTTATTATGTGGGTAACTAAAGTCTCACATGCTACTGTAAAGTTCCATAACTAATTTACACATGTCAACTGTGTTCCCCGATGGATTAGGCAGAGGTGCGACGTACCTATAGTACAACCACGTTTTGCCTAATTTCTTGCTATAAATAATTACATTTTATTGTAATCGCAACCTACGTTTACGCAATGTATCAATCAATTGATGAAAATTAATGACATTCACTGCCTCGTTGGTCTAGTGGTCGCAAGCGCTACTGCTGAGCATGAGGTCCTGGGTTCAATTCCCGGGTCAGGCAGTGTTACTGGGTTTTCCCATCTAGAATTTATCAGTAGAAGCCCAGAGTCCGGATTTGTGCCCGGTTGATGACAACATTCTCGCCCCTATTACATGAGACTTACAACATAACTGGCGATATGTGGGTGTACTACAGGTACACGTCTGCCTAACCCTTCGGATATTACAGGCGTGATGGTATGTTATGTAATGACATTTTGTAGAAATTATAAACATGAATCAAACTTTTGATATAACCCGATGTTAAAGGTCTCCATTACCTAGCATATAACTTTGTATACCTACTGAATAGCCTTCATTATATACCGCAACATATCAGTGCCATTTCTAATATTGTTATATTGTATTTTTATTTCAGTGTGACAGTGGTCTTGACGTACCTGATTCAGCAATATGTCCAGAGTGTAATTCATACCTAATTATATTTTTTATTTAACTTTTAAGTATATAATATTGTATTTAAGTATATGGTGCGATATTGTTTTAAAATTTTATTATGGATAAGCTTTAAATGAACACACCATTTTTTCCTTTTCATTACAACAAAAGAATCTCCATGTAAATATTATTTATTAAATTAAAGATTTATTTAAACTTGTAATTCCATTCAGCGATGCCTGCGTGGTGTTGTTAAACCGTAGCATTTAGCACACAACATAATATGTTATATACTATGTAAGATTTATGTGAAGCATCGGCGTAGTTTGACGTAGATAATGAATCTATAAATGACGTGTACCGTGGCGGAAAACAGCTGTCAACAGGTTAAATATAATAATAAAGTTATTGTGATAAACTTTATGTAACACAGTAATCATTATGTAAAAGAGTAATGAAATAAAAACAAAATTTATAAAATTAAATCCTTTATTCAGACAATGCAGACTAGAAATATAAGATTCGGTCAATAATATAGCTGAAATTGCACTACGGCAATACCTACTTGTATTAAAATTATATTTAAAATTAAATAAATTAAACCATATTTTCCAAGGTTTTATATATATCTATTGATTAATTTAAATATTGTAAATAAATATGTAAGTATACCTTGTATATTTAAACATTGTTATTGAAGTACTTATACATTTATCTACACGCATTTATATCTAACATAAATTCTACCCATTGCTAAACCCGAGGAATGTCACAACTACACAAAACCTTAGAATTAAAAAAATAACCTACACCCATTGTTTACAACCAATAAATATTAATAATAAGTACTTGAAAATTTTATTGAAACATAGTTTCATAAACAAGTAGGTACCTACAATAAGCAAACCTTCCTGTTAAAAAGTGTTTTCAATCATGTTAGAATATACGCCTTATTTTTAAGTTATAATATATATTTGGAAAAATATACTTAAGTAAGTAAATCAAAAATATGTGTTAAAACTGTACTCCGCTCTAAGGGTAAACAGAAAGCTTTTTGAAACACCCGCGCTTCGGGTCCAGAACAACTGCCTTCATATCAGGCTCTCGAGCCTTGATCCAGCTGATAAGCAAGCGAAAATGTCTCATGATGTCGATGGAAGCTCTTCTCTACCACCATCGAAACTGTTTTCATGAATAAATTATTTGTATTGTGAATAAATGTTACCAGGCACCAAGTGCTATACAAATCTGAGAAATATATTGCCTCATTTTAATCCCACCAAACATCTCGTAAACTGGTGATCAAACACGTTGGCCCACTGACCTCTATAAATACCACTGGACCGGCTGTTCCGTAAGTTTGACAGCTATTTTTTGGGCCTATTTGAAGCGCCACTAGCGTGTGTCCAGAGAACTAATTAGGGATGTGATATTGTACATAAAAATCGATTATTAATAATTTAATCGATTGTTTTCCCTTGTAAAAAAAATCGATTTAAAAATAATCGATTTCTGTATAGACAATAATCTAGATGGCATTAATACTTCATAATAAGGCCCCAGGCCTGTATTAAGTATTTAAAAAATGCTTTGCCGTGTTGTTATGCGTCGGCCGCGGCAATTTCCGCAGTTAACGCATTCTGTTAAACACCTATGATATTACCTTGGAACGAATCACGCATCGACAGTCACATTTTGGCAAGACACGACGTTATCGGCCATAACTGGGGTCAGTTGAATAGTTTGTTAACTGATTAGCAGTGATCGGAAATAGGTGAGCTAATCTACCGAAAGTTCAAAAAACAGAGGCAAAAAAAAGTGGAGACTTTCTTACGACGCTTAATTACATCGTTCAAACGAAGATAGGGACCTTTATTTTTTTTTACAATAAAAATCGTGCACTTCTTTTTTTAAACAGAAACAGGAAATGAATTAATTTTTTTTTTTTCTTTATTAAGAAAAAAATACTTTATTAATTTTAGTTGTACTTAGTGATGTTCCGAAACCCGGGATATTAGTCCCGAAAAAATATTTTGTCCTATGGCGTCTCCACTTTACCTCTGTTCTTTTTCGAACTATTTTATATTGTATTTTAGCTCACCAATTCCGATCACTGACGATTAGAAAAGTTTTATCGAAATGATTCTGCAACAAATGTGGTATTTATCTTAAATTAGAGATCGTGTTTTGTTCCTAACAAATGTACCTACTCTTTTTGTACATTTGTTGTTAATTATAATAATATTAAAAACTATTCTTTATCACTTACATTCGAATTGAGCTAACCTTGATCTGAGTTTACTAATTATTAAATTAATTGCTTACAGTTTTTTGTTGTTTAATTTCAATTTCACCTTTTACTTTACTGGGCCGCTTACTTTTGTTTATTTGGTTTAAAACTATGCCTAGTATGAGGAACCCAAGCCATACTCCATACCAATAGTGGTATACTGACGAATAGTATATCCAAATACGATCGAATGTGAGTAGGAGGAATGCAGCAGCTTGATAAGACTCAGAATGGGAGCGCAAGAACCACATTATAAAGCCCAAGATTTTCTTTTTCTGAAAAAAGAAGATTTTTTTTGATAAAAATAAATAACCCTGCTATCTAATAACGCAACACATTTTCGTAAACGATTACGAAAAATTTGTTTCATTTTGACAGTTAAACAACATTTATTGCGTTATTTACGTTGTTGAGCAGATTTTTTTTTTCGAACTTATGAAGCAATGGATTAGCAATTTGTTCAAAACGATTCGAATTCCGATTGATCGTGTATTATGTAATTAGGGTACTTGGTCCTAAAATCAGTCATCATAAGTAAAGATTGATTCATGCTCACCAGTCCTGTGGCGTCCTTATAGTAAAGCTTGATGTAAATGTCTTCGGCCATCAAGTAGAATGGGCAGAAGTAGATACAGAAGAAATAGCCGGCATGGAAACCGTGCCATATCACTGACACAAATAATGCAGCGTGGATCCTGAAATGATATGGACAGATTTAGTTTAATTAATTTGAATAAATTGGCCTTTATTTAACATTTAATTGTCATTTATGGCACTAAAAACACCCTCTACAAAAGAGGGTGTTTTTATATAATTTCTTATCTAATTGTGAAAAAACTTGAAAATAATTGAATCATAATCCTGTGACTGTAAAATCCCTTCAAGCCACCTGAATAACTAAGAACTTTTCATGTCACAAACTTTTGTTTATTTTTCCCTTTCTCACAAACTGAACAAAATTGATAAAAATCTGATGATTTCGTGTCCCATAAGGCAGACTTTTCATATCTGATAAGTTCTGAATTTAAATTGAATGAATTGTGGTTCTTAATACGAAGAAAAAAGAGATGCCTGGCCAAGCGAGATTTTAACCCTGAGCATAATTTGGGATGGTTTCATTCAGCATAGACTAATAACAATATTATTCAAAGATGACTTACTTCAAAGGCTTGAGAGGAAACCTCTTGTATACAACCATGGCCACCCAGTATTGCACAGCCTTGTTCCATACTTTCATAGAGTCACGTAATGTGACTACAGACTCGCAACCCCATACATCCATCGACTCCACTGTGTTGAAATCATATTGAGAGTTCTTTGCGTCCAGCTCCGACCTGATTAAAAACAAAAATTGAGTCAAAATATGCAACAAAAAAAAATTAAGAAGTTTGATAGTGGTTGCCATATCCACATTTTCTTGGCTCAATAGCAGTCCAGGAATACACGATAGTCAATGATTATACTTACTTATTGATTATGCTTGGGAGGCCTACAACCAGACACCAAGTGGTGTAGTTTATTGTATTTCAAAGATATTTAATGGGATTCCATTAAATATCTTTGAAATACAATAAACTACATACTACAACAACTACTACTACATTACTAAATTTGTCAAAACAGTCTCGTCATCAGTTCAATATCCTTACATTTGTTTCAACTTCAAATATCCAACAGTGGGTCCATGTCCTGATCTGTTCCTGCCCTCGACCGGGTATGCTCCAAGCCCAGCAGATGTGCACACACTCTCCGCTAGCGTCATTCCAGAGTATATCCGCTGCCGGAATTGTGAAAACAAGGCCCATGGGTACAGCATTCGGTACACAAAGTTTCTGTTGTTGTGGTCTTCTGTTAAAATGTACTGAAACAATTTAAAAACTATTTGTTGTATTAGGTGAATTTATGATGATGTTAATAGTTTTTTTTTAGCCATTTGGCAGATCTGCTAGTAAAAATGTTATGAAATGAAAGATCCTCACCTCTAGGGGCCAAATGTTAGACAAAGCCAAGTACAGTGAAATATAGAGAGGGACCATTCTCATTGTGTTGATGGTAAAGCCAAAACAGTCAACATACTTGCTGTAAGGCAGGTGGAAGTAGTCATCAAAAGTCCGGTATCTATAGTAGGGACCTGAAATACAATTGTGGCAATTTTTTAAATTAAGGAATTAATTGAATTCTTTATGTAAGGATCGTAGCAGATGGCGTTCTGTAGTTTATGCCTACGTCCGTGGGGAAGAAAGTATACGTTTTTGTAGGTATGTAATCTTAATTGCAGCTTTGTCAATCTTCCCTAAACACAAAAAAAAAAAACAATGAAACTAAGATATAAATCCAACAAAACCACAAGTACTTAGTATAAAATTTAATTTGTATAGATTAAAAAGAAGGCTGTTTTTTATACCTATTATGCCTAAAAGAATAATTATGTTTTAGCATCACCTGTTAACAGTCCAATGTAATTGAATGAATAATGGAATAATTCTTGAAAATCAGGGTTTATTATTTCAAGAAAATCATCATCTTTCATTTTCAGTTCTTTCTGTTCTTTATTTTCGTCTTTTTTAGCTTTGCCTACTGCCAGCCACGAGCCATTGATTTCAAATGCAACCCCTACTACTCGAAGAACTATTATCATTTCAATGAGGTTTGTCTGTCCTGAAGATAGTGGGAGGCCGAACTTATCAGCCAGCCGAAAGAAGAACAGATAACCAAACATTAAAAAGAAAGCCACAATATGACAGTATCTGAAACACAAATAATAGTATGTAGGTATGCTTATTGTTTTTATATTTTAGTTACTTATAATATGATTAATTAGGTATGTCATGCATAATTGGATTATTTACCGACAAAATAAAACTACATAACCATGGCCCGACAAAATATTACATACGCCTTTTTTCTAGACTTTGAAAATAAAGACTAACCTGACAGTAGCCACTTTTATAGCAATGATACCCAGAAGTGCTGACAATATGGGATGGATAGCACTGTATCCCGAAACAATGATAATAAGTACAAGGCCAAGTATACTGCCGACCCATTTCTTAGCTTGCACAGTTTTTAAAGCCCGGTAACGTGGCCCTATCCCTACGCTAAACAGAAGCAAAGATAAATATATAATATCGTTCCTGTTTTTTGTAAGAAAGGACAACATTTTTCTTAAATGATTAACTACAAATATACAAAAAATCACAAAATAAAACTGATATCCGGAAGTCTTGACACAAAAAACAACAACAACAAAGATGCAAAATGACAATGACAACTTGACAACACATTTTTTTTTTTTTTAATATTTTTTATTCATGACCGTAAATACAAGTCTTTCAGTCGGATACATAGATGTGTTGACAACACAAGGTAAGGCAGTGCTGCCAGATGCATTGACCTTTCATCATCATCATCGTACTGCTAAAATCTGTAGAACCGAAACATATATAACTGCAGTCAAATAACATTGTTTTGGATTATGTTTGATTATCGTACAAATAAAAAATCAATATCAATAAGTTTGTAAGATATTTTACTTTTTATTTTATATCTACTTAATCTCAGAAGACACGAGGGCCTCAATTTATTTTGCCGCCCCAGGCCCCGGAAGGCTTAGTCCGCCACTGATTGGAGCCTGTCCTGACTTGATCCCGGCTATGTGAACCCCACCCCGTGACTTGAAGTCTGGATCTACTCTAACATTGACAGAAAGTAGAGATTTTAACAAGTTCTGTTGTGAATCTGGGTTCAAACAGTTTACGTTGCACACGAAAATCATATTCGACAATCGATGCAAAATCACACGTGCGTAATTCGAAGACTAACCGGTCTTCGAATTACTTCGTTTGATTTTTATTTTACGCCTAAGGAAATACAGTCAATAACGCAATGGTTCACTCGTCGCGTGTTAGTTTCTCTATCAGTCAGTCCATAGAATAAAATCGAACTTTTAATGAAATGCAGTCGATAATGTATAAAGCCTTTACTACACTACACGGAGAGTGTAGTAGGGCACTTCGGTTCGCTTCGTGCAACCTCCACTCGCCTCGGGCGACTTCCAATCGTTGTCGGTTCTCGCGCCCGAGTCAAAGGCCCGTATTACAGAACCTCACTCAAAACTCAAGCATTACTTAAAACTCGTTTGGAGCCTTTTGATTGATTGAAACTAGTGTTATGTAATGCTTGAGTGTTGAGTGAGGTTCTGTAATACGGGCCAAAGGACTCGAAGCGTCCTTTAGTTCTTCGCACCAGTGTGTAGTCACGTACTTCGGAGGTCGGTCAACTTCGACGATTACTTCGTCGCAGCAACTTCGTGAGTAGTGTAGTGGGGATTTTACAGTATTTATATGCTCTGTGTTTACAGTTGTATGTCCCGTCCTATCCGCGCAGGAGTCCCTCAAGGCTCTGTGCTCTCCCCCCTAATCTTCACGCTTTTCACCAGCGATATCCCAAGAAGTAGAAGGGCGCAGTTGGCTCTGTTCGCAGACGTTACGGCCATCTACTACAAGGGTACCAGCTCTGACTCGATAGCCCGCACTCTCCAGACCTCAGTCGACATGCTCGGCGCCTGGTTTTGAAAGTGGAGGATTGAAGTCAACCCGGATAAAAGCCAAGTGGTTCTCTTTTTGAAACCGCGTAAAAGGTTCAAACCCCCCCGACCTATCACCATGTTCGGTAAGCCTATCCCCTGGGAGAAGCGAGCCAAATACCTAGGTGTTGTCCTCTACCAGCATCTCACCTTTAGCGATCACATAAAGCAGGCCGGCTCGCGAGCCGCTTTCGTTCTCGGTAGACTTCACTCTGTCCTGAATGCACGGAGCAAAATGTCACTAAGGTGCAAATTGCGTACGCACACGGCGTGCGTTCGTCCCATTGTGACCTATGCGGGAGCCATATTTGCACACGTAAAACCCCGCCATATCCATAGGATGCAAACGCTCCAAAACGTTCCAGTACGTTAGGAACGAGATCCTCCATCTCGACCTAAAGATCCCCACAATCCACCAATTTCTCAAACGCAATTCCAAGCGTTTCTTTGAGTCCGCCGCCAAACACCACAACCCTCTGGTTGTCGAGGCCGCCAACTATGTCCCTAGTAGAATCAGTCAGATCCGCCGCCCGAGGCAAATCCTTACCGACCCAGACGACCCCATAACCCTCCTCCAGGAGAGCAATAGGGCCACAAGTACAGTGCACAAACACAGACACCGACCCGCATTCCGACCTCGCCGCCGAGGTCCTCCGCGATCGCGACCCGCCCGAGTAAATAATACTCCCCCCCGACCCTTGCCCGTTGATGCGCCAGCCCGCGTCGATGCTGAGCCAGTAGCTTTAAATTCCCCGATTAATAATAATGAATTATCTTTGATCCAGCCTGTCCCAACTTGCTGTCCTTCCCCCAGCGACGCCCGAATCCGAGGTCCGTACCCCACAGGGGGTGCCCTTAGCGAGCGCTCGCCTAGTTTTAATTAGAATAGTTTTGCCCCTGACTGTGAGTTTAGTAGCTTAAGGCAGCCGCAGGATTGTCCGGTTAAGTAGTCATCACCTCAGAGGTGAGCTACGAGATGCCCTAGTCAAAAAAAAAAAAAACAGTTTTAGGTCGTTTGTGATGCGACGGTTAAAAAACCGTGATTATTTGTTTACATTTTATGGGTCAGTCAGTCAGTCGTTATTGAGCATGAGCACTCCCAAAGAGAGCTTTAGCACAGTTTAAATAAATAACAGTATTATGTTTTCATAGAAAGTGGCTGAAACGACGCGCTTCGAAATATTATATCCGCTATCCATCCGTTAACCGATAACGATAAAAATATTTTATCTTACTTACTGATAAAGTTTTAGGTATACTTACCGTGTTTGAATGATGAGTTGAATCTTAAAAACGCTTGAAAAATGGATTGTCCCAAGACTACAGACCATTTTTAATGGTCTAAACTTATTTTATTTCAAATTCATTATATTTATAAAAAGATTCCAGTAGTTTATAGTTTATTTCTGAACGTAGTTTTTGTTTTGCTGAATCAAAGGGTGCATTCCGAGTTACGCCGTAATAGATTTGAGCATGCTAACCCGTACCGAATTAACGTGGGCACGTTAAGGATGTGCCTTGAATTGTCATAGATGACGTCATGACATGCGCCATCTTGCGATAACGCCGAACATGCCTTTTACTAATATCACCGTGAGCGCTGTCAAAAATTACAGTTGTGCTGTTTTGTTTTGACTCGCATCATAATTATATCATCATATATCTTTAAACTAAAGTGGCATTTTTGATATTTTGCTTCTGGCTACCGTTCGCCACCTAACCAACGAAGAAGAAATTTGTGGTACAAACACAAAGAAATATATATTATTATAAGTTTTGACGTTGAGCGAGTACTGTGAGCACGTTCACGAACGTTCCGAATTGCTGATAGCCCTCAGCTGTCATAAGCGTGATATCTTAATCGGAACGCAAATGATCAATGCTGTGAGCGATTACGTTCTAATTCGGAAAGTGGACAAACTGTCAAGTTTTTTTTTTTTTTTTCCGTTTTGGCAACTGAGCCGATGTCGACTATTCTGCCAGTGTCATGTAGTGACGGCAGCACAGCAAAATGAGCCGTCGAACTTTGCACTTCGTGGTAGTTGTTAGTAGATAATGGTATTAGCTGAAAGGACGAGACAAGTTTTGTTAGTTATTAACAAATAAGTTTTTTTTTTTTTTGTTAGTTATTAGAACGACACATATTTACAAAGTTATATTAGTTATTACACACCAGACTACATTTTTATATCATTGTCGTTTAAAAATTTTGCTAGGACTTGAATCAGTTTAGGGGAAAAGTTAGTCAAGAGGGAATTGAAGTTAGTAGGAAGGGTAATTTTAATTTTAGGGAGCTTATGGTACAAATCAAAAGATTGTGAATTTGAAGGACATGAAAAAAAGATATGGTCCAGGGTACCCTCATCAAGACCGCACTCGCACAGGGAATTGTCACGAACACGAATCTTATGAAGAAATACTGGGCTGCAGCAGTGACCGAGTCTCAGTCTACACAAGGATGAAACAGTTCTTTTAGATAATTTAGTGCATTTAAAAAACCAAGGTTTTCGTTGGATGTCGGGTTGGATACTGGCGTAGTACGCCCCCTTCAGCTTTGAGCTTATCTGCCACCCTGCTGACCATGAGTTATGCATTTTAAGTTTGGTGTCAGACCGTAAGTCGTAACTATGAACGACATAATGTTTTTGGTCAACAGGGTTGGATGTTGCAAATTTAGCCAACGAGTCGGCGCACTCGTTGCCACCTATCCCCGAGTGACTCGGAACCCAAGCTATTTCAATGTTCAAACCGTTGTTCGAGCAAATGAATAGTAAATTTTGAATGTCTATAATGATTTTACTATGAATTTTTGATTTTAATTGATTTTGGCTTATAGCCTGAATGCTACTGAGAGAATCTGAAAAAATTACCGAATTTTGAATATTATGACTTTTAATGAAATTAATTGCTTCAAAAATGCCAATACATTCCCCTGTAAATACCGAAACCTCTGGAGGGCACTGAAAGAGGAGAGCAATTCTGGAATTCTGGAAATATGTTGCAATTCCTGTGCATCCTGTTGGTGATAATTTAGACGCATCTGTGTAGAATAAATTCCAACCCCTCCAGTACCTTTCAATGACTCGATCAAAGTCACCCTTTACGTCATCGGAACTCCTTGAAATACCAAGATTCATAACGACTTTTGGCTTAAAGTGGACCACCTCATATGCGGAAGAAAATACTGGTAAGGTAGGATACTGACAAACAGGTGAGGAGAGGTTTTTAAGTTCTCTGTACCTATTCATCAGCGGGGGAAACGACTTATGTTTCCAATAAGGTGATACTTCTAAAGATAGATGGATTTTTTCTAAAATGGGAAGTAAGGGATGGGACGAAAGGGCGAAAACTTTTGACAGGAAGCGATCTGCTAAGTATTTTCGTCGAAGGTTAAAGGGAGGCTCTGCACATTCTACCTGAAGGGCATTTATAGGTGAGGATTTCATTGCTCCTACAACAATCCTAAGGCATTTGGCTTGAATGGCGTCTAATTTACGAAGCGCCTCTTTATTACACGGCTCGAGTAAGAAGCAGCAATAATCCATCACGCTTCTGACCAGAGCATTGTACACTAATTTTAGAGTGTATGGGTGAGCTCCCCACCAGACTCCAGATAAAGCCTTTAGGACTGATACTGAGCGTTCACATTTTTTTACAACATTGTTGATGTGATCCACACCCGACATTTTGGAATCTAGGGTAACTCCCAGAAACCTGGCCTTTTCCTTAGTCGGGATAGCTTGACCATCTATGTTAATATGAACCTGGGGGATAAGACGTTTGCGAGTAAAAATAACTGCTGTACTCTTAGAAGCGCTCAAAGACAACCCATGATTGAGTAGCCATTGGTTTAATGAAGATAAAGAGACATTCAAAGATAGGGCGGCATCCTCTATGGAACTGCCAGAGACCAATAATGCAATATCGTCCGCATATTGAAGGATTTTACAATTAAAATTTAAGCATGAAGGGAGATCTGAAGTGTAAATATTATATAGTATGGGACTGAATACGGATCCCTGAGGTAAGCCTCGCCAGGTCACCCTCTGCTCAGAGTTTTCCCCAGGAATTCTCAGCTGAAGAGTGCGGCTTGAAAGAATGGTGCAGATGATCTGAATAATCCTAGCCGGTATTCTCAGCTCGTGCATCTTTTGCCTGAGAACGGGGAGGAGGACAGAATCATAAGCAGCTGATATATCTAGAAAAACGGCTACCACAGACTCATCTCCACTAAGGGCCAGTCGGATCTCTGATGTGAGGATACCCACACTATCAGATGTACCCAGACTTTTCCTAAAGCCGAATTGAGTCGTTGCGAGCAGTTTTCTGTGTTCAACTAACCATTCTAGACGGTTTTTAATTAAATGTTCAAGAAGTTTAATAAGAATAGACGATAAGGCAATTGGTCGATAAGAGCAATGATCACTAGGATCCTTGCCGGGTTTTAATAGAGGAATAACCACTTGAACCTTCCAGGCTGGAGGAATATACCCAGAGATGAAACAAAAATTGACCAAGTCCAGGTAGTATTGGTGACATTTTACACCCGCTTTTGCAATAAAAGAGTAAGGGAATCCATCCACGCCAGGTGCAGAATCCTTAACATAATTAAGAACCGTTTTAAGTTCGTCAAGGGAAAATGGCTTATCAAGAGGATCATTTGACATTACAGAGCCTACTAAGTTTATTTCGTCTACACCAGGAACATAGACTGGGGCGACTTTATTGAAAAACTGGTACCCCAAATCTTCGGATAAGATGTTCGTGGGAGACGGTTTTAAACTGTGTCTAAAACTTTTCACTCTCTGCCACACCACTGACGCTGGGGTGGATGGACTCAGGGAATTACAAAACGATACCCAGCCTGCTCTTTTCTTTTTTCTATTTAGTTTCCTGGACTTAGCCAATATTTTATTGAAGGCGAGAAGGTTATCCAGGTTCATTTCAAGGTTAAAAGTCTCTTCCGCCTCATTCCTGGCCCTGATCATGGCAGTGCATTCCCTATCCCACCAAGGCGGAGAAGGGATTTTTCCTGAAGGTGATTTTTTATGAGGGAAGCAATCATCCGCTGTATCGGATATGGTGTTGGAAAAGGACGCAAAACATTCTTGAGCATTCTCAGCATTGATGGATGGGAGGGAGGAGATACGCAGGTCTAAAATTTTTGAATATAGATCCCAATCCACAGAGTTAAGCTGGTACTTTAGTAAGGGAGGTGAGGTTTTATCAGGAAGAGATTTAGTGGGAATTTCGACTGTGATGGGATAGTGATCACTACCATAGGTCATATTCAAACGGTTCCATATAAAAAGACTAGCTATGCTGGATGAGCAGAATGTCAGATCAACACAACTATTACTTTGCCCTAATCCAGACCTACGTGTGGCACTGCCATCATTAATAATACACAGGTCAAGATCATCCAACACATCCACTAGGCCTACACCAGTACTATCACAAGAATCCGATCCCCACCGGTAGTGATGACAATTAAAATCTCCCATAACGAGTAATGGACTGTTTACATTACTTAGTAAATTTTTTATTAAAACAAGATCTTCTAAACGTGGGTGTGCAATATAAAAAGAAAAAAGATTTATACCCTCAACCTTAACAGCAACAACATTTATGTGGTCACCAACGAAGGGAAGAGGGATCTGGGAGAATGATACTTTGTTATTGATGAACAAAGCACATCCTCCATATCCATCTGATCTGTCATGGCGAACACCACCAAAACACGGGATCCTGAAATTGCTTTCAGAACGAAGCCATGTCTCAGCGATGCTGCAGACTGATGGTTTAAATTTATTAATTAAAAAGAGTAGGTCAGGTTTCCTAGGAGAAATACTCCTCACGTTCCATTGCAGGAATGTCAGGGGATGGAACATTATTTATATAATGTACTATTGAAGACAGTTTATTGGCAACGTGGTCAGGTAAAGATTGTGCAGGGTTAGCTAATACAGTTATTAGCATATTGGCTATAATATTTAATATTTGTTCGGGCTTATCAGGAGTACTAGCACCTTCTCTAGGGAAGGCACAACCGTTTTGGGAGGGAGAGAAGGAGTAATCCTGAGTAAGGGCTTGATGAGCCTGCCTATCATAGCTAGGTGAAAGAGGTGGATGAGATTTAGGTTTGAGAAAGACCGTTTTACGGTATGATTTTGATGTTTGGGGAGCTGGACTGGGGTATTGAGGCGGACTGGTTGTGGGTTTGGATTTTGGTGGTACTCTTGACACTTCGGCATATGATCGTGAGACTGGAGGAAAAACCTGGCTTGCTTCCGCATATGAAATAGATTTTTCGGTCATGAGAGCTTTTATGCCCTTCTGCCGACCCAATTCAGGACAAGCCTTATCATTGGCATAATGATTCCCAGAACAAGATATGCAAATGGCACAGTCAGTGGAAACTTGGCATCCATCTCCTGGGTGGTCTTGACCACATTTGAAACAGCGAGGTTGCGAGCGACATACTGTACGCGTGTGACCGAAACGACAACAGTTAAAACATTGAATAGTCGGGTACATATATGTCTCGACCGAAAGTGCAGAATAAAAACAATAAACCCGCTTAGGTAAGATTTGCCCGTCAAAGGTGAGAACTACAGTTTGAGTGGGTTTCCACTCTGTAACACCCAGAGAAGTCACCTTACGGTTCATTCTCCTTGCCTTTATAACTGGGCCGCATCCAACTGGAACCTTAATATTTTTAACGACCTCGTCTTCTGTCCACTCATTTGGTACATCTCTAACTAGACCCAAACGGGTTATATTGAATTGCGGAATCGTTGCCACAAAGTTATTTTGCACTAATGTTTTACTTACCAAGAAGCTATTCGCCTCCTGGTGCGACTTAAACTCGACTGACACCCGGTTCCTTCCTAAGCGTTTTACACTACCTAGGAGAATATTGCTGTAGTTATTTTGAGTTAAAAACATTCCAAATTTAACCGGGTGCAATACAGTACCTGGGGTCTGGCCATCGTTCAAAGAAACGTGAACAACATAAGGTGGGTTATCCCTTACCGTGTACGATTGTCTTCCGAATTCTTTTTTTAGTAACTTAGGAGGATTTATTAGCGGAGATGTTGCTACTCTTTTTCTATTTGCTGATTCAGAGTCCATTGCATTTTCTAGCACATTGTCATCAGGGAGAGAAATCGTTAACACCGGAGTGTATTCAAAGGGGGGATCAGGAGGATCAGGGGGTTTTTTGGCATCCATCATGTATATCGGATAAAATCGTTTAAATATTTAAAAAAATAGTTAGAACAAACCTTAGACTACACTACAAACACAAAGAATAGTCTCGATTAAGTTCACACTTTTAAAATTAACTAAAATCGAGAAAATTCGTAACACAAACAAAAGCACTTGTAGCCTTCACCACTACCCACGAGAGAAAAAAAAAAACTGTCAAGTTATATATTATTGTATTTATTGTCAATTAACTGTCACCAGTCACTGTCATTAAAATTATTGATTACTTCGTGTCACAGATTAGATACTTTCGTGTCGTGTCCAGATTTCTTTGCAATGAAAAATATAAAATAATCAATGGAATACATGTTTTTAGTGCCATAAAACAGCTGATGTTGTGTTAGTAAAGATGGATGAAGAGGACAAGAAATCAATAATACAGAGCCTTAACATAAGGATAGGTTCTAATATAAATGATTTGGCAAATGCTTTAGAATTACAAACTGAATTAGAGATCAAGCGGGATAAACTTCAAAGTAGTGTAAGTCTCTATGAACACTTTAATTATTGTTTTCTAGTATTTTGCTGCCTTTTCTAGCTTTTACAATACTTTCAGTAAGTTTGATCACATACATGCACCACTCCTAATTTTTACAACTATACCTAATAATTAAATATATTTTATTTTAGCTTAATATAGCCAACAATGAAGTGCCAATAAAACTAGCAGCAGCTTTGGCGAAGGCCGAATTAAATTCCGATCAAATAGACAAGCTAAAAACTAGAAGTGAAGAGTTGAAAAAGAAAGTTGAAACATTCCTGAATAAAACAGAACCACTGAGATATGGAGTTGATAAACGGTTTACTGCAATCAACAAGCTGGAAGAAGTATTAGTTTACTTAAGATCTTTTGAGAAAATTGATGAATTGAGGTTTGTATGGACTTGAATTAGAGGTTTACTTACTGAATACAATAACAGGTCTGAATAGTGCTCTCTTATATCTCACTATTGCAATCAACACTTTCTGTGCCCAGCACCCAGCTCCCAGGTAGAACAATAATTCATTCGCATGCACACAACTTGCCTCCCGCGTCGTACATCTAGATAGGTGATTGGAGCCGCAGTGAATCAGCTTGAAAGTTAAGAAATGTTCTTAACTTTCAAGCTGATTATTTTATGCATAAAAGTATTATTCATGAAGATTCAGTTGCTAAGTTTTTTTTTCAATTAGGTTGAAAATTCTTAAAAATTCAGTAAAATAATCATTAAGTACTTTAAAACTATGAAAAGTCGCGGAACCACGAAACGAGAGTAAAATTTTTTTTTTGGGCTGTTTATGTTCCAGCCACCTTTTTAAAATGTTTTCATCTCATCTTCTCATACTCTACCAATTGATTGAAAGATTTTTTTCTATTTGAAAATATAAAAATAATCCATTATATAGAAAGTCATGATAGATGGAATACTCTTTATCATGTACACCATATAAAATACAGGTATAATGTAGAAATTGAATGAACAGAAATAATGGAAAATTGGCAAAAAAAAGAACTATTAACATAACATCATGCCTGTAATCCCCAAAGGTTTAGGCAGTGTGGGTAACATTTTGCCTGTTATGTTTTGAGTCCCATGTAATAGGGGGCGAGCCTATTGCCATCAACCAGGCACAGATTCAGACACCGGGCTGCTACTGGACTTAAAAAAACAATTAAGAGGGAACAGGGGCTGCGAGGAATTTGAAAAATAGGTATTTGAAGAAACTATTGCCGTCGCGCTGCGCCCGAAAAACCGAGTTAAACCCCGTAAAGTGCGATAGGGACAACTGCAGCTCAGACCGATTATATCACAAATTTTTTGACGAAAACGACGTTTGGCATTCTCCTTTTTTCTCCTCGAAAACTAAGCTGATTTAATAATTTTTTACATTAAAATTTTAAGAAAGAGTATGTCTAGGTTCCTATTATTTTATTTTATGCTAAAAACTTTTCCGAATTAGTCTGGTAGTCCTCTAATCACGGCGGTAAAAATGGGGCATTTTTGTAATTTTTGGAGGGTCATAGTTTCCTTACTTATTAATTGCTGAAAAAAAGGAAATGACAGGGACATGCCTATAGATACCCAGATTTTATTTAAAAAAAAAGACTGATCTAGAGGCATTATTCAGGAAGAAAAACGGGGAATACGTTTGTATGGAGAATCGCGGGCCCTGTTCCCTCTTAAGTATATTTTAAAACATGAAAATTGTCGTGCTGCTATGATGTCATACTGGGAGGTGCTAAGATTGTGATATTTTCTTTTTAATATTCTAGTCGTCAAATGAAACAGACCAATGATGATGAGCAATTGGTTCTACTTTATGGTGAGCTCAGAAAGATGTGTGGCCTGTACCAAAAGGGCCACAGGGCCAACTATGTAAAGGAATATACACACTACTGGCATAATGTGCTCAAAGAAAAACTTACCAAGTAAGTAATACTTATTACTAACAATTTTACAATAACAATGATTGATATAAGAATATAATAAACATTTTTTTCTTTTCTTTTTTTAATAACGTTGCCCCACACTAGGAATTACTCCTGTATCGTGGGTGCGTTTACAAACATTTAAACTCACATACACAAACAGCCAGACTCGGAACAACTACTTGTAGCTAATACAAATATTTGTTCCGTGCGGGAATCGAACCCGCATCACCCAGTGCAGCATTCAATTGCTTTAACCACTGCGCCAGTCCGTGCCGTCAAAATAAATATATAAATGAAAATGTGTTGCGTAATATCCAATTACGCAACACATTTTCGTAAACGATTACGACAAATTTGTTTAATTTTGACAGTTCAACAACATTCATTGCATTATTTACGTTGTTGAGCAGTTTTTTTTTCAAATTATGAAGCAATGGGTTAGCAATTTGTTTCAAAACAACCATTCAAATTCCGATTGATCGTGTATTACGTAATTAGGGTACAGGAAATATTATGTAGAAAGATACTTCTTATTTCTAAAGAGATTTACTATTTAATTAAAACAACAACTATATAATAAAGCGAACTCCGAAGCGAACAACTATAAAAAAACAAGTCCAGAATATGTTATCATTGATCCCTGGATACCAAAAAACTCAGGCCCATTGAACTTCTTTTTTCAACAAATAGCAATTTAAATAGTTAGTCTATTTCTAAATACTAATTTCCCTTTCAGACATTATGAAGATGTACTAAAGTTGCTCAAATGGCCATTCTCAGCTCCAGCAGAAAGCCAGCCAGCACCTAAAGAGGTGATGGTGAAGTTTAGCAGTGTTACTAAATATCTGTTCTTAATTGAAGAACCTGAAGATTTAGTGAACAGTAATGTTACTGATGATGTATGGCAAGGTGAACAACCCTTTGATAAAAGTTTACTAGAATATTGCTATCCTAACTAATATTATAAATGCGAAAGTGTGTTTGTTTGTGACGCTTTCACGGTAAACGGCTGAACAGATTTGGATGAAACTTAGTACATGGCGGGTAGACCATGATCTGGATTAGGACATAGGGTACTTTTTATCTCGATATTCCCACGGGATCAAGATTTATGCGGCTGAAACCGCCCAGCTTGTAGTATTGATATGCAAGGCCATCTAAGGAGCTTTTGATCCAGTTCCAATTCATAATAAAACAAATATCTATATTTGTATTCAGAACCACAGATAAGTATCAGCTTTTGGGAACATAAACTCAATGCCATAGACGACAAAGCTCAAATTCTGCTGCAACCAAAATTATGTAGGACTTTTATTACAAATGATTAATCAAAAATCAACATAGACTTGACACTTAATCAACTATCTACTTTAGTATTATGTACACTAAAGTAGATAGTTGATTAGGTGTCAATATTATGAAAATGATTGAATTTGTATTCAAGTTTATGACGTAATAATATTTGACTTATTCTATTGACAGAGAAAGGCCCATGTCTTCCAGTTAGAGTGCTACTGCGGCCTCTTAAAAAGAGGTTTCAATTCCATTTCACGGGTAGTCGTCAAACGGCGCGTATTGATCGACCGGAGTGGTTCCTTACGCAGACACTCACTTGGATTAAACACCATCAAGGTTTTGTTAAGACCCATGTTCAACCAATTGCTGATAAGCTGGAGCTAAAGCATGTTAGGGCAGTGGTATGTATGCACTTGTTTATTTGACGTGTTCTCTGAATTCTATTGTAGATTATTCCGGTGAATAACTAAGAATGTACCTATACTAAAAATATTTATTAACAACACCCTGTTCGTGCTAGCTTGACACATGCAAAAGAATTTTACTCGAAATGTTATCTCTAACCTATATTTATACATATTATAAATTGAAATCGATATACGTGTCTGTCTCTGTGACGGCGTATGTTCTTCTGAACTACGCATCGGATTTAGATGCGCTTTTAGCCATCATTTAGTGAATTTAGTCTGGAAGATTTATGTGTATAATCCATATTTATTATAAAACAAAGTCCCCCGCCGCGTCTGTCTGTCGGAGAAATTCATGCGCAAGGTTTTGGTGTATATGTAATTCATTAAGGTATTGTGTAAATTGGCTGAAATATGACGATTATTGTCGAAGATGTCGGAAAAAGTCATGCCGACTGGGAGCTTTATTCAAATATGCCTTGACGTCATGTCATCAAGATATCACACATTCAAAATTACAAAATAATCATGGTTGACGGCAATGCGGGCGCAGCGTTAGGAGTCAATGACCTTTTCCTCGGCCATTAGGTATGTAATCCCGGTAGTACGTTCCCGTGGGATATTTTCCGACATCCACGCGGGCGAAGCCGCGGGAAAAAGCTAGTACCATTATTATATTAAACTAATCAAAAATATTTTAAAGAAATCGTGATGTTTTGTCAAGTTGGGAAAACCGAGCTAAGCAGGGACAGGACACTAGTACTTACATTCAAAAAAAGACCTGCAAGCTCCAACAGTATGGCACTCGAAAGCCGCCCTCTATAACTTTCGAAGTAGGTACTAAAACAATAAACTCTTTTCAGGATGAATTCAATGCTGGTCTTATAGCACTGGCCGCCGAGAGACTTCATACAGTGCTAGCATTGTATCACTCGCATGGATCTAAAGGCGAAATAGTCGACGTCGACGCGGCTTTCGCTCATGCTGTGGACGAAACTCTAGGCTTTCAAAGAGAGCTGGTGGAGGTCACGGGCAAAGATAGCAATAGTGTACTCTCTGTTTTGACCAAAGTGGAGACGTTTTTGAGGTGGCAGACTGTGGAAAAGAAATGTAAGTTCAATATATTCATGAAATTTTACCATGTTGTTTGGATACTGAGCTAAATGGTGGAGGAAATTGGTAAGTCCTCGTCCTAGAAGATATATGCCAACCAAACAGCACTGGGCCCACGTTATGGAGTAATCCCTACTCCCTCTTACGGAGAAGAGATCTAAGTCCTCCCTCTTATGGAGAGGATTTCTAAGTCCTAGCAATGGGAACATTTTTATATGGTTTTAGGCTGATTATGATTCTGGCCGTAGGTTCAATCTTTGCAACATCGACGACTGCTGCTCCAATGTTACTTAAACGTCAATTTCCTAACAGATGCATTAGCGAAGATGGACGAGAGTCTAGAATGTCCCCAGTGGAGCGAGGGGGTGGGGTCGGGCGCGGGCGCGGCGACGGGCGCGGCGCTGTGGATCCCGCGCGCCGCTGATTGGTTCGTCACGCTGCTGCGGACTATTGAGGACAGATACAAGGTGCTACCACAGCCTGGGCACAGGTCAGTGTTTAAAGTAACTAACAGAAGAAAAAGAAAAAGTTCTACTAGTCTTTATGAATAGTAAAAGAAACTTAGAAAGAAAAAAAAAAGTTTTTTTTTTTAACTTGCACGTAATATTTTTGAAATAATAATATTGTAGTCAATACTATTCTCGGACGGTAGGTTGTCCAGCGTGACAGATAATTTTGTCTTTAAGATAAAAGTAATTGCAACCGTGTGGTCTTGGGAAAATAAACATAAATTGAAATATCCAATGGATTTTTTAATTGTGCAAAATTGGCTCTTCTTAGCGCATATATGGACAATACTTGAATGCATATTTTGCAATTTTTAGAAGCATATAATCCGGAACCCGATGTCTACTGATAAAATATTCTAATTTTGTAGTACATTTCCTTGTAAAAAATTAAAAGAGTATGCTTAGATGGTTTGGTCATGTTGAGAGAATGAATGAATGACGACTAACAAAAGGTATTTACAAGGCAGATGTGAGTGGAAACGCCCTAGAAGGACGGTGACCTTATTGGTGGTGTTATTCAGAAAGGTCAGGTGCGTAGTGCTCGCAACCGACGTGCGTGTATGGCCAGATGTCTGAACGTAAACGAAGCAAAAGGTGTGGGTAAAGATGGATGTAGCAGCGTTCTGTAGTTTCTGCCAACCCCAATAGGAAGAAGGCGTGATTTTGTGTTTTATGTACAGTTTGCTTCACATAACTTTGCCGCTCTGAAGTTAGGTTGCGCATGCGCCCTGGCGTGCGCGCTACTGTTTTCTAGGTAAGATTGACTACTGCGCAGTCATTTGTAGCCTACTTCAGAGCGGCAAAGTTATTTGACGCGAACTGTATGTTCCTTGTAGACTGAATTTCCTGGAGCTTCAACTAGAGCTGATAGAAGAATGGCGCATCCGCCTCACTCAACTGCTGAGCGCGGCGCTCGACAATCTTCGCGTGGACTCCTTCCTGTCTCCCGACGCGGGGTCACATCCCGTGACAGCTGTCATCAACGCTGCTCATCATACTAGGACTGTTTTGCTACAGTGGGCTCATTCTTTGGTAAGGATAGAAGGATAATTATAGTTTTTTTGAGAATGTTTTGTTTTATCTTGGTATTTTAGGTATTGGTTTCTCTTTTGTTTCCATTTGTATCTAAAGTAGAAGGATCGTATAGGGGCTTAGTGGTTGAATCTAGGGGCTTAAAGGCTTATGACACTACTCTGAATTTAGGAATCCTTAAATGTAAAAGAGAGTCAGTAAGGCTGGATATATCTTAACTGGCTAATTAGGATCCTAATGCCCGTTTTCACCGACAACTAAGGGACACTTAAATGAATCCCTAATTAAAAGTGCACTATTGGATTTTCAATTCTCAGCACTTAGCCTAGCGATGAAAATCCAACAGGGCACTTTTATTTAGGTATTCGTTTAAGGTGAATACTGTTATAATAAGTACCTATTTTAGTAAATTCTTTAAAGTGTATATTTCCCTTTCTCAAAAATTAACCCTCATAATCAATCTATATTTTAGTGCAACATTTTTAAACCCACATTACAGGACAACCACAAGTGTACCGTTTTACCTGCATAGCCCGGATCATGATTAAAATCTAGCCATCAATAAGACTTTAATTCAATACAGCAAAAAAAAAAAAACTTTAAAGAAACTAAAAGAAAGTGTGTATATTTCCCCAGCATTACCTCCAACTCCACTTCTACCGGCGTCAGTTCCTGAACTTCACGCAGCAGCAACATCAGGACGAAGAGTTCAGTGAAGACACATCCGATACTGAGTATACTGATTCTGATGAAACACCCATTAAGAGGCAGAAAGGTAAGAAGCAATATTTACTGAAATAAAGAGAGGAAGAGCTATGAAATCATGTCTTTATCAGTCAAACTTACCTTAATTTTAAAATCTAAGACATGGTTCAGAACAATTTTTTCTGCCTCTAATAGTTACAGATTTTTCTACATTGACCATCTCAAGGAATGACCTTGTATAAGGATAATAACTAATGTCTATTCCTGTTGCTAAACAAATCCTTTCTTACGCAATCACTCACTAAAGGGAATTAGTAACACATTCATCTGTATTTAGAAGGTTGCAACTTTATCTCACCATTTTTTTTCCACAATTATTGTTTGTATAGCATTATTAAATTTTAATATTAAACAATCATCAACGAATATTGAGGTTATAAAATTAACCTCAATTGTTAAATGAAAAACATATTTAAGGTAATTTAAAATAAGAATTACGGGTTTACGTAAATAAGTACCTACTCAAATAATCAAATCGAAGCACTAAATTTGTAGTGCTGTAAATTAGCATCCACAAGTGTTCAGATTCATTTGTTTATTTATTTATTTTATTTTATTTTATCTGCCTCGTTGGTCTAGTGGTCGCAAGCGCTACTGCTGAGCATGAGGTCTTGGGTTCGATTCCCGGGTCGGGCAAAGTGTTATTGGGTTTTTCTATCAGGAATTTCTCAGACAGCAGCCCGGAGTCTGGATTTGTGCCCGGTTGATGGCAATAGGCTCGCCCCCTATTACATGGGACTTAAACATAACTGGCGAAATGTGGGTGTACATACTACAGGTACACCTCTGCCCAACCCTTCGGGGAAACTAGGCGTGATGTTATGTTGTGTTATGTTATTTTATTCATTTTAAGAAAACTTACAGTTAATATATTCGAGTGGTCAGTAGTAATATGTAGAAGAAAGCCAATTACAAGTTTCTACTTATATAAACTTATGTATCAACAGACAGGAGTGTGAACAGACCATAAGTAAATTCTTGCATTCAATTTATAAGGATATGTTGGGCAAGCACTTCTATACCTGGGATGCTTATTATTACGACATTCCTTTAAAAAACCGCGGTAAAAATAGTATTATTACTAAAGTAGTTGCATTTCATGAGCGCATGAGTCTATCATAGCAATTCAAACCTAATGCCAATGACATGAAAGTAATTCGACGTGCACTCGTGATTTGCATAACACTTGTGATAATTTGTAAGAGTCAGGATGGCTGGACCAAGAGATTTTGGTAGAAAATGTATGTGTGTATAATAAATATTTTTGGTAATTTATTTTCTTTGAAACAAAAATATACATTATATGGAAAACTTCTTCTAGGTGTAAAATTGTTGGTTTATTGAATAAATATGAAAAAAAGATAATTATGTTGAGGTACTAATGAGGTATTAAATGTTAACGAAAAGATGAACTAGATATAACGCCTGCAACAAGGTGAAACCGAGTTGGTTCAGCCATTCTGAAGTCAGAATGGCTGGCTACTTTCTTCGCCATATTTTTCCCTCATTAGCGAGTTACCAATTATTTGATATCTGGTACCAAATAGTATCAAATAGGTACAAAAACTTGGTATTGCTCAATCTTCCAAAATCTCTCTTGGTCCAGTCATCCTGACGCTTACGACAATTCTACTAAGGATTTCTTTGGCTTAAAAACGAAACTCTTCAAGCTAAATTTTTACAGATATAACTGCGCAAGCTCTGTCTTTGATGGAAGTGGAACTGCAAGCCAAACACTTGGCACTTAGTGAGGTGTCCAGGAGGAATTCACTGGTGCCTGATTTGAACCAGTATGATGTAGTAAGTCTTTAAAAACAACTCTATAAAACATACATGTTATGATCGATGGTCTGTAGGTTTAAATGCAGCAATTTTTTGTGTTAACTTTTTAATCTTTACGTCTGTTATTTGCCACTACACCTTCACTCTGTGCTCAATTACAAATTATTATGCCAAATAGCTTTAAAGGAAATCTCATGTGACGGACGGAATGACAGACAGTTCCGTCTTTTTTTTTTTTTGAGCGGGAGGGCGTGCCAATCGAACCGATGCATCATAGCAACCGGAGTCGGATTTCTGCTCCGAATTGAGTCGAGAGAGCTGTGTCTACTGAAATAAAATGTGATTAGGAACTAATATTTCCCTTTCCCCCCTAGACGTCTCCAATAGTGAACCTAGCGGTGACAGATCCCCTCTCCGGTGAAGACGAGGCTGAAGAGGCGGGCGTGTTTGCTGAAGCGCCGGCTTTACTCGCGCGGCTCCGAGACAGCGGCCTTGCGTCACTCGCGGAACATATACTACTCGAGTTCAAGGCCGGGTTGAAGGACTATAAGCGACAGAAGTAAGTAGCACAGACCAAGGATTAAGGTGTGACAGATCCCCTCTCCGGTGAAGGTGACGCTGAAGAGGCGGGCGTGTTCGCTGGGGCACCGGCTTTAATAGTGAGCCTCTAAGACAGCGGCCTTGCGTCACTCATATACTATTCGAAATACCAACGAACCATTTTTAAACTTCGAACTTTATTCCCTCGGACATGTTGCGCCGACCCCAAATAAATTGGGATTAGGGTGGGATTGATGATGATTCCTTCTGACTTAGGGAATAAAGACGTTGTGTGTGTGTCTTTAAGATGGCTTACTACAGAATTGAGAGCTAAAACTCGGTTTTTAAAGTCAGTTTTTAAAGAAGCAAAGAAGTTTGCAAATATTTTTTCCAATCCTTAACGGCAAGAATCAGTTATGGTAGATATTACTCGATAGCGGTGAAGAAAATAATTATATTTTCACCTCAGCACCTCAAACGAGCAGGTTTTGCTGTCTAACAGTGAGCAAAATTCGATTTTGTTGCGAGCGTGAGACAAAGTAACTTTTTAATTATATTTTTTAAATGCCGAAAAAAGTGTTGTGTATTAGTTTTGTCTCTTTCACTTCGATACGAAAAAAGCGAGAGATATAAACAAGTCGATTCGAAGTTCGATTTCAAAATTCCATACCTACACATAATAGGCCCAAAAAAGAAACAAACAATAAAACGTTCGGATACACATAAAACCTTAAAATTGCAAATCATCTGATAAGGTTTTATTTAAATTCTGATTTATTAAATTATTTGGAACGAAGTTCTTGGCGGCTTGGTAAGAGTGCACTGGCAGAAATCGTCACTTCGAATTCAATCATCAAACATCATCATCAAAATCATCGACTGTCTTCTTCAAATTCAAAGAGAAAAAAAGACGGAAAAAGATAGAAAGTGTGAATAGGAAATGGTCAAAATGAAAATCCAAGATGGCTGTACGGAACCGTACATTATTCTACCGACTTACGCGCCTTGCATTTTGCACACACAACATTTGTACCTATTATTGCAAATAATATGCAAAATATATTTCAATAAATCAGTGTTTAACGAACATTCAAAGCGGTCGGTTTTATTTCATCATCCCAATAGAATCGCCCCGTTATCATATCACTAAGTGTAGGCATCCCCTAAAATGGCGGTTGCGAAAATTTTCACATTTCTCTTAAAGGGTGTCGTTTTCATTGTTTTTAAGGGTGCTAAAGCCGATCGTGAGGTCAAAATGTTAATCCAAGATGGCGGCTACAAAAATATTCAAATTTTTAGTCAAGGGTGTCGTTTTCCTGGTTTTCGAGGGTGCTACAGCCGATAATGACATTTAAATGTAAATCCAAGATGGCGACTGTGAAAATTTTCAAGTTTTTATCATGGGTATCGCTTACTCGGGATTCAAAATCAACACTCGCAGCAAAAAACAACTTTGCTCTCTTGTTGCACAAATAACTATTTAGTAATCGCTCAGTTTGAGAAACTTTTAGCTCTGCAATAAAAAAATACTTACAGAAGTATCTCTTGCACGCTATTTTCCACTATACTGCAGTTGTGATTTAGTTTAATATCAATGAAAATGACTGGAACTTTTGCTGGTCTGTATGCGCTGACCGTTACAGACTTTAACGCATATGCTAGACCGCAATATACCTTGTAGTTTGGTGGTAATGAACCTACGAGCTCCTTGCCTAATTCCCTACATTACCAGATGGCACGGCCTCCTGGTCGTGGAGGAGCTGGCGCTGTGCGTGTCCGCGAGCCTGTGCCGGCCGCTGGCGGGCCTGTGCGCGCGCCTGGCGGTGGCCGCCCAGCGCCTGGCGCCCACGCTCACCACGCGCCTGCGCGCGCATCTCGCTGACATCGTTGACACCTACATCTTTGAGGTAAGTCCTACTTATCTCTGCCTAGTCGACGATAACCCTTGGAAAGACTGGTTGTCGACAGCTGGGTCTCATAGCTTAACTGCTTTCCGAAGTACAGGGGGTAAGGTTTCGGCGTGAAATGGATGGTCACCACGTGCGAACCTGGACTTATTCAATTTTTTAATAGTCTATTACTAAACTCACGCAAGTTACACGTATATCTATGTATTAACAGCTTTTTTTTTCGTAGGAGATAGTGCTTGAGAATTGGTTCAACACGGGCGGCACGATGCAGTTCACGCACGACGTCAAACGTAACCTCGTGCCCGCGTTCGCACCGCCTAACAAAGTTGCGTCGCAAGTCTACCAGTTACCCAGGTAAGTCAAAATAATATACTTGAATTAGGACAACTATTTTTAGGATCTGTTGAGATTGTCATCTTGAATTCTGCATGCGAATAATTCAGTATATCAAATTACTCAAAGTAAAACTAGATATTTTGTGAATAGTTTTTTTATTTGGAGTCAATTGTATGTTTGCTAAACAACATTTTAATTACCTATCAGTGCATGTGAGGATCGTGTCTATGCACGTACTTTCATTTGTGTTGTACACAAATTTCCGGGGCAGTACCTATGTTTGAAAGGACGTATACGATTATATTATACAGAAACGTGACAAAAAACTTCGTCCTAAACAGACTCCTCGAGGCCTGCAAACTCCTCAACCTGGATTACGACGACGCGCGTCGTCTCCGCGCTATCCTCACGAAGCAACCAGCAGCCGTCGACCAAGCTCTGGACAACCACAACATTCGCTTCATACAACCCGTACAAGCCCTTCAAATCCTGAACCAAAGGACCGACCTCAGTGACAGCACCAGTCCGTCATCAGTCATGGAGCTATTCTGAAGTTATGAGGGAGGAGGCATCTAAACAACTTGCTACAGTACGGCCATCGACTTTTGAAAAAGTTCGGATTTGTAGAGCGTCGTCTCTATCACTCATATCTCTGTCTCTTTCTAGCTCGATGTGTTAATGTAACGCTTGGGTAGCTACTACACATTGGTATGACGTGATCAGAAAGGCCGGCTGTTGATGTTGTCGTGTAACGTGAAGTGATCGTTCTACTAAAAAAATGCGAACAAAGATGATGCAAAAAAACAGTCAAAATTAAACAGTAGTATCTAATTTATAAGGTCAAATACCTTTCAAAGTAGGGAGTGCCTCCGCTGCCGCTGCCGCTGTTGGCTCGGCTGCCGGCAAGACATTACTGCCGGCAGTAATGTACTGCCATGTTGGCTCGGCTGCCGGCAAGACATTACTGCCGGCAGTAATGTACTGCCATGTAGGCTCGGCTGCCGGCAAGACATTACTGCCGGCAGTAATGTACTGCCATGTTGGCTCGGCTGCCGGCAAGACATTACTGCCGGCAGTAATGTACTGCCATGTTGGCTCGGCTGCCGACAAGACATTACTGCCGGCAGTAATGTACTGCCATGTTGGCTCGGCTGCCGACAAGACAATACTGCCGGCAGTAATGTACTGCCATGTTGGCTCGGCTGCCGACAAGACATTACTGCCGTCAGTAATGTACTGCCATGTTGGCTCGGCTGCCGACAAGACAATACTGCCGGCAGTAATGTACTGCCATGTTGGCTCGGCTGCCGACAAGACATTACTGCCGGCAGTAATGTACTGCCATGTTGGCTTGGCTGCCGACAAGACATTACTGCCGGCAGTAATGTACTGCCATGTTGGCTCGGCTGCCGACAAGACATTCCTAATACACACCGTCTAACATCGCGTTTTTTAGAGATAAAATATTGCAGATTTTTTTTTTTTTTTTAAATAGAGATCCCCGTCGATGGCAACACATGAAATGTCACTTATTTTAGAGATCCTTTTAAGATAAGGAACAGGCTCTGTTTTTTGTACAGAGTAGTTCCGCATACTTACATTCACTAGGTTTTCCCGAAAGGATAAATGAATTAGGTAGACTAATTATTGCAGCTTTGGGGCTGTTAGCTAGTGGCGGGTGGGTAATTATATTTCAGATCGCCATTCATAAAATTAGAATCAAGACTTCGCTTAACAGGTAAGCTCGTTTGATTCACAATTTTATTTCATGGCGATCTGAAATATAATTATTAACAGAGTAGATGTTTAGAGTTGTCTGCAATAATTCGGCTAGTTAGTGAATTATCTAATTATAAATATTCTGGTTTATTGAATAGGTAATTTTATTTCCCCGATTAGCCTTATAAGGTTAGGTTATTTATTAAGGGATAATAAGCTATTGTTAATCAGCATAAAAGCATAATCAACAGCAAGTAACCCCACATTGTGTCTCTCTCGATTGATGCCAGCTCTAAGTTGAGGTGCTCTATGTGTTGTCCTGTGAAGGGAAGAATGAATCACTCTCACTTTATTATTCTTAGATAAAAACTTTAGTTTTTTTTTGTAGTAATGTACTGCCATGTTGGCTCGGCTGCCGGCAAGACATTACTGCCGGCAGTAATGTACTGCCATGTTGGCTCGGCTGCCGACAAGACATTACTGCCGGCAGTAATGTACTGCCATATTGTCTCGGCTGCTGGCAAGACATTACTGCCGGCAGTAATGTACTGCCATGTTGGCTCGGCTGCTGGCAAGACATTACTGCCGGCAGCGGCCGCCGCGGGCTCCTATAATGGACAACGGCGGCGTGGCGTTTATGGAAACCCTTCCAGTATTCAGAACTCCAACTAACTAACACTAAGTAAAGTTTTTTTTTTTTTTGGCACTCGCCGGCCGCTACCGAGGCACCGCTCGCTTCGCTCGCTCGGCTCGTGCTTAGAGAGTCACAGTTCTAACCTGGCCGTTTTTGCGAGTAAAAATATTGAACCTAATCCAACTAGTTCGGTTCCGGGTAAGTACTTCATTACTGGAATATGGAAATGATTGATTAAGAAATATATTACTGGAAAAAAAAGAATGCCTACCCCGCCTATATTGCCAACAAATTTGCCGCTTTTTTTTTCTCAAAAACTACCCCGGCAGCCAATTCAACGCGACCGGCGCTGGCAGCCAACTCGGGACACAGCGCCAACAGCTGAGGCACTTCCTTCAAAGTAAGCTTGGAACGATAAAATGGCAATATTTTCGGCCTGGCTCTAATATTCATGGCTAATTGGCGATCTTACTTCATAAAATATTAATGTTGCAAACAAACGATCGATCCACATAGTTACATGGCAGACATCTTTCAAATTCCTATTTGCATCTATTTATTTGCATATCTTTTAGCGGTTATAAAATTGTGCTCACGTTTTGAATACACACGCCTCTTCCGCCAACGTTATAGGAATTAAAGTATCGAAATCCTGTGACCTAGATATATTTGCCAATACATAATATATTTATTTGAACATCACTATTCACTTAGAATATCAATCGGAAGGCGGTTACAACGAAGGTCACAGGTATTTAGTACTCTAAAAGACTTCTAAATATTTCCGCGTCATATGATCCTTAAAATATATACCTATACCTCTCACATATGATCATGTTTGTACTAGCCACGCAGGTAGCTATATTTTTTTAAATAATGCCCCGCTATCTCGGTAGCTGCGAATACTGTAATGCTGAAACATAAGGACTTATTGACTAGCTGGAGTAACAACTATGTTAATGGTCTATACGGTTTTAATATCGTGATTTCAGATATGTTACCAACGCGCGACACTGGCGGTGAACAACTTTTCAACCTTATTACTAAAGACATAAGGGTGAAAACTGGTTCACCGCAAATGTTCTCGGTTGTACGTCTGATAACTTTCGGACTCGACCAAAGCTATTATTATGTTCACGGCATATCGGCATTTGCTCATCTACGGACTAAGATATAGCAATATACCAACCTACCCACTAAGATAGTAGCAATATACCAACCTACCCACTAATATTATTAAAATATTATACCGACGATGACCAATATTTTTTTAAAGTTTTCTTAAAAATACCTAACGACTACAACGTAGGTACAGTTTGCGTCAAATAACTTTGCCGCTCTGAAGTACGCTACAAATGTCTGCGCAGTAATCAAACATACTTAAAAAACAGTAGCGCGCATGCGCAACCTAACTTCACAGCGCCAAATTTATTTGACGTGAAGTGTAGTCGACTTGATCCTTATTAAGACGCGTTATTTTTGTACCAGAAATCATGCTTTTTCAACACTGAACATTAAAATCATTAAAGTAACTTATTGATTCGACGGCATTAGCTAGTGGCAAGTTGATTTGAAGAGAATAGCCTCCTCCTCATACGGTGTTTGATAAACTGGCGAATACTCAAACGCAACTCAATTCTACTCACACACCCACGAATCTACATTTTTGTATATAATATATCCATCTCTTTCTGACATTAAGAAGCGTCATTCGCTAGAGCGAGAAGTCCGTTCGCAAGCATCCGCACTCAAACACATCGAGAGTTCTTTGACGTGCGAATAGATTTCTCGCTCTAAACTCCGGCCACCGAGAAAATGCATTCCTGAAACCTCTCAGTTGGGCACAATTAGTCTATACTAATATTTATTATACAGAGGTCCAACTCCAAAGACACAAAAATTAACTCGCTGGGACACTTCTGAAATACTCAGACTCTACCTACAGACTTAAATGAGAAATAATAGCGTCAATCTAACCAACACTAAAATATTTAATAACGAGATGACGCATCGCAGTATGTGAACAATCTCAAACTGCCACTGAAGACACAAACAAACTGATTAAAGCTCGAGGGCTGATTAAAGACAGACAAAAAAAATTGTTTGTTTGTTTGTATGTAGTAGAGGGTAATCTCCGGAACTGCAGGTCGGATTTGAAAAAAAAAAATTGTATTCGATAGCCCAATTCTTGAGAAAGGTTATCGCGGCTTTAAAGCTCGCGGACGAAGTCGCGGGCAGAAGCTAGTAATAAATAAATTATAAATTCGTAAAACACGTATTCTTTTCTACAGACGCCAGCACATCAACCTACCCTAAAGTGAAAAATTTCCCAATCAACTTTGAACCTTATATTTTAGAGATAAAGTTGAAAATGTATTAAAGATATTTGACAGATTGTAGTAGGTTAATGTGCTGGCGTCTGTACTCAACTGATAGCTGTCAGGAACGCATTCTCTCAGCGGCGGCCGAAATATAGTAATTTACATTTCTGAGAAAAGGATAGACATTCAAGATCCTCGACAGTGCGTGTAAATGCGATTTCACCCTTAAGGTGTAAACGACAGAAAGACTTGAAAGTGGCGTTTGGGTATTTGTAGTAAGTACTATGTAGATAGTTGTGTATTTATGTATGAATGCGGTCTACATTTAAATGGCTACTATCATCGTAAATATATCGTTTAGAATAGCACACTAGGGCTTCTAGAAATAGTTACTACTGTTAGTAGTAACTGCATTTATTAGTCACAATTTTTTCTATAGTTATATTCAAGTATAATTAACAAGGTCTCATGAAAAAATCGTTTAACTATACCAATAGTATCATAATACCAATTAAATCTTCGGTCATTTCAATTTCAGTATACAATATGTCTATGTGTATGGTGTGTCTGGTCACCGGTGTCCGACCCGTTAACGGGTCGGACACCGGTGACCAGACACACTGTATATAAACTATTAATTTAAAATTGTCTTTTATTCATGTAAGTTTTTTGATTCTCCATTATGATTATTTCATTACTTCCCTGTTTTTCTTAGTATGTTGCCACACCAAACCTCTGTTTTAACAAAGCATCACGCCTGTAATCCCCGAAAGGTTAGGCAGAGGTATAACTATAGTACACCTACATTTCGCTCGTCATTTTTGAAGGCCATGTAATAGGAGGCGAGCCTATTACCATCAACCGGGCACAAATCAGACTGGCCGGCTGCTACTGAGAAATTCCTGATGAAAAAACCCAATAACATTTTGCCGGACCTGGGGCCTTATTATGAACTATTAATGCCATCATTATTCCACTGCGAAAAAAGGATGGTGCTAGCGGCCTTGTATAGCTCCTTCTCTCTCTCACACAGGAATAATGGTGGCATTAATACGTCATAATACGGCCTCTGGGAATGAAACGGTAGCGCTTGCGACCACTAGGCTAGCGAGGCACGCACTTTGTTCCCTTATTTGATAAATATCTTAAGCAAGCAAGATTTTGAAACAGTTTAAGTGCAGAGCAAGCTGTGAAAGCTGAAAGAGAAGCTGTTTTTTTGAGCTTAATAACTGTCTTCGTTACAATAATATTCGCTCATGGTCGTATGATACTGTTTCTTGGTGTGGCGACTTTGATTATGTATGTGAGTGTGTGACGAGTACAGAAACAGCGGCTAGTTGTAATTTATTATATTTTTAATGTGTCGTGCGACTATAGCTTATAAATGTACTGGATCTTTGCATGAATTGATATCTTTGTAATAAATAGAAAAAATAATGGAAATCAGCACCCTAATTACGTAACACATGATCAATCATAATATGAATAATTTTGAAGGATATTGCTAATCCATTGCTTCATTATGTTCGAAAAAATTGTCTGCTCAACAACGTAACTAACGCAATGAATGTTTGTTGAACTGTTGAAATGAAACAGGTAGTGATTGATCGCGTGCCACGCAATTGTGATGCTAATAAAACTTACGTAGTACGTACTATCGAAGAACTTCATATCTAAGCAGTTTGAAAACAAAATCCCGTGAACACGATGACCACATCTGTTACCGCCCCGGTTCTATAGCGGTCGAGCGCTGCAAGCAGACTACGCTACGCTTACGGTGTATAGATATGAACTTCTTCGATAGTACATATTCAAATAATCACATTTTGGTCTTTTAGATGTTTGTCAAATCAGTCGGTGTAACAACATAATTTATTTACATTGTATTTTATGTATATTTGTGGTTAAGGCAGATGTGTTAAAAACACTTAGACTGAGTCTAATAATAATTTCAAATATGAGGTAATTTTTTTATTTCATGCTTTAATGCATGTTTTATATTTATCTATTATAAATTTATAATACCGTATAAATAAATTAATATATTCGTGTTTTTAAATGTTTTATTTTAACAAAATACAAGAATATTGTACAAAATAACTTACGAACTACTATCTCAGATAGTTTAAACAAACAATGGAATTATTATTCTTAGTCTCAGTATGACATGTTTACTAAAAGTATTAAAACTAATATAAAGCCTGAACACAGATCTCTCTAATGGCACAGAATGCACCCTGAAATCAAATGCATAGAGTTTTGCGAAGGTCCATTATGAAATTATGTTACACAAGTCGAAAAGACGCATAAATACTCTTGCAGATTGGCACGTCGCGACACCGTTAATTGTTCTACCGTGAAGTTTTCTTAGAAATGTTTTGTTAGAGTCGCATTGCGCCAGTCTGCACGAGGCTTTAAACATTAAAGAGTCTATAATAATAATATCGAAAATACTCCAGCATTAATTTTGAAATAAATATATGGTAAAATTGAGGATTAATGTTAAGTAGTTTGACGAAAACACGATTCCATAAAAAATACAAACTTCCAAGTCGAACAATAAACTATTAAAAATATAGTTCAAATTAGATCAAACAATTTTGCTTATTAACTGAACAAAATATAAAGCAGATACAATTTTTTTTTTTATTACCATTATTTTCACCGTAAAAAGCAATTTCCTAAACTATCGGCGCCTTGGAGCCTTGTCCCCGCCGCTCTGTCCGCGAACAGCAGTGTGCGAGCGAGATAGATTGAATTTCAGCTGACGTATTATGGACTCTAGGGACAAAGGTTGTCGTAGTCTAAAACCAGTTTTTGTACCTCTGTAATTGGTTGTAGCAATATTGACATTTATAGTCTAGTGGCAGTGTATCCAACACTATTGAATTATTTTTTTACCGGTTCCAAAGCATCCAACCAAAAAAATTACAAACGTCAAAGAACCAAAGGGGCGTTCGATTGGTTGGGTACATACCAACGAATTTTCACCCCAAAGCTAGATTTATGTGTGGTCTAATTAAAATTTGTCAATAATATCATTACGTTTTCGCTGAGTTTTGTTCCTATGGTATGTTCATAAAGCGTACTTCTTGACTTACGTACTATAATTCCATGAGTGCACTTTCGCTTCATAGTACATTCCTTTGCATTAACACTTAAGAACTTTAAATTAAATCTAATTAGAACAATAATATAATCAATGTACTAGAAACGAAAGGGTCATCCTCTTTCGTGTTTCCCTAAACTGCGAATTTGTTCACAGCCTCTTGCAAAATTCGTGAACAAAGTAATTTGTCAGTGCATTTGTCAAATAAATATTCTTCACAAATATTTACAAATAGGCAATCAGTATTCAATCATTGGACAATTATAATACTTTGCATATGACTACTTAATTTCTAAATATAAAAGTACCTACAGTCATTAACAACATTATTATAATACTTGTAAATAAATATTGAATTAAATTTTAAACTTACAATAATTACTTTCTCGTTAAGATTACTAAATCGTTCAATAATTATAATTTTCCTAATAATAACTACAACGGGATTATTCATTATTATTACTATCACATAGCACTGGCGGTGGATTCAGTGAATCGCCTTTTATTATGATTTAAAGAATTTCAATTAAAACGCCTACAGTTTGTACTATACATTATTCTTACGCACGCATCTAGTCTAATAATCTTGTTTGCTATATTAAATTGTCTTGAGTCAGCTGCACTACGCCATAAAACGGATGAACTAAGTACGTTTTTTTTTATTGTTTAAAGCAGTGTGCGATAAATTAATTCCTTGGGCACTGCGTCTAATTAAATAATAATAGTGTTTATTTACATTTTTCTCCCGCAACATTAACGACAGGAAAATGGCCTGAGCCTCAATTCACGTCGAATATTTTCCTCGTTTTCGCGATTTGAACCATATTTTTTTGTGATGTTTTACAACTTGACCTCGGCATTGACGGAGTGGTTGGTGCCTGCCTCGGCTTCGCGTTGCTTCCGCGGGTCTTGTGTGGTGGTGTTCCACCACTGCTCGTCGCCGGACGCGTACGCGACGAACACCAAGTTCGTCAGTATGAACACGGCCAGCGCTATCCAGAACACCAGGCGCCATTGTACTAACGTGCTCTGAAAAGATAATGTGAAAAAAATAACTTTTTTTTTTTAAATTTGAGTTCTTTAGTGTTATGGCATTAACAACTTGTCCATAGGTCCATAAAAGTGCTCATTTTCTAAACTGGAACATAATTTGAAATAATTTTGCTGTAAGATGGAAAAATCCTTGTCCATGAATTGCAAACATGGTGTCTTCAATAATGGACAGAATGGTGGATTATGTTCCTCTATTCTAAAGTGGTACATTAAGTATGTTTAAAGTGGACCATCTGTTTTAATAGGAATGTAATAATAATAAGTATCCAATATGCTTCCATATCCATAACGGTCAAAGCCTTTTTGTTGCCAAAATAAATCTCAAGGACCTTTTTTTTTTTTTTTTTTTGGGTGGGAAATCATCAAATGACGTCTCCCGCTCTGGGTGGAGCGGGAGGGCGTGTCAGACTCTTACTGACTAAAACCCACCCGTGTTCCTTCTGTTGCCTGTGCAATGCCAGGGGGCCACGGTATCCCTTTCGGACTAATCCCGCAACCCCGGCAGGCAATGGTCTCATCGGACCCCTTCACTTGCTGACATCTCTTTGAGGCGCGCGTGGAACACAACGCGCCGTCGACCCGGGCCTGGTCCTTACCGGACGGCGAGCTACCCATTGCTCACCGTCCGCAAGCCCGCGCCTACGGTGGCCGGGAATCGGCAATCGATTCCCGACGCCCAGGGCGTCTCCTCCTGCGGCGGCTAGGGGCGTGAGGGCGCGAAATTTGCCTCTCCCTCACGCGTTCCGCCTCCTCCTTTGCGAGCATTACTGGAGGTGACGGCCTCCCATGCCCTCTCGCTCCGTACCATGGCCTGGACCAGGGCCGGACGCGAGAGATCCCCGCCACCGATCGCCTCCACGAGGACACGGCGGTGCTCTGCCCAAGCCGGGCATACCTCCACCGTATGCTCCACCGTGTCCTCCGGGCGATCCACGCAGTGATGACACCCGGGCGTTTCCTCCCGCCAAATCTCAAGGACCTGGCGTTCGATTTGCCAAAGTAACCTTACGTTGCAATACAATACGTAATTCGTTCCGGTACTTACATCAGGAGTCAGCAAGCCAACTAGGTATGGTGCTATGATGCCGGTTATAGCCCCTATGCCGTTCACGATCGCCATTATAGTCCCGGCGTAGTTCCCGCTCAAATCAAGCGCGTTCACTTTCATGCCAGGGTAGAAGGCGCCCATCAGACCCATGGATGCAGTGAACAGGATCACGACAGCGTCTGTGTTGCAGCCGGAGTATGATGCAAGGATCATGCAGATGCCGGGACCGACGGATGCTGTAGAATAAAAATATTTCGAGGGTGAGTTTGTGAACGGAGTTACGTTGAACTTTAAGAACGTCATTAAAAGAATAGATGTTTAATTGCTACTTAAAAATAGTTTCTCGTCACAATCTTTATCCATAACTCACAATGTTACTGCGAGTGTGCGATCATAATCATAAAATCCGGTAGCAAAATTGCGAAATCTTACTCAATTATCATAAAAGTGAGCAAACAATTTTACCTAATTAAATAAAGCACAATGTTATGGTATTCAATTAGCATGTAGGTACATAAGTGTTACATACCAATGGTGGTGAAAGTTTTTCTAGCGTTAGTGACAGTTAGCCAGTTTCTCTTGACAATCTTGTCGCAAATCCAGCCGAAGGCGATGGAGCTCAGCCACATGACCGCGTAAGGCAAGGCGGCAAGCGTGCCTGTTCGGTGTATGTCGAACTTGAGGACCCCTGTCATGTATTTGGGAAGGTCGGTCACCATCGTGAAGTAGCCGTAGTCGTGGCCGATCTGTTGGAGATATGTACTATTGTAGATTTGGACAAAAATGGTATTTGTTTGAGCTTGGCACGTGATTACAAAATCGGTCGGAGTGATGGACGAACACTGATGATAAGCAGTTGTTTTGGTCGACCTACAAACATTAGGTATTGGTAGCTTAGGTTAGGTATTACATATGAAGAGAAGTCTGCGCAACAGCCTATTCACTGTTTAAAATCGTATTTCTACCCAAGGACCTGAAACTAGCCGAAACTAGAAACAACAATCATATGAAGATGTTCATAGCAGCTGCTTACGCCCCTAACCTACGTATCTTCCGTACCTTATGCAGTTAACAATAAGCTTTTAAAAAGCCGAATTTTGGTTTTGTTCGTGTTTAACACACAATAAGCAGTTATGCTAAGCTGATGAGCATAATGACTTGATGATCTAGTCATACAGTCCTTTTACTATAGGTACCTTGTTTGCTTTGAATTAGGCAAAACGTAATGGATTAGGCTGTGTTTACACCTGAGAGTACGTTAGCGATGTTATCTACGATTCCGGGTCAGTTACTGAAACGTTATTTGGTGCCGATTCTCTTGTACACCGAACTAAACTATCACTAAAATTCCTTACTTTTGGCTATGAGAATCATAAATCTATTCTGTAGTAAAAGTTCTCTAAATTTAAAAATTATTTTGACAACTTTAATCGAATTTGACAATTGCGACTCCATGTGGTACATACTTGTTTGCCCTACCCCGTGAATTTTTTTAGAGCCGGAGGCGCGCAGAGGGCCAATCTCAACGTTTTATATGGAATTTTTCACTTTTAGTATAGAAAATATATAAAAAAAATGTTACCTACGTGTTGAGTATTAGGGGTATAAGAGTTTTATAAAGGGAGTGGATATTTTAATTATTTTTGCAATAGGACACACCATTTTCGAGATATAAGCAAAAGAAAAGAAAAAAATCCAGTACAGTACTGTTTTTGCACCTGAAGTCGAGGTGTTCGTGTGAATTTTAGTCCATGACAACTAATAGAACTCCACACCATTATTAATCGCGATTAAAAATGGGCAGATTTAGTTAGACAATTAAAATTTTAGGTGAAAAACGTCAAATTCAGAATAGCAAAATTGTAATTTTCACTAAATTAAAATCTCAGTACCATCTTAGTGCTGTCAAACTAAAATAATATAGTTAAGTTGTGCCACTTTAGTCTATTTCAGAATGGGAAATCATCGTTTGACAGGAGTAAACTAAATTTTGGTGATTTTTAGTCTAGTTTAGAGGCATTTGTGACAAGAGAATCGGCACCATTGGCAGCTCAGTTTAGCCTTATTTACATTGTTTAATCTTTACTACAGTGTAGAGCGGTGGTGGCCTACTGATAACGGCCGCTACCTACGAGTTGAAGGTCGTAGGTTCGAACCCTCACAGACGCTTTACTTTGTGTAAATTATTTCATGGCATGTCCTAGAACCAAAAATTCGATGACGTGACATCTACCAACCCGCACTGGGCCCACGTAGTAGATAACGGTCCACTCCCTCTCACCGAGAAGAGGCCTGAGTCCAAGCAGCCAGCTAGAAGATGCCTGTCCACTCTTACTTTGAAGGCTGATGGTTTCAAATTCATTTATTCATCAAATATAAGCTAACAGTTTACACCAAATCGCTTATATCTATGTTAATTCTACAAATTTACATTAAAATTTTATTTAACACTTCTTAGACTATACAGCTCAACAATTATTTCTGCATCATTTCTTCACATTTAAATAAATATACACAAGTTTAGCGATTGTCCTTCGAGAGTCAAAAAATAAATCTACTTCAGGAATATATTTTAGAAAGTAATTTATTAACTTAATTGCTCTAGCAGTGGGAGTTGTGTTGGTTCGGGGAGCACGCCATGTAGGCGGATAGCAGAGGAGTCTATGTTGTCGTCTTCCAACGCCACGCATATACTGGTCAGGAACATAAAAGTTTATTGACTCTCGTAGAACGGGACTATTCATCTTACCTACTAATATTAGACAATAATTAACTATTTGTGTGGATTCTCGCCTGAATTTGAGTGTGTCTAAACCCACCATTCCTGACACGAACAAAGAAGGATATAGAAAGGGGTAGTATCCATATTGACGTTTGTATAGGTACCTACAGAATTTACATTGAATTTTTTCTATAATAATAGTGTACAATGACTCTTGAGTACTCCAAACTATCGCATTATATTCTAATTTAAAGGAGCGCAGACGCAGACCCTATTATACCTTACACTGCAACTAACGTGGCGAATATAAAAGCTGTACCTACTTTTTAAATCGTTGATTCACTAAAGGAATCTCTCCTGTATTGATGTTTTTGTACGTCGAACAGCTGCTGCTGTGCTACGTAATGTAAACGTGCTCTAACGACACGTGCCAGCGTTCTTACGCACGTCGTTTGACGACTTACAACAATGTACTTACGTTCATACAGTAGTCAGTGCATGAATATTATGTCAAAATGCACGTGCACTTTATACGGCGAACGGCGCGTGCGGTCGGTTTTAGTGTTATTCAAATCCGTGTTACTTAGTTGTGTGCTTAACAGCCAACTCCAACTAATTTAGCTCCAAATAATAATATTTATGACTGAAATATACGTACACCTCTGTCTTTACCCTTCGGTGAATACAGGCGTGTTAATGACTTTCTGGCTCAGTACTTAGTTCTACTGAGTCAGTAAAAGTTAAAAGTAAGTTCCTATCAGCCCTACCTACCTATAGGTACGTATAGAAAACTTTACCTATTACCCAAAGGTACTTCATAGTTCTCGAATAGATAGAAAATACCTACCTGGTCGTCCGTGCTTTGCTCGGGTGAAAATAGAGAATGCTCATTTAATAGTATAGGATAGTTCATACTAATTCCATGTATATTCCATGCTGCCATGATATGAAGTATTTACTAAGTCCATGACAGTAGGGTACCTACATACTGCCTGCTGCCATGTCATAAATATTCTAAGGTAGCCATCTTGTTCCAAACTTTGGGCGGCCGAGCTCGGGTGAAAATACGGAGAAAACGAATTTTCTAGATATGAGACCTAGCTAGATCGATTTTTCGCCCCCGTAAACCCCTATATTGCAGCTTTCATCGAAATCATTAGAGCCGTTCTCTAGAACGTGATTACTCGTTTATACAAATATTGCTCGTTTATAGTAATAATTAATAAAGCAAAGAATCTGTTTTTTTGTCATTTTGCCACATGTGTGTGAAAAACTTGTTGATATACAACAAGTATTTTAAAATAATACTTAGAATTTTTCAAAACAAAAGGTGATCACAACAAAGCAACAACGTGGTTTACTTATTACTATAATTAGGTATACAGGGCCTTTTTAATTAAACTAACTGGTGTATCTTCAGAGAAATCACAGACGTGATTGGTAGTTGGCCCTTTTGAATTCACATGTCTCTTAAAGCTGTTTTATCACCTCATTGATACCTGCAATGTGTCCTAATTGAAATCACTGAAAACACACATATTAACTTATTATTAAGAACAACTTTTTGAAAAAAAATATCTTTATTTCTACATTTGCGAACATAGATAAATGCATAGAACTGCTAGAGCAGCAATTTTTTTTTTTTTGCTTATTCATAATCATGTTATTTCCCTAGAAGTTGTTTATATAAGAGTAAATGAAAGGAATCACTTTTTAGGTTTTCAGTTATTTCAAGTACACCTTGTATAACGATTATGATGAATGATGTAATTTTTAAGAAGGTAGTGTAAATTATCGGCTTATTGTTAAATGTTACATGACCTGTTTTACACATTTTTCACGCATCGAGTTGAATGTCATACAGTGAACTTCGTAAGAATGATGAAATAATAAAACTTGGAAGGAGGATCCGTAGTGGCAGCCCGTGAAATTTATATTTTCTTAAGTTTTTTGCAATTTAAAGGTCAGTTTCGGGTTGTGTTTTGATCATAATATGATTAGCAAACATAACACATATGTACTAACAGAATTATAATCATTAGAATCATTAATACATCTCTCTAAGTTTTTTAGATTTGTTTTCAAATGTCACGATTTCATGAAAAAGTCATTCAATCAAATTCGTTGATAAGAACTATTGACAATTATAATATGCTCAACAAAAACTTAAATTGAAACCTGAACATATTTCATGACTCCTTCGGTGGTATTCGAACAAAAAAACTAGACAATTATCATTTTTAACACACTTGCTCGTAAGTGGCTCTTATTGAACCGCTTTTAGGTTCATTATTACTTATAATGAACCTAAAAGCTGTTCAATAAGACTAATGCCGGATATTCATTTTTTTTTTGTTGTACTTCTAGTATCTGCCCTCGGAGTTCACGACTACTTAATCGGGCTTTCCTGTGACTGCCTTAAGCTACTATACTCAAAGCCTCCAGCCAGAGCAAAAAACTATGCTTACATATGGGGTACGATCCCCAGCTTATTGCGTCGCTGGGGGGAGGACAGCAAGATGGGACAGGCTGGATCAAATGGGTAATTATTATTATCATGGGGATTTCAAACTGCTGGCTCAGCATCGACGCAGGTTGGCGCTTCATCGAGCAAGGGTCAGGGGGGGGAGTATTATTTACTCAGGAGGGTCGCGATCGCGGAGGGCCTCGGCGGCGAGGTCGGAATGCGGATCGGTCTTTGTGTTTGAGCAAAGGTCTCGGTTTTTGTACTGGTTTCCTTATTGCTCTCCTGGAGGAGGGTTATGGGGTCGTCTGGGTTGGTAAGGATTTGCCTCGGGCGGCGGACCTGACTGATTCTACTAGGGACATAACTGGACGCCTCGACAACCAGAGGGTTGCGATGTTTGGCGGCGGAGCAGTGTATTCAACACGCGTGCTTTTTACTTTATATTACCGCACTAGAGCGGTCATGTGCGCCACAGATAACAATTTACTAGTCGGAGTAATGACATGGCAGTATGGAATTAGTAAGTAAGTACTATCATGGCAGCATGGAATTTGTATTGACTTTGGTGAAGCTTTTTACCAAATGATATGTACACCTATAATTTGTGTAATGGGCAACTAGCTTCATCTTTCTGACTGACCGACCCCTTGACAATTCAAAAGTACCTGTAATTGGTTTATTTGGAATAAATGATTTGAGTTTGAGTTTGTCTATATATTAGCAGTAATACCTTTCCTAATTAGTTTTTAAACCAATGTTGAACGTATATGCGGTGTTCTTTAAACAATACATAAACCTGTCCTAGTAATATATTTGTGCTCGTGACTGTACTACATCGACTCGTTTATAAAATCTAATAACAAAACCATTAAGTATTCTGTACGGCCATTGTTTATTTCATTCCGTGTTATTTTCTTCCGTTCGTTAACTGCTCTGGAATTCATTTTATGCCTAATATTTCACTGAGCGACCTCCAACTTTGGTAAGTAGCTACCTCACCGGAATATTGATGGATTGTGACGCGCGAAGCTAATACTAATGCACCTACAACTTAGTTCCTGAACTGTGGACAAGATTTAGGAAATAACTACCAAGGTGAGAGAGATTAGTATTTAATGTAGGGTAGGGGTGTGCAGCACTGCGCACTTTTACTACTATGTTCTCTAAAAGAAAAACAAAACAGATTAAAATCAACCTCAGTCTTTATTCATTTACCTAGGTTATCTGCCTAGTAAGAAAACTTAAAAAAAGCAAATTATAGGTTACAGTTTAGGAACTATTACAAAAATTTGCAGCATCCTTAATGCGCACTTTTGCACAACGTATGAGGACAAGAGTGCGCAGCCAGGTGTGCAAGTTTGCGCACGTAGGTCAAGAATGCGCATCACTCACAAATGTCACATTTGAAGATACAATGGCCTTCGTATGCCGTGCATTTTTCGTGCCACCGGTTTTTGCATGAAATACATTCGATCCAGTCTTCAATAATTGGATCTCTGTACACTTCAGAGCAACCTGGACATGCCCAATTTTTCTTTTTGGGTGCAATTGCTGGCTTTTTTGGTTTTATAGTCTTGGTCTTTTTAGGTACCGTAATTGTCTTTCATTTTTCTTTTTATGTGTTTCAAATTTCAGACCTTTTGCTATAGGGTCGCGCGACAGATGACTTTAGATACGGTGACAACTCCAACAATGTGACAGAACAAGTTGATGGAATTGATGCTAGACTTGGCAAGTCCAAATGTTGGTTTGTATCGCAGTCGGAGAGTTCCTTCTCTTCACATAGCTTTCCTGCTGCCTCTAATATGTCTTCTTCTATTAAAAGCAGTTGTCTTTCATTGTCGTCGGCAATTGTCTCAGATTCTGTTGCTATGCTTGTTTAAACAAGGTCTTCTACAGTCAGCGATGCTACATTCATCTCAACATGAACATATTCTAATGGTCTCTCAGTTACGCTGCTACCTAACAAGTCGATGTCAGAAAAAATATCATTTTTAAAGGGCCATATTCCCGTAACCTTAAATCCTTCAATAGCATTAGCAATAGTTGCAGTTTTAGCATAAGCAGGGGTAAATATCGCAGCAATTTATACGGTGGTTAATTGCTCGGCCTGGGTGGTTCCTCAACCAGTTTTCGCACTCAGCAGCGTAATATTTTTTTAGCAGGCTGAAGAAACATCTATGCTGAAGAAGAAGCATAGCAGTAATCACATGTCATGAAAAAACACATCATATCTTAAATAAACGTCTGATACAGTGTACAAGACTGCGCGCGCAATCTTGTACACGATGGCTATGCGCATTCTTGCACATAGAGCACTAAAGTGCTTTGAAAGATCACTACTGCCATCTTTTGGCCAATACGTCATATTAACTCGAGTAAAACACGTTTCGATAGTAATTTGATAGAAATAAACCCATAGAAACAACTTACCTTGATTACATTTATTACAATCACGTTTTCAAAACACTTAAATATTATAACACAGGTCTCAAATTCAGTTTTTTTCGAATATATCCTGGGAAATTATATTAAAAACGAAAATTCTTGCGCCAGCACGTTTATAACGTTGATGTTACGCTGTCAACTGAAGTTGGCCGTAGAAGACCGTTTCCTGATTCGAGAATCGGTCTGCGCATTCTTGTACACTACGCAATCTTGCACACCCCTACCCTAACGTTGAATAAGACGGGAACGGTTGATCGGATAAGCAAATTCGTTCAAGGCAATTCCTGCGTTTGGCCGACTATGATGATGTGATAAATCAGTGTATCGATTTCAGTAGGTAGGTAATCTATATAAAACACAGCTTCCGTTACGTAAGATCGGAAATAAGTTACCAGTGGTAACGGCCGCGACGAGTTGTAGGTCGTAGCTTCGAACCCAGGCAGACGTTTTACTTTGTGTAAATTATTTCATCACCACTGCTCTCAAAACGGTGAAGGAAAACATGGTGAGGAAACTATCATGTCCGAGAACCAAAAACTTCGAAGTCATGTGACACCGACCAACCCACACTGGGCCCACGTGGTGGATTACGGCCCATGGCTCTCACACAAAGTTGGCTGTGTCAATATGGATCAATAACACCTATTGAAATCATCGTTGGGTGAAAGTTTTTATAGCCCTACAATAGATTTGTTGTATATTTATTTAAATAATGCTGAAGGTATTAAAGCATACCTGAGCGCAAACCAGGGCCCATAGAGGGACGGACATGAAGATGGCCTTCCACGGAATGGCCGAAGGCAGGCTGCTACGGTGACTGCCCAGCGCCTCTTCTAAATACTTCTTCTCCTTGTCGGATATGAACGGATGCGATTCGGGGTCGTTGTAACACAGTAGTGCCTAAAACAAATACAAATAAGTTGAGGTAAAACAAAAAATACAAACGAATGCGTGCGATACGTAAATAAGATTGATATTTTTGTTTACCTACCTATACAAAAGGTTACATATCTAAGCGTATTCTTACTATTTTCGAGATAACTACGGTTGATTCACATATGTTCATAACGCATAGATACTATTGGTCGACTCAAGTACCTACCTACTGTTTTACTTACTTAATTTTGATTGAACTAATTGCACGAACGATTAATCTAATGATTTTTTAAGATATTGAATATTCAACTATATATGAAATTCCTCATTAACGACTCACCTACGTCGCAATATGTTGTGCTACAAAAGTTAGTGACAGAAACGAATCGCTGCAAAACCGACTCCACGTAGTCTTGTCTTCCCCACCCCTAGATTGTAATTTATGCCCGCGTTGGCGCAGAGGGGCAGACGGCCCGCGAGCTGAGGAGCAGGTGGTTTCAACGCTTGCCGCCGCGGCTGAGGCCGAAGCTGCGGTGGTGAGCGATAAAACCATCTGCGACGATAAGACCGCGTGGGACCGCCGCGCGCCGGAGTTCACAATCGTCAGAACTGGGGCCTAAGTCTGCTATTTTTATAAATTCGTCATTCCAACACGATCCCATTGTCATTTTGCTAAAAGTTCGTAATCTGCTAAATTCATAATGGTCGATCATTGGTTGATCATTGTATTCCACAAACACGATACTCGTAACGAATTAAAAGAAATGACTGCACAATGTCGTTCTCATTGTAGGTCACTGATCAAAGGAACTGTCAAAATTTTTGCAGATTATCGCCTAAGTCAGTCATTCATTTTTCATTATGTACGAGATTACCAATAGATGCCATTTCTTTCAATGGAGTGTCAGTGGCTGACCATTGGAAAGTCATAATGACGCCATCGCCAATATATTAATAGATTACCAAACTTATCAAAATCAACAATTATGAAATCAATTATAGACCATTCTGACACTAAGTAGGTATTGTAATAAGTAGCAGACTTGACGCCCTGTTTTATTGAGTGATAAATTGATAATACTGACAATACAAGCAGAAAGATAATCAATTAAATTATTACTTATCTTAGAAATGAATTTTCTGTAATGTGACAGATGTGTCTTTCAATTATTATGGTTATGAACTGTATGCCAAAAGATGATTCTGTTTTGTTTCTGTTCTGATAGGTGAATCGTCCGTTACTCAAAAAAAATCAATCTTAAGTTAATTAATTGTAAGTAGTTGAATAAATCGTAGGTGAATTCTCCTTTATGGATCTCGTTCATTATTAAGTATTACAAAAATCTGTGAAACGATCTTTAGGTAAGTATTTTAAACAGTAGGCCTTTTGACCGTAGCGCGTAGTTATCTCAAAAATAGTTAGAATACGCTTAGGTAGATATTATAATATGTAACTATACAAAATACATTCAAGACATAAATCAAGTGTTAGGTAGATCTAAAGTTTTAAAGGTAAACTTTAGATCTACCTAGCTTGATTGCAAACTCGATTTATGTCATACAAAGCCTCAGACAAAGTTATAAGTATAACACATCATTTATTTGCCTATTTAAAGTGCAAAATAATTATCTACCTGTTGTAAATCAATCAATAAGGAACCACTTTACAAAAGATAAAGAAAAGATAAGTTTTTATTTTAAAAAAAACTTAAGTTATATAGACATTATTCTTATAAGCACTATGAAATATAGAAACGCCAATGTATTTTATTTAAAGCAATATGTCGCTTTCTGGTTAAACTGGCAAGAGAACAATTAATAAAATATAAAGCCGGTCTTACATGATTGGTCTGGATACACAATATACGTACAACTAGATGTAGGTACCTATATGTAAGTCATAGCAACAGGGCATGACTTCCGGCACTTGAGAGTTGCGACTTATATCGCGGGGCAAAAATTGGGCATGACAAAAGAGCAGATCGCAAATAGTAGTGCAACGGGTTTTTGACATAAAAAAGGAGGATTACGATTTGACCAGTATGTATGTATGTGTATGTATTTTCATCTGTTCCCTCATACCAAGTAATATATCACAGGTAATCTGTTCGATTTAACACGACGACGACGCGGCGACGTGTTACTCCGGATTTTTAATCTTTCTATCTGTGATGTCTTGTTTATCCCTTTTTATTTGGCATTTTTGTCGTAGTTGGGTTTTAGTTTTTATATCTTTTATTTTATTCACATATAAATTTACAATCGACAACCTCAAAAGAAGCATGACTTACCCAAAGAATAAACCAGAGAATTCCGATGGCGCCAAACAGGTAGAAGACGGACTGCCATTCCCCAGTTTCCTTGATCACCAGCCCTGACACATAAGTGCCAGCTATGTTGCCGATCTGGGCTCCTCCGAAGACTAGGGAACCCATTCTCCCTCTCTCTGATACCGGTGCCCACCGCGCAAGCATTGCGTTGAGTGCAGGGAAGGTGAAGCCCTGAAAACATTGTTATTATGACTCATCGATGCTTGTTATAGCCCTCCAGACCGTATTTCGGCCATGGCTGCCGATCTCAACCGAGACTAGCCTTCGGCGCGGGAGATATTATAGTGCACAAGTGTGTGCGCAGACACAGGTGCACTCTCTCTTCCCTCAATCTCATAGTCCGATGGGACAGCAATCCGACACAGCCGGAGAGAGACCAGGCGCAATTCTAACGGCTTAACGTGCTTTCCGAGGCACGAGGATATCCAAACTCAGGGCTGTTACTAAGAAATTCCTAATGGAAAAACCCTATAACACTGCCCGACCCGGGAATCGAACCAGGACCCCACGCTCAGCAGTCATACTGCGACCACGAGACCAACGAGGCAGCTAATGCAGCTGATGCTTGTTAACATGCTCACAAAGATGGTTATGAAATAATTTATTGGTTTGTTCCCACGCTACGTCTATAGCAAAAAATAGACAGAGAGAACAAGAAGATAGTGAAGAAATCCTTACCTCTCCAAGACCCTCCAGTACCCTCAAAATGATAAGTCCAGTGGCGCCACCAGCGCTGACAGTCCATGGCGTCAGGAGTGTGAAGACAGCGGTGCTCAGGACTCCAAATCCGAGGGAATACTTCCCTCCAAACCGCTCGGCGAGCATCCCGCCCGGCAAGTGCGTGACGATGTACCCGTAGTAGAACGCACTTAGGATCATACCCTGCGTCGCTTCGTCCCAGTCGAAGCCTGTTAGCTCCTGAAAGAGGTGAAAGTATTAACTTCAAGAAGATGAACAGACCACCACCTACAACGTATAATCCAGAAAGATGATATTACTGGTCTACTGGTAAATTCTTTGATCGTTAGCAAACGTTACCTGACTGTTTATTCGAATATTTTATCCTCTACCTTTTTTAATTCATTAGATAAAACCCTTTACCTTAACTCTTGGCACTAAAGTTAAAATCCTTAACTGGAATACAGGTTTGTTCACCCGGACAATCTCAAAACCAAACATTTATACAATAACCAGAATGCATAATTACAAAATGTAATCGGGCAAACAGTACAAAACGGCTATTATACGGTCTTTAGCTGCCGGCCATAATAATACTATGAATAAATTTGGTTCTGCCGCTTATGTATTGCGTATTGTTACTACGAAAAGGCGTTTCACGCGCATTTCACAGATAAGCTCACACTAGGACAAAAATATTTCTCTGAAATACAAGGTGTAATTGAAATACCTAACTGAAAAGCTCTTGAGGGGTCTTTAACAATGGGTTCCACACTGAAATCGCGAAAAAAAAACAGCTGCTTCATACATTTAAGTATGTGTCGCATACCTAAACTCGACAAAATGTACGGAACAGTTGTTTCTTTTTTCAATGACACCTTTTAGATTATATCGCAGGCAGATTGTATGATTCGTCATTTTACAAACGCTGGCGGTTTTGCAAAACCATATCACACAATCTGCCATGTACACATGAATAATATTCTAAAAGCAATTCAAAGTCTATAACTTCGGTTTTTGTCCTAGTATCTTTACATTATTTGCTATTCGGTTATTTGTGCCTTGTACATAAGGCGTCGTAGTTATATTAGGTATGATGATTGATGGATGACTTTCCAGAGTTCGATAGAACCTAATAGCCTTCGAAATCTAACCCGTAGGTAGAACATTGAACACCTCAATTTGACATAAATGTCACTAATTAATTAACAACTTATAGGCTAACAAAAACACATAAGTAATACCAATAAATGAGGTATTAAATACTCGATTTACTTAATGTCATTTTAATGTTATCCCAAGTAGCATTTTGTTCTCTTTTCACATTTAGTTCACGGGTGATCTCTAATTATTAACGATGGCCACACGTGGTTCATTGGCTGCATTAAAGTGAACAAATCCACTTATACCTGTATAAGGCATGTGTAGGAGTGTAAAATTTACCTAATTAGTAATTATTGGTGTTATAATAGAATAACACTACTCTTCTAGTCAGCTTTCATTTTAAAAGCTGAGTAAGAGCTCAGCTTTTAAAATGAAAGCTGACTAAAGGAAAATACGGCATTGGCTATTTAAAGGTCTCATATACGCTGTTATATTGCTGGCATTTTAACACAGCACATGTGAACATTAATGCAGGCAAAATCTGATAAATAGAACCTTTTGTGGAACGTTATTCAGCTTGTTGCTTAAAGTGGTAATAATGGTACAAATTTGAACCTTCCAAGAGTTCACAACATTGATTCGGAGCTGCAATGGTTCACAGTAGCTGGGGAAAACGTCCACCATTTTATTCACTCATAACCTACATAATTTTATTACATAGTACGGAGTTTTCGTGATTAACTTTGTGGTAAGTGTTCAAATACAAAGCCATAGACTGATTTAAATGCCATAAAACCACAAATATGAAAAATTGCTTTGTTCGTATCTGCTCATTTAGAAAGATTTTTTTGATAAAATGGCATATATCCTGAGGCGCGTATTTTTTTTAAACTCTATATATATGTCGGCGTCACATTGTAAACAACACGTGCATCGGGCTATGGCGCACTATGGCGCCGTAGCGCGCTACGACATTCTCCCACCTCCTCGCTGCTGGGCGGAGTTAGTGATCGCTACGTCGTAGCGCGCTACGTCGTTGCCCCACCTACAATACTACCGTATAAAAGAGTCCGCACGGCGGCGAAATGGCATTCTGCCTTCAGGCGTTGCCCGGTGCACAGGTTGTATTGATCTCAATTATTGTTACTCTGCCTCTCTGTACATTGTTACTATTTTGTGTAAACTAAGCTATTACTGGGTGTCATGGCTATTTGTGTCTTGAAACTGATTAAGTGTAGTTTCGTGTAAAATTAATTGATTAAATAATTTAAAAGAAAATCTAAATTCTTATTATTTAAAGAACCTCTTTTATTTTACAATATATCTGATCCTGTGCCTTCATCAGAAGTGGGATCGGACCCACTTCCACCTTTATCTAGGGACTGCCAGTAATTTAAAACAAATGTAATTTTTTTTCGGCTAGTATGGAATCAATTATTAAAAAAAAAAAAATATAGCAGATAATATGACACCTAGCTACATGACACCCAGTACGCAGTCAATGCTGGTTCCTTTCGATCCTGATGCACCTGAAACCAACATGATCAACTGGTGTGCGTTAAAATCAAGCGAGATAATATTTCATGGGTTGCTGTTAAGGAAATGCTGGTCTTTAAATTTTCCAAATCCATGACAATGAAGGATTTCAAATTGATAATATAGTCGAGGCAGGAATGCGAATTTACCGGGAAATGTACTAACCGGTTTTGGCATATCTATCCTGTCACAGTGCAATGACAAAATTTGGCCTAAACTCAATTCTGTCGTTATAAACGATAAGAATCAACTCTTCCGCATACTGCGCAGCTTTTCATTAAAGAGAAGAATTGAAGAACCAGGTACGTCTGAATCGTACACGAAAATGCCCCGTCCGTCAACACCATTTCGGAGAAATTGCAATTCGATCGGTTCTAATAACGTTAATTGCTCACTCCAAATAAAATTCCCAACCATGGTACAAAACTGTCTTCTAGATGTTTACATAATTCGAGAAAGTTCTTCGCCTTTCGCGAGTCCCATATTATTAATTTAAAAAAAGGGACGGTAGCGATCGTATGTGTGTTGATTACCGGGAACATAATAGCAATACTCGACCAGACTATAAGCTATCCTTTACCACTAATTAGTGATCAAATCGATAAGTTACATGGGGCCTGTTTCTTCTCTAATTTGGATATGGCCACTGGATTTCAATAATTTGCGTCCATAAGGAGTCTATAGAAAACTGCTTTTGTTATACCTTCGGGTCAATTTGAGTACCTAACCATGCCGTTTGTTTTACAAAACGCTCCACAGGTTTTTCAAAGGGCTATAAATACTGCACTTAAACCTCCTGAATCAGAGACCGTTTAAGAAGAGTTGGTTCGTTTAAATAGATTAACTTTAAAAAAATGTTCATTTATGAAGACAAAAATTGAATATCTGGGTATCGTAACATCCTCTGGAGATGTTGGACCAAGTCCTCATAAGGTTCAAGCCCTAAAAAATATCCCTCCTATAAGCACTGCTACTCAGGTTCATCAATTTACAGGCCTGGACACATATTTTCGACAATTTATTCCAAATGTCTCAAAATTGATTAAATCTTTGTATCTTCTAAACCGCGGTCCAAAAGGTTACTATTTGGACCTGTGAACATAATGACGTACATCAGAAAATAGTAAAATATGTCATTTCTCAGCCAGTTAAAAAAAAAAAAAATTGACCCTGTACCCATCGAACTCCACACTGATGCAAAAAGTGTAGGATATGGGGCTATACTAGAAAAAAAAAAAATAGTCTACCTCATGTTGTCGCTTATTTTAGTCAGAAAACCACAAGTGCTGAAAGTCGTTATCATTCGTATGAATTGGAAACATTAGCCGTAGTTAAATCTGTGGAACATTTTCGACATTACCTGTATAGGCGTAAATTTACGGTTTTTACTGACTGTAACGCCTTCAAGGCCTCTCATTCCAAAAAGGACATTACACCTAGAGTACACAGGTAGTGGGCAATTTTGCAGTCTTATGACTTTGATATCATTTATAATGAGGGAAAAATATAGCACATGCTGTCTTTCTTTCACGTAATCATGCTGACACATCTTTTACTCATAAACCAGCTAAAATTGTAAATTTGGTTGAACTAGAGAGGTGTTGGTTATCTGTAGAACAACGTGATTCTGAAATATCAGACATTATTTCCAAATTCCGTTCAAATTACCTGCCGTCTGAAATATCACACACATACGATTATTAGACAGGGCATACTTTATCGTAAAATCAAATGTAATAAAACCACTAAATGGTTACCAATATTGCCACACTCTTTAACCTGATCAATGATTAATCATGGACACAGCGAAATAAAAGACCATGGTTATGAAAAAAACGCTCTATAAATTATACGATCCTTATTGGCTCCAAAAAAAATTTCAAAATAAAAAAAAATAAAATTGTTTGTAAGGTTTCCAAAGGTCCGTCGGGTGCCCAGCAGGACCATCTGTATCCAATCCCTAAATTGCCCATTCCATGGCATACAATTCATTTGGATTTAACTGGCAAACTCAGCCGAAAAAGCGAGCGTAAGGAGTATTGTTCCGTGATTATTGATGGTTTTACAAAATTCGTCTTGTTAGAGCATACCTTAACCCAAATGCATCTGATGCTATTAAATCACTTAAAAATGCAGTGAACTTGTTTGGCGCTCCTAAAAGAATAGTTGCATATCGTGGTAGGTCATACGACAATGCTGAATTTAAGAATTTTTGTAAAGATAATCATATCATATTATAGCCACTGGTTCCAGTAGGGCAAATGGTCAGGTCGAGCGTATGCTCACTATAGTTGAAACATATTCGGACAGCTTATGGCAAGATCATGTAGGCGATATCCAATTAACTCTCAATAGTACTCGTTGTAGAGTAACAGGGTTCACGCCCTTGGATTTAATGTTTGGTATTAAGGGCAGTTCATTAAGGATATCAAGAGTATCAAGACTAATAATCCTGATGAAGATAGGTTAAACCTCGAAACAATTCGATCCGATGCTTCTGCTAGTATAAAAAGCTGGCTCAATATGACACAGGTCGATTTAACAAGGGTAAAGCTATAGTTAAACCTTTTTCAGTAGGTGACTCTGTCTTTGTTAAATGCGAAGAAAGACACCAAACGAAACTAGACCGTAAATACAAAGGCCCCTTTAAAATAACCGCTATTTTGGAAAATGATGGGTACGAATTAAAACACATTAATGGAAACAATAGAGTCTACAAATACTTTCACGAAAACTTGCGAGAAGTACCCCGTCAGTCATTTTTTTTGGCAATCGCAGAAAATTATGATGAGGATGACGTGTCGGCGGATAATAACAACACAGAGGTTCTTGTTCACGAGACTAGGCAACATATTAAATTTGAGGATATTCAGTCTACTAATAGTGATACTATCTCTGCCAATAATAATACCATGTCTGCCAATAGTGATACCTCTGTCAATAGTGATACCTCTGTCAATAGTGATACCTCTGTCAATAGTGATACCTCTGTCAATAGTGATACCATGTCTGCTAAAAGTAACACTATATCTACCAGTTCTCATAATAATGCAAATTGTAGAAACCTTGGTTTACGTGCTGTTTCAGTAGAATCTATTGGCCCTGAATCAATTAACATTGTAACAAAAGCACTTGTACATCAGCCAAAGTATTGAGCTATTTGTTAATTAAGCTAAAGGAACAATACTTGTTCGGCCTAGCTAGATCCGGTCCAGTTTAACTGAAGGGATACACCTGAAGGGCAAAACTATTGCCGGACCAGGGGACTGATCTTGTAGGGTCAGAAGTTGACCGGACCAAGCCTTGTAGAGTCATAGCTGACTGGACCAAGTGGTCAAATATCTGGAGGGTCAGAAATTGACCGGACCAAGCCTTGTAGAGTCATAGCGGGCTGGACCAAGTGGTTAAATATCTGAAGGGTAGACCGGACCAGAAACAATAGCAGGATGACCAAACGGTACTTAATCAGTTTTTCATGTTCTAGATGTGGCATTGTGGGCTAAGCGTGCGAGGACGTCCGCACGTCAGCATGGCCGTGTCGGCGTCACATTGTAAACAACACGTGCATCGGGCTATGGCGCACTATGGCGCCGTAGCGCGCTACGACATTCTCCCACCTCCTCGCTGCTGGGCGGAGTTAGTGATCGCTACGTCGTAGCGCGCTACGTCGTTGCCCCACCTACAATACTACCGTATAAAAGAGTCCGCACGGCGGCGAAATGGCATTCTGCCTTCAGGCGTTGCCCGGTGCACAGGTTGTATTGATCTCAATTATTGTTACTCTGCCTCTCTGTACATTGTTACTATTTTGTGTAAACTAAGCTATTACTGGGTGTCATGGCTATTTGTGTCTTGAAACTGATTAAGTGTAGTTTCGTGTAAAATTAATTGATTAAATAATTTAAAAGAAAATCTAAATTCTTATTATTTAAAGAACCTCTTTTATTTTACAATATATCTGATCCTGTGCCTTCATATACTATACAGTAAATTTAAATTACCCATAATATTAACGCAATTGAATATAATAAACAAAAGATCCATTAATAATAAAATCACATTAAAAATGTATATAGACACTCGCATGACCCTGATGTTGTGCGTATTTTAAATAAAAACATATATTTACTATAAAATGTGGTACTCTAGTGATAATTTGGAGATAAAGCGGCCTACCAGTAGTATTTAGAGTACACTTGTGAGCATTAATTACTAAAGAGGCTGTATAATTGATCACTAGTTACTCTTCTTATAACTCTCTTGTCTGTATGAAGAACCACAAGGAAACTTATTTAATGCCGTTGATCAGCTTAAGACCACTGTTTTCTCTTAAACTGCCATTATAGTGCTACTATACTGCTACTATGTACCTTTTGTCATATGGTTGAGTAATTTGTGCCCAAACCAGTAATATATTGGCTGTATAGCATGCAATAGAGCTCTTATATAGCTTACTTAGACAGCTTAAAGAATAAATGTGTACCATTAGTCAACCGCTATAGAACCCCCAGTGCTACTTGGGATGTCACTAAATAACCGTCTTGCTGATGTCTCAGTGGTTAGGACGAGCTGTGTTTATCATAACGAGATTTTCTTCTGCCATAGATCTCCATTACCCGTCATCTCAATACAGCCAACTCTTTTCCTTTCTATTCACAATCCATGCATCGTTTCTTTGATTTTCCTCTACTCTGATAATCACACATTCATTCTCAAAACTTTCCTCACGACATGCGACATGTCAGATAACAAAACAATCACGAAAATACGAATGAAATCAGTACAAAGTATTCTTGGTACATATCTAAATTCTTTTATCTAGACATATAAAAATATAAAATAATAACAGAATTATTAACAAAAACATAACATAACATCACGCCTTGTTTCCCCGATGGGTTGGGCAGAGGTGTACCTGTAGTACACCCACATTTTGCCAGTTATGTTTTTTAAGTCCCATGTAACAGGGGGCGAGCCTATTGCCATTAACCGGGCACATTTCCAGACTCCGGGCTACTACTGAGAAATTCTTGTTGGAAAAACCCAATAATACTTTGCCCGACTTGGGAATCGAACCCAGGACCTCATGCTCAGCAGTAACGCTTGCGACCACTAGACCAACGAGGCAGTCAAATTAACAAAAATATTATGAAAAATTATGCAAATACATACTTAGTTAATGTGTTAAAGCAACAACATAGCAACCTATTCAATGAATGTTATCTATTATGATTTATGATATCAAGCTGTAATAAGGATATCAATCAAGTGGGTGGTTAAGGTCAGTAACCTAACGTGTCTATTAATTAACAGCTGATAAAAACCGAAAACCGAAAAGACATTGACACATTTGCAACTGCTTTTGAATCACTGCATTTTTTATTTTCCGATTGTTCAGAACTACTTACTAAGACTACGTACCTATATATATTTTTTTTTTCCTTTCTACAGCGGTCAAGGTCGGTACAAGGTCGGGTAGGTTTAAATTTTGGAAATATGGTGTACCTACCTGGGCTTGAAGTCTGCTATTACAATAGTGTCAGAATGGTCTATCCACAGGGTCTATCATTGATTTCATAATTGTTGATTTTGACAAGTTTGGTAATCTACTAACATATTGGCGTCATTATGACTTTCCAATGGTCAGCCACTCCATTGAAAGAAATGGCATCTATTGGTAATCTCGTACATAATAAAAATGAATGACTGACTGCTGACTTAGGCGGTAATCTGTTAAAATTTTGACAGTTCCTTTGATCAGTGTGACCTACCATTAGAACGTTATTGTGCAGTCATTTCTTTTAATTCGTTTCGAGTATCGTGTTTGTGGAATACAATGATCAACCAATGATCGACCATTTAGCAGATTACGAACTTTTAGCAAAAAAAATGACAATGGGATCGTGTTGGAATGACGAATTTATTAAAATAGCAGACTTGGGCCCCTGGTACCAGTAAAAACAGGTTCAAATTAAATTAACGAGCAAAACTTCTTAATGGGTATCGTACAAGTTTCGCCAGTTTAGTTATTAAAATTACGTTGTACTTATGTATGTTTTTGATGATGTATGGTAAAAAATACTTACAGTAGGATTAGCTCCGTCCACACCAACTTCATGAACATCGCTAGAAGGACAGGATCCATCGTTGCCTGTGGAATGCGTTGGCCGGTGGACCATCTGTGTAATGGCTATGTTGAGGCAGACCCGCATCGTGTACGCGTTGGCCACCGCCAGGAAACCCATAATGGCCATCACCCATCTTTGAGGTATTATGAATACTGGAAACAAAGAAAAATATTATTAAAATTATTTTACAAATATATTTTTGAAGCCGGAATAAAACTCCCGAATATTGAGACAGTCCCGATAAAAAAATTAAGGCGCAAAAAAAATAACTGAAAAGGGGTCATTGTACTCATCATTATGAACAACTTTCAATATGGGAACAAACCGGAAATAGCGAATAAATTCTCTGATGCTTCATGTATGAATGTTCGTATAACTCTACAAAATGGTTTTATTTGTATCCAATTACCTACACCTAGAAACAGAAGCAGAAATAAAATACCTGCGTAGTCACAATATTTTTACTATTGTTACAGAATTTAAGGGACACACCGCAGTTTAGGTATACAAGTCCGCGGCGGGCTCGTCTCACTAACCTAACCTCGTTACAGATTTACATAACAGTATTTTGTAAAGCTCTCTTAGCATGCACGCCCGCCACATAAAACATTTTGATCTATAGCAATAATTAATAACAAGTTAACAACGTTCATTATGCATATGGGCATGAAAAAAACTGGTTAGGAATATTTTTATCGCATTTTAAACAATTAATTAACGAATACATTTTTTTAAGTAAATTACTGTTGTTAAATGTACATATATATTAACACAATTATCTTATTACATGAGGATAAGGTACTTAATGCCTATGTGTGTCTATTTAGCCTTGACTTTGTTGCACAACCTGCGTGGCGGATTAAGAGAATGCACTTCAACAATTGTGTAAAGATCCGACTACCTACGTAGCAAGTCTGATTACTCATGAATGCATGATAGCTACAACAATAACTGGCAAAATCTAGGTCTTTGGCATCTTTACTGCCGACTAACTACTAGAAAGTTGGCGTTTTTTTTTTTTTTTGCTTTGGTTGGTATGTTATGCAATTCATATTAGGGTTTATGTAATTTTAATGGGACCGATTTGTAAGCTCGATTAGTCATTTGTTTATCCTGTTAAGCTGCTCGTTTTGTAATTGTAATTGGAACTACTCCATAATCCTATTTCTTTTTTTGTTGGAATTACTCCATAGGTAGATACTCCTATTTATTTTTTTATGATTACAGTATCGACCAGTCATGAATTCATGTTCAGTTTTTCTTTGCATACTGGTTATTCTTTTTTTCTGCTTCGTCTGATTTAAATCTAATCACTGACAGACAATAGACAATGGCCCCCTGTCCCCTAACGTGGTAAATAGGGGATGAAAGTTGGTGTGGAAGGTTGTCGTTTTTGCCGATGGGAAATACCATCGGGTTTAACTGCTTGTAACTAGTAAAAAGTAAACTGTAAACTAAGATCCGAAAACATTTTATGTTTAAAATTTTAAATGATAATATCCTCAATGACCTTAAAAAAATTACCGCATGAAAAAGACGTACCTAAATAGCTCATGGTTAACGACTTATTTTATAGAAAAAGGAAAAGCCTCTCAGTTATTAATGTTTCAGGGGTTTTATTTCAAGTTTGTCATAAAAAGGCACGTGGCATGTCCAGTACCTATGTATGGCACACATGGTGTGTCACTGTGACAGTGAACAAGTTCAGCAGCAAAGATTTTAAAGTAAGTTTGGATCCAGATAAACAGTGGTAGCACTATTGTATTTATGAATAAAGTTTGCTCTACTAGGGAACTAGCATGCTCTATTTGACATGCTAATTGAATAAGAACAATAGACACCTACTTACAGACTTTCATGAATCCTTCAGCTCAATTTCTTTTTAGTTTCTTATTAAGGCTTTCTTAAACCAGATGTGACATAACAGTGAATTAACCTAGAATTAGATCTTAATGAGTTTACCGACCTTTTGAAAGATAACACCTACAGACGACGCATTTTTTAGGGTTCCGTACCCAAGGGGAAGACAACGGAACACTATTACTATGTCTATGCTGGTTTATCTAACGTAAATCCCTTTCCCTCTTTTAGCAAAGACTCATCTAGAAATCCTAACTAATATGCGACAGTAAGTTTGTTTGTTTCGCTTTCACGCTAAAACGGCTGAACGAATTTGGATGAAATTTGGCACATAGGTAGACCATGGCCTGGATTAGGACAAAGTATACTTTTATTATATAGAATGTACCGATATTCCCACGGGATCGAGACTTTTGCGAGTGAAACCGCGGGGCGCAGCTTGTGAAATTATGATTGCTCATAATGACCAGTTGCGCGAAAAATCAAACAAACGCACTTCCTCCTCATTATTTTCAGTAATGCGGTAATAACAAAAGATACTTTATGTTAGAACAAATAGGGTTTGAAATGTTACTGTTACTGTTAGCCGACATCATCTGCTGGGCTCCACGGCTGGGCAAATGCCTCTCCCCATGACTTCCAGCTCATTCGACCTCTTTTTTTTCTTTCTTTCGATTTCATGTGGACTACTGATCGTTTGTTTTGTCAAAAGATCTGGACTCTAGCTCGTCCCATCTTCCATCCATCTTTCACGGGTTCTGCCGCGCGAGACCATCTAGATGTTAGGTTTGAAATGGTGCAACATGCAACTAATAACGATTTATTGAGTTTATGAAGAGCTATCGCTGAGAATCCTTTTACCGTAGGTACTAAACCGTTTTCTTTTTACATTCCGTCGAGAATGCAAATAGTAACTTTTTTAACCATTGTCAAGTTAACCCACATTTTATACAAAGTTGAGTTTTGTTGTCAATGTCGCGGTCGCCGCAGACCGCAATCTCATTAGAGAGATGAAATGAACCGTTGAATGCAGCCTTAGTATTTGAACACAATGTTGAGTTGATCTCAGTATGATTAACAAACCCCACCCGTCATACCTCGGGTTTATCGACCGTCTACTAAACAATGTAGAACACTATAAATGGAACACAAACTATATAAATAGCATTTGTGTAAATGTTGAATAGTTAAAAAGCTTAAAAACCTTTTTAACTTTTTTCATACCAATCACAATTTAAATATATAGACTTGCAGTTCAGTTGTGATAAAAAGTTGTTGGCAGGAAGCTATGTGATTCAATCTGTGGCAATTTAAAAGGACTTAAAATTTAATTAAATCGTAGACATTTCGTCTCGAATTCGCCACAAATTTCAGGTTTTCAATTGAAACTGTTTAACAAAACAGCATTAATAATATTAGATGACGAAATCAACTAGAATTGCATTTGCGACCTTAACAATTTTAACAACAATGGACATTGCAGTACCTACTTTAACTACGCGGAACTTCCTGAATGCCAAGTTCAAAATTATCTATTTTCCGTAGACAACTAAGAAAAAAAGTAACAGGAAAAAAATCTAGTACGTCTACATTTGCGTCATCCATTTCTAACGGATCTTAACAAAAGGGATAATGTGACAAATAATGAGATAATGCAACTTGCAGAAACGCATAACTTCAGGATAAGAAACAAATTATTACTGAAATGTAAGTACCTAAACATACCTACTTTAATATTTAATTAAAGTAGGTGGTACGGTATCAATTTAGGATAAACAATAAGGATCTCGAAATCATAGAGATCTCTACACATTTGAAAACGAATAGGTACCACGTTAGACATTGGTCTCATCTACAATATCAGTAACAATTTTGCCTTTTCCAACTATGTTGGGGTCGGCTTCGAGTCTAACCGAATGCAGCTGAATACCTGTATTTTACATGCGATCTTGGACACTTTCTAGATCAAATTTTAAGTCAAGCCTTAGATTCTTCAACCCAAGAATTCCACCGCACATCTCATGCAATTAATTATCCTCTTATAAACACGGACAATAGACGACGGATATCAAATAAAGTACAAATTGTCAATAATAACTTGCGATTGGTATGTTTGTAGTCGCATTTTTGCGCAGTGGCTCGTGGCGGAGCTGACGGATCTGGGAGCGCAGGACACGTTGTCAACGATCCAATATAAACAGACTTTAACTAGTAGTATAGAATACATAATAGTACAAGTCTAGTAGATATAGGACTTTATCTATGTAGTATACAAGGTCACACAAGTTCACACAACCAGTACCCTAATTACGTAATACACGATCAATCGGAATTTGAATCGCTTTATAACAAATTGCTAATCCATTGCTTCATAAGTTCGAAAAAAAATCTGCTCAACAACGTAAATAACGCAATGAATGTTGTTGAACTGTCAAAATGAATCAAATTTGTCGTAATCGTTTACGAAAATGTGTTGCGTAATTACATAACATAACATCACGCCTTGTTTCCCCGAAGGGTTGGGCAGAGGTGTACCTATAGTCCTATACACACATTTCGCCAGTTATGTTTAAGTCCCATGTAATAGGGGGCGAGCCTATTGCCATCAACCGGGCACAAATCCAGACTCCGGGCTGGTACTGAGAAATTCCAGAAATAAAAACCCAATGACACTGCCCGACCTGGGAATCGAACCCAGGACCTCATGTTCAGCAGTAGCGCTTGCGACCACTAGACCAACGAGGCAGTCAGTGTTGAGTAATTAGATAGCTGGTATACATCATTGGTGAAATGTGGGTGTACTATTAGTTACACCTCTGCAGGACCCTTCGGGGAAACAGGCGTCATGTTATTTTACGTTAAGTCATAAGAGGTCAAATCCTGGCGAAACATCACACACGTGGTGGGAGACGTGGATGTCCATTAGGTCTGCGAAGTTTTGCTAGTTAATTTAATTTTACCTTATATACTTCATCATATAGGTATCGATTTGGAAAAAATACCGACGAAAAAGAAGTCATCACGTTTCGAGTTCAGTCTCTCCGAAGACTCCGAACAGATGCTTGACATGTCCCAGATACGTAGGTAGGTACTCTTTAATTTTTCGAATAATTGAATTGCTCTTTTGTCCATTTTGGTTCACCTTGACACCGGGTTGATGACTTAACTGTTGGGCAATCTATACTGTTCAGGCAGTCTTCTTTTTTGGAAAATATTGATACTTATGCGATACACCGAAGCGTAGATAGATAACTAATTATAAATTGATTAAAAGTGTTATCAAGAATTTGCAGGTTATAGGCTAAGAGACGTAGTAATCGACTTAAATTGGTGTTAAAGCTAATCATGGCGATCAAAAACTTCAGGCCACAACAAAATACCTCCACGAAACGAGGAACCTATAGGTAAATCAGTCGACAGATGCACTAAATGCATTTTCATTAAAACAAGCGTTCAAGATAAGTTTCCGCTTCGTCCAATGAGCAGCTAAGTGCTAGTAATTATCCGTTTGCATTAAACAAGTGCTTCTATTGACACAGTAATTGTTAACGAGCGGTGGTGGCTAAACTAGGCGTTAACTCACGCCTGCCTAGAATAAACTAACACGTTATCGTCATGCACTTTCCACGCGAATGCTAATTCTTCCATTGTCTTCTTAGAAATAGTGTGATCTGATCAGATATTTATAGACCGTATGAGTACTCCGAAAGGGAAAACCGAGGTTTAGCGGTTATTGGCACAACACACGATGTCACCGATAATTCGCAAAATTTACCTGATTGAAGAGATACGAAGTTGTGCTGAGGCGGCAGTCTCGACACAGATAGCGATCGCTATATTTCCGAATTCTGTCCCAAAGTCGTAATGGCGTCCCTAGACGCGTGCGAAGTGCTTCACAAGTTCGGGATTTTTTCGTGCTTGTCAAGCACGCCACGCGCCTCTAGGGACGCCATTACGACTTTGCGACCGAATTCGGTCGTATAGTGATAAGTGTGATATCCGAGATTAATATTGTAATGCAATATCGCATCTTGTCCCTACAAATAGTTATTCAGAGATAAAGAATGCGGAAGTTGGTTTCAAGTTCAATTAAGAGTAATTTTCAAGTTCATGGGATTTATGAAGTCTGACATAAACTACTGCTTTGTTAGAAATCCCACAATACTTAGGTATAATAGTTATATGAATACCCTATGACAATAGGTCCGTCTGTCATGTCCTTTAGAACTTCAGGTGCATTGTGATACTATACAAAGGTTGACCACTTCACAACGCCACCTACCTTTATGACACATGTTATGGAGTACCTACAGGCTTCCATAAAAAACATTTCAGTACAAAAGGACTTTTCAAAGTGAGTCTGAACGTCACTCAGTCGGCGCTCGTCGACAAACAAAAACGGTTTTATAATTTCCGTTCTCCGCCGCTCATAGAATACAGATCAAAGCGCGGCCGTTAAAATTCCCGTTGACGGCCTAGCGCCGAATTGCATTAACGTTTGACGTATGCAACACTGTCCACAAGTCGCATCATTAAACCATTCCGATAAGGAGCTGAAACCCACGTTCTCGTCGAGTCAGGTACCTAATTTGGCGTTGGTATCGAGAAACTCGTTAGAAGTGGTAGTTTTTATATCGATCCGCGAAAAAGTTTCTATCAAAGTGGACGAGCGGAGTATTCCGTCGTACGATCCCGTCGGCCAATGGCTGCTCCGAACAGGTCTGCGTTGCCAGACAGGCCGGCGGTAGTTACGCGGCTTGGGACATATTGTAATTTAAACGTATTAAATCGCAGCTTTCCAAGAAGCTGTAAGTTGAGACACGTTTTATTGGATACTCTGCATTACTGCCAATGTTAAGTTTTCCTTAAATGTTGATAGACTGATTGGGTACCGACGCCTTTGATTTTCATTTTCTTACTAAAATTCTAGAAAGTTTTTAAGATGTTTTCCCTCCTCCACCCAATATTTATATATCGATTTCGATGTATAAATAATGATCCCTTACAAATGAATTTCCTGCTTGTGTCCTTAGATGGTTCGCTAAACCGAATTTAGTTTTAAATACCAATAAGTTCCGCAGGCTCAGCTATACAGTTGAGCTATTGTCAAAATATCCACTACAGTCCATATTGACCATTAAAACCAGCGCATAATCTTGTATATTTATAACTCTCAGTTAGTCAGATCAGCTGTTTTTCACGTGCTGTGATTTGCACACTTTTACGAGCACTTAGCTCTACACTTTCACCTTCTCTGGGCATTAAAACAATAGAAACTACTCTGGGATTTAAAATCTTAATCTTTACAGGAACTAAGGGTACCTATGTGTAATTGGTATTTATTAGCGACAAGAGAGTCGTTCGGCCAGTCAGGTCCCTTTCACCTTGATGCTGTAAATCAAACGACATCGCACGAGCCGAGTACCGAGTGGGCGGTATAATAGATTTTCAAAAAGCTGTCCCACGTTATGTGTTTGTAGAAATCGAAGATTAGTTCGTTTTCCAAGTCATTTGAGACTTAATTTGTTTGTTGACGTAACTATTCTAAGGCAGGTTGATAATCTAATTGAAACAGATACAGCAAAGCATGAAGATAATAAAGATGAATAAAAATAACATTTTTATATACATATTTCCCCATTATGTAGAGATGTTTTGTATGACTACAAAGACCTCTGTTTAGATATACTTAATGGATATCTTACTAAGATAACACATGTCTAATGCTATAATAAAGTATCAAGTTAATTATTTTGCAGTTTTAATTTAAACAAAGTTACAAATCACGAAGTAATTAACTATAATTTTCTCACCATCAGAAATCAGACGATTTTTCTTAAAAGACTGATGACAATGCTGAATTCAAACTCGATCGCAACACAAACTAATTTTACGGTTAGCGCAAATGTTCCGCTTAATTATTGATGTAGTTACAAAATACAGTGTTTTTATTATATGGAAATACAATAAAGTTTAATTTGCACAGTTTCGTGCGCGCGAGTCGAATCGCGAACTAAATGAAACAAGTGGTACAATTCTTAAAGCAATTTTTTGCTCTATTGTATGGAAATGTTTACAGTTTTCGTAAAGTTAACGCAATGACTATTGTACCGAACGCAAAAGGTATCAATTTCGAACTTGAATCGAATTCGAATTTGAATCGTTTTGAAACAAATTGATAATCCACTGCTTCATACTCGTAAGTTCAAAAACTGCTCAGCAACGTAAATAATTCAATGAATGTTGTAAATAAAAAAAATCTTTTTGTCACTTTATTTATTTAAATTTTGCTTTCTATGTTCAATTCTGGATCAAATTATAGCCCATTGAAGACATTTCTGCCTACCTCATAGGAAGAAGGCGTGGCGGTATGAAGATATTTCAACTTAATTAATTTTGAATGCTTCTGACTTCCTGATAATTATATAGCTGCATCGTCCGCTACCTCAGCATAGATTCACAATAAACCATGCAGTCACGTGCAGCTACACTCAAGCAATTGAAACGTGATACAAATTAGCGCCAAGCGTTATGAGATAATTGTATATTAAGTGACAATTTGCAATTTATATCCTCCATTGATATGCCGTGAATGCGTAAGCCGATATTATATCTCCATACATTTTAGCATATTGTAGGAAAGATACGGAATTTAGGACAATTAAAAAATTAATTACAAGGAAAGCAAGGACGTACGTTAAGGATAAATAATATTTATGCGTGGAAAAGTCTTGCTTGTAATTGGGTCAACATTGAGATCACTCGTACAAGGCAATTAAGACCCTGTTCTGCATTGCTCCGATTTTAGAGATTGGATCGCACGCTGCTGCTGCTTTGCTAACCATAGCACTTAGCGCTTCAGTCAATTTAAATATTTGCCGCGTAGCGAGTACGGGAAATACCTGAATATTTATATAGAGCCTATGTAGAGGTTACCTATACCGCATTGGGTCCGTGTTGTGGATTCCTGCGCTCTCTCACAGAGGCGGCCTTTGTCCCAGCAGTAGGGGAACATTATAGATTAATAAATGCTATGTAGGTAAGAAGATACTGCATTAGGAAATATTTTGGTTCACGATGATGAGAAAAGTCGGTTTGAAACTGTCTATAGCCGGTCTTGCGAACCTATTAGAGTGGGTTCCTCGTTATCTTAGTGAGTTAATTAATTGCATTAACTGTGGCACGTTAGCTGTTTTATCTTACTGAAAATAGTGTTTGGTAAACGTTTTTAAAGTATTTAAGTCGACGAGTTATGCAAATAAATGGAACAAATGATTCGAACTGGCATTAAAAATATATAAGAAACAATAAACTTTTCTGCATCGAAATGTATTTATGACTTTATCAAGAGCACGGAAAATATTATAAATATTAGGGGTAAAGTATGAAATTGCTGATTTGGATTGAAAAATTGAAATTCGTTTATTTTTTAATTTAACATATTTATTTAATCAAAGTAGTGTGAAAGCATTTTGTACTGCCACCTGAGAATTAACACTTTTTATCACGTAGAAAATTGTCCAAATCACGAAAAAAATGGTAGTCCGTTGGAGCAAGGTCTAGCGAATACGGAGGGTGACGAATGGTTTCTAATTGCAGTTCCTGTAGAGTTAAAACGGTTTCTCGTGCTGTATGAGGTCTCACGTTATCATGGAGCAATAATGGTGAAGATCGAATCATGAGTCGGGGCTGTTTCACTGCTAGTTTTGCTATCATTGTTCGGAGTTCGGCACAGTAGACATCTGCCGTTATTGCTTGACCAGATCGGAGAAAGCTACACCATGCTGAGACCACCAAACAGTTACCATTGCCTTTTTATTGGTAAGCTTTGCTTTAGGACACTGTTGCGGCGTTTGACCTGGGGTCAGCCTGCTGGAGTTATCGTAAAGAATCCACTTTTCAACAAGACAACACAAGTTTCAACACGCGTTTCTTTCTGCAGATCAGTCAAATCATGAGGCACCCATTTTTCATATTTTTTAATTTTATTGATTTGGCGCAAATTAGTCAATATTTTTGGTAAGGTAACGTTAAACCATGTCGCTAATTCCTGGGTAGTTTGGCTTGGATCGGCTTTCACCATCTCTTTCAATTCACTGTTATTCACCTGTGTGGGCGGTCTTCCAAGTGATGGAAAGTTTTAACCAAAATCGCACTGTGGGTTAATTAGCAGTACCCTCTCCAAACGCAACATTGATATTGCGAGCTGTTTCTGCCGCGTTAGATCCGCGTCGGAACTCGTATTCAAAAATATCTCGAATTTTCGTAGTACCCCATCTTTCTTGTCTAAGCTGAATAAAAAAAGCAGCTGAAATTCGATAATCGAATGTTGCACATTTTTTAAAAGAAGAACTTCATAGGTACCGTGTGAAAAAAGTTTCACTCAAAAATCTCAAACCATGAAGGTTCTATGTCAATTTGAAGTACCTATTACAATAAAACGGCAATTTCATACTTGAACCCCTATTACAAAACTGAATATTTATAAGGCTTAATTTTCTTCAATACAGCCATGCACATCAACTGCTTTATTCACGATTTTTTATATTAGGCTTTCATTTTTATCTTGGTCATAGGAAGTAGAAAGCCCACACAAAAGATATAACGACTATTTGAGGTCCACCAACGATAAATGGAGCAATGAGAGTTTAAATGACAACAAAGACGAATGCCCAATAATGATATAGATAGTGCAATCCACGACGACGCGCCCCACTCCGCTCCGCTCCGTACTAAAGTACGGCTTACAGTACAGTAATTGCGGAGTGGGGCGCGTCGTCGTGGATTGCACTATCTATGGGAATATCGGTGGAGTTCCCGAAAATTAAAGAAAACAACAGCGCGCTCGATACCAAAAATTTTCTCGTCACTCAAGAATGCACTCGTACCTACCTACGTCTATATTTTGTCTAAATATCCGGCAGCCCAAAATGGCGTTGCTATTATGATTATTAAGTAGTCTTTGTGCCCGAACAGCTGTGTACATTCAAAACATGTCATACACTATACAGCGACAATAGGTGTTTGATCTCCAACTTCTATTAAGTAGGTAGTTTTAGTTTCGTGGTTACAATAACAATATAGTTAAAGTTATTTACTTCCAAAATTGGCCACCCTGTATAATACGAGTAAAGTAAGTAAACATAATATTAGTGCACGTTGATTACGTATTTAACCATGGAGGGTTACACTACGTGCCGGTCAAGTGTCAAAGCTTAGAATAGAAAACAAGATGGTAAATTGAACTCAAGAACAGGGCGTGCTAGGGTTAAACAAGGCGAATATCCTGAAAAAGGTTTGTTAGTGGAGAATATTGCATTAAAAATAAACAAAACCTTCATAAGGACATAACATATTCATTTATAGACTACATAACCAATGTTAAGTTTATTTCGAATACAGGAAGAGATGTGATCGTAAACTGAAAGGAAGGCCGCGTTACGAAACTTACCGACTTAGGTGATGAACTGATGCCGATAATAATTACCTACGTGTTGCTTGCTTCCTCGATTAGTGTCGATGTATCTTTGATACGAACTGTTGCTGCACTACTTCAATACCTAACATTTAGAGCAATATACCTACACCTTCTAGAGTTACAGTTTTACAAAAGTCGAATAGCACTTCAGTTCTTTTAAATAAATAAAAGTCGGAACAGAAGTAAAAGTACCTCTTAGCTATTAAATGAAATGCTGAAATATATTGAATAATTCTGTGTCAATTTAGATGATGTGTAAACAGTAGCAGTGATAATTGATATTTGTCGCTGTCCGTACCTACCTACCTACTTATAGATAGGTATGTTTGTTGGTCTGGAACATGTGTATTGTTCCTTGAGGAATATTTTTGTTTCATGATTTAGTGAATGAATTAATCATAAAATAATTGTTTGATTGAATTAATAAAATTATGATATAGTAGAGAGTTCTTAAACTAAAAAAGAAACCTAAATATCTTTAAAAACAATATTTTACATTACAATCACGATGCAATTGACGTAAGAATCATCCATATCAACATCACCTACCGTTATCCTTTCGTCTGTTACCTCAATTTATTTGCGGTCGCCGCAACATGTCTCTTTCTCCCATACTTCTCTATCAGTCGTCATCTCAGTAGTACCCCCTTTCTAGCCATATTATCTTTCACACAGTACATCCATCGTAGGTATCTTCCATATCAATAATTCCACAGTAGAAAGTGGTAGTTTATTTACAGAAATTAAGGCTTGCCCGCTCGGCTTTCAGAACTGGACAAAATATTTACAGTGAAGCCTGATTTAGACAGTGCAATATATTTGCCTAACACTTATTGTTGGTTCAAAATATGGTGAGACCTCACCATGTTGAAGTAACAATAAGTATAAGTTGCACTGTCTTAACAGCGTTTAGACTTGTTTGCTTCAATTTTATTATATAACAGGCAAGAAACTTGCAAAAAGCAAAATCAGTCTATAATGTTACCACTGATGGGACGCAGAGCTATCACCACTCGGGCCCAGTGCTGTTTGCCACATCGAAGTTTTTGGTTCTCGGACATGGTAAGAAACTTGCATCGTGTATACCTATTTGACACACACCTATTTTGTGATTTCACGGCTTTATAATAAGTATTGTCTTGTTAAATCCCTTAATTCAGTGTCATTTATAAACCCTTCATAGTGTTGCATTGTTTCTGTCGAAAATAAGAGGACAAAATAATAAGCCTCCACTTTCTTTAGTTAGGTAAGTGTTTGAATAGGAGGGAAAGCCTTTTAAAAATGAAAGTGTAAATATTTCAATGTAATGTAAAGACAAAAGAAGCCTTTTTCTTTCTTTTATTCAGTTTAGGCTGTTCGTTTTCCATAGAACATCACTTTCACATTGAACTGTAACAATTTGTTGCGTAAAATCTAGAGATATTTTCACAAACTTTTGAGAAGCAACGTCAGCAAAAAAATCTCATACAAGCATCCAAGTTACATAATAAATGAAAGGATTCATAGAGGAATGATTTGCGGAATCGAATGTAACATCAACCTTGCTTGCCTGACTATAAGTTATAACTTATTAATTAGGTAATAACAACGCAGCGCTACATTATAATACAATTTTACATTATTTTCTGCTCATAGCTTTTTAATCCTTCAACCAATACACATACACACATAACATAACATCACGCCTTGTTTCCCCGAAGGGTTGGGTAGAGGTGTACCTGTAGTACACCCACATTTGGCCAGTTATGTTTTTTAAGTCCCATGTAATAGGGGGCGAGCCTATTGCCATCAACTGGGCACAAATCCAGACTCCGGGCTGCTACTGAGAAATCCTTGTTGGAAAAACCCAATAATACTACCAATGTCTATGGAATAATAGTAGATTATGCACCGAGGGGCTAAAGTTGTGTCTTATGTCACGGGCGTCATATTGAATCTCGAGCGCAATGAAGGATTCGGGATTTAACTCCCGAACGCAGCGAGGGAGTTAAGAGTTTAACTCACGAGCGAAGCGAGGGAGTTAATACAAGAATCCTGAATGCAGCGAGGGATTCAAGCTAGCCCAAGGTAAAGACACCTTTAGCCCAGAGGAGGATACTCTACTTTTTACACCTACTGTGAGAAAATAATAGCCATAGTACGAAAAACAAAGTATTTATCAAATAAACAAACAGTAAGAATAACATATTTAGAACTAGTTAGTTATATGCACTTACATAACAATTGAAGTTAATGGTAACATTTGAGACATTAGTCCAGTTGTGCAAAGATAAAGTTAAGTTTTTATTTGGTACGTTTTTGATTTGGAATTCATTTGAGTATTGCTCGTCAATGCTTCAGAATCTTGTATTGAAAAAAAAACAATTTTTTTAATAACTTTTTTTTTTAAATCGAGAATATCATCCACGCGTAGTAAGGGTATCGAGAATAGCTTTCCTCTTTCTGGCACCAAAGGGTGTTTGTTAGTACTGTACTGCCAATTTTGCTGAGCATGTGAGATTCCAAATTCAAATCACATTATTGACCAGCGGGTCATAATGAAATCCAGTACAACATTATTGACCGGCTGTGCCCCCGGCCACTAATGACTCACTTTAGGTTAAGGTTGCTTGACATATAATTTGACATTTTCGAGCAGGTGGTGTGAAAAGTAATGTATACTTTACTTAATTATTATTTGTAACGAAGATTATTTCGTGCATAGAAACTGCATAGGCAAGACATAAGTACCCTTTGGTATGACGTAAATCAGGTTTATTATGTATGAAAAATTGAATCAAATCAAAATCAAAAATATTTATTGGAACAAATAAAATTTTACAGAAAGTTCGTGATCGCTAACAACCGCATTAGTATTTGAATCTCTACGTTATTATTTATTTAAAATTAAATTAAATGCCTATGACGTATTTAAGTTACGTTTAACGTGTAAAGATAAGCTAATAATAAATATAAATAATACTACATATTATTATCTTTTTGCAATAAAAACATCTCAATGTGTCACTTCCATTTGCTTAGATTGTAACCTGACCCCCACTGATGATGAAATCATAATTATTAAATAGTTAGTTTCCGTAGTGGACAATTTCTTACAAACATGGAACATTATTGTGGTACATACAAGCCGTGGGCTTTAGAATCGCCAAAAATGACAAATTTCCTTACAAAATATCCCAATCAATTATTCTTCTTCGATTTTTTTTAATTTCGGCGACACGGTTAGCGCAGTGTTTAAGCGAATGACTGCTGCCCTGCGTGTCGCGGGTTCGATTCCCACAAAACAGGAGAAATTCCTAGTCTGGGGCAACGCACTGTACCTACTTTCCTCCACCATACAATAAGGAGTTATAGGAACACCACTATAATAGCAATTAGTTTTCGAGTTGGTTCCCTGTCATCAACAGAATTATCACAGTTCAATGATGCTAACGGCCCAAAATATAGGCTTGGTCGTAGTCACAATCCAAACACAATGAGCTCACTGAGTGCATTGCTTTAAGGAAAATTCTATTGGAATCAAATGACAGTCGATATCAATCACTAACCTACTAGATAGATACTTTATTAACTACTGACAGACAAACAGACAGTTCCCCACAATACTTGAATAGACATCGAATACAAATAATCTTTAGTTATTTATTTATGATGTTTTTAAATAGACACTAATGGTCATTTTAATGTAGAAACGTGTAAATGAAGTACTTAAAGCTATGAATATGCAAATAAGGCATTTACGAGTTATTCCTTTGAATTAATTTCCATACTAAATCGTTTAAATAATTTATATTTTATTATTTTCTATTCTATCCTTTTTTTATCCTAAAACATTTTTTTTTTAGATTGATTGTATGATTTTGAAGGATATTACTAATCCATTGCTTCATATGTCCGAAAAATTTGTCTGCTCTACAACGTAAATAACGCAATGAATGTTGTTGAACTGTCAAAATGAAAGCCTTAATACCAGTGCCAATGCAAAGTGTGTTACGCAATTACCCCGCAGATCTATCGTACATATTCGTTATTCTGCAAGACTTTCAAAGTAGGTTAGCCAATTAAAGATTTTAGAAAATAATAACAAGCTGAAAGTTTGACATAGGGACAACACCTGTATTTTTTCAGTTAGATTACAATAAGTCAGGTAGTAATGGGACTTGCACTTAACACGTTCAGTGCCGGGAGCCCTCCTGGAGGGTTCACCTAGTCGCATATGGGATGCCGGGAGCCCTCGCGAAGGGCTCATTGTAAATGTAAGTTTTTATTAGCGAATACAGCGGATATAAAACCTGAAAATAAAATCTAGTAGTATATGCGTTGGTTTTAACATGCTAGCACGTTTTATTTTATTTTTTTATTCACGGTTACAAATATTCACTAAAAATTTAAAAGATTGGAAACTATGTACAAGACCCCCTGAAAACACGACTTTACTTCGTTTTATAGTGTTTTATAACACGGTTCTAAACCTAATGCCGTTGACCGTCCGCGATGATTAACTTTAAGGCAACCCTCCTGGAGGGTTCACTTCCAATATGTATGGCGGAATGGCGTATGAGTTCTATGAAAATGATTGGTATAAATTCTGATTTCGGTTTCGAAATTTAGTTCCGATTTCATAAATGTTATTATATACACGGAACCCTGACTGAATAACAAAATCATAACAGCAATTAACTAATAGTATTGATTGACAGTTACCTAATATTAAAGTTATGCATTTTTATTTCATTCGGGACACGTAATACGCAAGTTACTAACATTGTGAATAATTTTTGAACACGACATTTACCTACTTAATAAATGTTTTACGGCTGTAAACACATAAAAACAATTAAACATAATTTTCATGGTAGAATCGCTTAGGTATATTTAAAGCTGCAGGTTCTTCACTTCACGTAATTACGATAGGCCACAAAAGTCGATTAACACTTTCGCTTTTTCAATCTTCATTATTGAGCAAAATATCCATAAAAAATCTGAACTGATACAAAATTGAAAGATCTTTAACTCTTAGCTATTACATGAAATGTTGAAAAACAAAGTATCGAACCATGTTGTATATATTTAGATGATAAATGTCAAAGTTACAGTGTTAATGGACTCTTGATGCTGACTGTATCTAAAATGTAAATCAAGGTGGTATAAGACGCAAATTAAAAATTAAAACATTTCTTTGAAATTAATCATCTCTTTTGCGACATCTACTATAATAATAATAATAACCTCACATATATATATGCCGGTAGAGTTTTTTTGCCGGAACAGGTCTGGGATGAGGAGCCAGACCAAGAGAGATACCGAAACCCGCAGGGCAGCATGTGGCGAGCTGTTGGGCAGTAGCGACCCCACGGACCCTATCTCCCGGGAGAAATTTTGTTCCTCGTCTCATTTATTGGTCGGCTGGAATGAACACTGACGAGGAATAGAGCTCCCACCTCTTTCTTGCCTTTATTGGCCGGCTTGAGTGGAGATTCGCTAGAGCAAATGTGCTCGGAGGAAGGAAGTATTCCAGTAAGATGCTGGTAGGGATCTTGACCGTACTTCCAGGATTGTCCTCTTCTTCTTTTCGTGTGGTTAGTAAACCAACCTGGTGTCAGAGTCTAAAAGCCGCCCATGGGCCTCTGACTTGGCTTCACATGCCGACGAGAAATATCTCTTGATATAGGATTGTCCTGATAGCCGTGGAGTACCGCTCCACTCCTTATAAGCACCTCAGGACAAGTTGCCCCCTTGTCGCTTCGACACTTTCTGCTTGCGACCGTTTTCGGGGGCCCATTATTGAGTGTGCAAGTCACCCCCTGCCATTTTACCTGTGTATTTTATATAAGATATTGGTCAAGCAGGGGCCATAGTCTTTCCATAGTTCTAGATAACCAGTTCACTTAGCCACCCAAACCCATAATCCAATAACATTGTTTCCATATCTTGCAATAGTCCTGCACTAACCGGGGGTTATCCTTGGGTGCACTAAATTAGTGCGTACAGGGATTATCGTCGGTTATTGCCTCGTTTCATTAGACCTTGCTTCGGCCCCTCGTACGCCTTCCAAAGGTCCGGGCCCTAGGGTCCCGAGAAATGTCAAAGACGTAAATATAATAATAATAAATCGTTTATTTATAAAAAGGGGCACATTTACAATATACATACTATACATTGTTACAGTGAATACATTTTCACGCCTCCCTCTTAAGACCTAGGCTAAATATTTTTTCATATTCGGATGCTCATGACAGTCATGATTGTCATGAATGACCAAAATAGTTAAAAAAAAGAATATGAAAATAAATAAAAAAACACGAAATTTCGCGAGTTAAAGCACCTTTGGAGAGTAGGTGTACATTAGAATTAGGTATGTTATAGATCCTTAACGTGACTTTGGCATCGATACATAAATGCAAATTATTTGCATCTTAATATAAATTCAACACTTAATGAATTAAAAACTAACTATACAAATAACAAAATAATTTGAATTTTTTCAGTAGAATCACTTATTATTATTTTTTGTAAATTTTGACGTTCAAAAGTGCCTTTTTTGTGCCTAATTGAAATAAATTATTTGACTTTGACTTTGAGTTAGCTGTTAATAATGGAAATATAGTCAATCATTACTATGGTAGTATTTTAATTCAATATTAGAATTAATAAGAATAACCAGAATTAAAAATAAGGATCTTATTGACATAAATCCTGTCATTTTAAATTGAGACATCCCATGAAAATTCATGAAATCATGACACATGAAAGTGAAAATTATTAGTAGGGAAAAACATACAAAATAAAACGATAGAATTTTAAATGGTTATTCCATTTAACATTCTATCGTTATATTTTGTTAGAATTTGATAGAATTTTAAATGGAATAACTTTGTAGTTATGCATACTTATAATTATAATGAGTTACTACTGAGTCGTAATAAAGTCATTACATGTCGCTAAACGTTTTTACTACTTTACTCTACTATTACCATTTCTAAGAACCCGCTGTCTGTTTGAAAATTCATTGTATTGAAATGCATGTTATTTCTTCACTGGTTATATACACTTTTTATATTCGTTTAAAATACTATTAATTATAAATTATTTTCTTATAACACTAGTATCTAAATGCTTACTAAATGTACCATCGCGGACACTGGCGCCTGACCATAAGGTCGATAAGTGGTCAGGCGCCAGTGTCCGCGATAGTACCTACTAATAAGCATAATATTGACCACTAATTTATAGAGGTAAAAGACAGCAAGTCTTCACGCTTGGCTCTCTTTATTTGTAATCTACAGGCAATCTACAAAAAGTGGTCTTAAAAATAATTTCAGTAAGTTATTTAATTGAAAAACTCAGGTTAATTGAATTGGCATTAGGCACGGTTAACGCTACCATTGCCAATTTCTGCCGCAACCTAATTAAAATATGGAATCGATCCATTATCAACGATTTTGATAGCTTTAGGAAATTTTATAGTTATAAGTATTTAAACTCGCCGTCAATTAAGTTTAATTCTAACTATTTATCAAAGGGTTTTTTTAATCTCGTTTAATTTATTTGCAAAGTTGAAGTTAAACCTACAACGTATCGCACCTATATAGGTGCTTATTACTGAAACTGAAATGTTATATAAAGCTCAATGTAATGCCTCTGAAACTAACTTATTGATATTTTTACACTTCAATTATTATATTTATAAGTCACGTAACTTTATCGATTTTGAACTCTTTATTATTTAATTTAGTTTTATGAATAAATTCGCGCTGAGTAATACCTATAACTTATTAAAAAATCAACCGTGAAAATCGAAAAAAGTACATTTAGAAAGAAAAAAACTCACGTTTCGACAAAATCAGCTGCCAGCCGGTCAACATGTTTGTTCTTTTGAATGAAAAACTCCACAAAAATAAAGCACTTTTAATTTCAATTTTATTATTCACTGGATGTTATTTAGTAATATCCATAGGAACCATATATCACAAGTAGAGGAATGATCGAGTATCGTTGAAGGCGCGAAGCATGCGCAGGAGTCGCGTCGATGCACTGAACCGTCACCCGCAACACACAGCCTACAATTAGGAGCCCGCGCACCGACCACGACTCTATATACCGATCGCCTGGCCAACGTAAAATCATACTACACAGTACAGTACACTATACCATAATCAATTATCCTGTTGATATAAATCTAATTTGTTTTTTTCTTATTCAGAATTGAGGAAATCATATTTTGTAGGCTGGAAGTGGCGTGAGATACGAATCTTTATTATCAGACGTGTATAGTTTAACTGAAAGTAATGAGTGTTATGTACCTACCGATGATATTCTAGTCTAGACGATCTGTTACCTAGGCGAGAAATTGTTAGTCCTACCTATTTTTATATACCCACATAATTAAATAGTAAGGCTTCATCAGGGAATTATTTTTACTACTATCAAACAATCGATTATTCATAAAGTTTTCTATTTTAATTCAATTTTATAGATTCTGAAATTAACTTATTATGTAAATAAGTTGAAAAGTCGTTAAAAACGTTTTCGAATGTTTTTTTTTATTTTTCTATTTACAGCCTACCCGGAACGTGCTTCGAATATTGTTAAAATCAAATCATTTATTGTTACTTCACATAAACCTACAAGGGCACTTATGAAACGTCAGAAGCTAAGTGCACATTTGGAATTGGTCATTTCCTATGGAGAAGAGCCGGCAAGAAACTCCACGGTTACTCTTTTAAAATTAATTGTTTTTTACAATATTTTCATATTACAGTGTTAATAGGTATGGGAGGACAGTGTATGCCTGTCAACAAGTACCAGGTACTTAACAAAAATAAATAAAATGGTCAACAAGTTTACAAGGCGTACTCGTTCTTACAATCACAAAATATAAAATAGTCTATAAAAAAGATAAATAAAATAATATAAATAAAAACCTATTTAAACCAAATGACATGATTGCAATTACAAGTGTAACAAATCTGTTACTACTATACTGTTTACAAAAGTTCAAACTCCTTATCCAATAATATCTAGGTATGTGGAAAATTATCACATGTGGGGCAATCATAATAAAATTCGCAAAACCAGTTGATTTACGTAACAGCGAAACGGTCAAGTTCAGTAACACACGGGCGCGGGCGTGCGATTCGTGTGTATAAATCACAATTGTCGGGCCTAAACGGGCGCAAGTATCTGATACACTGGTTACAGAGACTGTATTCATTTTATATTATTCAAAAAATTCAGATAAAACGTGCAATGTATTGGACACGGCTATTTACTTTCACTTAGATACACTCGCGTTACCACTGTGATGAAGTTGAAAGCACTGCCTGGATTTGTTTCACAATGTTGCTTTAAAACACGACTGTATTCCTGCATATTTACTTCGTAAGGAGGATACGCAGAGCGTGGGCCTATATGACCAAACCGATACAACGAGCTGTTAACTAAAAGGTTGGTCACAGCTGGCTGTGCTTCAGCATACACATATACACACACACACATATATTTAGCTAACATAACTATGTCAGAGCACTCAGAGCATATTTAGATATATTTGTCTCTATCACATTTCAAATAAGCCCAAGGATACGCCTCGTAATAAAAGTCATACACATATCCAGAAAAACACGGTTATACTCTATCAATTAATATCTAAATTAATCAAGCCTTTGATGAATAAATAAAACACGAACATGAAAGTGTGTCACCATCACTTCTAATGTTATCTACGTAACAAATAAATAAAACATGTAAATTGCGTTAGACAGAACATTAAGTAACTTTGTGCCTTTGTCCTGCTGAGTCCTGTTCACAATGGACATAAAACAAAGCGGTCAGAAGATCCACTCCTAGAAAGGAAACAACAGAAAGAGTGAGAGAATACAGCACAGCAAGTCAGGAAGAGAGAGACTGACCTCGAGTGGTCGCTACACGGTATACTACAAAATTAAAATGGGGGCTTGTGAAATAAATAAATAAAATAAAAATGTTTATTGCTTCATCTTAAATAACTTAAGCTAGTTACAATTGGGAGAATCCAATTAAGCAAATAGTATGCTTGTTTTAGGATTCTCCGCCCTTCCCCAGGTTTTGTAGTTGTTATAAAATTTGAAGTTATACAATTAAAAATTAAAAAGGAATAGAACGGTCTTTTTAAATGAAAATAACTAACGCGCTATGATGTGTGTAATGTGTGTAAGTGAGTGTATAGTGTGTGTGTGTGTAGTAGTGGTGAGAGTTAGTGTGTGAGTCAGGGATTGAGATTGGGGGATGCACCCGCACCTTATACAGGTGGAGATTAATATCACCGGTAATTTAGGCAGTTTTTGCAAGCTAACCCTACGACAAGTCTTGGGATCGGAATTAATGAAGAGCATTCATTATCTTCCATTAGCGAGAGAAATATTCTGGCGTAATTTATAATAAGAGTTACTCAAATCTCATAGAGTTTCACGCGATACCCGCAGTGTACACAGGGCGACTTGTAATTTGACGTATTCCTTCTAGGGCGAGATCGTGTGACTGTATAGGTAGCATCGTGTTTTAGTTAACGTCCGGATGATTTGTCATGAAAGCCTATTGCTTCTCTCAAGAAAAGGAATTTCCCGCAGTCAAAATGTTTTGCAAGCACGGCAGGTTAGTGACGGCTGGTAATCAGAGCTTTATCAGTTATTTATTAGTCTTTATAAATAAATATTTATAAAGACTGTTGCATGAAATAAGGTTGGATGTAGTGAGTACTTCCCTTTTAGAGCCCTCTCTACTCTAGTCTTCTTGTTACTGTGTTGGTATTTCATTATCATCATCCGCAGCCCGACTTCACCGATTGCTGGGCATAAGCCTCCCTTTTATTGTGCCAATCCGAGCGTTCCTGTGCTAGCCCAGCTAGGCGCGAGGAGGGCAGTAATGTCGACCGCCCAACTCGCCGCCGCGGAAGACCGATAATTCTAGTTCGTATTAAATGGAGTGAAACTACCTTACTTATCTATTTCGTGACATGTATCATCCACGCATGATTAATTATTCTCTTACATTAGATGTTGCTCTTTCTGCAACATTACACAATGCTGCACCAGCAATATTGCACATTAACAATTTTATGAAACAATCGATCATTAATCTATTGGTTGCAAAGGTGATAGAGATTTTTATGACGAGAGTTACAAGACTAAGAATACACATAATTTTCTGGTACTCCCTTTCTTCTCCTAAAATTGTTTGTCTGAAAATCATTATCCATAACACGTTTGCTATAAACTTCAGTAACCATAATGTTCAAAATCCCGAAATTTTGTTTAACATAATTATCTTTAGTTCTAAAAGTATTCTGTCATAATATCGAGTACTATAATAATTGAATCTCCTAATTTTACATGACCTAAAGTCATATGTCCTAAGTATTGTGTTAAATAATGTGTATTATTCCGAATGTTCATTTGTAATATTCTTTTTAGTCCTAAATCATTTGCTAAAAATTAGGTTTTAGTGACAGAAACGAATCGCTGTAAATCCGACTCCACGCAGTCTTGTAGGGTGCGAACTTTGCCTCTCCCTCACACGCTCCGCCTCCTACTTCGCGAGCATTACTGCTTCGCAGAAGGAGGTGACGGCCTCCCATGCCCTATCGCTACGTACCATGACCTGGACCAGGGCCGGCCGCGAGAGATCCCCGCCACCGATCGCCTCCACGAGGACACGGCGGTGCTCTGCCCAAGCCGGCAATACCTCCACCGTATGCTCCACCGTGTCCTCCGGGCGATCCACGCAGTGATGACACCCGGGCGTTTCCTCCCGCCTTATCCGAAACAGATACCTCCCGAAACAGCCGTGTCCGGTGAGGACCTGCGTCAGGCGGAAGGTGAGGACGCCGTGGCGCCTCTCCAGCCACTCCTCAAAGAGGGGACTTATCGCCGCAATAGTGGCGTGCCCAGCACTGGGTTGTGACAATCGCACTCACCATGCCGCCATGAGATCCCGTCGGAGCTCTGTCCGCTGTGCCGCGATTTCTCGCGGCATCGGAGTCAAGCCCCGGCGTTTCGCCTCCTCGCGCCACTCCCAAATATGCGCGAGGACTTTTGCCTCCAGACCCCATGGCGGCAATCCGGCAAGGAGGCTCGCCGCCTCACCGGAGACCGTACGGTATCCCCGGACCAGCCGGTGACCATGACCCTCTGGGACGCGTTCAACCGGCGGGCAGGCCGGTCTGCTCTACCCCTAGAGTGTAATTTAAAATCGCGTAGGCGCGGAGAGGCGAGGCGGCCCGCGAGTTGAGGAGCAGGTGGTTGTAACACCCGCCACCCGCCGCGAAGCTGCAGTGGTGAGCGTTAAACCTATCTGCGACGATAAACTCGCGTGGGACCGCCGCGCCGTGCTTGCATGCTGCATGCAGCGTGCTTGCTTGCATGCTGCATGCTTGCTCGCATGCTGCATGCAGCGTGCTTGCTTGCATGCTGCATGCTTGCTTGCATGCTGCATGCAGCGTGCTTGCTTGCATGCTGCATGCTTGCTTGCATGCTGCATGTTTGCTCGCATGCTGCATGCAGCGTGCTTGCTTGCATGCTGCATGCTTGCTTGCATGCTGCATGCTTGCTTGCTTAAATAAACATTATGTAATTTGAATTTAGGAGTTATAACTTTTATTAAAAAACGGTATACCTATTATTGATTATAATATTTTTGACAAACGGATTTAGGACATAATTATATTTAGGGATTTCAATTTTATGGCATTTTATATTATTTGACATTAAGTTCGGATAAGTTATCATTCGGACAAATGATGATTAGGACAAAAAAACTTATGGCACTTTAAATTATGGATATAAAGTTAGGTGACACAATAGAGAACCTAATTTTTTACATATTCAGGTATTTTCGAAAAATACATTTCACCAGACAAAGCCCATAAAACAAGGTAAAATAATATTATGGCTAAGCAGTTTAGTCCACAAAAACACAAACTCTCGAATAGCCTGACATTCATGCGATGACCGTGGCCCGCAGGGGTGTGTCAATATTATTTGACACATATCACATAGGAATATGACCTATTATGTCGTCATACTTCAACTCTTGATATATGATAGTGTTATTATTAAACAGTCATTAAATATTGACAGGGGAAAATAAATTCAATGATAACAACAGGCACAACAGCTTCATATTTGCAAATAGGAAGACTGATTCTACGTTGCATGTCTACGCAAGCAATCAAAATTGACGTAGACGATCACGTACGTCTATAAAAGGGGTCGCATTTCAATTGGTATGCGAATAAACAAGAACATTGAAGATTATGAACCACTTAAACACATTTATCAATTGTTTTTAAATGGTGAAACGTCAATGCGCAAAAAACACGCCTCCAAATTGTTTCCATACGACGCAAGCGGTGTGAGGCTTCACTTTTAGGATAGGAATGTGTGTAAGTGACGATAATGAATAAACATTGTTCACACCTTCTAATACACAAGCTAGTGAAACTGCAGGTAGTACTAGTAAATGTAAGGAAGGGAGATGTAAGCAGTTAGGTGCATACGTGCATCCACACTATGCCGCGCGCGACTTTATACTCGTACAACCATTCTTCTACACACAATACAAAGCCTGATACAATATTTATTAATCATAGTTTGTCCGCATTAATTATATAGAAACATGTGCTGCTTTGTTTCACGAATGTACATATGCTAAAGGGAATATTAAATAGGTAGTACGTTATAAACTGATTCAATCATGCGGCTGACGGTAGCAAGTCCTCTGCCGGCTACCGGTCCACATTACAATTACCCTCATTAACTCATTACATGTGTATTTCGTCAATCTTTAACTAATGCGTCCAAGCTTTGTTACGTAAAGTAACTATGACTAAACTACAGAAAATGTTACTTGTTTTATTGTGACAATACAAGTACCTTTAATGGCAAGATTGATTACTTAATACATCCGTGATAGTGTTATGTAGGAGAACATTCTTCAGTAACACTTCTAGGAATAAGATCTTTGTAGTATGACCACCTTAGAAACGGAAGACAAAATGACAGATTGTAGAAACATTTCTACGGTGTGATGTAAATTTTTTACGAAAGTTTGTATAGAAAAAGATTTATATCTCCTCTTCGTAGTAAAGGGACAGGTGGCCACATGTCATCCGAAAGGTTGCAGTTTACGTGCTGGTAGTCAGAAGCCCAAAAGCCTGCCAAAAAGCCTTACCAAGGGGTACCGTTCAACCCAGTAACTGGATTGTGGAGGTCAGATAGGCAGTCGCTCCACGTAAAATACTGCTATTCAGCTCCATCCGGTTTGACTTAAAGCCGACCCCAACATAGATGGAAAAAAGCTAGGCAGATTGATATTGTACCTACACTCCATTTGCCAGATATGTTTACGTCCCATGACAAACGGAGCGCGCGTATTGTGATTAACCGGGAACAAGTCCAGACTCTGGGCCGCTACTGAATTTTACCACCTCAAACGTTTAGAAAAGCAAGTTGGCCATTATTTTACAATATTCTATTTTACATTTTGTTTATCTTTAACAAACAAACAGTGCGCTCACGATTATAATATTTACGATGACTAACTAAATACACTAAGCTAATACCCAATGTATTTTGTCTAATATTCTGAGAAAGTACACAGATCTATGTATAAAGGTGTGTTTAACCTGGAGATCATTTATATATATTTAGCTGCCTCGTTTGTCTAGTGGTCGCAAGCGATACTGCTGCGCACGAGGTCTTTGGGTTCGGTTACCAGTTCGGGCAAAGTGTTATCGGGTTTTTCTATCTGGAATTGCTCAGTAGCAGCCCGGACTCTGGATATGTTTCTGCCCCGGTTGATGACAATATAAACTCGTTCCTTATTACATGGGACTTAAACATAACTGGCGAATGTGGCTATACTATAGGTACACCTCTCACTCTTCACACTCGGAGGTGTGACGTCATACCAGAATAAAAAACGACAACTTCCTCAATAAAAAACATAAATGGATCGGCGTCGAGTATATTAGAACTACATAGATAGAATCGATACAACACATAATTTTAAAGTTCATGTTCAAAGCAGTTTCGTTTAGTTAAAACGGCTGCTTCACGAATGAACGAGTCTAGGCAAGGTTCACCATTGTCGACTGCATCAGTCGTTTACTGGTAAATTATACACCAGCCGGTCCATTCTGTAAAAAAATTACTTAAAACTTAGGTGAAGTGAGCTGTCATTTCACTAACAACTTAGGTGAAGTGAGCTGTCATTTCAGTAACAACTTAGGTGAAGTGAGCTGTCATTTCACCAGCATGTCGATTCCCGTAATCACTTCACCGTGAAAACATGTGAAGTGAGCGTGGAGTGAGCTGTCAGTGTCATCTCACCCTGTTGGAATCACTCACTTCACCTAAGTTTTCACGGTGAGATGGTTACAGAATAGCACTGCTGATGCTAGAGATTGACACTATTGACAGCTCATTTCAAGTTCACTTCACCAAATTTGTCACGGTAAGATTTTTGGCTGGTCAGTAAGACAGAATTCAGACGCTAAAATACAATCTGAGCTGGAATAGTTAAGCTTCCTTACTGATACTGAGTAGTTGTTTACGGTGCCGACCGCAGGCGGCAGCAGCAGGCGACGCACGGCAATAGGAAGTTGATGAGGGTCGGTCGTTTTCCCAAACAATTGTTCCATCATATTGTTGAAGCCTTATAGGAACTAGACTGGCTATGAAAATAGTTAAATCATCAAACTCTTCGTTTCAGTCTTTTGTTTGTAAATACTTTGACCTGAGGCTCCATCAAAGCCCCATTCGCTTATAAGCAGTAACTCTGTGGCCGAATCTAAATCCAAAGCATCTAAAAGCCGTCAAGTTGAGTAAAGCTTGTAGTTTAATAGCAGCTCCTTCTTCCGTTATAATTATGTCTTCTTTCCTTGGATAACATTTTGACTTCGCTTGTTTAATTTTATCATTAATTTATTTTAACATTAGCAGGAATTTAATTTAATTTGATCATCTCCATACAAAAAAATAATAAACACATTTTTCTACCCAAAGTACCTATAAAGTTTAGGAAAAAACATCAGGACATATTAAGGTTAATGAGCTCTATCCATCCGCATAAAGAAAAAAGTAAAAAAACAAATTTGGTCCCTAAGTCACTAAAACCATAGTTTCGACACACTGTGCGACGTGCCACCGCCACACGACACGACTGGTTTCTATGTATTTCTATGAAAGCGACGTGTCGCTAGCTACGGAAGGTATTTCGGCTACGGAATTGTACCTTTAGTTGGTTATTAAACGCAAATTAAAACAAATATCGACTCACCGTCGCACACAGTCCAAATATTTGACTTGACAATACTGAATTTACTACAATATTGTTGAATATCCTGCAGCGGTAGGTAGGTACCTACTTCGGTAGGCTGAAGAACTTATATTGTATTGAGTCATAATGTTTCTTTCAATTGTTAAATTTCATGTTACATTAATTACATTATAATAAAGACATGTTTGTATATCTCTGAAATTTAGAATTACACGTGCGTTCACGTGCGTATGTATTTCTTTGTATTATTTTAACCATGTAGGAGCTACGCGACGAGGTATCCACCAGGCGTCTTCCGAGGTATCTAGGAGGCTTTTACGAAGTATCTTCGAGGCTTCTACCTACACGAAGCATAAGCACGAGGTATATACGAAGCATTTATGAGGTATCTACATGGCTTCTACGACGTATACATATATGAGGCGTCCACGAGGTACCTACGCGTCTTAAACGAGATGTAGGCAACATGACATCAACGTCTACACACGCTCCGTGCAAAGATACTCTAAAAAGGAATTTAAGAGAGCTCTAAAATATCAACGAAATTAAAACAATGTTATATTTGACATAAAGGATTCTAATATCTTAAAATTAAATTAAAATTTAAAAAAATATTAACTATTAAATACATTGTAACGAACTCATTCGACTGAATAAGAGCAAATATAGGAAGATATTATTATGGCCTAGCTACGGTACTTCAGAATAACCGATAGTACAAAATAAATAATGTCAAGTGTATTCCAACTGGACACTATAACAGAACAGAATAGACAGATCATTATATTCAAGAGACTCGTGATAAGTAAAAATAAATTTGTAGATTTGTATGCTTAGTACCCATCTTATTAAGAATTCAATCAGCAAATGAGATGACTATAAATGAACCGGACGCTTTATAGATTAGTTTCTATCCGAATTGAAATGAAATCAATGCCGTTTATTCCGATACTATAAATAGAATCATTTAACGCTAGATTATTCCGATCTTGAAACTAGATACCTATGTTTTATTCGACAACTGAAGAACGAGTAGGATAATACAGTACACGTAAGTACTACGTTTACGGAACTAAAGTATGTTTAACTTGAAGATACTACCGGTCCCCGGTACCGGTCTTAACATGTGCACCACGAAATATTTTCCCTAAAGTAAATCTAGCAGCACAACATCCAGGGTCGACGACGTGACCTTGCAATGTTGCTACTGAAAGGAAATCGAGAGACAACCAGCTATTCCAACAATTGTTGTGACACGGCGGTTGCAAAATTGGTATAATCGTTACAAATAATACTTGGCAAAAAATTAAATTAGACAAATAATTTTATTGTGGTCTATCATAGTATCATATTGAAAAGTTATTTAATCTGTGTCAAGTGGATTATAACCTCTTTTCAACCGAGGTTTTAATTTGTAGGCACATATTATATCAATCTTTGATTGTGGATTTGAAGGTACTAAGTTGTATTGTTTTGCCCGCATAGGGAGTTACCTTTTTTTTTTTTGGTGGGAAATCATCAAATGACTTCTCCCGCTCTGGGTGGAGCGGGAGCGTGTCAGACTCTTACTGACTAAAACCCACCCGTGTTCCTTCTGTTGCCTGTGCAATGCCAGGGGGACACGGTATCCCTTTCGGACTTTCCCGCAACCCCGGCAGGCAATGGTCTCATCGGACCCCTTCACTTGCTGACATCTCTTTGAGGCGCGCGTGGAACACAACGCGCCGTCGACCCGGGCCTGGTCCTTACCGGACGGCGAGCTACCCATTGCTCACCGTCCGCAAGCACGCGCCTACGGTGGCCGGGAATCGGCAATCGATTCCCGACGCCCCCTGCGGCGGCTAGGGGCGTGAGAGCGCGAACTTTGCATCTCCCTCACGCGTTTTGCCTCCTCCTTCGCGAGCATTACTGCTTCGCAGAAGGAGGTGACGGCCTCCCATGCCCTCTCGCTCCGTACCATGGCCTGGACCAGGGCCGGACGCCAGAGATCCCCGCCACCGATCGCCTCCACGAGGGTCCTCCGGGCGATCCACGCAGTGATGACACCCGGGCGTTTCGTCCCGCCCGATACGAAACAGGAACCTCCCAAAACAACCTGCGTCAGGCGGAAGGTGAAGACGCCGTGGCGCCTCTCTACCCACTCCTCAAAAAGGGGACTTATCGCCGCAATAGTGGCGTTAGTCGCGTGCCCAATAGGGAGTTACCTGGGAAGCCCTGAAAAAAGATGAGGCTGAGAACATTGTGGTGAGTTCGATAATTACCTATAGGTACTTAATTATTTGTTAGTTTTGTTTTAATTATTTAGATTACGTAATGTCGCAATAGTAAATTACGCAATATTTTCTATGGTCCGAGGCCTTGACATCAAACGTTTTTTGTTGGTTGAATACGAGGCTTTTGGCTACTATTGTATTTTAGTATTTTTTTCTGCTACTTTTGTATTTTTGTGTGTGCAAAATAAACATATTTTCTTTTTTTTCTTTCTTTTCTTTTTTTATTTGAGATTTCCGCAGAAAACTCGTAGTTTATGTACACACGGGTATATCAAGCTATACATTTCCAGTTTATGCCGATAATTTCCTCACAATGAGAGGTCAGCTTATACTGGAAATGTACAGCTTGATATGTAGTCGTGTGTACCTACTTGATTTATATTCAAAATTTATTTATTTGTATAGAAGAATACTGTCAGATTATCGTAATCTAAGTAGGTACCTTAGTTGTCAGTAGGGACACCGTGTTTAGATAATTCATAACAACATTCTAAACTTTCTGGACTTTAAAACAGACTGTGACCTCAGAGTTTGTTTCTGCCTTTCTTCTCAGAGTAATTAGTCGGATAGGAAACTATGACCTCATCAAGTTTTTAAATATAATAGTGTGTACATATAAAATTAAAATTTACCCCTTTCCCGATAAGGAAATAAAGACAATAGTTGGAGGGATTCCCATTTTATTTGACTAGAGAATGAGATGAGGTCACTAAGCATACACGTGTGAGGCATGACATGTGGACCACTCTAGTCACATGTGCTGTACTCAGTATTCATGAAGAGTACTCCAATGAGCACAACCTATGACTTTATGATTTAAGTACCTACTTATTACGGAAGTGGTTCAGTATGAGTTCTGTTTTATTTAGTCCCTAATTGAAATTCACAGCTTCTAAGCAAGACCGTAAAAGACTGCTCAAGAAGACATGGCAGTCGTGGCATCGGAAATATGTAGGTGTAGATAATATACAAGCCTACTACATCGTTCTGTTTCATCTTATGTTAGGTAATAGGTAAGTGCAGGGCAGATGCCTAAATAATTGAAGGCCCCGTGTCAAAGTATTTTTTCATCCAGAAGTGCGCCATTGGTTTTCTCTTTTTACAGTATCTACCTTTCGCTCTCTGAAATTACCGTTGTTCAACTCATGGTTGTTCCCCCTAAGGGTGAAGCAGAGGTGTACCTATCTTAGGTACTACACCCACATTTCACCAGTTACGTGTAAAAGGGGCGAGTCTATTGTCATCAACCGGGCACAAATCCAGACTCCGGGCTGCTACTGAGAAATTCCTGATAGAAAAACCCAATAACACTTTGCTCGACCTGGGAATCGAACCCAGGACCTTATGTTCAGCGGTAGCACTTGCGACCACTACAGAAACGAGGCTGTAGTCATGGTCATAGATAGATTTAAAATGAAAATCAATGATTTCAGTAGATATTATGTAGCGAAGAGGTAGAATAGAAAATATATTATTTTATTCATTGTTGCTGTAGGTGGATAAAAAAAAAGTTATTTAAAAATAAAAAAGTAGGTTTATCCTACAACATACCACTAGGGTGTGAAAATAAATAAAAAGAAAATTCTAACACGGAAAGATACGTATTCAATGTACTATTTATTTAATGTTTGTTACACAGTCTAAGAAATTCACTGTCTTTTTTTTTGGGCTTAACCTAAAGACTTGAAATATTAACATGAATAAACTAACAACATACTACATAATATACAAAAAACACGCTTATATAAATAAAATTTAAAATAAACTTGAAATTAATTATATTCCTAAATGCGAATGGAAATTTCTAAAGACAAAACTTCAAAGCGTACTATAAAAAAAATCCATGGTTGTTTACGCAGTGGAAACAGGAGTATGTTCGTGACCCAGTCTTTAGTTGTGGCATTATAGCTCTAGTATTGAAAACCTACAATAATACTGAGAATGGCTAGTTCTTGGAAAGAGTACATAAAGGTTTTACGTAACATCAGTTATATTTGCGACAAGGTCGATACTTAAATTAGGTTTGTGGTTTTATTCTAAGTATGTAAACTAGGACACTCATCATCGACATCGAAGCGTACGCGTATATTCTTCAGTACCAGGAACCGGGAGCGGCGGAGCACGGTATAACATCCATTCGAAGGGTATTAGTTAGTGCTAATTCACATAAGGTATTTAAGTATAGTCATTTGCTTTCCAGAATGAGGATTTCCAGGATTTTGATATTTTGAGGCACTGTTATTTTATACTTTTCAATAAATTATTATTTGACACGGTTAATTAGGTATCTATTTTTCCAAAAGCAGAAGAACTTTATCATAATGTTGTGGACACAGGATATAGGTACCATCTTATTAGCCGAAAACATAAAATTCCTTATAATAGCTTTAAATAACAAGCCTAACTGAAAAAAAAAGTGTTTACATACAACATTATTATAAGTAGATGTAGATCCGTTGGCTGTTCGCAGAAATAACACCGGTCGACCGTGGCTTTTTCTATGTTGTGGTAAATAATGTTCATATCTCACTAATATTTCTTTATTTACTTCTATAAGTCAATGTGTTTTGTTAACAAAGTCAACTTGAAGAGTTATTAAAAAACAATATTGAAAAAACAGAAAAAAAAATAGCCTATACTTACCTCTTTCTGTGCTGTAATAGCATAATAGTTAGTCTGACAGGCAACGCACTGACTAAACCGCTGGGTCTAGAAGAATTAAATGTTGCACAAGAAATGTAATGTTCCATAAACAACAAAAGAAGGATTTTTGAAACTTCACCCCCTTTTTTTTTTTTTTTTTTGGGTGGGAAATCATCAAATGACGTCTCCCGCTCTGGGTGGAGCGGGAGGGCGTGTCAGACTTTTACTGACTAAAACCCATCCGTGTTCCTTCTCTTGCCTGTGCAATGCCAGGGGGCCACGGTATCCCTTTCGGACTTTCCCGCAACCCCGGCAGGCAATGGTCTCATCGGACCCCTTCACTCGCTGACACTCTTTGAGGCGCGCGTGGAACACAACGCGCCGTCGACCCGGGCTTGGTCCTTACCGGACGGCGAGCTACCCATTGCTCACCGTCCGCAAGCCCGCGCCTACGGTGGCCGGGAATCCGCGATCGATTCCCGACGCCCGGGGCGTCTCCTCCTGCGGCGGCTAGGGGCGTGAGGGCGCGAAATTTGCCTCTCCCTCACGCGCTCCGCCTCCTCCTTCGCGAGCATTACTGCTTCGCAGAAGGAGGTGACGGCCTCCCATGCCCTCTCGCTCCGTACCATGGCCTGGACCAGGGCCGGACGCGAGAGATCCCCGCCACCGATCGCCTCCACGAGGACACGGCGGTGCTCTGCCCAAGCCGGGCATACCTCAACCGTATGCTCCACCGTGTCCTCCGGGCGATCCACGCAGTGATGACACCCGGGCGTTTCCTCCCGCCTTATCCGAAACAGGTACCTCCCGAAACAGCCGTGTCCGGTGAGGACCTGCGTCAGGCGGAAGGTGAGGACGCCGTGGCGCCTCTCCAGCCACTCCTCAAAGAGGGGACTTATCGCCGCAATAGTGGCGTGCCCAGCACTGGGTTGCGACAATCGCACTCTCCATGACGCCATGAGATCCCGTCGGAGCTCTGTCCGCTGTGCCGCGATTTCTCGCGGCATCGGAGTCAAGCCCCGGCGTTTCGCCTCCTCGCGCCACTCCCAAATATGTGCGAGGACTTTTGCCTCCAGATCCCATGGCGGCAATCCGGCAAGGAGGCTCGCCACCTCACCGGAGACCGTGCGGTATCCCCGGACCAGCCGGGTGGCCATGACCCTCTGGGACGCGTTCAACCGGCGGGCAGGCCGCCGCCTCAACGAACGCGCCCACACCGGTGCCCCGTACAGCGGGCCATGGACCGAACGATCCCCGCGTATAGCCTCCGGCAGGAGGCGTTTGGACCCCCTAGATTGGGCAGGAGCCGCTTCAAGGCAGCCCCGGCCCGGTCCAGTCTGGGAGCCAAACGTCGGAAATGCTCCACGAAGTTCCACCGACTGTCGAGGACGAGTCCCAGGTACTTCATCGTCGACTCGACGCCGATGTGAACCCCTCCTACCGTTATTTGGGAACCCGACGTTGGCGCGTTCCGAGGACCATGAAAACACATGGCCTCAGACTTGTGCAAGGCCACCTCGAGTCCCAACTGCCGGATTCTGGCCACGATTGTCGCAACCACACGGGGTTGCGACAATCGTGGCCAGAATCCGGCAGTCGCTAGTTCGGCCGCCGCCTGGTGCGACCTCCCCTGCGCCAGGACCAACGTGTCGTCAGCGTAACAAACGACGCTGACGCCATTGGGGAGGTCTGCGCGCATCACCCAGTCGTATCCGATGTCCCACAGATGCGGCCCCAGGACCGATCCCTGTGGGACACCGCACGACATCTCTCGCCGGTTCCACTCTCCCTGGTGACCGGGGTAGATGATGGAAACTTCACTCCCTAAAGGGGTAAAATAGAAGATGAAAGTTTGCACTGGAGTTCGTTATTATGGCCGATGGAAAATCCTACCGGAGACACGGCTTAGATTGATAACCCAAAAATTTTACACGTCCATATAGTCTGACTTGTAAAAAATTGGTTAGTTGAATTCTAACAAATTTTTTTTTGAGGCTTCGTACTTAAAAACTGAAATCACATCATTGAGGAGCTGAGGATGGTGCGTGCAGAGATTCAGGTTTTTAGAAAGGAGATGGAGGTGGAAATGGCGGAGCTCAAAACCACCTTAAACACCTGCAGCACGCGCATCGACAGTCTGGAGGCCAGGGTGGACGCGCTGGAGCGGCGTGCTGTTTCGGGTTCCACGAACTCAGCCAACGTGGACAAGATTGTGGAGGATTTGAGGCGAGAGCTTAATGACAGGGACCAGGAGCTTCTTGCTAACGACATAGAGGTGTCAAATTTACCGGAGGGAAAGGCGGAAAACCCAGCTCATATAATTAAGGACATTGGCCACAAGCTAGGGGTCAGCCTTGACGATCGTGACATTGTTAGTGCGGAACGTGTTGGGGGAAGGCAGCTCAACGCGACAAGCTCAGCGGGACCGACTGAATCTCGTCCGCGGCCGATTGTCGTGCGTCTTGCTCGTCGGGACCTGCGCGACCAGCTTCTAGCAAGCGCGCGAGTGCGACGTGGAGCGACCACTGCCGACCTCGACATGCCTGCTCCAGCGCAGCGGTTCTTCCTCAACGAGCGGCTGACGAAAGCCAACCGTCTGTTGTTTCGTAAGGCACGGGATGCAGCCAGTCTCCTCGACTGGAGGTTTGTGTGGATCAAGCAGGGCCGCATCCTCGCCAGGAAGTTGCCTGGAGACAAGGCGCAGAGGATCCGCACTGATGAGGACTTATCTCGTGTCTTCGGAACTGGAAATAACACGCCATAATTATTTTTGTGTCTATTTATGTGTAATTACTTTTACTTTATTTTTTTATGCTGTGGGAAATTTGCGTCGCAACCGTTTTCATAGTGTGCTCAGCCATAGATCGGAGGTGTATGGAGCATATGTACCCACGTTATACTATTTTACTCTCATACTATATTTACTTATATTATATTATGTGCAATGTCTATTTTCACCTTATCTATTTAATCAAAATTATGTACAAGAAGTATTATTAATCATAATATTTTTGTTAGTCATAACTATACACTCTTCCCATAGTGCCCAACTAAACCTTCACAAAACACCCTCACACATTCTATCGTACCATAATATCATCACACTTTTATATTTAATACCTTTACCTATTAGCACTGATGGCTCCCAGTAAATATATTAAGTTTGGTCTACTAAATGCAGGCTCTTTAGGGACAAATCAGGATGAGTTCTTGATTGCCATGGGTAACCACTCTGTGGATATCATGGCTATCAATGAGACATGGTTACGCAAGGGGGAAGAGGACCGCGCTCCTAGTGTACCTGGGTACAAATTTAGGCACGTCCCGCGACCTGTGACTACCCGGGGTGGGCGTGGCGGGGGAGTTGCTTTTTATATAAAGAACGGTATTAACGCGCGTGTAAGAGCTCATCCTGAACACCCTGATGTGGAGCAGCTTTGGCTGGGCCTGACCATTAATAAAAAAAAGATTCTCATAGGGACTGCGTATCGCCCGCCTTGGCAGGATTTGGAGCTTTTCCTTGACGCAATAACTGCCAGTATTAGTGCATTAGCCCCATATGATAATCTGGTACTGTTGGGTGACCTAAATGTTAATCTGTTGGATGCAAACAGCTCAAAATCAAGGCAGCTTGCGGACTTTTTTGATTACTTGAGCCTTGCTCAATTAGTTCAATCAGCGACACACTTCGTAGGTAACAGTAGTTCGCTCATCGACATCGTATGCACTGATGCTACAACGCGACCTGTTGAGGTGAACCATATCAGTGAGCTAGGCCACCACTCCTTCATTACATGCGAATCTGTTTTTAAGAAGCCAAAGGTTAAACCTAGGGTGGTTGAGTTTCGCTCCCTTTCAGACATCATGCTGGATCATTTCCATAATGATTTGAACATGATACCCTGGTCTACTATAGGAGATATGTGTGATGTCGATACCATGGTACATACTTTTAATTCATGGATTCTCCAGCTTTTTGATCTTCACGCTCCTATCAAGAAAAAGACCTTCTATAAGCGGCCTACGCCTTGGATCACGGGCGATATTCGTCTGATGTTCGGGCTGCGGGATGAAGCTAGGGGCAGATGTCGTGAAACCAAAGAACCGCATCATAAGCAGTACTATCTGGATCTTAAGCATGAAGCCGCCGCCGCATTAGTGAGGGAAAAGACAGCATACTTCACAAAAAACATCAACAATCAAAGTAAGGACCCCAAACTTCTGTGGCGTAATTTGAAGTCAGATGTACTTCCAGACCACAAAGAAAGGCTACTGCCAAGTCATTTTGACAATCCAGATGGTATCAATGCGGCTTTTTTGGATGTTCCAGGAAACTGTAACGATAACGTCTCACTAATGTCCTGCTTTTCTTCTCGCAGGCACAGTCCAGCCGAGTTCTCGCTCACTATAACCAACCAGGAGACAATTCAGAGGATAGTCAAGAATCTGCGATCAAACGCTCGGGGTGTTGATGGTATCAGTTTGGAAATGTTAACACTCACATTGCCAACTACTCTGCAAGCCATCACTGATATCATCAACAGGTCCATAGAATCGCGCACTTTCCCTAGCCTCTGGCGACGCGCCATTGTTCGCCCTATCCCTAAAGTTAGTGACCCGGTCAATTTTAAAGAACTCAGGCCAATTAGTATACTGCCCTGCCTGTCAAAGATTCTGGAGCGTGTGGTGTATCTACAGGTAATTGAATACTTGGAGGCTAGCAACATTCTCCCTGAATTTCAGTCAGGTTTCCGTAAGGGAAGAGGCACTGCAACGGCTCTGATAGATGTAGTTGGCAATATCCTGGAGGCACGTGATGGGGGGGAGGGGTCGATCCTGGTCCTACTGGATTTCTCGCGGGCCTTTGACGCTATTAATACCAACCTACTGCTGTCCAAGCTAACATACTATGGTTTTGACTGTGACGCTGTAGATTGGTTTAATAGCTATTTAACTGGTAGGTCACAGTATGTGCAGATCCACAAGGCAGACGGAACGACTCTGTCGTCCCCTCCACTCCAGGTGTCCAGGGGAGTCCCGCAGGGATCGATTCTGGGGCCTTTGCTGTACATCCTCTACAGCGCTGATGTTGTGGAATCCTTTTTAAACTGCAAATATCATATGTATGCTGATGATATACAATTGTACATATCCTTTAAAGGGGATGATACAGCGTTGGCGGTGCGGAGGGTGAATGAGGACCTGCATAGAGTGGTGACCTGGTCTGAAGAGAACTCTCTGGTTCTGAACCCATTGAAGTCCAAGTTCATGGTGCTGGGTACAAAAAAACAAGTTGCTGCAATACTGTCTGCCAAACCAGAGATTCAGATTAAGGGGGAGATTATTGAGCGAGTAGAACGGGCATGTAGTCTGGGTCTAATCCTAGATCCAGAGCTACGTTTCGAGGCTCATTTGAAAAATGTACTCAGAAATTGTTTTTATAGGCTTAAGGTGTTGTATAGTATACGTAACTTTCTTAGCGTACCACTGAGAAAACAACTGGTTGACAGTCTGATCCTATCTAAGCTCAACTACTGTGACACTGTCTATGGGCCCTGCCTGCTCGGTAGGACAGACAGGTTAGTTCAGCGAATTCAGAATGCCTGTGTTCGTTTCTGTGTTCATGTCCCTCGTAGGCATCATGTGACGCCATACATAAACCAACTGAAGACACTAAAAATGGCTGCCAGGCGGAAACTTCACTTAGCCAGTTTAATGTTTGGCATTGTAACAACCCATAAGCCGCACTATTTATATGGAAAGCTCACCTGGAGACAAGCTCATTACAAATATGGTCTTCGTTCTGTAGTTGGCCCGCTAATCATGCAGCAGCATAAAACCGCAGCTTTCAGAGGTAGCTTCAAGTTTGCGGCCACGCGCTGCTGGAATGACCTTCCACCACCAATGAGAGGCCTAAAAACAATACAGTCATTTAAATTTCAGCTAAAGAAGTTATTGTTACATGTACAACTCTCTGAACAATAAGTTTTTAAATCTCATACTTATTTTTCTCTTTGCTCACCTCATGGGTCATGGCCTGCGGTACTTGGTTTTGGATCTCCGGCAGCGCCGCGGCATGGCATTCGGTCCCCTGTCTGACGGGACTGCTGGCAGTGTCAGCGTTACCCCTGTCCGCATTCTTCCAATGTTGACAACCTATTTATTCGAATACTTTTTGATTTATCATATTACTAGTCCCATGTTTTTTGCTAAATATTCATTATTATTTTTATTATTTCTAATTTCAAATTATATTTCAATTACCGTATTCGTTATTTGTGTTGTTCTATTTTGTATTTTTAATCGTGACTGACTTCTAAACTGTTTCATATATATTTATTTATACCTTCCTGTTGTTGGAGCTCCAAAGCTACTATTATATAGTAGTTGGGACATCGGGTCACCCTTCAGCTTCCAGATTCCAAGGCTTTGTCTTTTTAATTTATTGGGTCCATCTCACCTTTCACATTCACTCACAAACGCATAGTTGCTAAGTTGAACATTGACATAACTTTTGCTGTTGCATAATAATACATCATTGGCCATTTTGTAATTCCTTACATAATTTTGCATAACTTCCTGTTGAGTGTAACCATAGATTATACAGAGTTTTTTATTGGTAGTGACGCTTCGAAAAGTTGCCACTACATAATACGCAAAACGTTTTGAGGATGATATTCTCGTAGCATGTATGTTTCGTTTTTCTTTTATTTTAATCACATATAAATTGAATTATATTATTTTTCTGTAAGTACGCTGTACTGTGTACAGTACTGCTGTACAGTGCCGGTACAGCGTCCTAGTTATTGTTTTTTGCTGCACCGAACGACGTCAATACGTCGGCGCCGGTTGTCGCTGAAAACCAGCGCTGGGGCTCTGTCGTGCATAGGGTCGCAGCATAATGCTGAGCGATAGCCGTTTTGCGTGGATGTGACGCATGTTTCCCGCAACCTTTTCTATTTTTATTTTGTGTAACCTCTTTTTTGCGTCATGTTTACCGCAAATAAACGTATTTTCTTTCTTTCTTTCTTTCTAAATAAATCTTGATTTTTACTAATCTGCCCTTTCAACCATGCTCTGCTGATATCTGAATCAGAGTTCTCGGTTCCTGTTTCATGTTTTCGAATAGCTCTTTTATAGATGCATCAGGTAACGAGGAGTTCCGGCTCCTCAGTGCTACCCAAATTCTTTTTTTATCCTTCTTAATGAAACACTGAATTCAATCTTAATTTCCACTTAAAGAAACCTTTACCCATGATCTGTTGATACCTGAATCAGTTCTGGATTCCAGTTTCATGTTTTCGGATAGCTGTTCTATAGATTCATCAGGTAACGAGGAGTTTCGGCTCCTCAGTGCTATACAAATTCTTTTTTGATCCTTCTTACTGAAACACTAAATTAAATCTTGATTTCAACTTAAAGAAACCTTTACCCATGCTCTGCTGATACTTGGGTGAGAGTTCTGGGTTATTTTATCATGTTTTCACGTTCTTTTATAGATGCATCAGGAAACGAGGAATTCCGGCTCCTCAGTAGTTCTGGTTTTTTTAATGATCCTATTAACTGAAACACGTAATATCTCGATTTCTACGAATCTACCGTATCAACCATGCTCCGATGATACCTGAGTCAAAGTTCTGGGTTGCTGTTTCATGTTTTCGGATAGCTTTTCTATAGATGCATCTGGTAACGTGGAGTTCCGGCTCCTCAGTGCTACACAAATACTTTTTTGTTCCTTCTTACTGAAACACTAAATTAAATCTTGATTGAAACCTTTACTCATGCTCTGCTGATAAAGAATCAAAGTTTTGAGTTCCTGTTTCATGTCTTCGGATAGCTCTTCTATAAAAGCACAAAAAACCTCATTTTGGCCTTTGTATCATATTATATAGCATTTTGCTTAAATTGTGCTTTTTTATTGGCTTTAAGAAATTTAAAGTATCCATTATCACTATTATCAACTTTCACTTGAATATCACCACCTATACCTTGACTGATCGTGGCCCCACGTCAAACTTGACTAAGTCTTTGTTCGCTTTGTCTGAGTCTAAATTAACCTTCAGTTTATTAACTTGCCACCCATTCACCTTTGTTTCGGTTGAAAGTGGGGTTTGTCAATTCTCCTTTGATTCGGCAAATTCATTAACATCATCTTTATTAATTTGATCAACGACGTGGTTATATATAGGAGTTTCCTCTTCGTGATCAACAATTTCCTCTGATATGACACATTCTAATGTTTAATAAAAGGCCTGGACTGACCGGATTCGTAGATTTATTCTATATGTTCATTTTCGAACACTTCAATCGACCTGTTCTCGTCATTCGTAAGGCTACGTCCTAGGCAACTGTGCGCTCGTCATCATCATAATCGTCATCTCTGCCCTCTTGGCAGCTTTGCGTATCTTTCAGCGGGTCATCCTGTCTCCCACTAGAAAATAAATCAGCATGATTATCTATATTCGCAATCTTTTCCTGTCCGCCTTCGTCAGGTATTATTTGTGCAATCTTCTCTTCTTGCACCCTATACATTTCTATGTGGCGTTTGCATGGGAACTCTTAAAAGACTTAAATGTATAATAGTGAAAATATATCGCAGAGCCCTCGAGAAATGCGCGTATTATCAGCGCCCAGTCGCTCTCTTGCCATTCGTTGATGGCGGCTATAACACTGACCTCATTCATAAATTTCTCTAGACACAGATACCGGAAAAGAACTGTATGATGGATGATTCATGTCCTCTTTTTTTTTTTTTTTTTTTGTAAAACCCCAGTGTCTTTCTTCAGGTTTTTCTTCTTAAGCCCGGGTTTTGGGCTCCTCCACCACTTGTAAAGTCAGAGGGATGTTAACTAAATATATGTGTGTGTATGTGTGATTGTGAGGAGGAACCGACGCGACTCGAACAATACAATTTCTAAGAAAACTTCACGGTATAACAATAGCCGGTGTCGCGTCGCGCTAGTCTGCACGAAGCTTTATAGCTTCTGGCGCGACTTCATCCGCGGGCCTATAACCTTCCTCAAGAATTGGGCTATCCAATGCAATGTCAAACAAACAAACAAATTTTATTTCTTTATAATATTTTTAAGTATAGATTATATATAGACGAATTTCTTTCTTTCTTACTTTTATAAAGATACAACCTCGTCAGTCATGATAGACAGAAGGACCTAGGTAGGTACTAAGCCTACGCCCGTCTATTTGTGAAGCCTACCCTCAGCCTATAGGGTCCCGTTGGCACCATTTGGGTACGGAACCCTAAAAATACAATAGAATTTTCCGTGCAATAAATGTGAATCAGTGACCGACCACAGTGCTGTCGACTTCCAGTCTCCGTTATTGATTTTGCAGTAGGTAATGGAAAGGTTGGCCGGCGCCGACTACCGCTGCAGTAATCACGATAAGCGTGGCAGACTGCTTGTCTCCTAACTAGACGTAGGTACACGTAGTAGATACATACCCAGTTATAGTCTACTCGACTCTACGAAACCTTTCCACGTTCGAGTTGCACTTGACCTGCTTTTTAATACTACACCAAAAGAACTTTACGTAAGACACGCCCCATGCATGCTGCTGTGTCCCTAGTGGAAAATCTAAAACATAATAAATCGTTGGTGCCTATGTCAATTGAAAGGAAATAGACAATTTTATTTATCTATAAATAATGCGTCAGTGGAGTGTCGTCATTTATCAACGAATATACAGCGTGTTTAGAAAAAAACACCTGAGTCGTTGTAAAACGGGATTTAAACTTATGAAAAAAGAGATTTAAACTTCAGATTTTTATTAACACTGAACACCTGTTTAGTTTCGTACAGAAACGTACTTGCCGTCCGACGTATTTATTTTACTACAAGCGAAGCGAGCAATTTAATCGCGTCTACAAGCCTACGTACGTAGCAAGTTACACGTAGCAAGCTACGCGTAGCTAGTTACGCGTAGCAGGGTACGCGTAGGTTCGCACGGTTACGCAGTCGCACGTAGTCGCAATTACTGCCTTTGCTTACAGTAACTTCGGTCAAAATCCCCTACGCATATTACAACACCCTGTTTTCGGCCATGACAAAGACAAACGTGATGGCCGTAGCACTTGATGCCGCATCGCGTTTATATTGGTTTTATTTATATAACCGATCTATTTGAGTTAGACGAACCGGTGAGAATTCCTGTTTCAAAACATAATTATCTGGATTACTAGCCGGAAGATTCCTATTATCGTGTTTGAAAGGGTCAAACGCTCTATGCTCTTTTTATATAATAAGTATTATGAATTTATGATCGACATTTTATTTATACAATAAATAATAACTGAAAAGGGTACTGAATAATAAAAATTGAATGATATGATGAGATGTTTTGGTCATGTTGAGAGGATGAATGAAAGGAAACCAACAAAATGTATTTACAATTAAGGCAGATGTGAATGGAAACGCCGGAAGGGGAGGCCCTGGGAGGACATATACTGACCTTATTGGTGATGTTCTTCAGAAAGGACAGGTGCGTAGTACTCGCAACCGGCGTGCGTGTATGACCACATGTATGAACGTAAACGAGGCAAAAGGAGTATGTAAGGATCGTAGCAGGTGGCATTCTGTAGTTTCTGCCTACCCCCATGGGAAGAAGGCGTGAGTTTATGTATGTATGTATGTGTAAATAATAACTCGTTTGAATTAAACGTTTATTTCGTACCAACAAATTGGTGATTTCCACTATAAAAACAATTTCCTCATTCTAAAATTAAAACAGCGTTATCGTCCCTCGCCACGCTGTAGTAGAGATTAAAAAATGTTCTAAATTCAACAACCGTTAGTTTTTGTCTGTGATTTACCAAGCGTTTTATATTAAATTTGAAATTAGAATTACAAGTAACCCCGTCTATAAATACTTAATAATTGAGTATTTTTCTCAAGTATTACCTAATGGTCTTGGACCTACAGGGAAAGATTAACTGCAAGCCATTTACCTCATAATTCTCTTCACAGCATTTCCCAAGATGATGAGATAAGTATTTTTTGTTTTAGCCGTTTTTTTTTTGTTGTTTTGTACCTTTTGTGGACTAACTGCAAAGTAACCTGACCTCTATCACTTAGCAAAGTTTATTATATAGTAAGTTTTAGGGTATCAATAATCTCTCCATTTTTTTTTCTTAGTCCTATAATTCTAATGGATAAAAGAAAACCCTCTTTCATCTACGATACGGGTGAATCCTTTAGAAATATCTCTTTATCTAATCTGTGAGTTGATCGTCATTATCATCATCATCATCATCATCAATTGCTCCATCCACTGCTGAGCATAAGCCTCATTTTACTTGTGTCAATCCCCACGCTGGTGTGCCAACCTCATCCAGGTTCTACCGACAATAATAAAATTGTTGTCTGCCTACTATCTTGGCACCGCCGCCGCCGCCGCCGCAATTGATCAAAAATGTAACCAAATATACAATGTAGCCCATGGGCATGTGACCATGTGATTTTTCTGAAAAATTATCGAAAATTAACTGTTAAGGATCTTTAATATTTTTCATGTCATTCAATTTTTTTTTTTTTTTGTGCAGCTTTTGTCATAAATCTCCGATGTTATTGGCTCCATTTGGATTCTGTTTATAATTTCTAAAAGCTTATGAGTTATTTTATCGGAATAACTAACATTTTTTATTAAAATTTGTCGAGGAGAAGACATTTTTACTAAAAAATGATATTATTTATTAAAAAAAACAAATATACCATAAACCCAAAGGAAAATTTCAAAATCTTGAAAAAAAATATGACAAAAAAAGAACCCTAGACCTCTCTTTTAAAGTTAATTGTTGTCTCGCAAGCGACCCGCAATCCATGTCAAATTGTTTAGACTCAGTCGCAAACACAAGCAACGATTAGCCTAACCAACCACTGCCACTGTTCAAACATTCATGTCTTGTGTCAACTTTATTATCGAACGAAGGTTCTCAACGAATTTATATTTTTTCAATTATTCAGTACCAAATTGTTAGATAAAAGGACCGTAATGTTTGCAGCAAGCATTTTTAGTTCCCGTTTTAAAAACGAAAGAAAGAAGTTGCCTTTTGTTCCGGTGTCATTCCCCTTTTTGTCAGATTAATTTCAATTAGACAGATGTGTATGGGTGTCCTATGACGAGCTAAGCTAATTTAATAAACTTGAATTATTTTATTTTCTTGAACTTAACTAAGTACCTTTATCAGCTAATATGACAAGTTAATCTTTTATTTTCTTCGATCAGGCTTTTTCCCCTATCCTAATGAAGGCAAACTTAAACTTGTGCTTGCTTTGCACGAAACATGTTCTAGACGCATAATAAAATGCAATACTAAAACGTCTTTTTCATTGACTTCGGGCATTCGCTCCGGGAAAACGGAAATGCTGTTTTTTTTAGTTTTCCTGTTAGAAAAAAACGCGACTGGCATATTATATATTATCATTCTCGTCTAGAAATGTTGCTTTGGTTCTCAAACCAACTTAATGAAGTTATTACCCACAACCATATATGTACGTCAGAATTTCAGGCAGAAACTTCCCAATAGAGATGAATTGATATCGAATCAGACAGTCTAATAGATACAGTTATAGACACATATTAATGTCAGAGGAGTACTCCTACCGAATTCCCACTTTCTGGAGGAAATTCTTTTTTTTTTATAAATTCCTACTTACCTTAATTTCAAGTGATGTGCCGGATATTCGTATCCATATCCACGGATATCCGACAGAGAAAAAAAAACTGTATCCGTATCAGTTACTTTTTGGCAGATCTTTAACGGATCTTTTAATTAATAAATTTCATTACGTATATGAAATTTTAAAGATAGCAATGAAATACTGTTAACTTCAATCAAAACTATAGTTCTTAAAAATTTAATTAAATTTATTATAATTAAAGTAGAGTACCAGTAAAGTAAGTAACAAGTTATAAGGTAGTAATTAAACTATCTTTGTAGTTGGTATCAAGGTACCTACTGCCAAGTCCTTCAAAAAGAATAACTTGGCAGCTCAAACTCAAACTCAAACTCAAAGCATTTATTTCAATTAAACCCTTTACAGGCACTTTTGAATTGTCAAAGAGTCAGTTAGTCAGAAAGTTGAAGCTAGTTGCCCATTCCAAAACGTAGATCTCTATGGAGAAGAACGGGCAAGAAACTCCAAGGACACTCTTTTAAATATAGAAATTACAAAATCCTGGGTACATTACTCTTGTTGATTCTATATGTGAGAACAATGTAAAAAAAAAAGATAAAAAACGATTAAAAATAAGCCCTGGCAGATAAGAGATGACCAGTCTTAACTAACGGCGCCCGTTCACGAACATGACGCGTGGATCAGCACCATCCAGCTCAACCATTTTGTAGAGAACCGAATGATCCAACACACTCGCCACCATCAGTGAGACATTTAAGTGAGCATGACATACTCTCAACTACCCTGCTCTTTCAAGTCAAAATCAACATAATAACATAGTAAACGACTCCATGGTACTCACATTTACAAAAATTGAAAATAAAAATGCGTCTAAGTTATACAAAACTATAGTTTGCAAGAATTTTACCACCAAAAGAAAGAAAATCAATATTATTTTCTAATTAACATAATAATCAATAGTATTCAATAATTAAAACTTAGTTTAATAAAAAAAACAAAATAAACAATAAGTTCGTAGTCAGAAAAAATAAAAAAGGGGAAGCAACTCTACCAATTTTTTCATTTTTAACTAGTGAGCCCAAGTGGCTGTGGAGCAGGACCAGCATTTAGCCAAGAATTTTTATCAACGATATAATCATCCAACTTATAGTATGCTTGTCTACATAGTGTGCGTTTAATGCAAGTTTTAAATTTCTTCTCATTTAGTTGAAGAATATCGAGTGGTATTTTATTATAACATTTTACACAGTACCCCATAAAAGAAGTGTGTACTTTAGACAATCTGAAACGTGGTTGATCTAATTTGTTTCTATTTCTTGTGTTAAAATTATGCCTGTCACTTATCTTACTATAGAGATGTAGATTTTTTCGAACATACATAATGTTTTTATATATATACTGACAAGGTACCGTCATGATATTAATTTTCTTAAACAGTTCCCTAAGAGATTCGCGTCTGCGGAGGTTGTAGATGGCTCTAACAGCCCTCTTTTGCAAAATAAATATAGAGTCAATATCTGCGGCCCGTCCCCGCAGCAAAATACCGTAAGACATCATATGAAAGTAACTAAAATAGACCAGTCTCGCGGTATCCACGTCTGTTAGTTGGCGGATTTTCCAAACAGCGTAAGCGGCTGAACTTAGCCGCCCTGCAAGTGATGTTAAGTGAGGACCCCACTGTAGTTTTGAGTCAAGCGTGATTCCCAGGAAAACCGTTTTTTCGACGAATTCTAGTGTCTCCTTATTCAGTACAACGTGACATTCACTACTTCTAACATTCGGTAACGCGAATCTTATGCATTTAGTTTTCTTCTCATTTAATACTAAATTATTTACAGTAAACCAATTATGGACCTTTAGCATAGCGTTATTTACGTCGTCAAGCTCCTGTGCGTGTCTGTTTACCTTAAAAATAAGTGATGTGTCATCAGCAAATAACACCATTTGTGGTCGGTTTTTCAGTAAATGAGGTAAATCATTTATGTATACTAAAAAGAAGAATGGGCCCAATATTGAGCCCTGTGGTACACCCATTTTGACTTTTAAACCCAATGAATTTACACCGTTTATTTGAACTTGCTGCAGTCTATCATTCAAATATGATTTTACTAAGTTAAGCGCAAGTTTTGCCAGTCCGTAATGCTGAAGTTTCAAGAGCAGTGTTTCGTGATTAACGCAATCAAATGCTTTGGATAGGTCGCTGAAGATACCTATTGCATCCTGTGCCTCTTCCCACGCGTTAAATATGTGTTTTAATACAGTGACACCGGCGTCAGTTGTGCAACGTCCCTTGGTAAAACCATACTGTTGATCGTGTAAGATGTTATTACGATTAAAATGATTGAGCATTTGATTTAACATTACTTTTTCAAACACCTTGCTGAAAACCGGCAAAACCGATACAGATCTATAATAGGGATGATGATAAAAAAAATGTTATTTGTCCGTAATGTAGATTATGAAAAAATAACGTACACGTATTTTTTCTTTTTTTACGTTATCAAAAGATTACGGCGATACATTGAGTTATAATGTGCCATGACGTCACTTGTATGTAGATTTTATACATACTTGTGACGTATCAACCCCCACTCCCTAACTTTAATGCGTTGTATCTAAGTCATTTTTGATTAATATGATAAAACAAAAACTACGTGTCTAAATTTTTTTTATTATCTGACTGACGGACTAAATAGACTAAATAGATTCTTTTTTTTTACCAAGGCATCATCCCTATTATTAGTATCCTTGCTGTCCCCGGATTTGAAAAGTGGAATAACTTTACTGTACTTCATTAAATCCGGGAAGACCCCTTGATCTACACACAAATTAAATATTAAAGCTAAATAGGGTGCAATTGTCTCAATAATAGATTGACAAACTTTAGTAGACATGCCCCACAGATCTTCGGTAATTTTGATCTTAAGTTGCTTAAAAGCCTTAACAACGACCACAGGGTTTATATGATCAAATTTAAATTCTAAAGGACAGGCTGAAACATTCGCTCTTAATAAATCAATAGCAAGTAAGGGGGAGGAATTTAAAGTTTCTGTAGTTTTAATAGGAATATTGGTAAAGAAAGTTGCAAATTCCTGAGCAACTTCGATCTTATCGCTAATGAGACCGCGGGATGTGTCCAATGTGTAATCAGTATTGTGACTTTTGTTCTTGTTCGTTTCATTATTAATAATTTTCCAAACTGTCTTTATTTTATTTTCTGCTGATTTAACCTTGTTGCTAATGAAAGACGCTTGCTTTGCAGATAGTTTTAAAAGTTTTAGAGTAAGTAGCAACATACTTATTAAAAGTTTCCGTGTTAATATATGGCTTAAGGCCATACAGTTCAAATAATCTATCCCTACTTTTCCTGATGCCTTTAGTTGCCCAGTCACTGAATAAAAACTTAGGGCAAATAGTTTTGGTTTTTTTCTTAAAAGAGTTATTGAACTCTGTTTGCACTAGTTAAAAAAATTGTTCATACAAAAAATTGACATTGGACATATTTAGGCCCAGACCACATAACTTGCTAATTAAGAAGCTATTAAACTTATTTAAATTACCCGATGTTATTGGTCTAATTTGAATCTGCACTTTTTGTATTGGTGTGTTGGACTCAAAAATAACGGTTTGACCGCTGTGATCGGAAGGGAGATAATTTACAATGGCTTTATCTAAATAGTCGCAGCAACAAAAGACATTATCAATACATGTGGCAGTAGTCGACGTTATTCGCGTTGGATCTAAAAACACATTTGACAGATTAAATGATTTAAAGAGGCTTAATAATCTACTGCTATTTGAATTATTTTCTAAAATATTAATATTAAAGTCACCACAAATAATTACTGATTTATTACCATTTGCAAGTTTTGCTAAAACATCTTCCATTACTGACTCAAATATAGAGTAGTTTTGATAATTTGGAGGTCTGTAAACGCACACTATAAAATGCTTATCTAGCTCAACACAGGACAGTTCAATGCTATGTTCCACCGATAGTTCAACTATGTCATTACGAGTCTTAGATTTTATACAATTTTAATTAAAATTAGTGAACCTCCACGTAGCATGGATTTTCGGTTAAAATAACTGCCCACACTATAATTCTCAAAATCAAATCAAATCAAATCATCTTTATTTGTGAACACAGGTACTGAAATAAAGGTCTTATTCATACATCTTAGTTGATCTCTATGTCCTACCAATTAAATTGGTGTAAAATTAATTAGCATTTCATAATCTTTCAACCAGTGTTCAGCAAATAATATCAAACATTGTTTTTTCTAAAAACAATTCAATTTCTAATTGTTTGGAAGAAAAACCTTGAATATTTTGATGAAACAGCTTCAAGGAATTCTGCTTAGCCCCTTTTTTACACTTAACTAATTGCGTGCCAGAAGATAGCTTGGTGATGGTGAGATTAACAACATTGTTACAGGTACCTTCTGTTATCTTACTGCCTAGTTTAAATTATGATTGCAAACCACCTTAATATTAGTATTATTACTAATTTTTGTGGTGCTAAGTACATAAGACTTCGACATACTACTTATGTCTGAGTTTATAGTAAAAGCTAATAGCCATGCTATTTGACGTCTAAAACTAATAGGCAGATACGCAGTATCCCTAGTCGATTTTAATTTCTCAACAAAAGTGTTGGTGTCAAAAAATATAAGTTTGTCACTATAGTGATTAACTAATAAATGCATATGGTTGTTAAGCATATGTATATAATGATTTTGCCTACTTGACAAGTGCTGAAAGTATGGAAAAGCACCCGCGCTTTGTCACCCAAAAGTTTGTTCTGTCACGTGCACTGACATGTGACTGAGAAAAAAAAGTTGAGATCCGTATCCGTATTCGCGGATCTAGACACTTATGATCCGTATGTGTATCCGCGGATAACATTTTTTAACGATCCGTCACATCACTGATTTTAATACGTCAAAAATCTGGGATTATCTATTCATACATTCACACAACCTTAACCTATTCAATAATAATCTAAATAAAGATCAATTTTAGTCCTATCATTCTTGAGTTAGAAGCTGTACCTACTAGCGACAAGTGATGAAAGTGAATTTACATTACCTTATGATACAATAACTTTTTATCAGCTTGTTAAGGCTAAGGTAAAACATTAAACACATTTCCTAATCGGCTCAAAGACATAATATGACATTAGAAATATCCAAAAATATTTTTTGCTATAATTTTGTCGTAAACTAGATATAGTTCAGTTGCCTATTTGCAAAGACATTGGCTAATTTGGTGACCCTGTACTACTCCATTCTCCATTCTATACTTCCAGCGCTGAGGCTCTAGGTATCTCTCATAGTCGCAGGTTTTTTTTTTTAAAGTGAAAACTTCTTTAGCTGCGTTCTCGCGTCAGGACACGCGACCTGATCGAAAATTCGTAAGACGGAGGGAGAGTAGACCGGTGCAAAATTATTCCCTAACCATTCCAAAATATCAAAAATGCACAACGTTAATATTCAAGTTTTCACTTCTGCCGGCACTCCCGGAGTGCAACCTGTTTTATTGGAAAAACGTTGCCACACACTAGGAATTTCTCCGGCATCGTGATTGCGTTTACAAACATTTAAACTCATATACACAAACAGCCAGACCCGGAAAAACTACTTGTAGGTCATACAAATATTTGTTCCGTGCGGGAATCGAACCCGCAACACGCAGTGCAGCAGTCAATTGCATTTACCACTGCGCCAACCGTGCCGTCAAGTTATTTAGTCGTAAACTAGAAATAGTTTAGTTGCCTATAAGCAACGTCATTGGCTAGTTTGCTGACCCTCTACTACTGCATTCTCCAGCGCTGACGAGGCTCTGTCTTGCATAGAGTCGCAGCATTATGATGAGCGATGGCCGTTTTGCGTGGTTGTGACGCATGTTTTCCCCCAACTTGTTCTTTTTTGTGTTTGTGTTCTTTCTTTGCGTCATGTTTACCGCAAATAAACGTATTTTCTTTATTTTCTTTACTTACAGGAGAAAGTTATCAAATAAACCATAATGAAACTGTCGCTATCCTCAAAAATTAAATTTAACTATACAGTTGGCAATCCGGCTTTATTTTTATGATAATCCCACAAATAAAGGAAATAAGTAGCTTTAGTAAGCTTGTTAGATAATCACACTTACCGAATGTAAATACTTAGCAACTATCACTTAGCTGCTCAACGCATCCTTCCTAAGTGTAAGTGCTTAACTACCGGCGAGTGGAACTTTTCGCGTGGCCCACTTCCAGGCGTCGTCGTCGTACATTTTATACCCATATATGTTTACTGGTACCGACACCCACCTAATCTAGCTAATATAGATTTTAATTCGCAGTTTCGTTGAATGCTTCGCTTACGAAAACGAGAATATTTATGCTGATTTATTCAGCAAAAAATAACCGTTTCAATCTTTATTTATTACTAGCTGCGCCCCGCGGTTTCACCCGCATAAGTCTCGATCCCGTGGGAATATCGGGATCAAAAGTATCCTATGTCCTAATCCAGATCATAGTCTACCCATGTGCTAAATTTCATCCAGATCCCTTCAGCCGTTTTAGCATGAAAGCGTAACAAAGAAACAATCTCACTATCGCAAAAATAATATAAATGAATTAACTAATAATAGCTGGTGACTGCTGCTTCGCCCGCGTGGACCCTAATTATTTTTCAAAAATAAAAGTAACCTTAGTTACTCCTTATAACATCAGCTATCTGCCAGTGAAAGTCCCGTCAAAATCGGTCCAGCCGTTTTGGATGTTAGCCGGAATAACCAAACAGACAAAAGAAGAAGAAGTTACAAGTACTGTTTAACAAATGTATTATTAAAAAGCTGACATTAAAAACAGACACTTCAATTTTATTTATTTTTATGTATTTGTATGTATAGTGTATATATTGAATATATAAATGTACAGATAAGTCCAGGTTTGCTCACGATGTTTTCCTCCACCGATGTCAGTGCGTCCAAGATAAACCCAGAAAGTACATATGAATTGAAAGAGTCACATTGGTACTTGCCCGGGTTTGAACCCTGTGAGGTTGTGGGTTCAATCTTTATTTGACTGACTAAAATTTTCATCCGGGAATTGGGAATAAGAAACTTCCTTTCTTACCTAGGTAAAAATGCACCTAGCCTGTACCAATAATAAACAATTTTTGTATGTTATCACACTTATCACGGTTACTTTAATTAAAGAACAGTTACCGGTTAGTTCTATAAGATTTTCCTTCTACATAGTTAAGGCTGGTTGCGTTCTACTTCCAAGCCTTAAAGGCATTAAGTATCCTCTTACGATAGATTATAGGCATAAGTGATAATTTTAAATAGCCTCTCTAGTTACCTGTTAATTACCGAAAGTCGCGCCAAATTGTAACTGTTTATTTGTTTAGTTATCACCATTTTGCCCAGTAAAATATTTTCCATCATGATCATGATTCATGACAGATCAATTATATTTGCTTATCTATTATAGACTCGTGACCAAGATGAGACTTCGGGCATAAACTAACTAAAATATCCGTTAAGTAGGTACACCTGTAGTACAATACGAGTATTTATTGACAGTTTCAACTTGAAGCTAGTATAAATTATTATAGTTGTTCTTCAAATAATTGTTATTAAGGAAGGACACTTCAGATATATCTAACAATAATATTTAAATATTATTTAAGGAATATTTAAATATTATTGTTGATTTTTATGGTGGCACCAATCATTAGAAAGATTTATATAATACTAGCAGCGCCCCTTGGTTTCACCCGCATAAGTTTTGATACCGTGGGAATATCGGAATAAAATGTTTGTCCTATCTGTGTGCCAAATTTCGACCAAATCCGTTCAGTAGTTTTTGCGTGAGAGAGTAACAAACATCCATCTATCCATCCATCCATCCGCACAAACTTTCGTGTTTATAATATTAGTAGGATATACTAATGTTTTAGCCTCAGACCCAATGCAGACTATCAAACGGAAAGTTACCAAAACACCACAAAATTATATCATTTTCGATGTGTATTAAGTGTGGTTGGTTGCGTGTAATTTTATTAGATTCATGTCACTTCTAGCTTCATAATCCAATTTGAACGGAGAAACCCGAGTTACGAAGCGACGGTCACACATGGAATGTTCAAAATAAATAAAACAAAAGGTAAGTACTCACCTCTGGTAGAAAGCGGCACATTGGAAGATTTCTTCAACAAAGGTGTCCATTCGGATGCAGATACGCCCTGCTTACTCAATGACACTGAATCTAATGAACATCTTGTAAACAGCACTTTAGAAAACAAAGTGTTTAACATTTTACTTTTAAAATTCGAATAATTAAAGGTTTTACATTCTTGGACTAGAAGTTTGGGTGTGTTCTTAAATAAATCTGACGGTAAAGTCACATTGGGAATGTACACACTAGATCAACTCGCGTGGAGTACTGGCCATATACAGTTTCATTATGCAATTAATAAATTAAAATTAATGAGTGTACTGATAACATGAACGTACCTAGTTAACTGTAGATATGGGCTATTCCCACGTTACCATTTTTTGCACAAATAATCCATTGTGTTTTGGAAATTATTTACATTTTGTTTAAATTATTTGACGTTAATGTGAACAAAATATAAGTGAAAACAATACAAAAGTATCTTAATAGACTTTTCCAAGGTTGTACTTATTTTTTTTGCGTTAAACCTATGTATCTTCCATTAGGTATATTTTAACTGAAAAAATCTATAATACCTAACTAATTAAATTAGTACTGTATCTAGCCAAGGTGCTAAATTAGAATATTAAGTACCTACCACGGACCACGAATAAAACCCTGAATAACAATTATGGAACCCTCTCAAATGCGATACAAACTTAAAATATACACATACCCGCTATCTATTCTTTGACCTTCCAGTCAGTAAAAAACGTAAAATAATGCATATTTTCCAAAACAAAAAAGTGGAGAATTACCCTTATACATTGCCAACTTATGTTTACTTTTGTTGTTACGGAAAAATACTATTCGCTATCGCTTGTAAACAAACAATACGGATAAACTTGACATATGTAGATAACAGATAACTGTGATTAGCGGTATCTATAGCAAACACCTTCGACGTAATGACTGGAACTAAGTAAGTTGCACTTCTACAGTAAGTTCATAGGTTCAAACATTGAACTCTGCGTTGTGGAATATTTCCGAACCCTTCCTTTTGAATAAATTAGTGTCTTTGCCTTATCTACATTCCTCCGACTCCGACGACGACCTAGTCATCTTTGTATTGTGATATGTATCTACTTCAGCCTAGGGTTCAGAATCAGAATCAGTTCGATAGAGTAGGGACAAAAAGAATGGCAAACAAAAGATGAAATGCGAAAATCTACTTCTGGCTTTCACAATTTAAAATTGGGGTACTGCATGGACCTATCTTGGGATCCATATTGTGTACCCTATTATATGGCAACCATCCAGCCATCCTGGCTCGTAACAGTGGTTCGGCTGCCAACATATTAAATATATGATACCTATTTATTATTCCATAATAAGTAAAAACACAAAAAAATCTACATTAAATAATTTTAAAATGATAACTACACGGATCTCTACTAAATCAATTCGAGGGAAACACGATTCGCAAACATAGTTTGCAAAAATTGCGGTGACATGAGTCACCGCAAATGGTAGGAACTGCAAACCATTTTACAGAATCATTCTATAGAAAAATGGCATTGCAAATAAAGACTGATTTGTAAATTAAACATGGTGAGTAGGTAAATCCTACAGACGTACTGCACTTCATTATTTAGTCTACTACTGCCCAGTTGCCAGTAGCTATGAAGAGAGTATTTTTCTTTGTAATGCTACTTTCCTTAAGCTATGGAGAAGATATGCAAGCAGCCATGATTGTTGACGTCATTCAATCTGCTGGTAGACCATCTTCGGTGATAGCTAAACTTTGTTGGACACCGAGTAAGTAACTTTCCTACCACCTTTTTTTTTTTTTTTTGGGTGGGAAATCATCAAATGACGTCTCCCGCTCTGGGTGGAGCGGGAGGGCGTGTCAGACTCTTACTGACTAAAACCCACCCGTGTTCCTTCTGTTGCCTGTGCAATGCCAGGGGGCCACGGTATCCCTTTCGGACTAATCCCGCAACCCCGGCAGGCAATGGTCTCATCGGACCCCTTCACTTGCTGACATCTCTTTGAGGCGCGCGTGGAACACAACGCGCCGTCAACCCGGGCCTGGTCCTTACCGGACGGCGAGCTACCCATTGCTCACCGTCCGCAAGCCCGCGCCTACGGTGGCCGGGAATCGGCAATCGATTCCCGACGCCCAGGGCGTCTCCTCCTGCGGCGGCTAGGGGCGTGAGGGCGCGAAATTTGCCTCTCCCTCACGCGTTCCGCCTCCTCCTTTGCGAGCATTACTGCTTCGCAGAAGGAGGTGACGGCCTCCCATGCCCTCTCGCTCCGTACCATGGCCTGGACCAGGGCCGGACGCGAGAGATCCCCGCCACCGATCGCCTCCACGAGGACACGGCGGTGCTCTGCCCAAGCCGGGCATACCTCCACCGTATGCTCCACCGTGTCCTCCGGGCGATCCACGCAGTGATGACACCCGGGCGTTTCCTCCCGCCTTATCCGAAACAGGTACCTCCCGAAACAGCCGTGTCCGGTGAGGACCTGCGTCAGGCGGAAGGTGAGGACGCCGTGGCGCCTCTCCAGCCACTCCTCAAAGAGGGGACTTATCGCCGCAATAGTGGCGTGCCCAGCACTGGGTTGCGACAATCGCACTCTCCATGCCGCCATGAGATCCCGTCGGAGCTCTGTCCGCTGTGCCGCGATTTCTCGCGGCATCGGAGTCAAGCCCCGGCGTTTCGACACCCAGGCCTGCACGATTGAGGCTTCCAGGAGGAGCTCCCGGTCCAGCTGCTTCAGCGCCCACCGCGGACCACTCGGGGCCTGTCGGACCGGCGCGCTCGAGGTCTGGGCGGAGACGTCAAACCGGATGTACCGGTGATCGGAATACGTCTCCACCCCCTCCATGACGCGCCAGTCAATGACTCGTGGCGACAGAGCGGGGCTGGCGAACGAGATGTCCACCACTGATTCACCCCGCATCCGCACACACGTGGGGACAGAACCCCGGTTAAGGACGACCAGGCCTGTCTCCAGCGCCCAGTCCTCCACCATCCTGCCCCGTGTGTCCGTATACCGGGAACCCCAAGCCACATTCTTGGCATTGAAGTCCCCGAGGACGAGCACGGGGAGGGAACGGAACCCGACGACGACGACTCTCAACTCCGCAAGGGAGTTGTGGAACTCGGCGAGAGTTCGGTTCGGGGAGAAGTATGCCCCTACCACGACAATCTCCCCGAACCGTGCTGCAACGCAACCCCGTCCTCTCTTAACAGCCTCGAGGGACGGGGTACCGGCGGCGGCCGACGAAATTAGGGCCACTGAGCCGCTCAGGTCCTCCACCCAGTCATCCCTGGGCGGGACAAAGTACGGCTCAGCGACCACGGCGATGTTAATCGACCACTGCGCCATGCTCTGGAGCAACAAATGCTGAGCTGCGGCGCAGTGGTTGATGTTCGCCTGGAGGAGGCGAAATGGGGCCATTATTGGCACTCCATGTCAGCCCCCTCCTTAGCCCCCTGTGAGGGCCCTGCCGCGACGGCTGCGGCGACGGCGACGGTTGTGGAGGCGGCAACGGCGGCGGTGGCGGCGGTTGCGGCTGTGACGGCGGTGGCAGATGGCTTGCCTCTAGCCTTGGTGGGTGGAGCGCAGGCCTTGCTCCCAATCCGGTGGCCGGCTGGCTTACCTGCCGCTGCACAGACGACGCAATGCGGCGTGGCTTTGCACGAGCCGGCCTTGTGACCGGGCTGACCACAGCGGTAGCAGTGACTGCTGCGGTCCACCTCCGAGGTGCATTTAGCTCCCACGTGGTTGCCCACGTGACAGCGGAAGCACCTCAGAGGTCTGGGTTCCAGCAGTTTGACCTGCGCGGAAACCCAGCCCACCAATAATCTTTGGCCCTCCCCGGCTATCTTCTTGGCCGCCGACACGGGGCAGCTCACCGTTATGGCTCGCAATCCCGTGAAGTCAGGTCGGAGGGCGCCTGCCCTAACCTGCTCGGCAGAGCACCCCCCAGCCCTAACAACAGCGGCCACCACCTGTCCCTCCGTCACTGAGTCGTCCAGGCCCAGAATACGCATGTCTGCGCATTTGGTGGGCCTGGACACTCGGGCCTCGTCCGCATCTAGGGACGCCCTAAGCCTTTCGGCCAGAGCGTCAGCGGCCGGGCCGCTTGCCGCACCGGGGACCTCCAGCATCCGGGCCCCAGTCGCAGTGACCCTCACCCGGATGCCATCAGCGGCGCCGATCTCTTTGAGGTCCACCGCCGAACTTTCCTACCACCTAACATATGTTTTATAATTTCAGCGAGTCATTTTCAGAATATATACATAGTGCAGGCATTAAAGCTATTAGGAAATTACAATACAATATTTCCTCTCTGTTGGGAAGAGCATACCCGTAGTATATCAGATAGGAAGTTGAGACGGAGTAGGAATCCTAATGAAAGATATGCGAGCGTGAATTCGTCACTGAAATACCTACGCATAAAAACCGGTGACATAAAAAATGATTTTATTATTTACGTTCCATATTAGAGTCAAGAAACGCATGCCCTATTTGTATTACTTTTTTCTAACCGCAACAGGGAAAATGAGTTATGATAATGGCTAAAGGTGGTGTTCCAGGAATACTTATCTTTATGATGGTAGTGAAAAAAATCCCTGTAGATGAAAATAATATTAAAACAATAGGTTTGAGAGAAATTGCCAAAATATAAAACACCACCTACCTGAAAAATAAAAGAAGAAAATAGAAGAAGTAAGATTAAAATAATACTGCTAAAAGAGGTGGTCCTCTTTTAGCAGTATTATTTTAATCTTACTTGAGCGTGGGAAAGAGATGAAGCTAGACGTTCTGTATAGCTCCACTTCTTTCTCGCACTGAAGTAGCATCAAAATAATATTACTTAAAGAGGTCGTGGTTGGCCCCCAGAACTTCTGTGCTCTTAATCAGTTATTTATTCAATGTTCTAGCTAAAATAATTCAACTACACTCTCTTCTTACACGAGAATATATTCTGTTCAACGCCGGAGACGTTATCAACGGTGATAACGCTCAATTTAATGACGAAGAGCAACATGTCGTGTTCCTGGCTGATTTAGACTGTCCTGATATTGATATATACTTTAAAACGGTTGGTTTTCTTTAATTTATTTAGAGTTGAACACAGATCTCGAAAATGGAGTCGAAAGGTGCACAATTTTCAATTTCTTATAACAGGCCGAAAGATTTGTTGATTTCATTTACAATGTTTTATAATATTTTTATCATTTCATTAGCTTAATTTTTCCATCTGATCTGCCTTTTTCGAAATTTTGGTCGCTTATAAAACCACAATTTCCTTAATTTTCATTTCTTTTAATATTATTTTTTATATATAAAATAGAACAGATTAAGAAACTTCTTCCGAGCACCGTTTCGATGGATACTCTTCGGAGATTCTGGAAATAACAACGAGGACATTGTACCGGAGGCTGTTGCTAACATAGACGTGCTACTTGACTCCGAAGTATTGGTACTATGGGGCATCGACGATAACTACAAAATGCACTACAGTAAGTTTCTTCATTAAGGGTACGAGTTCGAGCCGTTCGTCGACTAGTGACTCACTAGTCGACGGCTCGAACTCGTTGGTGGGCGTGACTAATATGCATGCTAATTCTAATTATTTATTTGGTATTTATTTATCTAGTCTTTATTTATATGTTTATTAATTTATTTAGTGAAATAGACGATGATTTATAACGAAAACAAGTGCGTAAAATTTCATGAACAGACCTTTGGGCGTACAGATATTATGAAAAAACTACTGGATGTATGTATTTATTCAAAATAAAATAATTTGAACTATTGAATAAATTATCTATCGCTGTATGGTTTCTATTTTTCCTTTTATTTACTACGTAAGCTATTTATTTACTTACGCCCAAAGCAGAGTTAAAATTTGTGTTTAAATATGGAAGTTTCGACGATCAAACTTCCAAACCAATATTTTTTTATAATTCTGCTTTCATACAAGGCTATATAATTTATTATTATAATGCCTTGTCAAACAGACGAGTAATCACCATACTACGTTTGTATGAAAGAAGCGTAGGTACTCTTAAGAGTTATTATAGTAAGTAGTTAGGGTACCGCTATATGTGCACTGGACTGCCCCGTTGATCTCGTGGTCGCAAGCGCAACTGCTGAGCGTGGAGTCCTGGGTTCGTTTCCCGGGTCAGACAAAGTGTTATTGGGTTTTTCCATTAGGAATTGTTTAGTAACAACCCGGAGTTTATAAGTTAGCGGTGTGATATCCCCGTGCGTCGGAAAACACTTTAACCCGTTGATCCTGCACCAACTCTCTCCGGTCGTGTTGGATTGCTGTCCCATCGGCATCGGTCTATGAGAGTGAGGGAAGAGAGAGTGCATCTGTATTTGCGCACACACTTGTGAACTTTAATATGTCCCGCGCCACAGATACCGCGCCGAAGGCTAGTATCCGTTGAGATTGGCCGCCATGGCCGAAATAAGGTCTGGAGAACTTTATGTACACTTAAATAGTTATTTTTGCAACAAGAGAGCAAAGTTGTTTTTTGCTGCGAGTGTTGATTTTGAATCCCGAGTAAGCGAAGGATTCTATAATTGAATCACGAGCGTAGCGAGTGATTCTAGGTTAGAATCCTGAGCGCTGCGAGGGATTCAAAGACACGAGATGCAAATAACTTTGCTCTCGTGTAACACATACAACTTTTCACCTCAGCAGCGAGACATACAACATGTAAAAGAATACCTGTCCGATTCGTGAGGGTGTTGTTAGGTATCGTACTGTGAGCATATTTGTGTGGAAATTTTCAGGAAAAAAGAATCCCTAAATTTTTTTTCAATGGTGAATTTTACCGAATTTTACGTTTGGTGCGGGCGGCGGCCGTCGTAGGATGAGTTTTGCAAATTTTTTATGGATTTGGGGTAATTTTGGAACTAAAAATTCGAATATTAAATACCAATAACTTTTTTACTATAAATAATAATTATAAAATTACTCTATTGTAATCGGCTTTAGTACCCTCGAAAACTATGAAAACGACACCCATGACGAAAATGTAAAAAAATTCGCAGCCGCCATCTTAGATTTACATTTTCACCTCACGATTGGCTTTAGCCCTTGAAAACTATGAAAACGACACCCAGTAGGAAAAATGAGAAAATTTTCGCATCCGCCATCTTGGATTTGCATTTTGACCAAATTCACAATTACTATCTCACTCCGTCTTTCTTTCTCTTTGAATTAGAAGAAGACAGTCACAAGCGCCTTTTCCCGTGACGATTTCTGCCAGTGCACTCTTACCGCAAGCCGCTTAGAGAACTTCGTTCCAAAAAAAAAAAAAAAAAAACTGAATTTGAATAAAACCCTAACAGATGATTTGCAATTTTAATGTTTTAAGTAAATCCGAACGTTTTATTGTTTGTTTAATTTTTGACTTTTTTTATCTCTCGCTTTTTTCGTATCGAAGTGAAAGTGACAAAACTAATTGAAGTTCAAATCTTTAGAATTTTGTGAGTAGACCCAACACTGTTCACGGCATTTAAAAATAATAATTAAAAAGTTACTTTGTCTCACGCTCGCAGCAAAATCGAATTTTGCTCACTGTTTTTTGACAGCAAAACCTACTTGTTTGAGGTGCTGAGGTGAAAACGTTATTTTCATAATATTTTTTCTACTTCTTCCTTTGTCATTATAACTGTAATTTGGTTTCAAGGCGGTTATGATCACAAGATCAAGAACGAAGGCTCATAATGCTGCTTTTCTATAAATTGATATTTTACAGATGTATCGGAACTTCAGCAACACTATCATCTTTGCCTAGTTCATTATTATAGTTTTGTTTCACATTATTCACTTGCTTTACCAATTTTGTTTCAGTTTACAAAATAAGTCCCAACAACACTTGGAACACTGAATACTACGGGACTTGGGATACAAAAAACAGATTCCAGAAATCTCCAAGATTTCTTGAGCCGACATCTTTGAGGCGTCTCAATATAGATGGATACGAAATAAGTATATGTTACGTACTTACAAATAACAAGAGCGTCGATCATCTATCTGATGGTCTGTAAGTGTTACACCGTTACTTATGACACATATATCTTTATAAAAAGTAATCTTAGATCACACGATATGAATAAAAAAGTTAGCGGTTTGTAGAACAATCAGTTTGACTTCTTCAAAGATTGTGAAGTAGCACAGTTGCAAACTTTACACATCAAAATATGGAGGTAAATTATTATATTTTTCCTTTTTAGTAAAGTTAAATAAACAAGTCTGGGAATTTTGTTACAAAATTCTACGACAAGGAAAAAAAGCACAAGTTCAGTAGCCAGCGAAACTGTTCGCGAGATATTTTTTAATAACTTTGTACTAACTACAGTTGCTCAACTCTTGCAGAGACGATCACATTGATACGATTACGAAGGTGAGTTTCCCCACGACCAACCATTTGCTGGACTTCCTTAATGCTAAAAGGAAATATATTTTTGCTGACACTTGGGGTTACCGTGTCAATGGCACTTGGAATGGAATGACTGGCTACCTAGTTAGGGGTGAAGTTGAGGTTGGAGGTAGGTTATATCAATTTAAGTTCATGACTGAGTCTTATTAAAATGCACATAACAATAAAATAGTTGCTGCAACGATGCAAAGAAAAGAAAAACTAAACAGCCACATTACTGATACTAAAGACTGATCCGGATAAGTCTTCTATCTTCGGTATGATGATGAAAATAACGAGCAAGTCATTTCCCGTTGGTGACATAATGAGAAGATGGACAACATCACAATACTGAGCAATAATAACATCATGCCAGTCACCAATTAACTTTGCAATGTACGCAATTGATTGATTAGCTAATCACTGTAACGGTTGAGCGAAGTTTTTTGGCAGTGGGTATTTGCGGACGTTCGAATTATGAATGACCTTCTATTTAGAGAAAGAACCAGTCGATTCAGTATAAAACTCATTTTACACAATAGGTGACAAGGAATCTTTGAGTCTAGAAAAAAGCACTCCACTGACGATATACAAAGAAGAAGAAGGAAAAAACCTGGTTGTCTTTCTTACCCATTACCTTTACCGTTTTAGCAGTGCCTAGTGGTGTGACCTTCGGACTGCCTAGTCGTAGGTCAAGAGTTCGAACCCAAGGACCTCTAACTTTTCGAATTATATATGTGCGTATTGTAATTATCACTTGCTTCAAAAACGGTGAAGGAAAATATCGTGATACCAAGTCAGAGGACCATGGGTGGCATAAAAATTCAGACACCAGGTTAGTCACTAACCACACGGAACGAAGAAGAAGACCCATCTATTTGAAACTCATTACTCACTTCAAGACCATTCACGGAGTACTAGTAATTTTCCCGTTTTGTATCATCCACAGGATCACCAATGTTCTTCACATTTGAGCGTGTATCTATTGTGGACTACATATCAAGTCCAACGCCAACTCGTTCAAAATTCGTGTTTCAACAACCAAAACTGTCGTATGAGAACAATTTGTTCTTACTACCATTTAATACTACAGTCTGGTACAGCACCATAGCATTGATATTTATAATATACCTGGTGCTGTTAATGGTTACGAAATGGGAGTGGAAGAAAACGAGTCATATGATTGAAAGGGTAATGTGGCTTGAAAATGCAGTTTACCCCTACATACGTAGCATGACCATCATAAAAACGGGTTTTGTCGATAAAAGAAATGAAAAAATTACAGATTGTGATTGTCCTCCGTCTTCCGTCGACAAAACCTGTTTGTGCTACGCGTGCTGGAATATAGTCTGATAGTCTGGTAGTAGTAGTGTCTTGGTATCAGACTATATTCCAGCACGCGATTGACATTGTGATTGACAATGTCAATCACTATCAGACTTCTCACTCATCACCACTCATCATCTTCTCACTGGCCATTTGGCCAGTATCATGAATTGGCCTGCTATTAGTGATTGTTTAAAAAATCACCCATGTTCAACTGAGCATGACATAATTGCATTATTAGTGAAAAGACGAAAAAGTATTTTCACTTGCAGTGTTTTAAAAAGGACTTCAATTATTTTTTACATTTCAAAGATTATACGCACCCTTGATGTCACTAGTGTATCATCAGTCTCGAGGCCGTCGAAGTAAACTACTGCAAATAAAAATAAAAATATATTTTGTGTTGAAATATTTTCAGAGGGAAAAAGACTCCGGAGTTCTAAGGGCCAATTTGGTTGATGTTATCGTTTTAATATTTGGAGCTGCGTGTCAACAAGGAAGTCCTTCTGAGCTGAAAGGTAAAGTAATTTCATACTGCTTTTAAAATCGTGATAAAATCTAAAATGGTTTGAAATTCATGAATATTTCGTGAAAACCTATCCAAAAAGTTTGATTTCTCTCAAAAAACTCACATTGGCTTAAGAAATTAGATCTTATTTATTTCAGTTCCTATTTCTTCTGTTTCCAGGTTCTTTGGGTCGAGTGGTAATGCTGGTCCTGTTCCTAGCACTGATGTTCCTCTACACCTCCTACTCAGCCAACATAGTTGCTCTTCTCCAATCCAGTTCATCACACATTAAGACACTGGAGGACTTACTGCATTCTAGGATCAAGTTCGGCGTTCATGATACTGTTTTTAACCGATACTATTTCTCGGTAATTTGTGCTGCCTTCTCATTGTACACGTTCAGTGCCGGGACCCTACCAGGGTTCACCTAGTCGCATATGGGATGCCGGCAGCTAATTTGATTCGTGGAGGGCTCATTGTGAATGTAGGTTTTTATTAGCTAATACAGCACCGTGAAAATAAAATCTGATATATATTTTAACAAGATTTATTAATTAGTATGTGCGTTGGTTTTAAAATCCAAAATTATTTTTGTTTTTTGTTCCGGTTTACAATTTATTCACTAAACATTTAAAAGGTTGGAAACTACGTATGGCGACAAGACCACCTGAAAACACTATTTTACTTCGTTTTACGGTGTTTTATAACATGTTTTTAAATCTAATGCCATTGACAGTCTGCGATGGTTAACTTTAGCGCAAACGTAATGCCGGCAACCCTCCCGGGGGGTTCACTTCCAATATGTATGGCGGCATGGCGTATGAGTTCTATGAAAACTGGGTGGAGTTGAAAGTGTTAACCTTCCGCTTTATCGGCACTTAGTTAAAGTTATATACTTTAATAATTTCAGACTGCAACTGAACCAGTGCGAAAAGCAATATATGAGAAGAAAGTCGCTCCACCAGGCACAACTCCTCGTTTTATGACTATGGATGAAGGAGTTATACAAATGCGGAAGGTTTTTACCCAAAATTAATTGAAGGAATCACCAGCATCCTTTACGCTGTCTGTATTATGTGTTTTCGTTCCCAGGGTCTATTTGCATTCCATATGGAAACTGGGGTCGGATATAAGTTCGTTGGGAAATATTTCAATGAAGGACAAAAGTGTGGGCTTAGAGAGATACAGTATCTGCAAGTAATAGATCCATGGTTAGCTGTTAGAAAGGACACTCCATTCCGGGAGATGTTTAAAATTGGGTAATATACTTAAATAGATGTTTATCAATGAACTTCGTAACCAATATTTACTCTAATTCCTTTACTAAATATTACAATCTTTACTCTACAATTTTTAGGACCAAACGTATTCAAGAACATGGACTGCAATATCGGGAAAATTTTCTGATGTACGAGAAACGGCCGAAATGCTCAGGTGGAGGGTCAAACTTCGTATCGGTCAGCATGGTGGACTGTTATCCTGCTGTACTAATACTAACGTACGGGACAATTGTCGCCTTGTTCTTTCTTGCTTTAGAAATACTAGTGTACAAAAGAGAAAAAATATTGCACAAGATAAGCTGCTTGAAACATGAAAATTATCAGTAAAAAAATATGCATTTGTGAAATAGGAAAACATAATTATATCCGACAAACTATTGTCGTATTTCCGTAGACCTAAACGCACTTAATGAAGAATGATTGTTAGTTGAATTAAAACTAAACCTACAGTTAACACTGAATCATAAATAATAAGTTCTTGTAAACGGTTTAATGGTAGGACAGCCCTTATGATTAACTAGCTACCTGTGTATTATACCCAATTAACGAGAGACATTAACAATGACTGCATGGAAGTAATAGGCACGTAAATTATAGTTGCACACTGATTCTTAGACTTAGTCTTTGCTTCAATGGATACTGCTGTCTTCAATATGAAGATGTTCATGTTGTTCATCAATATAGTACTGTGTTTAAAATGTTGTGTTTCAATATCTAACCCAAATAATAAGCTGCAAATGATTGTCGACGTCAGCAAATCGTATGACAAACCAACTGCGGTTGTAGCTAAAGTATGCTTGGATTCTTGTAAGTATGATACAATTTAAAAGAGTTTTGTATTTTAAACGAAACAATATATTCAACTATCTATACAAACAAAAAAATTATATTTACAGCGGCAGTAGAAATAAAATTGGCAAAAATGTTGGCAAATCTGAAAAGACCAATAATTGGTGTTCGTTATTTGCGGGAAAATGAAACAATTCAACAGCCTTATCCAAATAACCACCTGTTATTCGTATTAGACAAACATTGTGAAGACACTGAGTTTTTCCTCAAGCAGGTATATTCCTAAAAACTTCTCTGAATTTAAGTAACATTACTCGTTTAATAATTTTAAAACTTACTTATTGTCAAGGCTGGCGTATACAAAATGTTTAGCAAGTCCTACAGATGGCTAGTTCTTGGTAATCCAATAGAAGACAATGGTATCGTTCCACCTGAATTTGAGGAACTGGGAATTTCCGTTGATTCTGAAGTTGTAATAGCCCAAGAAAAAGAAAATAATGATATCTTATTACATACCAGTGAGTAAACTATTCATTTGGGGACAATTACTAAGGATTTTGATTTCATAGTACAATATGTTTCTTTTTACCTGACGGAAAATTTCTTACAGTATACAAATTAAGGGCAAACAATGAATGGAATACGGAATACTACGGGACTTGGTCGGCCGATTATGGCCTGAATAAATCAGAAGATAGAATTCACTCAAATGTGATGAGACGAAAAGATTTCAAAGGAGAACCTTTGACTATGTCTACTGTTATTGAAAATAACCGAACCAAAACTGATTTACTTGGACTCAGGTATTTTATAAATGTAACCTTTACCTGTATGTAACATGACATAGCACAAGTATGATTATACATTTCCATTTTTATATTTCCAGCAATATTTTTGTAGATACCGTTGCGAAGAGCTCTTTTCGTTGCATCGATCCTCTGTTTGACTTCCTTAATGCATCCAGGGTAATACTCTTCGCTGAAACTTGGGGCTACCAAACCAATGGTACCTGGAATGGAATGATTGGAGATATAAAACTTGGGAAAGTGGACTTGTGTGGTAAGAAATCATAAGGACCTTCCCCCTTTCTGTCCCTTATCTCAATTTATTTGGAGCCCTCAGTCGCAGGACCTACGTATGTAGGTACTTCTTTTTTTATCCCTATCTCAATCAACCGTTATCTCAGTGTTCACTTCTTTCTTAGCTATAGTCATCATCTTTCACTATAGCTTGATGCTGCTCTGTTGTATGCTTTCAATAATATTGAATGTCATTGTACCTACTAACCATTTTTCTGTGTTCACCAGGAATCGTGACGTACATATCAATAGAACGAATGCCCATTTTAGAATACTTAACCATCCCGACACCAATTACAGCAAAATTTGTATTTAGGCAGCCCCCTCTGTCGTATCAGAACAATTTATTTATCTTACCGTTTACAACTAGTGTGTGGATGTGCGCTGGCGCATTTGTTCTTATACTGACGGTTATACTGTATATTAACACGAAATGGGACAATAAGAAATATGAAAAATATAACAAGGTAAGGAGTAATGTAATTTTATGAAAAATATTTTTTTCATCATGGATTCGTCATTGTTTTAGCAAAAGATGGACCAAACATGCTTGGAGCCTACTTGGAGCAATATGACAATTTTTATTCTCAGTGCTATATCTCAACAAGGAAGCTCTAATGAGTTAAAAGGTTGGGTTACAACTTTACAACACTAATTTTATTGTTCTTGAAATTAAAATAGATTATTTCAAACGTTTTTTAATGACGATGTTATATTTTGCAGGGACTCTTGGACGTCTCGTAATGTTTATCGTGTTTTTGGCTTTCCTTTTTCTGTACACGTCGTACTCAGCTTATATCGTTGCATTATTGCAGTCGACCTCCAATCAAATCCGAACACTTCCAGATTTGCTGAATTCGAAACTAGAACTTGGGGTCGAAGATGCGACACACAACAGATATTATTTTTCAGTAATTTTCTTTTTAAACATTACGGCCATTATTTTTTCTTATCTTTTATTTAAAATATTGTTTAACGTTTCACAGGCTGCTTATACTTCTAAAGATCCAATAAGAAAAGCAATCTTCGAAACAAAAGTAGCACCAAAAGGTAAAACAAACTACATGAGCCTTGAAGAAGGAGTCAAAGCCATGCAAAAGGTTGGTAACATTCAATATATTTTCTGTACCTACTTATTCCATAACTCATTACAAAATTGCAATTTGCCTTCACAGAGACCGTTTGCCTTCAATATGAACACAGGCACTGGATACAGAATGGTTTTAACGTTCTTTCACGAACATGAAAAATGTGGCCTCCAAGAAATTGCTTACTTTCCAAACAGCAAGCCTTGGCTGTGTAGTCGGAAGAACTCTCCGTTCGGCGAAATGTTTAAAGTCGGGTAGGTAATCAAAGAAGAAACGGATCAAACGGATTTTAGGCCAGTTCCAAATATCTAAAATCCAGATTACTTTTAGATTAGTTCTAAGTTAGTGTATTTACATAAAATCATCACGACCGTTTTCCCTGAAGGGTAAGGTGTACCTATTAGCTTAGTAGGTATACCTACCTACCTACCCACATGTCACCAGTTATGTTTAAGTCCCAACACAGAAGAATGCCCCACATAGTAGGGGGCGAGCTTATTGCCATCATTATAGATAATGATGATGATATATTTATATCATTGACGTATTATTTCAACCAATAACGGTTGATAGGTAAGTAAAAACCTAACTTTCTTTCCAACAAAAACATTTTAAGACACCAAACATCCAAACGTAGATAGCTTTGTCAATATCTGTCAAAGATTCATGCAAATAGTTATTTGTTTCTTGAGATGGTTATCATCCCTGGGAAGTTTCGCAGGGATGATAACCATCTCAAGAAATGAAGACTTACACACCAGGCAACCCTTTTTATTACAGGTATATCAGGATCCAAGAGCACGGTTTGACTGACAGGGAAAACCGATTAATTTACGCTAAGAAACCGGGTTGCTCCGTAATGGGAGGGAGCTTCGAGTCAGTCACTATGGTGGATTTTTATCCAGTGTGTCTTATGCTGCTGTATGGAATGATCCTGGCTTTTCTCCTTTTTGGGGTTGAGATTTTGGTATATCGTCGACAGAAGAGAGAATGAAATCAAAGCTAGATTTAAATGTTCGATTGTAAACTTCAATATTTCATGTTACTGAATTTCTACTAGCTTTTAATAAAGATTTGCTGTTTATTATTTTGATACGTAGGTCACCTACCAAAATATGAACAAAATAAAAAGGCCCAGAAGATTGTGAAATAGAGAAAAACTTTTCACCTTAAAACATGAATTAGAATGGCATTTAAATGTACCTAACTTTTTACCGGTGTTACCAAAGTGTTATTTTTCAATATTAGCGCTTATTAGGTACCGTATTAAGTAAATTAGTTATACATGTGGTGTTTACCTATATGTAACTGATGCACTGTTATTTATTTTACTTTAAAAAAATTATTAAGTGTTTGTATCAGTGTCATCAATTTTATTGTTTGTGAACCTAATAAAATAAATTAAACAAATGTAGAACATCTTCACGCTGTGTAAATCTCTCACATGCCCCATAAATCTTTTTTCCTAATTATTTTTCCTTTCCAATAAACAAATTACAATTATATCCTACAACTAATCCAAGTCTAGTCTATGCAACATTTCTGATCCAGCCAAGCAGTCTGTCGCACCTACATTACTGCTCCGTTATCGGCTGTGAAACCGGTAATTACATGAGAATCGATTACCTCGACGGCTGGATCTCTCGGCAACTTGCCTGATGTAGGTACGGCAGGTGAAATAGCAATTAAGATAACCACCGGCCAGTGGCCTTCCATCTGCGATGCGTAACTGGGTTCCTGGTCGGTTAACATGATTGACTTACATGTCAATAGCTGTGTGATCGGCAGTTGGTGGGTAGTTTGAAGTTAAATGTGCTTTTGTGATACCGGTAAACCGTTACTTTGAATCGCGGGGTAACTTTGATAGAAACTTCCATTTCATATAAAATCGTGAATTACTTAAAACGAAACGCAATTAGGTAGTTTTTTTTCTGAGTTATGAACACTGAACAACTGTTTAATCCTTTCCTGAGGACACGCTGGGAATCCACCAATCATTTTAATTGAAAAAGGTAAATATATTGTCATTCAAACAATCAAATCAATTGTTAGATCAAAGTTACCCCATGCGACAAAATTTATTTTTCTCGTTGATAGATTTTTATTTTTTAAATTGAATTGGCATTTTAATAGGGTAATTATATTTAAATTGTATTGGCATTGTAATTGGGTTTATTTAATTGCGTAATTACTTTGTAATTACGCAATAAAATAAGGGGTATCAAAGTAACCCCATTCTACGTATAACTTTGATCAGGCAGTTTAATTTTTTTTTCTCAAAATCAAGACATTTATTTTCACTTATTATTACAGGAATCGAGAGTAATAAAAAAACCGATCACTAGATTTATTTAGTATTTTTTTACACCCACAAATTTAAAAGATATGAACCTTCAAAGTTTAATATTGATCAAAGTAACCCCGGTCTACGGTACTTATTTTGCCTTATTTATGTTTGGTACCTGTGCCTGTGAGGCTGCGATGACCCTGACCTTGCGATAGGGATAAACCATAAGACGTGGTTTTATTGTGTTCTGCGAGTTCTGCGGAATAAACCATTATTTATCTGGAAGGAAAGCGCCAAGTGCATCATTTCTATAAATAATATAGGAGGTACCAAAAGTACCTAGCCATTGGTACCTCCTGATATCCTGTGAAGATCGATAAATCGATCGATTACCTATGATATCAATTACATCAAACAAAAAAAAATAAAAAATTGAAACTGATAAGATACGCAATTTATATTGTTCATTATTCTGATAATGAGTGATATCGAAAAATTACCGACATGCGCCTGAGTCAGTCATAAAGGAATGTTTGTTTGCGCAAAATGGATTTCAAAATAGTGTGGTTTGTGCTTGCTTGTGTTATTGGAAAAGCTGTTGGTGAGTTTCCATCAGTTACTTTATTTTATGGCTTGAAATACCAATGTATAACAACTGGTAGTAGAACTGTATAGCTAGCTATTCACAACCATTCGACAGGCTTCCGTATCGAAAATGACACATTTTCGGTTACCTATCTGATTTGCCTAGTCTCCAACTGCAAATAGCTCTTGGAAGAAAGGGGTCGTCTATAGGTACGGTTTAAACTGTAAATAACCACCTACGGCTTTCAGATTTGTGAACAGCGTTTAGAAGACTCTTTAGGGGTATGAGGAACAGGGTGTAAAGTTCACTCATCCACCATAGAAAAGGAAGGATCCTCCAACCAGACGGGTGTTGTGTCTGGCGGGCCGACTGCCCAACTGTTTTTTTTTTTTTTTTTTTTTTTTTTTTGATATGGCATCTCGCAGTTGACTCTCAGATTGAGGTCGCAGCTGCTTAACCGGACTATCCTGTGGATGCCTTAAGCTACTAACTTAAAGCCTCCAGCCAGGGGCATAAACTATTCTATGTTAAACTAAGCGAACGCTCGCTAAGGGCACCCCCTGTGGGGTACGAACCTCGGATTAGGGCGTCGCTGGCGGGAGGACAGCAAGGTGGGACAGGCTGGATCAAATTGTCATTATTATTAATCGGGGAGCGCCCAACTGTTGATGTCGGATAGTTTTATATATGTCGTTCGCGCGGTAAACTCTAATTGCGCGATGCAGGATTTGTGTGACGGCATGTCTTTGATGCGTAGTTCGTATGTGGCGGTTTAACCGATACAACTCCTTCGATAAGATGAATGTTTGTGAATAAGTAGCTATGCAGATCTTCTTACAACCAGAATTTAAATGCATCTATTCTGTCTTAATGAGGGACCTAACCTATCTACAAGTTGTCTGTTAGGTAAATTTGATCTTCTTCTTCTTCTTCTTCTTTTTTCGTGTGGTTAGTGACTAACTTAGTGTCAGAGTTTTAAAGGCACCCTCCGACTTGGCTTTTTTTATGGGTGGGAAATTATCAAATAACTTCTCCCGCTCTGGGCGGAGCAGGAGGGCGTGACAGACTCTTACTGTCTAAAACCCACCCGTGTTCCTTCAGTTGCCTGTACGTTGCCAGGGGCCACGGTATCCCTTTCGGAATTTCCCGCGACCCCGACAGGCATTGGTCCTAGCGGACCCCGTCAGTTGTGCTGACATCTCTTTGAGGCGCGCGTGGAATACAACGCCTCTCAACCTCTGACTTGGCTTCACATGCCGTCGAGTAATATGTCTCAGGCATGCTGGTTTCCTCACGATGTTTTCCGTCACCGTTTTTGAAGCTAGTGATAATTATACAATACGCACATGAATCCGAAAAGTCAGAGGTGCGTGCCTTGGGATCGAACTCGAGACCTATGACTTGGCAGTGTGACGGTCACACCACGGCTATCACAGCTAAGAAGAAGCGCATTTATTGTGTCGATGACGGTCACAATATTTTCTAATATGACGCGTTCACTTAAGACGTGTTCACTTGCTCTTGCAAGTGAACACGTCATAGGCTAGTCCTAATGATCATCTCCGACCGCCACGACTGGTGCAGAGCTTCACATTGATGATGAAATGTGGTTATTCTTAGGCGACGGATTACGATGCTACACTTGTGGATTTTCATCAGTGGACTCCGACAGGGATTGTCTCACAATAACCAATGATACTCGTACTGTAGACTGCCCACACACCTATTGTACCATCTTGAGACAAGAATTCTTGGTAAGTGTATCCCAAATTAATATAGCAAACAATAAAGTTTTAATACCTATTTGAAGTATGTATAAATGTGTAGTCATAGATTGTGTAGTGTAGATCAATAGATCCCATTTGACTAACGGTGAGATACCTACTTACTATTGCACATGAAGCGAAAATAGGTGATTTACGATTTTTCCAGAAAGCCCGAGGCAATTGACTCAATTCGCTTCACTATGAATTCCTCGTAGGTATCTTCGATTGGACATCTAATAGAAGCAGTCTCGGGTCGAGGGGTGTGACTTCACTTTGCTCAAGTGACGACGTTGCTTCAACCTGAATCATATTTCGTCAGACTCAAAAGTGCAAGGCACCGTGGGCCTACGGACCTGACCTACCCCTAATACCTACTGCTTGAATGATCACATACCCACTTGAAAATCCTGACGTATGATAGGCACAGTCAAACATCAGTGGTAACACTTGCACTACGAAAATTGTCCTTACTGCTACGACATAAAGGTGCTGTCAATGCCAAACTGTTAACGCTGATGATGTGTGGTTGACCGTTCACCGTTTACGTTAACCTACTGTACAAAGCAACGGTGCCAATAAGCACGACTACAAATTCAAATTCAAATTCAAAAGTCATTTATTCAAACTAGGCTGAGAATCAGCACTTTTCGAACGTCAAAATTACATAAGACAGTCCCCCAAAACGCCCACCCTTCACCACTTCCTAGTGCTTTTGCTGGGAAGAAGAAGTGGCGCAACAAACTCCCCAGCAGCACAGCTGTCTGTTCAGTTAGAAAAAAATAAAAAATGATTCTATACAACAGTATGTAAGACAATTTACAATATGCAAAAAATAATTAAAATTATAAATTAAATAGCTATAATTAATAGCCATATGACAGCTAGCACACGCCAATATACCAACCAAAAGCATCGAGAACTATACTCAAGCAGAAATAAAAATAACTAAAAGTAAACAATATCTAAAAAAAAAAAGAAAAAAGCCTCCAGGCATAAAGGGCGTGCCCGCTTACATATAGCTGTAACTAGAAGTTACAATTGATAAACTAGGACCATCGAGGTAAAATAAATAATTGTCGAGGTCGCTAGCTAACCACATATTGCAATAAAACTCATTAAAAAAAATTAGTAATGAGTAGATTATGTCAACACTAAATTAAAATAAAATTAAAATAAATTGACTTATAAAGTAAAATTATAAACAATTATATAAACTCATATAACCTGTCAGTAGGTAAACTAATTCTGGAGAAAGAACATTTAAACATTGTCTTGAGTTAATCACAGCGACCATATATTCTTATCATTTAAGTAGTCGTTGATAGAATAGTATGCCTTTGAACAAAGGTTGGACTTTAATTTAGTTTTAAACGTATTAAAAGGCAAATCTAGCAAAGAAGAGGGTAGCTTGTTATAAAAGGTTATACCAAGCCCAACAAATGAGTTATGAACCTTATGAAGCCGGTGAAAGGGAGCACGTAGTTTATCCTTACTTCTTGTGTTAACATTGTGAATATCACTGTTTTTAGTGTATAAGTGTATATTTTGCCTAATATATAAGATGTTGGCGAAGATGAATTGTGATGCCACTGTGAGAATACCGATATCTTTGAAAAAATCTCTCAGAGAAACTCTGGCACCTAGCTGGTAAATTGCTCGAATAGCTCGTTTTTGGAGGACAAATATATTTTGAATATCTGCAGCTTTGCCCCACAGCAGAATACCATAGGACATAACGCTATGAAAATAACTAAAATAGACTAACCGAGCTGTATCAACGTCAGTGTATTGTCTTACTTTTCTGACGGCGTAGGCGGCCGAACTGAGCCTTCCCGCTAGGCTCGATATATGTTGGCCCCACTGAAGTTTGGCATCTACTGTTATGCCCAGAAAAACTGCCGAGTTTACAGTTTCAAGCACCTCTTTATCTAAGACGATGTTGGGTCCTAGATTTCTAACATTTGGAAGGGCAAACTTTACACATTTCGTTTTTTTGGCATTGAGAACTAGGTTATTTGTCGTAAACCAATCCGTAACCATTGACAGTGCACTGTTTACATCGTCAAAATCTTGTCTATTCCTGTCTACTTTAAAAATAAGAGAGGTATCATCTGCAAACAGTACAACTTCACAGATACCCTTTAAATAGAATGGTAAGTCATTGATATATACTAAGAACAAGAATGGACCCAGTATTGAGCCTTGAGGTACACCTAACTGAACTGGTAGCCCGGAAGATTTTACACCATCAACATCTACACATTGCGACCTATTATTTAAATATGAATTTAAAACGTTGAGAGCTTCGTTTAGCACACCATAATGACGCAGTTTACGCAAAAGCGTGTCATGGTGCACGCAATCAAAGGCTTTGGAGAGATCACAGAAAACTCCAATAGCATTTTGAGAGTTCTCCCATGCGTTGAATATGTGTTTCAGGAGAGCAACACCCGCATCTGTAGTCGAACGACCCTTTGTAAAGCCATATTGTTCATTATGAAGGAGGCTATTTAAATTAAAATGTCTTAGCAACTGCTTGAGTATTAGCTTTTCAAATATTTTGCTGAATGCTGGTAAAATAGAAATAGGCCTGAAATTGCCAACGTCATTTTTATTACCTGATTTAAATAATGGTATGACTTTACTACTTTTCATGAGGTCAGGAAAAGTTCCTAAATCAACACATTTATTAAAAGTAACAGCTAGATAGGGGGCTACGATGTCTATTATATTACTCAAGAGTTTAATGGAGATTCCCCAATAATCACCAGTGTTTTTAGACTTGAGTGTGTTGAAAACATTAACTACATCACGAGGCGTTACATGTTCGAAGCTAAATAAGCGACTACTTTTAGACACACTACTAAACAAAAGGTTTTCAGCTTTAGATGGGGACGAATTTAAGGAGCGAGTCGTAGTTATAGGTATGTTGGCAAAAAACTCATTAAACGCCTCAGCTACGTCAGCTGCTTTAGTAACTAATTTATTATCGACCATAATCTCAAGTTGTTTATCTTGCTTAACCGATTTACCCGTTTCATTGTTAATAATTTTCCAAGTGGTTTTTACTTTATTATTGGAATTTTTAATTGTATCGCTTAAAAATTTAGATTTAGCAAAAACACAAACCTTTTTAAATAATTTTGAATAATTTTTGACGTACTCTAGGAAAGGAGTATCAAATCTATATTTTTTCAAACCATATAACTCGTATAGTCTCGCTCTACTTTTATAAATACCCGGAGTGGCCCATTGATTAAAGCCAACGGAGGTGCCATTAATGTCAATAGTTTTAGTCTTGAAAGTAGATTGGTACTCTTTTTGCACAACATCAAAAAGGGCTGCATACATTTCATTAGGATTCTCGTGTTCTATTATAGATGGTGTTATTCCATGAGCTATATTATTTTTAAATTTATTGCAACGACTAGCTGTATATGGCCTACATTCTATTTTATGCGGCTTTTTATGTAATGGCATGGGGAAACTAGCTAATAAACCACAGTGGTCAGACGTTAAGTCACTTAACACTAATTTATTTTTGGCATCACAATCACTAAATATATTATCAAGACAAGTTGACGAAGATGCCGTGATCCTAGTAGCTTCAAAAAACAAGTTAATTAAATTATAAGACCTAAACAGATTAAGAAGTCTAATACTTAATGGAGTAACATCTAAAATATTAATATTAAAATCTCCACATAAAATGATACTTTTATTACTTGATTTTAACCTATTGAGCGAATCCTCCATTACCGATTCAAAACTAATAAAATCACCAGAGGGGGGTCGATAAACGCAAATTATAATGTATCGCTCGAGTTCAACACAAGACAACTCAATAGTGCGCTCGATGGAAAGATTAACTAAATCTAAACGTTGTTTACATTTCAACTTGTTTGAAACAAGAACCAAAGATCCACCGCGAATGGCGCTTTTTCTTACAAACGCACTTTGTACCGTAAAATTATCATCATTAATAAACACCACTTCATGTTCTTTCAACCAGTGTTCAGTCAAACATAACACCTGAACATCATAGTTCTCCATAAATAAACTTAATTCTAGCTCTTTGCCGGACAAACCCTGCATATTTTGATGAACAACGTTCAATATATACGGCTCATCCGTTGTCGCTCCTAATAGTTTAAACTACTAGGCGTATCAAAAGTAGTGTTAGTACCACTACTAACAGTAATCGATGGTACACTACAGGTACCAGTGTCACTGTGTATATTGTATGCTAAAAGATTAGCAATTTGTCTTCTACAACTAGGTGGCAAATACGGGTCTCCCTTGTTTCATCGAAAAGAAATTGCCAAATTATCACTTCCCAAACAATTTTTCGCATAATTTCATTTGCCAAATTATTACTTAGCAAAAAATCTCTTTACAAATAATTGTAACGCAAACCTGATGTTTAGCATGTGAACGTTTATACAATAACTTGTTTACCAACTAGAACTTTTACCAATTTTTATGTAGTCAAATATTTCAGTTCGCATTACTCATTTTACGCAAAAAAAAAATGCCAAATATTTAGTAGATTTTTTTAAATAATTAATTTCGTGTTACTATGTAGTTCAGTTTCGGGTAGCCTGTTTTTTTCCATAGTTTCTTTCTATATAATCTAGTCGTTTTTGGCACTCGCCGGCCGCTGCCGCGGCACCGCTCGCTTCGCTCGCTCGGCTCGTGCGTAGGTCACAGTTTTAACCTAACCTAACCTAACCTTTATATTTTTGTCATACCAAATCGTATGACGAAACGTTTATTGTCTAAAGATTGTTTGCTGTAATAAATAATTATATTAAAGAACAAATGCCTAAATGACATTATGCTTGATAATATTCTCCCGAGTAAAAATTTGACCAAATGAAAATGTGCGTAATAAAATAATTCCAAACATTGCATTGGGATAAAAAAAGTTGCAAAAATTTGTTTGGGTAGTGATTTTTTGGCAAAATCTTTTCGGCAAAACGGCAGGATCCCGGCAAATACATTGTATAATTTGTCAGTTTAAAATCAGTAATGAATTGATTACAATCAAAATATAAAATAGCGTCACTGTGACGACAGGTCCTATTATAAATTAACATATTTAATTTATAAATGTGCCTATTTGTCTCATTAGACAAATATCGAGAATAAGGCAAGGCACAGAAAATAAATTTACAATTATTAGTTTTATTGAGATGTAACATCAAATATATGTATGTGATGTAACAACAACATAGGTAGGCTAAGATGGAGCCAGAGAATGATGCCTATTCTATGCTTCTTCTTGAAAACTTGCATCTCTTGATCAAAACTTGCACTATTACTTTTTCCAGGACCCGGTTGGCCAGGTGGCCAGTTTTACTCGTGGTTGTGAAAGCCAACCTGATTTTTTGAACCATGAAATAACGGATTCTACCTTCAGGACGTTTTACAGAGCTTGTACAAGTGACCTTTGTAATATCGGTAGGTATCTGTCACACTTACTGATAAAAAGTCCATCTACCTACTTATAACATACCATAACAACACGCCTGTAATCCCCGAAGCGCTACAGCGCCTTTCTCCTGCCTATTGTCATCAACCGGGCACAAGTCCAAACTCCGGGCTGCTACCGAGAAATTCCTGATGGAATAACACTGTGTCCGACCTGGGAATCGCACCCAGAACCTCACGCTCAGCAGTACCTAGCACTTGCGAGCACTACATTTAAGTATTACCTAAGATGACTGAACTAAAAATTCACGAAGAAATAAGTACCTACCCACATAGTTAAAATTTTAGTTAAATGTTCGTAATTTCTTTTACAGGTAACGGCATCCAATCGATTACCGGTGGCAATTTATCTCCAACACCTGAGTACAATGGACAGAATTTGCTCGTACCGGGCACAGGCGGTGTAGCAAATATTAAAATAAGCCTAGTAATGTTACTTATAAGCTTATTTGTCATAAACATTACATAAATTCTGTTCCAAACTTGCCAACCTGTCTTTCATTGAATTACAGTTTATCTACATATCCCGATAATGCACGTAGGTTAATAATAGCCTTTCATTCTTACAATAATATGTTCCCCATTCTTCTACGTCGACATGCGTTCATTCATGCATAAAATAGTGCAAGTTTTTTTTATATCAAATTCAAAGTACCTAAACAATTTGTGCTCTATCGGTCTAACCATAGAGGACAAATTAACAACATTTATCAGTAAGAAAGCGTATAATTGTAACTGTTGCCATGACAACTGTGAAGTGTAAATAGTATGAATTATAATAATAATATACGTTGTTGATTTATAACAAGAATTTTGGTGGGTCTACAAAATATGTATTCAATCTAATAATGAAGTTGTTTTGAACGTATCTATAAAATTTTGACAGTTTCCTGAGCGCAAAATGTCACTTTAGAAACGTAGGTAATAGGTTAAGTTGTCTTTATTTAGTAAAAATGTAATTAGTAACTTAAATTAATTGTTTTGTTGGTTTAAAACCAAAGATGACAACTTCACCTATAAAAACGAAACAAAAATTGTCACTGCGGAAACGTCTATTTGTTAAAAAATCCCCAAAAGTTGGATGCGTCGTCGATACAGACTCCAACGACGAATTTGCACAGTCTTCATCTCGACCAATCTCTCCCGCTGATCCCTTCTTAGCTCCAAGTGCTTATAGTGCGGACCATAGCATAGAAACCCCGAATCAACGAAACTCCTCAGTAGAACCTCTTTGTAACAACGTTAGTCATACGGCCACCAATACTCACCATGAAGACGACAGTCATCAGAAGTGTTGTAGAACTTTCTTCAGGCGGTCTCGTCCTAAAAGCTTGGTGGATAACCAGAATTCTAAAGATGATGCACAATCTGTGACTGGTAGTCCAGAAAATAATTCCAACAGCATAAGTGACCAAACAATCTGTTCTCAAACTAAATCTGAAGAATTACCCAAAGCTTCAGTCAAGTTTCCTAAAAGTGAAGATATCAAGAAATGTTTTGAACATTCAGGATCATTTGAAGGGATCAAACCAAAGAGTAAATTATTTGTTAAGAGATTATCAGCTGATCATTTGATATCAAATGAGTCTAAGCCTTTGTACCGCGCATCATCACCTGAAAGTGACCGGAGTAGCTCTTTGGATCGGAAAAGAAGGTAAGGTATTATTTTGTTCACACAAAAAGGTTATGTATTTACTGTATTTCTTCATAATGGTGCTGGAAACTTTTCTGTTGTATTGTTGTACACTAGGACCAAGTCATCTATCGCTCGGTCTTCTTCGCGTGCTGGGAGCACTGACAGCTTAGCTCGTAACTCGCTGCTTGCAGCACAGGTGCTGCGTCTCATACCCACTCAGGAGGCTCGAGAAAGGTTATCAGTTATCTATGTTTGTAATGTTGTATTTTGTATTAGATATACATTTATATTTTCTTGTAGAGAAAAATAAATAGATATTACTTAAAATCTCAATTATGCTTAATGGGTATAACTACTTCAGCTTCGCATTTATATTTAACAGCAAATAATTTTACCTAATGCAATATTGTAAAAATGAAATTAAATATTTTATTTCAGGAATTATCTTTACGGACGTCTAGCATCTCATTCCCTTCTAGGAGCTGCAGAATTAGAACATGTCTTCCCTGATAGAGAAGTAAAAATATTTGTAGGATCATGGAACATGAATGGGCAACCACCACCAAAGTAATGTTTTGATAGTGTTGATACAAAAATTAAATTTTAATTTTATTCTTATTTTACCAATTATTTTATATAATTCCATAGGGAACTGGCGGATTTCATATTCCCAAATCAAGTGACACATGTACCAGATATATTTGCTATCGGGACACAAGAGTCATACTCGGAACGTACCGAATGGGAGATTACTATCCAAGAAGTATTGGGACCATCACATCTGTTGTTGCATTCTTATTATTTAGGTTAGTAATAATTTGTAAACTCATTAGAAAATAGTAAATGATAGGAGTATTTTTCCATGAAGGAGCAATTAGGAATGGTTGCAAACATAAAAAATAACTATTATGTTATTTACATCACTTTGTATGAATGAAACGGAATAGAAACATTGAAAAAATATAAAAGCGAAATTGAAAATGACTAATTTATTGTATGACTAATTGAGCAGAAGAATGTTTGTATTTGCTGTCATATCTACTGTGGTTCCCATAGTGCCTAGATGTTATTTATTTTTCTTCTGATTTAACCATAGTTATATTGTCTAGAAGTATTTCATCCATACTTAAATATTTATTTCAAAATTCTTTCCTCCTTTTTCAGGAACAATCCATTTAATGATATTTATAAGAAGAGATCTCATTTGGTTCTGTTCTCTCCCTGAGGACGCGAGTTTATCAGTAAGACCTGGTACAGCCTTCCGTACTAAAGGCGCCGTCGCTATATCATTTGCACTATTTGGATCTACGTTCTTGTTCGTAACGGCCCATTTGACCGCGCATCAGGAGAAGGTCAAAGAACGAGTGTCAGATATCAAGAGGATAATTAGGTCTATCGATTTGCCAAAGAATTTGCCTTGCAGGCATAAAAGTAAAGGTATGTTATTGATTTTTTATGAATTCAAAAATTATGCACCCGTAGGCAGTCTATTTTCATGCATGAACTTAAGTCTAGATGCAGATAATGTTGTCATTCTGGCACATTTCCAAATAGAGCTTGAAACCACAGAGTAGTAAGAGGAATGGAGTGGCATAGCGAATGATGCAATGTTCATAAATATGCGTAAGTACATCGCGGTCACAGCTAATCTACACTAATATTATAAAGAGAAAAGATTTGTATTTTTGTTTGTCTATACTAATATTATAAAGAGGAAAGATTTGATTGTTTGTATTGAATAGGCTCCGAAACCTCTGGACCGATTTGAAAAATTCTTTTACCATTAGAAAGCTTAGTTTTCAGGGAGTAACATAGACTACTTTTTATCTCGGGAAAAATAACGGGTCCCGCGGGAAAGACCACGGGAGCGAAGCCGCGGGCAAAGTGCTAGTAATGAATAAACTCAAAAACTACTGGACCGATTTTAAAAATTATTTCACCAGTAGAATGCTATATTTACACTGACTAACATAGGCTATAATGCCGAAGCTAGTTTGAAATATGTTGCTTCGTGGAAACAGACAATCGTCCAAGGCAGTTGTTGTACGACATGATAGACTCCACTTTTTCAGGCCTTCTTTATTATTTATTTAGTATCGCGAATTAAATCATTATGCACTTATTGCTCCATGGTTGAATCCCTGAATTTTACTCAGACTATTTACTTTTCTATCTTGATAGTTATCTTTAGGAGTCTATTCTAAGCCAAAGTATTGAATTACAGAATAAATAACAATACAGAGTGTAATTAAATCATTCACTTTCCTTCCGCGAAACGTAAGTAAATATTATTTCTACTGATAAGCTATTAATTTCCTTTCTGATATCTTTGTTGATACGTAGGTGTGCCGCGTCATGTTGATTTTACTTATTTAAAACATTGTATGACATAAGGATAGTTAATAGACTAAATTACAAAGCTAATTGCTTAAAAAGGTGACAGCTACTTCGTCCTAAAAATCGTTTGATTGATATTGTTTAATCTCTTTAAAATGGATCACGATCGATACATAATACAGTGGCGGCAGTCTCGACATAGATAACGATTGCTATACGAAGTCCGAACTCGGTCGTAAAGTCTTAATGGCGTCCCTAGACGGTCAAAATTACTTGGCAAGCACGAAAAAATCCCGTGCTTGTGAAGCATGTCGCGCGTCTAGGGACGACATTGCGACTTTGCGACCGAATTCGGTCGTATAGCGATCGCTATATCTATGTCGAGACTGCAGGGCCTGGACGTTCTTCGCAACTCCACGTCACTACACGGTTTTGCGTAGGTACTAACATAAAAAAGTTTTTGGGGCTCACGTTGAAACTTCCGGCCTCTTAGACATTTTTAATGTTTTAAATTGTTTGGCCTCATGCCTACTGGTCCTTAACAATTAATATTACAAAAAGAAGCCTGTATTCCCAAAGTAGTAAACAAGTACCTATAAAGTACAGTCACATTTAGTCAGCTATAGTATAAGTTTAGCCAGCGTCTTACCAGGCACAAATCTAGACTCATCATCGAAAACGTCATTGAAAACTTTAGGTGATACCCAATCATCGACTCCGCGATCGGACCTAGAAGCTCGCAGTTGGCAGTCGCGCTTGCGACCACAAATTCACTGGCCGTAGATCTTAAATTATCGACTGCTTTTTTCATTTCAGACGTCACCAACAATTTCGACTATGTGTTCTGGTGCGGTGATCTAAACTTCAGATTGGGTGAGCCCAGAGCTGCTGTGTTGCGGTGGATTGAGCAAACACAAGTACGTGTTCCTTTTAATTATTAAAATTACTCTAGGTAACTAGGTGGTTTGGGGACCGAGTTAGAAGTAATAAGTTTATTAGAGACTTTAAACTCAAACTCAAAGCATTTATTTCAAATAACCTAATTACAGGCACTTTTGAATTGTCAAGAGGTCGGTCAGTCTCTAAAAAATTAAGCTATTCCAAACCGTAGTAGGTTCCTATGGAGAAGAAGGAACAAGAAACGGACACTATTAAATAAAAATGTTGTTACAAAATATTGGTTACATCATTCATGTTCAAATTATACATCTGAGAACAATGTAGAAACTTCAGAGACTCCAGCCGCTAACTTTATCATTTGTACGAATCCACTGCTATATAATAAATTACATTTAGTTGATTCACGTACCTATTACAGTTGTAACAAACTAAAGATCTAAAAATAAACTCAGCCACCTATACTGCTATTTTTCTTATTCCAAAGATCTGACGTCACAGAGACATTGGCAGTATTGATACTTGAGATTTGCGTCAGTAGTGTCGAGTGCAAACGTAGTTATTATGTAACGAAGTAAAGCATCAATAGAAGAGAAAGGAAGAAACCATAAGTACATAATAAACAAGGTCAAAAAATGATAACTGGACAAATTTCACAAACGTGGTTTTATCTATACATATTATAAAACAAAGTCGCTTTTCGCGTTAGTCTGTTTGTCCACGTTATTCTTCTAAACCACGCAACTGATTTTGATAAGGTTCTCACCATCGTTTTGAGAATTTATTCCCGAAGGTTTTTGTGTATAATAACATATTAAAGTTACGTTTACCTAAGAAATCTCGATGTTTTGTCATGTCGTGAACATGAAAAACGTAAACTCAAAATTCAAGTATAGTATTTTTATCACACGAAGCGACGCACGCTTTATTTGTGGTAACCAAGTGTACTAACACGCTGTCAATGTATGCGTGAAGACGAGTAGCGTCAGCACATAACTCTCACTTACACACACGTCAGACTCCGCCATTGCCTCGGACGGTACCGAGAGCTCCTGCGCTTACACACACATTCACAGCGTGTTTGTAAACTTTAGTAACCACAAGTCAAGCGCGCATCGCTTCGTGAGATAGAAATACTTTACGTACCAGCAGCACTGACCACATAATCAGTAATATTTACTTGAATTATGAGTTCAGATAAATAATTATTACCAAAATTAGATATCACGTCCGTGAAGTTTCGTCAGTTGATTTGGAAAACAAAATGCTGAGATTTAACATACCCTGGTCTTCTTATATTCATAGTTCCCGTTACCTCATCACCTGCCGCACGGTTTATTGCACGCGGATCAGCTAACCGCTGTTCTAGAAGATGGCGCCGCCTTCCGGGACTTTAGAGAAGCACCCATCACCTTCCCTCCTACTTACAAGGTATTAATCTTATACATACATACAACTAAATAAATATTGAAGCGTCTGTTTGTAATGTCAACCTAACAGCTTTTTACTAAACGCATATGAAATTATATACGGTACTTAGTTTACATCAAAAAAGCAATTATCTCCGGTACGCCTGGTCCGATTTTGATGGGACTTTCACTGGCAGATAGCTGATGTTATAAGGAGTAACTAAGGCGTAAGAAAAGAATTAGGGAACACGCGGGCAGCAACTATTTATTTTATAAATTAATTTACCCCATTTATTGCCAGTATATCGTGGCCAACTAACAGCCGAACGGGTCGATCTATCAAGGTTACAAACTAAACTACACTTGCTATGGTCCCTGTATAGGTGAACATTCAATCCATTCGCTAAGCGGTAGGTCCTGGATGTCATTCGTAGATCCTTGACAGCTGTTACGGGCAGACAGAAGCCCGACTACACCAACGAGGGTAATCGAGGTTCCAGTTAATTTATTTAAAACAATTTTAAGTATCTACTTATGAATAGTTGTGTTATTATTATGCATTATTTGAATGTGTGCATAGTTTTCCATATAGGTAGATGCAATAGGAATAAGCTTTTTTAAATACCTACATAGAAGCAGTAAATAAAAGGTTACAATTTTCAGTACGATCCTGGCAGTCAACAATTCGACACGTCAAGCAAACAAAGAGCGCCGGCTTATACCGACAGAATACTGTACAAAGCGAAGTCAATGACCTCTAACTCGTCCTCTGCATTTTCGGGTGAGCTTTCGTCTTAAATATTATTGTGTGACGTCACTAATCTGGAAACTTTCACGTGTGACGGAGAACGAGGCGCCTATAACTTCGTCCGAAACTACGGATTTCGATAAGACCTCTGGATAAGTTCCGCTTGACTTTTATTTACCAGAAAATTTCATACAAATTCTGTTAAATTTTTCAATTTGATTAGTGTATAGTGATTACCATAAGGATCTACAACCAGTTTCAAAAAGGCCAATTTGACATTACATAACTCTTTAGGAAAAGCCCTGAAGACTTAATCTAGTTTCAAATCGGATCTTGTTTGCTGTTGGGATTCACAGAAAAAAACAACAGACAACTAAATTACTTTACAAGAGATGATATCTGGATTGAATAGCCAATTCTAGACTCGGCGGTCAGTGTTTGTATCGATAAATGTGTCTAACATAATGTATTGAATAAAGTCGTTTCAGAAATGCATCACATCTTGAGGTGTTCCTCAGAAGGGTACATCCAGTTTGTGAAGTTGTAAGGTCTCAAGACACCTAGAAACATGGCCTTATTTTGAGTAATAGCACAGATTCGTACAGAAGGTTCACTCAAACGACTCTTGAATGAAGTGCAATTCAGGTCGAACAGCGCTAATTACCTACACTTATATTCCCTAGAAGGTGCCTCTTTTTCTATCGCGTAACTCTTCCTGGAGCGTTAAAAACATGAAAACCTCGGATTTCTGTTACAATGAATTAAAACATTCAAAATGGAATTTTTTGCTAATAATAATATATAAAAAAAGTTTACCAATTAAAAAATTATGATGTTGATTTGAAAAAAAAAGAAGATTTTTGGAAGATAAATAAGCTGTAGAATATTTTTGTATATCAAAATTAAGTTAACCTATCTATTAATATAGAGGTAGTAATCGAGAAAAATACGTAAATTAAGGAAAATTAAATAAAGAAGAAAATGATTAATAGTTATTTATGCTACTAGTGCGGAATGTAGGTGATTTTCGACGAGTGTCATTTTTATTCACGAGCGAATGTATAAGTCGACACGAGTCGGAAATCTAAATCGGAAAAATAATTAATCTAATCAAGTCGGAAAAATAATTATTATTAATAGAATCACATCACTGTCAGGCTGTCACTCATGTGTGGGGAAAAATCTTTCTAAAACTCAATTTGTAACGATAGAGCGGTAGGTATCTCGGTATCAAAAAGCAGTACATAAAATAAAACATGTTCATACTTAAGTCATAAGTTTCGTCCCAACATTTGAATACATCACTCTCTGATTTTCATACCTAAGTTGTTGCAGGGCTGCGTCGCATCAGTTCGGTGCCGGTCACTTCGGGAGTCAAGTGTTTGGCATACAACTCTGTTCAATCTGTCTGTACAAGCGACCACAAGCCAGTGTGGGGATTGTTCTCGACCATGCTGCGACCAGGAACTGACGTGTAAGCATACCAGAATGTTACACATCACTACGGCATTCATTCATACGATGACGGTCCGATTTGGCACAAGATTTGAATTTATTTCATTAATTAGTTAAGTATTTATGTTATGAGAATGAAGTTTCGATGGGTAGAATATTTCAGTTGATGATAACCACATTTCACGTAGTCAGTTTGTAAGAAAGTGATTTATTTTTTACCTATCACACTACACTTTGGTGAAGGCCGCAGGAACCCGCTGGATGCGGGAAGCACAGAACCGGTCGAAGTGCCGGTGCTTGGGGAAGGCCTATGGCCAGCAGTGAACGGCTTTCGGCTGAACGATATGATAATGATCACTATACTTTAGGAAAATATTTTTGTTCTGCATTAATCATCATAATTTTCAAATAGTTTGCAGATTTAATGAAATAAATAAATGTAATAATCGTAACATGTTGTTACAGAGTACCCTTAGCTGCGGGCTTGTTCAACCGTGAAGTCTACCTGGAAGGTATCAAGCGTCGGAGAGCGCTGCTCGACCACGCGCCCGGCACCTCCGCGGTATGTAACGTTCAATAGCATTCACTCAAGTAACTCCACAGTGACCGCAATTTTTCGTTCTCATCTCGATACAAAATGTCCAAAATGTCAGTCATACTGTACTCAATGTATTAGAAAATGTACGTAGAACGTATACTCAATGAATTGCGTAACTATATCACGCACTAGTTTATTTTCGATGTCTTTATCTTGACCAAATGGCCTTTTAAGCCATTGTAACAAAAAGTATTACGTTTACCAAAGAGGTTTATATTTTTGTTGTTATATTTGTTGATTTACACTTTTCAAAATGTTTTATTTTTATTATTTATTACGTCCTAAGTTAGAGTAAGTGGACAGGAGTGCAATGTTATAAAAGACGTTATACATTTTGTTTTAAATTATTCTTAATTTATTTTATTTTTGTGATGTGCTCATTCTGAAAACATAAAAGACAAATCTAGTCAGTATAATGAACTTCAGCAGTATTCCTAACAATAATAGTTATTTATATGAAAATAACAAAGTAATATAATTTATATATTTGTAATTTCCACGTAGCTCTAAATTGTTTAGCATATATTCTATTCTTCAAATAATAATAATTGTGCTTTAATCAAATTAATATACTTTGGCTTAGCAATCAAATCTATGTAAAATATTATTTCGATGTGTAGTACTTATCTATATTTCCAAATCCTGTTTAGGAAAATGAGCTTTTATGATTATCATAAACGTAGGTACGTATCGTGGAGTTTCTAAAACAGTACTTAATTAAAATATTTCCTGCCTTATATCACTGTGTTATACCGTCGAATGAAATGTTAAGAACATTTCAAAGAGTTGATAAAACTATGTTAATTAGGTGCTGTGATTAGTATTCGTCTAGTCTGATGTCCATTCCAGTTACCGCTGTAGTGTCGACAGTCTAGAACATTATCTATTGATATCTATAGTTATTTATACAGATAGAATTAGATCTCTCACTCACTACAAACATGAAGGTCTCGTCTTCAAGGAATATTATAGCACAAGTGAGGCGCAATGTTCGTCCAACATTTCGTCCTTCGATTTGTATTTGATAACTGAGATGTAAAGACATTGCCGTTATTTAAGTATTGAATTACTGATTGGTCAATATAGAAAATAGCAACTCCTAAGAACGTTCGTATATTGCATTCGTTTTAAAGCCGAAAACTTTCAATAAATATTCGATATTTCTATGTTCGATAATCATTTATTTGTGGTAATCATGTAATTAAGGTTTGTTATTTATAAATTATGACTACTCGAAAATTGTAGGTCTCTTTGGGTGCCAGTCTAAGATACTGCCAAACCTAATATCGTATGTTTCGTATTAATACAAAATACTTACCGACCAATAATAATATTCGTGTTTTTAATTAAATCTAGAATAAAACGTCCTGATCTTAGATCGGTGTGACAAACAAAAAAAAAACTTAGAATGTTGTAGCAGATTTGATGTTTACTTAAGTGGGATTTAATAATAAAGTAAAAAAGTGAGTGTTTAAAAGTATTTTTTCATAACTTTTCGACAGTTAGGCCGGTAGATGAAGATAAAAGTTCGACTGTGTAGTTGGCCTAGACGTAGAATTTGTATTGTCAATTGTCTGTCTAGGTAAATCAACATCAAAAATATTATTATGAGGACGCCAAACATCAAGTCGTTGGCACTTTCGATCGACGAAGTTTCTCAGTATTAAACCAATGCTATAACAGCATTTTAAAAGTTCACGTCCATTTCAAATTGATAAATATTATTGCGACTCATCATCCAGTACGTTAAATTAATCATTAGACCAGTTAAAATTCCATAAATTCTTTCTAATAAAAATCAGTCTGTCTTCCATAATGTGTAACATATTGATATATAATTTAAATAGGGATCGTTTCCTGAAATCTAGGCGCCAATATACTTTACCATGGAGGAATTGTAACTCCTGTACAGTCACAAACGTAATGATAAATATCGTGCGAATTATTTCAGTTCCTTCCATGAAGGGATCCAATTGACAATATTATGATTGTGACTGAACGTTTCGTATTCTTGTGTATCATTCATAATGTAAACGTTTTTTATCATTATTACAATATTTTATTAATTTAATATTAGTACTAGCTTTTTGCAATATAACACTTATTTTAGCTTCTATGCTGTAGTCAATTAAATTTAAAGTCGCACAAAGAAAAAAATCACATTTTGTTCCGTTTCCACTCCTTCATTTAATGTATTTACACAATTGTAGCTATATTACGAGGCTGGTTAATACTTGATGTTCGATAAATAAAAGTACAATGTTTTATAAGGATTTTATATCTACAAACATAACATTATTTTTCTGATATACACGTTTGGTCTAAACAAATGCAGGTAGGTACGTAAAATCGTGATAATAATCTCATATCCTAAACACTGTTGTATACGAGCGTACCTACTGGTAGTGCATTTGTATATCAAATGTGTATATGAGACAAACAGATGGTATATTGCTAACAATTTTTATTTTGTACAAGGATTTTTTCTGTAATAGTAAATAGCTGAACAAATTAGTCATAATGTTGTATTACTTTGGATAGGTCCTGAGTGGGGAGGTGACTGCGACAGAATATCTACAAGAAAGAATTCTGAATCATAGTGTCGTATGCGACCTGTTAAATATAAGGTGAACATGGCTCCATTTGAATGCCTATAAATACCTAATATATATTTTTATTTTATAAAATCTTGCTTATGATTGCTGACTGGTTAAATATAGTTAAGTATACAGTTTTATGCCTATTCGCTAACGCAATAGTAAGTAGATTTTTGTCGCAGTTATCTAGTCTTTAGTAATAATTGGTTATGATTTTCATTCAATGAAATAATAGTATTGTCATTATTGTGAATTATATTGCTAGTCCATGTTTTATAGATATACTAAGTTATAATATAACTTAATTAAGTCGAAAAAATGTTATGCTAAATATAGTTAACTTTCCTCGCTAATTCTTGTTTAATTTACCTCAAAAAAATACCTTAATAAACACAAACATTTGCTGACTCCCTTTTAAATTAATTAATCGTCCTTATCTATATGATAATAGGGACGATAATAATAGCAACTGGAACAGTACTCACTTCTATCTCATCTAATTGGTCACACTACTACGCATAGCATAATAAATAGGAAGATTATAGGCAGAATGAATTTTATACAATGTTGCCACAAAAGAAAAACATTAATGCCATGGTTCAAAAAATCATATTTCGAAGTCTGAATAAAAGGTGAAGTCCACTAATCTAATAACCTAATCCACACTTGTCGCTGTTACCCTGAACGTTGTTATAATGCCATTCCACGCAGGCGGACCCCTTAACACCATTCACTTCGACCCTGCACCATCGCTCGTAAATCTTCGCTTCTCTTCCCTTACCAATGTAGAATGTATCTTCACTATCCACCTGCACGCAAACTGCATACGATTTGCCTCCTGAACGTAACAAATAAGTTTTTGTAAGTAAGAATTAATTATCATCTGCCCAGGGCCTCAAGTCTGCTATTACAAAAGTGTCAGAATGGTCTATCATTGATTTCATAATTGTTGATTTTGACAAGTTTGGTAATCTACTAACATATTGGCGTCATTATGACTTTCCAATGGTCAGCCACTCCATTGAAAGAAATGGCATCTATTGGTAATCTCGTACATAATGAAAAATGAATGACTGACTTAGGCGGTAATTTGCTAAAATTCTGACAGTTCCTTTGATCAGTGACCTACCATGAAAACGTCATTGTGCAGTCATTTCTTTTAATTCGTTACGAGTATCGTGTTTGTATAATACGATGATCAACCAATGATCGACCATTATGAATTTAGCAGATTACGAACTTTTAGCAAAATGACAATGAGATCGTGTTGGAATGACGAATTTATAAAAATAGCAGACTTGGGCCCCAGCTTATATGTCGGCTAATTTGGTAAACAAGTCAGTGAAGTAGTAAAGTAAAGATAAATAAAAATATATAAAATAATATGTCATGATGGCCCAGCGGTTAAGGCCTCGCCTCTCATGCATGAGGTTGAGGTTTCAAATCCGAGCAATTCAAAAAGTCTGTGACTTTTTCAATTCTTATGTGCTTTCTGAGTTTATCTTGGACATTATTGACATCAGTGAAAGAAAACATCGTGATGAAACATGGACTTATAGTTAATATAGGTCTGAAATCACCAGCCCGTCTTGAGGAAGCGTGGTGATCAGTGCTCGTGCCTTCTCTGTATGAGAAGAGCCCTTTGCCCTGCAGTGGCACAGTAATAGGCTGGTATTATTATAAAAAAATAACTACTTATAGCCAAGAACATTTTAAACCCTAGCTGACTAACCTTAATTTCGACTAAGGTTATCACTAACCATTCGTAAATTATACGACGGATTAAAACATCAATATTTATTTAATCAACTTCATATAAGACACAAAACGATCTTAATTATCAGTCTTAGTTTTCTTTTTATCCAATAACATAATCTGTTTTAGAAAAACCTACATTGAACAATGTTTGCTCATAGACACAAATTGACACAATATGCTGCCTGCAAATCGCTTGTTTTAGCCCTTGCAGAAGTTCGTTGTTAAACGACGTTTTTTTTACAGCTGCAAGTTTTGCGAGTTCTGGTAACGTTTTGACTAGGACCTTCGTGATCTAGTCTACAATTTTCAGGATCTCCGCGATGATTTACTTCAAATTTCGTTGCAAAATTAGTCTGAAATTTTACGACTGTCATACGATTCATCCCGATCTAAAAACGTGCATCCGTAATGAGTCATTACGGGTCACTAATGATGTGAATCAGGAAGGTATTAGAAACGGCAATGGTGGCGGAAGTCGGAATCTAATCAAAACATTAAATATGCAACGTACGCGTCGTCATTTTTACGAATGGTTAGTGATCCAGGGTTAATAAGGCAACCAATTTGCAATAAATTTAAACATATTATATTTGATAAAAATATTTTCATCCGGTAAACAGATGGGTGAAGGTCGATCTTATATCCGATCCTATACTAGAAGTTGGTTTACTGGGATTGTGGTCACCTTTGACTTGTTACTCTTAAACATTGAACCTCCAACCTTGGAAGCATAATTCTATTACTATGTTACTGGATTTTTCAAGGATGAAATAATAATAATAATATAATCTTTATTACACAAGAGAGTGGTTACAAAATAGTGTGAAGTCCCTGACTCCTGTGCTAGGTGGTAGACCTGTGTTACAAGAGCCAGTTCCCTCTCCCAGTAGGAGATATTACAGAATCTTATGCAAAAATATTAACAAAAATAAAAAAGAATAGAATATGGTAACAACAAAAAACGGATAGAAGAAGCCTGTATTGAGTTTGTGAGTGTTTGTGTGTATGTTTGTGTCTCAGTGTGAACGAACGTGTGTGTGTGTGTGAGTGTTTGTGGAAGGGTGTGTGCGAAATAAGACGAAATTAATCTGAAAGCCCTTACCAGCTTCGAAAATAAATCCATAGTCTCTGGGTAAGATCTGGTGTTCTCCATGTTGGTACAACTGGAAGTCACTGGAATCAACTGGTAGAACTGCTTGGTCTGATTGACGGCAGAGGTAGCCGATTGTAAGGCTGAAACAAAGTGGTTATTTACATTGATAGTTAAAAAAATACCTACTTCACCAGCAATATTTTATTATCTATCGAAATTCCGCTGCTATTCCTTTGGTTCACCATCATTCCTTTAGGTGGTCTTAATGACTACCTAAGGGCCGGCCTAGTTTTCAATTTTATTTCAACTACCGCATGGTTGGTATTTGTTAGTCAGTGAAAACCACGCTTCGGTCCTAAGGCTTAATAGTAATAACTGATAATTATGAACACTTACTGCGACAAAACTACAGGTAGGCATACTGTGCCGATGGTCATGCAATCTCCGTTTTCCAAGAAGATATAATGATATACATAACGATGGAAAGTACGATAGTCCCGGAACGGTCCTGTAACCAAAAGAAATATGCAAGTAAGCAACGCTGAACGCATATACGAGTACAAATAAATCTTGTTAAAAAATATACATCAGATTTTATTTTCACTAGTTAATTAATTACCGGAGTTCTCAGATTCTAAGACTTACCGAAACTGTGATCCCTGACGCATGGTATGTTGATGCCATGTTGTTTGCCATCTATTGTTACCGTACCTTCCAGGACACCCATTTGCTCATAATGCGTTTCATGTAACCTGAAAATTACAAATAGGCATCTACATTGTTATAGGTACTAACTGGTTGCTATGTCAAACCGAAAATCATACCAATATTAATGTGCTGCTTCAGAAGAAACATAATTGATTTGAAGAATTACGATGTAGAATTCAAATTCGCTTCATTTCATTAATACAAAATGAACTTTCTTTGAATAATTATAGATCATATTTTGTATTGGCCAAATTACACGAATATATGGACAAGTACGACAAGCGTGATGCCACTTGCCAGTATACTATAGTAGTCTTTGATGCCACTATAAGATATCTATTGTTATGTCACATTAAGGTCGTATCGAAAATATGTGCCACCATGATTTGTTTGAAAATATCGGCCATTTTTCACACGTTATATGCATAATTATGGGGGTAAGACATGCATTAGCCAGTTAATGACCACCATGTTAATAAGAAGTTCTTACTTTTTAAGTAACCTGAAGTAGACTTTCGACCATTTATGCCTAGCCAAGTGTTTAAGTATGTAGCGAAGCCACGGCGAGATCTAATATTGATTCATTAAGTGTCGAGAGTTGACCTATGCGCTCGATAGATGGCGTTGACGTCGAATTAGATCTCGCTATGGTTTCGTTACCGCCGAAAATATAAGTAGTCTAAGAATTATTTTTTTTGAGTGAACTGTTTCAAGGAATAAACGCTAACGTGTACAAGTGGTACTACAGCTTTATTATTTCTCGCCTAACGGAGCCCTAAGTTTGTTCATGGTCCTTCGAACTGGATTTGGCTGGGCGTGTTTTGGTAATCACCGGTGGTGGTAGTGGTTACTACCCATTTCGTCGCTACTGGCAGTGGATCGCTGTCCAGATCATCCCTACAGCAAGGCGGCTGGAAAGGCGTCAAGGCAGTGGTGGAGCCGGGTGTCAGCATCCGGAGGAGCGGTGAACGCGGGAGGTGATAAGCAGGTTGCGGAGCGCCAGAGGGCGCCACTACGGCGGTAGCAGGCGCGTGTCGTCGAAGAAAATCAGTGACAGTGAGTGCGGTGTTCAATTGTGAGTACATTTTCGTCCTTATTTACTAGAAGATTAAAACTTGAAAATTTGAGAAGTACATGCAAATTTGAACTTTAAAGTCAAGACTAGTGAAACTTAGAAAAATTCAAGATAGTAAAATTTAACTTAGAAGAATTTAGTTAGTTTGGACTTGTAATAGTAAATAAAAAGACTTGTAAATAAAAAGACTTGTAAAATTTTGCCCAATTTGTGTTTTAACTTAGTGTACATTTTGGAAGTACGGGCAAAAAGACTTCTGTTTAGCTTTGTTTACATTTTGTTATGGTATTTTGAGACGAATTTGTTTGAGTGTTTTTTAATTGAGTAAATTACAGAGTTTTGATAAATAATTTAAAATGGAAGCGTTTAACGATTTACAGGAGGATATAAGAGCGAAAATGCTGAAAGTTAAAACCAATTTTAAAAAATCTCCTAAAGAGCGTTTGACTGTTCCATATATTGAAACTAGACTAGATAACTTAGAACAACAGTGGAGTTTATTTACAAGCACTCATACTAAAATTATTAGTCAAGTTAAACGAAGTGATTTGTATGGTTCGGATTATCATAAAAATAGTGTCTATGATGATGTGGAAGAATTGTATGTTCAATTTAAGACTGATTTAAAAGAAATGTTATATAATTTAAAAACATCGGAGACAGAGTTAAATTCAAGTTCTAGTAATCAAAGTGACGGTTTAGCTAGACGTTTCAAGTTGCCAGAAATAAAAATTCCTACGTTTTCCGGGAAATATACTGAGTGGCAGACGTTCAGAGATTTGTTTTTAGGGCTTGTGCATGAAAACAAGTCTCTGGATGATGCGCAAAGGTTCTACTATCTCAGGGGACATTTGACGGGTGAAGCAGAACAGTTGTTGCGAAACATTAAAGTGACTTCTGATAGCTATCAAGTTGCTTGGGAAAAATTGGATAGTATGTACAATAATAAGCGGTTTTTGGCTAATGGCATCTTGAATCGGCTGCTAAATCAAAAAAGTTTGGGGTCTGAATCTGCCTCTGAAATTAAGAAGTTAATTAGTACAACGTCAGATTGTTTAGAGTCTATAAGAAATCTAGGTGTAAATATTTCCTCTTGGGATCTTTTGATTATCCATCTAATGAGCGCTAAATTAGACAAGGATACCCGAAAAGCATGGGAATTAAAAGTAGCCTCAGATCCAACGGACGAATTTCCTACGTTTGTGCAATTTTCCGATTTTTTGATAGGGCGTTTTAGAGGTCTAGAAAATTTAGATTCAAAGAATACCAAAGTAGAGAACAAGAATACAAAATCTTTTCACATTGTGAAAGAGAATAACGTTGTGTCGTGTGCGTATTGTGCAGCAGATCATAAAATAACTGTTTGTAAAAAATTTGCCAAAGAAACTAACGACAAACGACGTAATTTTGCAATGGAGAAAAATTTATGTTTTGTGTGTTTAAACAGCAACCACTCTGCTAAATTTTGTAAAAACATGGTCCGATGCCGGGTGTGTAAACGCCGCCACCATTCATTATTGCACCCTAGTGGTGATTCTGGTTCTGTTAGCGCAGAAATTGAGACGGTTCACGAGGGAGCTTCGTCGACTGGCAAAAAGTCGATTGAAGAAAATGCTGCATCAGACAGCAATAAGGTTTCCGCGCAAGCGGAGGGGTCTAGTAAGCCACTTGTGTCTTGTCTTTCGACAGGGAACTGTTGTAAAACAGTTTTATTAACCACAGCTGTGGTGCAAGCTGAGTCGAAAGACGGGACCTATCTTCCGGTTAGGGCATTATTAGACCAAGGGTCGCAAGGATCTTTTATTACCGAAGCTATGGCTCAGTACTTAGGTTTAAAAAGGATTGCGGCCAAACACACTATAGTAGGTGTAGGTGGTGACAAAAGTGTGACTTCGAAGTCCACGGTCAAAATTAATATAAGGTCGAGAATAGATCCCCAGTTTCAATTTAAGGTTGATGCTTATATCTTGAAATCAGTTACGTCCCTTCTCCCAGTTACCAAAGTAACCCGGGTAGAATGGGTAAATCTGACAGTTGAGGATTTGGCTGATCCTGAATATCACAGACCTAATAAGATCGATATCTTATTAGGTGCTGAGGTATACAGTCAAATCATTCAAGAAGGCGTTCAAAGAAATTTGGGTGGTTCTCTCTTGGCGCAGGATACTGCATTTGGGTGGATAATATCAGGGGTCTGTGAGGTAGATAATTCATCCAATATACATTCGCACATCCATGTGATGCATTCAAGTTTTGATGCTGACAACATGCTAAAAAAGTTCTGGGAACTGGAGGCTGAAACATCAGGAACACAAAAAATGCTCACGGAGGATGAAATTAAATGCGAAAAACTGTTTACAGCGTCCACGATGAGAAATAAGGAGGGCAGGTATATTGTAAAATTACCGCTTCGTGACGCTGACCCGGTCAGCAGGTTTGGTGAGTCCAGGAGTATTGCTGAAAAAAGATTAAAAGGTTTAGAGATAAGGTTGGGAAAAAATCCAAAATTAAAGGTAGATTACATAAAGGTCATGAAAGAATATTTAGAATTAAATCACATGGTCAAGGTTACCGATAAAGAACAGAATAATAAAGCAGCAATTTACTTACCTCACCATGCAGTTGTCCGGGAGGATAAGGACACGACAAAGGTCCGAGTCGTATTTGATGCTTCCTGTAAGGGAACCAATGGCAGGGCACTTAACGATGAATTGATGGTTGGCCCGCCGTTGCAATCTGAACTCCGCCATACTATTATGCGCTGGAGATCACATAAGATAGGTCTGGTAGCGGATATCATCAAAATGTACAGGCAAGTGTTGGTAAATAGGGAAGATACTCCACTCCAAAGAATACTTTGGAGAGATAGTCCTGAAATGGAGATCCAAGAGTATGAGCTGATTACCGTCACCTTCGGTACGGCATCAGCACCATATTTAGCGGTAAGGTCGTTACAACAGCTGGCCTATGATGAGTGCTTGGACAGGCCAGGTATTGCAAAAATCATCTTGGACGATTTTTACATGGACGATGTGATGACAGGAGCTGAAGATAGGGAAGGTGCTTTTAATATTTACTCAGAGTTAAGTACGGTGCTAGCCAAGGGAGGTTTTCCATTGCAGAAATGGAGAAGCAATTGCCGAGAATTGTTGGATAAGATATGGGATGAGAAAGGTGGCAAGGACGAGGGTTTGTGTATTAAGGTTGATGACATAACAAAGATTTTGGGACTTACCTGGAATCCAAGAGGTGACTGCTTTCAGTACTCCGTCGATCTCACGCCGCTAGTTGAACCTGCAACAAAAAGAAAAATTATTTCCGACATTTCACGTTTATTCGACCCACTCGGATGGTTAGCACCCAGTATTATTTTAGCCAAAATCCTAATACAAAAGCTGTGGCTAGCTGGAATTGGGTGGGATCAAGAAGTTCCAAACAATTTATTAAGTGAATGGTTTACTTACCGTCGAAACTTGGCTGCTTTGGTTGATATAAAAATCCCGCGTTGGTTACACACTGGTAAAAAGAATAAACGCGAATTATACGGGTTTTCGGATGCTTCAAAGGTGGCATATGCTGCTGTCGTATACCTCAGAGTAGTGGATGATCAGGGAAATATCCACGTCTCCTTATTGACATCGAAAACGAAGGTCGCGCCTATAAAGCAAGTGTCGATACCCAGGCTTGAACTTTGTGGGGCTGTACTGTTGGCTAAGCTCATTGTGGAAGTAGCTGAAGTTATGGGAATAGCCAAAGATCAGCTGCATGCTTTCACCGACAGTGAGGTAGTTCTGGCCTGGTTAAATAATCATCCGAGCCGCTGGAAGACCTTTGTGGCGAATCGGGTCTCGGAAATTTTATCAACTCTAGACACCCAGCACTGGTCTCATGTACCCACAAAGAAAAACCCAGCGGACTGTGCATCGCGAGGTATATCGCCGGCAGAGCTTTCAACAACTTCTATATGGTTTGAAGGTCCAGAGTTTTTAAGACAGGACTTGATTATTTTTAAAAGGCCTAAGCATCTCGTGACTAATCTCGAAGAAGTAAGAGTACAAACGGCTGTCTTTGACGTTGCTTTTTGGCAAAGGTTTTCCTCGTTCTCCAGGCTTGTTCGAGTGGTTGCCTACTGTCGACGATGGTTGAATGTGAGAGGAAGGGTAAATATCAGGCACGACACTAAATACTTGTCCAGACAAGAAATTGAGGACGCCATAGAAGTTTGTGTTATTAGATGCCAGGAAGAAGGATTTTCGGAAGAGCTGGAAGAACTGAAAAGAAAGGGAAGTTTAGATAAGAAAAAGAAGAAGCTAAGATCCTTAAATGTATTTTTAGATTCAAAGGGTATAATAAGAGTTGGCGGCAGATTGGAAATGTCTTCTTTGCCATTTAATGAGAAACATCCGATTCTTATACCAAAGGAATCATTTTTTACAGGTCTTTTGATTGCAGAAGCGCATCAAAAAACTATGCACGGTGGTCCGCAACTTATGATCACGTACTTGCGATCAAGGTACTGGATTGTAGGGGTCAAGGGTTTGGTTAAAAAGTGTTACAGAGACTGTGTCACTTGTATTAGGTACTCAACCAAAGCCACGTCTCAGCTCATGGGACAAGTACCTTTACCACGGGTGACCCCAAACAAGCCCTTTTTCATTAGTGGCGTAGATTACGCAGGGCCTATCAATATACGAGTGTCAAAGGGCAGGGGCAATAAGTCTTATAAGGGTTACGTTGCATTGTTTGTATGCATGGCGATAAGAGCTGTGCACCTCGAGGCTGTCAGCGAATTAAGTACCCAAGGTTTCTTGGCTGCCTTTCGAAGGTTTGTCGCAAGACGGGGCAGATGTGCAGAGTTGTACAGCGACAACGGCACAAATTTTGTGGGAGCTGCTCGCGAGTTATTGTGCTTGTTCAATGAAGAAAAATCAAATTTTAAACCGGAACTGGCAGAATATCTCGCGAACAACGGGACTCATTGGAACTTTATTCCTCCTCGCGCGCCCAATTTTGGGGGACTTTGGGAGGCAGGCATAAAGTCAATGAAGTTCCATCTTAAGCGAGTCATAGGGAACTCTACGTTGACTTATGAGGAGATGGCCACAGTTTTAACTCAAATTGAGGCATGCTTAAATTCAAGGCCAATGTCACATGTAGAGGATCAAAACGAGCTTTTTGTATTGACTCCTGGTCATTTCCTGGTGGGGGAACCACTCGTCGTAGTACCAGATTCAAATTATGAAACGTCGAACATCCATAGTCTGCGGCGATGGCAACTCCACCAGCGAATGATGCAGGACTTTTGGCGCAGATGGTCGCAGGATTATCTGCATCAATTTCTGCAAAGGAATAAATGGGAATACCAGAACCCGGAACCATCACTAGGCGATGTAGTTTTAGTTAAGGAGGACGATTTACCTCCTGGAAAGTGGTTGTTGGGCAAAGTGGAGCGCAAACACCCTGGTCCTGATCAAATTACACGGGTAGTTACCATCCGTACCAAAAATTCAGTAATTAAGAGACCTACATCAAAATTATCGATATTGCCCATAGCAAAATAAGTTTTTTTTGTTTAGTATTACTTACTTTATAAGACTGTGGCATGGTGGGCGGTTTGAAGGACATTCTGCATTATGTCCTTGGTGGGCGGTATGTTTAAGTATGTAGCGAAGCCACGGCGAGATCTAATATTGATTCATTAAGTGTCGAGAGTTGACCTATGCGCTCGATAGATGGCGTTGACGTCGAATTAGATCTCGCTATGGTTTCGTTACCGCCGAAAATATAAGTAGTCTAAGAATTATTTTTTTTGAGTGAACTGTTTCAAGGAATAAACGCTAACGTGTACAAGTGGTACTACAGCTTTATTATTTCTCGCCTAACGGAGCCCTAAGTTTGTTCACCAAGTCTCTGGCCAAGCTTTTAGGCGACATCTGTGTGTTGTAGTTGAAAGGTGAGAACACAGCGCTCCATGTAAGTTCCGCTTCCACTTGCACTGTCTTCTCGTTATCATTTCTGGGTCTGTAATAATAATTATTATTTATTATTACATTAAGAAAGAAAGAAAAATAGGTTTATTTGTCACAGAAAAAAACAATATAAACCTATAAACATAACAAATACGAGTATTAGGCAGCTGCACGTCATGACTGTGACAAGAAGGCTTCCACTCAGCATAATACTAAGGTACATTATTAGTCAAGGTCAAATAAAATACCCACAGAAACGTTACAGACGTGATGGGTACCTATCGATAACTATTGATGATAAAACAAAAAAAGAATGATTTTATAATACTGATCATTTCAAATAACTACAACTGATTACGGGGTTAAACCCGTATAATCAGTCGTAGTAACTTGCAGGCGCCTGCACGCTTGGTAGTGTTAACGAATTAATTTGGGAACTGTACTTATAAAGCAACAGTATAAAGAACTGTATAAGGCTATAAGAATAGGGAAAGAAAAATGAAACAATTTATGGATTTTGTGAAAGATGATGTGGCTAGGAAGTGGGTGACAGACCACTGACATGCTAATAAATATGTATCCCACGAATACTGAAACGTCACTCAAAATTTAAGGGCTGCTTAACATTTAAGCAGCTCCTAAACTTTTGATTTCGTATTGTCAAACGTCATTTTTGAGTATCTGATAAATATAAGTGCTACTTAAATTTTGAGTGACGTTTCAGTATTCGGGGGTATGGAAGATAAAGACACAGTAAAGACATGACATAACATGTCCTTTTCTTCCATAGGTACATATTTATTAGACCCCAAATGCGTTGGATTTTTTCCACATGCAGCGGTGGAATGATATATTCAATTTTCGAAACAGAATCAACATGTAAAATTTCAACTCCGTAGATTAAGAGGAAGTGGTTTTAATTCAGCTTGCAAGATTTGACCAATACATAATTAACTAACAAGGCAAGTTAAATAAAAGCTTCTGCACTTTTACCTACTCATGATGGATTAATGAATGAGCTATTATTTTCTGAATCAGCAAGATAAAACTGAGTTGATACTCACTTCATTTCGCCTTTGTAAATTAGTTTCCAAGTGCGCATAGGTATGAAGTTGACGACTTCAAGACCTTTTATTCTATATAAGCCTTCTTCGATCGTCACTTGTTCTTGGTACGTGTCTGGTAACTCAGGAGATAGAAGGAGGTCTTCGCCCTTGACCTGAAAAACATATAGTTTACCTACCAGTAGATACTTATTGGTTGCAAGCAACGCTTCTGAAGGAGGGTCCCGGGTTAGATCCCCGCGTCGGGCAAAGTAGTATTGGGTTTATCCATGAGTAAATTCTCAGTAGTAGCCCAGTCTTTAATTGTGCCTGGTTAACGGCTAGGTATACCTGTGCATGGGCCTCACAACGCCAAATGGCCAATGGGCCAAATGTGGGTATTACACCTACAATAGGTACCTACATCTCTACTTACCTCTTCAGGAAAAGCAGTCGTGATGTTACGTATATTTTTTTATTTTGTAAATAGTAGGTACTTATATACCATACCAGCATTACCAACCTTCAAGTACAATAAAGCATCAACAACATTCTTAGGTCTCCTTGCGATCCTGCAGATAACAGCATCACCCTCCTTATTATTTCCATTGAAATATACCGCGTCGATGGCCTAAAACATAATTTTTGTTTCTGAACTTTGCTCCAGTATTGTGTATTATCAGATTAATTCGTAACATAACATATGGTTTCTCATTAAAGTTGTTACATTTCACGAACGCGCGTCAATCATTGCAATATATACCTTATCACAATGGCACAAGTCACATGACGCGCGGTCGTGGATAGCAAGGACTATACCTGTGGATGGTCATCGAGATAATACTTCTTTTCTAACGCCTCATCTTGCTTATGCACATGTTGGGTGCCGTCACAGCTTTTGCCCGATTCGACGGTGTAGAGGCGATATAGGTGATTGAAAAGCTGAAGTAAAAAAACGTTAAAATCATATTTTGGTGAGATATAAACAGTTAGTCTAATATTCAGCATTCAGCATGATGCCAACTAGCTATTGCTCCACATGTTCCTGACGTTAACTTTTGGTTTTAATACCAACCTTATCAGAAAAAAAAAACCGGCCAAGTGCGTGTCGGACCACGCACAATGAAGGGTTCCGTAGTTGGAATGAATTTATCGTAAGAACAAACTTAACTTTGTAATTGAAAAACATGTTCTCCCATACGGAATATATGGGAGAACATGTTTTTGCAACCGCAACTTTAAGTTGGTCGATTATTACTCGTAAATCCTTCAAACTTCGTTACATTTATGTACTAATGCCGTGACATTTGAATTTCTAACTACAACCGTTTAGTTGGTAGAGGGGTGGGACTTGACTTTAACGAAAATTGGTACTTTAAAGCTTGATAAGTGACGAACGGTTTACTTAATCAAAAAACGGGCTCTACCAACTAAACGGTTGTAGTTAGAAATTCAAATGTCACGGCATTAGTACTTATATATAACGAAGTTTAAAGGAAAACTATCACACTTAAGTGGGCTTTACAAGTTTACGAGTAAAATCGACCAAATTAAATTTGCGGTTGCAAAAACATGTTCCCCCATATATTCCGTATGAGAGAACATGTTTTTCAATTACAAAGTTAAGTTTGTTCTTACGATAAATTCATTCCAACTACGGAACCCTTCATTGTGCGTGGTCCGACAAGCACTTGGCCGGTTTTTATTACTTAGCTGTGTGGTGTGTTTTGGTGTGAAAACCAGTCTACCAAGGGGTATCGTATTACCCAATAACTGGCTTGAGGTCAGATAGGCAGTCACTCCATGTAAAATACTGGTATTCAGCTGAATCCGGTTAGACTCGAAGCCGACCCCAAGATAGTTGGGATTGATTCTCCTACCTTATTATTTAATCACTTCTTACTTTACCATTTCAATAAAAATAATTTAACATAGGTACCTGTTTAATTCTTAAAGTCGTGTACATGAACAGAAACTTGATCCAGTAGAACTTATTCTTCTGTTGATAAACACCAAATATCGCTGGCTTCCTTGGTTTGTTTAGTATCCTAAAAAATACCACCAGCCCTACAGGAATAAGCAGAGGTAATAGACAGGAACACAACATTCTGCTGTCAATTATAATAATTTAACTTCTTAATTAAACGGTCGCGATTACTACAAGCAACTAAATGATTAACTCCATTTAATCAATTACCGTCTGGTTACCTATCTTATCTGATACCTACCGATAATTGTGCGATTCGGAACCAAATAAAGGATTTCAATTAAAATTACTCATCCCCACAGATTAAGCGGATCTCTGATAAAAAAATAGGTACCTACTACACTTGAAACTTTGAGCCGTGAATATCTGATTAGTTGGCAATAAATTATATTATTTAATTATTAGTAATTTTCCGTTTTGGTAAATTTTCGCAATTTTTTTCGATACCATCAGTGTACAACTCTGCCCAGTGTCCTTTTATTTTTTTAATAAGAAGTCATAAACCTATTTAATTTAAATAACAAGAAAGGGAATTTACTCTAGGAAAAACAACAATGTGGAGTTAAAGTATTTATATTTATTCCAAACTTATTTTAAAATAAACTGGTTTAAAATAAATTGCACAATTCGTAGTAAATTAAGACTGCTTTCAGATTTTTGTTTAGAAAGTGACCGTCGACATTTTATTGAAACAAAATATTGTTAGGTTTTACTACAATATTAATTTCACACAGTGAAATATACTGAAGACATTTTGTAGTCTTATAAGATAACTTGGAATACGTTGACAGAGGATTGAAAAAAGGATATAATTCAATTTATTAGGTATTATTTATTCTGCCGTCGCCAGAAGATGTTTGTGCACACACTCCTCTTTGTTGATAAGATGCGTTGTCTTGTTCACGAGTTGCATCAATGAGTTGAGGTTGTTCGACCACTCGTTGAGTCGGTCTGACGCGTCCATGTTCAAACTGGAATTTAAAAGTAATTATAATTATACCAAAAGTTGAGATTTTTTTATTCCAATTACAACACTATTTTTTTAAACGCATGCGTTTGATTTTCTGCAAAGAAGTAGGTCTCGTGTCACAAACCGATAAATCAATAAAGGTTTCATAGCTACATTTCTATGCAGTAATAAAAACAAAGTAGGTTCCCTAATCTTTCTATAAGTGATGCATTTCACAAGCGCACATCAATCATTGTAAAGTAAACCTTATTTTGAAGTTCATAACAGTTTTTCGTTTGTGATTTACATCATTATTGTCTTGGCGTTTCCTAATTTATTTAGGGTCGGTGCAACATGTATTTTTCTTCCATACTTCTCTATTAGTCGTCATATCGGTAGTAACCGCCTTTCTAGCCATATCATGTTTCACACAGTCCACAAGCGCGGATCCACCGTTGTGGGCACGGTGGGCATGCCCACAACCCTAATTGAGGGCGATAGGCTTATGTAGACAGGATAATATGTGCTTGGACATGTGTGTCCAAAGGAGTATGTGCAAAAATGGTCTATGGACTTATAGCAATATGGTTTCAATGTTTAATGAGTCGATCGTGAGTGACTCCTAATCCAACGTGACCACAACCTTTTTAGAGGGTTGGATCCGCTCTTGACAGTCCATCCATCGTTTCTTTGGTCTAATCCTAGCCATCTATATACAATACGGCCGATATAACTGCAGTTCCGAACTTCGCGCATTTTTTAGGAACCAAAATGGTGACATGAGGCGAGTGTGAGTGAACATGCGCGAAAATTCCCAGAGCCTATGTTCAGAGCTACCAAGTTATATCGGCCGTATTGTACATTCAAGAATCGACCGGACAGATGAAACATCTCCAAGCTATTTGATATACATGCATCGTCTAACCAAATAATAGTAACACTGGAAGCATTTTATTACGTCAATTGCTTCCTGCCGTATTGGTCTAGTTAATACTCGTATTTATTTATTTGATTTACACGGCTTAGAAAACCAATTACATAAATCAGAGTATATATAATAAGTACAAACATAACACATAACGAATAACAACAATCAAATACTATTATTCTCACAAAAATGTAGGCACATAACCATTAAATTGGCGAATTTATTATAAAACAGATCGCAGTCCGGATTGGCTTCCACGACCTTATTTAGTGCGGTTAACACTCGCGGTATGGGAGACGCAGCACGGGCTGCTGTCCGACACAAAGGCACGCTTAGCAGTTGATGTTTTCTGCCACGGAGATAATTATTCGGTGTATAGAGTCGAATCAGTTCATTATGGATGTAAGGCGCATCCGTCATACCCTTCCACACTTTGAGCATAACGCCTACCTGGCCACATGCCCTTCTGGCCTCCCGCGTATGATATCCCAGACATCCTAAGAGGAACTTGGTAGGATAGAGGTAGGGATAGTAACCGAGTTCTTCGGTAAAGAAAACGCAGGAATGCTTTTTGCACTTTTTCTAGAATAAGTGCATACTTTGCTTCGTGCGATTCCATACACTAGAACTAACTTCTAGCTTCGTAATACAAGGCCAAATTAAATCAGCTGGCGTAACTGCACAGACGTGATGGAGTAGGTATCTAATGATAATAAAACACAAAGTGAAGTTTTGCCTTGCAGCAGTCTTTACCTGAAATGCACTACGCCTGCAGGACGGTCGATTTTGGCGCGAACTACGCTGCTGACAACAAGCTGACTGAGCGCCTCTTCCGTCTCGGTCTCACTCAGTCCGAGCAGTTCACTCATTCGCTTCATAGTAATGCGAGTGTAGTACATCGACATAATACGGATATTCTGTAAAAGAAGGTAGTTACCAAATTAGATGACAGTTTTAGAACGAAATGAGAACAGGGACTGGTGTTATTGTTAACCAATTACAAGAGGCTCAGGATACGCTCAGGTTTTATTTTATAAGAAAATCTCTTCTTTTTGGATAAAAAATATAACCATTCAACAAGTTTTATCGTATTTTCATTAACTAGACTCCATAAAATTTTTAAGCTTAATTGGAAGTTTGAACGCGCTTTAAGATCTTCAGATTATAGCGATTTTATCGCATAGCAAAGAAAATGCATACTGAATAATTTAACCAATGACATTGGTACTTACATGTTCAACAACCCTGTTCTTAAGGTCATTCCACCGCTCCACGCCCTTCTCATCGGATGAGTCGAAGTAAGGCGTACCTCGGAGCATTTTCTCGTATGTAGTGCATAGGGTATTCCATCTGATGATCTCTGGGTTGATGAACAGTCCTAGCAACTGTCTGTAAAGAAAAGAAAAAAGATTTAAAAAATATCAATTATTCTCTGGTTTGATCAACAATAAACCTTTATTTGTATTAAACATTTAAAAATATAGCTTGTCCACTCTTAAAATGACGCGTCTCTCTACCGCATTTCCGCAATCCGCATAATGCGGTAGAGAGACGCGTTATTTCAGAGTGGACAAGCTTTACATGTTTATATATTTTCCTTTGTTTGTCTTAATTTCATCAATTTTATTCCTACTGTTGTATGATCCGACTAAGATTATGTCTGGACTTAAGAGACTGACCCCTGAGTTTGTTTCGCTATTTCTTCTTAGGAGATAGGAAATGTCGACTCCATCTAGCTTATTTCTTTTTTATATGACGTGTAACTGTAAGTGATTCTGGTGATTCTGATGATTCCCATTTACAGAAAAAACAATTTCGTTTCATTTCACCACTTAATGCAAGATGTAGTTTGCACATAAATCTAGAACCTTATTTAATAAATCAGGTGGACTTTCAAATATTTCAATTAAAATCACATAAATGTGTGTGCGTACACTATATGCTACTACTGCATCACACTATATCGACAGACCCTTGATAAGGCGACGAATACAACTACAAGAAAAAAGATTGTAAAGAAAACATACTTGTATTCCGGCAGCTTATCCAGATCCTTATCCTCATTGACGCGGTGTCTTAAATCAGCCTGTTCATTATCATATGGGGCCAGGATCAAGAAAACCACGCTGCCAACTAGTGCGTCAGAGCCAGCAGACTGGCCTAGCGCGCGGAAGTGACGGCACACTGACAAGTAACCGGCGTTATGTTGGTCAACCGCTATCATGAGCCGGTAGAACTTCTCTTTCAGTTCCTGTAAGCAGTTTAAATAAGTGAATGGGGGAACTTAACACTTAAGTAACTACCAGCACGCACAGCATGACCACAATAACAAAATTCAACTGAAGAATAGACAAAATTACAGATCACAATCTGTCACTTTGTCTGTTCTTCTGTCGGTGTTGCAGTTTTATGCTGCCTGTATTTTTCAAAGAGTAATAATAAAGCAGGGTAATAATAAAGATCTAATGATCGGCGTTTTAGAATTTGAGCTACAATTTTTTTTTTATCATACTAACCAGAGTATTTTCCTCTTCAAAGAATTTAGTGTTGATCTTCTTAGAGATGATGTGTGTGCGGATATAATCCTTGATGTTAAGGCATAGTCTCATTTGCTCCAGAATGAGTTCAACCTTCTCCCGTTTATCCATTGAACCATAAGTCTCAACTTGGAGCTCCTGAATGATCTTTGCCGCTTCGGCCACATTTCCTTCTTCCTCCCTAATCTTCGCCAAGATATGCGTAAGTCTGGCTCTTTCAACTTCAACGTAGATTTTGCCCTCAGTTATTGATCTTAATGTTTCAATTAATTTTATTTTTGTTTCTTTATCAGGTGTTTTGTCTACATAAGTGCAACATTCTTGTACCATTTTCACTACAGCTTGCTTGAGTTGGGACCTAAATATTACAATAGATATTAGTTTTAGAGCTTGTATTGAAAAATTATTGATTTTGTTGAACAACACAAGGAAATCTTTTTTGATTATCCAAAAACTTGCACTCATATTAATGCTTTCTCCAAATTTTATGATATTTACTAGTAATGTCAATTATTGCGATTTCGCAATAATTTCATTAGCATGTGAATTCTTGAGTCATAGCATGCTAGTTGCTATTGCTATGCTATTTGCTAATATGACGATAATTGATATTAATGAAGTATGCGAATTTTGTTAATACTTCTACTATTACCTCCTATTGTTTATAAGTAGATATTAAGTTCACACTATTATCTATTTAAGTACAATAATAAGCACAAGACGAAAGAATTTAATTACTGTATAACTAAATTAACGAATACGTAAACTAAACTCTCACTATCACTTGCCAAAACGTACTGAACTTTGGCACAAAACGACGCGCGCCAAGCGCGTGTCACACCAAATATTATTAAATAATCACGAATTAATTCAATCAATACACGACCTTAAGTACGAACAAATCAAAGACAATAAGGTAATAATTGCTAAACAGCAATCTTCGCACCGCCCTGCTAAATCTGCTAATGCTAATAATTTAAATATAATAATACAATCACAAGCATTCATTCAATATACAACCCTAAGTACGCGCAAATCAAAGTTATTAAGATAACAATTGCATAACCCATTCTTAAATTCGCAGAACCTGCTAATAAATTTCACTTGCGAATTCACGAGAAACGGTCAAGTGAAACCGATAGATTTAGTATTCCCGACTTCCCGTGGGTGCGACGGAGAGCGCACGCTACCGCTGCGTGCGTCGACGCTCTGACGTATGATAGTATCAAAAAATACGAAGCGATTAATTCATTTAGCATTTCACAGAATTTCGCAACTATATTTCATTTGCTATATGCTAAATGAACAATCGCATGCTAACAATGAATGCGAATGCTAATTAATCCATCACTAATATTTACCTTCTTTTGGACAGAAGAACTACTTGGTCATTAAGAGCAGACCAATTTTTCGCTTCATAACAAATCTGCACAATAGCTACTAAGATCCTTGCAGTGGAAGCCATATCAGCCCCCTATAACATTAAAAAAACTCATTTATATTCATAATAATAAATAAATAAGGCATATTAATTAAAAGGACAAAACAACAAGAAAATATTTTGGCAGGAAGTGAAAAAGGAATCACAAATATGATACTGAATGACATGTTAAGCTGATTCTAATGTAGTTGATTTGTAAGTAGCACCATCGCCAAACAGTACACATGTATAAAAATAAATAAAAACAACAATTCTATTTATTTTACTCAATCACTTGAATGTTAAATTAAGAGTGTTCATCCAAAAAGTTGGCAACATTGCTAAATAGCTGTCAAATATTTACCCGTTTTTATAAATACTACTGTATGGAAATAAGAAATATGTCTCAAACTCAAACCATTAATTTCAATTAAACCATTTACAGGCACTTTTGAATTGTCAAGGAATCAGTCAGTCAGAAATATGAAGCTTGTTGCCCATTCCAAAGTGTAGTAGGTACCTATGCAGAATAACAGGCAAGAAACCCCATGGCCACTCTTTTAAATAAAAAAATTGTTACAAAATATTGGTTACATCACTCATCTTGAAATAATACATGTTAGAACAATGTAGAAAGATGTGCACATTAAAAGCATCCATAATAAAAAGAAAAAACCAAGAACAATTCATAAATTAAAATAAGCCATGGCAGCTAAGAGATGACCAGTCACAACTGATTCAGCACCATTCACCTCAACCATTTTGAAGGGAACTAAATGATCCAACACACCCCAGCATCAGTGAGACATCCGAGTGAGCATGACAAACTCACTGCCGCCAGAGCAAATTCAATATTTTATTAGTTTGCTAGTTAGCCACAGTTTTTATTCCCATACAGTAATATTGCCAAATTAATCAAAACAGGTAGATATTTGACAGCTATTTACGACGTTGTCAACTTTTTAGGACAAACACAATAGTTTCCCGGAAACTGAACAAGACACAATAGAAGTTTTATTGGCATGATGTCTATGGGCGTTTAGTGTGGGGATTTTACCCAACCTTTCTATCCTTGGTAGATATGATGCATGTACTAATAAATTTTACACACATAGCTGTAACAGAAACCAAAATCTTACAGTTCTAGTTTGTTTTTCTAAGGCCAAAAGTTGGTCAATGGCTTCTTGAACTTTGCCTTTGGACGCCCATGACTTCATCAGTGGTATCTTTTCATCACAGGTGGTACTGTAGTCAACCTAAAACAGAAAAATACAACATTTTTATGATTGTCCATTGATTACAACCAGAATATGCATTAGGTACATGACTATTGTTCCTAAGACAGTACAAAATTGAAGGATAAGTGAGAAAAGTGTAATAAGTTTTACCATACATCAGCAGTTTCGAAGAGTAGTTGGATACTCCAATTATTAACAACCCTTTGATAGCTGTCAAGGAAAGCACCAACCGTCTCGTTGTTGTGGACTAAGTTTATGATCGTTTTATGTTTCTGGAGTTGTACTTACTTCCATTTTAACAATTTTGCCGCTGGCGTCAAGACTTGTGGTATCGTCGTTCGTCGACATTGTTACAAAACTGAAACAGATACATGATCGTCAATGGAAAGACAAACTTAGCAAAAAAATATAGTCGATCAATTGATGGGTGAATTACTTTATTAGTCTGGGCTAGTAAACAATGAAAAGCTTTCCGACCAAAACGCTCGGTAATGCAAACTCACGACTATGAAAATGACAGTTAAATCACGGACACAATGACTTGACTTGTTGACTTGACAGTTTATGGTTAGCTTTTACTTTATTTAAGGCTTGAAAGGTGGTCTTTTAAGCTTAGTAACATTAGCCCTATATAATTGTGAGAACACACTTACACCGAACGCGCGCTCGATGATCAATGATCAGTTAATCACCCTTAAAAAATGGATCAATTTTTTAAATACCTCGGGTGAAGACGTTTTTCTGTTTTTTTATAAAATGTTATCTGTGTTGCACCTGGTTTGAGTTGCATGGTCAAGAAGTCTGATAACCGTCAGCCGTAGAAATTTATTTATAGCTTTTTTATTGGACGTATGGATAGAAAAAACAGTTTATGACTGAATTTAATTTTCTTTTAAAAGTACTTTACATTCATTTTTCATTGAATTATTAGAATACAAAACAGTACACAGTTGTTCACTAATAGTTCTTGAAACAAAAACTACGATCCTACTAGTAACAAAGTAAGTACATTTAAAACACTTATTACCTACAATTTTTTTTTTTGTTATTCCCTGTGTGGTGTGCTCCTTAAGAGCACAAATTTAATTTTCATGTGATAATTGTATTTTACAGGTATTGAGGTTTACACAAAGCCCTCCGAAGCCTAATAAGGAAGTAATGTACACAGCTCCTATTTCGATTTTTATTCTTTGTCGTGTTGTTAACCCCTTACTGCATGAATTATGATGGAGGTTTTTAGAAACTGCAAGCTTAAAATCAAACAATGGCATGTAAATATTGTCGTTGACTGCTCAACTATGGAATCAATTATATCGCGAAGAAAAAACTGAAAAAGTCGGCTGGTGAATCCAATTGTTTCATTTCTTCCGGCAAATTCGTGTTGCCTGTGAATTTAAAATGTTCTTCGACGGCTCCATTTTTTCGTTCTTCCATACAGCCGGGTCTTTTTATACTGTTTTACAAAGTTTTTTTGAAAGATAAAACAGTATAAACAGTATACTGTAAAGGTCACACTCAGGTACGATAATGTGCGTCTTTTTAGGTAAGCGGGAAGAAGAAGGTTCGTATTCCAGGTCAGAATTTGAAGCAAGCTATCTTCACTCAAAAAGTCATCATCTAGTATAGGATTTACATGCTTGAAGCGTGCAGGATCCATTTATGAAAAAGCATAGTACAGAAGCTTGAGTGCATAGGAAGCCATATTTGACGGGCAGTATTTTGACGGGAACGCATACCAAGCCATATTTGGAGTTTGCAAAAAACCGGTCAAAAATCAAACGAAAATAAAACTAATTACAAAAATAACTTACTATTATCGTAGTCGATGATTCTAAGAGTAAACAAAAATTTTTATTGAAGATCTCAGTCACTTTATTACTATTATTTTTCACTGATAATAGTTTCAATAAAATGTTGCACTTCACTCGCCGGCCGCGTTATGAAATAACCGCAAATAGTTTTGACACAGATGATTTCCCACATACAAAAAAAATACATTTCGTTTTTAGAAGAAACACTTCTTAAGCTACAATTTATTTTACGATAATTTAATGATTAGTTAAACTGTAAAAAAATAACAAACTTTAGAAGCCATGAATGGCTTCGTATGCGGTAAGGGGTTAATAAAAAAGTTTAAAGATTATAAAGGTGTGGAAATTAATTGTCATTAATTTAAATTCACACCAACACCTCGACGGTGCAAAAATAGTACTGTCTTTTTTTTCTTTTCTCTTGCTTATATCTCAAAAATAATGAAAATATCGACCCCCAGTAGGAAACACATAAACCCCTAATACTCAACATGTAGGTAATAATTTTCCATACAAATTAAAACAAAGTATTTTCATTATTAATATATTGTAAAATAAAAAGATGACTAGAATAAGTACAACTATGAAACTACCATGTTATTTTGGAGTTTTTTTATATCATAATTTTGTCTACTCTTCTCGTCGTCAAAATCGAAGATAACTATGGTGCCATGTTAGGGTTTGTCGAAAAATCATCGAGTTTTACAGAAGGAGTCGACTATTTTGTATGGAAGCGCTGTCAGAAAACGAGAAATAGACGACAATATTACTCACGCGAGAGTGAATAATTGTCGCGTGTGTCATGTTATGCCTGCTCGATAAACGTGGTGAGGTTTTAGTCTAACCCCTCCCCCCCTATCCAAAGCAGGTAAGTTACGTGTATTTTTATGAAGCAAAGTATCTTAAAAAAATACAGAATATTTGATCTTTTTATAAGGAAACAAAGAAAAATATTTCTCAAATAATTTTTGAACCCCATCCCCCCTTCAAACCCCACGCGATTTATAGATGACCTCTTGCCCACAAGATTGTCTAATTGGATACAAGAATAGAATGTACTTCAAAATAAAATTTGAACTGAGTAATTTTTTCTTCCTCGTTTTTTTATGTTTGTTTCAGTGTACTTATCTGCTCATTGTACAAGTTTCACATTCAATTCAATTTTATTATTATATAATATATACGTCAACCTACCTTCTTCTCACGTTTCCTCTCATCGGCACAGAAAAAAATAAATGTATAATCGGATTTTATTTTGTATAATTTCTGATACCCAACGGTCGGTAATAAAAGTTGACTCTACTCTACTGGCAACCACAGAGTATGTAACTTTACTGGCAAACTGGCAACCCTGCTTGCTTGTGCTATTCCATTCTATTGATAAATGAATAAGTTGGTAGCTACCTATGGCGTTGTAGGAGTCGATTGATTTATTTTTACATTTTATATGTAATAGTTTTACTTCATGACGCTAATCTCATATGAGATTTCAGCATTTAATTTACTTAGACATCTGTAGGGTTTGTGTAATGCTCGGTGTGACTTCGGTGATAGCGAATAGTTCTTTGTTTTCTTGCCCAACATATGTTGGACTACTTTTGTTCGTTGCAGATTACGCGTAACAAATTTGTGTATAAGCGCACAATGCTTTCATCAACAAATTGTGATAACTTTGGTCCAAACCTTTGCAAGGGAACCAGAAGTCATTCGGCCCAAGGTCTGGCGAGTTCCGTGTCTAGTCCAGCGATGAAGATACCGTTACCGCCCCGTCCATGGATCACAGGTAAAATGTTGTATAATATTACCACGACGTGTTGTATTATTTTCTTTCTCTACGCACACTTGACGATAGCTTATTTATGTCAGAAAGCTGTATCTATGCGGAAGAATTTTGTTGTGTTTGTGTTCTAAGCAAATTCACTGGGATTTCATTATTATAATATGTGAAAGTTGTGTGCAGTTGTATTATTCAGGTCTTCGGAGTTGACGGATATCATTTCGTTTTCAGTCAAATTGAGTAATAGTTGTTTTGAAGTTATGTTTCTGTTCGTTAATCATAATCACATGCATAGATAGAGCTATAGTAGTCACTATTTTTGTTATTGTATTATAGTTGTACTATTATTTATAACTATCTTCATTTATCACGTTTGCTGCGCGCGTTTGCGTAATTTATGGTTTCATCTACTATCTCCTAGAATCCTAGGTCATTGTAACAATTTAAGCTGCTTGCAGGCTTCTGGCCTTGCACAGAAGGACATTATTTATCATAAAATCAAATATCTATTAGATAAATAATGAATTACCAGTATTTCTATATTATTCTTTTAAAGATAATATTATTGAAATTGTTAATTGAGTTCATATTCATCGGTTAAAAAAGCAATAAGAAAATGAAATACACATTGCTGTTACTACTACTATCAACTCTAAACACATAGAAGCTAGGTTCATATTTGCATGATGGCTACATTCAAGGTTATGCAAGTATGATCGAAAAAAAATGGGTGTCTGATCACAAGACATGGTAAATCTAAATATGTAAATAAAAGGACTTCTTGTAAACTTTAACATATTTGTGCCATTCTAAAGAAGCATGTTATTTAGTTGTTAGTGTGCATTTCATTCAGTTATTATTTATTCATTCACTGTGGTAAATTACTATTAACATTATACATATTTTCGAAATGTTTGGTAGATATTACTTTATAGTTAACATAACATAGCATTCACATTGTTATCCCCAAAGGGTAGGGCAGAGGTGAAACTATTTTACACCCACATTTCACCAGTTATTTTGAAGCCCCATGTAATGAGGTGCTAGCCTTTTGCCATCAACCGGGCACAAATCCAGACTGGCCTGCTTTTGGGAAATTCCAGATAGAAAAACCCAATAACACCTTGCCCGACCTGGGAATTGCATTTAGGACCTCATGATCAGTAGTTGCACTCGATCACTACACCAACAAGGCAGTCTTTAGACTTTATAATTAAGTACTTGCTTATTCACTTCTTGTAGGATTAGTAATTTTTGCAAGCTAACATTATTTTAAATTAACTTATTAGGTATTAAGGATAATCTGTCTCCCTGAATCATGAACATAGTTGTGGTATAAAGCTTAATGTTCTTATAAAATATTATTATGTGAAATGCCTTGTGAAATAGTATGCTGAGTCATCTACAGTTTGTATTTTGTAATGTTGTAACACTTCTACATTAATAAATTTATCAACTGTTGATAATACTTGGTTATTATTATACAATCTTAATCAGATACTACATGCATTGCACATACACATTGGATATCCTGCCAATCAATGGGAGAAGGCTCTTATTAGGTTTTAATTCATATTCTTATTGAGTTGTGCTATGGGGTGTATCAAAATAGCGCATCTTCAGTCAGTCCTGCTATTAACTAGCTGACTGGTTAGTATTATAAAAAAAGTTAACGGGTGGTGAATCTTACAGCCAGATTATCAACTTAGGAACAAGGTCACCGACTGACCGTTGTAACTGATAGCAACACTGGTGCTTACACTTAATTAAAGTCCTTTTTAGTAAGGTATTAATTGCAACATTCACTAACTCCATTAATTTCTTTTTTCAATAGTTTTTACTATCTTTTGTCAGAAGTCAGGGAAGGGCATTTATTTTGTAATAACACAGATCTCCGCACTTGCATTGAACAGTTATCCAATTTAAGGCTGTAGGATGTGCAAATTATGTTGTTATTGTCAGTACACTACTGGCCCCTTACCAGAGCACCCACAGCATAAGTCAGTTCTCTGTATGCATTTCTTTAATTCATAACTAAAACTTGTACTAAAAATGTCGTAATCTGTTGGTACGCAGATGCTGAAGACGATTCATCAGATGACATAGCTGGTGTTATACGAGAAGAGGGTATGATACCCATGGAAAGAACCAGAATGAGGTCACGGTACCGCCACCACAAACAAAGACAGACAAACATACCAATCGGTATATTTTGGGATATTGAAAATTGCCAGGTAACTTTTTTTCTGCTCTTAAAAGGAAACTTGATGCCTGGGTGAATACATAAAAAGATTCAGCATTATGAATCTCAATGCGTTCTCTAAAGACTACATCATTTTACGATATTTGACGTCAAATGGCCTAGCCAATTGACTGACCTGATTTTTCGTTTAGGTAATGCATGATCAAATATTTTTTGTACAAACTTTTTTATAAATACTACAATTTCAGATACCGCGAGGTTGTTCCGCCATTGAGCTGGTGGCTGCTATTCGAGCTAAGTTCGTGAGGGATGGCAGGAGAGAAGCTGACTTTGTAGTTGTTTGTGATGTCAGGAAGGAAACAACCTCAAGACTATTAGAACTTAATGATGCTCAAGTAAGTACTCCATTATATGATAGTTACAATACTTGGGCGTCAAAATTATGAGCTTCAGAAAGAGATTAACATTAGGTATAAATAAAAATAAAATAGGTATGAATGACAGAGAAAACACTTTAAATTCAAACTTTTTATAAAACTTGATGAGCTTAATGGCCTGGTAGGTATTGTTAATCAATTTACTCAGATTCTTGTAAATTGGCTCATTAAAATTAAAATGCACTCATAAATCTTGCATTATTGTGAGAAGCAAAAGTCCATAATTATCTACTTAGTAAACATTTACTTAAAGACTATCAATCATGATTTATTAATTACTTAGTGCATTTGGACTTTAACACCATAATTTGATGCAGGAAAAAGTACTTGGAAAATCCATAAAAATGCTCAATAAATTTATCCTATTATCTTGAAGGATGTGCTCATATAGTTAAAAAAAATATTCTCTTTTACAGGTGAGCTTAATACATGTTTGTAGGACACAAAAGAACGCGTCGGATGACAAACTTAGGCAATGCATGAGGAGGTTTGGTGACCTCCACTCGGCACCTGCCGCCATACTATTGATCTCAGGAGATATTGACTTTGCTGCTGATTTGACTGACTTCAGATATAGGTATATAATTTTAAAACTTTTTAAGCATAATACTATAATTAATAATTATGATCTAAATTGTATAGTTACCACCTAAGTACACATTATGGTAAAGCAATAAAGATATTGAGTATTTAGTATTTATGTACAATTCTACTTTTCAAACAGTTGCCCATAATTCGAGATATAATGTAACAAACATTTATAATATACTAACAAAAACAAAAAGATTTATTACACAAAACATGCAATAAATCTTTTTGTTTAAATGGTTTTTCCATTTAAATATTTTCCCACAAATTCCCATATTATTCATCAGGAAAAACATGGAAGTGATATTGGTGCACAAAAAGAACACATCTGCAGCTTTAATTGCCTGTGCCTCAGCTCACTATTGTTTTGACGAGATTGCCTCTACTCTTCCCAGAAAGGTAAACAAGTGCTAGAACATGGTCCCTGTAAACAGACCCTGTTCAAATTGTTAACACATTGTGTAGTCAGTGAACTTTATGGAACTATCTTAATTTATGTGATTCTATAATGTCAATAACCTTCGATTTGTTGATTTCAATGTGGTAACTAATAGAAGTAGAATCTCTGATTCAGTTTCTTTTGTATAGTCACAACACATTAATTATCTGTTGTGGGTGTTGAAAATGAAAGTCAAACGTTTCTCTAATTGATCTTATAAAAATAGATTGCAACATGTCTGTTAATTGCTTAATTTTGTTTGTTTGGCATTAAAACAAAAGCGATTTAAATATATCTCAAGGTTACACTTTGTTGTGGGAACCACATTATTTACAAATTGTATAAAAATTACAACATCATTTTTTTTTAAAGAAAATCCTTATTGACTTATAAAATATGTGTAGCACCTTGCTACAAATTAATTATATTAATTTAATTAATAATAAATAATTAATTTAATTAATATGATTCAGATATCGAAAAGCGAAGAAGATACACCTACATGTGAGGTGGAGGTGTTGAACCTGCCCATCCACCAACCGGCCGAGCTCGTGTCGATTCGGCTCCGCCATCTTGCCAAAAAGAGCGGCGGTCGGGTCGTTTCGGTTACTGCGCCTACGGCGATAATGAAGTTCACTACCCCTGACCATGCTTCGAGGTAAGAAATATACCTTTTTTTTCTCTAAATTGATGCTGGGCAGTTGGTTTATCATGGTCTATCACATAGATTATGTAATAGACATATCTTCGCTTAAGTTCTAACACCACGTATGTCAACAACTTTTCGTTTCGTTTCCGTTTCATTTCTGTATAACACTGATATAAATTTGACTTCCGCGGTGTTAACACCGCGCGGTCGCGGTCTATAACAGCGTTTCCTAAAGTGGGTTCTGTGGAACCTAAGGGTTCCGTATAAAAGTCACCAGTGTTCCGCGAAATTATTCATTTTTGGCTGCTTAATATTACCACAGATAATAGGTAAAACGGGCTGGTATCCGCATCTCCACGTCAAAGCGCGTATTTTCCGTTCGGAATAATAGTTAAGTAGGGTGATTGCGCCGGTTGGCGACCAGTTAGTTGAGTTCCTAACTTTGGACGAATCAAAATATACGCCATTTACACGCAAAGTAGTTGCCGACAATGTAAATTGGTTCTAAATATAGTCTAGTTGTGAAATAAAATATAAAATATCACGCTTCCATTCATAAATTATGAAAAAATATGGAAAAAGTGCAAAAATAGCCGAAATGCTAGTTAACGACCACCTAATTCGGTTGGCGACCACTAGTACGCTAGATTACGACCACTGTTAAAAAACATAAAAATTTAGTAAAAAACCACTTTTATGGATAAAAAATATTATTTACATTTCACTTTAGATCAAACATCTAATAATCATCAACACAAATAGTATTTAATCATTGGATTTAACTTTTTTTATTAAATTAATCAAATAAAATAAATCTTTTTCGTTGCGCGATTTAACCTGGTACAAATTTCGATATCCCTTTGGATCTAAAAATTTATCAAGTTTTAGGGCATAGAGAAGTCACTTTGTCCTGTTCCACACCAATTTTTCCTGGACGATCTTCTTTGAAGGTATTCTTTGATACATGGTTAATGACAAAAAAAAATGACAGTATTCAGAAGCTTCTGCTTCTTAATTGGGAATCCGCACTTGGCAACGGGCAAGCGGGCGGAGTTCCAGTCATGAGAGCTAGAGAGTCTCTTTAACTCCGTCCTCCATGAGGGTATAACGCCCGAGGCGTGGAGCAGAGGTGCGATGGTTCTGTTCTTCAAAAAAGGTGACAAAACCTTGCTAAAGAACTATAATCCCATCTCACTTCTGAGCCACGAATACAAGCTGTTCTCGAGAATCGTCACGAACCCTCTCACCAGCAGCCTAATTGCGCAACACATTTTATTTTTGATATCAATTCCGAATCGAAACCAAGTCCAATTTAAATCGCATGGCATAATTGGAATTACGATAAACATTTTTTACCAATCGACCGGAATTGAATAGGGTTGTTCTTATAAAACGGCTATACGTCTTTGATTTATATGTTTTGTTCCACCTTAAAGGCATGATTAATTTCCAAATTATTGTGCTTTAATTTAATTTTGTTTTAATTATAACTGATGCTATAATAGTGCTTATAAATGAAAATGTACAATGATTGCCGAAAAATTAAAAACCATTTTTTAAAACACTTTCTATCAAAAACTACCATAATTGAAATACGTAACAAAACGTTTCCTTTCCCCGGTTTTTTTATCTGTGGCAAATGACAAAATCGTAGAAAAGCAGTGTTGTCATGTTAGTGGGATTTCCACTAAACCTGGGGGTTTGGACACCCCTACTGGCGAAGAAATTGCTTGAAATTGCGGGTTGCTTTTAGTGGCTGGTGGTTTTGTCTAGTGGTTAGTTTAATTCAATTTGTAGAAAACAATACAATCAATTACTAAAACTGACTCGAGAAAATATTAAAATAACAAGATAATGGCATGTTTTATTGTTTGTCTAAAACCTGTGTCAGTGATTATACGATGTATTTCTTTCAAATGCCGAAACCACTGCAGATTCGAACGCTGTTTTGGCAAAACTGTTCACCATGATGAATATGTTGAAAATAATCAGAGGCTCCGCCCGAGTAGTGATCGCAAAACGACGTCATTTCTAAAAAATATTTCACGGGAAAATACTACCGGGGTAAAAAAAATCTGCCGTTATGCCCAAGTTATGTATAGATCTAACAAACATTCAAACATCTTCACTAACTTTTTCATTAATTATTGTAGATTAAGTTGGATGATGTTTAAAAAAATACTTTGACCTTTTGTTTTATTTTCATTCTCAAATTTTCAAATGGACCTCCAAAACAGCGACCGAATGTCAGTAACAGATAAATAAAATTAAAAATGTTTGAGACTAAACTATACTCTATTTGAAATAAGATTACACATTTAAATAAACCGTTTCGTGTTCGGTTGAACATTAAAAGCAAAAAAGTGGTTACATTACCAAGTGTTTACTGAAGCTGCCATTTGTCATGTCACCAACGCAATAGAAGTCAAAATCGGTTGAACGGATTATAAAAAATGTCTCATCTTATTTCTTTTTATAGCACTCGGGGAAAAAAAATGGCAACACTGAGAACAACACAAAATTGTATTATATTTTATCCTATACGGCTATACGAAACGTGGGCCTATGTTAGGCAGTTTTGGAACATTTTTCTTGTGGCTTGTGTAAGCCGGATGAACTGGAAAATTCTCTCATTAAATCAATACTGTTTTGCTCAATAGCGAAAAATACGTCGAGATTATCACTACAAGTAAGTAACCCAATATAAATAGGAATAACGTGAGTCCCTGTCCGTCAACCTCACATTCTAACTGAAATTGTTAATTGATATTTTTGTACATAAGTACCTACATGCTGAAATAAACTATAGTAACCACTAACCTAACTACAAAACATATTCATAATATTTTCACAGACGGTGCTAGAGCTGAAAATACATGAATGGAACACTACCCAACATGAATCTTCTTAATTTCCTAACAAAGAAGTTGGATGGCTAGATGGCAAAAATGCTGTGAATGAAAATGTAAGCTTTTAGTCACATAGTTAAGAATCAAGCGAGGCAACTTACTTTATAATAAAATTATGAATATTTATTTCCTTGGCCGAACTTTCTACATCATAATTATATTTTATGTATACCTAACTAATGTTTACATAATTTAGTATTACAAAATATCTGGACATTGAAAAATCAGCCCTAAGTAAAGAAGAAATTATACAAAAAGCAGCAATAACTAGGCTAATGGCTTTTGTCCAGCCATGGGCCCAATGAATGCCTACTTTACTTTGCCACAGGGTTTATTTATAAACATTGCTTAAAGTTAAATGACGTTCAAATGTCAAAAATGTATGGATATACAGTTGCTAATAATTACTTAACTTTAAGTAACGTTTATAAATAAACCCCATAATGTTTAAGTACTTTATTTGAGCAGAAAATAATATGATTTTGTTTTATAACTGTAGAGTTCCTGGGGAGTTTCACCTACGAAGACATGAAGGCAGCATGAATGAAGGCACCTGCTGCGTTGCTACTTAGAACCTGAAGATAGTTCTTGAAATATAATTGTTGTTTTAGAAAACTGTTGAGTCTTGAATGACAGTAATATAAATGTATGTTCCTATTTTGTTAATTGATAATGATAACAGTGTAAACTACAAATAAAAATAACTTATTATGAAATATTTAAGAATTGAAGTTTTTTTTTTCATTAACACAACAATTTATTAATAAAATTATGTCTCGTTGGTCTAGGGGTCGCAAGAGCTACTGCTGAGTATGAGGTCCTGGGTTCGATGCCTGGGTTGGGCATAGTGTTATTGGGTTTTTCCACCTGGAATTTCTTAGTAGTGCCCGGTTGATGGCAATAGGCTCGTCCCCTATTACATGGGACTTAAACATAACTGGTGAAATGTGTGTGTACAGGCAAACCTCTGCCCAACTTTTCGGTGAAACAGTGATATTATGTATGTATTTTCATTAGGTTCAGTAAATAGAGCGAAATAAATTATTGTAAACAAAGCAAACAATAACTGACAATAGCCTTTATTCACATTTATGAAATATTTACACATGGGGCAAAACGAAATTGGAAAATTGTAAGGATTAGTGAAATTTAATGTATTCCTGTGGAATTCATCATGGATTATGTATGTACTGCTTGCTAATTCTTGCTGTAAGCGCATGAGAGTTTATACTTTTCCTCAATAATGAAGTTGAGCCTGACACCTGAAAAAAAAAAAGAATTTAAGTAAATCTTCTATATTATGTATATTCCATGATCCATTACATCCATCCACAAAATAAATTCTAATTGGCCTCTCCCACACACTTCAATGAATACAACAATTATTAGGTTCAATGACTTTATTAAATGTATGAAAGTTTATGTTTGATGGTGCATTTCGTAGTCACCAACATAACACGTATGTATGTTTAAATAAATAAAACATTGTGCTAAACACACATTCAATGTTCAATACTTAGAAATAAAATAATATTGTTATTACTTATGTACCTTAGATGGTGGTGTGGTATGTTCATTGATGTCCTTACATAATCCACTGTCTTCTATGCTCAGTACAATGGATACAGTACGAGGTACGAATTGGTCTTTCAATAAAATACCTCGTTTCTGAAATATCATAATATATATCTTTATTATGTTGTAACAGAAGAGAACTTGGTCAGTGGGTCGTCTTATGGGCGGATAATTTTCACAATATTATTAATTTATCGACCGCTTCGATATTATTTTAATATATCACTATTATTGATTTATCATTGAGGTTTTACACAAAAACACATTCACAATTTATTAAAACGATGTTCACTTACATAATTTCGTAATAATTAAGGAGATTATACGAGTAAATCCCAAAAATATTACAAAGAAAATCAAATGCGAGGAGTACATTGCCTTCTATTTTAACTGACAGAAGAAACAAATTACTCGTTGATTTTAAACCAACTCAGCGCTGTCAAAATGGTTACGTAATTCCAGTTATAGCCTTTTTAGACGGGTATCGTTCACTCTTTAGCGTCTCATCCAGACTGCAGTTGATATCAAAAATTTTAGAGTTACGTAATACGAAAGCTGTCAAATTTTTCAATTTCCAGTTTAAATGATATCAATTCCACTCGAATTTTATTGAAAATGTGTTGCGTAATTAGATAGCAGGAGACTTGACGACCCAGCCACCAGAACAAGCCGGATTTCGAAAAGGCTTTAGTTCCGTAGACCACATCCATACTGTTCGGCAAATTGTACTGAGAAAGTACTGCAAAGATCGAGGAGTATAATCAGCTCCTGTGTTTGGCATTTGTGGACTACGATAAAGCATTCGACACCATCGAAATATGGGCAGTTCTGGCCTCTCTGCAACGATGTTGAATTGACTGGCGCCATATCGAAGTGTTGAGATGCTCGTATGACACTGCCACAAAGACTGTTCAGAACCAGGATGAGAAAACGAGCCCCATCCAACTGCTCAGAGGAGCGAGACAGGGGGATGTGATATCCCTGAAACTGTTTACCAATGCTCCAAGTCTTTTTCTTCCTTTTAGGGACTTGCTTCCGAAGGCATTATCTTGAAAAAAAACTACATAAACTAAATCAAATAATCACATGTGCTCGAATACTGAACATACTTAAGCTAAACTTTAGTTTGCGGCCATCGTTCTTTTCGTACTAAATCTTGGTGGTCGCAAACTAGTATCGTACTTTTCTAACTGTATCACATAGCGACCACCTTTTAGGACCAATATTTGTGGATAAATTAAATAATTTTTATCAAAAAAACATGGTCGTTTACTGAAGAATTGCAAGTTTAGGCTTTTACAACACCAAAACCCTAAATAGTGTAACCATAAATAAAACATTGAGAACATATTAAGCAAAACAAAATAAAACTGTGTGAGTCAGAATACGACCACCTGGTCGCTTTCTAACGTATTATTAAAATATGCATTTCAGTAACCGACCACTGGGTTTTAGTTTAATATATGGTAAAAATTGACTTAAATGCAATTAAATAATTGAAATCAATACATAATTGAAGTACCCACGTTTCTAATTTGAGTAAAGTAAGTAGCAAAACTTAGCTTGGAACGCCGCGCGCCTTGCTAATTTTTTGCTCTTGCGCAGCACATTCACACACCACTTAATCAACACGAGAATTTAGCGTAATTTTTCTTTATTTTGGGTCAAGCGGATCGTATAAAATTTAGTAAATTCTTATTATGTAACTATTCAAATAATATTTAAGACATACTATTTATTGTTATGTCCTAAAGAAAGGTTATTATCTTTAATTAAAGCAACCTAGTCAGACAAGTGGTCGGTTACCGGAGGTGGTCGCGAAACCGGCGCACTGACCCTATATATGTATATTTATGGCGAGACCAGGGACTGAATTACCGAAAAATTAAGGTACCTTTAAATTTCAGTATGACGTCATACCGTTAAATAAAGGTTACCGAAATATTTCGATACCGTTAATTTTCACAGTAGCGGAATTTTGAGGTTGGATATGCATACCGGTATATTTCGGTAGAAGTACTATAACCTTTATAAATGTTTCGGTAGCAGTACCTAAACCTTAATAAATAGGGGTTTTCTTTGACACACCGCCTCGCTACTCTGTCTGTCGTTCACTTGCCGATTGTTACAAAATAGGTACACAAGTTCTAAAGTGTTCGACGCCGCGCCGACTCGCATGTTTTTGATACCGAAATCGTGTAAAGTTTAAATAAAGGTTTAGCCCAACCTTTATTTTTAAAGGTATCGGTATAGCTCAACCTGTATTTTAAACCGGTACCGGTATATTTTTGAGGTACCTTTAACCGTAACCGCTTTCAGTCCCTGGGCGAGACTAATTATCAGCCTATAGTAAGAAAATAATTTTCCTGCTTAGAAAAGGACACCCTCGAATTTTTCCCACTTTTATACAACTTTCTACAAGAAAAGACGTTGAAATAACCAAATAAAATGAGAACTATCATAACTGGACATTTGGTAAATCTCCTGAAATCTTTGTCAGAATACTTTTCGGGTAGTGATATTGATAATGAATGGGTATAAAATCCATTTTATAACAGAAGTCAACCTGCGATGCTAATTGTCCTACTATCTAATTACGCAACACATTTTCGTAATCGATTACGACGAATTTGTTTCATTTTGACAGTTCAACAACATTCATTGCGTTTACGTTGTTGAACAGATTTTTTTTTCGAACTTATGAAGCAATGGATTAGCAATTTGTTTCAAAACGATTCAAATTCCGATTGATCGTGTATCACGTAATTAGGGTACCGGAATATGAAGCATTCATAGATCTTCAAAGCTCATCCACATGTCGGACTTCATACCGAACTATATAGCAGTTATAGATAAAACAGTGAAACAATTTCATTCTTCACGTCAAAAGTTAAAGTAAATGAAAGTGTTTCACTTTTCAATTATTACTAATAAAAGTTTTTGTTCTTATTTAATTACAGTGTCTTTGATTTGTAATCATTTGTTATGGGGTTCCATAAAACAAAAGGTTATTTGGCGATTGTTCCATTATTTTAAAATTTGGTAACACGGCACGCATAGTGAGGAGGTTCCTCTCTCTAGAGCCCTGACCACCGGCAGATGCCGATGGGCTACTATTTTTTATATTTTTAAATGTTTTTATAAAAATATTTAAAATTGTAAATAATAAGTATTGAAAATGAAATAAAGGAAATTACAAATATGCAGTTTATATTACGAATTGCACTTGTGTTGGAAACGACAGCAGGCAATACCAGATGTTAGCGCATTCACCGCAACCAATGTCGACACCAATACCATGCTTATATATTATGTAATTTTAACCTTGTTTACTTTGTACATCCATGCAGAAATATTGCATGCACAGTTGGTATCATTGTTTACGTATTGTTAGGCTCTGGTCGGGAATACTGTAAAGCGTGTAAACCCACATAAATAAACTCCTTTAAAATTATGATGTACCTAACTGTTTCCCGATTATGGCATGCGAAATATTTTCGCTGGTACTTTCCTCATTGTGTTCGCATCCTAATAGTCAGAAGAAGGAAATCGGTATTCTCATACGTTTGCCAGCTGTTACTACGTCATGTTTTACCTTGCGGTAATTATTTAACCTCTCATTTATGATTTCTCTGTAATTATCTTGCATTGTATCATTCACAGGCATGTGTTGTTGTGAAAACAGAAATAAGAACGTAAAACAATGTCGCGGATATCGCGGTTTAAAATGTTGTTTGTGGTTTACTAAAGTAATGTAAACGAAACATTGTAGCTCTGGTAACTTCAAACTTTTTCCTGCACCTATTCAACGTTAACAGCTACTTAAGTTAATCGTACACTGACAAGACATTTCGGTAATGACCGTGCATATTGTTTCATGTGATAGGGAAAACCGTTCTTTGCCTTTACCCACTAAAACAAACAAACACAGTCACAGTATCACAAAGTCATTGTAAACATAAACCAACTGATATTATCTTTATCTACAAAACAATGACTATTAACTTCTTAACGATTTGATATAGTTCCTGCATTTGCGTTAGGCAATGAATAACATATTAAATTGTTTACACTTGCGTATTTTGTAACTGAACAAGTGCAATTTTTGACATGAATTTGACATTTCAAGAATATTCGAAAATTGTTATATATTTTTGGTTTACCCACATTGTATGCATGGTGTTCAATTCCAGTCAGTTATAATTTGAATGGGTCATTGCATCGTCAGGTACGAGCCGAAACACAGTGATTTTCAAAAACCTCAAAATTTAAAGTGTAACGATTTTTTAAACAAGGTTTTTTTTAAATTTATTTTATTGAACAATCAATGATCGCCTGGCGCGAATACTAGACATACAATGTTATTATCAGGGTAAGATATTGTATATATTTTTAAAGTATTTTACTAAATTTTGTAGTAGTATCAATTATTTCCTAGGATGGTTGATGGACTGTGCTTGAAGAAAACCTTGCTCAAGTTAATGTTAACCATAAATTATCGCAAAAAACTTAATCCTATCATTGTAATACAAATTATAATGATCATTATAATTATGAAATTCTATCAAAGATTTTCATAAATGTGTGCACATTTCAACCATTTTGTGAACCTTTAGGCCCCGTTCCCACTATGTTGTGACGACAGATTATCGTGTCGTATAAAGAGTCGTGACTTGTGTATTCAAATGGAGGTTAACGGTCGTTCGACTTTTTTTTCCAGTGACGACAGATTTAAAAGTCAATGGGAACTGCTAGCACGACAGTCGTAGAACGATCGTGACGGTAAATTATTTGCCGTTATTGCGACTATCTGTCGTTTACACGTGTTTTATTCTTCCCTCACGCCCCCCACGTCCATACTCGGCTCGCCAAAAATGTCACGATCCAATAGCAACAGCTAGATACGACAGTTGTTCAACGATAAAATATTTCGACGACACAGTGACGATAAACAGTCTATATAATGGGAACAGCTAGAGACGAAAGTCGTCCAACGATAAATTAACCGTCAGGACATAGTGGGAACGCGCCCTTACGTAGAAAAAACTAACTTAAAAAAAAAACAAATTAGCCTAACTTCTTGCGCCCATTTTTCTTTTGTTTAGTCTCGATCAGCTGATTATGGCCTTCATGCGACAGTTTCTTTCTATTTTCGTACGCGATTGGTTGATTTCAATGGTAGTTACCAACGTCACACTTGATTGCCATCTCGACCTCAACGGTGCGGAACACTGCACAGCGTTTAATCGTGTCCATTCCTATAAATATTTGTTTTATAACGTGCGCAATCGATTTGGCAAATATTTCACGTACTGTGTTTAAATAAACGTATACTAAGTTGACATCCGAGGAAGCGATGAAACGAAATATTCAATTTGAGTTGCAATTGCAACCCATTTGTATTATAATTCGTGGAACGATGAATTAATTTCCTGCCATTGAAAATGGATTAGTCATACAATTATTTATTTTTGACATTTTTACAATAGAGAAAATGTGAGGGTACATTGACATCAATTTCCTTGCAATGTAGCCTGGATCAGCTGTTTCGCATCTTTTATAAAAGCAATACAGACAGACCTATGTATAGAACTAAGTAATAGTGGTATTGTAAACGAAACTTAGTTAAAACTAGGTATTGAATTATTTATTCAGCTTGTATATGTATACAATATCATTATTTTAATAAAACTATAAGTACTTTGTATAGGTGTGGTTCGTTATCGTGACTTGCAAATATAGGTTTATTTATTTTTTTCAATATTAAGATAATGACAATAACTAGGCTATAAGTGATACCGTTTGACCGTGATGCTCTCTGAGATCGCTCTGATTGAGTTGGTTGCACGTTCATTTGAATAAACAACTTTTGTTTTTCTAGTCTATATGAATAATCTAGACTAAAATATCCAAAGTTCGTTACTCAATATAATGAGAGAAATGAAACTTTCAGGTGCGGTATTCAACGCCTGCGTTGTTTTTATTTAATATTGCTTCGGTATTCACCTGTTTTAAGCAAGAATTACGTAAACCCATGGTATAATAACATACGTAAACCACGTTTATTTTCACTGACATTTGATTCGGTGTATGGTAGTTTTATCGCCATGTATGTATGACGCAAGTAATACTACGTCATTTCTGTCTTATCGAGTCGGCCTATATACGTAAATCGATGAGGACAATAATTGGCATTATTTGGTAAACAAAATTATTTGGAAATAACGTAAAGGTAACTGAATTCTGTTGATGAACTTCCTCTTTTTGTTCACTGTAACTGCCTGTTATAGTAACTATCCCTTTTCATTAGAAAATAACGTTGTTTTATTAGGATTGCCTCGTTGGTCTAGTCTCACAAACGTTGAGCATTGCGTGGTCTTGGGTTTGATCCCTGGGTCTGGCAATCCTAGTCAGCCCGGAGTCTGTTAATTTTGCGGAGTTAATGGCAATAGGCTCACTCCGAAATGAATACACTCCATGTCGCCTTTGTAGGAATACAAAATTCCCCTATTTCACCTTTATTATTATTATTATAGACAAATGTGTTTATCATCCCACACACTATGTAAAGGTGGGTCCACGCCTGCGCACGCGCACGAACCGTGCACGCTAGGCGCCTCGAATGGCTATGGACGCTAAAAATACTCTGTTATGTTTACCGGCTGCTGTGGTGGGTAGATGGCCTTTTTCTTTAGCTTAAAGTAAAACATGTTTTCAGAGCCCTAATGCGTATGGACGGAGAGGATGTGTACGGACGTAAGATAAGCACACGGTTTGCCCGCAGCGCGGTGCCGTCGACGTACTCCAGCGACGAAGGGTACAGCACCGCCCCGGCTTCATACCAACAGCCCACCTTCGTACCTCCGCCGCCTCAGGTTTGTAAAATATAATCATGCGTTTTTCCCATGGGGGGTAGGCATAAACTACGGAACTCCACCTGCAATGAACTGCTTTTTCTATTTTAAAATAGCCTTTAGCAATCATAAAACAAGTTTGACAATTTATTTTAATTAAAGGCTTAGACATCAGAAATCTCCAGATTGCTTTGCTCTTTAGCATAGGCCTGCCCCAGGCTTTTCCATAGCTCACGGTCGTGCGTTTTGATAAATAAATTACTGTGCCTACCTATACCTGCCGGCTGCTGATAATATGCCTGGGGCCTTATTATGAAGTATTAATGCCATCATTATTCCATTGCGAAAAAAGGATGGTGCTAGCGGCCTTGTATAGCTCCGTCCCTCACTCACACTGGAATAATGGTGGCATTAGTACGTCATAATACGGCCCCAGTATACTGTAGGTGCGCGCACGTCCTCTTTTTGCTGTGTCCCATTGCCGCACCAATGTCTGCAGGCGCCTCTACGTCGCTTGTGCAAGAACTATAATGATTTTTGTTCAGAAACTACAGAATTAGATTTATTCTCAGTGTCAGCAAATAGATTTCGTTCTGCTTTGTTAAAGAAACTTAAGGATTCCGATGTATAGTCATTTGAACAGTCTTGTAGTCTTACTCGCATAGATTGTTCATTAGTAAAGTTATATTAATTGTATATGCTGTGGATAACGGTGTGAGTTTCACATTTATATAATATCTTTGTTTAAATTATTTGCGCAGATATAATGTGTTACTGTTTGTTTGTCCCAAATAAATAAATAAATACTGTAGCTCCTATGGTCTGAACCAATAGAAATCTATTTTCCTGCCTGAATCATAATAGGTTGACGCACATTTTATTTGGTTCTTCCGAAGATAAATGTTGTAACCTGGTTTTCAAACAATACTCCTCTGTAACCGGGTAATTAAGGCAGGCGTTATGCTATTTTCATGTTATGTCATCATCCTCTCAGGTATGTTCATCACCTAACGAGGTGAGCACGTTCAACACTACGAGCATTTCTAAGGAGTGGGCGTTAGCACTGCAACAGTTGCCCGCGCCCACGCCGCCACCGCACGACTTCTGCCCCCCGCCCGCACCCAAGCCTAGGAAGATTAGGGGCACGCATGGTGAGTCGCGATCGTTATTACTTTATTATGTTGGCCCATCAGTATTTGCAAGGCTTTACGATAATCATCTTTAAAAATACCTATTTTAACATTTCGTACACATTCACAGAGCAATAAGCGAATCTTGGTTTTAAATGCAAGTAAATTGTTGTCTGCGTGTCACTTAAAATGCGGACCAGTTGTAAACGAGCGCCCACGCTCTCGGGCACGTACTGAAATGGACAGCAATATACTTCAGTGACTAGTATTGTATTTCAATGATCTAGTGATACAATTATTTTAAATTTAACATACACACACTCAAACCTGAACAAATACAGGCTGAATTTTTAGTCACCGTCCATTTGGCATTAGGTATGATTCGCTAACTCCTTTTTTGAAAAAAAAATCGATACGTAAAATTTTCATATTTAATCGTTTTCTCGAAGAATTATCAGCTCTGCGTGGTATATAATAACTTTGTGATGTGATATCTCAATATTTTTGTATTGAGTGATACTAAAAGAAAATACACTTATTCAATGATTTTCGCCAAAGATTAATGTATCAAAATTTGGACGGTGACAAAAAATTCAGGCCGTATAAAACACCTACCCTACAACTGAATAATTTTCACCAGGTTCTGTAAACCTGGAACTGTCAGGCTGTTCATCAAGCAACAGCGGTGAAGGTCGTCATAGGGAGCACAGTGCCAGTAGGGCAGTATCTCCATGGAACTCTTCGGCGAGTTTCAGCGAACATAGTGAGGCTGAAGAGTCCACCGCTGAACTTACCGTGTCTAACTTACCACCTTATGAATCTACGGTTCTGCAGGTAAGAATATACTTATGTAGTAAGGTCACGTATAAACTCCAGGTGCCTTGCTTAAGTACTGGTGTCTAGCTAATTTCACCTGCTTACTTGTTTTACCGAGGGCACCATGTGTCCCGGATATTAAAGTAAATTTCTTCCTGGGCTTATTGTTAGACACAAGGCACTAAAGCCTAGTTCTAGTTCCCTGAGTAGCTGCGTCATAATAAGGACAATTTCAAAAAACGCCCTCCGTAAGGAATAAGGAAGGCTATTATTGCGGCCGTTAAGTGATGACACCTACTTTGTAAAACCCAAGGTTAAGCGAGGCACCGCCTTATTTAACCTATTTGTCCCGATGTCTATTATGTTCGCAAACCAAGTTCAACGAGGTGACTGTATTGTAACACAAGATGGTGAGGCACAAAATGCTTTTCTCCAGCTAAGCTATAATGGGTTCTTTGTTTTTAGATGATACCTAACTCAAGTAAAAAAAAAAAGTGCGATCACTTCATTGAAACTTCTTGTAAATTCGTGTCTTACTTGAAGCTTGATTGGGATCATATACAGGTTGAGTTTTTTATGGGGTCACCATGACTGCAATTTTTTTTTTTTTTTTTTAATAAAACGCTATGTCTCAAAAATTACTTATAGTTTGCAAAAACTCATTATTTCTAACTTTTAGCACGTAGCTGCAAAAAGTAATTTTTATTCTTCATTTAAAACTCTCACTGTATTTACCATTAGGAAATGTTGTCATCTTCACGCAACTCTTGTAGTAATTCATCATCCCCCAGACATGAAAGTAGAACAGGTTCAATTGGCATTAATGAACTTTTAATTAAATTGGCTTAATAGTTATGAATGAAATACAGAATGAAAATATTTTGCGATATTCAAGCGAATAATCCCAACTGACAGAAAATGCTTTGCTTCATAATTTGATTAATTACATGCAAACTAGCAATAATATAAATGGGTAGATTTCACGAATTAATCATTCATTCATTCACGTTCAATGATTGGCAACTTAAATGTTTTTGAATACTAAAGCTTTTAGAGCCCAAATTGATTTTCTTAAGTGATCGAAGCACATCAGATGTGATAGCGAAATCTACCTTTCTGATTGCTGCGGGCATCGAATGAAAAATGTTCGTATGCCACAGCATTTTTTGTTATCATTGACACAGAATATACGAATTGTCAATAGGTCTTTCAATCGGTAAACGTATGTATTATTGAGTCATTTAATGTAATTTTATATGCCTGCTTTTATTTTATTTGTAACCCATTTCTTTCAATAGCCTTCTGGCTTCTTCTAGCTGGTTATTTATTTTATTTATTATTACTTTTGTTATCATTAATTTATAAGGGCTTGTGTTAATTTGGTTTGGCTATTATTATATGGGCCTCATATCTTGTTTAGGAAATGCTGACTCAACTATTCAATCAGTACGTGCAGACCGTCCGCATTTCAGTATGGGCGGCTGGGGAGGGGCCGTTAGCGACTGTAGTGCTCCGTTCAGAGTGGGACGCGAGGCTCGCCATCGCACGCATCCACAAACGCCGCTTAGACAACCAGTGGACGGGGCGCCGCCTTGAACTGTCTCTAGGAAAACCCTCACCCGCACCGAATCTAGACATCCTCAGAGCGCGTCTTAGAGCTATTCTTCTGGATCAAAAGAATCATACGCTGCCTCTACTGAGACTGAGGGATGCCTATGCAAGCCGCCATTGCTGCGCGCTGACGACATCAGACATAGCAAAGCTCAAAGACACCGTTATCATACACGAAGGGTTCGGCAGAATGGTTCAGTTGGTGGACTTGACACCGGTGTCCAATTCTGAAATGGAGGAGGCGCCCTGGAAGTGCCATATACACGCGTCCATGAATACCGGACAGGAAGACGGCAGCCGTATCTTGCAACCTGTTTATATGGAGATCTCGACTTTGGCTAAGAATGTACATATTCTGTTGGAGAATCATGGAGGAATTTTGCCTTTGTTAAGGTAAACATTTATATCAAACAGATGAGATTTTAACTTTTTAACTAAACATCTTGCAAAATTTACTGCAATGGATCTATTTTATAAGTGAATGGATTTAAAGTACATTCATGCAAGTCAACTGTAGTAGTTTTAGCTGGGTCAACTTTTATCAATATTTTATTATCTGTAATTTAACGCATTTACCTACTATAAACTTTTCAATTTAGTAATTTCAAACAGGATAATGTAACTTTTCAATTCAATAATTCCAAACATTATAATTATAATGTAACTTATCAATTCAGTAATTTCAAACATTATAATGTATCTTTTCAATTCAGTATTTTCAAACATTTCAACTATCATCGTACCTACCTTCTATAGTTTCGTGGAGTGCTACGAGGCCCGCTTCGACGCGCTGGTGTGCGACGCGCGGCGCGGCGTGGCGCTGGAGCTGCTCCTGCGCGGCGTGGAGGGGCTGGAGGTGCGCGACGCGCCCTCGCGCCACCTGGCGTGGAGGCACGCGCCTCGAGCGGTCACGCCGCCGCGAGCTCACACCGCTAACAGTTAGTATACTAACACAGATATATTTATCCAGCTTGTTTTTCTAAGCATTTTAGTATTTATCTTTGAAATTTTAATTAATTCAACACCAGTAGGCCTATACTATTAACGCATAAACGCGTATTCGATTCGACTCAATTTTTGAACCGAAAATACAACTATCCCTTAGATAGCATGTTGGTTTAAATTAATGCGACGAGCACAATTAGTGTCACCTATAAGTCTAATTAAGAAATCGTTGCAGTTATGTTTACTTCGCGCGTTCCTGCTAGGCCTACAGGTCCCATACATTTTTTTTATGTGTCTTTTGAATTATAGTACCTCCTAAAGAGCGTTAACCTTTTTGTTTCCATGTGCCATTGTTCTTACAATAGTTCCTTTGGCAGGCGAGAGCTCTCGCTCGAGCGGCGAGCGCGACCGGCCGCGCACGGCGCCCGCCCTGGAGCCGATGCTGGCGCTGTTCGAGAGGGAACTGATCGATCTACTGCGCACTGCTCCCAGATGCTCCATACCATTCAGCAAGTCAGTATTTCAAAACAACTGCGTTTTTCTTAAAACGTCTTAATTTTTCATTGAATGCTTAAACACGACTGTTTTTTTCTTTAAATTGTCTAAATTAGTGTTTTTTATGAAAATTGAAAATAACATTGAATAAAAAAGAGGAAATACAAAAATGTTCCGTTACTTTATATCTGTTCATATCAATTACCGATTATCAATTACTTAATCTTATTTGCTTTGGTCAAATATTACATATTCCACCAGACTAAAATTCCATCCAAATTAACTGGCAATCGAACTTAACGATATCAAACCCAGTTACCTCCACTAGACTGAATAGAAGTACACCCCGAGACTTTATAAATACAGCCAGCCCGATGAGCTGTGTTATCGATCGGATGGGGAAGTGGCTTCATACCGTGCAATATCCAACAACCATCTTCCTATTGATGGATGGCCAGAACAGATTGCATTAAAAAGGTGTAAAAAAAAACAAAAAATCGTGTTGAATCGAACTATTGTGATTGGTGATTGGAAATACTACAGCCAATCAAAGAGCTTTGTACGAGATTCGCCAATTGATTACAGACTTTTGGAAAGCAAGGGTTAACATGGCAGTATTTTTCCAGACTTATACCCGCCTTCCATCATCATTTCGGCCGACAGTGCCGCGTGGCGGACTATGGATTCACCAAGCTGCCGGATCTGCTTGCTGCTCTCGGCAACGCGATTGTGGTAAGGAAACTGCTTTATTTGTTACTAAAGAAAGAAAGAAAAATGTTTTTTGTCTCCGTAAATGCAAGGAATACATTACTAGCTAACGACCCGCCCGCTAACGTGACGACATGCCAGATTTCAATGCTTTATCTAACTTAAATATGAATGTATTTTCCATAATAACCTTGCACAGTAAATTCTCTTAATGATGGTAAAAGCCACATCAAAAGCCACTGTGTAGTTTAGAAGAACTAAACAGTCACACAGACAAACACGAAAAGCGACTTTTATATTATATATAGATCTAATCGTAGAATACAATTAAATAAGCTCGAGTATTAGGAGGAGCTCGTGGCTAAGTAATAACAGCCATCGATCCATCAGGTTAAGCTATGCTTGTTGTTGGTCTGTGTATGGGTGACCATTTTTACATACCAAGACTCCTCCGTGCCTCAGAAAGCACATTAAGCCGTTTTGGTCCCGGCTGTCATTTTTTTAAATTCATGGATCTTTGACAGTCGTTTCGTCAGAAGCCCGAAAGTCTGACAACCAGTCTTACCAAGGGGTATCGTATTACCCAGTTATTGGGTTGTGCAGGTTAGATAGGCAGTCACTCCAAGTCAAATACGATATTCAGCTGCATCCGGTTAGACTGGAAGCCGACCCAACATAGTTGTTAAAGGCTAGGCAGATTGATTACCGAAGGTTTATGTTTTCAAATAATGCATATTAAACTTAAATAACTTACATATAAAAAAGAAATCTCGATGTTGTGTTAAGCCTTAAAAACCGTGCGAAGCAGGAGCATGTCGCTAGTTCATATAAAACGAACTGATAGCCTGGAAAGAAGGTTATCATCACCTTTGACTAAATTACAGGAGATTTGTTAATCACAATAATGAATGGAAACTGGTTTATTCTGCTCCCAATTTAGATAAGTATTCACAGTCAACACTACCTTGCTATGGGTTGCCTGAAAGGAATTAGCGTCTGCGATAAGGCTGCTCATTGTACGAAATTATTATTAAAATTTATAGGTGAACTTAACAGTTAACTAAATAATATAATACAATCACAAGGCACTTTAAAAAAAATATTAATATAATAATTCAAGGTCAATCGAGTCATGTGATACGAAGACTGACGTTGCGGCTATGCGGGTGTTATTAGACAATATTGAACTCTATTCTTTATAGGATATAACTAATTCTCGCTGATTATTCTCCTGGTGAACAAGCCGAGCCAAAAAAACACGGGGCGTTAGTCGCTAGAGCAAACGATGACGACACTTGCTCAAAGACTGGGGATTACCCGGTTCCGACACAGATTTAATAATGGAAGGTTCCCTCCAAATATTATAGCTCCGAATTATTTAAAAATTGTTCGAATTATCTTAAAAAGCTGAATAAATAAATATAAAAATCAATTTCTGCTAATCTTGATGCTGGTTTATCGTAGCTTGGACGATAACCTCATTTTTGATCTTACTCCGGCCTGTTCTAGCATGTATCTAATTGATTTAATTATGATGATTAGAATTCATATTAAAATGCGTGTTTATTTAAACGATATTCCAAACGATTCTTAATTGAAACAAGGACGGGGTTATGTTTAAAGGAATAAAAAATTAGAATCCGTGCAGGATAGTGACAAGTTTTTTCAAATATTGTAATAAACTAAATACCCATAGACCAGTTTCAAGGTATGCACTACCTGCGATATATTACAAAAAAAGTAACCGAGTCACAGAGAAAAACGCACAACCATTTGATTTAAAATATTACTACACATTTTCTACAATGTGAGGTGATCAAATAAATAGATTCATAACCTTGAGATTCATACGGGCGCGATTCATACATATTCTTTGCCGTATCCCTGCCATAAATGTATGAATAGAGCCGACTTTGGAGTAGGTAGTAAATCACGAAGAATCAAACCGAACCCTCAAAGACAAACTGTGTTGCCTAGAATATGCAAAAACTGTTTGGCCGTTTCCTCATCGAAAAACTCCCCCTTCTCCTGATGCAGTATCGAATTCTTCAGGTAAAAGTCAAACCAATAGCCAAGATGCCGGTAGCAATAATGATGAAAGTGTCTGTATTCACAGTCTGTTTCTGAAGGTCTCACACGCATTACACGGGCTTGAGTGTTCGCTTCTACCCGGTAACAATGGCAGGAAGCGTATTGAAGGTTCGAACACCTATCAATATGCATGTAACATCTGATAAAATTCTTCAGCTCTGAAAAACTTACGAATTTATCGAACGTCGGAGGCTGCTCAATTCCAACGAACACAGGTAACAAATAGTCCCAATTGAGGAGAATGCGATCTTCTTTCGGTCTCGAGGGATCGAAGTTGTATTCTATCACCAACTCCTTCCCGTTGATAAAATTCGTTTTGATCTTGTGAGTAGAAAGTTCCCAGAGTTTTCTTCGAACATCGTCGCTTTCATTGTTATTCGGCCAAATTGATCGAACGAAATTTTTGTAATCTTCAAAAATGAGAAATTCGGCCATGTAGAGTATCATGTCCAACGTTAAATCAGTTAGCCCCAATGTTGCCGACGGTGACGTCATCGGGATCGGAGACCGCGATGTTTTGTAATTTTGTTGGTTCATTATAATCGCGCTAGAATCACGTGCGTTGTCACGGACGAGCACGACGAGACTACTGAAACTATTGATCAGTGTGTGGCGGCTGTTGGTGTACACTTAAAACATACGCTTGGGCTGGGTTTGAATCTCGAATGATTTTATGCCAGTTTGTATGAGGTAATTGTTGATATAAGGTTGATTCTTAGTAAGAGGTAGGATTCAAGGTTAGAAGTGTATTTAGCCAACACTTAGAAAAAACTGGGTGGCCTGCCTGCTTGATTGCCAACCAATTATAACACAAAAAAAATCTTATATTGGCCAACCAGAACCAGGTTGATATAAATGCCCATTTTGTCGGGACAGTATCAGTTTATGTCATTAATTTTTATTAGGTCAGTTTATCTGGTTTATCAACATGTTTTCAATTTAATCAAATAAAAAAATACATAATTTATTATTAAGTTACAGTACAACAATAACTTTAGGTCAACACTACAATGATAATGCAAAGAATCTAGAAAGATAAGTTAACTTACGAGTACTTACATAGTGATAAATGCTCAGTTACAAATAAAAGTTTATTTTTTCTTAAATACTTTAGAAATGTAAGTAGGTACAGTCAACGAAACAAGTCGATGAACATGTACAATGTTCTACAAGTCGTTTACACCTTAATCATAAAAAGTAGCTGAATAGCTCTGGCTATATAATACCGGTCACGTATGCCTGCATACTTTTTGCTATGGTTAGTGGCAGATGCAAGTGTGCCATAGACAATATTATACATAGGTTAATAGGTTTCATAAAATGATAATGATAGAATTTGGTATCATTATATTGTACCATTTGGCATGCAAAGTACAGACGAATACAGAAAAATGAGCTATTTATACAAGAGATTAGGTATGGAAAAAAGTACAGATTAACCTTATAAATAACCAATAACTAAACTAATATCAGTAAAAAAATATTATATTTTTATTTTATAGATTATCTTGCAAATTTTGTAATAGGCGTTTTCAAAATTAACATTGTAATAGGCATTTTTAAAAACAAAGATGTTAGCTAACAAAATATACCTATTAAAATATACCACTACCATCTATGTATTAAAGTTTTGGTAGGTGGTTGTAGACATTGGGTGCATTGGGTGCCATGCAGAACATACTATAATTCAAAGCAGTTTTAAAATTCGGATAATCGCCATGGCGATACCAATATTCTGTGAGGGAAAGGTGCTTTTTTAAGTAAACTCTTTTAATTCAGGTGCTCGGCTCAGGATCATCACGTATCATAACAATATCCGCGTCAGCCCAAAGCCGTCGTTGGACGTCGGATCTCGTGAAGATGTTGAAGGCGCAACCGGGGCGTACAGTGCAGTTGCACGATATCGCCCAACTGTACCAGGCGACGTCGGGCCGTCCGTTCTCTCCCGTCGACTACGGCGTGTGCACACTCACGGAGTTGATGCAACGCATCAACCCTCAGGCCGTGACCGTCGCGGCTGATGGAACTATATCGTTGCCTCGCCGCACTCCTACGCCTGAAGAGAGGGCCCGCACTCGACAGTTTGCTATGCAGGTAAACATTTATCTTCGTCTCACTATCATCTACTACTATCATCATTTCAACTCGATTTTCATCCGGATATTACTAAGCTTCGTAAGGGATTGCCAAATACGTCATGGTTAGTGGATTGATGTTTGCAGTACTTATACAGTATGATATAGGCGTCTTGTAATGTTGATTGCTTCTGACATTGAAGTAATCCTTTAGTTGTCTATTTAATTTACTCACGGGTAAGGCGACTGCCAGACTAAACTTGACAGGGAAAAGTACTGAAAGTGTTATAAAATATTTAGAACCATATTTATTTCGGACGGAGTTTCACCGAAACAAACATGTTTTTAAATAATTTTACTTTAGCTCTGTGGCTACATTGAGAGATTTTTGACAAATATTGGTGTCGTCGTGATAAGTGCGAGTGTAAAGAAATTCTTCGTCAAAGCGTTACGTGTATCGAGATGACACGAATATTCGCCAAATAGCTGTCAGTATGGTCCTGGAGCGAGCGTAACGTTGCTACTAGGCCGTGGAACTACTCCGTCACACGCCCAACCTCCGCATGGAGTTCTCTCGCTTCGTGCCGGCGTACCACGCGCACTTCGGCCGTCAGCTGCGCGTGGCGCACTACGGCTGCGTGAAGCTGGCCGAGCTGTTCGAGCTGGTGCCGTGCCGCGTGGCCGTGTGCGGCGAGCCGGGCGGCGAGCGCAGCGTGCGCCTGAGCCTGCGCGCCGCGCGCGCCGAGCTCGCGCGGCGCCTGCGCGCCCTGCCGCGCGTGTCGCTGCAGGACCTGCCCGCGCACTATGCGCACCACTACGGCGCGCCGCCGCAGGTACGTCGCGACCTATAGTGGCACGATAGTCGACTGATCTAACCTCCAAATATTCGTAGGGTAGATTAGGGCAGTAGTTCCGGAAGTTTTAGGTTACGGTCTCTATTGGCTTCTGGCTTTATTATGTCCTAGGGAAGCTGTCTATTCTATATAGCAGTGAACTCGTGTTAGGCCAGGTTAAAACTTGGTTTTATACATACATTAATCGCACAGGGAGTGTTTGGCAAGCTCATAGGTAACCGCATTAGGACATTAACATTGTTTCATGTTTCAGTATTTCTATGTAAGCAAACTTTTATCGTTCTTCATCCGTGTGCATCAATGTTGCACGCATGAAATTTTACCTAATCAAAATTTGCAGCCCGATATGCTGGACGCGGAGTCACTGGAAGGTTTAGTGTACGCCGCGGGCGGCTGCGTAGAGAACAACACGGTGGTCGCCCCGGGAGGGTCGGCCGCCTGGGCCGCGTCGCTGCTGTGCGCCTGCGCGGTGCTGTGCGGCGACCGCAGCGTGGCGCGCGGCAGCACGCCGGAGTACTTCGCGGCGGCCTACCTGCGCGCGCGCGGCGCCGCGCCCCCGCTGGCGCGCCTGGCGGCGGCCGGCGTGCTGCAGGCGGGCGCGGCGCGCGTGGCGCTGGCGCCCGCCTGGCGCGCCGTGTGGCGCCTGGCGCAGCTGCTCGCGGACCGCGGCGCGCCCGCCAGCCCGGAGGAGCTCTACGTGGAATACGCCAGACGGTTTGAGCCCGTCTTCCCCGGAGTTGATCCTGGTGAGCAGTGCTATTGTTTTCTTTTAATTTTCATACGTTTTTCGCAATTTGCAGGTTAGTGTCAAGTTGTATGTTGATCAAAATATGATTTGTAACAGCAACGTTCACAAGATGTAAAAACGTGAGATAATTTCTTTACATATAACATTTATATACTCTAAAACTTAATTCGTATAACGTTATTAGATATAACGTTTATTTAATCGAAAATCATTAGGTCTATAGTAGCTGGTTTGCCTAGGGAACAAAGAACTATTTTTAAGGCAAGTGTTTCTTTGAATTAAAATAGTGTTGCTCCCGAGGTGAACACTATACTTTTCATCACCCTCTATGAGAAAAAAAAATGTGGGCGGTCCGACCTCATCTCTCACGTATGATTTAAAACCAAAACAATTTTTTTGCAGCCGCCAGCGATTTACGTTTTGACCTCTTTATCGACTTCAGCAGCTTTAAAAACTATAAAAACGATACCTGAATGATGAAAAATTTGAAAATTTTCGCAGCTGGCATCTTGGATTTACATTTTGACTTTAGTATCGGATTTAGCACCCTCGAAAACTATGAAAACGACACCCATGACGAACAACTTAAAAATTTTCGCTGGCGCCATTTTTGATTTCCATTTTGACCTCATTATCGGCTTTGGCGCCCTCGAAAACTATCAAAACGACACCCATGACGAAAAATTTGTAAATTTTCACAGCCGCCATCTTGGATTTTAATTTTGACCTCATTATCGGCTTTGGCGCCCTCGAAAACTATGAAAACGACACCAATGACGAAAAATTTGTAAATTTTCACAGCTGCCATCTTCGATTTTCATTTTGACCAAATAATTCACATTTTCTCTCTCTTTCTTGCCAGCTTGTTACTTGTTCATACAATGTTCGTGATTGATCTCTTTGGTGATTGGAACTTTTACTAACAATATCCACATTCCAAATTCAAATCTATTTTGCTGCCTAGGGATCAAAGAGCTATTTTGGTCCCTGTTTACGAAGAACAAACTAGCTCTTTTTGAATAGATTTGATGAAAAGTAATATATGATATACTTACAAAATTTTACAAGATATAACAACTGAATCTATAATTTTATTTGTTCAAATGATCAGTTAATATAATAAACGATTGATATAATTATAAAATAACTATTTTTTATAAGCATAACACACATTGTATAATATCGTTTGATATACCTTTACAATCAACAACAACAACAAAACAATCTACTATACCCCTTTCGATAAATGGTCAATAATGACAAGACTACCTAATAGGTGCAGAGGGCGTAGCGGACTTCCTCCGCCAGTACACGGAGATATTCTCCGAGTCGGCCGGCGGGCGCTGGGCGCTGTGCGCGGGCGTGGGCGTGCCGCGCGAGCCGCCCGGCGCGCCCGGCCCGCCCGGCGTGCCCGGCGAGGACTACTCCGTGCACGACACGCCGCCGGGCCAGAAGGTACGCACACGCACAGCTCATTTTTTTGTAACTTTAACAACATTTTAGTCAATATTATGAGAGGATACTGCACTATTTCTAGTTCTACCAAACTAAAGAAGGTAAAAATAAAAATCTGCTCATGATTAGACTGGGCTTAGTGTTTTGTGGACTGGACTGACTTTCTATGTAATCTTGTATCTATGTCTACCATCATCAGCTACCTAGTCTTTTCGCAACTATGTTGGGGGTCTGCTTCCATTCTAACGGGATGCAGCTGAATACCAATATTTTACATAGAGCGCATATGACACCCTTTGGTAAGAGTGGTTGTCAGACTTTCGGGCTTCTGATTACCAGTAAAGACAGTCGAAGATCTACAAGTGACACCGGCTTAAGACTCCGTGCACGAAGAAACCCTTTTTTGTCAATAACTTATCTAATTGTAAAGAAGTTTAAAATAGTTGAAACATTAAGACCCGTATTACAAAACCTTACTCAAATCTCAAGCATTACTTAAAACTCGTTCAAAGCCTTCTGATAGGTTGAAACTAGTTTTAAGTAATGCTTGAGTCTTGAGTAAGGTTCTGTAATACGGGCGTAAGTCTGTGTAACTATAAAAGTACAGTATTTGTGGTGCTAAACCATTCGTGTCAGTCACAGCACCTGTTAATAGTTGCATCACTTGTGCTCTCGAAAATATGGTTTATTTCGCCTTTGATTTAATGAAGTTATAGTAAAATCATAAAATAAAATATTGATTTTATTTCAAGGTGAAGACGATTTTTTAAATTTCTTGATATGGTTTGCTAAATACTAGGAAAAATACATTACTGACAGGATAAAAAAAAACAATATTATTTTTCTGCTATATTTTGTATCGAAGATGAAAAAAGTGGTTCAGCTACATGCTTTCCACATGCACACATGCTTTGCCACATATCTTTAAATCAAAAGTAGGTTCTTGTAAAAAAAAAAGTGATCAAACGTAAATCTCGTGTCATTTTTCGGAAAACTTGTTAAGAATATTTGTGATTCCATGAATACTTGAAAAATCCATTTCATTCACATGCAATGCATGCAAAGAACTCGACTTTTCAAATCGTAAATAGTTTTGTTTACATTATTTTTCCCTTTGTGACAACTAATGAACAAAATTGATCTGACGATTTCGTGCACGGCCTCTTAACGTGCATTCCGAGAGAAGGAGAGGTCAATTTCTATCACACAACTTAATAAAAAGGATCATGATCAACGATGTATGGAAATCCGTCTTAAGTTGAAACACAATAAATCTTTATTTATTATAGACATTTTTACACAAGTATCCGAGTTTTAAAGTAATTAAACAAATTCGGAGATAACCTAAAAATTATATCTAAACTACTCGCAACTTATAAAATGACCACAGATCACTCATGTAGGTACAAAACAACAAAGATAGTTAAAATCAAAATAAGAGAACAGTTTCTAATTGAAAAAAAACGTGAATAATCGTGAATAACGAATAATCGTGCTTTTTATGGCCTCGCAGCCTTGATGTGACATTATCAAAATAAAACAACTTCAGCCAGATAGAGATTTTATTTTATTATCTTCAATTTATCCCAGATCTATACACAAATGAATAGTTACCTACCTAACGTATACAAAGGTATAAAACACATAATATGAACAGACTTTTCATGTAGGTAGTCATTCGTTGTATTTAATGTTACAACAAGTATACCTACCTATAGATGTTCTACATATTTGACATGTAAAATCAGCAGAAATACCATTGTGTTAAGTACCAATTACCTTTATTATTCCTTATACTCATCAAAATAATTATTTAAATACGAAGCTGGAGCAGTTATATCGTTATAACGTCCCCAGCTCAAGAACCAAACTATAGTCATTATATGAGCGCAACAGCCCACAGTTCTCTTTCCAACCAGGCATCTGCATGAATAGCCGACTATTGCATCTAATTAACGTATTAGCTACAGCATCATCTTTGCTAATTAATAAATACGAAAAATAGGTGCGACTATTAACGTGCCTCGAATTAATTCTGCCTCTCAAGAGGTACTGAGGTACTTATTGTAGGTACCCTAAAATCAGAGGTATGTCATCCTCAACCTCATTAATCACTTCCACATAATATGACAAATAAACAGTAATGGCGGCTTCCGCAGGCGGCTTAGGGATGGCGATCTAGAATCGATTTTATAGGTCAAGTAAATTGATTTTTTTTATCGATCATAAACAATGAATTATAGATATTTTTAATCGATTTTAGAAACTTGAACATGAGTTCCGATGTTTTTCCTGCGGATTGCAACTTTTAAGTTTTGATACGCAGTTTCTTTGTTCTGTTTTTTGTAACCAAGAATATTATTTAATTTATTTTGTATTCGATTATTCATTACATTTGACTAATTATGCTGGCAACACCAAAACGAATAAGTATTACAGTATTATGCTGGCAACACCAAAACGAATAAGTGATTATCTATAGTAAAGCTGTCGATGTAGAATAATGGCGGGAACAGATCTATCAGAACTCAATTTAAGTATTTGCTTAATCGATTCTTTCCTGCGATTCGAATAGATTTAAAAATCGATCTTGTTTAGGAATTATCATCCCTACCGGTACGTCTGTCATCTGCCTTGACAGTTGCATCTGCGTGAGACGAAACACAAAAATAAATATTTTCACAACGGAACTATGAAATACATATAAAGTACCTACGTTATGATTATGATATTTCTAATTATTTAGCTATTTATGAGTTTAATATCATTTTTGTGATGTTTTTATGTAAAGGATCATACCTACTAACGTAATTCGTACAAATGAAGAGAACGAAACGTCCATCATGACTATACGGAAATGTAACTAGCAATCATTAATTTACTGTTTATCTAAAAAACATAATTCCGGATACGAAAAAAAAATTCCTGAAGTGAAAAGCTTGTAAAAAATAAGAAAATAATTTGTATATTAATTTGGTTTTCATACATGCAACTTTTCAAGACTGGTTTTGGTCAATCTCTTTTGCTTGCCACCTTTGGATGTCCATATGTTATTGATACATAAAAACGCCCATCCATTATTTACTTTTGCCAAATCATTGTAAGCAATATTTGTTTCAGGGCTCCCGTGTATTCGATTCGCCAAAGACCAATATATGGTGTTCCCCACCGGCTAGCGCATTGCCGACACCAACGGCTCTGCTAAACCACGAGAACCGACGTAAGAATCATTATTTGATTAAATAACAAACAGCTAAGGAATTGATGCTCTTTTCTGAAATTATATGTAAAAGTTCCGTTATGTTTGTTTGCCAGGTCGTATCCGCTTGGCGGCGCACTTCGACGGTTCCTAGTCCCACCGCGTCGTATAAGAAGATGCATTCCTTAATATTTTTGATGTAGGTTAGTATTACTCGTGTTCCAAACGCGGCACCTGAAACTTGGAGTGATGTTCATCAGGGTCGCAACGAATTTTAACTACTAGACATATGTAAGTGTCCAATAAATTGTGATGTCTGTAACAATAATATTTTAGATGTTTATATTTTTATGTGTTTATTTAGTATAAGAAATCTATTGGTGCATTCGTCAAATGTTTAAAGTGCCGATTTAAAACTAATGTCCCACGTCTTGTACAATGTAAAGGTAAGTCTAAAAAATCATCTTGACCGATAACTTCTTTTATTATTTCTTAGTGTATGAATACTAACAATGTTTTATTTTAATTGACTAACGCTATTTTTATGTTTCCAACTGAGTCAGTTTCATGGTGTGTTGTTTTAGTCTTTCCAAGTTACTTGATGAACTATTTATAAAATTGTTTAGAGCTTATCAAGTGTAACTGAATAACTCTAATCAATGTTATATTTTATTTTACCTTTTGACATTTTATATATTATTTTTCTTAGTTTATATTTCCGTGGCTCTTCTCGTAACAAAGGACTGAACAAGCTTCAAATGATACTTTAAGGTACTAATAAGTTTATTAAAGATCTACAGTATATTATCTACGTAATAATTAATTTGTAAGTAGATAATGTTACTGCCATTGATACGAATAAAACAATAATAAACACTAAATGTACATATCATTGATTTGAGGCTCAAAATATGTTAAGAATAGTTGCTAAGTTTTATTAATAAACATCTCGAGCACTTGTAACATTTTTCGGATGGCCCACAAAAAGTACAATGATCATACAATATGTTGATTGTCCTAGAGTTTTATCTTCTATAATATATTTCGGCCACAAATCTATTTGCATGTATCTTGCTTGTGTATTGTTTCAAAATATTGTCTTCAAGTTATTGTACAGACGAATTTTAATTTCTCGTTCGTAGGAGTATCACATTCGAATTTATGTAATTTTAGATAACATTTACATTCATGGTAAGGTCCTACGATGAATTACGTAACTATATACGCCAGTTAATTGTTGAATCTCACTGTTGCGAACTGGCCTTAATGACGTGTCAATTAATAACGTGCAAAGGTTTTATAAGAGTATTCAATGAATGTAGATGTAGGTGATATTATTGCTTTGATAGAATATGCTCGTGCCTGAAGTGCGATGATGCTTTAATTTATGACAGTCGTTTGTTTTTCTAAAGTTAAATTTCTTAGTTCCACAGTATCCATTGCAGAAAGACGCCGATTTAAGTTCCATTTACGGAAGTACAATCAAACTGATTGATTAGTTATAATTGGATACAGCATTACAGAATTTGCTGGCTAAGCATTTATTGGCTTTTTGCACATTAAAATATTGTAAATGATTAAAGATTCTAACCTCTAACGAGTTAAGCTGAGTTATAGTTGATGCCAAAGCACTAGTTTAAACTCTTGGGCTAAATTGGCCTGTACTGAATACTATTGTGCTAAGATAAACAAAAAAACGCCATTAGTTAGTGTAAATCATTTTGTAAATGGGAACTTATTCCTTTTGTCTTTTTAACATCCCTGACAGATGTTTCATGGTTTTTATTGTACCTTTTTATTTTTGTAGATCTAAAAGAAATCTAATGAGGTTAGTCTGTCTGACATATGTTTTAAACGACAGCTAACCTACAATAGGCGTTAGTGATATTTTATTTAGTCAATATGATTTGAATTAATAAATATAGTATTATCAGATTTATTTAAATACATATTGGAAGTGATAAGCTAATGATTAAAAATTGTAAATACACAATTTGTGATTTAAGTCTGTATTCTAAGGCATTACCACTGTGATACTTCTGTACCATTGAATGCCATAATTTGGTTTCAACTCAATAATATAATATGTAATCACAAATATTTTCTAGTGCTTGCAGACGTTTTGTAATCATAAGTAGACTACATATTTTCGTAGGTATGTATATAGTGTACATAATATAACATTGATTATTAAATTGGTACAAAGTATGAACATTTTAGTAATAAAATATTATACACTCGATAATGTGGAACTACGATATTTAATTGTTAAATAATTATTTACAGATAATTGAATCTATATATTTTATGTAAGCAGGATCTTGCATATTTGAAGTATATTTTTTCAATGCAATTAATTTTACATTTTTTACACTGCCAGTCCGCATTTACATCAGTATTGGCCATCAGATCTATGTATCAAAAAGAGATATTTTAAATGACCATTATGATTGTCATGGGAGTTCTGAATGCGATGACGTTCACATAAGGCCAGAATACTGTCCATCGTATAATAAATGTTACTTAAGGTTTATAAATTAATTACCAAGTTCTCTAAAGACTGTAGTGAAGATACATTTAAGTACTTTATAAGCTGTTGTTTTATTTTCTGACCAATAACTATGTATTTTGTAACAGTAAGATAGAATTAAGTATGCATTCGAAGTTCATTACGGGAAGATGTAACATTTAATATTATTTTTCCTACATCTTCGTAATTCTGTGATTATTTGTTATAGTTTTAACTAGTGAATCGATGTGTATTTGAATTAGTCGTTTCAGTATTGCATGTCATGTATGGAATGTGTCGGAAAATAAATGTTATTTTTTCAATAATAATTGGTACTTTTATTTTACATCTCTAGAGTATAACATAGAATAGTTTATGCCCCTGGCTGGAGGTTTTAAGTTAGTAGCTTAAGGTTTAGGAGCATGAGGAACAGGGTGTAAAGTTCACTCATCCACCATAGAAAAGGGAGGATCCTCCAACCAGACGGGTGTTGTGTCTGGCGGGCCGACTGCCCAACTGTTGATTTCGGATAGTCTTATCTATGTCGTTCGCGCGGTAAACTCTAATTGCGCGATGCAGGATTTGTGTGACGTCATGTCTTTGATGCGTAGTTTGTATGTGGCGGTGTAACCGCTACAAAGGCATCCACAGGATAGTACCGGTCAAGCAGCTGCGACCTCAATCCGAGTCAACTGCGAGACGCCATTTCAAAAAAAAAAAAAAAAAAAAAAGGACTGGCAACCGACAAGATAAGTAAAGGGGCGTACGTGTTGCAGCGCCGTATAGCAACGTTTTACTCCTGTCTCCTAGGATTTTTAATTTTGACTCAATGGGAATATTAAATTTTATATTAGTTATTTATTCAGAAGGGTGGGTGGTTAAGTCTTTTGAATGGTGTCATAGAAATATAGGTGTTCTTTTTCTCATTCTGGTTTGATACCAGGGTCAGGAGCGGGAATAAAAAAGAAATTGTATACAGTTTTACGTACTTTTGAAAAAAAAAAGTGAATGTTTCCTTGGAGTAAAAATTGGTAGCATCAATATTTAAGGTATTTCCAAAGCCCGCTTCAACTTTCCACCCTATAACTGAATGGGCTTTGAATGAAACTTTTAAAAATTATAATTTACACTCTTTATTGCAACAGCAAATAAAACCTACTTATATCAATATATTGCGGTAGTTACGTTCATTGCGTCAGATTAGAGAGGGATCCATGACGTTTCTCCCAGATCATGCGGTGCTTTTGCTTCATGTATGCTTTGCGAGCATCTGCATATGCTCCAAGATCACCATCTGAAATATAGTAAGTTTTTAGGTTAACGAAATAATGTTCTTCTTTATGAGCTCGAGTTTAATGTTCTTCTCGAGATCAGTATGTTGCTGCAAGAAAAGAATTTTATGTAAAATTGTTCTTTTCTTAATAATTTTCATTACTAAGAGGGCAATATCTTTTTTATAGGAATTGCTATAATGGGAAGAATTGTGCCGAATGAAACATTAATTACTGTATCCACAAGATCCGAAGGTAAGGTATCTCTATATAAAACATTGGCCTAGAACTCGGAAGACTGAAATCAGAAAAATTGTTTAGGAGCGGAATAATAGGTACCATGTAAACTTATATCTATGTAATGGCATGAAGATGAGTATAATAATAATACAATTAAAATTTGATCTTAAATAAAAGACTTACTGCTAAACAATAAAACTTACATGTGTAGCACATAACAGTAATAGCCTAGTGGTGTGACTGTCAGACTGACTGACACGAAAAGAAAAGCATAATCTAAAAAACAACTTACATTTGATAAACCAGGCCTCTTCAGCCTCCTTGTAAGATGCCCAAAGAGGTTTGCAGTGCTTTGCATGGTCAGGGTTTTCATAAATCATGCAGTCCTCATAACGGCTACGCAGGATACTAAGGATCTCAGAGTCCACAGCTCTGAAAAGTCAATATTTGTAATTAAATCTTTATTCTTCTTCTTAGGCTACTCACAAACAGTCTGTTTCAAAAGTATCAACAAACCCTGTTCAGGTTCAATTCTTACGCAATCACTCACTAAGGGGAATTAGTAACATATTCATCTGTAGATAGGGCAGTTTCAACTTAATATCTCATCACTTTTTCCAACAATTATTGTTTGAATTATGTACTTACAATAATACTTAACTGAAAAATCATCAATGGAAATTGAGGTTAGGTATCTCAATAATAGTCAAATAAAAAACATCTCTATGGTGATTTAAAATTAGAATATCAGGTTATCAAATCAAAGCACTCAGTTAGAAGTTTCTCTACAAAATGGCATCCATATGTTCGTTTTCTGATCCAATTGTTTACATTTTTATTAGATACTTTTGGAACAGATCATTCCTAGTTAGAAAGGGGCCTAAGATTGTTGATCATGATAATAATAGATTGTAACACAATTTCTTTTTACAGCACAATATTCTATGTCCATGTTAGTATAAGTATAAGTATTTATTTTCTCACCACAATAAACATTACAGACATTGTTAAATATGATAGATTATTTGGTTTAGTTTACTGTGTGGGAGACTGGTGCCTAAGGTAGGCTTTAAGGGCCTGTGTTTCAGGTCACCAGGTCTCCGCCCTCTAGCAGTTCGATACATTGCATGATAATATTGATAAAGGTGATTTAACAAATTTTGAATTAGGAGGTTGTATAAAAGCTTTTAGAGTCTGTAGTACAACATAAGGTGTTTGAAAAATAAATAAATAATACATGAATGGAAAACTAAATAGACAAAAAGGTAAAAAAACAAAAATAAAAATGTGTTTGTATAGTGTTAGAATTGTTAGTAATGTAGTGAGGACGTGAGTAAGATGTGTTTCGTATGTGTATGTGTGAGAGTGCGTGTGTGTGTGATAGGGTGTGGGTGAGGGTTTATTAAACAGCAGTTGGTATGTCATACTGGTAAGTAGTTTTTCGGTGTCATCATAGTTGAGCCCTTGTAGCCAAGTGGCAAGCTTCTTTTTACATTGTCCTTTATTAAGGTAAAAAATCAGTTGAGTTTTATTGATTTTGTTGTACAAGAATCGTCCCAGATAGCAAAAGAAGCGGTTGGAGAATACTGTCGAAAGGGGAGAATGAGTGCGACTTACGGGATTATATTGTCTCTTACCATGGGTCATTGATGGATGATAGGTGAGTAGTGAGTGTTGTTTTAGTAGGGTGTTCAGGATAAATAGTTGCCGTACTGTTAATATTTTTGTTTGCTTGTAAGTAGATCTGTAGGATAACGGTATGGGAGAAAATTGGATACTTTTAAGATAACTCTCTGGGCCCTCTCGAGTTCAAGGAGAGTGGTTTTAGGTGCACCGCCCCAAGTTGTTAAGCAGTAACTTACCAACGACTGAACGAGGGCGAAGTAGACTGACCTTTTTAGTTTGTCATCCGCTACGTGTCTCAGTTTTGAAAACATAAATCAATTTACGTAGCCTAGTAATGAGTGAGTCTATGTGTTGTTGAAATCTAAGGGTATTGTCGACTATTACCCCCAGATATTTCACAGATTCAGCTTTAGACAGGTGGAGACAGGAGCAGGCAGCATCATGCGGTGTTGGGCACGAGTGGACTTTAATGGTGTCCGGCACTATAGGTAAATTTGATTTTTTTAGTGCAAAGGTAAGGTAGTGAGTTTTACTCGCATTTAGCGTGAGTACGACACTGCGTAGATATTTTGTGACAGTATTGAAGCCCGACTGAGCGTACGAGTACACATCGCGCCAGGAGTCCGCACTAAACAGGAGGGCCGTGTCATCGGCAAAACTTATAATTCTGCCCTTAGGAAGGGTGAGCATACCCAGGTCGTTAATATAGATGAGGAAAAGGGTCGCGCCGAGCACACTGCCCTGGGGCACGCCGTAGGTGACTCTGCATTCATCACTAAGGAACTCATCTATCTTAACGCACTGAGTACGCTCACTGAGGTTAAATGTTGTAAGCTATTTAAACAAAATAAGATAATTATCGATGAAATAGGAGCTAACCTATCACGTTTGAACTGTGCGTTCGCTTCGAAATCACAAACGACATCATCGTCGTAGCACTGGTCGATGGTAGGCACGCGGCGGAACTTCTGGTGATACCATGGGTACTTCTTCTGATTCGGCTCAACAAGCTTCTCTGAAGTACAATAACATCATTATTCGCATACGGACTTACATAACAACAAACCGATGTTAAGTATTTATGGATATTTACCACGGAATGCAGTTACTGGCAAATCGATTGTAGCGTAAAGTGCGCTCACAAAAGCTCTAAAGACATTGATGTCTTTATTGGGAGAATCGTCGTCTTTCGTCATTATTTTGATTGGTAAGAGAATTTGCCTCTAGAAGTGAATCAATGTAAGATAAGAATGGATGGCCGAATTTTCTTTTGCTATTCACAATTGACAGTGACACTTGACATAGATCTTGACAGATCAGACAGAACCATTGACTTATAAAATATATGGACTTGAAATGTTTGACTATAGAAAAAACAGTTATACAAATACGAGGCATATCGACACCAAAATCAAAAAAATACTGCTATCTCTTTTTAACTTCAATAATTTTTCCTAAGTGAAAAAGGATAAAAGTGTTTTTTACAGTTACTATAATGGCAACCCTACATTTTCTAGTCATTGAAATACCTATTTGCGGCCGGTTAGCCATTTTATCCTCTCGCTGTTTGGTACCAAAGTTGGGTACGTCAACTGTCAAATGATCTTGAGTTGTGGTTAAAATTTGTGAATTTTGGAGTTATTTGCTGTGTTATTGCGTTTAAACTCGGCCCTATGGTGGAAATCATCAATAGCAAGATGCCCAATTGCAATATAATCGGATGTGGCATCAAAAGAAGCGGACATCACCCGAAAATAAGTTTGCACCAGTATGTACATACATTTCAGCTGAAATATCTTTAGATTTAGACGATAAACAAAAGATTCTGCATTCGTTGAAGAGCTTCAACAGTAAAGCATTCATAATTTCCCTTTTACCATTATTTTCAACAGTTTTACTTCACGAAATCATTTTCTTGTTATTGAAGGGATAGAGTAGTGCATTTAGACATTTTATTTATCGACAATGCTATTTTATGTTTTTTTATTGGTTTTATGTTTTACTTTCAAGGTTGCCTGCTAATAAACGAAAAGAGAAAAAACAATTTGTGTGGACAATTTAAAGATGTGAACATAAACTGTTCATATTTTTGTTCTTTTCACTTTGAAGAATCATAATATTTCAACCGGATACTCAATAAAGTAACATTATGTGACGATGCTTTACCTTCACGAACCTTATTGGTAAGTAACATGTTATAAATTTGTCCAACATGATTCTCTAGTGGCTGGTGTTGAAAACGATGGTGATGTCCGCATTTGCAATATTTGTTTAATGGAAACAAAGAGTGATGTAAAGAATGTGTTTGAATGTGGTCATAAGACTTAAGATCAATTAAAAATTCTATTAATAAAATCAAGAAACAATAAAAATACTAATCATTTTTTTGCTTGTTTACAGCCTGCGATTTGAAGAAATATGTCTGGCATTTTAAACGAGAATGATCAAAATCAGACAAACTCGCAATGTAAAAGAGATATACATGAATTTGAGATACAAATATTATGGGAAGAAATCTACTGAAAGAATATCACATAGAAATTACCTGAACAAAATTGTATTGTTCAGAACTGAATGAGATTGATTTATTTAATATAACTTTATTATAATTAGTGTTGACTTTTAATTAAATCAAAATCAAATCAAATCATTTAATGTCAGATAATCAAAATCCAATTTGTTAATTCTACATTCACATCTTAAACACTAGTGTTAGTAACATACATTTGGCATACTTTGATAATAATTATTAATAATAATGTCAAAACAATCAATAATAATGTCAAAATCATTCATCATAATGTCAAAATCATCACTAACAGCGTCAACATCATTAACAATAGTCAAATCAAATTGTAAAAAATAAAAAATAAAATTATCAAAAAGCAATAGGTACAAGCAACAACATTATTTCAGGGCACGATTTGAAGGAAATACTTGTGTCCTGGTCCAGTGCCCAAGCATTAGACCATCCGCCCTATCGGCCACGGTGACCAAGAGGCTGTTGGCGCTGCCCCGCACCCGCCGCATCAGGGAGGCGACACGCTTTCGCATGATTGCATAAAAATCGTCTATACGTGCCTCTGCGAACATCCCTGATGCGCTACAATGTCGTGGCAACCCCAACAGCGCCCTGTATGCGTTGTTGTACTGGACACGTAAGGCGCTGTAAGCCTTTTGCGTGTAGTCGACCCATAGGCTGCAGGTGTAAAAAGATTGGCAGTACGCCCTAAACAGAGTAGTTTTCACACCTCTCGAGCACTTTGCAAACCTACGGATCAACATATTGCTCCTGACTGACAGCGCCCTACGCTCCCTCTCCATGTCAGTACAATCTGTCTGCGTTGCAGTAACCCAATGCCCCAGATATTTAAAACATTTTACCCATTCTAACGCAGTCCCACCGAGTGTGACAGGCGGCACTTCACTATAGCATTTAGTGCCTGCCTTGAACAAGAGACACTCGCTCTTTTTTGAATTATATCTGAGGCCATGGACCTCCGCATATCGCTCACAAACAGACACAAGTTTCCTGAGGGCGCTGATCGATGGGGCCAGCAGCACCATGTCATCGGCATAACTTATGTTGTTGACGAGTGTTCCGTCAATTGAACAGCCTACCATAGTGCCGCTGAGCTCCCGAATCAGCCGATCTACGTACAAACAGAAGAGTTTCGGCGAGGTCAGACCGCCCTGTCTGACCCCGCACTCCAACCCGTACGGATCGGATAGCGAGCCTGCCCACTTCACCATATTAGACTGATGGCCGTACCAATATCGAAACAACTCAATCATCTCACCCGGAAGTGTTGTATCATCATATAGCTTCTGCCATAAAACACCATAGGACACCAGATCGAAGGCTTTTGAAAGATCAAGAAAACACGCGTACACGGGGGTTTTCCTGTCCGTGTAGTATCTGACAGTGTGCTTGAGGCAAAGAACAGCTTGCTCTGTGGAGAGACCAGCTCTGAAGCCAAATTGGGCATCGTGAAGCGACAGATGTTTATTTAACTGCTTGTCAAGCACACTATCTAATACTTTGGCAATAATCGTAGCCAACGATATGGGCCTATAGTTATTTATGTCAGACGCGTCTCCAGTTCGATTTTTTATAATCGGCACAACTAAGGTTTTCATTAGGTCATCAGGCAGGTACGTGTGCGAGAAGCAGAAGTTGAAAAACATTGCCAGCACTCTGGGCATGTGAACACCTGCATTTTGTAAATGTTCTATGCTGAGAGAATCGTGCCCAGGTGATTTACCGCGCTTCATGCCTCTCAACACCGCAGCTATTTCTTTAGCCGTAACCCTTTCCACTGATTCCGTTAATGGCTCCCTTACCGCCACTGACTCACCCGTCAACCCTAGAGGGGACTTCACCGCAAAATGATTTTTAAAGAGATCGGCTATGGAGGCAGACTCGCTAACACCCTCCACGCTCGCAGGAAGGCTCGACTTGCTGCTCAGTTTGTTAGTGTGCTTCCAAAACTTACCAAAGTCCTTCTCTCTGTGACAAGATGCTATAATATTCATTTTGATTTGTTCTTGGTTTGCCTGACACCACTGAAGTTTACTTTTAAACACCCGTTTAGTTTCTCTCATGGTAGCGTACACAGAACCCACTTTCGGTTCACCACATAACACCCAATTCTGAAAAGCAAGCCGCGCCTCCGAGTGCGCCTGTCGAACATGTTTGTTCCAACCTATCACTGGTTTTTTTTTATTATGATTCGGCCCACAGTAACAAACACGTGCCGCTTCGCTTAATATGTCAATAATTTCATAGTACATTCTATCAATAATGGATCTATGTTCTACATTGGTACACAATTTATCACTACATTTTCTATATTCTGAAGGAAAATCAACTTGTCTTAGTCTCGTCGTACATAAATTCTTATATAAATCTGTTTGCTGCAAGTCCCTTTCACCCCACATGACCTTATTGCGTTTACTAATAACGCTATTCGTCTTAATTCTAAGTACATTAAAGTTACATGTTATTTCTAATGGTATATGGTCAGACCAATACACGTTGTGTAATATCTTCGCATCGACCACAGACGCCCACGCAGCATCAGATACTACACAATGATCTAACCAACTCTGAGAACCATAAATGTCACTTACGTACGTGTATGAGTCCGAAGATAATATTTCAATATCGGCACATCGCCATTGCTGCTCAACACAAAAGTCCAGAAGTTCAACTCCAAACCGCCCGCTAGGCTGCGCATTATAGTCACCCAATACAAACACAGAGTCTACACTATATTCATCAACAATCGCTGCAATCTCGCCCAAACAGTCCGTGAACTCGGCAAGGTTTTCAGCCGAGTCCGTCGGCATGTAAACCGAGAACACTATTATCGAACTTTCACACAATGTCACTTTTATTGCTGATAAACGCGAACTCGTACACTGTATGACGGATACCGCTTGAAACGTCTTTTTCCGCCAAAGTAAGGCGACGCCTCCGTACGGTCTTCCACGCAAAACACCGACGCTGGTATCCATCGCTGATTTTCCAGTGAACTCGAAATCTGCGTCAATAGTGCCCAAGAAAGGGATATCTTGCGGTTGCAACCAAGTCTCTTGTAAAGCTACGATGTCAGCTGATCTGCACAGACCTCTCACACATTCGACTGAACGAGTAATCGACCTACAGTTAAAAGTAACAAGTTTTGTGTTGTTATTAGCCATATTATTTACGTTGTTTATTTTGATATTTCTATCCATCGACATTTAGTTTCTCGTCATTACGTATCACCCTATTTTCTTTATTCTTGTCATAAGTGTTTCTGTTATAATAGATAAACTTCCGAAATTGAATATTCTCCGGCCATAAACCATCATCAAGAAATATTGACAGTTTCGCGTGTGGTACAAAGATCTTATACGCATCATAGCGTTTTTGTTTCACCATATTAATTTTCTTTAGAGTCACAGATACATTCGTCTTTTGTTGTATGTACTCAATAATATCGCTTGGCCTGGTCGCTGTGTTTACATTATTTATGAATAGTGGAACTTTAATGTCGGCTGCTCTAAACTTAACATCGGGCTGTGTTATAGCCTTTCCCTTGTGTCCCTGCAGGTGATTTCTCGATCTTTTTCGTTGAGCAGTTTGCCATTCTTCAGAAAATTTCTCTTTTTGCCATTCACCGTCAGCAACGACAATTTCCGCTAACGTTTTCTGCTTGGACCACCCGCTATTCGCTGGACCGGTTAGTCGTTGCGTCTCGCTCGCGCTTGGTGCGCTTGCGTCTCGGTCACGTTCGGGCTCGGTCGTCGCCGTCGCCGTATCATAGTATCCAGGTTCGCTCGTGTTCCTATTCGGTGTGAACGAGACAGGCATTTTAAAAACACCTAGGGGCGAGCGAGATTCCTGTATCTTACGAGTCGACGGACTAGACTTTCCGCTCTCATCAGCTGTTGTCACATTATTGATGTATTGTGACTCACTATCACCTTCATGTTGTTGAGATTTTTCAATGTGGGGTAGGCCCATCGGCCCACTGTCAAAACAAAAACTCTCAATTCCTCCACCACCGCCTCTTTTTCGATTTATATTCAAATCAAAGTTATTAACGATCGATGTTTTCTTTAAGTTTTGCAAGTCATTTCTAATCTCACTCAGTTGTTTCTCCGTGACGTATGTATCCTTCATAATTCTTATTTCATTTTGAATGGTCAGAATATCCCTTAATGTCCTGGTTGCGTCAATATGATCAAAAGTCACTGGTGGGAGTTTGTGCAAATCTTTTGCTACAAATATTGGTACCTGCTCAGGATCCGTCTGCTTGAATAGTGATATCACGTCATAGATATTCCGCTGTGATTTACCACTATTCTTCCTAGATATTTTCCGCTGCTGCGTTGACACCGAGGCAAAAAGTAGATTCTTGCCTGTTTCAATGTCTTCCTCCGAAAACGCAGAGATACATAGTCTTACTAGACCCTCCTCATCCATCACGTCCACTTTGTTTTGAATGAACGCTAATAGTTCACAAATCACAATATTACAAGTCGTACATTTAATAACTTTCGAGGCCATTGCGCCCGAGACTGAACACAGCGAGAATTTGAACACACGAGTGAGCTCCGCGGGCAGCGCGAGCAGACTGGCCACAATCATTTGCGTGTTAGAAACTTAGCATCAAAAATATTAAGTATGGTGGCTCCGCCAATTTTCAAAATTTCTTTATTTCTTTTTCACTGGTTATCCGTGAAATTCAAATTTGTATGTTGATCAAAATGAGATACACAAAGATAAAATAATAATAATATAAATTATAATATTTCATTTCAAAATTACCATCTGCGGGCCATTGGCGGAGCCACCTTTTAGAGGTATGAGGAACAGGGTGTAAAATTCATTCATCCTCTATAGAAAAGGGAGGACCCTCCGACCAGACGGGTGTCGTGTCTGCCGGGTAACTGCCCGATAGTTTTATTGAATTAAAACTTTAGGCGCGTTGAGCACTTTTTGGGTGAGCAAAAATCATGGAAGTCCCGTCATCTTCACCAAGAGCTATATGTTTATTGTGTATATATGTGTACTTTTTGGGTGAACAAGAAGCTTGAAACTCGCGTCATCGTCATCGCACGCTTCCCATGAGCTATATGTATACTGTGTATATATGTACATAGATATATCGGCAACGAGATGAACTTGTTGCATAGTATACAATGGAGTGAAATCAGTTACAGAATACCTACTAGGTCGATAAAAGCAGTAAGTATATATCTGTCCTCCAGGTTTCAACCTATCACAATGGGAAACATCAAAATAGGTTCTACGGTTTAGCCGCGAAAGAATGACGAAGCAAATAATTTAAAAACAAACAAATGAAAGGCATTATGTTAGAAAACTTGTAGTAGGTATTTTTACCCGTAAATATTGTACTGTGACATTATGAAAACATTCTCACAATCTTTTATCGATATTATAACATAGAAATATCGATAAGGGCTGCCCTAGTAGACGCCATTTTATCCTCTCAGTAAAGTGTAGGTATGGCACGTTTTTCTTGTAGGTATGCCAAGTCCATATGTTTTATAAGTCAATTCCATTGACTTACAAACCTACGGACTTGCCATACCTACAAAAATAGCGTGCATACCTACAAAAATTGAGCACTTGGTGGTAGTATCCCTATGTAGTCTGTGGTGGCTGCCATTCATAGGGTTGTAACTGCAAGCACCATGCGCAACTGATATCGATATCCTTCATGAATTTGTTTTTTGTATTGGTTTAATTTTTTAGAATTTATTAGTCTCGTAAACGTAATGCAGCTGAAGTGGCAAGAATTTTAGAAGTTGGAATGGGTGTTTCGTTTCATCATAGCCTGTTCTTTCACTTGCTCTCTTTTTCTTCAAACCGAAATACGACATTAGATGACTGCTGCTTCGTGGCAGAAATAGGAAAGACATACGGGCTTCTAGGTAGAAAAGAAGATTACGTATAATATAGTATTGTAGTGTGTTAGTGTAGGTAACCTATTAATTAAACACTACATATGAATTAAATATAACTGTTTATCATAAATAACAGTATAATAAGCTAATAACAATAATGCGCGGCGGGAGTTATAAAAGGGCATGCATTCGCCGGAGAGGTTTTCCCCACCGACCCTTGCTCGCAGAAGCGCCAGCCCGCGTTATGCTGAGAAATGTAGATTTAAATTCCCCGATTAATAATAATGAATCATCTTTGATCCAGCCCGTCCCAACTTGCTGTCCTCCCCCCAGCGACGCCCTAAGCCGAGGTCCATACCCCACAGGGGGTGCCCTTAGCGAGCGTTCGCCTAGTTTTAATTAGAATAGTTTTGCCCCTGGCTGGAGGCTTTGAGTTAGTAGCTTAAGGCAGCCGCAGGATTGACCGGTTAAGTAGTCATCACCTCAGAGGTGAGCTACGAGATGACCTAGACAAAAAAAAAAAAAAAAACGTAGGGGTTTATAGCGGACTGGTGAAGGCGTCCGAGGGGCGGGAGATGCAGAGGCGCGGCGGCGGCGGCAGCGGCGCGGGCGATCTGGGGGCCAATTCTCGATTTTCGCCATTTATCTCGAGTTCGAGATCGTAAGTCTATCTCTATGTCTATTAAAAATATCTCTATCTCTACCAAAAAAATGTCGAATTGAGCAGAATTCCGTATTCTCAGTCAAAATAGAAATAAATGTCACGAAAATGTCGAGTCGAGTGAAGATAATGTTACCATTATGAAGAACCGCACGTCCCGTTTTAGGTAGCTATGAGTTAATGAATGATTTTGTTTTAAAACGCTGACTAAACCTAATTATTTAAGTATAAAACGAAACGTTTAGTGTAAAAATAATAAGTTTGACAAATTGACAGTTGACTGTCTGTCAGTATCAGAATTTGCGCCTTTTTGCGGTTCCTTCAAAACTTTTGTTATGTTTACATGTACTCTGTGTTATATCATTATAGGGTGCTGTTTTACATTTCACAATTTTTACATAAGTAATTTAGGTATTTTAGGGTGTGCAATTAGTATTTTTGGTGGGTAAGGTTAGTTTAGTGAACAGTTATACATGACTAATAAAATTATGAAGCAGACGATTATTTACCTTCGTTTTCAGGTCTATTTTCGTGGTATCATGAATTACAGGAGCCAATAGATCTATTAGAACCCTTATTAAATCTTTATCTAATCTGAAGTTTTTAATGACTTCTGTTTCGCTCAAGTCGTAAATATCGACGGTGGGATAAGTGCGCTGTTGTCGCCGTGTATTGGCCAGTTGCTCGCCACTTTCCAACAACTCCGAGATAAAAATGCTAATAAACTCGTCCATCTTTCAGTGGTTTCAAGTCCAATCGTGGGTACACAAATTACAGAGTCTGTTATTTGCGCGAAGGTCGTCGTTTCAAGAAAACACAATGCACAAATCAAAGAGTATAAATCGAATTTCCAGTAGGTATGAGATGCCAAGCCGTATTTTATTTAAAAATTAAAGAAAAGAAAACACAGTGTACAATCCAAAACTCAACGAATTCACTCAGAAATGACGTATCTCTACAATCGACATGACATCTCTACTGCTCAGAAGCACTCGACAAGAACTCTAACGTTAGCCTTCGACAAATGTCGAATTCGACATCCCCAGAATAGCAACTTTCAAAATTTGTCGAAAAAATGACGTCATTAGAAATTTTTGTCGAGTTCGACACCATCTCTAAAATCGAGAATTGGCCCCCTGATCGTTTTTTTTCGCGAAATCGCCTTGGTCGTGTCGTAGGTATCAACGCCGTGCGGCACAGCGAGGGCGCAGGGCTTCGCTGGCCGCGGTGCGCGGTCGAGCGGTGTGTAGGCAGGTAGTAAGGTGGTACAGACATGTGAAATTATTAGGCCGTGTACACACGATTGTGCCATGTATGGTAGGTATTTAATTAGTGTAATTTTATTACTGTTGTGTGTATTTATTATGTATGTATGTTTTGTGTGTAATATGTAGTACATGTATGTGTTTAATATTTATGTGTGTTTGTATCTATAGTCTACATCACTCCCCCGCTGAGACCGGTTCACGGGCGATAGTGGCGCGGAAATCTTACAGTTCTTCCGCTTCTTGTTTTGATTTCAGGGGAAGATGGTGCTTGCAACGATGGTGGTGGTGGCGCTTGTGGTAAAGGTGGTGGTGTTTTCTGAGACGAGCCATCGTTATTATTAGCCATGTACGCTGGTTTTAGCCTATCAATGGTTTCTGTTAAATGTTTTCCTTGGACGTCTATTGTGAATGTTTTTGGTCCTCTTTCTATGACTTTGTGCGGACCGGAGTAAGGTGATTCCAGCGACTTTTTTAAAGGTCCTTTTCGCAGGAAGACGTAGCTGGCTGTACTAAGGTATTTGGGTACATAAAATATTTTCTCACCATGAGTGGATGTTGATGCAGGTGATAGTTTTGTTATATGTCTTCTTAGTCGTGCTGCGAAATCTGCTTCATCTATTATGTCGTGGGTGGTTGATGGTTTCAAGAATCACCATTCAATCACCAATCATCATTTGATCACCAGGTAGTCGAAGTGGCTCGCCGTACACCAACTCAGCTGTAGAGGTTTGGAGATCATCTTTCCAGGCGCTCCTCATTCCCAGGAGTACAAGAGGAAGTACCTCCGACCATTGCGCGTTGTTATGGCACATTATGGCGGCCTTAAGCTGTCTGTGCATTCTTTCTACCAGACCGTTGCACTGTGGGTGGTAGGCTGTAGTGGGACAATGGTAAGCACCTATAATCGACGAGATGCACTGGAACAGTTGAGAGTCAAATTGTTTCCGCGGTCAGTTGTAATCTTCTCTGGACACCCGAAGCCAGCCAGCAATGAAAGTGCTAGCGCAGGTTCTCGCTGTGATGCCTGCTAGAGGGTAGGCTTCTGGCCATCGAGTATGCCTATCTATAGCTGTAAGACAGTACCTGAAACCAGAAGAAGGTGGCATAGGGCCTATAATGTCAAGGTGGACGTGGGAAAAACGGTCGGAAGGAACAGGGAATGATGAAAGAGGAGAGTGGGTATGACAGGTTACTTTGTTGCGTTGGCAATCAGTGCATTGTTGAGCCCATTTTCTGCAGTCTCGACGAATCTTAGGCCACACAAATCTATCTGATACTAGTTTACCTGTTGCGTTGGGGCCTGGATGACTGAGATTGCGTAGATTGTTGAAGATTGCTTTTCGAAAAGTTGGTGTTATGAATGGCCTAGGGCGAGAAGTAGACTGGTCACAGTATATGTATGCGTCCATAGTTTTTATTCTTTCTAACTTTAATGCTGTGTTGCTATTTAGCAAACTCTGTAACTCACGGTCATTTTCCTGTTCGTTTTGAAGTGCTTTGTAGTCGATGGTAGTGTCGATACTTTCCAATCTTGAAAATGCATCGGCGACTACGTTGTGATTTCCTGAGATATGATTGAGGTTGGTTGTAAATTGAGAGATGTAATCGAGATAGCGGTGTTGACGAGGTGAGCAGTTGTCTCTTTTTGTAGTGAAGGCGAATGTGATGGGTTTATGATCAGTGAACACTTGAAATGTTCTCGCTTCGACCATATACCTAAAGAATTTTATTCCTTCATAAATGGCGAGCAATTCACGGTCTTAGGTGCTATATTTTGTCTGAGCAGGAGATAACTTGCGGGAAAAGAATCCTAATGGTTTCCAGCTGTCATTAATTCTTCTTTGTTGTAAGACAGCTCCGATAGCCACGTCTGAAGCGTCGGTAAAAAGTGCTAACTCAGCTTGTGCATCTGGATGCGAGATGAGAGTGGCTTCTAACAAGTTATTTTTGCATGCGTCGAATGCTTCTTGAATCTCAGGTGTTATAGTGATGGGCGTGTTTCCTTTATATTTTGGGCCACTTAAAGCTTGATAAGCGGGCCTTGTATTTGAGCGGCGCCAGGAAGAAATTTTCTGTAGAAATGTATCATCCCTAAAAATCTTCGTAACTCCGTCCGTAGCATTTTTGGGGAGCGTGTATTCTTGGATCGCCTTTACTTTTTCTGGCAAGGGTCGTATTCCAGCTGCAGATACATGGTAACCCAAGAATCTTATTTCGTTAACACCTAATACGCACTTATTGGTGTTGATTACCATGCCATACTTTTTTAATTGTTCAAAAAGTTTTTGTAGGTGTCCGATGTGCTCTGTCTCCCCTTTTGAGAACACAAGAATATAATCTAAGAACCCGAATGTAAATTCGAATCCTTGCAGAATTTCATCGAGGAACCGTTGGAAGGTCTGCGCGGCATTTCTTAAACCAAATGTCATCGCGGTGACTTCGAAAAGTCCGAATGGTGTCGTGATTGCTGTCTTTTTAATGTCATCTTCAAATACTGGTATTTGATTAAATGCTTTTATGAGGTCAATTTTTGAAAATATAGTGGATCCTGACAGCTGGTATGCGAAGTCGTTTATGAGCCTCAATTTAAAAAAAAAAAAAAAAAAAAATTCAATGATTTTCGGAAAGATTGCTCCAAATTAACATGCATTCGGCCATACATACCTTAATCCGTTACTGCTGTTTCGGCCCTAAATTAACATATTTCCTTGGCGCTTCCCATTTATGGAAACACACTCATCTTTTAGACAAAATGGACAAAATTATCCAGCATAATATTAACTTCGATCTTAAATGTGGCCATGGACGACCGAGCTTGGGCACAATCTACTCTTCCTACCCGGGAGGACTCGGCTTCTGCAAAATTTCCAGTATTAGTTTACTGGCTTTCATATCCTCGGACCACGGTACTGAGAAATTAATCAGGAAAATCCTAGCCTCCACACTGATTAATTTTGATGTGCCGTGCCTTACCGAGGCTATGGATGCCTGGAGACTCGCTTGCCCGAATTCAGATCCGCCCAACAATCCATTTTCCCTGAAAAGACGGTAGGATGAGCCACTCTGCAGACTAGTGGGTACAGTACAATTTACTTGACACGTCTGCTACTACTGCGGAGCGTGCGCGCCTGCGGGCAGTGGGTAAATGGGAGTCGGGCCTGCGGCTTCTTGCACTACCATCATCGAATTTAGGCACTTTGTTCGACGACACTACTTTCCGCATCACTGCTTCCCTGCGACTAAGAGCTCCATGTTGTTCTCCTCATCGCTGTCATTGTGGCGAAGTTGTTAACAACCTCGGACACCACGGCTTGTCTTGCAGCCGACGTGCGGGTCGCTTAGCGCGGCACGCGAACATTAATAACATCATCTGTCGAGCTCTTGTCACCTTCGGCGTTCCAGCTGTATTAGAACCTAATGGCTTGGCGCGCGATGATGGCAAGAGACCGGACGGCATGTCTTTATTTCCATGGAAGGTGGGTAAGCATTTAGTCGATCTCAACTTATAGTGTCTTCGACTCCGTGTTGACTGCAATAGCGTTGAGCACGGAATCACCACGAACGGCAGCGTCTGTCCCGACGTGGAGTTTCTTGCTCATTCTTCTCCATACGAAACTACTTCTGGGAGATTAGAAAGAATCGCTTTATTTTTTTTCTGAATTGGCCGTTCAAAAGTGATTTTCCCCATACTATGCGTTCTTGAGGCGCCGCACCGCAACGTGTGGACCATTGAATATAAATTCTTATATTTTTAATAATCAATTAATGGTGTGGACTTAAGATCTCCTAAGTAAGAAACTAATGAGATGTTATCATTTTAAAAGTACGAACGAAATATCATTGATAGAGATATTTCGCTTAGCTCTAGCTAGAGTTTAACAAATACCTATTCGTACCCACTTAGGTACCTACTACACAATACATAGCTCACTTAGCGATTGCCAAGCGAGCGTAATAGTAAAATTGACATTCAGAGATGTTTAGCTACGGTTTCCTAGAAGAGCGGAGGTTGTCATAGTATAACGGCCGTCAAGAAAAACTGTTTTTACCCGACTACGGCGAAGCCAAAACAGGAGGGTTGTGTTTGACCTGTATGTATGTAGGTATGTATGTGTGACCGTCTCTATGTTCCCTCGTAACTACTAATCGGATGATTTTGATGAATGACATGTCGTTAGATTTGTCTTTATTACTGGGTTTAATAAAATAAAAATAAAACAAAATGGCGGATTTTTGGTGCCAAAATGTGTTAAAAAAAAGAAAAACTCCATACCATATCGAGTGGGGTATCAAAATGAAGGGTTTTGAAAGGCGATTACAAAAATATTAACAAATTATATGTTTAAATATAAATTTGAATATGATAAACTCAAAGCTGAAAATAAAAAAAGAAATTTAAATAACTAAAAAACCCGACTGCATAAACACATAAGTAACTGAAAAGAGAATAAAAAAATTATAATCGATAGAATTTTGGTATTGCTGGCGGGACCAACCAATAACCTGAAATATGGTGTAACTTTTGTTTGTCCCGCCTGCTTTTTAAATTAGGTACTTTTTTATTTTCACCATTATTAGACAACGTTATAGTGTGACTGTTCACCACTTACTTAGGAAACCAAAGCTGGGCCATGCTATTGGTAAGGAAAGATCAGGCATACAATAAAAACGTTCTATGGTTCAGGTGTTGCAGTTACTATCAAACAACAAGTTTCCTCTCTCTATAGTTAATTCGTTCACTTTAAAAATGTATCCACTGATTCTGATCCTGTTGATGATTATTCTCGGGAAACCGCCCCATCTGTCGAGTAGTTAGAACGAGCAGTTTTCAGTTGTGGTTTGACACTGCAAGCAGCTGTCGATGTGCTTCCGCCTGTAAACCGCGACAGGAAACCACATAATTTCACTAGTTTACGGTAGGTATATTAAATTGTGTCTGCGTTCTGCGACAGTCTCCGAACGCATACGCGCTGCGGGAGAACCGACCGTGTAACAAGCACTTACGACCAACCACTATCATCATCTTTATTAAGTCAAGATTTTTCCACATCAACCATGAACCATCCATCAAACATCAACCAACCATCAAAATTAATCACTCAACCACGAACTGTTTTTATTTCAGACAGCGACTTACAGCCATTCTGTAATAGATTTTTCATTTAATACATCGCTCTTAACTTAATTTAACAAATTAACATGTCGCGTGACATACACAAAACAATAAACTGAATAAGTAGGTGGTGTAATATTAATCGGAAGTTCCGATTTATCTTAGTTGTAATCGAAGCTACGTAACATCTCTGGTCAGAAGCCCAAAAGTCTGACAACCAGTTTTACCAAGGGTTACCTTGTTACCTAATAACTGGATTGTTGGAGGTCAAATAGATATCTCTCTATATAAAATACTTGTATTCAGCTACATCCGGTTTGACTGGAAGCAGACCCCAACATAGTTGAAAAAAAGCTAGGTAGATTGATTGATAATGGTTCAGTTATCTGCCAATGTGCAGTCTTTCCTCGCAACATTGTATCTCTTGCCCGTGACATTATGATGAGCCACAAGAAAAAAGCCAAATGTGTAATTTCTTTCTGATTGCTCAGTGATAATGATAACCATGTGAAGTCTAGTCAGAGGCCCATGGGCGGCTTTAAAACTCTGAAACCAGGTTAGTAACTAACCACACGAAAAGAAGAACAGTGATAAACAAAACGAATATTTTAATGCGAATGCCTTTTTGTTTTTCCCGTGGGGAAATAATCATGGATACCTCTGGTATACGTTCTCCCCAGACTGAGGGTAGGTGTTCGTGGGTTATGTCAGACTCCTACCAATACCGCCTAAAACCCCAATTTTCCTTCTACTACCTCGATTCGGGGGCCAGGGAGATACTTGTACATTCGCCGCAACCCTGACTATAAAACATGACTTGGATTAGGATATACATAGTATACCTACTTTTATCCCGGTAGTACGTTCCGTAGTTACGAGAGCTATTCAATTCAATCCAAAATATTTTATTTCACATAAACCTACAAGGGCACTTATGAAACTTCAGAAGCTAAGTGCACGGTTCCAATTGGTCGTTTCCTATGGAGAAGAGCCGGCAAGAAACTCTACGGTTACTCTTTTAAAAATAATTGGCTTTTAACAATTTGTGATAATTTCCGACCTCCACGCGGGTGAACCCAATAGGTATATTACTATCACATCGTTGATTGGGTCTTGTTAAGTTTAGCCTGTCTAATTTTTGATTATGGGCAAGGAGAAATATTCGGAGTTAATGGTATGGTAGTACTGAAGGTAGCAGTAATACAAGAGGCACCAAAAAAGAACTTTTGAATACTATTAATGAGTTTCTCGGAATCTGTTTATCAATCCAAAGAAAAGTGGGTGGAAAACTTCCCATCGAAGGAAAACTAAAAACATATTGAAAGTTCATGTAACTTTTGATATCAATATGATAGTACCAGTATAGGTAAGGAATTCTTACTAAGGATATGGATCGAATCACTTCCATAATAAAGCCCGTCACAGACGTAGCTATAATATTTTATATATTTATATATATTAATGTAGTTTGCTTTTGCTTTTTTTTTTGCGAAGTTTTTGGTGCGTTCTAGAAGTGTGCGTTACCCCAGCCAGAAAATGTCGAATATCGTCATTTGAGTGTAATAGATAATTAGTACATCAGCTTCCGTTTAGATTTTTAAATTTGAAGTGCGGTAACTTTACCCTAGCCAGAAGTTTTGAAATAAATTTTAGCTACATAAATAGTACATTAGACGAGGTAAATGTATCGACTTAATTTTTTTTGTATCTGCTATGGTTGCGAAGATATTCAAAATTCTACTGGGGGAGCGTTTACGTGATTGCTGGATCTCTGAAACGGTTAAGCGCACTTTTATAATTTTTTGCACACGACTGGTCCTCCGTGGCACCGTGTCCGCGAGTAATTTTTACAGTACTGGGTGTCCACCCAGTGCTGTAAAAAATAATTTTAAAATTTCAACACGAGATTAGAATGAATGATTATAACGTATTTTTTTCTCTTTCATTTTCTTATAATTATCAATAAAATGTTTTGTCTCTGTTGTTTAGTCTTTGGCTAATTCATAAGAAGTCGTGTGCAAAAAAATATTAAAATAATAAAGTGCGCTTAACCGTTTCAGAGATACAGCAAGAAACACGTAAAAGTTACCCCAGCCGGATTTTGAAAATCTTCACAACCATAGCAGATAAAAATACAAATTAAGTCGATACATTTACCTCGTATAATGTACTAATTATGTAACTGGTGCCTGTGGTGGGCTTTAATAATGTTATTGTTCGTGCGAAGACTTCGACTGTTCCCACAACAATAAAAATAATAAACACGACTTAGCCTCCCATTGGGTCTCTCAAATTGTTGGCTGAACAATCTAAATATTTTATTTGTTTAGTCTTATATCGACATTTAAAATATTTATCCCTCGAAAGGCATGCCAACAAAGGATTGTTCTATAGCTGTAAGCATAATCAGGTCGATATGAAGTCGCTATATGGCCAAAAATTGCTTTACGATACTATTTCGTGATTATGTGTAGCGGAAATTCCTCCACGCATCGCATCTGATGTGAGGGTGCATTGGACAGCTGATAGGCCCAATACAATCTCGTTGTATAGCTAGACTCTTTACATTGAGCGTCAAGTCATTGAACGAAGGGCGGGGGCGCGCATGCGTAATTGATACCTACCAATTCGGGTTGCTATTCACCACAACGAATGAATTCTTGGTGGAAAACGAAAAAAAAAATTAAAAAATTGCATCACCAATTTTTGTGACGTCGTGTGGCAGCCTCAGTACATTTTAAAATGTTAGTTTAACTGTAAGAGCCACCGATTCAAATTTTCAGCTATCTGAAAGCTCTATAACTATTTCATTCATTTTATTACATTTAGTGATGTGAACGTTGTTGTGAAAATGTGTTTGTTTGAACAAGTGTGAATTATTGTGTTGATCTTTTCAAGGGTACAGAAAGCTTTTCCGGAGCTTGCAACCCGTTTGAGAGGATTCCTGTCAGTCCACCATTGCGTCGTATTACGTCGTTAGTGTGGGAAGGCGTCGTGTTGTGTTTTGACGCGACACGCGGTAGCGGAGCGCGGCGGTATGGCGCTGCGGCGCTAGTGGTTCAGTCGTGTGGCGCGCGCGTTAGCGGCCACTGTTCTCTCAGTGCTCATGCGAGTGCAGTGTCGACGCGATGAAGTGGCGCGCGGCGCCTTCCCGCGCCAAAGAGCGCGCCAATATCAGTTTCTTCATCTTCATCATGTTCTTTGCGGTGTTTGGTGTCATAATCCTCACTGAACTGCTGCCACTGGAACGGCCGAATGAGCTCACGAGATCGCGTAATGAACATCTGCAGGTCAGGAACCCTGTATTAATTTGTCTCATATGATTCTGACTGTAGCACAATGACATCCAAAAATTAATAGGAAGCAGTTTGACCATGGACTGGACACATACCTAATGTTCATGCTAATTGGTTAAAAATTGTATTCGGTCCAGTTAATATGGAAAATATAGTATGTAATTGTAGACAATACAGTTGTGGTTATTTGTAACATAAAGCGGTCGCTGAAGTTAAAAATAAACTGTTTATATTTTGGGTATATCTTAGTAGAAATGTACGAATCTTTCGAAATATAATTAGTAATCAAAAGAACAAGACAGTAAAGTCTCGGAGCACAGCAAAGCACGGTTAAATCGTTTTAGACCAACATTTAGACATATAAAAAATATAAACGGTTAAGTAAGAGGCCCAAATGGCGATGACTAAAGAGATCCACATTATGAGCTCAACACGCATAAGAAGGGGAACATAGTTTTTGTGTGAACCCGTCTGACTTATGAATGTTGTCCAATTGTTAGCAACAGTGTGAAAACGGTAAGCTTTGAGCTTTGTTTGATAACACATTCCTTACGTAGGCTTTGTTTTGATTGGGAGTTGAGCAAATATTTACCTCAGAGAATTTATTGTAAGTGTTCCGAGGGACTCGGAATTGGAATTGAGGGTCTTTGCTCATGTTTAGATCACAGTAGGTACATGTAAGCTCTACAGGTAAGTATTAGCAGAATTTGTTGCTGTGTTTCGGCTGTGTTTTAGGTGTAATGTTGGCATGATGTTTATTTTCAAACCGGCTTGGATTATGAATATTTTGATGTTGGCTATGAGTGGCGTTTGGGAGTATATGGCATTACGTACCTTTTTCGCCCTGCCCATTCTTGACTAGATAAACACATTTCCTTACGATACTTTGATGTTGTTAAGCTAGGACAACTTCTCCAGACATATTTAACGATTGGCCGAATTTTGGTCCAAGCGTAAATATGTAAATGGAAATGAAATTGTTCAGATTCTACAGGAAATTTATCACCATCGTAGTCACTACTTTCATCATGTTCTATTTCCTTAACGTTATAATCGCGATCCGTTACAGATTCAGTTTCATAAAAAATAATTGATGTTGCGTTTAACCAACAGGTATAAACTTTTCGCGGTCATTTTAAAATTGAGTTGTCTACTTATATCAGTAAACACTAGGTCATTCAATGGTAGTATGCCGTGAATAAAAGTTGCTTTGTTATTTTTTGAAATATCTTTTTTTGGTCTTCCAACAGCACTAAAATTTTCCTTCCTGTTTGTATTTTCATCTTCATGGTTAATTCTTAACGTAGCTAATAGAATATTGTGACAATTATTATTGTAATTTGTAATATTGGACAAGGAAAATAAATAATAAATAGTTAATAACACACTGACTTATTATTAGGTACTATTACTTATTTATGTCGTGCCTTAATAATTTTTTTCCTATCGTTTTATAGTAATCTTATTCTAGGTGCATCCTCTTCACATATACTTAGTCTGGCCATAAATACTGTTACAATTAAAATTAAAAGATATTAAATTAAAAATAGGCAATACTACTACAATTAGCTGTTGCTATCATGCACATTCACAGAATGACGACCTGTACCCTAATTACGTAATGCAAAATCAATCCGAATCTGAATCGTTTTGAAACAGATTGCTAATCTATTGCTCCGTAAGTTCGAAAAAAAAACTGCAGAACAACGTAAATAACGCAATGAATGTTGTTGAACTGTCAAAATGAAACAGATTTGTCTTTATCGTTTACGAAAATATATGTTGCGTAATTAGAAAGCCGGTTTACCGCAAAAAGCAGATGGTTGAAACGCAATCGACCTATCCTCAAGTTCAATAATATTTTCTCACAACTTATAAAACCTGGTTATGAAATAATTACCTCTTCAAATACAAACTACGTAAAGTAATTAGGGTTTCCACTGATCAAAATATATATCAGAATCATTAAGATTGTTTGTTTCATTTCTGCATACATCTTTCCAATTCTATAATAATAAAAATGTTGGTCTTAGATAATAAAAAACTTTTTCACAAAAAATAAAACCGACTTCCAAAAAAAAACACTACAAAGTGGAAAATAACTTTGATTTCGTAAGTCGGTGTCTTGGGTTTTTTATTTTAGTTTTTTTTGCCACCGACTTCCGAAATCAAAGTTATTTTCCACTTTGTAGTGTTTTTTTTTGGAAGTCGGTTTTATTTTTTGTGAAAAAGTTTTTATTTTTCACTTTTTAGTTGTGGTTCCTACACAAAACCTCCACAAAACTTTAAATACCAAGTAAATTACAGTGACAGGAACTATTAGAATATCATCCACATATGCTAGGTGGGAAAAATATGTATTATTGAAGCTAACTCAAAAACCCTTCATCAGATCTTGACCAAATTTATATGGGACCACTTTTGAAGTATGTCCTACCAAACAAAAAAAGAATCATTAAAATCAATTCATAATTGGCGGAGTAATCGCGTAACAAACATACAAAAAAAAAAAAAACATACCGTCGAATTGAGAACCTCCTCCTTTTTTTGAAGTCGGTTAAAAATATGATACTTGATGAACTTTTATCATAAGAACACCAAAGGCGACAATTATATTGGATTATTATATATATATATAATTATAAAAACCATTTTGGGTTGTTTTCATTTCTGCATAGATGTATCCATTTCAAAGATAACGACGAATCATAGATAATTTTTGATGTACTTAGGTTATGAATACGAAAATTACACACGTTCATGTACTTAGGACGTACTAAGTTTCCACATTTGATTTTGCACGAGTTCTAACGATTTTCATATGAATTCAGCGATAACATGAATCATAAAATTGGCGGGACCAATATTTTAATCACATAACTTTAATTTGGCACTTACAATTGCATTGAAAACTACGTATATACCTGTACATATGTAGTACTGTAGCGGTTACACCGCCACATACGAACTACGCATCAAAGACATGACGTCACACATATCCTGCATCGCGCAATTAGAGTTTACCGCGCGAACGACATATATAAGACTATCCGACATCAACAGTTGGGCAGTCGGCCCGCCAGACACAACACCCGTCTGGTCGGAGGATCCTCCCTTTTCTAAGGTGGATGAGTGAACTTTACACCCTGTTCCTCATGTCTCTAAATTGGTGACCCCAAGTATGAACGTCAACGCAGCCTTCGTGCAACTACTTCAGCGTGACGTCATCATCATCATCACTCCCGCAAGCTTTCGTGAGGCGAGTCACACAGACAGCCAGCACCCTCGGCTTCAACGGGTATCCTGACCACCAGAATGTAGCGAACGCGCATTCCTGGTCATCACCCTCAGCCTCATCAGCAACCTTGGCACTGCACCTGGACTTTCGGCCGGTCTCGCAAGCAGAGCTCTTTCTACCCTCTCCTGGTCGACGCTAGCAGTTAGCCACAACACGGCGCTATACTACATCCGACTCACTGGATCGTGACGCAGCGCCACCCCGACTCACTGGGGAATCACCGCAGACAGTTCCGACTCACTGCGAACAATGCGGCACCCGGTTCCGACTCACTGGAACCTCCACTGGTACTGTGAAGCATCGCAAGATACAAGACTCAGCCCACTATCGACCTCCGGTCTCCAGAGGGGAGTGATGTAGCGGTTACACCGCCACATACGAACTACGCATCAAAGACATGACGTCACACATATCCTGCATCGCGCAATTAGAGTTTACCGCGCGAACGACATATATAAGACTATCCGACATCAACAGTTGGGCAGTCGGCCCGCCAGACACAACACCCGTCTGGTCGGAGGATCCTCCCTTTTCTAAGGTGGATGAGTGAACTTTACACCCTGTTCCTCATGTCCCTAAAGTACTAAGTCTTCGGGTGTGTATTACCTGCTTCTGTGTAGCGCTCCCAGAAGGTCCTGCCGAAGGAAGTCTTGACATACTTCCTTTACCTTTAGAGGTACAAATGTCTTGTTTAGGGTACAAATTGTACATATGTAGTACAAACGCTTTAATGTTTTTAAATTGGGGACTTGATCCCATCATCTTGATGCTGACCTTTTTTCCGTCAAGCTGAATCGCGTCATGCTTTCACAAACATTAGCCAGTAGTAAGTACTATTTACCAAATGATAATACCTATTCTACTTCTTCATCGAACCTTGCCAATACCTTGAATTAATGAAAATTTGGTAATATAGCCACGTATCCATTGGGAATTTTGAATACTAATGTTGTATCTACATATAAGATTTAAGAAGGCATCTATGTACATTAAAATTATCTACCTATTTAGGAAACTGTTGCATTATTAATCTTCCGATACTTCCTGACTGCTCTTTGCGACAAATAACGAAGAGATACAGTCCGATGCAAACTTTAAGGCAGCGCGCGGCGGCTCGGAACATGAGGCGAGTCGCTGCGCAGTAACAAATGCACGAGGCAGCGGGGGTGAGGGGTGTGGTACTGCGCAGCAAGTAGCGCACTTCAGAGTCGCCATTAAGATTGACGCTTACTAATATTACTTTGAAGAACGCTGTGACTCTTTGCTTGGAAAATAAAGGATATGAAATAGATATATCTTTTCATATTAATTACAGTCGCTTTCCGTGTCTGTCTGTGTGACCGCCTTGTTCTTCCAAACTCCGCAATGGATTTTCATGTGGTTTTCACTATCGTTTAGAGAATTTATTTCGGAAGGTTTATCATAAACTGTTTATGTGTATAATAAATTAATACTAAATTACTAAACTTAAATTGGGGGAGGCCTTTGCTCAGAAGTGAGACAGGGACAGAATAGGGCTAAGTAAAAAATATATTAAAAAACGATGTTTTGTCAAGTCGTAAAAATCGTGTGAAGCAGGGGCGGGTCGCTACTCGTAGTATATAATAATAGTAGATTTTACAACGAGTGCACAAAACGAACCATTTTTATCCGAGACTTTTAGCAGCCCGAGACGGAGGCGAGGGCTGAAAGTAATGTCGAGGATAAAATGGTTTTGTGGACGAAACTCTGCTTTTTACTTCGATTGCGAAGAAATAAAACAGTACTATAACAGTGTTGTTTTTCCCGGCATACCAGAACTGTTGAACTTGAATTATGTTCATGAAATATTAATACATAAGTATGTATTAATATTTCAGGAACATAATTCAAGTACTTGAAAAAAAAATTGGATTTTAATATCTTTTATGTCTTAAAAACACTTATGGAAAATAAATTAAAGTAAATATTATAAAATAACAAATTCTATCTATGAACTTCTTATTGTGTTTGGCTGTATGGCTCATTTTCTTTGCCTTAATATAGATACATTTATAAGTAGATACGTTAATGCACTTGTGCACAAAATTCAATTTTGTGCAGCCTATATCCTGCATAAATAAGCACTTTCAGATCATGAGAAGTGAAAAATATATTAATTGACGATAGCAGTCCATTATTGCACACAATAACGCGACTATGAATAAGGGAGTCGCAGAGCAAGATACACACACACAGGTTGGTGACCGTAGAACCGGTTTTTGCGAACGAGTGACCCTGACGTTGTCTGCAAGCCTGGGGCCCAAGTCTTCTATTTTTATAAATTCGTCATTCCAACACGGTCCCATTGTCATTTTGCTAAAATTTCGTAATCTGCTAAATTCATAATCATATTATATTCATAGTCGATCATTGGTTGATCATTGTATTCCACAAACACGATACTCGTAACGAATTAAAAGGAATGACTGCACAATGACGTTCTCATGGTAGGTCACTGATCAAAGGAACAGTCAACATTTTAGCAGATTACCGCCTAAGTCTGTCATTCATTTTTCATTATGTACGAGATTACCTATAGATGCCATTTCTTTCAATGGAGTGTCTGGGAGTGTCAGTGGCTGACCATTGGAAAGTCATAATGACGTCAATATGTTAGTAGATTACCAAACTTGTCAAAATCAACAATTATGAAATCAATGATAGACCATTCTGACACTATTGTAATAGCAGACTTGAGGCCCTGGAACATGTATTCGATGTTGCATAAATTATTATTATTGTTCATTTAAAACATTCAGTCAGGGTGGCCATCTAGCTAAGCCAATCATCACTGGATTTTAAACCTATCAGATTGCAATTTCTGTCATAACCAATCAAAAATTTGAGGGTGATCGGATTGGACCAGTGTTAACAGCCTTTCTATTTTACTAATATATTTTTGTCATTTTGTCATTAACGATAGGTAATCTTTCGTCAAATGCTTCAAGCAGTTTGGATTACAATTTTGTATATATGACAGAATTGTCGCTTATGTAAAATTGCAAAGATAAGTTGACCAACGGGTTCACGCAATACAAGTATTATTTGATTGATTTTGATTTTATGGGTTACAAGCTAATCAAGTAAAGGCAGTGGGAAGAGATTATTCTTTATAGTTACGTTGCACGAAGCTGACTAATAGCTTGTTCTTTTTAATACTGTTATTCTAGTAGTTTACATAAGCTGCTTTGTTCAAAGAAGCTGGTGTTATTGTAAGATCTATTAATTTATGTAATGACAGTTCTTTTTTAGTTTACCACCTCCTAATTACTGCAACTTATAGACTTTCTTAAGCCACCGACACACATGGCGCGGTATACATCAATCAAACGAATCTGTCCAGGAAATTAGGACTACGTCAAATCACAACGTGTTTCGGTTGCCTAACACTGCGTCAGGAGGCGTCACGACACTACACAACACAGTCATATAAATCCGGCTGTAGTATGATGTTTCGGGAGTCCAACTAGGAATTGTTGCTATTTCTTCTTTTTATTACTTTTGATATAAGTTTACGACGACGATATTATTATTCTCGAATAGCATGTGGTTAGGTCCCACATGTTTTGTTTAAATCGCCAAGTGTCTGTCAAGTTGAAATGGCTAAAGTAACAAATTCAAACAATCATTTGTAACTTCTTTTTCATCCAGAAAACTAAAACTACTCTTTTACAAGCTTGCTTCAGGTTAGTTAGGTTAATGTGTTCCATTCCTGTTTTCTACAAAAAAAGCTTTTTCCATTCACGCTACAAGTTTAGCTACTTCCATCTCAGTACTCATTAGTAAAGAGAATTCATTAAGACGGTTTTTATCTTTTTTCGCGTTTCAATTTGTTTAAAAGCATCCTTTCTAATATCGTTTACTATGCATTTGTTTTTTGGTGTCGTTAATCCAGTCGGGGTATTTTCTGCTCTGGCTGTAGACTCAGATGAGAGTAATTTGAAAATGTTGTAGAGATTCTCATTATAAAATTCTAGAAATTGCAGTAGAACTGGTAATTTGAAATAACCTTTGTTTAAAAGATGATTGATGATAATAAGGTCCGAATTTTATCATTAATTATGATGAATATTAATATGAAGTTTAAAGACAATAAACTCTCACAGAGATTGTCGTTTATCATCACGGTATAATTATTATATCTTAGCTTTATCGTGTAATCGTGTAAATAAACGAAAGCACATACCTCTGCCTGTGAATTTGTAAGTATAACTAGGTACTTGGGTTAATCATATTGTTTAGAGCAGTTTGACGTTATAATCGATTTGTAGATGTGTATTACTTAGTGAAGGCTTGCGATGCTAATACTGCTCTCCTAAGCCGAAATGCGCTATCTCAATCGGAGCAAGTTTTGAGAAAATTTACTTTTTGTAATTGTAATTTAAGGGAACATAGGGATATAAAGACACTTCTTAGTGTTTTTTTAATGTTTTAAGTTAGATAGCGCTATTTAGCTTAATTCCATTAGATGCGAAATTCTTATAGCTATTGAATGGTATAAAAAAAAAACTAAACGGCCGTATCTCGGAGCTAGCGCCTTTCGGCTTAGCAGGGCAGAATAAGTCGTGTCTAGTTGTACCGTGTAGCGTGGGTCTAAAGTACCTACTCGTAGGATTCCCTCACTCTGTTATCATTATCAAGCAGCTTTTTATATCCTATATGCTTCCTATCCTATCCTAAATTACCTTAAATTTATTATAACGGACACACACTTCCCTGTGTTTGTTATTCTAGCGTATGGCACTCGTGGGTTGCAGCTGAAAATCAGTGTCAGGTGGTGCTCTTTGTGTTGTCATCTGACATTATACTGAGCTGAGGCTCTTTTAGCATTATAATCATTTTTTTCTGTTTGTTTCAGTTAGAAAGTATATTTTGCTGCTGTAATGCCAATAAACGCATCTATCATTAATTCTTATTACTGTAAACTTCTATTATAGTTTAGTCTAATAGTCTACAACATTATGTACTTTGTTGAACACCTGTTGCCAGGGAAATAAGCTAGTCAGGATGTATAGTGCGTAGGGAGGAACCTAAGTGAATTTACTACGTTGATAGAATTTTCAATGTCCACCTCCGGTTCGCCCCATTTTCGACCGAACGGCAAATGCAATTTGGCACTTATAAATTGCGTTGTGTACCTACGAACTGAAAGTATTTACGGCATTTATGATATCAGATCATTTAGTGATGCAAATATAACTTTTTGGTTTATTGTAGCTATTTAAGGTAATGTAAAATAACATGGTCTGAGTTAAGGTTCATTCTTATTATTTATTGTGATAGAATGAAGGTAGGAAAAAAGCCAATCTAAATCTGACTTCCAAAGTACCTACACAAAAATATGACCTATTTAATATATTCCTTTATTGTTAAAGATATTTTATCTTTTATTGCAGCTTAGTGCAAGTAAACCAGTTTTGCATAAAATTAATATTGCAAACAGCTGCATATCAGTTAGTCCGTTGAAATTGATATCTCTATGCTGGATCCGTTGCTCAGTGAAGTAGGTACCTATTACAAATAGTAAAATGATTTAATAACTTAAACAACTATACCATACTAGGTCGGTTCTTCTGAAGGAAGAACTTCTACCTACAGATTTTTCTGATCTGAATAAAATCCTTAGCGTGTCTATGACGGCCGGAGTGATTAGGAGCAAATCTTCAGAATAAAGCTAAAAAGTCGGAGGTTAAGTCTGGAGTCTGGAGTCGGAGTTCATGCGCAATTGGTACCTTATTAAATCAAATGTCTCTTCACTTTTCGTCCTGCAGCTGGTCAAAATTAGATGAATAATGCACGATCAGTGAACACTGTTATAATAAATCGCCAGCTGCAATAGTATTCGCGCCTATCGCGGTTTTTTATTTAGTCCTCAGTGGCACAGTTGCTCATTATAACTAATGTGTCAGTAACAAAATTATATCTCCTTCTCGTTAACAAAATACGAGTCGTGAAAACTAATTAACTTGTTAATGTTGCTTGGATGACACTAATTAGTTGGCCTATTACTTACTGCAAAACAATATAGCGGAGGTCGGCGAGTTCAGCAGATTTATGTGCCCTTTTACCAGTTGCGGTGCGTTTTTGTTATACACTATTTATTTTAGGCTTCTCTACCCAAAGTGTGTCAAGTTGTCAACAGACAAGCAGACAGGCTTTTATAGGATAAAATATCCATCTGCTCAAATGACAAAAGACTTGCTAATATAAAATAGAAGTACCTGGTCCACCGAGCGCTGCTCGGGTGAACATAGACAAACATATCGTCCAGGTATACCAACGTTGTATCATAAATATTCCCGAGGCTGTGAAAATAAAGAAAACGATTTTTTCCAGATAATATATGAGACCCAGCTAGATCGATTTTTCAGTGATAAATCGATCTGATTCTGAATCTGCATTTGACCTCTGTTCTGAATTGATTTTTACATATATTGCTTTTTAATAGTGTATGATATTTCAATAAGAGATTACCAATTGAATTCACAAATTGATGCGTGTCGTGGTATATAAAAATCATCTGTTTTAGAAAACGGGAAGGAACTTCTCTTATTTTATGAAAACAAAGTAATTCTAATATTTGTACCTATAAAGGCGGTGCTATATGTATCGATAGCGGTAAATATGCAAGGCTAAGAATACAAACATTTATATTTGTCGATACTAGGTATACGATTGCAGGGTCATTCATGTGTTTGGGTTTTCCGCTGGTAGGTCGGTCGGTAATGTTTGAAGAAATTGTGTACTAGTGATCCTAGCAACCTTTGTTTGGATATAGCATGACCTTTACGTATTGACATGAAAGGTTGAGCAGAAGTGTACTGTTTGTCGATGACCTCATTAGGGACAGGGGACCCCACCTTGTAATAATGGTAGCCACTTAACAATCGTAAGCAGCCATTTTCATGATGTTTGTTTACAGTTTCATATTGATCTAGCGACCCGCCTCTGCTTCGCACGGTTTTTACGACTTGACAAAATATCGAAAATACTTTGTTGTATTGAAGTTTAATATTAATGTGATATACATAACCCTTCGGGAATAAATTCTCTAAATTATGGTGAAAACTGCATCAAAATCCGTTGCGTAGTTTAGAATAACAACGCAGTCACAGACAGACTCAAAAAATTACTATAATTTAAATTTATAAAATGGATAGATTGAAGTGTGATATGGATAGATTGACCTATGTTTCGAGTTTGTCGAACACATTTATCGTGAGGTGGTCAGTTTCAGTACGAGTAGTGACTGCAACAGCAACGCACTGCCATGAGCACTTAGCAAAATTCAAAAGCGATATTCTCGTGGAATATCGATTGCAATTTTGACATTAGACCTATTTCATAATAATATGGGTTTCAAAATACTATGTGCTTAACAACATAAAATTACAACCAATACAGTAGGAGAAAATCACTTAGAAATATCTAAGTCTATAAATATTAGTGCTAGTGACTATGATTCAGGTTCACACTAAGGCTGACTGTCCATTGGAGCGGAGAGGACAGGAGCGGAGCGGAGCTATGCCAATATTAACCAATGGAATTGCATAAAATCTCCGCTCGGCTTCAGTGGACAGGGATTTGCGAATTAGTTTAAAAAATAATACATAACCGGGAAGCGGACAGAGGAAGCGGAGCGGGGAAGCGGAGAAAAACCGACCGCGGGTTATTGCAGTTCGCTCAAATGACTCGTCGAATGAACTCGGCCTAGATCCGCACAGTCCGCATTTCCGCTCCGCACTACCTCGCTCCGCATCAATTGAGAGACACAGTCCGCAACTCCGCTCCGCATTACTCCCTCGCTCCGCTCCGCTGCCTCACTTCGCGTCAATGGACAGGCAGCCTAATTATTATGTACCTAAACATGAACGAATAGGTTTCGCATGTTGTAATAAAATGCATCATTGTTTTATCACAAAATATTATGTTTATATGGCCTTGTGGTTCCCGGTATCGACAATAATACATACATACACTCACACCTTCTTAATAAGGCGCTAGGCAGAAACTACAGAACTCCACCTGTTACGAATAGTCCTCTAAATCATTTTATGGACGATGTTGTTTAAGGAAAATACGTGATTTACGGCAGGTAATGAGCAGGCAGAAATATTATTTTTGGCTGTTGAGTTCCATACAATTGCATTCTCTGTTTCAGTATTACCTTGTATAGCAACGATTTAGCTGTAAGCAAGTGCAAGCTGAACGATAGTATCGCAATGCGTCCCTCCTCCTTCATTTCCTATGCTATCTAATCACAATATGTTACATAATCATGTATGACCAATTTATACGTAGGCAAATGCAGAATTTATTAAAATTACGCAAGAACCTGGTCGTGAGCAAAATGGGGACTTAAATATCCATTTCGCCAAAGTGAACTTTATTCGTGGCTAGCTTTTTTCGATGTTTCGCATCGCAAATATACAAAATGAAACTAGAATAAAATTCGTTTCGTATTCCGTTCCGTTTTTGCGGGAAGCTCTCACGAAGTTTATTCGGAATCCCATAGAAATCGGTCAGTAAACTTTGAACGATTCACGGTTTCAAATTGTTTACTTGCGAAAAAGTACAGGGGGGAAATAGACCGGCAGGTCGTTACTTACATTTTTTGTATTTGTTTTTGTTAACTTGATAACTTTAATTACTTAAACATCCCTCCAAATCGTACCGGTTTAGCTTTGGAAATAGCTACCTATATTAGATCTATTGAAAGAAACACGTTCATTACTCATTCGCAGCTTTTACGTATCCATTTCGTTTTTTTGCTTTGACTTGGTCCTTTCAACTTCTTCCGACCCTAGCGCAGACAGGATCTAAGATGCAACACTCTATGTACATATTGACAGACATAAAGAAAAACAACTAATGCCGGATTGATTTAGATTGGTGGTCTCAACAGGCCAGACCACATACAAACTTGATTGAGAAATGTGAGACGGCCTGCGGTAACATACCCGTAGATACCTACAATATATTGCCTAGGTCGGTACACATAGGTACGATATGTTGTTTGGTCCTTCGAGTCTGCACCTTATTTTTTATTTTTATTTTTTTGGGTGGGAAATCAAATGACGTCTCCCGCTCTGGGTGGAGCGGGAGGGCGTGTCAGACTCTTACTGACTAAAACCCACCCGTGTTCCTTCTGTTGCCTGTGCAATGCCAGGGGGCCACGGTATCCCTTTCGGACTTTCCCGCAACCCCGGCTGGCAATGGTCTCATCGGACCCCTTCACTCGCTGACACTCTTTGAGGCGCGCGTGGAACACAACGCGCCGTCGACCCGGGCTTGGTCCTTACCGGGCGGCGAGCTACCCATTGCTCACCGTCCGCAAGCCCGCGTCTACGGTGGCCGGGAACCAGCAATTGATTCCCGACGCCCAGGGCGTCTCCTCCTGCGGCGGCTAGGGGCGTGAGGGCGCGAAATTTGCCTCTCCCTCACGCGCTTCGCCTCCTCCTCCGCGAGCATTACTGCTTCGCAGAAGGTGTGTCTGTACCTAAGACTCGAAACTATATAATCACTACAAAAATTTAATCAGATTTAAACTTAATAATTTAATTGTTCATGTTGCCTGTAAAATAATTTGCTTTTAATTCCAGATTTATGTAACGTCGTCTTTCTAATTCGGTGTAAAACCTTTTCGTGCTGAATATACGACTAGGTAAAAGTTAGGGCATGAAGCTGCAATGTTAACAACATAAAAACCTTTTCACAAAAAATAAAACCGACTTCCAAAAAAAACACTACAAAGTGAAAAATAACTTTGATTTCGGAAGTCGGTGTCTTTGGGGTTTTATTTTCGTTTTTTTGCCACCGACTTCCGAAATCAAAGTTATTTTTCACTTTGTAGTGTTTTTTTTGGAAGTCGGTTTTATTTTTTGTGAAAAAGTTTTTATTTTTCACTTTTTAGTTGTGGTACCTACACAAAACCCCCACAAAAATTTGAATACCCATTACCTGCTATGTAAATTACAGTGACAGCTGGAACTATTAGAATATCGTCCACATATACTAGATGGGAAAAATACGTATTATTGAAGCTAACTCAAAAGCCCCTCATCAGATCTTGATCAAATTTATATGGGACCACTTCTGAAGTATGCCCTACCAAATAAAATAAAAAATCATCAAAATCAATTCGTAATTGGCGGAGTAATCGCGTAACAAACAACTTCCTCCTTTTTGAAGTCGGTTGAAAATATAAGAGTAGGATAAATACTAGAGTTAATTATTACAGTTTATAGGACGAGGATAAAATAAACAGCTAGCTTTGTATGTTTGTGTTAATTGTTTACTGACTTATGGAATTGTACTATAACTGACCGTTCTTCTCATCAAAACAGTAACTAATATCTATATTATAGAGGTAAAATTGTTTGTTTATTTAAGTTTGTAAAAGATAATCTCTAGAAGTACCTATACTCTAGATCCGATTACAAAAAATATTGTTACTGTTAGAAAGCTACGCTATTCCCGAGTGCCATAGGATATGTCTGACGAAGTTATGTTCAGAAGCTAATCTTGAACATCTTGACACCCGTAAATAAACTAATTATGGCCTAAACTATTTTATTTTCCGATTTTTTAGTTTTCACAGTACCATGACTAATACCAGCTATACCTATATGTGACAGCTAATACAGTTTTCTTGCAACTTATACAGCATATTAGGCTAGATGCATTCGATAATACAACATGTTAGACTCCTTGGTTTTTTTTCCTTATTCGTTTGAAACATTTTAAGATAATTACCAACCATTATTAATTATTTAACTGTAGATAATTTATAGCATTATGCGGTCGGCCATGCGTGAAAATGCTGAAAGAAAATTTAATGATTATTTTTTATTGCAGAATAAACTGCATGTATCGTGCGTTCATTTGTTTTATTATTATTTTTGTTGACAAAAACCAAAAAATAATATGAAAACAGTTCTTATTGATGAGGAACGAGTATAATGGCTACAGATCTAACCTGGAGGCTGAAAGCGGAATTAATGAAATCACTATGACAAGGTCTAAGTGACAAGGTACGTCATGTTTTGTTCGCCGACAGCGTCTCCGTTAACACTTTCGACTCCACCCAGTTTTCATAGAACTCATACGCCATGCCGCCATACATATTAGAAGTGAACCCTCCGGGAGGGTTGCCGGCATTACGTTTGCGCTATAGTTAACCATCGCGGACGGTCAACGGCATTAGTTTTAAACGCGTGATAAACACTGTAAAAGGAAGTAAAAGTGTGTTTTTTCCCCTGAAAACACTATTTTACTTCCTTTAGAAACTATTTAAGTACCTATATTTCCAACCTTTTAAATTTTTAGTCAATATTTGTTACGGTTCAGATCAGATTTTATTTTCACGGTTTATAATGCTGTATTCGCTAAGAAAAACCTACATTTAAAATTAGCCCTCCGCGAGGGCTCCTGGCATCCCATATGCGATTAGGTGAACCCTCCACAAAGCTGTACTGGGCCAGGTGGGTAGGTGAGACTCTAATAAAGCGGGTGATATTGCCCGGCAAGCTGAGTCCCGTATATTATGTACCTATGTAAATATGATGAAACAATTAATTTCGTAATAAATTTGGTCAGCAGCGAGCGGACTGTCCTCCTATTTCCAGTTTTCCAGCCGTGGATTATCCTTGATTTATGATCCCAGTAAAACTTTTCTTCGCTTGATTACACTTCTCTTTGTTTCGCTGTTTCAACAGTCAGGTTTGTTTGTATAATTAGATTCCCCCAAACAATGAAGCCATAATATATAAATCATAATGTCCTTTCACATAAAAGCAACCGGTCCTAAAAAGAAAGCTGTGTTATTAAATCTTATCATAAAAAAAGAAATAAACATAAATGAAAGCATTTAAATGTTTTCAAAGCGTTTAAACGCTTTCATTTGTAAGTTTATGTCTTTTTTTCGGCTTGAAAATATATGAGACTTTTAATAAAAGCAATGGCGTTCTGTAAATACGCAATCTGAAGGCAGTGGGTAATTGGGTGACCTATTGCGGTGGACTCAAGGTCATCGCGCTTATTGTGTTCCAAATGGACGTTTGGAATGGATGTTGAATGGTTGTTTTATTTTATTTACAACCGTTGCATTAGTCAATAGTCAGTTCTATAGGTCAATAAAGCTATACCTTTACATGTGACTGACTGAATACTGCAGAGTAAACGGTCAAGAAGGTCACCCTTACTTCTCCGACTCCCGAGGGTATCGTAAAACGGAATGAGAGGCTGTAAGTATTATTTTAATGGGTATCATTTTGTAATTGTCTCCCGTTCGACGATTTAGTGAACACTAAATCATGGATATAGGAGCGAGTCAGTCTATATCGACTTCTAATGATAAGTAACTTGGTGTGGTGGAGATACTCACAGATGTAACGGAATTAAGAAAGTCTTGCTTGAAAAGAGCCCTTTAAATCATAGTACTTAATGCTGACTGTAATTTTTATTTAACTGCATCCTCGAAACCTTACCAGAAGTCCATAAAAAAGGAACACGAAATCTTGTTTAAAGTATTTTTCCCTTGATGAAAATTCCGAGACCTCGAGTTTCCGTCCGCGTGGCGGTCGACGGCCGAGAGCTTCCTCGTTCATTAATTTTATTAGTGAGGTAAGGCGCACTAAGCTCGCTCGTAAAACAACAATCTTGAGTGCAATCAATTTTAAATATGTCCTACCTAACTTGTTCTTGTTGCTTCATTGGTTTGTGGTAACGAGCTTCGAAACTAATTTACTTTTCTTATTTATTAAACATGAAGCGTCTACTTTCAAGCCTAGTTACCAAGTAGTTTTTTATTACATCGCCTGCTTCGCTTTCTGGTTAAAAATTGCTGCGTCCCCTTGTGTACCCTTGAGACCCTACCATCAGGCAAGAGCATGAATAATTTGCAGCAATTCCTTAAGAGATAAATTCCCTGGAGGATCGCATGCAACCAAATAAAAGACGGTGTATATAAAACTGTCGTTTAACCTTCTCTAACCTATGGAACTTTGTGTTGGCCACTGAATAAACAAGAGACTTCTACATCCAACTTCGTTAATGATGTTAAGGTGAGCAGGGGTGTTACGTTACACGAGGAAGAAAAGGAGTAGGTTCGTAAGTAGGAAGCTTAATACGAAAGCGTCAAGGTAGCCCGAGAAATTCAATTTGTCTTAAGTTTTTTGCAATTTACAGGTCAGTATTCGTATCATGTTGCATATTGTTAATCTAAATATGATTCGCGGCCGAATCAAATATTTATTTATAGAATTATAATCATAAAAATAATCAATGCAACTCTAAGTTCATGTTATCCTATTGAATGACTATTTCATGATATCATGACATCTCTATTTTTTGAAATCTCTAAACGACTGGTTGACACAAGGGCTGGTTTTTACTTGCTGGCCAGAGGCTAAGCATTGCCATACAACGTGGCAATGCGGCCAGTCTCTTGGGCACACTACCAGTCGACAGCGATGCGGATGAATATTTCGACGCTATATTTTAGTTTGTATAATAATTATATTAGTTTTTTTTTTTACATAATAACAATAAAAAATATGTTACTTAATAAACTATCTACTTGGTCCTCAATGAATTTTATCGAATCATGACATACGAGGATTATGCTAACATATGGAGTTGTATTGCTGATTGTAATTATTTGAAGCCATATTTGTTACGGTCGTGAATCATATTTTAATCAACATACAACCTGACACAAAGTCAGGTTGTATGTTGATTAATCCTAAAGAAAATTTTAATTTTGCGGGCTACCCTGGCGCATCCCCCTTAAGGTAGCGGCGATTGTAGAGAAAACTTTTGTTTAACTAGGTTCTTACCTTACATCTATTTACTTGTTGAAATGGTTACGGAGTTAGATACCGAAAGAAGACTAGGTAGTTAAACGTATCTCTAGCAGATAAGACAGACAGTATCAACCGACGGGGAAACAGGAAAAAGAATCTCATTTTTTTTGTAACCCTGCTTGACCCTCTTCTGGGTAAAGGTCCCCCACTATATCATATTTTAAAATCGGAGGGATTTTAAACATAATATTAATGAGGAGTAACACACAAATACCAATGTTCAAATATCGCAAGAGATAGACGGGCTTAGATACGAGGTAATGACAGTAGTCTAGCGGCTACACTTTGGCCCATTAGTTAGGTTCTCGTATAAATTTGCAAACTTGATAGGATAAGGGTCAAATACGCACCTTAATCTTCTACTGATAAATAGAGGTATGACGATTCTGACTTGCTAATTAAACACTTATGATTTTATTTATTGATTAAGTGTGAATGTGTTTATTATCTAAAATTGTAATGATCTGTTTACCTAACTGACATATTTTAAATTGTTTTTATTTTATTTTTGTTTTTAATGTAATCTATAAGTATTGGCATGCCACTTTAATTGTAATTGCTTGTTTATGTTAATTTTGTACGCCATATATTGACAAAAGATAGTGCACATATTTTAGACAATATACTCGTAGATACTATCTGTAACCATACCTATGTTTAACAAAATAAATGATTGATTGAAACTGGCCAGATGCCCTAAACAGGATATGCTCGAAGACTTCTACATACCTATGATAGACAAGCTTATCTAAGCCTTTAATCGCTTGTTTCCATCCCACCATTGTGCTGTTAACAAGATTTATCAATTTCCTTTGACAAGGGTTTAAAAAGTCCTTGAGATTAATAAATTGTTCATCGTTTGTGACGGGCATTTTTCTGAGAGAATACTTTTAATGGTGTAACTACTTTTGCATACTTAATATAAAAAGTGATAACAAAGCGACCAGCATCTTTCATCTGGGCCCCGGCAACATCTTGCGAGGACGCTAATGAAATTTTTCCGGATAAAAAATGACGTCATAATAAAAAATGCGGAATCCAAAAGGATTGTATTTATCATACAAATGGGAACCATTGGAGAGGCTATTTTACGAGTGAGATGTTCAAGAAGATTTTACGTACTGAAGGGACTTTTTGAAATAAATGTAGTTAAGTACAATACGCTCTTAAGTCTGTCTGTAAAATTAGCAGCTATGGTTTAAAATGTTTAAATGTATGTAGTAGTAAGAACACGTAGCGCAATATGGGTTAAAATAAGCAATAATAATCTATATCCAAAATCATAATTATCACCGAATATTCATTAAAAACCGAACACAATTTTTTTTAGATGGTTTACGAGAGCTGTTCTACCACAATTATAATTTTAATTGCAGTGAAATAAATGGAACGCTCTATAGGTATTGCATTCAGAATGAGGGTCAGCCCTTAACATTCCTTTATATGAAAACCGAAAGAGAAAAGATAATGGAAGCACGGATAAAAAGTTTTTCAGAATACTGTAGTGCAGTCTATTTCAGACGCGGTTTTAAATGGTTGAGACGCTTTTATGGGGAAGGTGAATGTATGTCAATGACGCTAGAGAAACGTAGAGAGATTGTAAAACAGTAGGTATCTACAGTAAACCTAATTGCGTAACACATTTTCAATAACTAATTGAGACGAATTAATTTCATTTGGACTCGAATTTACTTTATTTTACGGACTTTCGTATTGCATAACTTCATTATCTTTGAAAGCAACTGCGCTCTGTATGAGACGCTAAAGAGTGAACGATAAGCATCTATTATTCGAATTACGGAACCATTTAGACAATTCTAACTTTGTTTCAAAGCAACGAGCAATTTTTTTCGTCCGTCAAATAAAACCAAAGTCAATATAGTGGCCGCAATCATTTTACATATTAATCGTTTTGGGATTTACTCATGAAATCTCCATAATTATTACGAAAAAAATTAAGTGATAGTCTCCCTGATAAATTGTGAATGTGTTTTGTGTAGAATCTTAACGATAAATCAATATTAGTGGTAATTATATATCTAAGCAACGAGGTCAATTAAAAAAAAAATGGGAAGGAAGTTTTCTTGTGTTACAAGTACTTACAACCTAAACTAAAGATATATAATATGATATTTCAGAAACGAGGTATTTTGGTGGCATTTTAACGAAAAACAAATTTGTACCTCGTACCGTATCAAACTTATCATGAGCCACAAGCAACTTAGCAACCCAGTCGAACTTGTACTTCATTGGATAAGCATATACAATAGAGGAACAAAAACAAGCATAGCTTGAAGCATTTATGTCTATGGATTATGTAAGGACATCGATGAATATCCTAATCACTATACATATATCTATTTCCACAATCCACATCATTGTCTGTTTAAGGTACCTACTTAATATCAATATTATTTTCTTTTCATGTATTGTGCATTGAATGTGTGTTAAGCACAGCAACAATGTTACACACATAATGTTTGTTGGTGAATACTAAATGCACCATAAAACGTAAACTTACCATATATTTAAATAAAGTCAAACTGTAGGCACCTAATTGTTGATTATAGCAGAATATTGCTGTTCTATAAAGTAGATAGATTGTGCATTGGAGTGTTTAAGGGAGGTTTGGATTGCCCGGAGGACACGGTGGAGCATACGGTGGAGGTCTGCCCGGCTTGGGCGGGGCACCACCGTGTCCTTGTGGAGGCGATCGGCGGCGATGATCTCTCGCGTCCGGCCCTAGTCCAGGCCATGGTATGGAGCGAGGGGGCATGGGAAGCCACCGCAGGAGACGCCCTGGGCGTCGGGAATCCCAGGCCGATTCCAGCCCACCGTAGGCGCGGGCCTGCGGACAGTAGCAATACAGCAGGGGCGACATCATTCATGCTGCCTTCATGACTTCGTAGGTGAAACGCCCCAGGGACTCCACAGTTCTAAAACAAAATTATATTATTTTCTGCTCAAATAAAGTACTTAAACATTATGTGGCAAAGTAAAATGTTCCAAAACTGCTTATCATAGGCCCATGTTTCTGTATGAGAATAGTAATTATAATAATGTATGTTGAAAAATAAAAAACATAGCAAAACAATGCATAAACAAAAACATTACCGAAATCAACAAAATCAAAATGTAATGTATGTGTATGTATGTGTGATAGCGTATATTCTCCACAGAATCATCTTCAAAGAATGATCATTCCGGCGCGGATTATTGTCAGATGTTTAATATGTGATGTTATATGCCTTTCCTGTTATTTTCTCTATACTCTGATAACGTTAGAGCAGCAAAGGTATACTTTAGACAGGCAATATTTCGCATTAAATTCGACTCTGAACAAGTCGTCTCAATGAGTCAGCAGATCGTTCAATTCAACTTTTACTTATTGTTGTCAAATTTTTTCTCTGAGTCCACTACAGACATGAGTCATATACATTAAAACATTTCTGTATAGATTCAACAAGGCAACACAAGTTTCAACACGTGTTTCTTTCTGCAGATCAGTCGTGAGGCACCCATTTCTCATATTTTTTTTATTTTATTGATTTGACGCAAATGAGTCAATATTGTTGGTAAGGTAAAGTTAAACCATGCCGCTAATTCCTGGGTAGTTTGGCTCGGATCGGCTTCCACCATCTCTTTCAATTCATTGTTATTCACCTGTGTGGGCGGTCTTCCACGTGGTTCGTTCTTCAAATCAAAATTTCCATCACGAAAGCGTTTAAACCAAAATCGCACGGTGCGTTCATTAGCAGTCCCCTCTCCAAACGCAACATTGATATTGCGAGCTGTTACTGCCGCGTTAGTTCCGCGTCGGAACTCGTATTAAAAGATAACTCGAATTTTCGAATGAATACTTCGAAAATTCGAGTTATTTTTCTTGTCTAAGCTGAATAAAAAAAAAAACAATATAAATTCGATAATCGTATGTTGCAAATTTTTAAAAGAAGAACTTCATAGGTACCATGTGAAAAAAGTTTAATTAAAAAATCTCAAACCATGAAGGTTCTATGTCAATTCGAAGTACCTATTACAATAAAACGGCAATTTTTTACTTTAACCCCTATTATTTATCAAATTTAGAAACTAAGAGTTAAAACTACTCAACTTATAATTAGTATAATTATATTATATTACTATTAATTAATTAGTGATCTATTGTCAAACTTTTGATTATTTATTTATTTTATAAGTCTATGTAAGCTCATCCCGCCTGAAACACAGGATTACCTAGTTCAGGCACGTAAGTCTTAGGAATATAATTTACATTTAAGCAAAACTGCACAAATTTTTCTGCCTTGTAATTTTTTGAATGAATGAATGAAATGCACCGATCCCAGCGTGGTTTAACCAGACTCTATAAACCGAATGAACCCCAAGATTTGCACTAGCCCTTGGAGCCTCATGTTGCATGGTGCTACAAAGGCTATTTATATCAGGGAGTACATTATTATATATCAGGGAGTACACCGGGGGGCGCGGTAATGGTAAGGAAGACCGTGCCAAAAAGATATGGAAGGACTCGAGCAATAACCAGATATGCATCCTTGAGTAGGCAATGGACTAGTGGAGAGACGGGTGATAGTTATCTATGGATTGGCATCTTTTAACGACGTCGCCGCCAGATTGGTTTATGTCCATCGGGGGATTGTGGTTTATGTTGTGTTTGGTGTCTTCACCGGTGCATATTTTATCGGGGTTAACTGCTTTTTCGACTCTTTTCTATGACACTGCTATGCTGTGTTACACATTGCTGTTTTCATTGTCTTCTTCTGGTTACTATCTGTTTCAGGTTTCTTGTAAATCTCGCATTCAGCATTCTTAATCTTATCTCAGTCTTCAGCCGTCTTGAACTTCACAATTATTAAAATATGTAAACTTAAACACTTCATCACAAAAATAACTTTACCACCACACACAAAACCACACTTGCCTTCGAAGTTATAGGTTTCAAAATCCAATGTCAGAGTCAAGAGCACTAAAACTAATAAGGATTTCTTTGTTGGTCAACAGCTAGCTACCTGCGACCCTCGACTCACACCAAATGTCTAACAAAAGAATACATACCCTTTTGGAACACATTTTGGGCACTACACAAATATCACACGCGTATTATAGTTTGAAGTTAGTCGAATAAATTGTAAATACAGCATAAGAGATCTATGGATTTATAATGAGACCCACTCTAGACTTTAGGCGAAACTCTTTTACGGATTCATGAAATATATGGAAAGGTCTCACCAGGCAGTTTGCAACTGGGTCCTGTGGCAGTTATTCCCTCGTACTTAGGTACTAGACTTCTCGCCTGAGATCATAAACGCTTATTCAACCAACTTTTGTACTATTTGAATGTATTTTTGGCGATATAAAGTTACAACCACAGCAAAACACAAAAAAAAAACACTTCGATTTCGATGCCCGGCTTGTCACGCAACATCTGGAGTGAACATTTCACTAAACTTATAATAAAACTTTTGCGGAGCACAATTGGGAGCGTCCATGCTCTTCAGCGACTGATCTTTTTATGCCTTGTAATTTTTTAAAATAAATATTATTATACAAATATTTGTTCCGTGCGAGAATCGAACCCGTGACACGCAGCGCAGCAGTCAATCGCTTAACCACTGCGCCAATCGAGCCGTTAAGTTGACTGCTTCCCTAAAAGTTCCCGAAGACAGGCGTGACGCGTCGAGAAGTACAATTTCTATGAAAACTTATGGGCCTTATCAGCGAAGCGATTATTCAACGCGCTCGCCACGTGTGCGTGTTGTGCGCAATGTGTTCGCCGCATTTACGTAACGAGAGCGATAGGGCAGTGTGATAATGCTCTAAGACTCGAAAGTCACGTCGCGCCTCTCTACGGTAGCCTTAATAAAGTTCGTGACGTATGTATGACACTAAGCTTAGTGTCATGTGTATATGAATATATCCTCAATCCTATGAGTTAATTAACTGGGTGTTTTTACACCCACTTCTTTCTTATCTCAACATTTTTTGATCGATTTAGTGACTGCGTTTTTATTTATACGCTTTTTATCACACGCTTTTATTTATTTATTAGCTTGACCTGTATCTGTCTATCTATGTAACAATCTTTTAACGTAATTTTCACCAACTTCAAAATGTCCGATGTTCTTGAAAATTTGCACACTTATGGACCAATAACATTATAATAATTTGGTATCTTGGAGCTGATCTCATGTAGGAGTCAGGAGGTGAATAGTAGAACTCTTCAGTGGTTACTAGTAAACTCCTCGAATTTGGGCTCCTATCGTTTGTTTGTTTGTCCACCCCGCCTGCGATATCAAAATTCTATGTAAACTAATATTATAAAGAGAAGAGATTTGATTTATTGTATATTTGTATGTTTGTTTGTTTGTAATGGCTTAACTCAAAAACCGGCCAAATGCTTGTCGCACCACGCATTATCACAATAACAAACTTAACATTGTAGTTGAAAAACATGTTCTCCCATACGGAATGTATCGGAGAACATGTTTTTAAAACCGCAAATTTAAGTTGGTCGATTATTACTCGTTAACCTGTAAAGCCTACTTAGCTGTGATAGTTATCCTTTTAACTTCGTTACTATATACTACCACTGTGATTTTTTTCACAAATCCAAGTACTTATAACCATTTAGCTGGCAGGGGGGGGGGGAGGACATTTCCACCTGACGCAGGTCCTCACCGACACGGCTGTTTCGGGAGGTTCCTGTTCGGTAACAGGCGGGAGGAAACGCCCGGGTGAGGCGATCGGTGGCGAGGATCTCTCGCGTCCGGCCCTGGTCCAGGCCATGGTACGGAGCGAGAGGGCATGGGAGGCCGTCACCTCCTTCTGCGAAGCAGTAATGCTCGCGAAGGAGAAGGCGGAACGCGTGAGGGAGAGGCAAAATTCGCGCCCTCATGCCTCTAGCCACCGCAGGAGGAGACGCCCTGGGCGTCGGGAATCGATCGCGGATTCCCGGCCACCGTAGGCGCGGGCTTGCGGACGGTGAGCAATGGGTAGCTCGCCGTCCGGTAAGGACCAAGCCCGGGTCGACGGCGCGTTGTGTTCCACGCGCGCCTCAAAGAGATATCAGCGAGTGAAGGGGTCCGATGACACCATTGCCAGCTGGGGTTGCGGGAAAGTCCGAAAGGGATACCGTGGCCCCCGCGTACCGTGGCATTACACAGGCAACAGAAGGAACACGGGTGGGTTTTAGTCAGTAAGAGTCTGACACGCCCTCTCGCTCCACCTAGAGCAGGAGAAGTCATTTGATGATTTCCCACCCAAAAATAAAAGGGGGGGGGGGACGACACTTGCCTCTAGCAAAAACTAGCACTATAACTTAATATTTCGCAAACGGATCCCTGAATTGAAAATGGTTTACACACACCCTATTTACACACAACAATATTTTTGAACGAGCTTGTAACGACCACCCACAAAGGTATCAAAAATTTTCGCGGGAAAGGCAACGTTCAGGCAACTGAAGGAACACGGGTGGGTTTTACTCAATAGGAGTTTGACACGCCCCGCCCTCTCGCTCTGCCTAGAGCGGGAGAAGTTATTTACCACAAAAAAAAGGTATAAAAAATTTGCCTATAAAACAGAGGGGGGTTCAGAATCATGTACTGAATCCATGCTATCAGTTTTTGCGTCGATGTCCCTGCCAACCTGTATAATACGATTAAAAAGTTGATAGTTGTAGTCCATAGTTGCTTTATTCATAAGCAACGCATAATTATAAGATTAACTGAAATGATTACGTCTGTTGATAAAGTATTAGTAGGCATAGCTATAGTGCTTATTTTATATTTTACTTCAATGTTAAATCATAGTTGAAGTGAAACTGATGAAATTTGTCAAGGTTTGACATTTTGTATGGAAATTAAAGAATGAAATAATCATGCAAGCGCGTATTAGGTAAAACTGAAGATTTTATTATTATAGGAAATTTTATTGACGTTATTACTTTTATAGGTTTGCAAATTTTAATTTAAACTCAAACTCAAACTCAAAGCATTTATTTCTATTAAACCATTTACAGGCACTTTTGAATTGTTAACATTTTACTCAATTATTTGCAAGATATTGTGAAAACATTTTAAAAGAGTAACGGTGGAGTTTCTTCCCCATTACTCTTTTAAAATGTTTTCACAATATCTTGTATACATTAATTACATAATTATATGTGAAGACGATGCACCTAAAATAAGACTACTGTACCACGATAGGTAAAAATAATGAAAAATTAAGCAATGACAGATAAATAGCACCATGCATCTATTACATAATTATATGTGATAGATGTTAGAGGTTGCAAACCTATAAGTTTAATATAAACTACATCTTGTCTACTGCTTTGGATGTGTCCTAGCAACCGAAGTAACATTGTTCTAAAAATTATATATTTTTCTGTTGCACTACAAATAAGTATTTTCTTCCTGCAACCTTATCCCATTCTCTAATATGGTAGCAGAGCGTGAGGAAACAGAACGCGTATGATAATTATAATTAATTACATTATCAAGTAAGAAATCGCGAAAATGAGTAACCAATCCATCGCAATTGAAAAACTCTCCGGAGTAAATAATTCACCAACACCAACTGGAAATTTCAAATGAAGATGTTGCTTATTCATGAAGACTTGTTTGAATGTGTCAACGAGGTCGATAAGAAAAATAAACCAGAATGCGAAGACAAGAAGAAACAGGAAAAAGCGCTAGCACGAATCTGCCTCAGTGTTCAGCCATCTGTTTACTCCGTTGTCAGGAATTGCAATACTGCGTTTCAGGCCTGGAAGAATATACAGAATTCGTTCGAGGACAAAGGTCTGTGTAGAAGATTAGGTCTCCTCAGAATGCTATTTAGCTTAAAATTAGAGCAGTTTGACAGTATGGAGGCGTATATTACAAAAATTCTAGATACAGCCCAACAACTGCAAGACATAAATGCTTCTCTGGAAGACGAGTTCGTTGCTATAATAATGCTCAGTGGGCTCCCCAAGCAGTTTGACCCACTCATTATGACGTTAGAGCATAGTAGCCTTTCTCTCTCAAGTGAACTGGTGAAAACTAAACTACTCCAGGAGGCACAGAGACGAGGTGATACAGAAGATACGAAACCATAAGAATGTTATTAGCTTTGGCTATGGAGTATGACATGGAGATTGACCACATGGACGTAAAAACAGCCTTTCTAAACAATGATTTAAAAGAAATCATTTTCATGGAAATACCAGAAGGTTTTGAAAAAGGTAGAGGCAATAATAAAGTGTATCGACTACGCAAAGCTGTTTATGGTCTAAAACAAGCGCCTAAATCGTGGAATGAAAAGATCAATCATGTTCTTGTCAACAAACTCAAGTTTAAGAGATTGCTCTCTGAACCATGTGTATACATAAAGTGAAATGGCGACAAGTTTGTGATTATCGCATTGTATGTTGATGATTTAGTAATTTTTAGCAATTGTAATGCGGAAAAAACTAAAACTAAATCATTGCTGATGAAAGAATTCGCGATGAAAGATCTTGGTCCTGTAGAAAGAGTTCTAGGATTAAGAATCAGGAAAGAGAATGGCAAGATCACTCTAGATCAAAGTGCCTATATTAAAAAGATATTAGAGAAATACAAAATGCAAGACTGCAAATCTGTTGAAACTCCAATGCAGTGTCAAAAATTGAACAAAGCTGAAAAAAAAGATGACAGTTTGGAGTATCGGGAATTGATCGGTTGTCTTATGTATGTAGCAGTCTGTTCGCGCCCTGATATATGTCACGCTGTAAGCGTATTAAGCCAATTCAATAACTGTTATTCCGATGTCCACTGGAAAGCAGCTAAACGTGTTTTGCGTTATCTTAAAGGTACAATAGATTACTGCATTACCTATAAGAAAACTGGCTTATCTGTGACAGGTTTGCTGATGCAGACTGGGCTTCTAATGAAATTGATAGATGTTCTTATACGGGATATGTTTTCAAAATTGGGAATTCTATTACTTGTTGGGAAAGTAGGAAACAGCGTACCGTTGCGTTATCGAGTACTGAGGCGGAGTACATGTCGCTCTCCGATGCTTGTAAAGAAGCACTGTTTATAAAATCTTTCTTGCACGAATGTATAGGTAGTAACATTGAAATAACTATTTTCAATGATAATCAGTCGGCCTTGAAATTGACTGAAAGTAGTATGTTTCATGGTAGGTCAAAACATATAGACATACGTCATCATTACGTCCGGGAGGTGGTTAGCAATGGTGCAGTAAAAATAAATTACATGCCAACGTCCAAAATGACGGCGGATGTCTTAACTAAACCTTTGTCGGTAGAGAAACATAAGTATTTTGTAAACGAGTTAGGTCTAGCTACGGATGTATGTCTACAAGATAAGTTTAAAGGGCGGTGTTAGAGGTTGCAAACCTATAAGTTTAATATAAACTACATCTTGTCTACTGCTTTTGATGTGTCCTAGCAACCGAAGTAACATTGTTCTAAAAATTATATATTTTTCTGTTGCACTACAAATAAGTATTTTCTTCCTGCAACCTTATCCCATTCTCTAATAATAGATGCATGGTGCTATTTACAAAAATTGAAAAATTATACGATATTTCTAACATTTTAACAAGTAATACTAATAAGTCAGTGTGTGAGTTCAAGTAATCACAGAATGTAAAATCAATGTTATAAAAATAGTTATTTGTTATACAAGAGTGCAAAGTTGCTTTTTAACCGCGTGTTCAATTTTGATGACCGAGCAAGCGAAGGATTCTAAAATTGAATCACGAGCGCAGCGAGTGATTCAAAATTAGAATCCTGAGCGTTAGCGAGGGAATCAAAAGAGCACGAGGTGAAAAATCTTTGCACTCGAGTGCAACACGTAACTTTTCATTCCACCTCAGCGAGGAAATGACTAAATGCAAAAAAAAAAACGTTTACAATCACAAGATAGGTACACTTTTATTTCAGTTTAGGTATTAATTACTACATTATGACAGGTAAGTATTACAGAATAATCTTTAAATTATAACAAAATAATACTAAGGTATAATTAAGAAAATTTTAAAGTAACGTTGCTACAGTTATTTAAATTGAGTGTAATATTTTTGTTTGGTACTGTAATATTGGTGTTAGTCACTTGTGTACTGTTTTTCGGTAAACTATCTGTCATACTTAATAGTTGTACCGATTCATCGGATTCCCTTGGCGTGAATGTTGGAGAGAGAGGGAGATGGTTAGGTGTTTCATAACGGCTTATTTTTGATGTAGAAGGGCCAGTACAAGGATCCGATTGAGGCTCTTTCAGTGTAATGGCTCCTACGATGCCTTCACATATTTTAGACTTATTTTGGATGGAATCCTCTATGTATCCCTCTACAACTGCATTGGACTTCCAGCCTCCGTGGCGCTTAAGGGACAGCAGATCAGCTCCGGAATCAGCCAAAAGTGTGGCTGAAGTTCGTCGGAAACAATGACCCGTGTACAACAGGGGTTCTGGAAGTTCAAGAAATGTTGCTATTTCTCGTGGGATACTGCCAATTTTATTAGTACCCATAGGCTGTCTAACACACTTTCCATTGCGATACTGTAGAAAAAATCGATTGATTGGAGTGTTAGGCGGGCGTAAGGCTTGATATTTCTCAACAATCGTTACGTATTCCTTGCGAATGACGAAGTTGCGGTCTCTTTTTGTCTTTGTATTAGGTAAATTAATTAATAGTAAGTCATCTGAATGTTTCTCAATGTTTTTGACATTAAGTTGTGTTAGTTCATTAGTTCGACATGCTCCGTTTATTCCAATAATAAGAACAACCTGTAACGTAAAGAGTATTGTAGTAGATAAATGAATAAAATTGATATGAACGCATAATTATGCCTATCAACATCTACTAAGTATACTATTTAATTGAGATTAATATACTTAAGTAGATACTGAATGTGCAACTGACTTACTTTTGCCGCCAAATATACGGAATCGGGTGCTTCGTTAAGAAACTTTTCAATATCAGATACTGTGAAAACCTTCGATTTTTTTGGTTGATGACCAGATGAGGCTCTTTTTAAAAATGCCACTAATTTAGGATAGGTATCGATATGTTTGTCTTTTTTCATCTTTATTGTTGCTTTTAGCATCGAATACGTACTCCATAGAGTGCTTGCTTTCTTGTTCTCGGATAATTCTATAAAATATGCCAGCAAAACGTTTTCTGAGAAAGTTTTGGCTCCTTTTGCTAGTCGCCACGTGTTGAACATATCGTACTGTTTTAAATACTTCTCGCGTGATTGTTGAGGGAGAAAGCTCATTTGCGCATTATTAACAGTTTCAGTCAATTCTGTTGGCGTCAAGCAAACTTCCTCGTCGCTGGAATCACTCATTTTAGTTTTTTCACTTGTTTTCAAGTTTCTTGTTTTTAATATACCTAAGGTTTAACAATGACGTGAAAAAATGCCGCGTAAAGAACCGCGTACAAAGCAAATTGAAAAAAGAACACCAAGAAGGTTCCGAGTCTGAGTTTTTAACAAATTAAAAAAAAGTTGTATGATATATTCGGCACCATAGAGGTAGCAGTAAATAGGTTTAATGTTTTTTTTAATTCACAAACTTAGTGCACACGATGTTCTAAATTCAATTTACTTTATCCTCTAGAGAATAAAAACGGCTTTTCCACTCAGATACTGAAGATTAAAAATACTCTTTCCGAGATGGTGGGATGAAAAAAATATTATACAATTAAATTAGCAACCAGTTTGATTTGTCTAGAACTGTCCTATGGAGCAGGACCACCAGGTTTCCAAGCATTTTTATCTTGGGTATAATCCTCTAATTTTTAATATGCTTGATTACAAAGTACATTTACATCTCATTTTTACATTTAATCATCATGTAATATATCACAAGGTATTCTGTTGTGACATTTAACACAGCACCCCATTGTAATAATGATTCTGAATTATGACTCACTAGCTTTTTCCCGCATTATTTTATTATTTCACGGGAATATACTACCGGGATAAAAGTATCCTAAAAGTATCCTATGTCACCATGTAATTAGGTAGGAATTAAAACGTGAAAAGGTAACAGACCGACAGAGTGACTTCCAGACCGACAGAGTGACTTCCGCATTTATAATATTGCCGTCGAGTGAATACGTTCTTGACACCAGTCAGTTTTATACTAACGAAGACGTGTTTTGCGAATTTCATCCTTACTTTACTTTACGCTTTACTAATAGAAATTGTCCAACTGACAGGTGTCGGAATGCATTTCTTCGACGGTCAGACTGTAGTATGGATTAATATTATCTTCTGTGTTGAACTGAAAACGTGATGTTCGCTATTCTTATCTTTGTGCGATCTTACATAAATGCACAAAACATTAAAGCATAGCTTTTTAACATTTATTAGATTTCATCAATCGTTTTTTAATGGTATTTTTAATTATTTTGTTGCTTGCTTACATGGCGTTTGCAAGGTCAGCTTAATGTGCCAGTGATTCATAGTTTAAAATTAGAAATGTATCGATCGTTTTAAATGTTCATTTAATGTTAGTTAGGTACTTACCTAATGTTCTTCAGTTTTTAACAATATTTTTTTTTCCTAATGGTATACTATATTTAATATAGTTTTATTCAAAATTATTCCCTACACTGAACAAAATACTGTTTTCAATACCTAAATTTTAGGTATTTTGTTCAGAATTTCCTGTCCAATGTATAATTTCATGATTTAAAAATAGCTCACTAGGTAGGCATTTGGGGGTTTATTTATAAACGTTTCTTAAAGTTAAGTAATGATTAGCGACTGTTTAACCATACATTTTTGACGTTTGAACCTCACTTAACTTTAAGCAACGTTTATAAATAAACCTCTATATTCAAACATGTATTCTAACAAGATCATATTTCCTCGCAAAGCCGTTTCTCTTTCTAAGCCAAGAAACCTTAAAATTGAAATGTTTATGGAACGAAAATCGCCAGTAGGGTAGCATAGATAAAATTTGGATATGATCCGTAAGCCGGGACGGGTGGTGCAAACCGCCGGGATGCCCACGTCATGTGATCATGTCCAATAAGCTTCAAAATTCTTGGCACCCAACCTTTCTATCAAAAGGGATGAAAGTACATTCGGTTTTTATAAGGTTTTAAAATGTTCGAACAGTCGTGTTCAAGTTTGCGTGTTTGAAATAAGATTACGGAATGGAAATATTATAAAAACAATTTAATTATTATAAAAACAATAGAACGATTATAAAAAAAAACAATGGAATTATTATAAAAACAATGGAACTATTATAAAAACAATGGAATTATTATAAAAACAGTGGAACTATTATAAAAACAATGGAATTATTATAAAAACAATGCTTAGGATTTTATGAATAAATGATAACATCCGCATTAGTCGATCGAAGGTTAAGCTATGCTTGCCGCGGTCGGTATGTGTATGAGTGACCATCAATTACATATCGAGACCCCTCTGTGCCTCGGAAACCAAGTTAAGTCGTTAAGGGTAGTCAGAAACCCAAGTTTGACAACCAGTCTTACCAAGGGATATCGTGTTACCCAGTAACTGGGTTGTGGAGGTCAGATAGGCAGTCACTCCATGTAAAATACTGGTATTCAGCTGCATCCGGTTTGACTGGACTGCGACCCTAAAAGAAGTAAGGCTGATTGCTTAGGATTTTGTATGGATGTTTCGATTGAGAATGTTTAGAAGTAGGCACCTAGACATTGTTATTTTTTAGGATTCCGTACCCGAGTTTTTTGCTCGATTTAATACGGTATGGAACCCTTCGTGTGCGAGTCCGACTCGCACTTGGCCGGTTTAGCCTAATTAATCTCTGGGGCTTAATAAATCTTTAGTGGGTTAAATAGGGATAAAAATACATGAGTTCATGAGTTCTATCAAAAGTCATAATGTCAGGAAAGAAGATATTATCCTTGAATGTCAAAAATGACCAGTAATAACTTCCAATTTAATTAAAAAAAAAAAACATTGCTTGATATTTAACGGTTGACATAATGGCTTACGGTCGACAAATAACGTCCGTAGTAATAACGTTTACTTAAACCGACGGACATCAATTGCAGCTGATTATTAATTTACAAGAGAAGTTTGTCATACAATATGCATATTGGATAAGCCATCCATTTGAATATTATAGTGCTGCCTTTCGTAAATATACGGGCGAAGAATAATGTTTCAAGTGTATCATTATGTCTCCCACGTTTCATCAGATCCTTAATTGCTTCTAACTTAGTAAAAGAAACGATTTAAAAAATTAATACTTCCCAGCCTTGTTGTCGGGTTGAAAGTCCAAAAGAATGAAACTTCACGGGTACCGCAGTGAATTTTAATGGTCAAAGTTTCGTACGCAAGCACCAATGTTAAAGATCTTTTCATCCCACCATCTCGGAAAGAGTATTTTTAATCTTCAGTATCTGAGTGGAAAAGCCGTTTTTATTCTCTAGAGGATAAAGTAAATTGAATTTAGAACATCGTGTGCACTAAGTTTGTGAATTAAAAAAAACATTAAACCTATTTACTGCTACCTCTATGGTGCCGAATATATCATACAACTTTTTTTTAATTTGTTAAAAACTCAGACTCGGAACCTTCTTGGTGTTCTTTTTTCAATTTGCTTTGTACGCGGTTCTTTACGCGGCATTTTTTCACGTCATTGTTAAACCTTAGGTATATTAAAAACAAGAAACTTGAAAACAAGTGAAAAAACTAAAATGAGTGATTCTAGCGACGAGGAAGTTTGCTTGACGCCAACAGAATTGACTGAAACTGTTAATAATGCGCAAATGAGCTTTCTCCCTCAACAATCACGCGAGAAGTATTTAAAACAGTACGATATGTTCAACACGTGGCGACTAGCAAAAGGAGCCAAAACTTTCTCAGAAAACGTTTTGCTGGCATATTTTATAGAATTATCCGAGAACAAGAAAGCAAGCACTCTATGGAGTACGTATTCGATGCTAAAAGCAACAATAAAGATGAAAAAAGACAAACATATCGATACCTATCCTAAATTAGTGGCATTTTTAAAAAGAGCCTCATCTGGTCATCAACCAAAAAAATCGAAGGTTTTCACAGTATCTGATATTGAAAAGTTTCTTAACGAAGCACCCGATTCCGTATATTTGGCGGCAAAAGTAAGTCAGTTGCACATTCAGTATCTACTTAAGTATATTAATCTCAATTAAATAGTATACTTAGTAGATGTTGATAGGCATAATTATGCGTTCATATCAATTTTATTCATTTATCTACTACAATACTCTTTACGTTACAGGTTGTTCTTATTATTGGAATAAACGGAGCATGTCGAACTAATGAACTAACACAACTTAATGTCAAAAACATTGAGAAACATTCAGATGACTTACTATTAATTAATTTACCTAATACAAAGACAAAAAGAGACCGCAACTTCGTCATTCGCAAGGAATACGTAACGATTGTTGAGAAATATCAAGCCTTACGCCCGCCTAACACTCCAATCAATCGATTTTTTCTACAGTATCGCAATGGAAAGTGTGTTAGACAGCCTATGGGTACTAATAAAATTGGCAGTATCCCACGAGAAATAGCAACATTTCTTGAACTTCCAGAACCCCTGTTGTACACGGGTCATTGTTTCCGACGAACTTCAGCCACACTTTTGGCTGATTCCGGAGCTGATCTGCTGTCCCTTAAGCGCCACGGAGGCTGGAAGTCCAATGCAGTTGTAGAGGGATACATAGAGGATTCCATCCAAAATAAGTCTAAAATATGTGAAGGCATCGTAGGAGCCATTACACTGAAAGAGCCTCAATCGGATCCTTGTACTGGCCCTTCTACATCAAAAATAAGCCGTTATGAAACACCTAACCATCTCCCTCTCTCTCCAACATTCACGCCAAGGGAATCCGATGAATCGGTACAACTATTAAGTATGACAGATAGTTTACCGAAAAACAGTACACAAGTGACTAACACCAATATTACAGTACCAAACAAAAATATTACACTCAATTTAAATAACTGTAGCAACGTTACTTTAAAATTTTCTTAATTATACCTTAGTATTATTTTGTTATAATTTAAAGATTATTCTGTAATACTTACCTGTCATAATGTAGTAATTAATACCTAAACTGAAATAAAAGTGTACCTATCTTGTGATTGTAAACGTTTTTTTTTTTGCATTTAGTCATTTCCTCGCTGAGGTGGAATGAAAAGTTACGTGTTGCACTCGAGTGCAAAGATTTTTCACCTCGTGCTCTTTTGATTCCCTCGCTAACGCTCAGGATTCTAATTTTGAATCACTCGCTGCGCTCGTGATTCAATTTTAGAATCCTTCGCTTGCTCGGTCATCAAAATTGAACACGCGGTTAAAAAGCAACTTTGCACTCTTGTATAACAAATAACTATTACTCCCGGTATATACGAAAATTACAAAATAAAATCATCAATAAAGCTAATTGTCGTAAATAGAATGTAAAAGAAAAATATTCAAATGGTTACTAGATCGAAGCTACGCTGAATCGGAAGAAGACCTTGATATAATAAAGTAACAAGGTATATTTGTTATGTAGCTGTTAATATTATTTATTAAAATTTTAATATTTATATTCTTTTCTACCTACGTATAATGTAATATTTTTATTTAATTTTCTATGCACATTTACATAATTAATTATATTATATACCTAATATTTATGACACATTGTATGTACAAAAAAATGTAGGCATACACATACGCAAACACACACACACACACACTCAAACATACACACACTCAAACCACACACCATCAACCACTCGCAATTGTACCACGTTGAAAATCTTTACTATTTGTTTCAATGGGGAACCTGCTTTCTAATTACGCAACCTATTTTCGTAAACGATAAAGACAAATCTGTTTCATTTTGACAGTTCAACAACATTCATTGCGTTATTTACGTTGCTCTGCAGTTTTTTTTCGAACTTACGGAGCAATGGATTAGCAATCTGTTTCAAAACGATTCAGATTCGGATTGATTTTGCATTACGTAATTAGGGTACTCGAGTTCTAAAATAAAGGCCTAGGCTTAGCTTAGACTTCAGAATTCCCACAAATTACAAAATTTTGCCAAAATATCTGTCGACTTATGTATAATAATGTAATTTGTGGAAATAAATAAACATTATATTTGTAAAAAAAAAAAGAATATATTAATATACATTCAAGACAAAGAAAAAGAATATGATGAGCCATAAGCTGAAGTTGGAGAATACATTACCTAAGGACCAAAAAATACTGAATTCATCTTTCACTGAATTCATTGAATGGTTATATGTACGCTGTCCGATAAAGATTTTTTTAGTGATTCACGATATAAGTATTTACAGGCTAATGTTCACAGCTAGAAAATGTAAGCAACCAACTTACTTAAAAACAATACTTACTACCGAATAAATACGTTCCTCAATTCTTCATGTAAATAAATAAACATACAATAGGTTATAACGTAGTAATATTCGATAATGTTTCAGTAATAAACGCTTTTACGAACGATTCACTACGAGGTGGCAACCATGTATTGGTTAGTTAATTACTAGTTGCTATGTTTATAATTACACGTAATTGTATGGGGACCATACCTATGTGGGGTGAGGACTGTCAATTAGCCTGACGGTCATTCACCCACGATTAGCTTTGATAATGTTGTTATTACTTTACTTCAGGCGCGACAATAGCAGGATATGCTCTCATACTGCGAGAACAACCCTCATGCGCAAAAGTGTCTTCTGTATGGCTCCTAACATATTTAATAAGCTACCTAAAAGTTGGAGAGAACTGCCCTTGTCACTTTTCAAAAATAAGATGAGGATGTTTTTAGTTAGTAAAGTGTATTACAATGTCATAGATTTTTTAAATGAAAAGGACTTTTCTATTCCGACGTCTAATATACATAGTTAATATACATAGATTCTGGACATAATTTAATATATTTTGACTATAATATACCTATAATATCTTGACATTCATTATTATTTATTTGTTTTGTATTTTGTAATTAAATTTAGAATGACAATAATTATGTAAAACGCAATTAAATGTAATCTTCTATACCTACAAAATTTGTACGCCGTTATTGGCAAAACATGGACGCACACAACATCTATTAATTCAATACCTTGCATGTCTGATGAGTCAGTTTATGTAAACGCATGTTTGACAAATAAATTATCTTTATCTTTATCTTTATCACAAAAGCGCCGTACATTACATACATGGGGGAGTATTTCGGTTCCGTGGTCAAGGGTTCTTCCATGTGGGTGTGCAGTCCCGAGCACAAATATGTATTAACTATTTTAAAGTCTTCATTGATATGGTGTTACGAACATAGTATGGCGACCTATTTATGTATACCAGTAATTCTATACTTAATGTTTTCAAGAAGGTATTTTGTTGAATATTATGTTGTTGGCTTGCTGCACGCTTTGGTGGAAATTGTAAGTGCAGCAAACCATTTCTATATAAATGAATAAATAGTGGGTATTTTTGAACCCATATATTTCTATACCGGTAGGTGCTAAGCGTTGGAAGGCCCTCCACAGGGTGGACCGATGATCTTGTGAAGGCCCCAGGAATCCTTTGGATGCGGGAAGTATAGAACCGGTCGGTCGAAGTGGCGTTGATTAGGGGAGGACTATGGCCAGCATTGCACGGCTTTTGGCTGAAATGATGATGATGATAATGATTCTATAAGAAATAAGTCTTATATCAAAGTTACAATAGTTATTTCACAAGAAAATACGTATTGAATTCTTCTGTCTACCCGCACAGGCGTGGTGTAATGTACTCGAACTAGATAGCTCGATTAGTCCTATTGATAATTTGTGAGAACTTTTGGAGATAAGAGATATTATCAGTAATATTAATGTGCATGATGGAGTAGGTGATACTAAATTTTAATATGTAATAGATAATCTACAAGCTTATGTTCTCGCTAAATCTTTAGGTTCTGAATTGTATTGTTTTTTTTGTTGGAAACACAAATATATATACAAATGGATTTTACAAATAGAAGATAATACTAAATTTAGATACTTACCTACATGGGCTCTTTGTGAAATAACGTTCGTACTCATTTTACTCCTTTCGGATTATAAAGAAAACATACGTTCATTATAAACCATATTAATTTGGCCTAACAAACAAACGAAAAAATAACAACATTAATTGATGAAACGAAAAGTACTTTGCCGAATGACTTAATTCCTGCAAACCTACAATTATGGGACGAAGCTCTATCCTCATCCGTCAAGTCTTTTCCCTGTTCTGGTTCACCAGAAACTAGTGTAAGAAGACTCCTGGGTTAGTACGTGATTCGTAGTAGCGAGCGTTCATTTTATGTTGGTCAATGTGAGTAATGGTTATGTAGATAAGAAGCCGACAATGTTGCAGTAAGACGACAATGTTGCATAGTTCCCACGTTGATAAGGCGACAATGTTGCAGTTCCCACGCTGTCTTCCGGTGGTCATCAGCGTTGAGATGGTTCTGGAACTGCAGTCCTAGAAGTATGGGCCTAAGCTCTATCATCATAATTATGTCTAGCCGACCCCAATATAAGTATATATTGGGGTCGGCTTCTCACTCTAACTGTATGCAACTGAATACATCCATACATTTATGTTATCGCCTTGCTGTTATCGCTTTTGTCACAAAGCTCTCTTAAATAATTATATTATACAATAACCAGTATTATGTCATTGCCTTGAGCTTATTGTAAGATTAATCCTTCGAGATTATAACCGAATAATTTTACTACATTGGGAGTCTTTATGTATATGTATGGATGTGTGTGTATGTAGTTATGTTTTTTATGTCACTGTCTGTACTTATTTCTTATTTTTCTGTGTGTTATAATAATGTTATACTGTCAGCTGTGAAGCTTTCTCTCTCTTCCTGGCTATGTATTGCACATGGTGGTGGGGTCAGCCTTCCTGGTCTTTCTCTTCCACTTCGCACAATCCTCAAAATGTCTTTGGACACCTGACTCTTTTTCATGTCCTTTAGCAATACAGATTTACACTTTGTTTTGGGTCTGCCTCTTAGTCTTCGACTGGGAATGTAGCACCAAGTTCCCTACGTATTAAATACATTTTTATAAACGTGTATTTCAAAGGTTTTACGTCTAGTAGTAGGCTTAATCACAGTGACTCCACCAAGTTCTAAGGCAGGATTCCCTGAGCTGCCTTTCTTGATAGCAGATATCGCGTTAGCAGACTTCAATTTTATGAGACTTAAATTTTTTGTGGTACAAGAGTTGTCACTACCAAGGGTACTAACTATAAAGGGTGTGAAACAGATTCTTATATTTTCGTTTTGATTCTTATATATTGGTACTGAGAAATTCCAGATGGAATAACCTAATAACACTTTGCCCAACCCGGGAATCGAGCCCAGGACCAAGAGACCAGGCTCAGCAGTAGCGCTTTTGACCACTAGACCAACGACACACCTATAGTTGAAATCTGATTATTAGCTCAAACTCATGTTAACTGCTGTGATTGACTGACAGTCAAAACTTTTGAACCGAGTTCGTCAGTCGGTTCGCAGGTAAATTAATGTGTTGAAAAGCTTTTCAAAAACGGGGTGTTATAAAATAATAAGCGTCAGCGTAGCGTATTCATATAAATGTTTGTAATAAACTCTTTTTTCGTTTGTTTTTAGGGATGGGACGGTAAAACGAATTCAGCGAGCGACGAGGACGAGAGCCCGCCGCCTGCGCACGCCCCGCTCGACGCGGTCTGGCAACCAGTCGATGGAACTCGGTTAGTTTTATACTATATTGCTTCAGAAGAATTACCTTTGATTAACGAAAAAAGAATCACATCGGCACTTTTTGCAAAAAAAGGTAACTGGTACAGTGAACCGCTCGTCAATAATAACACAAACATTTGATTTTTGTACGTAAACCGACTGAGCATAAGGCGCTGTCAATCTGAAATTGTTTCCAAGGATGTTGACTGTACATAATCTAGCGTATGGCACTCGTGGGTTGCAGCTGAAAATCAGTGCCAGGTGGTACACTTTGTGTTGTCATCTGACATTATGCTGAGCTGAGGCCTTTTTGGCATTATAATCATTGTTGTCTGTTTTATAGTTTTAAGGTGAGGTTTTCTTTTTTTCTTTCTAAGAGTCGCTCGTATCAAAATCAAAAATATACCTAAATCTAGGTGTGCGTATTATATCCTCAACAAGGGACTAAGATGATTAATATGATTAAATAACCAAATGTTATATATAATTGTCAAAGTTCGGTGATCAAATACCACAATTTCGTCATATGTTGAGGAAGGACAATTATTTAGCATAATAATCTGTAAAGTCACGTAAATGAAACTAACAATGTGGAGAATATAATAACGTGTTCAAATATTTATCTTTAGATGTATTTGAAACCAATTAAATATGTATCTAGACCGCTGAATCAGTGCTTAATATTTCGGTAACAGTTAACGTAGTAACGGTTACCTACTTGAATTATTGAATAACGTATGATTTCAATGTCACTTCGCATACTATACTAGATTAGATCCAGGGACACGGAACGATCAACGTTCTACTTCGATCAATAATAGCACTATTGATCGAAGACGTTCTAGGTCACTTTGGTAAATAAATTAATGGTGATGATCCTTTCGATTCTTAATGTGCAAATCGATTTTTCCCATCCGTCGGTAACGACTCTGTGCTATTTCAATAATTCAATTGTCGCAAAATGTTTCCTTAACCGCTGGAAGAACTATAGAAGGAACGTTTCAGAACGAATTAATTTTGCGTCGATGCCCCCGTTCTTTTCCACGTCACTTCGTCGTCGTCAATACAGGTACTTACTGAATGTTACATTCTTTACAAGCGTTCACCTTACTAACTTACACCATGCCTTACTCCATGTTACCATGTAGTTTTTCGCCATTGATAACATTGCATGTTGGTTCCTCTAGTCTGACCATTAAACTATATATGAGTATATATATATAGATATATGTATATATGTCCATAGTCCATAATTATAACAACAACATAATATTCGTGAGAGCAGTGGTGGCCCAGTGGGAGAGCAGTGGTGGCCCAGTGGGTGAGCAGTGGTGGATCAGTGGGTGAGCAGTGGTGGCCCAGTGGGAGAGCAGTGGTGGCCCAGTGGGTGAGCAGTGGTGGCCCAGTGGGAGAGCAATGGTGGCCCAGTGGGAGAGCAGTGGTGGCCCAGTGGGAGAGCAGTGGTGGCCCAGTGGGTGAGCAGTGGTGGCCCAGTGGGAGAGCAGTGGTGGCCCAGTGGGAGAGCAGTGGTGGCCCAGTGGGAGAGCAGTGGTGGCCCAGTGGGAGAGAAGTGGTGGCCCAGTGGGAGAGCAGTGGTGGCCCAGTGGGAGAGCAGTGGTGGCCCAGTGGGAGAGCAGTGGTGGCCCAGTGGGAGAGCAGTGGTGGCCCAGTGGGAGGGCAGTGGTGGCCCAGTGGGAGGGCAGTGGTGGCTCAGTGGGAGAGCAGTGGTGGCCCAGCGGGAGAGCAGTGGTGGCCCAGCGGGAGAGCAGTGGTGGCCCAGTGGGAGAGCAGTGGTGGCCCAGTGGGAGAGCAGTGGTGACCCAGTGGGAGAGCAGTGGTGGCCCAGTGGGAGAGCAGTGGTGGCCCAGTGATAACGGCCGTGACTGACGAGTTGTAGGTCGTAGGTTCGAACCCAGACAGGAGCTAATTTGTGTAAATTATTTCACTACCACTGCTCTCAAAACGGTGAAGGAAAACATAGTGAGGAAACCCACATGTCCTAGATCCAAAAAATCGAAGACATGTGACATCTACCCACCCGCACTGGGCCCGCGTGGTGGATTACGGCCCACTCCTTTTCACAGAGTGGAGGCCTCTGTCCCTGCAGTGGTAACATTATAGGCTGATTATGCGTAATATTCGTTGCCGAATCGATAAAAGTACAAAAAATATAACACAGGTTTGTCAATGATGCGGTAGCTATTGATAACGGTATTCGATATTTCAAAATAACGTCGTACCAAATATAAATATAAATATGAATGTCACCCACGACAGTTATTACCTATATAAAAATTACAGATACATTCACCGAGTAATAAAATTTCTCGTATAACAACAAAACGTGTTCAAGGCCAAAACAATTTGATCGGTCGTAACAAAAAACCAAAAATAACTTATGGAACGCCTGTCTTTTAAAATGTGTATGATCACCCCTGGATTCTGTGTCCTACGTCATATTCAACAATTTTTATTTACTTTTTATGGCTATTAAAATACTATTAGGATAGTAAAAAGCACTTACAGGCTGGTGTTGCTAACGACTTCGGCAATTAACGCCGTATTTGTACTTTTTGGTGAGAAAACTGAGTAACTACGCACGTAGGTACCTAATAAGGCTGTATAGAGATTTATTATAATGTGTTCAACTGGGTTTAACCCACGTTGGTGGAGGCATTTTTTATGGAGGTTTAATTAAAAGTGGAGTCAAGTGATATTGTGCCATCATGATTGTACTATTTAATTTGCAATCACATCCAAAATATGGTCATCATCACCTTAAGGCGAAAGCGTCAAATATCGTAAAATATTCAGCAGTAAATAATCAGGTCAGTGTCAGAATGTATGTTGATCTAAATATGATTCGCGACCGTAACAAATATAGCTTTACAGAACTATAATCATTAGAATCAGTAATAACCCCTTAAGAGTAATTTTTGTTCGTCACGATATGATAGAATCTGCTTTACAGACGAGTATTTATATATTGCGTCGTAATGTCAATATCGCAGAATGTCATTTAGTCAGCTTCTTTACTTTTAATCTTCTATCTTTTTAATCTTGACAATGTTAAAAAATAACGGTTTTTCATAAGTATTAATGCAATGCGCATTTTCTCCACCCATGAACTCCACGAGACAGGCTCGACCTAGTGTGGAGTTCATAAGCAAAGTGCTTCCTTTGCGTCTAATTTTGTTTTTAGTAAACCTAGCTATTAATGTAGACTATAAGAAATCGTAAACACTGGTTTGGCAAATAAACATTATTTATTTACATGTCAGACCGAACTAAAAAAAAGTGACACTGGTGCCGATTCTCTTGTACACCGGACTAAACTAACTAAACTATCTCTAAAATTCCTTACTTTTGGCTATGAGAATCTTAAACGCTATTCTGTAGTAAAAAGTCTCTAAATTAAAAAAAATATTTTGACACAACTAAATCGAATTTGACGTTGCGACTCCACGTGGTACATACTTTTTAGAGCCGGAGGCGCGCAGTGGGGGCAGCCTCGACGTGTTTTAAATGGAATTTTTCACTTTTTGTATGGAAAAAAAAAAAAAAAATACCTACGTGTTGAGAATTAGGGGTATAAGGGTTTAATAAAGGGGGTCGAAATTTTCATTATTTTTGCGATAGGACACACCATTTTCGAGATATAAGCAAAAGAAAAGAAAAAAATCCAGTACAGTACTGTTTTTGCACCCGAAGTCGAGATGTTCGTGTGAATTTTAGTTCATGACAACTAATAATATTCCACACCATTTTCGGTGGCGATTAAAAATAGTCAGAATTAGTTAGAAAATTAAAATTTTAGGTGAAAAACGTCAAATTCAGAATAGCAAAATAGTCATTTTCACTAAATTAAAATCTCAGTACAATCTTAGTGCTGTCAAACTAAAATATAGTTAAGTTGTGCCACTTTAGTCTATTTCAGAATGGGAAATCATCGTTTGACAGGAGTAAACTAAATTTTAGTGATTTTTAGTCTAGTTTAGACGCATTTGTGACAAGAGAATCGGCACCACTGACTGACTGAACATTAAATTTAAAAAGAATTGATTTATATTTGTGAGTGTGAGTTAAAAGAAGATGACTGTAGTGACAAAAATTGAAAAGGGTATGCTGAGATGGTTTGATCATGTGGAGAGGATGAATGAAAGGAGACTAAAAAAATGTATTTACAAGGCAGATGTGACTGGAAACGCCGCCGGGACGACGCCCTAGGAGGACATATACTGACCTTATTGGTGATGTTCTTCAGAAATGACAGGTGCGTAGTACTCGCAACCGGCGTGCGTGTATGACCACATGTATGAACGTAAACGAGGCAAAAGGAGTATGTAAGGATCGTAGCAGGTGGCGTTCTGTAGTTTCTGCCTACCCCCATGGGAAGAAGGCGTGAGTTTATGTATGTATGCATGTTGATTTATATTTCATAAAATGACCAGGCCATTAAAAAGGTTCAACTCGATATTGGTCAAAGGTGTACGCTATTTTGGTCTTTGTAGTCAAGTTATTAAATATAGTTTTCTATGCAATAATTGGCTTAGTACCGTAGCTTCAAAAGGTATAAGGTACATGTCCTGGCTTTATAAAGAAAAGAATTTGAAAACTGACGAAGATATAAAATACTTGACGACGGTATACTATGCTGCTATGTTACCGGGACAATTTTATTATTTATCCAGTAAAAATCTAACAAAAGACAAATTTTATTTTCTTTTTACGTTCGCGTATTGTTCCTCCGCTTTCAAACCGCTACGGTTGTCTTGTGTGCTTAGGGTTATTGCAGAAAATTAAAAGAAAACACTTCTATTGATTGCATATTTGGATAGTAGAGCACCTCATTAGTTCAGTTTTTAATTGATAAGTAATAAAAACACAGCTACCGAGAAAATAATGAACGAACTTCTCGAAATGGAACATCGTGATATGAGAATTGGCATATTATAATAACGTGTTACTTACGCGCCAAACAAAAATGTTATGCAATAGCAATTCATTTTCATGAATCTTATATTTTTAGGGTTCCGTACCCGAAGGTTGCCAAACGGAACCCTATTACTAAGCCTCCGCTGTCCGTCTGTCTATCAAAGAGCTGTATCTCATGAACCGTAATAGGTAGACAGTTGAAATTTTCACAGTTTGTGTATTTATGATGCTATTAAAAATTAACAAAGTCCCCATATAAAAAACATGCCGGCGTTTTTTGAAAAATATTGTACGGTGGCACGGAACCCTTGGTGTGCGAGTCCGACTCGCACTTGACCGGTTTTTGTTCACTCATACATACAGCGATCCCAAAATACGCCATATTTACGTCTTTCCAAGGGATAGATATAAATCCCGCAAGAATCAAAAACCTGTGAATAATGTAAAAGAAACTCATTTGGGCTGAAAACTATTCAGCAAACAACTTGAGAGTGACCGATAAGGACAGTGGACTGTAGCAAATTATATTCATTCGGAGAATTTGTACAAAAGATCTATGTTTATTTGAAAGTACGTTGTTGGTGAGTGGATGTAGGAAAATGCTAGGCTTTCGTAGCATGCAATCTACAATCATATGGATTGAATCATAGTTTCCCGTAGAAACTATTTATTTTGTATCAAAGTCTACCTTCCATAATGTACCTAATATATAAAGCATGGGTACTATGGAGTAAGTGTTTGTTGCTTCCTGACCCATTAACTAATTAACAAACTTTCACACACGCTGAAGGGCTTGATAACGCAGGTAAGGGGAATTAAAGCAGCGAATTAATTAGTATGCATGATTGTAAAAAGTGTTGAATATTAAAACAAAATATACTGTTGCGGACTTTAAATTAAATGGAAATATATGTACATGCAAATGATAAAGGACTTTATACTTAGTACCGTTTTATTTTTAGTAGTTCTTTAATCATCGTTGAGTGAGTTATGTTTGAATAGAAGATTAATACTTGTGGTGGCTTCAGAGCTTCAGATGTTGGTTTTGTTGTTTTAATTAGAACGCTGGATATGATGACACGGACTTCACAAGTTTACGCAATATAGTGAGTGAGTACCTACCTACAGGTCGTATTCTAAGTTTAAGACGGAGGTATTATGCGTTTGTGGGTCTGGGTACGAGCTACGAGCTATTGTAGGCTTTCGTAGGCTTTCGTAGCGTTGGTTCATTTTATTGTTGTTAGACTGTTTGATTGTTCACGGAGGTATAATTGAGGTGGGAATCGATTTAGTGCTCGCCTGAACTGGGATTTAGTGCCGTGGTAGTAGGAATTCAGACGGAACACTGATTTATACTGAGTTATGTAAATGACGTACATGTTGTTAAGCCTTTATTGATGAGCTAAGGCAAACAAAGCAAGCCGCAATCACGCAGCTAGGGCTATGGCGCAAACAAACATTATTATAATTCATGTTTGCGCCACAGCCCACACATGCACAGTGCATAATATAATGCCATTTTAAGTATGTTCAAAAAATTACACGGCGCATTTGTGAGTGTGACAGGACTTGGATCTACTTTTACGTATGGTTTGGAGAATATATTTACCATTTTCCCATAAACGTTTTGTGCCATTACTTTAGTGCTCTAATAAAACTTGTGAGACCCAAACTATAACAGTATGTTAACTTACGAAGGGCGTTCCGGCTAACCCGAAATAGTATAGCCTCCACATGCAAAAAAAATACCATTCAATTTAATCTTTTTTGTGAAAATTACATAAGTTTGTTTTTATGTGGACGCTGTACTATTGCGGGTTAACAGGAACGGCCTTAGTTAGTTAACATAACCTATTTACAAATATTTATCTGCAAAATAGTGTAATATTATTCAACTAGAAAGAAGATTTATAGTAGACGCTACAGTTTTAGGATCTGCACGAGATCCGATGTTATTATTATACTGCGAGGTCATCGCAAAGGAGCAACTTTAAAGTAGCAAGCTTTGAATAAAATATCATGTTCTTTACAGTGCACCATTTGGAATTCATCTTGTTGCAGCCTTGAATAGACTAGGGATTACTGGAATGACGGGAATTAATTATGAATGCGAGAAGTGACAAAAATAAAAGACTTGGGCATAAGCCTGCATTTCTTTTCAGTAAGTGTGTGTCACAGGCTAACAATCTGACCGTTTTGCTGTAATGACTTGATTTTCCAACATGACGAATACCACATAGATAAAATTATCGCTTATTCAATAAAAATAGCTAATACAAATAGGTCATTTTGTTTCTATGCTTTTTAAAGTTCACTTTTTACGCAGTCGGATTTTAGATTTTATAAATTTACTTTTTTTTATTTTACTCCTTTTAGTTATTTTATTATTTCTCATTCTAAATTAAATTTAAACATATGATTTGTATATATATTTTTGTAATTATTTTTAAAAGCCCCTCATTTTGATACACCACTCGATAGGCTTATAAGGTTTGTCTATTTTTAATATATTTTTTACATTTTGGTGCCGACATATCATTCATCAAAATTGGATCAGCCGTTTAGTATTTACGAGGGAACATAGGGACAGACATATATACATACATAAAGGTATGTGATAGGTAGCTGAAGTTACAATACATTGATTATTCCTCGATTATGTTCCTAACCAACCATCCGAGACCGTAAGTGCTAAAGTTATTCTTTCATCGTTGTAGGTAATCATATATCGTTAACAAAAGTCAAGTAGCTAAAACAACTTTAGTCGCAACAAAAGCGAAGGGTTTAAAATATCACGAATAAAGCCTCCCGTCCCATATGGAACTGCTCTGGCCTGCTGCCAACAGCCAGGCCGTATGAACATTAGCCATTTTATTTATAAACATTATTTACCCAAATAATTGACAAAAAAATTGTTTCAAAGTTAGACGAATGCTGTTGCTGAAATATTTTTTTGAGCTTAAATATCGATTGAAGTGTTGTTTTATTTGTTAAAATGTACACATTATGCATAAAATTGTAATATTAGTTGGGTTCTAAAGTCTCTTATTTTGAAGGTGTAAACACGAAATGCACCTTGTTTATTTAGAAAGGAATGACTGGTTTTATTCTTTAAGGTTTTCCTGAGATCTTTATATGATTCTTCAGCCATTTTATTGACGTGAGGAGCATTGGTATTGTCCATCGGTACGTGTGCGCTGTGCGATGATGCTGTGAGGACAACACCTCATAATTTCAATTGAATTTAATTAAATGACAAGTCTACACATATTTTTGCCCTTGGGAGAGACGGGTTGGTCGTCGAACAGTAAGGTCGTTTCGGGAGCGAGCTCCGACCCATTATTATTTTGCGAAAAAAAAAAAAAACTGTTTGTACATATGGCAAGATCGCGTCGCTTGCCGGCGAATTCGAACAGTGCGTTGATACTGGTGTTTTTATATTGTTTTTGATAATGTTGTGACCTTATTAATCGCCAAATAAATACATTAAAATAGTGCAAGTGTGGTGTAAGTGCGTTCCGGACATTAGGCGAGCGTTCCAGAGCATTCAAGGATCTCAAATTTATCTGGTGAAATCTTTCCTTATCTTTCAGGGCGGTGCTTGCAATGCAAAATCTGTATTTTATTGGATAGATTAAAGGACAACATTTGCAGCGGTGAAGTGCCAAGCGCACATTAAACTCTTATTTTCTAAGATAATGTTATAAATACTATTAATATTATTCTATTATTTATTATGCGCATATTAAATACCTATATAATGGCATTATCGCTTTAGATTTCGTACAAAACTATTTTCTCGTATAAGACCATCAATTTAAGTCACTTGTTCATTCTGCCCCTACACAGGTTTAATTGTTTCGGGTATCCCAATAAATGCTCTGTATAATCTGACATTGAAAGCGTAACGGTAGATGGTGTTAAATGTGACATACCTACTTTGTTTCATATCATTTATTATTTTTAAGTATTACATAAGTTGAGTTGCTGCACTCTACAAAATACACACCTCGACTTGATAAGGACTGCGCCAACAGACGCAAAAAGTACAGTATTTTACAAAATACCAAACTAATATAATCACTCAGTCAATTAATCGGGTTCCCATATTTCAAACTCATGGTTAATGTTAACTCCAACGATAGATCCAGATACAGACATGATTTCCATTTTGAATTGGCTCTAGTATCTAAGTGTGGCGAACAGGGGTACTGAGCTAAGCTCCCGGCATTACTTCGATTACGTGGCTAAAATTCAATGGCAAAGCTCGGTATATTATTGGATAAATTAAGGGTCAGCATAGTGAGCGCGAATTTGCAGTTGCGTAGCGTCTGGTGAAATTGGAAGGTTTGATGCTACGCGCAGAATCAACTTTTATCTGTAAGCTGCATGTATAAGATTATAATTGTGCATAATAAAAGGATAATGGCAAGATAAAATAACATACTGTATGATTCTAACGAAAATAACAGCTAACTATGGCGCTGTTGATGTCGTGACATCTTGCATGCAGATAACTATAACATCAAGCGACCCTAAACAATTTGGCAATTTCGTTAGCCTTACAAAGGCAACCCTTTTTTTGTGTTTTGTAGAACAATTTACAGGAGTTTTTGTGAAGAAAGGCACGTGAGCGGTTACGCTTAAGTCCATCTAGCAAAAACAAAAAACTTCAAAATGAGATACATTTCTATATAAAAACGAAGAGGAACTCATAAATTTCAAGTCAACGCACGACCCTGTCAAAGTTTTGTATCTCTGTCTCGAAACTTAATCTGCTCGCCCGGCCATTGGCACCATGGGGTTCCGACTCCCAAACAATATTTTTACAATGGTAATAATAGCAGCCATTCAAGGGGACGGCAATTGTCTGTTGGCGCGATTGCGCACCAAATAAATAGCATAATGGGCCTAACTTTCGACCACATGTCTGTCTGCCGAGACCTCGCTACCTAGGTATGTTTCGGATAACCGCGGTGACGCCAGAATTTGCCTAGCATAAAGGAATAACATTCAAGACTTTATTCCTAACAGCAAGCTTTCTCAGGAGCAAATGATAGCAGAATACATAGCCGCGCAGTTTAACGAGACCTTCTGTGGAGGAGAAGACATCATAATCGCCGCGGCCGAGTTTTATCTCGTAAATTTGCATGCGCATATAAATCACGGGAACACACTGTTGTGTTCACCGGCCGGCAACAGTACTCGGAAATATACATAATTATCCTTTACAATGATCATCACTATGATAGCTGGGTCATGAGCGCCAAATCCAAGTTCAAATTCAAATATTTTATTTCACATAAACCTGCCTAAACTTACCGCCGACGAACAGTACAACAATAATCCTCAAAGACTAACGCAAGAAACAGCCCACAAAAGTACACCACAGCATGCCTAAACGGTAGGTAATAATTAAATACAACAAAAAGAGACGAACAAAGGTAGTCTACGGGACCCCGCTTCCTGAACAGCCCCCAATAAGTTAGCTCATTAACACCGTATCAACAATTAACATCAACATTGTGTACACCGTTATCGGTTGAAGTCGCGGATGACAATGGATACACAATACTTGGAAATCAGCCTTCTACCGCAACTAAGTACACTTGCTCAGAGCTGTACCTGCGTTTGCAACGTGGAACGTCCGTGGGGCCTTGAAACCGCCATAAAACCCGACACGTGGCTAGAAACAATGCAAGTACCAATTCCGAAGAAAAACAACCCTAAAGATCCAAATCCAAAGACTATCCACGAATATCGGTTTGCAATACGGGCTACAGAATCTAAGATTCCTACGTTTATAAAAAAAAAAAAAAAATAGAAACTTATCATAACATCACGCCTGTAATCCCCGAAGGGTTGGGCAGAGGTGTACCTAGTACACCCACATTTTTCCAGTTGTGTTTGAATCCCATGTAATTGGAGGCGAGCCTATTGCCGTCGACCGGGCACATATCCAGACTCCGGGCTGCTACTGAGGAATTTCTGATGAAAGAACCCAATAACACTGCCCGACCCGGAAATCGAGCCCGGGACCTCATGCTCTGCAGTGGCGCTTGCGACCACCAAACCAACGAGGCAGTTAGTAAAAAAAAGAAAACGAAGCAATAAAACAATTAGACAGCTACCAAGCGGCCTTTTTAAACAACAGATCTACAGACGATCACATATTTACGCTAAAAAGGGTTTTGGACGAAGAATGGCGCGCAGGTAAAAGAATTTATGTACTCGCTCTGGACATAGAAAAAGCTTTAGACAACGTCGACCTCCCAAGCACTGCAAGACATTTCAACACATAGAACAAAGAAGTCACTAACCAACAGGATAATCAAGGTTTGCATGAATGAACGCACAGTCAGCAAAATAGTTGGATTATTAAAGGAAAGGGAGCCAAACAAAGTTGCCCGTTATCCACTCGCCTTTTTACACTGGTCATGGATGAGGTCCTTACTCTATTGATCAAACTAGACCAAGATCGCGAAATCTCACTCCCCCTGGTGCTAGACTGACGACCTCATCTTCATTACAGATGATCTAAAAGGGTTAGACGGAAACGTATAACATATTAAACCCATACTATACCTAGTAGGGGTTTAATATGGTATATGACACTACCGTGTCGGCCTACAAATAAACGAAACAAAACAAATATACTAATTGGAGACCGAATAGCTAAGCAGAAAGCGACCCACGTGCCAATTAACGGATTAAATCTTCATACTGTCGAGGAAATTAAATACCTAGGCACATACATAGGAAAAGCACACTATTACCATTCATAAGAAACTCAAAGGTGGACTGGAAACTAGCCAGACTCATGTATGGAATGGTGCTCGTACCTTGTATGATACATATTGAAAGTGTCGGCAATCACTAAAGCTAACAACTCGGTCAAGACCGAGAAGATATGAGAGAATCATCATGAGAGACTTGATTAACTACGCCAGAAATAAACCAAGACAAAAGCAAATGCATGAAATCTTAGACGGAAAGACAGTAACCAAACGCATCAAGAATCGCAGGATGTGCTATCTCACACACGTTCACACGGCACGGCAAACCGCACCAGTTACACGCAGCAATGCAGAACAAGGCCAAATCCAAGAAAGTAGGCCGTCCTATTAACACATGGAACGACAAACTTAAACAGTAGTCGACCAACTCCGACAAGGAATTCAACTTTTGGATGGACACAGCTACAGACCGATACAGACCGAGATAAGCTTAAGAAGACTGCTAACGAGATTTACAAGAAACCTGAAACGGATAGCAGCGAAATCCTCAGAGGAAGACTTTGGAAACAACAAAAACTGGAACTTAAAAAGAGCCCTTCCACAGATAAAAATCACCCGTCTCTCCACTAGTCCATTGCTTACTCAAGGATGCATATCCGGTATGGCTCGTAAATCCTTTCCTATCCTGAGGGCACGTCTTCCTTACCATTACCGCGCCCCCCGGTCTACTCCTTGATATGCAATGGCCTTTGTAGCCCCATGAAATATGAGACTTCATGGGCTAGTGCAAATCTTGGGGTTCATTCGATTTATCGAGTCTGGTTAAACCACGCTGGGATCGGTGCCTTTCATTCATTCATTCATTCAAGTCTACACATATTTTTGCCCTTGGCTTACTTATATATACTGTAAGTGTACACTTACAGTGTATATAAGTAAGCCAAGGGCATAAATATGTACACATCCTATGTAAGTAAAATATTATAAATGCAAAAGTGAGTTTGTTTATTACGCTTTCACGCTAAAACGACTGAACAGATTTGGATTAAATTTGGCACATAGGTAAACCATGACCTGGGTTAGGACATACAATACGTTTTATGCCAATTTTCCCACGGAATCGAGACTTATGCGAGTGTAACCGCGGGACGAAGCTAGTAAGTAATAATTCAGCCGACCTATTCTGTAAAAGTCTCACCTTGAAAAATTTGGTGAAGTAAGCTGTCAATACCTAACATCAAGTTGAATGACAACTCATTTTAGTCTCACTTCAGTTTTCTCGGTGAGGTTTTTACAGAATAGACTGACACGTGTCATGAAAAATAATCTATAAAAGTTATTACGTTATTTACTAAGAAATCAACTACTTACTCTGCCTGAATTATTGATGGCGATAAATTACACGTAATGTAATGGTCATGAAACCGATGTCGTTGGCAAAATCGATAGTGGAATCAGTGTGACTTAAAATAATTATGGTATTGCATAAGAAAAAATTGATTTACTGCCCGCTAGATTTTACTGTTTATTTAATTTAAGGAAAAAGTCTTGAAGAAGCCTGGGCCTTAAGTCATTAAAATTTCAATTACAATTTACAAATAAATGTAAATCTCACAAGTGTCTGTACAATAAAACTCTAAGTCACATAATTGAAGATTGTAACTAGGTATATTTCTGTGATACGCAATTTATTCTACAATTTCTGTAAAGTAGACTTGTAAAGTTATGTGTTTTTTTTTTCTGGGCCAGGAACTTGGAGTTCAGAATTGTTGGACTGAAATATTCTGAAATTCAACACGTAAAGAGCAAGCTTGGTGATCAATTCTTGTTCCTTCCCTGCATGAGCGTGTTTTGTTTTTTTTTTTTTGGTTGGGAAATTATCAAATCACTTCTCCTGCTCTGGGCGGAGCTCGGCGTGTCAGACTCTTACTGACTAAAACCCACCAGTGTTCCATTTCCAGTTGCCTGTACGTTGCCAGGGGCCACGCACGGTGTCCCTTTCGGAGCGTTCTTGTCTTGTACTGCGATTTCAGGCCTTCATAATAAAATAAGACAACTGAAACTGAAAATGTAACAGTTTTTCAAGACTGAAATTTGTCTAGTTTTATGGGTGGAGTAGCAAACCGACATACAGAAACTTAAGAACGCCGCCTGCTATGATTCTTACATACAAGTTTTTATTTAAACTAGCTGTGCCCCGCGGTTTCACCCGCATAAGTCTCGATCCCATGGAATATCGGTATAAAAAGTATCCTAAGTCCGAACCTAGGTCAAGGTCTACCTAAATTTCATCCAAATCTGTTCAGCCATTTTAGCGTGAACGTGTAACAAACAAACAAACTCACTTTCGGGTTTATAATATTATAGGTAGGATAGTAAGTTGTTAATGTGATAAAAATATACAAAATGTTTAATATAATATATAAAAAATTAAAACTAATATATTATTATACAAACTAAAATATAGCGTCGAAAAATTCAACCGCATCGCTGTCGACTGTTAGTGTGCCCAAGAGACTGGCCGCATTGCCACGTTGTATTGCAATGCTTAGCCTCTGGCCAAGGTAAAAACCAGCCCTTGGGTCACGGGAAGTGTCAACCAGTCGTTTAGAGATTTCAGTGAATAGACCATGAGCACTCGGACCCCACGGCCCTAGGGTTTCAACCCCAAATGGCTCGAAAATATAGTTGCCTATAAGGTTATTATACTTTCGCCGCTTGAGGTTTCCTGCAGCCGCAGCGGCAGCGCCAGCACAGCACGCTGAGCCAGGAAGATGGGATGGCGCAAGAGTATCGACACACGTTGCGTCCCACTCTAAAGGCTTACCCACCTTCCATGGAAATAAAGACATGCCGTCCGGTCTCTTGCCATCATCGCGTGCCAAACCATTAGGTTCTAGCACAGCTGGAACGCCGACGGTGACAAGAGCTCGTCGGATGATGTCATTAATGTTCGCGTGCCGCGCTAAGCGACCCGCACTTCGGCTGCAAGATAAGCCGTGGTGTCCGAGGCTGTTGACAACTTCGCCACAGTGACAGCGATGAGGAGAACAACAAGGAGCTCCTAGTCGCAGGGAAGCAGCGATGCGGAAGGTAGTGTCGTCGAACAAAGTACCTAAGTTCGATGACGGTAGTGCATGAAGCCACAGGCCCGACTCCCATTTACCCACAGCCAACAGGCGCGCACGCTCCGCAGCAGTAGCAGACGTGTCAAGTAAATTGTTCTGTACTACTCTGCAGAGCGGCTCATCCCACCGTCTCTGGCAAAATGGGTTGTCAGGTGGATCTGAATTACAAAATTAGATAATTCGATATTTTTAGGATTCATACACATGAAGCTTGCTGCCATATAATCGACGCAACGATGTTTATTCATAGAACGTGACATACCTATTCTTACCAACATTTAATTTTAGTGCAACGCTGTATCTTTCAAATCCTCTTCAAAGTAAGAAGTCGGTGTAGATTTGTTGACATTCATTATTTTGTTAAGTACCTGGTTCTTGTTGAAAGACCTACACTGTCCTCCCATACCTAATAACACTGTTATTTGAAAATATTGTAAAAGCTAATTATTTTTACAACAGTAACCGTGGATTTTCTTGCTGGCTCTTCTCCATAGGAAACGACCGAATGGAACCGTGCACCAGCTTCTGACGTTTCATAAGTGCCCATGTAGGTTTATGTGAAATAAGATATTTAGTTTTTTTGGGTTTGGGTTTTTTGTTTTTTATGTAAAAAGTTAATATTTTTCACTTTTTTGTGACGCTAATTTTTGAGGAGTTCTCTCCTCACGCATTGTGATGAGGATAAATTGCTTAGCAACCATATTAAAATAATCGAATCACAACCCGTGAAAAAAGTTATTATTGAATAGATAGTTCCGGTGGCCAAAGACCACAGGGCTTTATCATCAGTTCCACTTCACCAAATTGTGCTTTCGAGGACAAATTCACGAGTTACTATAAAATATACCCAAATCGCTATAGGTGTGCCTATAATATTTGAAGAGTTCCAATGATTTCTCCAGGATCCCATCATAAGACCTTGACTTTATGACAATGGATTAATGGAACTTTAGATGTATATAATACAAAAAAATAGTTTTTAAATCCAGCCGTCTGCGAGTAAATAGAAAAAAAAAGATTCCACGAACTGAGAATCTCCTCCTTTTTTGAACTCGGTTAAAAACGTGTTAAGAGCGCATATCTTAAAAGTTGGCAACGTCGCAAATAGCTGTCAAATACTTACATGTTTTGATTAATTTGGCAATTTTTGGATTCATTTGGTTATTATGAAATGTGGCTAACTAGTGAACTAAAATATTGATTATGAAATACAATAATTAATATCGTAACACCGAATATATAATTTTAGATTTTAAAAAAGTATTTGGAAACTGACTGCCTCGTTGGTCTAGTGGTCGCAAGCGCTATTGCTGAGCATGAGGTCTCGGGTTCAATAGGGATGATGACTGGGTCAAAATAAAGAAATTCTATTTAGTCCGCCAGACAGAGAATACAAAAAGATTAGACACGTATTTTTTGCTTTATCATATTAATCAAAAATGACTTAGATACAACGCATTAAAGTGGGGGTTGATACGTCACAAGTAGGTATGTATAAAATCTACATACAAGTGACGTCATGGCATATTATAACTCAATGTATCGCCGTAATCTTTTGATAACGTAAAAAAAGAAAAAATACGTGTACATTATTTTTTCATAATCTACATGACGGAGAAAAAACATTTTTTTAGTCATCATCCCTATTCCAGGGTCGGCCAAAGTGTTATTGGGTTTTTCTATCTGGAATTTCTCAGTAGCAGCCCGGGATCTGGATTTGTGCCCGATTGATGGCAATAGGCTCGCCCCCTATTACATGGGACTTAAACATAACTGGCGAAATGTGGGTGTACCTACTACAGGTACACTGCCCAACCCTTCGGGGAAACAAGGCCGGATGTTATGTTATTTGGAAACTTTGCAAATGCCATTTTTACACCTAAAACGGTTACAACGTCAAATTCACTGTTATAATTGCAATTCATTATTAATATTCTAGTTCGCTAGTTAGCCACATTTCATATTTCCATAGAGTAATATTGCCAAATTAATCAAAACAGCGAAATATTTGACATCTATTTGCGACGTTGCCAACTTTCAGAATAAATATCAATTTCAGAATAAATCGCTCTTAATATAAGTAAAGAAAGAGACACGCTGTCAAACTAATGCGTAGGATTACAAAACACTGGAGATTATCTGGCAGTATAGTTTCTCAGTAATAGTGTCTCTGTTAGTTTATGACCGTGAGGCTTGGTGCAAATTGTACCGTCTTGATGAGATCATAAAACTGAGATGTCGTCTTCTAATCGCCAAACAATAAAGTAGTAAGTACGCATAGAAGTAACAGTCATATAATGTTTCTGTGACCTAAATTTCGAGTTTCAATATACTTACAGCTAAAGTTATAAAAATAACGAGGTATTCCCCTCAGAGCACTGATTTCAACACCTCTAGTCCGAACTGCACCTGAGCACTTACACTAACCGCACTGGTTTTGATAAGTGCAATTCGCTGGAACAGGTTATCAATATTATTTTCATCCCACCATCTCGGAAAGAGTATTTTTAATCTTCAGTATCTGAGTGGAAAAGCCGTTTTTATTTTCTAGAGGATAAAGTAAATTGAATTTAGAACATCGTGTGCACTAAGTTTGTGAATTAAAAAAAACATTAAACCTATTTACTGCTACCTCTATGGTGCCGAATATATCATACAACTTTTTTTTAATTTGTTAAAAACTCAGACTCGGAACCTTCTTGGTGTTCTTTTTTTGCATTTAGTCATTTCCTCGCTGAGGTGGAATGAAAAGTTACGTGTTGCACTCGAGTGCAAAGATTTTTCACCTCGTGCTCTTTTGATTCCCTCGCTAACGCTAATTTTGAATCACTCGCTGCGCTCGTGATTCAATTTTAGAATCCTTCGCTTGCTCGGTCATCAAAATTGAACACGCGGTTAAAAAGCAACTTTGCACTCTTGTATAACAAATAACTATTTCAGTCCCCGAGCGGCATCTACGTAAAATATTTTTTTAGTGATGGGATGTATTTTTATGTCCAAGGCTTTATCAAACAACCCATGTCGATACAAATCAGCAGAACTAAAGTTTTGTTCCGGATAATTCCACCTTGTTCACCTGAAGCACGGAGTCACCCAATTTAATAGAAAAAAGGACAGAACAATAATCCGCCACTGCACAATAAAAATTTTCAAAATAGGTGAATATTTTCAGGTTTTAGAGTGGACCGCACGTCGGGGGTGAAACTTTGACCTTGAGCTGGCCTAGTGTAGTATGGAGGTTCATTAGAATAAGAGGCCAGCTTATACTGGTTTTTTTACCACTGACAGCCTACTGTACCAAAACACCGCGTGAAAATGTTTCAAGACATTTAAAAAAAATCACAAAAGATAAGATCATGTTGTTCAAAAAGTAGGTAGGTACTTATATACTTTTGTTCTCAAGAAAATTCGTAAGGCACAGACATTTGCCGTATTATGTCATAACTAAGGCACTGATTAAGAGATGAGAGTAATAGCAAAGTTTTATTCATCGAAGTCATACTTCATCGAATTTCAAAGCCAGACAGAGGGGCCTTAGCCGTCAAGCAGTATGGAGTCACGTAATGAAATGTTAAGCAGTATAAAGGCTTGTTATGACACATTAAATACCGCGACGGAAATAGAAATTCCGTCTCTTGGCTTTCATTTGAGATACTAAAAGTATGAACAAGGCAAGGTACACAAGAAAAGATAAGTAAGTAGATGCAAGCAAGTAATAAATAAATAAATTCTTTTCTTTCTTTTCATTCTTTCTTTCCCGGTTGATGGCAATAGGCTCGCCCCCTATTACATGGGATTTAAACATAACTGGCGAAATGTGGGTGTACTACAGGTACACCTCTGCCCAACCCTTCGGGGAAACAAGGCGTGATGTTATGTTATGTTATGTTAAATAAATTATTTATTGTTCGGTATTTCATTATATGTTTATTAGTAGTAAAAAAAATTGTCAAGGGTTAAGGTTATATTCAAATATTGAATGAATAATGATACCTTCTGAAGTGTTTTGTGTTCTAATCAAAAAACGTATCAATAGATTTTATTGACGGCACGGTTGGTGCGGTTGGTTAAGCGATTGACTGCTGCACTGCGTGTCGTGGGTTCGATTCCCGCACGGAACAAATATTTGTATGACCTACAAGTTCTTGTTCCGGGTCTGGCTGTTTGTGTATGTGAGTTTAAATGTTTGTAAACGCACCCACAATACAGGAGAAATTCCTAGTGTGGGGCAATGTATTAAAAAAAAAAAAGAAACCAGTAACAGAAGCCTAGCCATCTGCTAACCCGTCGGTGTGTAGGCCGGTATTGTATAGCCCCGTATTATGAACACGTTGGCGAAAATGTTTTCCAGAACACATTTCCCACTCAACCTACTAGAAAATGGAAATGGGTTGAGCCGTGTGCGTTGCCAACGAAAGAAAATAAATTTGTTTTATTTACATGTAGTTCAGGACTGGAAAGGTTGGCCTATCGGATTGTGGTGGGCTTTCGTTCGTGTTGTAGTGCGCCTTCCATTTTGTGGTGACGGGAATAGCTCCCGTTTACGATAATGACTTGAACTTTATTTTAATGAGCTTTGAAAGTCTTTGTTATTATGTAATATTGCGAAATACGTTCTATAATGTTAATATTATTGAAATAAGTTTAGTTATTTACATTGATAGTTTCAGGTTGGTACCTAATGTCGTTAATATTATGGTAAAAATCTTTCATAGGTATAAGCCAAACCACCGTGCCAACTCATCTGCTTATTAATTCTAACTTCCTAACTATAAACCTAATATTATAAATGCGAAAGTGAGTTTGTTTCTTTGTTACGCTTTCACGCTAAACCGGCTGTACTGATTTGGATGAAAATTGGCACATGGGTAGACCATGACTTGGGTTAGGACATAGGATAATTTTTATCCCAATATTCCCACGGAAACGAGACTTGTGTGGGTGAAAACGCGGGGCCCGGCTTGTTTATTATAAAGTTAAGGAAAAGCTATCTCGAAAAAGTTGGCAAACCACCCCGCGGTTTATCACTGTTTAAAAAAATTAGATCTTTTTAGTCTGTGGGCGAACCAACAGTCCTTTTGAAGTATTTCTTGAATATTCTAGAAACTCTCTCGCTACCTGTGAAGAATATAATTAGTTGTTTTAGTTTCTTTGCCTGTAATACCTCATTATTTTTTTTGTGAAAACATTGCTTTTATATTTTGATTTGAGAAAAGTAAAAAGAGGGAAGAGGGACTTTGGCACTGCTGTTGTAAACATACCTAGGTTTAGCTAGTTATAATATTAAAAAGTCTAAAAGTTAATAATTATGCAATTTCATAAAGAAAGACGAAAACTCATACTCGAAAGACGAAAAGTGTTTTTCTAGATGAGTTCAACGGAAGCAATCGCGCTACAAGTCGAGTTTGAGAGGCGTCGATGAGTGTCATCGGTCGCCGACGAGGGCCCTCAGCGTGCAGAGGGCACGCCCCTCTCCAAAACTTTTTACTTTACTATTAATGCAAAATTTAAACTTTGGTTAGAGGAAAGTTGTTACAAGTTTTATGTAACGTTTAAATATTTTTCATCCCACCATCTCGGAAAGAGTATTTTTAATCTTCAGTATCTGAGTGGAAAAGCCGTTTTTATTCTCTAGAGGATAAAGTAAATTGAATTTAGAACATCGTGTGCACTAAGTTTGTGAATTAAAAAAAACATTAAACCTATTTACTGCTACCTCTATGGTGCCGAATATATCATACAACTTTTTTTTAATTTGTTAAAAACTCAGACTCGGAACCTTCTTGGTGTTCTTTTTTCAATTTGCTTTGTACGCGGTTCTTTACGCGGCATTTTTTCACGTCATTGTTAAACCTTAGGTATATTAAAAACAAGAAACTTGAAAACAAGTGAAAAAACTAAAATGAGTGATTCTAGCGACGAGGAAGTTTGCTTGACGCCAACAGAATTGACTGAAACTGTTAATAATGCGCAAATGAGCTTTTTTTGCATTTAGTCATTTCCTCGCTGAGGTGGAATGAAAAGTTACGTGTTGCACTCGAGTGCAAAGATTTTTCACCTCGTGCTCTTTTGATTCCCTCGCTAACGCTCAGGATTCTAATTTTGAATCACTCGCTGCGCTCGTGATTCAATTTTAGAATCCTTCGCTTGCTCGGTCATCAAAATTGAACACGCGGTTAAAAAGCAACTTTGCACTCTTGTATAACAAATAACTATTAACCGCTGCTGCACCTTTTATATTATTCTAAAATTATGATTTACATTTAGATAACAGTTATTTGTTCATTGAAATGCTTATGCTTAAGTCTATAAAATGTTATAGGACAAACAAAAACAATTAATATTGTTTCCAGTCCATAGGTAGGTAATTTAGAGCCAGCGATTGAAATATAAAAGTAGTGTCTGCAGTCTTATTTTATTGATAACGAAGGCAAGTAATAAAGGAAACAAAAATGTAGAGTAGGTAGGTACTCGTATTTATTAAAAAGTAGTTCTTAAAAAGTACCACTAACAAATTATATTATTAACTATTTCGTTTTTAATGTTTGGCTGACAGAATCATATAAAGTGAAGAGTTTTTTGTTGAGGTGACCCGTCTAAGTCTCTTAATAAGCAAAGAATTTTCACTTGCTCTTTATCGCGTCAATTCCGGAGAGCAATCGTGGCAGCAAACAATTTCCCATTTATATTAACAGAAGTAACTAAACTCAAACTCACTCAATACGCTTAGATAAATTACCTATAATTGGAAAAAGGACAAGCGTAGACCGTTTGTGGTGCGAATTGATTTAATATCACTATAACTGAATTGTGTAAGGCATGCAACGTTTTAATAAACTGCCTTCACGGTCTACTTATAGTTAAAGCGTGAACTGTAATAGGAAAAAAACAAGAAAATCAAATCCTAAAACCAAAATTTCGAAGACATTTTGTGACATCCGCCAAAATCACACTGGGTCTGCATGGTGGAATGCGGTCTACCTATTACAGAGGGAAGGCCTGAGTCCCACCATGTGAAACATTACAGGCTAATTATGTATGTGTGTTATGTTAAGCAGATAAGCATGGTAATATCGGTTTGTATGCAGAGTCATGCCCCGTAACAAGGTAAAAACATTACTGAAAATGTGTCAAGTCTTTTTTTTATAAAGCCTCTAAAATATACGTATTTTAACTGTAACAGGTTGATAAGAACGTGTCAATTGTTAACATTTATAACTGCGAAAATTCGCTACCTGCCAAGTGACTTGGTGAGCTGAAAATGTTACCTAATATTTAACAAACTAAACTACACTTATAAATCACTAACTAAATTTATAAATCATGATTAATTATTTTGATAATTATTAGATTTATTTTGTTCTTCATTTTCCAATGACGAACTATGCAGAACAAAAACGAGTAAGTACCTATCGTTGAAACAAATGCCTGATAACAACTTGTGTATTCCACAAGAGAATGCCGTACTTCCAAACTGGGACGACGTGCATAGACGTGCACAAAGAACGGCCAAGCAAGACTACAAGGCAATATGACTGCAAAGAATCTTGTGTTAGCATGGAAGAGGAATCCAACCGACATCGATGTGAGAAGACGTACGGCGAGACTACGTGACCCCACGTACTGGAGTAGCTTATTGAGTTAAAGATAAGGAGTGATGTAGCTATGTGCGTATACAACGCCTTTTAATGGCAATTTTTTACCGACGGAGAAGCCAATATGAATAGGTTATTTAACAACATAACCCTTAGAAGCCACTTAGTATTTTGTGCGCCTTGTGCTTATAGTGTGAATGAAAGAATCGATTTCAACAATCAGGTATCGTTACAAGGTTTCATGATCCAGAATATATCCTGAACAACAAGAGGTAGGTATTAAATATTTTTCTAATTCTATCAAAGCTTAATTGATTGATTTGAAGTTTAGGTGAAAGAATTCCCTGAATGAGATCTTAGATTCCCGGATAAGCTTGCGTTTTTCAGGACGAAATATTTCCGCGGCAGTAGTAAATACTAACAACTTTTTCCGCGGCATTTCGTGATTGACGTTCTCATTTATCAGTGTTGACAGCCTTTGACGTGGCTTTGGCTCGTCATACGCACATTTTTTTAGCTGCAGTTTTGCTGAAATTCGGGCAAAGTTTCATGGGGTCGGAATCTCTTTTTGGCCCTCGATATTAGTATTTACAAACGTAAATAAATAAAAATTAAAGGTTATGTTATAGTTTTAAATGCCCACGAACTAGTAATTAACCTAAAACCTAGTTTTAGGGCACAAAATTTTCATTAAATCCTTTAATATCGCGATCTAAGACCACATGAAACGAACACAAGCTTTTAATCTTCGTCTTTGTTCATTGCTAAAGTGGGTAAACAGTAGTTACGAAAGCAGTTACCTGGCATTAGTCTACTCTGATGCTATTGTTTTTAGGGTTCCGTACCCAAAGGATGAAACGGGACCCTATTACTAAGACTTCGTTGTCCGTCTGTCTGTTCTTCTGTCACTAGGCTGTATCTCATGAACCGTCATAGTTAGACAGTTGAAATTTTCACAGATGATGTATTTCTGTTGCCGCTATAACAACAAATACAAAATAAAATAAATATTTAAGGGGGGCCATACAACACACTTGATTTTTTTGCCGTTTTTATATGGTACAGAATCCTTCGTGTCCGACTCGCACTTGGCCGGTTTTTTTTATGATAGGAGTCCATTTTATGGGAAATGTTATTTGAAAAATCTAAGTAAATTATGTTACAAAGGAGTGTTTTTCCGTAAAGTATAAATTATTTTATGACATTCTCATAACAGTGTTAAGAGCAGCATTATCCTCTTGCGTTGAAATAATCTCTACTGTCATCATTCCATCCCGAATTTGTTCCATTTATTCAAACAATAAAAATTGTGAATTAGCAAAATGATAATAAAAGTTATAGCATACTACGAGCGAGTTTCAACATTAAAACAGTTAACACGCATCGCGCGCTGCCACTGGTAAGAACTTTGTCTACTAGTTTTAAATTGAAAAGATTCACTCGACAGTTTGAAGGAATTTAATTAGTGCCTCGGAATGTGGATTAAACTCCATGATGAAGGCGGCCTCGATTATGTTAGGGATGTCAAGAAATTGCTTTAGGTGCCTTCACTGCGGAATTAATGTTGCTCAGCTAACTTTCTCGCATGAGATATTTCATTTTGTAAATTCATCTCGTCACGTTTGTGGATTGATGACCCTACAGATTCATATGGCGGCATGAATTTTAATAAAAACGCGGCAGGCGCGGTTATTGATTCTGCTCTTGTACTATCTAGTTAGCATGTTATCCGTAGATATGTGGTTTCAGCTTGTGAATTGCTTCATTCTTCTGTGGCCTTCGTATTTTTTTTCTAACACACACACAGCATCCGTCTGATTGTCGGGTGACATGAATGGCAATTATTACGACTACTTAAAATTATTATTGTTGTCTGTACCTACTTTGTTTTAATTTTCTTAAATGAGCTTCTGAATTACGATACGATTGATACGAAATGTTGCCATTTTAAATATTATATTTTATATATTTAGGATTAACTATTGTGTTTTTTTTTATTTTATTTTTGTCTTATTTGTTATTTCTGTATATGCTCCACCGGTTTGACGTCATCACGTCAACGCCGGCTGTCGTTGAAAACCAGCGCTGGGGCTCTGTCTCGCATAGGGTCCCAGCATTATGCTGAGCGATGGCCGTTTTGCGTGGATGTGACGCATATTTTCCCCCAAATTGTTTTTTAGTGTTTTGTTCCTTTGCTTGCGTCATATGTACCTTAAATAAACGTATTTTCTTTCTTTCTTCTTTCAATATTATCCTTTACGCCAGTGACTTTCTATTCAGTGGCGACGATGAAGAGACTTAAAGCCATAGTGAGGAAACCTGCTTAATTTTCTGACTTGACATTGGAAACATGGATGGAAGTTCTTTCCTTGTCTTCATGAGAGGATCTCTTTACTCTGCATTGACACAGAATAAATAAGGAGCAGTATTAAATCTCTGCAGTGACCTTGAAATAATTACCTACGGCCGCTCAGTAGATAATCCTTCCGCGTCCGTGCGTAACTGCTACGCACTCGACACGCGCGTCGTTTCGGCCGTTTTCTATGAAGCTAGAATACTGTACTTATTTATACTGTGGCATTGGGACAGCCTGTTATTGTTATAATGGTTAGCAAACTCACATTAATTTGATGTTTGACACTAATACGACACAATGAACCACTAATGAATTGTCATTCGCATAATCAGTAGCTACGAGTACTAACAATATAGTATAATGTTACATAATCGCTAGTATCATAGATATGTGGCTAGTATGGTAACGCATCGCTGACTTGCGACGACTCATTAGCTTGTGCTTGATGCGGTAAGTCAGTGTATAACAGTTATTGTTATCTTTCGTGATTAAGTATATTATTTTGTTAATTTTGAGTATTTTGACTATGTTTTTCAAAAGTGGAATGCCCAAGAACTAGATGGCACCCCACATCTTGTGTAATTACTTGTCCAGTCAAAGATATATTGTTTTAAACTGTTGTGTAGTTAAGGCCAAGGATAGGAATATTCCGACAGGCCATTCACTGCAGCAACTATTGTAAGTCATACTTTATTCTTTGGCAGTGAAAATAATAATAGCCCTATTTGAAGTTTTAAGCAAATTCATTTAAAGAAATAAATACATAAAAGATAGGACTTGAACGTTGACCATTTTGCAACTAATCATCATTCTCCTCCCCTTATCATCATCAGACATTTTACGTTGACCCAATTTATTTGTGGTCGGCGGAACATGTCCCTTTCTCCCATATTCTCTATTAGTTGCCATCTTGGTAGTCACCCCCTTTCTATCCATCTCATCTTTCACACAGTACATCCAACGTTTCTTTGGTCTTCCTCTACTCTTATAGCCATAACATTCATAGTCATAACTTTCCTCACGACATTTTCCACAACCACCACTATTCCACCATTTTGCAAAACATTCCGCTCGATTTAAAAATGGATCCCAGTCTGCCAGCTGTGTACGTCAGTGCTAGGAACAAGCCATTTACATACTGGTCGTTACTTTTGATATCAACTTGTCAGTTATCACTTATACTCGTCATTGTGTTAGCGGAAGAGACCCATTGCGAATTTATATCACAATGAAATAAATTGCCACTATGAACAGTACTAGGAGCGTGACACACTTGGTGCGGTAAGGCGCGGCGCAGTCGGTGAACTTTTGTTTTGACGTGAAATTTCTTTGGGCCCTCGCCCACGGGCGACTTTTTGTAGCGGTGCAGTCGCGATGCTCTCGCGCGTAGCATCGATACAGACGCGAAGCAGTCGCTAGCTGTGTGCCCGCGCCCACGGGACCAGATTCAGTCGCGATGTAAACACGATTCGGTCGCGATGCAAACGCGATTCGGTCGCGATGCAGTTACGACACAAAAATACCTTGCAATCTTATTCGAATACTCAGGAAGACGTGAGTCCCATATTACAGGACGCTCCTGAATTGCCGTAATAAACGTTTCAGTGTCAAATGACTCCATTTTGCGCCTGTGACGGACAACAGCACGCACTCTGGACCTGTCTGTGTTGCACTGATGGCCGGTTCCCACTCACGCGCCGCGCCACACTCCCTCCCCCCTCCGTTCTCTCTAACGATGTCATCCGACGCGGTCGCGCGTTTGTATCGATACAATCGCGATGCACTAGCGCGTTAGTAGCGCGTTGGCATCGCTATTGTAGCGCGTTGCAAATGCGACTAACACGCGTTAGAAGAGATGCTGTCGCGGGATTGCTAAACGCGCGACTGCATCGCTACAAAAAGTCGCCGTGGGCGAGGGGCCTTTAAAATCACAACGATAGCTGCCGACTGACTGCTGCTTGTGAGCGAGCGTTACGTTTGATGTCAACGCGGCCTAATATTCATTTTTATTACGTTTCAAGTCAACTTATTGCCATATGGTTTACATTAAGCCCGTGTGTTCTTAGTTGCAACTCCACCCGATATTTTTTGATCGAAGCGTCATCAATCAAAAAAAAAAAAAAAAAACTTGATGCTCCGTATAGCACTATCCAAGTATCCCTATCTAAGTTCAAAAAGGCAGATTTACATTCCGATGTAGATCTGCGTGTCAGATCAGTTTATCCCTAATTATTGTAGGGAAAAAAAGCTGTTCCCTACTTTTTGTAGTTATGCGAACATACATTTATGGAGCAGCTGATTTTTTTTTGCAACTTTACGTGTGATCCGTTTGTAGTAAAAAAATGTTCACAATGATGAGTACAATGAGACGTTTTCAGTTATTTCAATTAGGTACACTTTATACAACATGTTCCTTTTGATGGCCCATAACTCCCCCCCCTAAGGTTTATATGCTATAAGTAAAAATAATACAAAAAGTCTTAGAACAATGTTCCAAAAATACATAGTTTCGAAGACAACATAACATTAGCCTCTCGATGTGTTTCACTGATAAGTAAAAGTAAATCATTTTCATTCACACCAATCATTCATATTTAAAGCTAAGAAAATGCAACGCTGTGATATTTTTTATGGACAAAAGTAGTCTGAATTAAATGTTTTTTTCTTTATATATCACGTAAGGGTATTTTTACATAAATAATCGTGACTTAGTCGAATTATTTTGAATGAAAAACGGAAAAAAGGGTTGCACTCCGGGAGTGCCGGCAGAAGTGAAAACTTGAATATTAACGTTGTGCATTTATGATATTTTGGAATGGTTAGGTTAGGGAATAATTTTGCAACGGTCTACTCTCCCTCCGTCTTACAAATTTTCGATCAGGGGCCCAAGTCTGCTATTTTTATAAATTTGTCATTCCAACACGATCCCATTGTCATTTTGCTAAAAGTTCGTAATCTGCTAAATTCATAATGGTCGATCATTGGTTGATCATTGTATTCTTCAAACACGATACTCTTAACGAATTAAAAGCAATGATTGCACAATGACGTTCTAATGGTAGGTCACTGATCAAAGGAAGTGTCAAAATATTAGCAGATTACCGCCTAAGTCAGTCATTCATTTTTCATTATGTACGAGATTACCAATAGATGCCATTTCTTTCAATGGAGTGTCAGTGGGAGACCATTGGAAAGTCATAATGACGCCAATATGTTAGTAGATTACGAAACTTGTCAAAATCAATAATTATGAAATCAATGATAGACCATTCTGACACTATTGTAATAGCAGACTTGAGGCCCAGGTCACGTGTCCTGATGCGAGTTTAACATTTTTTTACCCATCACAAAAAAAGTGCACATCGCCGCTAAAGAAGTTTTCACTTCAAAAAACATATAATTCATATGCCAGTTGATTCTTTGATATGGTCTCATAGAGTTATCGGATATCAAAAGGAACACGTTGTATAGCTTTTAGGCTTTAGATCGTTCGAATAAAACCCACATGTCATCCGTATAAGACCATAAATCTTACCTATATGCATTAATCGTAGCTTTATATGCCAATTGCCGAACGACAGGTATTATCGAATCTACACGTTTAACGTCTGGTAAGCATCCAATTATAATTTGATCCCCAGCGATTGATGTGTCTAGCCTAGTGTTATTAGTATTCAGATGAGCAGTGAACATAGTCAACAGAAAGTATGATATAATATTACTTTATAGATTTTTCTTTTTCTTGAAAATCGATTACTGTATTAAACAATGTGCGCTTTCATAATTTAATACGTGACGTTATCGTGGACGTCAACGTTTACGATTTCACCGTTGATGTTAACGTCCACGATAAATTAGCTTAAAAAAAAATACATTATGATTAGCACCACTTGTGTAGTATTTCGGAAAAGCTTGATGTTGATACCGTCACGTTATAACGTGGACATGCACGTTATACCGTTATCGTCGACACGCACGTTAAACCACTATCGTGGACTGTTTAACGATGTCTTCATACATTTTACTTCCCTGTGTTATCGTTATCATGATGCCGTGGACGTCAAGTTACGATAATATCGTCACTTTAGAAATTATAAAAGCAGGCATGTACATACAATATTTAAAACCTAGTAGTGCCTGTTAAGAACCTTCATGAGTAGTACGATACGTGAATTCTTCCACTGCATTCTAGGGCATCAGCATAGGTTTTCCCTTTCGCCTTACCATTGTCCACGACATGAGCTAGTGTCGTCTAACTCGTGTCGATACTAGCGAACAAGTTTACAAACATGTTGAATAGCATTCGTTTGTTTATTTGTTTCTTAACATGTTTTCAGTCTTCAGCCACTAATGTTCATAATATAATGTTCCCACTGCTGGGACTCAGGCCTGCTTTCGGTGAGTCGGGGGAGTGGTCCCGGTGCGGGTTTTTTTTTAATACTTTGCTTCACGTTGGATTTTCTCCTGTATTGTGGGTGCATTTACAAACATTTAAACTCACATACACAAACAGCCAGACCCGGAACAACTACTTGTAGGTCATACAAATATTTGTTCCGTGCGGGAATCGAACCCGCGACACGCAGCGCAGCGGTCAATCGCTTGACTACTGCGCCAACCGTGCCGTCAGATGTCACATATTATATTCAATTTTTTGGTTCTAGGACATGCCGGTTTTCTCACGATATTTTCCTTCACCGTTTTTAGAGTAGTGGTGTTGAAATAATTGACACAAAGAAAATATTGAGTTGGCCAAAACTTAAGTATTGGCGTCATCAGTAGCGTCCGTCAATTCCTGTAGCGTACAGACAGCAGGGAACGAAGTACACGATACCATGTTGGTGTTTCATCGTTTGTGGCCCACATCACATGTTTTCAGTGTTAAAACTACTTTCAGACACACATCATATACAGGTTCAAATTACGTTGGCTAGCAAAACTACGCAGGCCTGATGGGATTCGATATCAAAACATAATAAAACAAAAACAAAAGTTTTGATGTTTTTAGGGTTCCGTAGCCAAATGGCAAAAAACGGAACCCTTATGGATTCGTCATGTCGGTCTGTCCGTCCGTATGTCACTGCCACTTTTTTCCGAAACTATAAGAACTATACTGTTGAAACTTGGTAAGTAGATGTATTCTGTGAACCGCATTAGGATTTTCATACAAAAATAGAAATAAAACAACAAATTTTGGGGGTTCCCTTTAATTAGAACTGAAACTCATTTTTTTTTTCATCTAACATAATATGAACCCCCAAAATTTATTGTTTTTTTTTCTATTTTTGTGTGAAAATCCTAATGCGGTTCACAGAATACATCTACTTACCAAGTTTCAACAGTATAGTATCTATGAATAGGTCTTCAAAAATGATATTGAGGTTTCTAATATCATTTTTTTCTAAACTGAATATTTTGCGCGAGAGACACTTCCAAAGTGGTAAAATGTGTGTCCCCCCCCCTATAACTTCTAAAATAAGAGAATGATAAAACAAAAAAAAATAATATGATGTTACATTACCATGTAAATTTCCACCGACAGTTGGTTTGAAGGAGATCTAGTAAGTAGTTTTTTTTTTAAACGTCATAAATCGTAAACCGCAATATAGCTTAATTTAAAAAAATACACTATTATTTAAAACATCGATCAAAGTTACAACGAACTTCAAGAACTTTTATATTATGTTACTTGCTGCTACGGAACCCTTCATGGGCGAGTCCAACTCGCACTTGGGCGCTTTTTTTTTTGGGTGAACGACCGTTAATTTGTAGTGTAGTCGGAATATTTACTTAGAATATTTTTTTTTTTTTTGTTAAACTTCACAGACCTTAAGGGTATCGATGTCTAAATACAATAAAGTAAAATAAAAACTGATTTTACCAACTCATTTTTGAAGTAACTACACTACTAGCGGTCCTTGACCCCAGGAAAAAAATCATCAAGTTTAGTCTTCTTTTTAGGGTTCCGTAGTCAACTAGGAACCCTTATAGTTTCGCCATGTCCGTCCGTCCGTCCGTCCGTCCGTCCTCGCTTAATCTCTGTGACCGTTAGCACTAGAAAGCTGAAATTTAGTACCAATATGTATATAAATCACGCCGACAAAGTGGTAAAATAAAAATTGGAAAAAAATGTTTTATTAGGGTAGCCCCCCTATATGTAAAGTGGGAAGTGATTTTTTTTTTAATTTCAACAATAACGTGTGATATGTTGTTGGAAAGGTATTTAAAAATGAATAGGGGTTTACTGAAATCATTTTAAGATAATGTCAATAATTTCGGAAATAATCGCTCCAAAAGTAAAAAACAATGTGTCCCCCCCCCCCCCCTCTAACTTTTTAACCATAAGTTTAGAAAATATGAAAAAAATCTGAAAAGTAGAACTTTATAAGGACTTTCTAGGAAAATCATTTTGAACTTGATGGAAACAACAGTTTTTGTACAAAAATGACAAAAAGTTGAACAAAATCATTTCTGGACTAAGTTTGTAGTATAATCGTATATGCAAGCAGGAACACTTATTGTGACGGACGGGAAACTACGGAACCCTACACTGAGCGTGGCCCGACACGCTCTTGGCCGGTTTTTTCTTTCATCGTGTTAGATATCGATACCCATCGCGTTTGTGGAGTTTCGCTAGCTTATTTTATTAGACTTTGTAAAAGAAAAAAAAAATACATTTACACGGTGCCACAAATCGAATTGATAGTGACCATGAACCAAGAACTCACTTGTCTCGGCGTTCACACCAGACTCACACGTGGTGGGCTATTCTTAGCACACACCACATGGAGACTGAATCTACGTGACTCATAAACAGCTTGTATATCCTTTTTAAACAGCGTTTTAATAAGAGGTTATTTTTATTTATTTTCTTACTGCCTCGTTGGTTTAGGGGTCGCAAGTGCTAATGCTGAGCTTGATGTCCCGGGTTCGATTTTACATGGGACTTGAACATAACTGGCGAAATGTGGGTATACTATCTATAGGTACACCTCTGCCCAACCCTTCGGGGAAATACAGGCGTGATGCTATGTTATGTTATTTATGAATTGTGTTTTTCATCTAAACTAATAGTATTGAGGTAATAATAAATTGTTGATTTGTAAGAGGTCATACATAACTAATCCGATTTAATATTTCACTGTTGGAAAGCTAGGTACGATATTGTGGAGCCATATGTTATTTTTCATAGTATAGTTGACTCGGAGCACAAAACCAGTTTTTGTTCATTGGTTTTGTGCTCCGTGATAGTTGACCTTCACGCAAACGAAGTCGCGGGCAATGGTGCCGATTCTCTTGTACACCGAACTAAACTATCACTAAAATTTCTTACTTTTGGCTATGAGAATCTTTATCTATTCTGCAATAAAAAACGACTAAAATCGAATTTGACAATCGCGACTCCACGTGGTACATACTTGTTTGCCCTACTCCGTGAATTTTTTTAGAGCCGGAGGCGCGCAGTGTGGCAGCCTCGACGGGTTTTATATGGATTTTTTCACCTTTTGTATGGAAAATAAGAAAAATTAGTACAGTACGTGTTGAGTATTAAGTATAAGGGTTTCAAAGGAGGTCGAAATTTTCATTATTTTTGCGAAGCAATAAAAAGAAACAAAATCCAGTCCAGTACTGTTTATGCACCCGTAGTCGAGGTGTTCGTGAGAATTTTATTTCATGACGATAGTTAGACAATTAAAATTTTTGGTGAAAAACGTCAAATTCAGAATAGCAAAATTGACATTTTCACTAAATTATAATTTCAGTACCATCTTAGTGCTGTCAAACTAAAATATAGTTAAGTTGTGCCACTTTAGTCTATTTCAGAATTGGAAATCGTCGTTTGACAGGAGTAAACTAAATTTTTGTGATTTTTAGTCATTTGTGACGGCACCATTATCTAGTTTTATATTTCAACTCCGTTCATCTACCCATTTACCGAATGTATTTCTGTATTGTGGTTAATTTAACTATTTAGCTCGTACAGCAACGCAATTATTACGCAACAATAAATGGTCTTATAATAATTATTATTCTTGTTCAATCACATTTGCAATTTGCATTTAAAACCAACGGAAATTAAACAAATTTTAATCGAATTAATGTATTACTATTTATACCTATTGTGTGTCGTAATGACAAGGATAATTTGTGTTTTTGCGAAATTATTATTCACAATAGGTAGATCCAGTCAGTACCGGTAAACCGGGGTTACTTTGAATCGCGGGGTAACTTTGATAGAAACTTCCATTTCATATAAAATCGTGAATTACTTAAAACGAAACGCAATTAGGTAGTTTTTTTTCCGAGTTATGAACACTGAACAACTGTTTAATCCTTTCCTGAAGACACGCTGGGAATCCACCAATAATTTTAATTGAAAAAGGTAAATATATTGTCATTCAAACAATCAAATCAATTGTTAGATCAAAGTTACCCCATGCGACAATATTTATTTTTCTCGTTGATAGATTTTTATTTTTTAAATTGTATTAGCATTATAATTGGGTAATTATATTTAAATTGTATTGGCATTGTAATTGGGTTTATTTAATTGCGTAATTATTTTGCAATTACGCAATAATTACTTTGTAATTACGCAATAAAATAAGGGGTATCAAAGTAACCCCATCCTACGTATAACTTTGATCAGGCAGTTTAATTTTTTTTTCTCAAAATCAAGCCAATTTTTTTCACTTATTATTACAGGAATCGAGAGTAATAAAAAAACCGATCACTAGATTTATTTAGTATTTTTTTACACCCACAAATTTAAAAGATATGAACCTTCAAAGTTTAATATTGATCAAAGTAACCCCGGTCTACGGTACCTACTAAGTCCTTGTAGTTAAGGCTGTTATCTATGAATTTATTACCAGTTCTAAGGTTAGTTACTCAATAAATGCGAATTTTAAATTAATAGCACACTGCTGTGTAGGTGTTACACAGTAATGCATGTTTGAGGTTTATTTACTTACCAGCAGATAGGTATTATTGTGATTCAAAATCATAATTTGTAATCGGGAAATATTTAACTGATTCTCTAAAAACCTCCAAATGATGAAAACTTTTTTTTAAACATTTTTTGCTTCTAATGATGCACATTTTTTAAATAATTGAGCCTCTTTAAGTTTCTGGCTTTTTCTCACAGTTGGTCGCAGTAACTTAGCTAGTACCTACCTCGTCCAAACGGGTTAGGCTAGGTTGGAACTGCGATTAACCACGCGCGAGCCGCGACAGCAGCGCGCGAGCGATCCAAGTGGGTCACAGTTACGTGGCTATTTAGTATTTCCTTTCTAAGACCCCAAAATAGGAATTCTTTGGAGTTTACAAGATGAGGCGAAATCATTAAAATATAGTGTTCTTTATATTTTTAGGAGCGCAAAAAGGAAATTAGAGGTTCGATTAAATACATGGCTTTGTAATCCAACATCTCGTGCTCATACACAACCTCTACCGTGATACCAGAATAGATGATAGTTATTTATAGCATAGGTTCAAGCTTGTCGAAAATTAATTTCAATTAGTGCTGCGCTACTCGTCTTTTGTGCTCCAGGGGCCATTGTTATCGGTCCAACACAAGCCGCCAGTCAAACAACGCACTCCCGACGTTGCTAACCACAATCCCGCATGGCTTTGACACCACAAATTCTAAAGCACAGACCATAGATTTAGCTCAGCGCTGCCATCTGGGTTACTGGCTTTTTTATAGCGTTAACATGCTTTTCTACTTAGCTGCTGACATCGCTGTAAAGCGCCACGGGAAGCTAGTGTGTCCTCTACATAAAATGGTAATTTTGCTTGATTGACCTAACATGAGGGTTGAATAATGTAGTAGGTACGTTATACGTATTTGAACAATGGATAACTAATGTGATAGTTTAGTATAGATAGATACCTACAGGTGAAATAATAAATAGGTACCTATCTAATATTAAGATAATATATATAATTATAGAAAAAGCCATGTCTGTTTAAGACGTTGGTACTTTTGGTGATGATTTGACGAATGAAGCGGGCTTAGTAACGAATTATTATTTGTATAGATATACAGGGTGTTTGGCAGAACGTTGAACATACGAAAATGGTGGATAGGTGGGGTCATCTGCTACTTACTCAGCCCTAATTTATTTGGCCCTGGCCCCTTGGGTTTGTTTTTTTAATGCAATTTGAAATTAAGATTTAAGTATTTTTTACATCTTTCTGTAAGTTTGAGGACTCATAACTTTTTTTCTAGCAAACATCTGAATAAATCAATCGTTTTATAAGAATCTGCCATCATTAAAGATTAAAAGAAAAAATATCGCCTGTTTTACCCATTTTTAATAAAAAATACACTTTAAAGTAAAGAAAGTGGTGAAACTAGAAGAAAGCAAAATAAATATTTTTTAAATATCCAGGAGCAGGAGTCTCTTTTTATTTTAATGATTTTCCAGAGTGAACCATCTGTATTAATCTGTGCCCATACCTACATTTGGATCGAGAAGTTTTGTGTAGGACACTTTTGCACTGCATTACTTACTCTTTAGACAACCGTCAAAAAACTCCGTTTGTGTAGAACTTAATTGTTTATTCCGTGATAACACCGTGAATAAATTGCATTGAAAAGAATTCAATGAAGCGTAAAACAATAAAATAGCTTCCGCGCCACAACTCAAGTCTGATATAGTCGCGGCGCTAGTGTCTATGTCATTGCATCAAAAAGTATTAAAAAAAATGTGGAACAAAGTTCCGCGGGACAAGAGAAAACAACAAATTTTCGTAATAGTGTGCTCGATGGAAACGATTATTAACTATCATTTACCTTTGTTGACATTTCAATGCACATAAAAAGAAAATGACATTGTGGTTTTCAAAAGATCAAGTTGGTATTAATTAAATTTATAAAAAACTGGGTTTTCGATATTAAAGAAAAAAAACGAGAGATCAGTAAAATATTTTTTCATCCCACCATCTCGGAAAGAGTATTTTTAATCTTCAGTATCTGAGTGGAAAAGCCGTTTTTATTCTCTAGAGGATAAAGTAAATTGAATTTAGAACATCGTGTGCACTAAGTTTGTGAATTAAAAAAAACATTAAACCTATTTACTGCTACCTCTATGGTGCCGAATATATCATACAACTTTTTTTTAATTTGTTAAAAACTCAGACTCGGAACCTTCTTGGTGTTCTTTTTTCAATTTGCTTTGTACGCGGTTCTTTACGCGGCATTTTTTCACGTCATTGTTAAACCTTAGGTATATTAAAAACAAGAAACTTGAAAACAAGTGAAAAAACTAAAATGAGTGATTCTAGCGACGAGGAAGTTTGCTTGACGCCAACAGAATTGACTGAAACTGTTAATAATGCGCAAACGTTTTTTTTTTTGCATTTAGTCATTTCCTCGCTGAGGTGGAATGAAAAGTTACGTGTTGCACTCGAGTGCAAAGATTTTTCACCTCGTGCTCTTTTGATTCCCTCGCTAACGCTCAGGATTCTAATTTTGAATCACTCGCTGCGCTCGTGATTCAATTTTAGAATCCTTCGCTTGCTCGGTCATCAAAATTGAACACGCGGTTAAAAAGCAACTTTGCACTCTTGTATAACAAATAACTATTACCGTACCTATTTTACCTAGTCTCGAAAGGAAAGGATTAACGTTTAGATCTATTTACTTGTAGGTACCGTGCGTGAGACTTATATTTCTGACACAGTACTGGCAACATTATAGATGAATATGATATGATGATTAATGAATGTTCGAAAAGGTGACAAGTGCAGTATAAGCGAAGAAGATATCTATTGAAAATTGCTGTGCCTTTTCGTTTATTTACCTACTCACTAAAACGTCACTATCTGAAATATTCAGGCTCCGTAGACAGACGTGACGCGACACCGGTAGAACAATTTCCGTGAAGTTTTCATAGAAATTGTTCCACCAATGTCGCATCGCGCTTGTCTGCGGGAGCCTTTAGTTCCATCTAACTTTATGTAGCTTCTCAAACAGTAGCAAGTTAGGTACTTCTTTTTTGTTTTACGCACAAATGTCAAAGTCAAGTAAGTAATGTTCTAGGTAGGGCGGCCGTGGTACTCACGAATAATTCTAACATTTCGTAGGAATGGTAGTGTTTGTGTTTGACATTTGTAAACAGCGGTGCCCTCTAAAACAATAATATGACGATATTTTATGACTGGTACGGAAAAGGAACGGTAATGGAATATGGTACCTAAATAAATAGTATGGTATTAAATTAAAAGAGTAGGTATGCAGGGTGGATTTTTGAGATGTCCGTTTTCTCGTCACGTCACGTCGCACGTCGTCGTTTTATACATGTTATCTCATAAAAAAACGTTTTTCATATTGCGTTACGCAATTCCCTAAAAATTAAACTCATTAAATTAATAGGCAAAAGAGTAGTTTTAATTTATAAATCAAAAACCGGCCAAGTGCGAGTCGACTCGCGCACCGAGGGTTGCGAACAAACCAGTAAGTTTAAAATTATTAAAATTATTTTTATTGTATGATTTAACTAAAAATTAACGGTTTTCGTAATTTTTAAGATTCTGAGTTCACGGAAAGTACCCTGTAGGTGTTGATTCCCTTGCGAGTGTCGAACATTTGCGGAAATTTGCGGCATACGCGGCTGTATCTTTTGATTGTGTTGGCTTAAAAGTTTGATTTTTTCACAGCTCCAAGGGACAGTAGACTTGAGTATTTGATATAAATTCCAGCTTGATACCTCCACGCGATCCTGAGAAAAGGGGTCTTGACAGACAGACGGACAGACGGACGGACAACAAAGTGATCCTATAAGGGTTCCATTTTTTCCTTTCGAGGTACGGAACCGTAATAAAAAATATAAGTTAAGATAAGATAATACAAGAGCATGAAAGATGATAATAAGTTACTTTATAGTCCAATCGTGTTTGGCCTTGACATATTGGCGTACAAATATTTTAGTCACTTTACTACTTTTAATCAATAGAACCTCAATAAACATAAACTTAATGTCAGACCAGTTTATCGACAAAAAATCAGACACACTATAAACTTTTTGCGATAAAAAAACTATAAACTGACGTTTGAACGCATTGATTTTTAGGTCCTTTCAACACTTAGGTAGCTTGTTAAATATAGGTGGAGCCATGCAGCTGATACTTTTGCGCATGAGTGCAGTTTTAGCAGGATACTCGTATACGTGAAATATGCTCATAACAGATATGAGCATATTTCACGTATATCCTGCTAAAAAAGCTATACGTGGGACAGCGTCCTGTAAGTGTGGAAATAATTTGAGATTAGCTTTAACAAACACTACAGTTTCGAGGATTACAGACAAGACAAAGTTAATATCTTGTATCTTATAAAATACGGTTTACAAGTATCATCGGTCTTTAGCCTACACATTGACCTAATGCATTTTGGGCATTGAATACGATGTTGAAAACGGTAGAATTTCCCCAAAAGATTATGCCGTATCCTAAGTGAGACGCAGCTAACCATGGTAGGTCGCAATTAAGGTGTCTACATTCACGACTGTAGCTAGAGAATGCAAGGCAAAAGCAGAACTGCTATTTTTTACAGAGATTCTCTATACAGGGTGGAAGGGACATCTACGCGAAAACTGATACCATAGATTCAGTACATGATGCTGAACCCCCCTCCGTTGAAAATTTTCGTGGGTTATTTTTCAAAATAATCAGCTGTTCCATTCATTTTGACCTTTTCTATGAAACAGGTGTTTTTTTTTAATAACCGACAAAAATTTCAACGGAGGGATTTTCAGAATCATGTACTGAATCCATGGTATCAGTTTATGCGTCGATGTCGCTTCCACCCTGTATGTGATTCACAGTCCAGTCCTTTATCAATGATTAGTCCAAGAAATTTGGTTGTATTAACGCTATCAATGGTTTTATTATCTATATTTATGTCTCAATTATTTCACGTCAAACGCTGGCTAAAATACATGATCTAAGTTTTAATTAAATTGATCTTTAAATTATTATAGTCTAACCATTGTATTATAGATGTCAAAGAGTTGTGAATGTCAAGTTTATATTGGGTCATGTCATTATTATTATTAGCAATTGTCACTTTAGTATCATCGGCAAATAGAGTCATGGGATGTGAACTTGACTTTGGAAACCTTATTAATGTATAAAGTAAAAATAGGAGGTCTCAATACACTACCTTGTGGAACACCAAAGGTAACGTGACTTTCAACTGAAACATATATCTCTTCTTTTTTAGTAAATGATAAATGATAAATGATTTATTTCTGCAAGTAGGTTTGTACAAACACTTTTACACGTCAATCATATTTTAAAAACTAGATGAGGTCGGCGTTTCCTATCTGACTACTCTGAGAAGAAAGGCCGAAACAAACTCAGAGGTCACAGTCTCTTTTAAAGTCCAGACATAATCTTGGTCAGATCATGTGAAGACGATGTAGATTGATGTCTGAAATGGTCTTTTGAGGAAATAACCATTCAGATTGAGAAGACCTGTCCAGTCAGTGCACGCATTTGTCAGTTATCGTGCAGCTCAACTCAGAATTTAAGGAGCTCAACGATTCGACGAACAATACCAAAGAAAGGACGTTTGGGTAGGCCACATAAATTACTCAAACTGCCAGACCATGATAAAACTAATTGACAACAAAAAAAAAAAAAATTAAAACAAAACAAAAGGGAATATCTGCATAGTCTTCACATTCACAATAATTAAAATAATATAATACTTTAAAGTAAATATTCATGTCAATGAATATATAACATTAATTAATGTCAATGTGTATATAATAACCCGGAAATAATCTTGGTCAGAGCATTTCAATTTGAGGACCATGTAGATTTGTGTCTGAAATGGTCTTTTTAGGAAAGAACCATACAGATTTGAGTGGACCTGGCCAGTCAGTGCACGCATTTGTCAGCAATCGTGTAGCTCAACTCAGAACTTAAAAAGAGCTCAACGAATCGACGAACAATACCAAAGAAAGGACATTTGGGTAGGCCGCATAAAGTACTCAAACTGCCAGATTAACATAACAAAAAGTAAAATATAGCTAAATATATGACCCACATAGTCCTCACATCATAATAATAATATTATACTTCACAAAGTAAATATTCATGTCATTTTGTATATAATTTAAAGTTAGCAGAAAAACAAACAAAATTCAAAATGAAAAAAAAAAAAAAAATATATATATAATAAATTGGAGCAGCTCAATACCAAGCCTTTTTGTCCTCAATGAAATCTTTAACGGTATAAAACGCTTTCTGGCACAACTTACGTTTAATGAATGATTTGAATTTATTAAGGCTTAGGTCTTGTACGCGGCTTGGAAGTTTATTATAAAAGCGTATACATTGACATCTGAACGAGCCACCTATTTTCTTGAGCCTTGTTGTAGGTACAACAAATTTGTGTTTGTTCCTAGTATTTAAGTTATGGATATCACTGTATTTTTTAAACAAGTTTAAATTTTTATGGACATATAAGAGATTTTCAAAAATATACTGAGAAGGCACAGTCATTACATTAAAGTAAGTAGCAATATTGATTCTAGTTATGTCTGTGTTTTCTTTTTTTTTTCAACGTTGCCCCACACTAGGAATTTATCCTGTATTGTGGGTGCGTTTACAAACATTTAAACTGACATACACAAACAGCCAGACCCGGAACAACTAATTGTAGGTCATAGAAATATTTGTTCCGTACGGGAATCGAACCCGCGACAAACAGCGCAGCAGTCAACCGCTTAACCACTGCGCCAACCATTTCGTCAAATTTAAATTAAAATAAATCTAAAAATCAAAATAAGATTTGAATAAATTAAGCACATCACCTCTTATTACATAAGCGTCACGTTTTTAATTAGAATGTCATGATTTACGTAGTCACACGCTTGCGTCATATCGCAAAAGATAGTACTTAGGTACATACAGGTGATCTTTTGTCCATCTTTGTCAATACCGTGTATGTAAAGTCGTAGATTGCCATACCTTTAGTTTTATTTTCAAGAAATCCTATTTGCTAGTTACATAGGCCTATAATTTTCCATGAGTTCTCTATCCTCTTTCTTAAATATTGGTCTACGATCGCCATTTTTTGTGTGTCAGCGTAAGTGCCAGCGACAATCGAAAGATTAATAATATGACACAAATGGCTGCATATTTTGGTATGCTACTGCTTTTAGTATTTTGGTAGATATGTCATTGTACCCGACGGTATTTGTGTTCTATAAGGCCATTATAATTTTTGGTATCTATTATGGTGTGCAAGGAGCCATGAACATCGAGTTCTTATTTAAAGGGAAGGCAACGTAGTTTTGTTACTAGAATAAGCTGTAGGTTGTATTTAATTAATAAAATAATTATTAAATTAATTGGAATTTTGTTTCGCGTCCGTAATTGTGTCATGAAATAAATTTTAATGTGAGGTGAAATAAATGTTCCTTAATTTATTATTTGCCAGGCTGTTTTGCATTTGTTGATATATAGAAACAGCTTGTGCTAAAAAAAACAACATATTATTTTAGTAGGCTACCCGGAACCGAACTAGTTAAATTTTTACTCGCAAAAAGTTTAGGTTAGGTTTAAACTGCGAATATATAGAAAAAAAAATTGATAGAAGTAGGTTAAAGAACTTGCCTGTAAATTACTTGACCTAAATGGAAATTGCAACCAAGATCACTTTGTGACTGGTTTTGAAAATTTATTATAAAATGATATTAGTATAAAAAACTAAATATTAAAAATGAAAAATGTATAAATTATTAAATACCATGCGAAACATTTGTAAATAATTTGCATACATTTTTAATATTTTTGTATTTGCTAAATAAATGTTTGTAAAGCGAGTGTTTATAAAATAAAACATTTGCGGAATAAGCTGTTTGTAAAATAAATAGTAGGTATACGAAACTATGGTTGTAAACCAAAAATTTGTCAATCGTGTTTTGGTGAAACATTAGTGAACCATTAACAACAGATTAATATTGTACCTACATTATTAAATATTACTATTTGAATATATAATGTTGTACATAAGTACAGTAAGCGTAACGCATTGCTAATTCGCCTAATATACCGCTGGGGATTTTGCCCTTCCTATTATGTATTATGAATATTTAATAAACCTCGTATGTAATTATCATTGAATGGAAAAATAAGGAGAATGCTTTCAGTTTTAAAAGGTGAATGGAACACGTCACGAGTGCGTGAGTAGATAAACTTGCTACTGCTGCAGTAGAAAATACGGTTCACTAAAATCCCCGGCGGTATATTAGGCGTATTAGCAATGCGTTACGCAAACTGTTCTTCAACGATGAACGCCCCTTCATCAGGAAAAGTAATATTTTGTAAAAGAAGATGAGTAGTTGACATTAGGCTATTGTAACTTAGATAAATTACAAACTGACCCACTTAAAAACGAGAAATAAAAACTAATTCCAAAAAAAAAAAAAAACGTCTTCCAAAAAAAACACTGTAGAAGACGGTTGTTTTTTTTTTAATAAAAAAAAGTTTTTTGTGTATGTATATAGATAGAAGATACGTTCAGCATATGATTCGTGTGCCAAACATCATAATGCGTTCAGCCGTTTATGCGTGCTTCAGTGAGAAACATCCCAAAATCTTCACAAATTTTTACCCATAGTTAATGGAAGAGTAATCCGATAGCAGGGCTATATTTATCATAAGAACTCTAATTTAGTGTAAAATCCTGCCCGGCGGTCCCCGCTAACTAATATGATTAGCTCGTATTACCCGTTCGACTGTGAAGGTCCCGGTATCGTTTACCTAAGAATTATGTACCTTAAATAAACTAGCACATTGTGTAAGGTGTAAACAAAGCTGTTTATGTTAACTACGCATTTTTTTCTTTTACTTTTAGAATACTGCTACAAGCGATAAGGGGTTCAACGATGGTAAATGTTTGACTAGAAGTTACCTTTTTGCTAGTGATTTGAAGAAGTTAACACTCAACAGAAATAATTGTTCAAATTCTTAGGGCTTGTGCCCACTGGCGGCAGGGCACGGCACGGCATCCTTTGGCAGTACTACATGCAAGCACATACGGCAACTATGCCGTGGCATCCTTAGGTATGCCGCGGCGTCCTTAGACACACCGAAGCGTACCGTCACAACATCGTGCTAGTGCGTTCTTTTCACAACATCAACTCATCATCAGAACTGTCGTAACGCTGCCTTGCGTCTCACCTGGCTTAGGCATCCCGAAGGCCGCCGAGGCATTCCGAAGAATGCTGACACGGCATGCCTAAATATTACAGCTTTGTTATTGGACCTACAATGACTAAGTATCATAGAAATTTCAATTTTATTGCCATACTTTTAAGTTATATTGTTATTAGTAGCATTAAAATATCTTGTCGCGAGCCGTGCCTGCAGTATGCGCAGGCCGTAGGTTTTTATTTCCATCTCTTAAAAATTTTGTTGTTAAGTAAAAGACAGCGATATTTTTATTTTACTATAGATAAAATACCATTATGTTGAAATTTATAATCAAATTCAATTTCATTAGGTGCTAAAGTTATTTAATTTATTCTAGGTAATCTTGAAATCAGTCTGAAAGATCGTAATGAAATCGAGATAAGCTGTGTTGGGTTGGGGATCCTACTATCTGATCTGGCTTTAAGGAAACACATTATTTGGGTAAACTGACCTAAATTATTTTCTCAATTTTAGTTCCGAGGCTTTTTGCCTACCACATTTTTTTTATAGAAAAATATAGTTTATCTTGAGTACCTAAGTGTTTTTAAATAAAAATTTCATGATATATTCACACACAAAACTTGATAAATTTACTTAAAAGCTCAAAAAAGAACATACATCTCTATTAGGCTGAATATACAGGACTGCCACGATGAAAGACCAGCCCTAAAAATGCTCTCACTTCAATCGATACAGAAGGTATGTCCAAAATTAGGTCGACTACCCTATTTGTAGACTTCGCTCAGGTGTCCCCGGCTGAAGGTATTTGAGGTAAATGTCTTTCTTTTACACCTTGAGGGAAGCAGTTAACGAAAGATATGAAAAACCCTAGGCACCGAAATTAAAATATTTATTTCATGTGTTTCCATTGTAGGTAATATTTTGTAAATAAACTTTAATTTCCTATTTCCTTCTTGTAAGGGAAAATACGCAGCTGTTATAACTTTCATCTACAATTTATTTTTTTCATAAATTATGTGACCCGGAAATTAAGTTCATAAAACCAGTATACAAAGTAATTGTACAGGTCAAATAACAATAGAAAAATTAATAAAAGAGAGAAATACAACATAGATTGTAATTAAAATTCCTCATAGGAATCTGGGTCATGTTTTGTTCCTATTGTAAATCAAGAATCATGAATTATAGTTGTACGACATAATGAGACTGGGTAAAACTGTAAGCACACACAGATGCGTTGAACAAAGGGACATAGTAAAAAAAAACTATTGTGTTTTTATAGATTTATTCCCAGATTGGGAGCAGTGTCAGGAAGGATGCGAATGTAGCCCGCGAAATTTAATTTTTTTAAATTTTTGACCACTCACTTTGTTCAAAAATATTTTAATAGGGAATAAAACTTTGTACAGAAGTAAAAGTATATTTGTCCGATAGAAATAGTACTATACGATTAAATTCCACGATTTGCATACAATTTGTGTCAAAGTGATTGCCAGTGCTGAAAAGCTTAATGACCTATTTTTGGACTGCATTCAGAATTCTGAACCACATTGTTCATTAGCAATGATGTGCATTGTTTGGGAATACAAGTGTCAGTGTAGGCCCGCAATGTTCACATGTTTAACTTTAAATTATTTTGCTTATTTTTTACGTATTGTGAGAGGTCCCGTTTCCGATCTGCGCTTTTAATCTAATTACGGCAAATGTGCAATAGGATTAATTTATAAATACATTAGAGAATTATTAGAACGTCTTTTCCGGGGATATTTCACCACAACTGAAAACATCGTGAGAAAATCGGCATTTCCTAGAACCAATCGAAGACACGTGACATCCACCAACCCGCACTGGACCTGCGTGGTGGATTATGGCTCACTCACAGAGAGGAGGCCTGAGCCAGCGGCGGTAAGACCCCTTGTGAGGGAGTGACTGGAGAGGCGGCATGGCGCCCTTACTTTCCGGCTGACACAGGTGCTGTCCGTAAATGGTTGTTTTGGAAAGTACCTGTGCCGCATAGGCCGGGAACCGACACCCGGTTACCACCATTGCAGTTGCCTCGACGACACGGCGAAGCACACCCTCGAGGAATGCCCTGCTTGGGCAGTACAACGCCGTGACCTCGTCGCGGCGGTTGGTACTGCGGATGCTCTTTCGCTTCCGGACATGGTCCAGTCCATGGTCGGAAGTGAGAGCGCGTGGGATGCCGTCGCCTCCTTCTGTGAGGAAGTGATGGTCACAAAGGAGGCGGCGGAAAGGAAGAGGGAGGATATAACCTCCCTTCCAATCCGCTGCAGACGCAACGGGCGCCGGAGGGCGCGGAACGATCTCCGGCCGCCTTAGGGTGAGGCCTGCAGGCAACAGACTTGGGAAGTTTGTTGCCTGAACAGTCAAAGGCCCGAGACGCCGGCGCGTCGTGTTCCGCGCGCGCCTCTCTTTAGAGGAATTGCGACCTTATGTGGCCGCTGAGGGTGACGGGGTCCGCATGAATTCATGCGGGTCAACACCTAGCCGGGGGAGCGTGATGAAATGCGCAAGCATTCCAGCACTCCGGCAGGACACCGTGTGGTTTTAGTCAGTAGGAGTCTGACAGACCCCTCCACCCGACCCAGGGTGGAGGACATCCACGAGGATTTCCAAACAATAAAAAAAAAAAAAAACTGTGCCGGCAGTGGGAACGTTATAGGCTGACTATGCTATGCTATGCTTGTAGCTGATTATGCATGACTAAGCAATTGTAATAAACCGTAATAACATTTAACAATGTAGGTATGTCTGTTACAATCATGCCCCGAATAACATCAAAGATGAATGATTAGGTACGTAATAACTGTAACCCCAACAAAATTGAAGGTAATTAAATAAAGTAGGGTTGTTACAACTTGTTACAACGCTACATGTACAACAAAGCTTTACAACACAAACCGCTGAACAAATACATTCATCACGTGTTTCTGTGTAAACCGCCTAAAACACGAAGTGTGCCAACAACACACACACATTGTGTGTTGTTGGGCACATTTGTCCCACCGCTGCAGGTGGCAGTTCTAAATGAGTTTTACACCACATCCCATGCTCGCGCTAACAGCTGTAAACGTTCTGCGTTCTGCTAAAGTTGTATCGTACGATTACCCCACGAAAACGTTTGGACTTTTTCACATTAAAACGAAATAATGTAATGCGTCACATTTTCGATGTCACCGTGTGCATCGTATAATATGACAAAGTTCTAAGTTTCGTTAAGGTTTTCATTAGTCGACCGTACATGTTACAACTACAATATACATAGCACCAAAGTATATATAGTCGCCCAGGGACTAGTGAAGCCATGGCTTTCGTGTCTGTTCTGTTTTTTCGGGGTTGTCGGTATCCTCTGAAGGATGAGATTTTACTGTCATTCACACACTTTGCTGATTAAGGAGTTATTTTGTACTAGGGAAATTTCTACCGAAGGTACTGCGATTAAGAATTGAACAATAGAAGATGCAATCAAACTCCTAGGACCAGTCATAGGCATAAATCATTTAATTCGAAAGCGTCAGGGTAGCCACGGTCAGGTTGTATGTTGATCTAAATATGACTTGCGGCCGTATCAAATATTTATTTATCGAATTATAATCATAAAAATCATCAATTTCTCTATTGCAGCTCACACAGAGTAGGAAAAACAGTGCTTCGTTATATATGGAACTCGTGTGCTGTGCTTCTAGCTAGACCCAGTGGTTCAGGCTGTGCGTTGTGTGCATGGGCGTACCCAGGGGGTGGTAGGGGAGGGCAGCTGCTCCCCTGGATTTTGTATGCCTAAGTACCTCCTGTTGTCGATAAAAGTTATGTTAGGGTCAAGTTAAGACTTACTTTGCAATTACAATATATTAGCAATCTATATATTAGCTAACACACATAAGCTGCGCGGCCTTTGTATTTTTTTTGCAATGCCCTATTCTACGGCTACAATTACATGGTCATTCAGTACACTCAGACGCGAAAAAACATGGCTGAGATCAACAATGGTTAAAGACAGGTTAAATGGGCTTTCCTCTGTCAGTCTTTGGTCAGTGTTATGTTTTCTCTTGATCTAAATATGATTCTCGATCATAACAAATATGTATTTACAGAATTGTAATCATTATACATCTCTTTAAGTTTGATTCGTTCCGCTGACTGACTTTTTCATGAAATCTTGACATTTCAGAACAAATTTAAATAAGAGAGATGTATTAATGATTCTAACGATTATAATTATGTAAATACATATTTGGTCTGGTGGTGAATCATATTTTAATCAAGATCTGACAGTGATTTGCAAATGGCAAAAAACGTAAGATAATTTGAATTTCACGGGCTACATTTGTGGATCCACCTTAAGAAATTTCTGATTTGGGCCAAAAGCTGGGTACGCCCACGGTTGTGTGTTAGTAATTTAGATTTTTATTTAGTCAATTTTGAACGTCAGCCTCACTAACGCCTTTTGCTGGTAGTCATTGTAACCAAGGAAGATCAGGGAAATTAATTGCTTAGCAAATCGAATACCAACTTGAATTGTCCATATATTCAAATCACAACTGTCGTTCAGTGACAGTTGTATGAAAATTGAAATGGCTGTACCAAACAGAGCAAATTGACGTAGGATGTTAATTTGTTAAACAATGAATTTCCCCGACTGTACCTAACATACTTCATTATACGAGTACTAACCTATTGTTATTGCCAACATTGTCGGACACTGCGGGCGACAAAATGTGATTTATTATTCATTAGAAACATTGGATGGTATTGGAAAATTGCATTATTGATTAGGAATATAATGGGCTCTATTTATTTTGACAATTATTGCGAAAGCTTACAGACATGTTTATTCTGGTATCAGTCCAGAATAAACATGTCTATACAAACTGTGCTTTCAAATCTCATTTAGCTTTATCTGTCTATTTTATATGGTTTATCTTTCACGCGAAGGGTTTCAGACAAGTAGGTATTTTGGCTGAAATCCGTGTATGCGTACATCCCGAATAGTTAGCCTAGGTATTGTAAGATTTTATGCGATAAGCAACCTTCTATTGTACAGGCTGTTACAAATTCTAACAATTTGTATTTTTAATAAAAAAAGGAATGTGGTCTTTGTTTGTAGAAAACTAGCCATGTAACTGTGCGCGCGTTATTATTAAATATGGTGTTGAACTTAAAATAATTATATAAAACACAATATAAGTATAGAAAAGAATCCTCTATCATTGTTTTAAAGTCTCCCTTTTACACACACTCCCGCACACACATGCATAGGTATAGAGTGACTGTCCGTTCAACCGATTTTGACTTCTATTGCGTTGGTGGCATGACAAATGGCAGCTGCAGTAAACAGTTGGCATTGTAACCACTTTTTTGCTTTTAATGCCATCCTTATACCTACTGTAAAAAATGTTTATTTAAATGTCTAATCTTATTTCAAATGGATTATAGGTACCTATGAATTCAATAAGAAACAAATTTGTATACCAATTGCATTGGTAGAACATAAAGATCTCGCTAAAATGTATATTTTTATGGTCACAAATAAAGTTTGATTTGATTTAAAGAAGAAAGGATTACAGGAGGACACGACTGTCAAAGATCCACGAATGACAGCCGGGATCAACGAATTAAAGTGCTTTCTGAGGCATGGAGGAGTCTCAGTATATAAAGATGGTCACCCATCCATGGACCAACCTTTTGGAACAAATCTAACTTAGAGAGATGTATTAATGATTCCATTGATTATAATATCTGTTATAGTCGCAAATCATATTTTGACCAAAATATAACCTGACACTGATCTGCAAATTGCAAAAATCGTAAGAAAATTTGAAATTCACAGGCTACAACTGCGGAGTCACCTTAAAGAAGAAAAACTATTAACTAAAGCCACCTTGGACTGTCACTGACGCTTTAAAAGCAGCTAGCTGTGTTCGTGACCAACGATGTGATGTTGGTGCTCGTTGAGGTTTTAACGACTTTCGTCCAGAAATAGTAATCAGCAGCTAGTGGTTCAGTGGAGCTAAGTTTAGAAAGACAGTCGAGATCTACCCTTTGTGGTGCCTACCTAAATTTCTGTTTGTTCGTCCCCGAAATTCCAGAAATTCTGTGATAAAGCTCCTTTAGGAATCTAGAGCCCTTTGTCGTTTATAAACGTAGTTCTTATTTTCGTCATTCTGTTAGGTATTTTCTGCTTCTGCAAAGGATTTTTTTAGGTTCTGGATCATAAGTTCCAGAAAACAACAATAAAGAAAAACAAACTAAACGCACATTACAAAAAAAAAAAATTACATAAAATACACACATACAAAGGAATCCATAAGTAATTACGCAGTAGATATAGTTTGAGAATCACAGTTTGTGGTAAAAACACAAATCTTTGTCAATTCAGTACAAAGGTATGAAAAAAAACCACATAAAACCATGTCATTAAATTCTGCAACAAAAAGTTACTTTATGGAAAACCTCATCACAACTGAATGACAATATTGTGCTGAAGTTTTCCTAATGGCTTTAGTTTGTCCCGTTCTGAAATAGACAACTTTGACCCATATTTTCGTTACTTAGCCGTGTGACAATTTTCCTGTTTCTCTTTCTTGGATAAACGATTATTGTCGAACTTATCTTATTCATTCCGGTGACTTCTTACGTAACCTCTGTACTTCGTTCATTCTTCTTACTTAGATTTTCAAAATACTGTCCTGGTTTCAAACTTCATAATTCTACACAATTAAGATTCATCACATTATCACAATGAGTGGGTGTTGTTGGGCTTTTATACATACAAATCAAGTAAAACTGGGGCTAATTAGTAAGTAAGCGAGCAGCTGTTGCTTAGCCTAATTAGCGGTGTTGTGTACTCACGGCTACATATCAAGCTTTAAATTTCCAGTATAAGCTGATCTCGCATTGTATAAGATTTCCGTACAATGAGAGGTCAGCTTATACTGGAAAAGTATAGCTTGATATGTAGCCGTGTGTACTAAGTAAACAGTTTGTATATGCAAGCAATACGTGCTAAGTAGTAACTGCCGCACGGGTCGATCCGTCAGGTTAAGCTACGCTTGCCGGGGTTGGTCTGTGGATGGGTGACCATTTTTACATACCGAGACTCCTCCGTGCCTCGGAAAGCACGTTAAGCCGTTGGTCCCGGTTGTTATTCGTGGATCTTTGACAGTCGTTACGGGTCGTCAGAAGCCCGAAAGTCTGACAACCAGTCTTACCAAGGGGTATCGTATTACCCAGTTACTGGGTTGTGGAGGTCAGATAGGCAGTCGCTCCATGTAAAATACTGGTATTCAGCTGCATCCGGTTAGACTGGAAGCCGACCCCAATATAGTTGGGAAAAGGCTAGGCAGATTGATTGACGTGTCATGATTAATTAAACACTAAGTAATTGCTAGCTTTTCTGCGCTAGGTTCTAGCCAAAGGGGACATCAATTTGCCTCCTCAAACATTATGATATGTTTGATGCTCATGTATGAACTTACTTTGGTTTATGGCCATAAATAATACGTACGCTTATGAAAATGTTGATCACTTTTGGATATTGCTACATAATAAAGTCATTAATTTTAGATTACAGATTTATTTAAAAAGTATATAAATTTACATGTAATATTGCAAAACTGCTGTGCAGGTCTCATGTGCTGGACCCTTAAAACTGTATTTATTTATTTATACTTTATTGTACACCACAAAAAAACATAACAAAAAACAAAATTAACACTTCAAAATATACAATGGGCGGCCTTATCGCTTTCCGCGATCTCTTCCAGGACCTTGGAATGGACAGTGATTTGCGTGGACATAAAGTAGTAGAAGTAAAAATGTATAACAAATTACCACCTGGCTTGAGAATGTTACCATATAATAAATTCAAATGTAAAATGGCTCTTAGACATGTGTTTCTATTCCGTTAATGAATTTTTAAATCATACTTTTTGACATTGTAATTTATTAATTACAATGTCAAAAAGTATGAATAAATAATACGGAATAGAAAATACCCACCCCCCTCCCTCCCCCACACCCCTACCCCTATACCTCTACCCCTATAGTAGAGAATAATAATTACAATGTCAAAAAGCATAGAATATTTCTATGTGTTTTGTCATTGTAATTAATATTCTATGCTTTTTGACATAATTAAAATATTGACATGACAAATAATACTATTCAATTAATCTCAATTCAATTTTATTGTATCAAATTAAAAATATAAGTTCAAATCAATTTTATTAATTTAATATAACTTTTATTGTAATGTCTACGATTTGCATTCACTTAGTTTATTTAATTTTTGTACACCAGCAATGGTAGTATAATTATGTGAATCAATGTTTAATTTTAGATCTCAATGTACCTACCATATACTTAGAAATAAATATTATTCTATTCTATTCTAAAATGGGGCTGTCGTTGGTGCAAATAAAAAGTATAAAATATACTAGAATAGATTCACAGATATATACATATCCTAAATAATAGATACATAAATACATACATACTTACTAAATATATAAACAATAAAAATAAATGAAGACTATAGATAGTTACAGTTACGAGAACAAGATCACAACGACTAATAATGTTCCTTCACGAGTCTCCTAAATATTGGTAACGATTGCGCGCGTTTAATTTGAACTGGCAATGCATTCCACAAACGAGCGGCCTGGACAGTAAAGGACTTGTCGAGTAAAGTTGTGGAATGCATAGGCATTTTAAGCTTCAAGTTATCTGATGACCTTAAAAATTTCGTGTGGGAGTCACAAAGAAACTGGAAACGTTTCTTGAGATAGAGAGGGGTGGAAGGGGAAAAAAGCACATTATACAAAAGGGAAAGAATATGAACATTCCGGCGAAGGCGTATTGGTAACCACTTGAGCTTCACACGAAATTCGGAAACATGGTCATATTTACGCAAACCGAATATGAACCTTAAACAAACATTTTGAAGCCGCTCAAGTTTATCGACTGTAATATCTTTTTACCACATGAGAGCAATCAAAATTTTAATTTGATGGACGTGAAATTTTTGTTGTCGTCAATTTCATCGAATAATATGACAAGGTTCTAAGATCTTTTCTTAAATATTGTAAGCCGCACATGATTTGTTTCAAGTCGGGAACAGGGTGCAGTAAAAATATTTACGGACAATGTAATAAGTGGTTAATTTTATTATAACGTATGAAAATTACTTTACTAATACTCACTCTTCCAGTATAAATGTAGGACAGGTTAATAACCAATGTGCAGTTACGCTCCCTTTGCCACTGGCCAGGCTGGGAAAATGCTTTATAAAAGAATTTCCTGGAACTGCGGATCAAATCCCGCCTCAACCCGCAAAATATTTATGTCCATTAGCGTCACGTCCCTTGCGGTGTTTGTGGGGCAGCACCGAGAACACAGCTGACTAGATACGTCTTATATACTCCTGGTACCGGCAACCTGTTTCTACCATTTGTAGAGCAGTTTTTCTTGCAAAGATTTATGGGAAAATATTCATAAAAATACATAATCTGTGAAATGTTCGACTGTTTACCTATTTCGGTTCATGACACACAGCTCGCTGACAGATAGACAGACGGGCAGATGGACAGCGGAGGCTTAGTAATAGGGTTCCGTTTGGTACCTTTCGGGTACGGAACCCTAACAATGGTCGTTTTCTTTTAGAGCTTTTCATAAAGAGGTATTTAGATTAGCCAAAGAGCACAGTCGAAATACAGTAGGTACCCACTCACAGTTTCGACGAGGAAACGCATGACATAAGTTTAATCCAATATAAAATAGGCATGATCCCATATCCCTTACAACTGGGAACGGCAAGGAATTGTTGATTTTATCGAAGAACTACTTCAATATAAAGTTTGTTTTCCATAATTGACAAGCCATTAGTGTCTGTTTGTTTTGGAAATATTACGACCCACTTCGATGGATAGTGACGCTCCTTTTTTGGGACTTTCCTAATGATTACATAACATCACGGTTGTATTTCCCTAAGGGTTTGGCAGAGGTGTGTATCTAAAGTACACCCACAATCCAAACCTAATTAGTAACTAGGTAATGAAAGCTAGTGGTCATAGATCCAGTAGAGTCTGAATTTCTTAATGTCCCTCGGCACACTTCGTGTTTCGTCAGTCGCCGAATTTCTTTCAGTTGTCCTTTGCACTTGGTGCAGACCAGACGCTCTCAATCGACTTGGAAATATATAGAGTTGTTAATACTCTTTTAACTTAATGTAATTTATTTATAAAATGGGAGGAAAACTGCTGAATTAATAATAATTTTAAAACGTAAACTTATATTTTTTACAAGAAGCCGATGGATTAAAAAAAGAAAGCAATGGTTATTTTCAAAAAGTTCAAAAACGTGTCTGAGGCTTGTGGTGTTTCAGTCGGAACTGTAAAGAATATTGTATAAGAAAATGATAAAAACGATAAATTGAATCCCTTCCCATCAAACAGAGTAAAAAAGACCAAAAAGAGTAAAAAAGACCAAAAAAGAGTAAAAAAGACCAAACAATTTCGTTTAAATATAATCAATCATTCATTGAAAATAAATGATTGATTGATTGATAAGATTTTTATTGAAAATATTGGTTTTCGATATAAAAGAACAGAAAGCAATCGGGAAATACTAATTGAAAAGCATGATAATCGTCTTAAAAGGCTAAAAAGGAAGTTTCTCCGAAAAATTCAAAGTATGAGGACCGATGGCAAAAATATTGTCTAAATGGATGAATCTTAAGTGCATACGTCGCACTCAAAATGAAAATCTTGGAGAAATAAAAATAAAAAAGGTGTAAAGAAGCCAATTTCGAAAGGAGAACGTATAATCATTGTTCACGCTGGCAATGAAATGGGTTTTGCGCCAGGTGCACTGATGTTGCACAAATGTACCTATTGATAGTGACGGCGATTACCAAAAAGAAATCAATGCCGATCGATATCAAAACAAAACAACAATAAATTAAGTACTTAGTTCTGAATTCAAAAAACACACACGATAAATCTAATAATTGATGGACATGGAAATTAGCAATCGTTTGTATTCAGAAATGCGGTGATTCTTGAGGGACATTAAGAAAATAGTTGAACTGTACAACACTACAATATGAATTGTATTACGTGTTATATTAATGGATGGTTTATCAATCCTAACTATAATATTATAAATGCGAAATTTAGTTTGTTTCTTTGTTGCGCTTTCACACTAAAACAGCTGAACGGATTTGGATGAAATTTGGCACATGGATAGACCATGACCCGCAGGAGGACATAGACTACTTTTCATTCTGGATCGCAGACGAAGTCGCGGGCATCAGCTTAGTTAATAAAATAAAGGCATTTTTTTTTAATGAATCACAAAAATACGCTCAATTATTATTTTACATAATTAGCACGTCTATTAATATTTATAGGAAATCAAAATAGGAATTATTCGGGGTTCGATTAAATACATGCCATTGTTGATCGTCTCTTCATATAATGATGACTTCGTCACGCTAGCACTCAATTTCCTTACAATCCATGGTCACATCATAAAATTAATTCAGAACAATTCGTTTATAACACAGTCAATGTCAAAATTCTCATTTATATTCATAGCGTTTACTAAGATTTCTGTATAATCCTCTTGGATAAGTTGGGTAATATTTTGTTCAACATATTTATGTATATTTTGTCTTGTATGATGTTTGATGTGATCAGGGCAGACGTTTTTAATCAATGTAATGTCTGTCGTCGTAAAATGTTTTTGCCATTTAATATGCCTTTGTTTTTTTTTGGGTTGTCAATTATCAAATGACTTCTCCCGCTCCGCCCGCGGGAGGGCGTGTCAGACTCTTACTGACTAAAACCCACCCGTGTTCCTTCAGTTGCCTGTATGTTGCCAGGGGCCACGGTATCCATTTTAGGACTTTCCCGCGACCGTATACTATGCCCTTGAGTGAGATTCTATTTCACCTATCGTTTAAAATAAAGCTGTATTATCGTTAAAACATTATGATTTATAATAATACTCCTTTTTGAACTAATGATTAATTCAGATAATAAAATTATATCGTCATGTGGCCAAATAAGTTTTTAGTTTATAGTTTAAAAGAGAGTCCCTGTCTTGGGCGATTTTCCTTCTAATAAAACTTCTCGAATAGTTCAATATTGCAGAAAGCTGTAGCTGTAACGTTGCAGTAACCCTTAGTTTGAAATTCACGATTATGCATAATAAATGACCCTCCGTTCGCCTCGGTCGCTGCATTGATCCATTTGCTTCAGTTTAATATTTGAAAACAGTTTTTCGCAAGCACTTTTTTTAGTGAGATACCTATACCATAATAGAAACAGCATTGTGATAATGAGCTCATAATTTGTTAGTACTGAAAGCGGGCATTTATGCGTGACTTATTCATTTTATCCACCAATACCTGGTCGACCAATCTCTGCTCGGTTGAAAGTATTGAATGCTCATTTAATAGTATAGGACAGTACATACTAATTCTATGTTGCCATGATAGCAGGTACTTACTAATTCCATACTGCCATGTCAATATTCTAAAGTAGCCATATTGTTCTAAACTTTGGGAGACCGAGCTGTGCTCGGGGGATAATATCGAGAAAACGAATTTTCCAAAGCCTAGCTAGATCGATTTTTCGTCCCCGTAAACCCCTATATTGCAAGTTTCATCGAAATCCTTAGAGCCGTTTTCGAGAACGTGATATCAAATATATATATAAATATTGCTCGCTTATAATAAATTACATAAAATAAAAATAAAACATTGCATAATACTGTCACGCCTGTAATCCCCGAAGGGCTATGTAGAGGTGTACATTAGGTACACTCACATTTCGCCATTTATGTTTCAGACCCATGTAATAGGGGGCGAGCCTATGTTTAATTAAATTGTTTAAAAAGGTCACACCTAAACCAAACTACAATTTTCTTGTGTTTGGTACATTGGGTTACAATACCAACAATCCATTGTAATTTTGCCTAGTTTGTACATACACATTATTCGTCTCTCTATTGCTGAGCGTAACACACTAACCGTTTATGGTCGCTCGTTGTATGCTCGCTACAGTGTGACGTCGTCCCTAAATTCCTGACTTGGAACGGTAGCCCCTAATTGTGTTAGAACAATTAGTGGTTTGCCCAGCCTGTCGTATACACGCATTTGCACATTATATGCATCAATTTGCTGGGTGTTCAGCCATAATATATTATATACCTACGTGCGCCAACGATCTCGGAACACATTATTGTAGTAACGCCTGAATTACGCATCAGAAACGTGAGATCATATTTAAGGGTATGGGACAGTTGATAATTTTATTGCAATTACGATGTTGGCCCCATGGAGAAAGTTGTTCAGTATTTATGGTCTGCACCACACCCTCAAATATGTCCACACCTTTCTGATACACGCTGAATATGATTGCTTGATATACTCGTAGATAGTGCAATCCACGACGACGCGCCCCACTCCGCTCCGCTCCGTACTAAAGTTCCTACAGCTTACAGTACAGTAATCGCGGAGTGGGGCGCGTCATCGTGGATTGCACTATCTTTAAATGGATCTTTTTTTTTTTCTTTTCGAATCAATGATACAAAATGTTTACGAAATTACTTTGGCCTAGATAGTAGGTGGCCTGAGGCCATGTTGATTCACTTTTGCCGTTCGTTTGATTTTCATTAAATTGCTTCTCAATGAGACTTTGTTGCTTCTGCCGTGTGTCTACACTCTAATAATACAAGTAGTTCAGCGAACAGTCGACCTCGCGAGCACAAACTTTTTTGCAACAATTATTAATATACCACTAAAGTTATTTAAAAGATATTTACCATGTTTTTAACAACAAAATCATGGCAAATATCCCGTTTTAGTAGTGAAAATAGCCATGTCAGTTTAAAATCCTATAATTAGTATACCTATGTATCCATTTTAAAATAAACCCGACTGCGGCTGTAGGTTACCTACTAAAAAGTATATAATGGTAAGACGATAATTAAACAGAAATAAACTAACAAACAACTAACCAAATAAATCCACATAAATCACATAATCACATAGGTATATCTGTTAAACACGAGAATTTACTTTTGAAGCGAATTCTCACCGAACAAAATTCAGTCACACAAAATGTTCGACGGGATCACGGGACCTAACCATTTGGCCAGAGACAACGACAGCGCGATCTAGCGGTGCACAGTAGCACGCCATCTAGTGACCTTATTGTAAAACGTTTTAGAGAATTCTATTTTTTTTTTCAGAATTCTCTAGTTTTGTGATGAGAAGGTGGTCCTAGGTGCTCCATCAATACCTACCTAGTAGTTAAAGGGCCGACTACACTGCCTGGTAGAAATCTAAAAGTGAGCAATTTATTGCATTTTGAAGAGTTAGGTACCTACTCATATTATACGAAAATCCTCATTAGATCTTCACCAAATTTATATAAGACCATCTTAAAGTTACTACCTTCCAAATAAAAAAAACCATAGAAATCGGACCTCATAAGGCGAAGATATCCAGTAGCCCCCTTGTTGGAGGAAGTACCCTTCCAATTAAAAATCCCCAATGGTAATAAAATTCTATAAAGTCGTTAAACCTGTACATCAAGTTTCGTCCAGATCAATTGTAAAATACGACCTGTAGAGAAGTACCAGCAAACTGACACACGAAAGCAAATTTTGCCAGACTTGAAGCCTCTGCTTCAAGTCTCGCTTCGCTCGCTCGGTCAATTATAAAGAGAAAATATTTGTATTTCGTTTGTAATAAATAAACTCAAAAACTACTGGACTGAATTCAAAAATGATTTCATCTGTAGAGTAGAATGCTATATTGTCACTGAATAACATAGGCTATAATATATAAAGATAACACGCGGGCGAAACCGTTAATAATAAAAACCAACCATCAGCCAGAATTGTTTATTTTAGTTATTTTCATAGTCTTATGTCATATGTAATTCTTCTCTGGGGAACCTGTTCGGATATTAATACCTGTTCGGATATTGTACTACAGAAAAGGGCTATTCGAGCCATTTACAACCTTGGTCTGAGGGATTCCCTTCGAGAAAAATTCAAAGAAATAAATATTCTGACTGTAGCCTCAAAATATATTGTGGAAAACCATATCAAATTTTAAGAAGATTTCCGTTATTCATAGTTTAAATACCAGGAATAAACACAACCTTGCTGTACATCGCATTCGTCTCCACAGATTAGGCAACTCGTTCATGGGTCGATTTATACGCTTTTACAACAAACTTCCCATCGATATTCGAAACTTACCCATGAAACAATTTAAAAGCTGTATTAAAACCAAACTTTGTAAAAAAAAGTACTATACAATTTCAGATTATTTAGAAGATAAAAAAGCTTGGTAGTGAGCTGCTTGCTCTGCTAAGCCTTGTGTTATAATCATAAAAATTAACATTATACCTAATTATTCAGTAAAATCATCAAAATATATCAGTATTATATAAACATTGACTTTATTGAATACATGATTACTTTGTAAAGTATTATATTATTACAAATTTTGTAATCTGGATTTTTTTTTTTCTCTTTTCAGTTAGTTTTAATGATGGTCTTGCAGTTTGAGTAGTTTATGTGGCCTACCCAAATGTCCTTTCTTTGGTATAGTACGTAAGTAAGATGCTGGTAGGGATCTTGACCGTACTTCCGGGATTGTCCTGATAGTCGTGGAATACCGCTCCACTCCTTATAAGCATCTCAGGACATGTTGCCCCCTTGTCGCTTCAATACTTTGTGCTAGCGACCGTTTTCAGACCCATTATTGAGTGTGCAAGTCACCCCCTGCCATTTTACCTGTGTATTTTATATAAGATATTGGTCAGGAAGGGGCCATAGTCTTTACATAGTTCTAGATAACCAGTGCACTTAGCCACCCAAACCCATAATCCAATATCTTTGTTTCCATGTCTTGCAATAGTCCTGCACTAACCGGGGGTTGTCCTTGGGTGCACTAGATTAGTGCGTACAGGGATAATCGTCGGTTAGTGCCTCGTTTCATTAGACACGTCTAACGGGCCTTTACGAGTTGACTTCGGCCCCTCGCACGGTGGATCGAAAATGGGCTGTAGAAGACATAGGATCTCGATTTCTTAAATGTTATTTTTTTTGCTGGAAATGACTTCTGCTGATCATTACTGTTCTATAAAATGTCATATGAAGTAAATGTGTGCACAAATGGAAGAGTTATAATTTTTATAAGAAAAAAATGTATGGAGCTAGTATGAAAAATCGAATTATCTCCTAAACGGCATGTTTAACCGTACCATCCTTGGAGGTGGTCATAGTGCTAATTATTTATAATTTTTTGGTTGCGGATTTGACGAAAAATTTCATGCCGTTTTTTTTTAAAAAATCGTCAAAATATTTTTATTTGTTTTTTCATATAAAACTATTCATTTTAGTGTTTATGTTGAAGAACACGGACTTTTAACTACACGTAACATAAAATAGCATCACTCCTATATTTCCGAAGGAGTTGGCAGAGGTTTATAGTACACCCACACGTAGACAACTATGTTTGAGCTAGATATTTATCAACACATCATGAGTTTTAAAACCTTTCATACAACCAAATTACCAATTGTTTACTCTTCTAATGAGTCCGAAAAGAAGTGATTAAGTAACTACACTGATTAGGTCTTCTAATGAGTCTTTATAGGTGATTTAATGATTTTCAATATCTCACGACAATGCCAACTATGGATTACATTCAACTTTTCTTGATAAGTAAGCTAATTTGTTAATTAGCAGTGCTATGAGTTCTAAGAATAGTTAGTGACAATTATAAATTTTCATTAGCTAATGAGAAGATAACGAATGAGGGTAGTTACCTAATTATTGGCGTTTTGCAATAAAAGGGCTAAAGTTTTGTTTTATAATTTAGTTTGTTCACAACTGTGTAACTGCTAACACTAAATCTGCGACTATAAAATCTTAGAATGGAAAGTTTAATCACGAATTTAGACTTGTTTGTTCTTCTACGAAGTGAGAGTACTTCATTTGATCATGAAGTATTGTTCAGTGCAGTTGTATCCCGCATAGGCGATTGCCTGTCTGACGAAGATCGTGTTGTTCTCAAAGAATTTTGTCGGAGATTTACGCGAGCCGCTTTACAAAGGTGGCAGAAATCCAACCGATTCCTTGATAATTTCAGGAGAAAGTACGAGAATTGGTTGGGAGCAAATATTGATTGGCCGAGTTTTGTGCAAACTTTAGTTAATCAAGAACCAAGTGTTGATGAGATACCAAGAGCGCCCTCAGTCTCTCCAGAACCGTTGACATCAACGTCCATTGGAACAATGACGAAAAGATCCCGTAAACCATTCGAAGATCTGGGAAGTAAACAAAAAAAGAGAAGATCTGATGAACACACAGGCGAAGATTCCAGTGAATTGGCATATGCAGCTGCAGCACGTTTAAAAGAAGAAGGGCATGGAGATATCGCCTCTGTCATCGAATACATGATGAAAAATCCTGAAGCAGCCGCTAAATTAAATGAAACGCTTAAGAAACCAGCGAAAACAATCATATTTACGTCAGAAAAGGCGCTTGGATTGCTTCTTTCGCTAAAACTCTCAAAGTGGCAATATATTACGTTGCGAGAGGCTGCCATTCGGGAAGGTGCTAAGGATATTTATCCATCTTACTATAAAGTGCAACAAACTAAGCTTGATTGCTACCCTCCGAAGCAATCAGTGACAGTTACTGATTCATCGGCTAGGATTACACTTCAAGCTTTACTTGATATCACAGTTACAAGAATCCTTCAAAGCCTTTCTAAGGAAGAGCATAACAAGCAGTTGAAGCTGATATCCAAGTGGGGATTTGATGGTGCTTCTAACCAAAGCCGATACAAGCAGAAAATGGAGGGTGAGGAAGATGACTCGAGCATTTTTATGACCTCCTTGGTGCCACTTAAACTGACAGATGGAGACAACATCTTATGGACGAACCCAAAACCATGCTCAGTTTTGTATTGTCGTCCAGTTCAGTTTACTTTTGTAAAGGAGAGTGAAGCAGTTGTCCTTGAGCTGAAAAAACAAATGGATGAAGAAATTGAGGCCCTTATCCCCACAGAGTGCAATAATAATAATAGGGTGACTCATGAACTAATGATGACGATGATCGACGCTAAAGTTTGCACTTACCTTTCTGAAGCTAGATCAAATGCATCGTGCTACCTGTGCTTAGCAAAGCCTACAGAAATGAACCGCTTAGATGCTGTAACATCAAAAATTGTGTGTTCTGACCTTTATGAATTAGGCTTGTCATCCCTACACGCCCGTATAAATTGTATGGAATGTCTGTTACACATTGCATACAGGCTCGACTTCAAACGGTGGGCAGCGAGAAGTGATGAGCACAAAGAAATGCTACAGACAAGGAAGAAAATAATTCAAAATAAATTCAAAGATGAACTCAATCTGTTGATTGATATAGTAAAACAAGGCTCGGGAACCACCAATGACGGGAATACTGCAAGAAAATTCTTTGAGTTTCCTAATAAAACCGCAGCTATAACCGGTTTGGATGAAGACCTCATCAAAAGATTTGCTGTAATTTTACAAGCAATTACATCTGGAGAGCAGGTCGATATAATAAAATTTAGAGATTATGCCCGCAAAACAGCAGAAAAGTACGTATTATTATACGACTGGTACTACATGTCGTCAACCGTTCATAAATTATTAATCCATGGGGCTGACATAATCGAGAAAAATAATATTGTGCCGATTGGGACTCTCTCGGAAGAAGCCTCAGAGTCTCGAAACAAAGATTTTAGGAGGTTTCGAGAACATCATTCGCGGAAAAGAAGCAGGCAGGATTCCAATCAAGACATTTTAAATATGCTTGTTGTTTCTTCGGATCCTTTGCTAAGTGCACAAAGGCCTAAGTTAGATGCCAAGAAAAAGCAGAGCTTTTTTGCTGAAACTCTCGACTTAATTCAATTTCAGGAAACTGAGTTCGAGTTTTTGGACATATCCAATCTGGATGCTGACTCAGAATTGGAGTCTGACAACGAGAGTGATAAGGAAAATTTGTAAAAAAATTATACATTTGTAAATTTGTATTTGAGTCTGTTTGGGTTTTTTTTTGTAATATTTAATGATATTTTGTCTTTTTTTTTATTTTTTTACTTTATTTTACAAATGCTTAGTATTAATTCCTTCAATTAAATTATTTTGTGTATAATATAACTTTATATGTTACTTAAATAAGAGTTTGGTAATCTTTTTTTATTTAAATTAATAAAAATGTGTCAAAAAACAGCAATTTTTTTATTTAATTTTTCTTGTTTTGTGTGTTCTTAATATTTGGGTTAATAACATATCGAACTTTTTAACTTGGACACTAAAAGGGATCGTTTTACATGTAAAAATAAATAAAAATATTTTGACGATTTTTTTTAAAAAAACGGCATTAAATTTTTCGTCAAATCCGCAACCAAAAAATTATAAATAATTAGCACTATGACCACCTCCAAGGATGGTACGGTTAAACATTCGATTTTTCATACTAGCTCCATACATTTTTTTCTTATAAAAATTATAACTCTTCCATTTGTGCACACATTTACTTCATATGACATTTTATAGAACAGTAATGATCAGCAGAAGTCATTTCCAGCAAAAAAAATAACATTTAAGAAATCGAGATCCTATGTCTTCTACAGCCCATTTTCGATCCACCGTGCCTCGTACGCCTTTTAAAGGTCCGGGACCCTAGGGTCCCGAGAAATGTCAAAGTATAATAATAAGCATAATCAGGCTATAATGTTCCCACTGCTGGAACACAGGCTCGGTGAGAGGGTGTGGTCTATCCACCACGCGGGCCCAGTGCGGGTTGGTGGATGTCACATGTCTTCGAATATTTGGTTCTAGGACATGCCGGTTTCCTCACGATGTTTTCCTTCACCGTTTTGAGAGCAGTGGTGATGAAATTAAATCCACAAAGAGAGAAAAGCCTGGCCACCACGGCTCTTAGCACCAAAAGTTCATATCTGATGAACTTTATCGTTACGTAGGATATATTACATGTTCGTGCTACTGAATTTACTATCGGCGCGCAGTAAAAAAATAATTATGTACTCTATGTATGTGTCTAGCTAATTGCGGTACTTATTCCATCGTGGCTTGTACACTTTACGATGGATGTGATATGAAAACATGCTTGAATAGCGTTTTTGCTGTGTCACTATTATTAATAAAAAAAATAAGTTTTAAAAACTGTAACCCGACTACGGAAAAATAAAAGTGATCTAAAAAGTAAGGAACAAGAAAATATTTCAGACAGAAATGAAGATATAGGTACAAAAATGGTCAAGGTAAAACCCTGGTCGCATGTGGGTGCCAGGAACACCTACAAAATTATAATGGCATACGACGACGGCCTTTGCCCTGCTGAAGTTGAACTCTGGTATTATAATCTCATTAGCCAAAACCGTAGGGAATTCAAAATCGTGCCAGTTCTTAGAAGTGTTTTTGGTTCGAAACGAAATTTTCATAAAATCATCAAAGCGGTCGGGAGGGAACGAGGAGCATATAAATGGACTTCATTTACTGGAAGCGGCAAACTGTAACGGATTTAAGAGTTTCGTTTTAAATTCCATTGCGGTTCTCAGCACACGTATTGATAATAAATAAGTCTAATAAAAATGTTACACTGTTCTTGTTAGTACATCATGTAAAATCAGAAACGAGAAAAAATATAGGTGATAATCGTGTTACGTGAATACGTTATCAAGTTAATGTCTTTAATTAGTTATTATAATGCCGTGTTTTAAGTTATTTTTTTGCTTGTATCGTTTCACACACATTGGTAGTAGTAGGTACAGTATGCCGTAAAATACTTCATAGATTGGTATATATAAAATACAGCATGATTTGTCTCGTTACTAGTACCTACCTACACATGTTCAAAATTTTACTCCGACCGTTTACGTTAATGTCTAAACTCAAAAAAAAAACTTTATCTCAGGAGGTGTAACAAAGTTGTAACATCACCCACTGAATCAACCTATTACAGGTGGCCTACCTACAAATATCCATAGGGATTTCATGAATTGATTTGAACCTTCGAAAGCCATTCATCGAATTTGTAAAGCTTATACACTTCTGGACACATCTATTGGCCCACCTTAGAGTTTAGGTTTCAATGGCCCCTACCGAAATATGATTGCTAGATTGAACCAAAACTGTTGATGCAGTTTTAAACCTGATACATTTTACCATCTTTTTCGATCGTATTGTTTTAAATTTGAATTCAGAATACCATACGACATGGAGCTACGCCTAACAAGTCGGATATGCGCCTTGTTAAAGGCAATTGATTTTTGAATAAAAAACATGTTTTATCAAATAAAGGTTTAATTTAATAACGCGTGTTGCCTCCATGGGCATCTACCACAGCTCTCATACGATTAGGCATAGAGTTTATCAACCGCTCTATGAAATTTTGAGGGATCATCTCCCATTCCTCTTCTATGGCAGTTTTCAACTCCTGCATCGTCTGGGCAACTGGCTGACGAGCCCTAACACGTCTTTTTAGCTCGTCCCACATGTGCTCAATGGGGTTCATGTCTGGGCTTCTGGCTGGCCTGTCCATAACTGTGATGTTCACATCCCGAAGATATTCCCTGACGATGCCGGCCGCATGGGCTCTTGCATTATCATGCATAAAAAGGAAATTTGGGCCCACATAGTCCGCGTATGGTATCACGTGAGGTTCTAAGCACTCACGAATGTACCTTTCAGTATTTAATGTTGGCAGCCGTGGTCCTGTAACAACCTCAAGTTGAGTTTTGCCGCTCGCGGATATACCGCCCCAGACAGTCCATGAGCCACCGCCATAAGCAACCCTCTCTTCAAAGCAGCATTGTGCGAAACGCTCTCCCTTACGTCGGTAGACCTTCTTCCTTCCATCATTGCCATGTAACACAATTTTAGACTCATCAGAAAAGAGTACACGGCTCCAATCTTGCTGTGTCCAATTTAAATGACTGCGTGCGAAATGAAGGCGCGCTGTTCGGTGCGCTCGCGTTAGTTTGGGCCCATTAGCTGGCTTGTGTGGTACCATATCGCGTTCTTTTAACCTTCTCCGAACAGTTCGAGCGCTCACAGATACTCCGTGGAAGTCGCGAAGTTGGTTTTGTATCTCAATGGAGGTAAGGTGACGATTTCTCAAGCTGGTCGTCACGATGAATCGATCCTGCCTTTCAGTTGTGACCCGAGATCGTGACCTTCCTTGGCGACGAACAAAGCCGCCAGTCTCTAGGTACCTCCGATAAACATTTCGGACCGCAGATCGACTTAAATTAAGTTGAGCACTCACGTTTCTTTGGCTATGTCCGGCCTGAACAAGCGCCACAGCTTGGGCGGCGACTTCAGGTGAAGTATCCATAGAGTATTGATAGAACCTCACCTTAATGTTAAGAATAAGTAATGTTTGTTGCAAAACCAAAGATATCAATCACTTTTTCAAGAATTAAATCCAAGTAAACCAATAAAACCAAGTTTTCTTAGTATTCGATTGTTTGATATCAACAAACAGGCTCCAAATTGTCTTTTGTTTCTTTAAATTCTGTGTTCGAAATTCAAAAAAAGACTTTGAATGAAATTGTGAATGTGCCAGGTTCAAAACTGCATAAAAACTTTTTGCTCGACCTAATATAAAATTTTAGCTAGGACCAAACGAAACTGAAAATACAAGGTGGGCCAATAGATGTGTCCAGAAGTGTATCTACATCAAGGGCAAAAATAAACAGATGAAAACTGGGGACGTTTATGTGTTGAAAACATGTGTTTGCAAGCCAATTAAACAATAGTTATTTATGCAACAAGAGAGCAAAGTCGTTTTTTGCTGCGAGTGTTGATTTTGAATTTGCTTACTCGGGGTAAGCCTAGAATCACTCGCTACGCTCGTGATTCAATTATAGAATCCTGAGCGCTGCGAGGGATTCAGCAGCCTCATTCCTCAGCAGCGAGAACATACAACACGTAATAAAAAACCTGTCCGATCCGTGAGGGTGTTGTTAGGTATCGTACTGTTAGCATATTTATGTGGAAATTTTCAGGAAAACAGTAAAAATAATCCCCATATTTTTTTTCAATGGTGAACTTGATCGAATTTTACATTTGGTGCGGGCGGCGGCCGTCGTTTAGCGGGTGTCCAAAAGTCATAAGTTATGAGTTTTGCAATTTTTTTATTGTTTTGGGGTAATTTTGGAACTAAAAATGTGAATTTTAAATACAAATAACTTTTTTACTATCAATAATAATCAAAAAAATACTGTTTTATAATGTTACTGCAGTACCATTTGCCCATTTTTGGATCGGACAAGGTTTTTTTTTACATAATCTTCATCACCTCGTATTTTGCAGCCACCATCTTGGATTTATATTTTGACCTCACTATCGACTAGCACTCTCTATCGATAGCACTCTCGAAAACTATGACAACGACACCCGTGACGAAAAATGTGAAAATTTTCGCAGCCGCCATCTTGGATTTTTATTTTGACTTCACTATCGGCTTAAGCAACCTTGAAAACCATAGAAACAATACCCATGAAGAAAAATTTTAAAATTTTCGATTTTCGCTGTGGCCATCTTGGATTTACATTTTGACTTCACTATCTGCTTTAGCAACCTTGAAAACCATAGAAACGATACCCATGAAGAAAATTGAAAAAAAAATTGCAGCCGCCATCTTTTTTTTTTTTTTTTTTTTTTTTTTTTTGGGTGGGAAATCATCAAATGACGTCTCCCGCTCTGGGTGGAGCGGGAGGGCGTGTCAGACTCTTACTGACTAAAACCCACCCGTGTTCCTTCTGTTGCCTGTGCAATGCCAGGGGGCCACGGTATCCCTTTCGGACTTTCCCGCAACCCCGGCAGGCAATGGTCTCATCGGACCCCTTCACTTGCTGACATCTCTTTGAGGCGCGCGTGGAACACTACGCGCCGTCGACCCGGGCCTGGTCCTTACCGGACGGCGAGCTACCCATTGCTCACCGTCCGCAAGCCCGCGCCTACGGTGGCCGGCAATCGGCAATCGATTCCCGACGCCCAGGGCGTCTCCTCCTGCGGCGGCTAGGGGCGTGAGGGCGCGAAATTTGCCTCTCCCTCACGCGCTCCGCCTCCTCCTTCGCGAGCATTACTGCTTCGCAGAAGGAGGTGACGGCCTCCCATGCCCTCTCGCTCCGTACCATGGCCTGGACCAGGGCCGGACGCGAGAGATCCCCGCCACCGATCGCCTCCACGAGGACACGGCGGTGCTCTGCCCAAGCCGGGCAAAATGCAGCCGCCATCTTGGATTTACATTTTGACCTCACGATCGGCTTTGGCACCCTTGAAAACTATGAAAACGACACCCATTATGAAAAATGTGAAAATTTTCGCAACCGCCACCTTGGATTTTCATTTCGACCAAATTTACACTAACTATCTCTCTCCGTCTTTCTTTCTCTTTGAATTAGAAGAAGACAGTCGCAAGCGCCTTTTCGCGTGACGATTTCTGCCACTGCACTCTTACCGCAAGCCGCTTGAGAACTTCGTTCCAAAAATTTAATAAAACAGAATTTAAATAAAATAAAAATATTTATATAAATTTAAATAAAAGATGATTTGCAATTTTAATGTTTTATGTATATCCGAACGTTTTATTGTTTGTTTCTTTTTTGGGCCTATTATGTACTAGGTATGGAATTTTGAAATCGAACTTCGAATCGACTTGTTTCTCTCGCTTTTTTCGTATCGAAATGAAAGTGACAAAACTAATTGAAGTTCAAATCTTTAGAATTTTGTGAGTAGACCCAACACTGCTCTCGGCATTTTTTTTACTTTTATTAAAAAGTTACTTTGTCTCACGCTCGCAGCAAAATCGAATTTTGCTCACTGTTTTTTGACAGCAAAACCTGCTTGTTTGAGGTGCTGAGGTGAAATAGTTATTTGTGCAACAAGAGAGCAAAGTCGTTTTTTGCTGCGAGTGTTGATTTTGAATCCCGAGTAAGCGAAGGATTCTATAATTGAATCACGAGCGTAGCGAGTGATTCTAGGTTAGAATCCTGAGCGCTGCGAGGGATTCAAAGACACGAGATGCAAATAACTTTGCTCTCGTGTAACACATACAACTTTTCACCTCAGCAGCGAGAACATACAACATGTAAAAAAAAACCTGTCCGATCCGTGGGGTGTTGTTAGGTATCGTACTGTTAGCATATTTATGTGGAAATTTTCAGGAAAAAAGAAAAAATAATCCCTAATTTTTTTTTCAATGGTGCATTTGCCCGAATTTTACATTTGGTGCGGGCGGCGGCCGTCTTTTAGCGGGTGTCTAAAAGTCATAAGTTATGAATTTTGCATTTTTTTTATGGATTTGGGGTAATTTTGGAACTAAAAATGTGAATTTTAAATACCAATAACTTTTTTTACTATAAATAATAATCAAAAAAATACTGTTTTGTAATGTTACTGCAGTACCATAAGCCCATTTTCCCCAGATTTTCGGATCAGACAAGGTTTTTTTTACACAATCTTCATCACCTCGTATTTTGCAGCCACCATCTTGGATTTATATTTTAACCTCACTATCGACTTTAGCACCCTCGAAAACTATGAAAATGACACCCATGACGAAAAATGTGAAAATTTTCGCAGCCGCCATCTTGGATTTTTATTTTGACTTCACTATCGGCTTATGCAACCTTGAAAACCATAGAAACGATACCCATGAAGAAAAATTTGAAAATTTTCGCAGCGGCCATCTTGGATTTACATTTTGACTTCACTATCAGTTTTAGCAACCTTGAAAACCATAGAAACGATACCCATGAAAAAAAATTTGAAAATTTTCGCAGCCGCCATCTTGGATTTTTATTTTGACTTCACTATCGGCTTAAGCAACCTTGAAAACCATAGAAACGATACCCATGAAGAAAAATTTGAAAATTTTCGCAGCGGCCATCTTGGATTTACTTTTTGACTTCACTATCGGCTTTAGAAACCTTGAAAACCATAGAAACGATACCCATGAAGAAAAATTTGAAAATTTTCGCAGCCGCCATCTTGGATTTACATTTTGACCTCACGTTCGGCTTTGGCACCCTTGAAAACTATGAAAACGACACCCATTATGAAAAATGTGAAAATTTTCGCATCCGCCATCTTGGATTTTCATTTCGACCAAATTCACACTTACTATCTCTCTCTTTCTCTTTGAATTAGAAGAAGACAGTCGCAAGCGCCTTTTCGCGTGACGATATCGGCCACTGCCACAGAAATATTATCTATGGCCACTGCACTCTTGCCGCAAGCCGCTTAAGAACTTCGTTCCAAAAATTAAATAAAACAGAATTTAAATAAAACCTTATCAGATGATTTGCAATGTATATCCGAACGTTTTGTTTGTTTCTTTTTTGGGCCTAGTAGGTATTTTAATTCGAATCGATTTGTTTCTATCTCTCGCTTTTTTCGTATCGAAGTGAAAGTGACAAAACTAATTGAAGTTCAAATCTTTAGAATTTTGTGAGTAGACCCAACACTGCTCTCGGCATTTAAAAAAAATAATTAAAAAGTTACTTTTCATCCCACCATCTCGGAAAGAGTATTTTTAATCTTCAGTATCTGAGTGGAAAAGCCGTTTTTATTCTCTAGAGGATAAAGTAAATTGAATTTAGAACATCGTGTGCACTAAGTTTGTGAATTAAAAAAAACATTAAACCTATTTACTGCTACCTCTATGGTGCCGAATATATCATACAACTTTTTTTTAATTTGTTAAAAACTCAGACTCGGAACCTTCTTGGTGTTCTTTTTTCAATTTGCTTTGTACGCGGTTCTTTACGCGGCATTTTTTCACGTCATTGTTAAACCTTAGGTATATTAAAAACAAGAAACTTGAAAACAAGTGAAAAAACTAAAATGAGTGATTCTAGCGACGAGGAAGTTTGCTTGACGCCAACAGAATTGACTGAAACTGTTAATAATGCGCAAATGAGCTTTCTCCCTCAACAATCACGCGAGAAGTATTTAAAACAGTACGATATGTTCAACACGTGGCGACTAGCAAAAGGAGCCAAAACTTTCTCAGAAAACGTTTTGCTGGCATATTTTATAGAATTATCCGAGAACAAGAAAGCAAGCACTCTATGGAGTACGTATTCGATGCTAAAAGCAACAATAAAGATGAAAAAAGACAAACATATCGATACCTATCCTAAATTAGTGGCATTTTTAAAAAGAGCCTCATCTGGTCATCAACCAAAAAAATCGAAGGTTTTCACAGTATCTGATATTGAAAAGTTTCTTAACGAAGCACCCGATTCCGTATATTTGGCGGCAAAAGTAAGTCAGTTGCACATTCAGTATCTACTTAAGTATATTAATCTCAATTAAATAGTATACTTAGTAGATGTTGATAGGCATAATTATGCGTTCATATCAATTTTATTCATTTATCTACTACAATACTCTTTACGTTACAGGTTGTTCTTATTATTGGAATAAACGGAGCATGTCGAACTAATGAACTAACACAACTTAATGTCAAAAACATTGAGAAACATTCAGATGACTTACTATTAATTAATTTACCTAATACAAAGACAAAAAGAGACCGCAACTTCGTCATTCGCAAGGAATACGTAACGATTGTTGAGAAATATCAAGCCTTACGCCCGCCTAACACTCCAATCAATCGATTTTTTCTACAGTATCGCAATGGAAAGTGTGTTAGACAGCCTATGGGTACTAATAAAATTGGCAGTATCCCACGAGAAATAGCAACATTTCTTGAACTTCCAGAACCCCTGTTGTACACGGGTCATTGTTTCCGACGAACTTCAGCCACACTTTTGGCTGATTCCGGAGCTGATCTGCTGTCCCTTAAGCGCCACGGAGGCTGGAAGTCCAATGCAGTTGTAGAGGGATACATAGAGGATTCCATCCAAAATAAGTCTAAAATATGTGAAGGCATCGTAGGAGCCATTACACTGAAAGAGCCTCAATCGGATCCTTGTACTGGCCCTTCTACATCAAAAATAAGCCGTTATGAAACACCTAACCATCTCCCTCTCTCTCCAACATTCACGCCAAGGGAATCCGATGAATCGGTACAACTATTAAGTATGACAGATAGTTTACCGAAAAACAGTACACAAGTGACTAACACCAATATTACAGTACCAAACAAAAATATTACACTCAATTTAAATAACTGTAGCAACGTTACTTTAAAATTTTCTTAATTATACCTTAGTATTATTTTGTTATAATTTAAAGATTATTCTGTAATACTTACCTGTCATAATGTAGTAATTAATACCTAAACTGAAATAAAAGTGTACCTATCTTGTGATTGTAAACGTTTTTTTTTTTGCATTTAGTCATTTCCTCGCTGAGGTGGAATGAAAAGTTACGTGTTGCACTCGAGTGCAAAGATTTTTCACCTCGTGCTCTTTTGATTCCCTCGCTAACGCTCAGGATTCTAATTTTGAATCACTCGCTGCGCTCGTGATTCAATTTTAGAATCCTTCGCTTGCTCGGTCATCAAAATTGAACACGCGGTTAAAAAGCAACTTTGCACTCTTGTATAACAAATAACTATTGTCTCACGCTCGCAGCAAAATCGAATTTTGCTCACTGTTTTTTGACAGCAAAACCTGCTTGTTTGAGGTGCTGAGGTGAAAACTCATTTGTTACATCATTTGCTGTAGTTTTGAAATTGGAGGCAAGTTTTATTAAAACTAAAATTGTGTTGACTTTATTTCATTGACATTGAAATGAGAAGTCGGCCGTAAAAAGTACTTATAAAATGTTTGGATAAACGAAAAAAAAAACCGACCAGTTGAGAACCTCTTCCTTTATTTGTGTTTTATTTTTATTTATTATGGAAAACAAACGCTGACACATTACATTTTGTAGGAAGAAATAAAAAAAAGATACGGCTAAATGTTAACACATTTGGACGTATCCTTTTACACCTAACGCCCACAAAATTCACATAAAAAATATCTTTACAAATCATGCTACTCGTATTTAAACAAAAACCTATAAACTAAAGTCGAACTCGGTTATAACGGGCAATCAGGCTATCTGTAGTTACTAATCGAACTTCAAAACAAATAACCAGTCCCTCGTTACTTCGTAAGCCAATAAAGACAGCTTAATGACAAAAATAAAGCAACATTCATTAATAGCACTATGAATGCAAAGCGAAACGTAAATAAGTGCAGTTAGACGACGGGCGGCGCGGCGTCGCGTCTGTCGGATTTGTCGCTCGAATAATTTCCCCTCTTTCTTCGACGTTGGAAAATGAAGTGCTTTTTCCATTTCCCGTCGTATGTCGCGTTGCTCAAAAGCTCGTGTAGGTGTGTACCGTGTGGAGCGACACTACGGCTCGAGCCTTCATATCCTGTATGTGCCTGAATTTGCTCGAATCGTGAAATTACCTGCTCTTTGTGTTAGATTGATCGTTGATGTACGCACTGATAATGTTGCTTGTAATTGTGTTTTTTCTTTCTTTTTCATTATTTTTTTGTTGTTGGTTTTATGTAAGTTTAATGGAAATATTGTAATTGTTTGGCTTGCGTGTCAGATACGCCACAAATAATTATTGCATTATTATATTTTCATCTGTATAATCCCTTGGAAGTTTTTACCGCTGTAATGTCCATAAATGTTATTAGTTTTATCTATAACAACTCCGGTTATTTTATATTTTCCTGAATTTTCTAACAATCGCTGACACGGATTTTGGTTTTACGTAATCACGAGCAGTACCCATTTAGATAACTGTACATGTAGTACCTACGGGTTTAAAATCATTTCCTATTACCATATTTACCTATATTCCAAAAGCATACCTACTTTTTGACATATCCAAATAGTATTCACGGTATTTTATAGACACCCTTTAGTAAAGGATCCGACCTAGGAAAAACCTTCACCCATCTGTTTAATTGATTAAAAGTATTTTAAATCAAATTTAGTATGTTAGAAAATGGTGCCGATTCTCTTGTACCTACACCGAACTAAACTATCACTAAAATTCTTTACTTTTTGCTATGAGAATCTTAAAGCTATTCTGCAATAAAAAGTCTCTATAATTAAAAATTATTTTGACACAACTAAAATCTAATTTGACAATTGCGACTCCCCGTGATTTTTTTTTAGAGCCGGAGGCGCGCATGGGTGTTGCCTCGACCTGTTTTATATGGAATTTTTCACTTTTTGTATATATAAAAAAAAAAAACCTACGTATTGAATATTAGGGGTATAAGGGTTATATAAAGGGGGTCGAAAGAAGTCGTCGAAGATCGTATTATTCGCAGAATACACTTCCCTTATTTTTAAAATCAAACGTCAGTTAGTCAACTTTGAACAAGTGAACGATGCGCATTCGCTAAAGTTGTGGATTGGTTTAATGTAAATAATCTTCTCCTGAATGAGAAAAAAACTAAACTCATTAAATTTTCAACGCCAAATGTCAGGCAGCTAACTGCCAATGTTAAAGTAAATGGAAGAGAGCTGGACCCTGTTGATTCAACAGTTTTTCTTGGAATCACTATTGACGGTAAATTACAATGGGGCCCACACATAGAAAAGTTGCCAGAAAGGCTAAGATCGGCCGCCTATGCTGTTAAAAAAATGAGACAGGTAACTGACGTAGACACTAGACACAGCCAGGATTGTTTATTTTAGTTATTTTTATAGTCTTATGGCATATGGAATTCTTCTCTGGGAAACTTGTTCGGACATTAATACTATCTTTGTTCTATAGAAAAGGGCTGTTCGAGCCATTTACAACCTAGGTCCGAGGGATTCCCTTCGAGAAAAATTCAAAGAAATAAATATTCTGACTGTAGCCTCAAAATATACTGTTGAAAACCTTACTGTATGTACACAAAAATATATCAAATTTTAAGAAGATTTCCGATATTCATAGTTTAAATACCAGGCATAAACACAACCTTGCTGTACATCGCACTCGTCTCCACAGAGTAGGCAACTCGTTCATGGGTCAATGTATACGCTTTTACAACAAACTTCCCATCGACATTCGAAACTTACTCATTAAACGATTTAAAAGCTGTATTAGGACCAACATTTGTAAAAAAGGGTATTATAAAATTTCAGATTATTTAGAAGATAAAAAAGCTTGAGATTGAGCTGCTCGCTCTGCTAAGCCTTGTGATAAAATCACAAAAAATAACATTACCTAATTATTCAGTAAAATCATCAAAATCCAGTATCTTCTTCTTTTCGTGTGGTTAGTAAACTAACCTGGTGTCAGAGTTTTAAAGCCGCCCACGGGCCTCTGACTTGGCTTCACATGCCGTCGAGAATAACTCTCAGGCATGCCGATTTCCTCACGATGTTTTCCTTCACTTTTCCTTTTTTTGTAAAGTGATAATCATATAATACGCACATGAATCCGAAAAGTCAGAGGTGCGTGCCTTGGGTTCGAATTCGAGACCTACGACTTGTCAGTCTGACGGTCACACCACTAGGCTATGACTGCTGTAATCCAGTATTATATAAACATTTACATCGTTGAATACATGATTACTTTGTAAAGTATTATATTATTTTATTTTTTCTGAATGTGGGGAGTATGTGTTTTTTTTTTCTCAATTAGTTTAAATGATGGTCTGGCAGTTTGAGTAGTTTATGCGGCCCAAATGTCCCTTCTTTGGTATTGTTCGTTGAGTTGAGCTCCTTAAGTTCTGAGTTGAGCTCCACGATTCCTGACAAATGCTTGCACTGACAGGACAGGTCCACTCAAATCTGTGTGGTTCTTTTCTCAAAATGCCATTTCAGACTAATCTACATGGTCCTCATATTATGACCTGACCAAGATTATGTCTGGACTTTAAACAGCCAGATAGGAAACGCCGAACACATCTAGCAAATTTTTTTTTTTTTTTAAGATGACGTGTAAAAGTGATTCCAATATCCTATTTACAGAATAAACAATTTCATTTCACTTGTAAATATGAAGAGCAAATTCTGTGTATATTAATTATTAACGTATCGTTAAAGTTCAAAAGATTCCTTTGCAAAGATGAATAGACTATAGTTAGAAGGTTTCCTAATCTTGATACTTTAATTAGTTTACCATTAGTTTACCTTTTTATTTCTGTGCTCAAATTAATTCCTGGTAAAGCAGTATTGATAACAGTATTCTACCCCGGCAGTCTCGACAAAGATAGCGATCGCTATACGACTGAATTCGGTCGCAAAGTCTTAATGGCGTCCCTGGACGGTCAAAATTACTTGACAATCACGAAAACATCCCGTGCTTGTGAAGCACGTCGCGCGCGTCTAGGGAGCCATTACTACTTTGCGACCGAATTCGGTCGTATAGCAATCGATATCTATGTCGATATTGCCGCCCCTGGTTAGTATGCAGCTTATACTTTATATAGGGACATTACCCGCATCCCACATGATATGTGTGTTACTCATAACTACAGATACTTTTTGCCATCTCATCAATTACGTACCTACGCAAAATTCACGATCACATAATCGTTTACATCAATTAGTTTCAAAGCAAAACAGTCTCACCGCAAAACATAGCTAACAAAGATATGGTAATTGGTCTCCATCGCTATTAAATTCCTGGTTATAAACGGAATCACAAATTCACGATCATCGGTATCGGAACAGGACCGACCTCTCTGTAATAAACAATGCCTATCCAAATGCAAATATTTGTCGACGACCTCCACTGATACGAAAGGACAGTGGGCGAATGTGGTCCAAGTGCGATCACAATTAAGACATAATGCCAAATGAAAGGGTATCTAAGGTTTTTCAAGTTTGCAGAAGGACACAAAAATCCGTCTGAGTGATTTTGAGTAATAGTCGAATGATGATCATCTCTATATTGTGCAGAATATTTGAACAATTTAGGGATTCAAGGAAGCTGTTTATCGCAGCATCAAATATGTTCTATCATGATTCGACAATAGGTATGTTGACAAAAAAATATTTTTCCATCAGTTAGATTATTAAAAAATATTGGACACGTATTTTTTCTTATTTTACGTAAAAAAAAGATTACGGCAATACATTGAGTTACTCTATACTCAATACTTTTACTGCATGTGGAATACATGCAGGTATTCTTAGGTGATAAACTTATAATTAGATCACATGGACCCTGTCGGGCACAGCAAAATAAGTGAGTTAGTGAGTTAAAATGTGGCATGACGTCACCCTCCGGTAGATTTTATACTGACTTGTGACGTAGCGAGCCCCCACTCCCCAACTTTAATACGTTTTATCTAAACCATTTTTTATTAATATGATAAAGCAAAAAATACGTGTCTAATATTTTTGTATTATCTGACTGATGGACTAAATAGTGTTTTTTTCCCAATAACATTCCTATTGCTTAAAATAACTCGGATGGATTTTGGTGCCGTTTTGCAAACTTGAAGAACTATAAACCCTTTCATTTGGCATATGTCCTAATAGTGGCCGCTCTTGGACCAACTCCCATACAAAATTGCCCACTGTCTTTTGCGGCTGCGACGATCAATTATTTATTTAGTACTAGTCAGAGCAGCCATTCTTGGATTCTATCGATCTGTCTGTCGCCAACTGAAATATTTTATTACCTACTCACTACTGCCCGCGACTTCTCCCGGACAAAAACTTCATTCCCCCGTTTGACCCGCACAGGCACACCTTTGAAAAAACACTGTTTATTGGACTTCTACATCAAGATCTTTCTATTGTTATTCTATAGTATATCAAGAATAGAAGAAAGGTGTCAAAAGAACCATTTAGTTCAATTTCATCCTAGTGGGAAAAAGTGCCCTATTGAACGGTTTTCTGAATAAATCTTATTCGGGGTTTCATTAATGAGAATTTATTAGTATAAGAGTATGAAATATAATTTATTGGTCCTTAGTCCTTACGTACATCTTTTCTTTTTTCCGTTTGAATAAACTACAGCCTTCAGGAATAGCCTCACGGTGAAGGATGCAGCACGTTTTTACACCTCCGCGTAAGGTTATTTCAATAATGTATGCATTACACAAATAGAACCCTGTCTTCCGTATGTATCTTCCTTCTTTTATTCATAGATTTGCTCTTATTCCTGCTCTATTTTTGTTTCGAATACCTAAACATGTTTAGAAAATATAAATTAGGTGCATTGAGAGTTGCAGCTTCAGGATGATATTTCAGCTTATCGTTTTTTAGACTGTAATAACCAAGAAGAAAAAATAATGATGCGATTATAGTCATGCAGACAGATTGTTATGTAAAATATCATTAACCCAAAAGGTGGTCATTAGAGTCGCGCACGCGCACCTATTCGTGACGGTTGCATACGGTAGTGCTGATTCACTGAGTAAAAATGACGAACGTGTTAAAGTGCGATAAATGTAACATCGTTATCGACGAGATGTTATCGTATGTTCAAAACAAAGTGTCAGTTATAGATGAAGAAACATTGGTGCGGATTTGTGTCTTATCATTTGTTAGCGAAGAAATAAAAAAATCGAAATCTATTCTTTTTGATTCCGTTCCATCTAATTTGCGTAAAATTATACGGAAAAACAAAGGGAAGGAAGAACGAGACCTAGCGGATATCATAAACCTATTCAAATCTGCCGATCCAGATGAAATTCCAGTGTTTGTGGCCTGACAATTAGAAAAATTGGCACCCGATACTTTTGATCACTTGGTGGGAAATCATAAAATGACGTCTCCCGCTCTGGGTGGAGCGGGAGGGCGTGTCAGACTCTTACTGATTAAAACCCATCCGTGTTCCTTCTGTTGCCTGTGCAATACCAGGGGGCCACGGTATCTCTTTCGGACTTTCCCGCAACCCCGGCAGGCAATGGTCCCATCAGACCCCTTTACTTGCTGACATCTCTTTGAGGCGCACGTGGAACACAACGCGCCGTCGACCCGGGCTTGGTCCTTACCGGACGGCGAGCCGCCGGAGCTACCCATTGCTCACCGTCCGCAAGCCCGCGCCTACGGTGGCCGGGAATCGGCTATGGATTCCCGACGCCCAGGGCGTCTCCTCCTGCGGCGGCTAGGGTTGTGAGGGCGCGAATTTGGCCCCTCCATCACGCGTTCCGCCTCCTCCTTTGCGAGCATTACTGCTTCGCAAAAGGCCCCCTGACATTGCTCAGGCAACAGACGGAACACGGGTGGGTTTTAGTCAGTAAGAGTCTGACACGCCCTCCCGCTCCACCCAGAGCGGGAGAAGTCATTTGATGATTTCCCACCCAACAAAAAAAGGGTGGCAAAGGGTATCGTATCGTAAGAAGCAACCGAAATACCGTTATGTGGGCAAGACAGGAAAAGCGCGAGATATGGAGAGTGCCAATTCCAAGCGGCTGATAGGAAAGTTCCCATTTTTATCACGAATATTCTCAGCGAAACGACTGCTACTGACATAATTACTTACATTCGCAGCAAGACAGAGGAAACAGTATATCTTTAAAAAGTAATTATGAAGAAACAAAGGAACCATATTGCCTACAAGTTCTTAGTATCTGAGTCCAAATTACCACTGTACCTGGACGAGAATTTGTGGCCAGAAGGTATCATATTTCGACGTTTTGTGAATTTTATACGTCGAAAGTCGAACAGATTTTTATCTGATAACGGTTTGAATAGCAGTAAAAATGGATAAATTCCGTTTTGCCAGCTTCAATTGCAAGAGCGTAAAACGTTATGTAGACAGTGTTAGGGATTTGTGTCGCACCTGTGATTTAGTAGCACTGCAGGAAACATGGCTACTTCCGGAGGAAATACCATACCTAAGCACGATCGATTGTGGCTTTGGCTACACTGCAAACTCAGCAGTGAACACGTCCGCCGGCATACTACGCGGTAGACCTTATGGTGGGGTCGCTCTTCTGTGGAGAAACAGTGTGTTTCAGCAAGTTTCAATTGTGGAGTGTGATAATCCTCGTATATGTGCCATTAAAATAACGAGTAACAGTCCAGTGATAGTGATGAGTGTATATAGATGCCTACGAATTCTGTGGATAACCTGCCTGACTTTACGGATTGTCTTAAATGTCCGCGAGTAGTGCTAAATTTCCGCAAAGTATACCACCAGTTTTTCTCAATGGTGTTCCTCTAGACTAGGTGAAACAATTTAAATACTTAGGGCATTTGGTCACGGCTGACCTCAGGGATCATGCTGACGTCGAACGGGAGCGGAGGGCCTTGTCAAAAAGAGCGAATATGTTGGCACGCAGGTTTGCACGCTGTTCTGATCAAGTTAAGATCACACTTTTTAAAGCATACTGCACTTCTTTGTACACGTGTAGCCTGTGGGCTAGCTATATACACAGGCGAGTTACAGTGCCCTCCGCGTCCAGTACAACAACGCGTTCAGGGCGGCACTGGGGCTGCCCCGCTTCTGCAGTGCCTCGGGCATGTTTGCGGAAGAGCGCACCGACTGTTTTCACACCACAATGCGCAAGCGGTACGCGTCCTTGGTGCGCAGGGTGCGGGTCTACTCCAATGCTGTCCTAGTGATGATTGCTGGGCGATTCGACTGCCCTTATATTAGGAAGTGTTGCAGTAGGCATATAGCAAGGGCATGTTAACGAGCGACATGATATTTGCTGTTTTATTAATTTATGTTATTATTTTTATCCAAATTTTGCCCTAAACTATTATTTGTATTCTATATTACATTTTTATTTGACATTGTATTTATTTTTATATTGTGTTTTGTATTTATCTCGTGTGTTGTAATTTGTGATATAATGGATTTTAATTTATTTTTTATTTATTAACTTGAAACATAATCCCGCTTATTAAACTGGCACAGAAAACAATGTTTGTAATGATCGCACATAGTCCGGTTCAGCAAGTTGATTATTTATTCCATTATGATATTACAAGGATACGCAGGTGTATGTTACCCATCTTCTTCATAAAGATACCTACTTCAAAGGTAAGGCAATAAATATGGTGTGTCCTATTTTTGGCCGAACGGTAGTTAAATGCCTTGTACCTAATTTTCTGGAGTAAATGCTAGCAGAATAATAATTAGCATTCTGATTCTCACTTTATCTCCCATCATATCCAAATGTAGTCCGTAAATGTCCTTCAAAACTCCCAATTATTAAACTGAAATATTACTGCCTTCGACGAACAACGTGTTTAGATGCTGTAAACCATCTAGGTCACCTTTTGAAACACCCGAAAGAAGTAAAGTACCTATCGCCTGATCTTTGCGTATTTGAGTTACCTAACAATACTTTTATTAGCAGAAATGAACGTCTGTCGTTAAGCACTGCAGTGCAAGTAGATAGACATAACTAATATACTTACAATACATAGGTGCAGTGATTATTGTGAGCGTTCCCCTCTTCCATTGTTAATTACAAACAAAACTAGCGATCCCTTCCGGCCGGATATGCTTGTGAGCGAACACAAGATGATGCTATTCACACCGTATGTTTGGATCTGTAGGGCAGCTACTCATTTTTTTTCAGTTTTTGATGTATAATACAAATGCAGTGTTAATAAATATAAAAACCAGCCAAGTGCATGTTGAGTCACGCACAATGAAGGGTTCCGTAGTTGGGATGAATTTATCCCAAGAACAAACTTAACATTATAGTTGAAAAACATGTTCTCCCATACGGAATATGGGGGAACATGTTTTTGCAATGTAAGTTGGTCGATTATTACTCGTTAACTTGTAGAACCTACTTAGTTGTGATAGTTTTCTTTTTAATTTCGCTATATATACTAATGCCGTGATTTTTATCACATATCCAAAACCAACCATTTAGTAACAAAAATTTGCACTTTAAAACTTAGTATTTCGCAAACAGATCCCTGAATCCAAAAGAAACGACACCCCTATGTGTTATTTAATCTAAAAAAAAACAAATATATCATTTTATCTCTGTTTAATTAGCAGCCCTAGAGTTCAAAGAGATATCTTCCCGAGAAAATGTTGGCAGGGGCTTAGCGTACTATTGTGTACGTGTACCAGCATTGTTTTGAAACATTATGCAGCGTATTAATCAGTCTGTCGCTTCCGAGACGTGTCTTCAGTTTACGCTCACTAATCTTAGGTTGGGCCAGATGAGCGTAAATCGTCGTAATTTGCACCCTCCAAGATAAGTCGAGAAATGTATGAATTTAGTCTTTTAATCGAAAAGTTAGTGAATCTTCTTATTTTGCGGACGTAAACTTCAATATTGTATGAATCAAAAAGCAAAGTAGGTAATATCTACAACTCATATAAAAGTGCTTGGTTTACGCTCGTATCATGATTCTGTAATGAACTTGATTTGATTACTATAAAAAATTTCAATTTTGAATCAAGGTTCGTGCTTCCACACCTTTCTAGACTACGGGCCACAGTCTGTAGGTGTTCTTTCAACGAGCTCTCCAGATGCAATGTGCACTTGAAGCTAAGGAGATCATAAAACGTTATGCCTTCAAATCTTTCTAGAGCTTTCAAGTAAGGGCTTCGAGGAAGAGCTTCAAGTAGCTCTTGAGTTACTCGTACCTCGTCGACAGGTGAAAGTTATTCGCGCGTAAAATTCGCCAATGTTAGGCTGATCCGCTTATTTTTGAAGTATCTTACTCATTATTTATTTATTTATTATAAATTTATGCACAGGTAAAAAAATACTGTACAACGGCGGACTTAATGCCTGAGGCATTTTCTACCAGTCAACCTTAGGGTGGTGCAGAGAAAAAACATGGCAGGTGCAACATAAGTGATAGATAACTTGAAAATTAATACCTACTAATACATAGATACATACATATAAACCGAATAAACTTTGTCAGGAGAAATAACGATTGGTAGAGGAGAAAACAAATCCAGCAAATCAGCGCTGAAAAGATTCTGCCAACTTTTCACGAATATGTTGACGTGCCTTCAACTTGAAGGATAACCGACTGGTTGCCATCCTGATGTTCAGAGGAAGCGCATTCCAAAGAACCTATTGCCATCGACTGGGTACAAATCCATACTCCGGGCTGCTACTGAGAAATTCCAATATGTTCCTACATAGGAATAAACAATTAATTTTGAAATCTTTGTTATTCTGACGTAATGTCACAGCAGCAGAACATAGTTTCACCAAGAGACAAGAGATGAAGTTGCTTGCCGATTTATAAAAAACTAAATCAAAAGGAAAACAAGTACAGATTTCAAGACAAAATATGTAATACGGATACAGAAATAAATTTAGAGGTAGACAGAAACAACCTGTGTTTTGTCGGCGGAAGAAATCACGACTGGAGCGTGACTCCGTCAAATTACTTGCAGCTCTACTTCCGCAAAGTAGTACCTACAAAATAAAAGCAAAACAAAAAACGATTGGTTTTTTCTAACTTAATACTTAGTTAAAACCACTCAAATTTGACAGCACTAAGATGGTACTGAGATTTTAATTTAGTGAACATTACAATTTTGCTATTCTGAATATGACGTTTTTCACCTAAAATTTTAACTGTCTAACTTAAATCTGACGATCTGACGAATCTGACTTTAATCGCGATTAAAAATGGTGTGATTATAATATTAGTTGTCATGAACTAAAATTCACACGAACACCTCGACTTTGGGTGCAAAAACAGTACTGTACTGGATTTTTTTCTTTTTTTTGCTTATATCTCGAAAATCCTATCGCAAAAATAATGAAAAATTCGACCCCCTTTATAATACTCAACACGTGAGTAATATTTTTTTTAATTTTCCATACAAAAAGTGAAAAATTCCATATAAAACACGTCGAGGCTGACCCAATGCACGCCACCGGCTTTAAAAAAAATCACAGGGTAGGTCATACAAGTATGTACCACGAGGAGACGCAATTGTCAAATTCGATTTTAGATGTGTCAAAATATTTTTTTAAATTTAGAGACCTTTTATTGCAGAATAGCTTTAAGATTCTCATAGCCAAAAGTAAGGAATTATAGTGATAGTTTAGTTCGGTGTACAAGAGAATCGGCACCATTTTCTCTTAGCTAGTCTAGTCTCTCATACCTATTAATACAAAAAAAAGTTTCAGACGTCTAAAGCGTCCATTGTTGAAGACTTGAACTAAATATTGAATAGGTAACGTATGATTTCAGTTTGTTGTTACTAACAATATCTTCCTATATGAATACGAAAGGTTATGCCTGATCCTTAAAAGTATGTTTATCTGTATACTCAAAATACCATACATTTAAATAAATGATTTATTATGTCTTTCCAGGTTTCGTTTCTACGTGTACTCCGCGTACGTGGAGCGCCGGACGGTTGCAGCCGTGCGCATCATCGCGGCGACCAAGACGCGAGGTGCTGACAGTGTTCTGTGCCGCATGTGGCTGGCTGACAATCGCACGCTCACCCTCAAAGCTAAAGTCAAGGTAAGGCAGTCTTCAATGATTGAGAGCTTAGAATTTGGTGTTATACAGGAGGGAAATAATACAATTTGGAAGGGACGTCGTGACACAAGCTTAAATCATGCAGTCAACCCTAAAACTAAAACAAATTCAACCCTAGGTGATCAATAACCATATAGGTAAGTTAGGTACTTACTATAGTTATTGATCACATAGGGTTGAATTAAAAAAACAATATATATATTTAAATAATATATATATTGTGTTAAAATTTTTCGATGGTTTAGATATAAAATCAGCTATTTCATTTATGTATTTATTACTTACATACATTTTGATGATAAGCGTATGTAGGTATGGAAATTATATATGAAACTTATAATTTCAACTCTGGGCTAATTATGTGCCTGGGTAAAATTTGTGTGACAATGTTTTCACCGGGTATATTTCGTTTCACCCAGCCAGTCGATTAGGTACTTAATAAGAAAACAATAGTCGTAATCCACTCGTAATCTCAATTATGGTAGGTAGAGAAGACGTGGAAGGTAGTACGTCATCTTCACCTTGTAGGTATATGAAAAATGTGTCTCTAAAAACTATTCCTGTCACGCTCCAGCAAGTCAGGTTCAAGGTAAAACTTGTAAATGATAATATATCCAGTTTACACACTTGTGTACACACGCTCCAGCAAGTCAGGTTTAAGATAAAACTTGTAAATGATAATACCTATATCCAGTTTACACACTTGTGTACACACGCTCCAGCAAGTCAGGTTCAAGATAAAACTTATAAATGATAATATATCCAGTTTACACACTTGTGTACACACGCTCCAGCAAGTCAGGTTCAAGGTAAAACTTGTAAATGATAATATATCCAGTTTACACACTTGTGTACACTTACGACTTGCTGGAGCGTGTCAGCGTGTGTGGATATCCAGTTTACACAAGTGTGTAAACTGGATATCATAAATTACAAGTTTAAGCCGCAACGATCTCCGCTATTCAGACCTAAGTAGGTCTGAATAGCGGAGATCGTTGCGGCTTAGAAAAGGTTTAGCGACAAGAATTCAAAAAGGTATGCTTTGACGGTTCGTTCGGCCGAGCGGAACGGAGAAATGAGAGTCGATTAGCCAAAAGGTTTCTGAAGGAAATAAGATTGTGTTATGTCGGCTTTCGTATTTCCGCAGATTATTTAACCCGTCGCGTGCGCAATTAGCGACACAATAGAATTTTATTGTTGCGCACATGGGGTGCAATCGACATTTTAAGAGTTTAATAGGTAGGTACAGTTTCCTTTTTCACACTGTTGTGTATATAGTGAGAGTGAGCATTTCAAATCAGGGTAATGCAAGTTTTATTGCTTGCGTTGTAAAATTTTACAACAGATGCATTAATATTCGTAGAGATTGTTTGAATGAAAATGATGAACGTTATGCGTCGTTCTGTATTTGGTAAATGTTCTAGTTTTTATAAAGCTCTGTCATTTTTATGGATTTTTTATAGCTTTCATAATGACCGTTGGGTTTTTTTTTTTTAAAGTTCATGCAATGAAAATGTTTTATTATAGACGGTATTTATTTCCGAAGTGTAAAGATATTGGAATATATGAAGTCAATGGAGCGTCCGTTTCGAGGTATGTACCTAATGAGCTTTAACAAAAATAAAACAATATTTAGACAATAATTTTGAGCGTTTGGATAACATTACTCACATTATTTAACCTGGGCGACCGAGCTCTGCTGGTGAAAATAGAAAAATCTAATTCTTCCAGATATGAGACCTAGCTAGATTGATTGTTCGCCCCCATAAGCTTCTATATTGCAACTTTCCTCGAAATCGTTAGAGCGGTTTTTGAGAACGTCACTACAAATATAATTATAGTTACAAATATTGATCATTAAATAGTACAGGATTAGGCGACAATAAGTAGGTAGTTGAATGATAGTGTGCAAAATCCATCACACCTTACCTTTTTGAACGGCAAATGTCCGCAGTTCCGTATGCCATCAAATCCAATTCGATTCCAACTAAAGTGCCGGTCGATAAAACATCAGAAATCTATTTCCACTGGGAAAGACACACGTGCGCACAATTTGGGAAAAAGCTGATAGGGACATGGTTGACGAGCTCATCTAAAAAAAGGTTTTTATCATTTTCGTCATTTATTACAAGACCATGACTGCTACGTATGTGGCATTTTTATGTCTTTTCAACACATTATGTCTTTATCACCAATCATACTTTGAACTTAAAACAACGGTGCCAGATGAGGTCTGTCTCGGAAGTCAATTTCACAGACTGGTAAAATAAAACATAGTATTAGTGTTATACTGTGACCTTTTACGCACTTTTTTCCGAGTAAGACTTTGCTGAAGCACTATATCGAGTATGTTAGAAGGAGGATTCTACCTATAACGAGTGGCGGTACCTAAATGCAAATCTGGTGCACCCTGGACAGGCAGCCCCGCTACCAGTAAAAAAATCTAACTTAAAAAAAATAGTAAAAATAAAAAAGGTAAAAATCGCCATTGTCTCTAAAAATTCGCGAGTACGAAAGGATAGTACCCTCACACAACAAGACCCCTCTGATTAAAAACACTTACACTCACTTACTTAATGTTCTTTTTCTCTAATTTGCAGGCCATCCGTGAGAACTGGAATCTAAAATACAGTGCGACATACGTGCTGTGCCTCCTGCGTGGCTCGGGCGTGAAGCCTCAGGAGACTGTGGGGGCGTCTGTGGCGGTGGTAGCCACCAGCAAGCCCAACATCCCGCCCACCAACCTGCTGGTTGTCCTTGATACGGAACCCAAGGCCGGGATTGAGGTAAGAAAGACAGAAAAAAAAGAAAGAAGAAATAACATACATTTATTTAACACAGCTATTTACAATTAAATACAATCAGTAATATTCTCCATATTAAACCTTAGGGTGCTATTAGACCGCATTCTATTGACATCGACCGTCGCCTCAGATTTTGTGACCTTCTACAATCATAAGACTCACACAAAATCATCGACCAACCATGTTCTCCTACTTATTCTCATTTTTTCAGTTTTCATATGCCTCATTTACATTCAGCCCCTGCCGCTGCTCGTTTATATCCTATATTGCTTTTTCCGGATTCCAGCAGTTCTAAAAGCTTTATAGTGTTTTCATTACTCCAGTCAAAGCGCATTTTGGCAGATCGTAAAAAAACAAGGCGATATGCACGTCAGATTCTTCCAAGCGCTCGGTGAGAAGTGAGCGATGGAGCTGAATGTAACCACGCACTCCCAATCGCGCTGCCTGTCCTTTGACTTCCGCACAAAAAAACCACTCATTTGGTGAGCGCCGGGCAGCGCAAGTAGCAGTGGCAGCAGTATGAGAAGTATCGTGTTTACATTCTCGTCCTGCCCACTTCCCTGCCTACTTCCCTGCTCACTGTCGTGGAAGTGAGCTGAGTGTAAATGGGGTATTAGGGAATTATTTTACTCGATTCGAAATGAATTTACAAAAAGATGGGTAGCAGTAGCAGGTCGATTTGAATCCACATGAAGTCAAAGAAAAACGTTTAAGAAGAGCAAAAATCTCTCTATATCCATTGAACATCTGGTTCACGCTGGCCCTCATATAAACAGAGTATTAGCAATGTTCTACTCGCTATGCGTGAGCCACGCTTATCTTCCGCCGGACCTTATGAAAACTGTGGTTGTGCCTATAGTTAACGATAAAACCGGTGACTTAGCAGATAAAAGTAACTATAGGCCGATTTCTCTAGCTACTGTTACGTATGTTTGCTTAATACACAGTTAAGTCAATATATATCTCTGCACGATAATCATTTTGGATTTAGACCCCGATTATCAACGGTGCCATACTGTGTCTTAAGCATCCCGTCAGATACTATAATGACCGTAAAACCCCGGTATACGCGTGTTTTCTCGACTTGTCCAGGGCCTTTGATCTGGTGGCGTAAGATCTCTTGTGGGAAAAATTATAGGGTATCAACCTACCACCAGAACTTGTTACTATCTTCAAGTATTGGTATACGCACCAGGTCAACAGCGTCAGATGGTCGGGGGCAATGTCGGAGCCATATAGATTTCAATGCGGTGTAAGGCAGGGTGGACTGACCTCACCCTCGTTATTCAACCTTGGCGTGGACGCGCTGATCGTCGCGCTGAGCGTCAGCACGTCGTCGGCTGCCATGTAGATGACGTGTGTATCAACAATTTAAGCTATGCAGATGACATGGTTCTGCTGAGCGCGTCGATTTGTGGTCTGAGGAGGTTGATATCGATGTGTGAGGATTACGCTGTTAAACATGGACTTGTATATAATATTAAGAAAAGTCAGTACATAGTCTTTGAGGCGGTGCTATATGCCCTGACTATGTACCATCTATACGTCTGAATAGTGTACCCTTAGACAGGGTGAATCAGTTTAAATACCTAGGACATATAGTCACGGCTGACCTCAGGGATCATGCTGACTTGGAACGGGAGCGGATGGCGTTGTCTACAAGAGCCAATATGCTGGCCCGCAGGTTCGCGCGTTGCTCGGATGGCGTGAAAATAACTCTTTTCCGAGCATATTGCACGTCCATGTACACCTGCAGCCTGTGGGCTAATTACACGCAGAAAAGCTACAGCACCCTCCGCATTCAGTTTAACAACGCTTTCAGAGCGATGTTGGGTCTGCCTCGCTACTGCAGCGCTTCGGGTATGTTCGCGTGGGCGCGCACGGGTTGTTTTTATGCGACCATGCGGAAGCGCTGCGCGTCTCTTGTGCGCAGAGTGCGAGCCAGCTTCAATATCGTTCTGAATATGATAGCAAATAGGTTGGACTGTCCTTATGTGCGACACTGCTGTGACAAACAAGTTACATATAGTGTCATACATAAGAGACCATAGATATCCAGAGATATGCCTTCATTACGGAATAGTAAGGAATCCTAGTGCGACCGCTTATCTCCCACCAAAATAATTACAACATTAACAAATAGTGTACTTACGACACACACTTAAAATTTGAACTCGCACACTAAGAAGAAAGCCTCTACACTAAATCAATTTCTAATAGCACACATACATAGAATGGGCGGGGCTTTCACTTGTAAACACTTGCTATTTGCGAACATTCAATGCACACGCATGCAATTAGGGAGTCGAAAGCGATGGTCGATAATTTTTATCGATATTTATTTTAGCACATTCTTGTATTATTATAACTTCGTTTAATTTTCTTTATATAATTTATTTTGTTTTTATATACCTATCCGAAAATATGGGTTATTTTTACTAAAATAAAATGAGTTTTTTTTTTAAATATTGTATTACCGGGTAAAGGCAACCCTCTCTGGTAAATATTATGCTATGCACGAGTAACTGTATTGAAATAACAATATCTTTATTTGCTTCAAACAAAATTAAATTAATAACAAATTTAACTCTTAGACTATACATGTAATACGAGAATATCCATTGAGTTCTGTAAAAAATGTCGATAAAATCAGCCGCACGCACTCGATTGCACCTCTCTAAATCCAAAACGTTCGTTCCGTTCGGAAAGATTCGGGCTAGTTCGGGTTAGTTCGTATCGCTCCGGACGTAAGTTAGTAAATGATTTAAAAATTGATTTAAAATATTAAACAGTGACTTAAATGTTTACTTATCGGTGGTAGGACATGCCATTTGTCTTCAGGTTGATGGTACTAGACCTATTTTACAAATTATTACTGCACAGCTCGGCATTTTGGTTTTTTACGCATCAATAGTACACTGTTCGCAGTTGCAAAGCGACTGAATGAAGCGTACAGCCGCCGTTCGAACATAAGCCCAATTTAGCAATGTCGAGGCGCCACGTGCCACGCCTCCAAGGCATATCCCTCGATATCCGTGTAAGAGACTAATGTAATTAATGTTTATGAGCTAATGATGATTGATTTAATTTTAATTATTTAATTTGTGCTTTTGTGGACATAAAGTTTCTTATATGGGTTATGTGGTACCTGAAATAAATGAATTTTATTTATTAAAAATAAAAGTCAAGGCATAAATGATAGTACCTACCTGTTTATTTACGTAGGTAGCACTGTTTGTAGCGTTCGTAGCGTCTCGGTGATAAACGACTACATTGACTTCTATTTACCCGCCCACTAGAAGAACAAATATTTTTCGTCGTAATGTGTTAAAATAAAACATTTCGAATAGAAAATAATGTAATTTATTCACAGGTTGTCGATAACACCCGTATTGTAGACATGTACCGTATCTGCACTCTGGCGTAGAAATTCAAATTAGTTAGGTACTGTATGTGGGTGTTAGTTTAGTACCTACAGATAGTGCAATCTACGACGATGCGCCCCACACCGCGATTACTGTACTGTAAGCTGCACTTTAGTACGGAGCGGAGCGGAGTGGGGCGCGTCGTCGTGGATTGCACTATCTATATCCTTGTATAACATTTTGGACTTATCCTCCAGAATTCAGTTGCAATCCGTTTAGCAGCCGATCGTTTTCGATCGCGGGCTTATACTCGTACATATAATTTTATAGATGTAAGATTTAACTTCTAATTTTAAATTTTACGTTATCAATTACAGGAAACCCTACACATCTGCGTAAAGCCGTTTCACTACTCGTTCAACCGTGACGAGTGGCTGGTGGAGTGGTTCGAGATCAACCGGCTGCTGGGCGCAAGTCATTTCTACATGTACAACGAGTCGCTGAGCGGAACCGTCGCGTGCTTGCTCGACGACTACCGCAAGCAGGGCCTTGTCACCTTGCTCTCGTGGAAACTTCCTATCTTGTCTAAAGTTGAAATCAGGTAAATGTGATGTCGATAATTAAGCCTGTATTCCCCGAAGGCTTAGGCAGATGTGTATTAAGTACACCCACATTGCAGCAGTCCCATGTAATAGGGGGCCGTGGCAGATTTACACATTTTCCAAGTAGACGCTGTAAAGTTTTTGCGGCCCTTACCTCACCAACCAGCCAATAAGCCAACGTGGGTTGAAATTGCACAAGAAATAGTTATTGGCTATAATTCTGAGTTATTAAGACGGGGTAATGTATGCTCAGAGGTGGACTAAGGTGGACTAAGAGGTGGTCCGTATTTTAGAACCTCACTCAACACTCAAGCATTACTAACTAGTTTCAACCAATCAAAAGGCTTAACCGGTTAAACGAGTTTTAAGTAATGCTTGAGTTTTGAGTGAGGTTCTGTAATACGGGTCTAAGACTGTCGAGGGCACGGGGCGGAAAAACAAAATGAGGTCGCCCCCCGGTCTTCTGAGTTTATGTGACAAAAAAATATGCTTTATCCTCTTAGCTGTCCAATAGGTCACGTGGTGCAAAAATGACAGATGCTCATTTGTTCGCGAATTCTGGGTGGTCTCGCGCGAAACGGCTTGTCTGATTGAAACAACGATATCTCCTAGACTATGTATGGGATCTGTTTAGAAGTTACGTCGTTGGAATTGTTATAAAATTACCTAACAGATTATGTATGACTTAGTCCAGTTTTGCCTTGTAATATATTAGTTATTCTAATCTGTAATCAGGGTGAGGACATTTTCCCAGTTTCTTGCGTAAAGCTCATTATAATTAAAAAAATAAACCAATATTTCAACAAGTTTTTGTTTGATTCAAATACAAACAACTTAATTCACATTTATCAATCAAAAGAACTCACCTCCCGATACATTTTTTTCATCACACAAGCATAACAATAGCATGACGTCATTTAGCGTGCGGTGTCGGAACAAAAAAAAAGGGTATTGTTTACACTTCGATTCTAAGAACGCTTTAAACCTAGTGGCTTGGGATTATAATTTATAATAATAATTGGTAAACATACTTATCAGAGACAGAGTCTCAGCTGTTAGAAGTGTTTAGTTTAACAGTGTCGGCTAACCAAAACAAACAATTGAAAACATGCGCAAAAAACATGCTGTCATACTTTGGATCACAGTTTAAATTCTGTTGCTTAAATGTTAATTCCAAATTAACATTCTACATTTTGAAGATATTTACAAATCGATAAGCACAATACAAAGGCATGCTGCTTAACAAAAACATTACAAAAATCAACAACCAAAACAGACAAAATTTCACAAAATACTCAAGTACATGAACAAGGACGAAAGAAAATGAATACGAAATGGATACGGAAAATATTGTAACATCTGAACAAGAAAAAATTAGTACACATTTAAAATGTTTTATGTACTTGTACATATTATTATTATTATTTTAAGTCTTTTAACGTATATATTACGAAAATTCAAATGTAAAAAAAAATAAAAAAATAAAAAATCATTAAAAGAAACATTGAAATAGGCGAGAATCTTTTGGAATTAAAAAGAAAAAAAAAAAAAAAAACAATAATAAAATAATTTTTTTTTTAAAAAAATGGCAAATTAGGCGTCAGCACCACCTCCGCCTCAGAGAGAAGAACCACTAGAATCACGCTACACCGTCATTTACTTTGAATTTATAATAAAATTAATAAAAATAGACGAAATAAACAACAAAAACAAACAAACCAAAAAAATATATAATTTAAATCTACGGAAGTCTTATCCAAACATTTCGAAAATCCCTGCAAAATGGCGGATTTCGGGTCATCGACCGCAAATTCATCCGTCTGTCATGATATCTGAATCAGTCATTCTATCGTTAGCGTATTTTTCATTTAAAGGCTACGCAAATTCCTTACGGTAAAAGTTAAAATAAATGCTTGAAAACAATAATAGGATAAATGGCACGATACATATTATCGTCAGTTTGTCATAAATAGTTGAATTATTAATCGTAATACGAGAAATGCGACGACGGCCGCGGCAAAATGGCGGCAAAATAGCTAACGATGTTTTTTGAAATAGCTATTTCTTTCCAAAATCTTTATCAAATACACATTCTTGGAAATAAAACCTGTTTATTACTTACCCATCCATGATTGACGCTGATTTATTTCCTTTAAATCTTTTAACTTCACTCTCACTATAACTTTTATGACCACGCACGACGTTCTCGGAAACGGACTGCGGGGGGCATTCAATAAGTCTATGACAACCGTAATTGGCGAGTTTCAGGTAAGAAATAAGCGATTTTATGGCATCCTTGTTTAATTGTCTACACTTTTGTGCAACTTTGAGCATGATTTGTATTAATAATCTGTAGTAATACGGTCAAAACAAAAGTCAGTCGCCAAATGACTGAACTTGCGATCTGGACAGATGGGGTCCGTTTTGACAGATCTCCAAATCAGTCATCTTGACAGTCAAGGGGCGGTTTTTTTTAAATTATTTATACAGAAACTGTTACTGGTCGATTTAGATATGCAGAAAAAAAGCTTGTCAATGAAGAGAATGTTGAACAAGAAAATTTTTGCAATATTGAAATGCAGTGTGCATTTCAATTTTGCGTATGTAAAGGGCCTCAAACTTCTTCTTACCGACATATTTGGGCCTTGTTTGGGATTTGACTAAAAAGTACTTCTCAAGAGTTGGGGTCCCCAGGGCCGGCTTAGGTTGCTGTTATTACTTTATAGTAATTTAGAAGATATACATAGACAGATGAATGTATAATTCTTTCTATTTACAGAACCGAGGGCCAGTTCGCAGCGTTCAACGACTGTCTATACAGGTCGATGTCGCGCACGGGCTGGCTGCTCGTCATAGACGTCGACGAAGTAGTGTTCCCGCGGAGGGAGCGCACCCTACCGGCCTTACTGACGGCGCTGCGGGCGTCCTACAATCCGCCGTCAAAGGCACCGTCCGCGTTCCTGTTCCGGAACGCGTTTTTTTATACTAGTTGGGAGGTGAGTTTCCCTTTTCAGGTTACCATAGCCAAAGGGAATTACTAGCCTAGCCTTTCTAAGCGTCATCTGTATGTGTGTCTATCACAGGGCGTAAATTAATATGTATAACAATTTTGGTGGTGCGGAATCTTGAGTGCGCGAATCCGACTTGCACTTGGCCGGTTTAGAAAATGAATGTGGATGGCAATTAGAATAGGCGAAGATCAAAGAAACGATGGAAAGATTGTGTGACAAATGGTACGGCTATAAAGTGGCTATATCCAATAGCCTATTGATGTCGTCATAACAGAACCTATAGAGTAAACAATAATAATATGTAGGATCAGTCAAATAAAAAAACAGAATTTTGAATATTAATAGTAGGTATTTTAGAACTTTCAAAGAAATAAACTACACTACTACCACCATTACTTACCATTACCATTACTTTTCAGGACGACCCGGAGGCTAAGTTCCCTTTGCTAACAGCGCGCAAAACGCGAAGATGGACGACACCGCACGCGCTGAAGAACCGCAGCAAGTATGCGCTGCGACCGCGCGAGGCCGTCGAGCTCGGCAACCATTTTGTGTGGGAGCTCGCGCCAGGAGCCAGCTCCGTAGGAGTCAACAATGACAGAGCCCTGTTGCACCATTATCGGGTAATTGCCAAGAATCTTTTTAACTTGCCTCTGTAGCCCTGGGGGCCTACTACTGCCACTTATACCAGTAATATTTTAATCTAACTCAGCGTGGGAACAAGATGGAGATGGTGGATGGTGGTTATAATTCCATCTCTTTCACACACTGAATTATGCTGTAAGAGCCAGAGGTGGTTGGTTTTTGGTCACACTAAGAATAATTTGTGTAGAATCAAGTTCTTCTAACTTAGAGAACATCAGACTGATGTGAGTTGCTGGAGAGTTTGTTGTCGCCACTTCTACTCAGCTAAAACACTAGAAAGTGGCGAAGGGTTTTGAGGGACTGTCTTATGTAATTTTGACGTTCCTAATTTAAATATCTGAATTTTCATTTTTTTTTTTAATGTCCAAAAAGTTCACATAAAAAATCTAATCTATATACACTTCCACAGCTCGCATGCGAATTTGGCGGCGTGAACTGCTTAAAAGTGCCATCAACAATCGACCGGACGTCACACCGTTGGAAAGACGAGCTACAGCAGCGTGTGATCGCCCAGCGCAAGCGCTTCGCCACCGCTTGCCCCACGTAAACACCAAAACAATATAAACCATGGAGTTAATGATACACGACAAAGTGTCGCTGCCTGTGCGGACTGTACGAACTTCACGTTCTTAGCAGCTACGGAACGGAATATGTGTTAGTCTTTGTAGACTAACGACTAAATCTACAGTTTAACCGAACTCTGAAATAAGGATCAGTACATTTTGTGTTTATGTATGTTTGTCTGTACTCCTCGTGGACCTGTGTGTAATGTAATAGTTCTGAATTCCGTAGCGGAAAATTTTCTGCCTGAACAAAATATTCAGGACCGAACTCTAGACGATGTGACTAAATCGTACAATTTAAAAAAAACCTTCCTTCTTTATCGTTTATTTCTATCTCAAATAAACTGTACTATCTACCGAGTCTAAGTCAAGACGCGTGTGAAGGCTAACCGCCCGGATAAACTGACTGCCCGTCATGTATTCTTAATTTTTTTGGAGCTAGTCGTTTATCTCTTTAATTAAAGTATTTCTGTTTATTTTTGTATACCAACTTTAAGTAAGTTTTCTTTGAATAAAACACTCACTTACTTTAAAGTTGGCTCAGTCAATGAAATCAGTACCTAGCGGTAAACTTTCGGCCTAACACCTATGTTATGGCTCAGCGAAATTTTAGACAATAGATAAACAACGACATATCTATTCATTCATCTACTTGCTTTCAGATATTTGAAATTATCCAAAACATGACAAGCTGATCTTACAATATTTTCTATTTTTTTATGTTTTGTCGTTTCAAAATGGATATTTAAGTATATTTTTTTACCCTTGTTTTTACTCGACCGCAAAGTATGTGTGTATGAATAAAAAAAAAATATAAATAATGCCTAATTTTTGGACTTTACATTGAGTTAATATTACTATGTATTCTTTTCATGGGGAATGTTTTGTCCTGTCTCATAAGGACCTCTGTGATAGGTGTCCATTTCTCTGTCCTTTGAGCATCGTATGTTTTACAGAATAACTTCTTGCGCAGCACCTGCGAATAATGATAAGAAACGTAACTCACATACAGCTATCGCCTTGGCTTTGGATAAGTAGGTATAGATAGTGCAATCCACGACGACGCGCCCCACTCCGCTCCGCTCCGTACTAAAGAACAGCTTAGCTCCCCCAACGTCAACGCTCGCTTACACATTTGCGTGAGTTACATTGCTTCACATAATTATTATCATTCGTAGTTCAGCACGGTTAATTATGTCATGTTTGTTTGTTACCTGGAACATAGCGCACATATCTGACACGACAATGTTATCGTACACTTCCCGATAACTATGCAAGTTTCCGATAATTATACTTACTTATAGTTATCACATTTGGGCAGTTCAAATAATATAAATACTCATTGAAGCATATAGTACACATAATTATGTTTTTTTACAGCTTCGGCCATATGTGTAGAACAGAATTGGAATTCAGGATTCCTACAGCGACTTTACTTATTTATCTGTAACATCGATCATTATAACGGGTGTAACCAAGAGGTAATCTTTTTAAAACTTCAATAGAACAAAGAAAGCTAAGCATTTTCCATACACCAATGACTCAATATTAAGGAAACCTTGGAAAATACAAATTAACATTATTCGCTATTGAAAATTTCGGCTTAATCTAGATAAATAGATAAAATAAGTTCTCGGCTTTGGTCCCATAGCAACAAACTGAAGAGTAACATATTTTAACGGAATACAGAATTATTTTTATTTTGCGCCACGTTCAGATTAACCCTAAAACGTATGAACACTGAATACTATGTAGGTAATACGTTACATACTTAGTTGAAACGAAATATTTATTTCCTATTAGTACCTGGCCGTAGGCCACTACACATTCTACTTTACACAACATGAAAAAAAAAAAACATTTTCTAGGAGTTTTGATTTTTTTAATGAAGGTTCTTAAGGTTAATATTGTAGGTAGGTACGCATTTATTTGTAAGAGTTTTTGAAATATGGATGTTCTTAAGTCCAGTGGATTTTTCTAACCTACTTAAAACTTTTGTTTGATCTATCTTAGGCGTCCTACACGTATGTAAAACTGTCTGAGGTCACTTTGTAGAATGCAATAAATATACAACAACATAACTCATGGAAAACTTTAGTAATTTCATGTACGGCCTTCGTATTCTGTAATGCCCCAAAAAGAAAGCGATAACATTTTAATTATAAAACCCATAATAATTACGATGGACCACTTCCAATTAAGTTACATTCAAATAATTTTAATAAACCAAGTACAATTGTATAATTTTAATGTATTTAAATGATTATATTAATGTATGTACTTTAAGCAATTTAGACGAAAGATTGTGCCATTATGGTGTTGTAGCGATCTATAGATTACTTGCTCAATGTTCGAACAACAATAAAGCGTTGTGAGCGGTCTCAACTGTATTCAAATAGTCGAGCGATGCTAAAATATTACAGTTAGTAAGTTCCTATCCACATCACTAAAAACGTGGTACAACACTGCTTTTCTATAGATACCTACTCTAGCATTTTATCTGCGAACAGCTATTCTAGCAGACAATCCTCTAATTTATACTATGTGACCCGAATCTGAGGGCAGGAGTCCTTACCCAATCCTTCACGCTAGCTACGAACGCTACCGAGGTCTTACGAAGGCCTGCCCGACCGCGAGCCTGTGCGGACAGGACTGCACGTGCTACCGACGCTCACTGCCAGTGGTCTTACCAAGGGCGTCCGGCCTATTGCACCTGTGCTGAGCAGGCTACCAAGGACGGTACCCTTCCTAACTATAGAGGTGCTCAAGTGTTCAGTGACCTTACCCACGACCTAGCCGAGTGTTCTACTACCTACCTAAATTAATATATGTATGAACCTATCCGGCTGTTTTAATAATTCTACCTACCTATCCGTTAACGGTCTGCACAGCCGACTCTGCGCAGCCCTAGCCGTAACAACATAATCAGTATTATTAATGATAGCTGTCACTCGATCGATAGTAGTCGAAATCCACATGTCACGTCTATAAAGATTCACCATTAAATTTAATTTGACCTGCTATCTGTAATTAGATAGAGCTACACATTTTCGTAAACGATTACGACAAATTTGTTTCATTTTGACAGTTCAACAACATTCGTTGCGTTATTTACGTTGTTAAGCAGTTTTTTTTTCGAATTTATGAAGCAATGGATTAGCAATCTGTTTCAAAACATTATTGTGTATTACACAATCAGGGTGCTGTATACAATCTAAAGATTCAGAACAACATTGCCACATGAATATGAATTTGGCCAATGCAATGGCTACTTTAATGATTCAGAATTATTAGATAATATCTGCCAGAAAGTGTTGAAACATTGCGAGTTTCAGATTGAAAAGGAATCTGATTCAAGAAATCATTAGAGAATCAATGAAAAAAAATGTAAACACAAAAATATAATACTTATTACATTATATACTTTTAATCCTAAGCTTCGATGAATTTGTAAATAGTATTTCCAGTAGCATTATTACCTCCAATGCAGGAAATAATTCACTCTGTTATATAATTTTAGCAGAATTGTAATTTTGTGTTAAAATGCAATGTAAATTCATGAAAATAATGTATGTACCTATTGTATTATGTACAGTAGAAAAAGGTATTTGGTGTATAGACATAAAAATAATATTCATCTTTCCACTACACCATCAATATTAATTTTCATTGTATGCATAATTACTTATTGATGATGAATAATTTTTTAACTACTCAGCACACACAACATTGCTTAAAAGTAGTTGCAAGTTAAGATTGATTTATGGTAGACCGTGCCGGGCGAGTGCCGTGCCATGTAAAGGCGCGGGCGACGCACGACACGACAGCCAAACTTCATGAACATTTTATATAAAGCAGTTAATGCTAAAACGTGCAGTGTCCGTGTTTAGTCCGAGTCTTGGTCCATATAAATTGAGCAAACATGTGACGTGACGGTCTAGCATAAATAATCCCCTGTATACCAAATAGCTTGGTCGTCTGTACTTACCTACTGGAGCTGTAATAATATAGTTTAAACACAATTTGAATGACGTTGCTATCTTCGGCGAAGGATTAAGGTTTAGTAAATTAATTCAAGTAATTGTACATAATATTGTGTAATCGCCATGTAAATATTGTACTTAACCATATAATTAAGTGCACTCGTCTATGTTAAGTAATTATTTTGTACTATGAAATGTTGTTTAGCTAAGACATCACGTTATGTTTGCTACTTGTGTGCGCTTTTACGGCATTCGTATTAACCGTTGCTCTAATTAATTAATTATTTTTGATATGATTATGTATCTACCTACCTACTATCTACTTCACTAGGTTTATTAAAAACTCGATGCTGTGATCATTGAGATATTCACGGCAATTTATCAATATTTTCATGCAAATTGTTTACTATTAAGAATATCTGTTTACTATGTAACAAAACTTAATCGCTACGTCACCTGTAACTTAAGAGCGCTTGTCCTAAAAGTTGGCAACGTTCCAAATAGCTGTCAAATATTTACCTGTTTTGATTAATTTGGCAAGATTATTGTATGGAAATAGGAAATGTGGCTAACTAATAACTAAAATATTGATTATGAAATGCAACAATTAATATCGTAACACCGAATATTTCGTTTTAGATGTAAAAGAAGTATTTAGAAACTTTCCAAATACCTTTTATATACCTAAAACGGTTACAACATCAAATGCAGTGTTATTGCAATTCATTATTAATATTCTTCGTCGGTTATTTAAACAAAATCTGCTGTTCCATACATTTTGACCGCGTAGGTATTGACGTTTTCTATGAAACAGCAGATTTAAAAAAAAAACGATGAAAAATTTCAGCGCAGGGGGGTTCAGAATCATGTACTGAATCCATGGTATCAGTTTTCGCGTCGACGTCCTTGCCACCCTGTACTATCGAAGAACTTCATATCTAAGCAATTTGAAAACAAAATCCCCTGAACACGGTGACCACATCTGTTACCGCGGTTCTATAGCGGTCGAGCGAGAAGGAGTCCTTACAGTGTATAGATATGAACTTCTTCGATGGTAAGTACATATATCCAGGGCGTACAGTTCCTCCCAAGTCCACTTGAGTAATTCTAATATTAACATTCTGCAATGATACACAGTTCACGAAATTTCATTACGTTTTTCCCATTATTCTGAAACATATCAAAGGTGTTGAAAAAATCAAACTGCTTTGTTTTGATTATTTTATTTTATAAACGTATTTTTAATAATAATTTACCGTACATATCGATCACATCGATGACCGTACGCAAGATTCATAAAATAATTCGTAAAAGGGCTGTATGGATTTAAAATCTGGGCATTATTTGTATTTATTATTGCAAGACAATTTCTATTTTATAATGTATTATTATCATGGTGAAGCTAGGTAGACAAATCAAGAACATTATAGCCCGTTTTAACAGTATGCGACACATAAATGTATATCTTAACAAAAGCGCGCTATTGCATTTTCAACGTTCGGCTAAGAGCTGAAAGTTGAAAATTCAACAGCGCACTTTTGTTTTGGAAAACGGGCACATTTTAAGAAAGGCTGCGTGTAAATTAGACACGGTGGAGGGTAGAAAAGACTTTAGATAGGGAATTTATAATTATAGTTCTTGTAATGTGTATCACCTACAGAGAGCCCAGCATGTCTTGGGATTTCATTAAGGCGCTTCTTGAGACGACAAAATGTCTATCTCAGTACCAAAATTATGTACAATAAAGTTCTCAATCATATACTGGGCATTTTAATAATTCAAGTACATTTTTCATTTTTTTTTTACTTATGAAATTAACCGAAGCTAAACAGCGTTTGATAGACAATTGGTAACAATTTTAGTGGCAAAAAGGATATTTTGTGTCTATATTTTATCTGTGATGTCTATTTTAGAGGTGTGTGGAGCTGTATTTGTTCAAAGGAGAAAGTGATTTGTTAGTCGAATGTTGAAATGGTCTTTTTTATTAAAATAAAAGAATATTGACATTGATGTGTGTTTTTATTATCGAAAATGCTGATTTCACGGTACACGGTCGTCTGAATCCGCCGATTCATCATTTTCATGACCCAATTTGTTTGTAGGTATAAGTACTCATTGAAAATGTATGCAATCATTTCTTGTTTACCATGATTGAGACTATATTCCAGCCATCGTGAGAATGCGTGTTTTGCGTTTCTGCGTTGCTGTTGGACACGATTAGGAACTAATAACGTTTAAATTCGTAAATCACTTATCTTTTTATGTTTGTTTTTCACAGTCATTTTACCTCTGATTTTGCATCACAGTGATTTTTATTATCGTTGCTAACCTGCTACCCGATGTAATAACTAAATAACTCTAAAGGACTATATCAGGAACGCAATCTCTCGTCGGAAAGCGTGTAGCCCAAACCCCGAAAGGCCTATTACCCTAATTTGTGTGGATAGGCCGTAAAAGGCGAACAGTTGGCACTGAGCACAAACTACTACCCAAAGAGTACAATACAATAAGTATAAGGGACTACTCAAGAGAAACCCTCTCCTCCTCTGTGTTGAGGTTGCTGCATGTCTGGTGACAGGCGCTCCATGCACTATTAATATAGTCCTTTCAAAGATATTTTACCTCTGTTAGCAACCAAACGGTAACCTTATTGCAATATAATTAAATATCACCGTAATGCAAAATCAGATGTGAAATATGTTGAAAATGCACAATCTTATTATACTGCCATCTGTCGATTGAGCAACGTGAACGTTTGGAGGTTTGGCAAAGTTACAACTCTAGAATTATTTGATGTGACGGTGTTCCTAAAGATGGCGTGATTCTTTTCAATCTTATTTTCCATTTGTATGTTCAGGGAATAAATGTTAATTTTTTTATATTCCTGCTCGTAAAATAGGTACCTACCAACTTTTAATAAAACGGGTACGGCCAATTCAAACGTTTGCAGAAAACTCCTAAAACAATGCATAAGGTCGTATTAAATTACCTACGTTTGGGGTCAAACTAGAGCATAAAAAAAAAACAAAATAAAATTGGTGTGCTTATGATTTGGTCATGTTGAGGGGATGAATGAAAGGCGACTAACAAACCCTTTTTTTTTTTTAACAATCCTCTTCCAAAAAACACTACAAGCTGAAAAATAACTAAATTTTCGGAAGTAGTTGGTTTTGTGTAGAAGGACATAATATACTGACCTTATTGGTGACGTTCTTCAGAAAGGTTAGGTGCGTAGTACTCGCAACCGACTCGTAAACGAGACAAAATTTATTTATTTATTTATTAATTTATAGTTAATTACTAGTTACGTTAATTATTAGTTTAAAAGGAGTAAGTATCGTAGAACGTCGCGTTCTGTAGTTTTTACCTACCCTGTTAGTATTACTTCCAGAGTTCCACAGGGCTCTATTCTGGGACCGCTGTTATTCATTATTTATATCAACGATATTAAGAAATGTTTTAAAAACTCCAAATTCTTGATGTACGCTGATGACTTGAAGGCGTTTCATGCGATACGTACTATTGACGACTGCCAGTCATTTCAGGAGGATCTGGACAGACTAACTGCATACTGTATGGACAATAACCTGCATCTAAGTATCCTCAAGTGTAACTATATACACTTTACTAAGAATAACTTCATCCTCAATTTCAGTTATAACCTTAACTGTATCCCCTTAAATAATATTTCCATAGTGAAGGATCTAGGTGTTCTCTTTGATGGCAAACTGACCTTGAACCAGCATATTGAAGCCATAGTCAATAGAGCTTTTAAAATGTACCTATGCATTTGTGATGAGATCTTCAACAGAATTTAAGCGTACCTCAACCTATCTCTATCTGTATAAGACGCTCATTCGCTCTCAGTTAGAATATGCGGTCCCTATTTGGATCCCCTCCTACCAAAAGTACGTAGTTGGAATAGAAAGAGTCCAGCGCAAGTACCTCCGTGCTATGTACTACAGAATTTAAGGGACTAAGGCCCGTATTACAGAACCTCACTCAAAACTCAAGCATTACTTAAAACTCGTTTAAAGCCTTTTGATTGGTTGAAACTAGTTTTAAGTAACGCTTGAGTCTTGAGTGGGGTTCTGTAATACGGGCCTAAGACTTATTTGTCATACTCCCAACTACTTGATAAGTACAAGCTTATCAGCTTGGCGAACCGGCGCAAATACCTGGAGGCCAACGTGCTTCATATTGTTCAGAATAATTTTGATGCCATTGATCTAACGAGTAAGATGTGTTATTCTGTCCCCCGAACAGTTCATGCGTGTCAGGTTCGTGCACGTACTCTGTTCGCGCTAAATTCTTGTCGTACGAACTCTGGTTTACGCTGCCCTATTCATAGAATGTTGGAATTCTTTATTTTTATACTAATTTTGGAATCCTTTATTTAATACTTTTTTATTTGCATGCTCAAAAAAATAAATAAAACTAATATAACAAAAAAACATCTGAATTGTAATCTTATTATTATTTATTGCATAATTTAAGTAAATGAAATTGTTTATGATCTGATTTGGTTTTTCACCTCTAACTATGTTTTAGTAACTAATTTATGTATCTCAAAATATTTGTTAATTTTGGTAATGCTCGTCTAGTGGCAATCACTGATCTTTAAATTGTCTATCTGCGGATAATGCAGTGGACTGCAACATTACTACTTTAAGTTTTGTTAACCGTATGTATTATAAGTATATGTTGTAGTTGTTTATTATCCCTCAATAAATAAAATAAAATAAAATACCCCGTTGGGAGGAAGGCGTGAGTTTGTTTATGTAAGAAATAAATTTCTATTCAAGCCCGTCATATTATTTACACCCTGCAACTCCTGAAAACCAGAATCTACAGTAGCCACCACTAGAAAAGCGCCGAGACAATGACATTTTGTTTGACTATGATATACAATTTCATTTATTTTTTCAATGTTTTTGGAACAAACATTTTCTTGTTTGGTTTCATGTTCACTTTTATTCTACCAAAATAACAATAAATAGAAACATCTCAGCGTGAACTTATGAGTGCGCTTGAAGTAAGCTGTCATTCCACGATTGACACTATTGGCAGCTCACTTCAAGCTTCCTTCTAAGTTCATGCTGAGATTTTTCTGTATATATAGAAATACTCTTTATTGTACACCATAAAAATTACAGACATAAATTTTAAAATTTTACATAGGGTCACACGATGGGCAGTTTTATTGTTATTTTGGTTGAATAAAAATCAAGAAGTGAGCTTGAAGTGAGCTGCCAATAGTGTCAATCGTGGAATGACAGCTCACTTCTAGCTTCACTATAAGTTTTAATTGTAAGTTTTTTGCAGAATAGATCGGATACTGATCTATTTTGTAAAAATCTCCTGATCAAATAGAATCAGTTCTAAACAGTAGGTGAGTACCTACGAGTACCTATTACAGATAGTACCATCCACAACGACGCGCTCACTCTTCTTTCTACACGCTTACAGTACAAGGGAGCAACATTCCGCTAGTGTTTTAGTATTATTAATATATACACTATGAGTGCATAATTAGTAAACACGACAAAACTAATAATTATTCACACATAGTGTGTATATTGACAATACTAAAACACTAGTGGTACCTATTTCGAACACTAGTACCTACTGCAAGCGATTAAGAAGAAGAGTGGGGCGCGTCTTCGTGAATGACACTATCTGTAGCTATGTAGTTTTACGCAAAGAATGAAAAAACTTTTTATGAAATGAATGAAAATGGTCTTGGGTTTGATTCCCGGGTCGGGCAAAGTGTTATTGGGTTTTTCTATCTGGAATTTCTCAGTAGCAGCCCGGGGTCTGGATTTGTGCCCGGTTGATGGCAATAAGCTCGCCCCCTATTACATGGGACTTAAACATAACTGGTGAAATGTGGGTGTACCTACTACAGGTACACCTCTGCCCAACCCTTCGGGGAAACAAGGCGTGATTTTATGTAATGTTATGTTATGAAAAAACGGTGAGCTTTTATTTTTTATAAACAATGTTGGTAGTTCTATTAGTAACCACTGTGAAAGGGATTGCTTATCTTATTGCTAATCATAAACAAAGCTGAAGTCCTTCGTTAATTTATAATTTAGCTTGGGGCCTATAATTTATACTTCAGCGGAGTTACAAATCACGGGAGATAAGGTGCTGGCTGTGTGCAGCGGCCCGACATATGACTAATGACCACAATTAACTCGGAGGAATCGGGTCGCGACCACCACCAATGTTGGTTTTTTTTCACCTTTCAGGATAATAACAGAAATGTTTGCTGGTTATTTTACGGTAGGTAACATTTTAATTTTGACCATTTCTAATCGCTATTGGGTGCAAGTGAATACTCCAGGGAAAAATAGTACTATACAAATAACTAATTATTTTAAAGATAACTATTATCGAGATCTTATAGAAAGAGAGAACCTTAGGTAAGGCTAAACTTCGCTCTTTCTACCATGTCTTGGTTGGTTACAATTCAAACATGATAATAAAGTACTTACCACACCATATTTTATCTATTTTTGTAACTGAATTAAATGAATTCTACCTTCTTTTTTATGAATGTTTGCTGGGAGTAAACTCAATTTCAAGCTCGCCTTTTTTACTACCTTCATGTTATCTCACAACTACGGTATCCATGTTATTTAGTTTGTGTACAGTAAACAATTATGAATTCCCATATGCAGTTCGTATAGTACCTACAGGCAAATTTAACATTATCTACACTTCGTTAGTCCGAAGCGTCCGTAGAGACGGCTAATTTGTGGACTTGGGCCAGTTTAATCAAGCTGCGAGAAACACCCAGCTGCACTTGCAGTACTGTCAATAACAATTAATTCTTTGTGAACTTAACCCGAAATTAAGGGACTTGGTTAATATTATGAAAGTGCATACAATGCACATGTTTTTAGAAAATACCAAGTTTGATGTTGTTTGTTTAACAGAACATTGGTTAAAAGATCATCAAGTAATGTCAATTAACTATGATAATTATTATGTAGTTAGCCATTTCAGCCGAAAACGTATGATACATGGCGGATCATTAATATTAGTAAAAAATTCTATTCAATCGAAAGAACGAAAAGACATAATCGGGCTGTCTGTTGAACACACCATTGAATTGTCCTGTGTTGAGCTAGATAAGCATGTTATAGTATGTGTATACAGACCTCCAAGTTACCAGAATCTATCTATGTTTGATTCTGTAATGGAAGATGTGTTAAATAAACTAAATGGTAGTAGTAAGTCAATAATCATATGTGGTGATTTTAATATTAATATATTAGAAAATAACGTTAATACTGTCAAACTATTAAGTCTTTTCAGGTCATTTGACTTGTCAAATGTTTTTAATGAACCAACCCGAGTGACAGCTTCTTCTGCCACTTGTATAGATAATATTTTCTGTAATTGTGATTACTTACATAAACCAATTGTAAATAAGTTGCCATCTGATCACAGTGGACAAACAATAACATTTTGCTCCTACATGCCTTTACAAAAAATTCAAATAAGGTTTAGGCCAATTACATGTAGAAATCTAGAGAAATTAAATAATGTTTTGGCAAGTAAATTATGTATTCAGAGTTTTGATAATATATGTGACCCAAATGAGTTCTACACAGAGTTCTTTTCACTATTAAACAAACAATTCATTGACACTTTTCCACTAAAGACTAAAACTATTTACACAAAATTCTTATTTAGTGATTGGGCGACTCCAGGTATTCGTAAAAGCAGGGAAAAACTTTTTGAACTTTATGGCCTAAAGCAACATATGAATAATACAAGCTTTCATCAGTATGTTGCAAAATATTCTAAAACTTTTAAAAGTGTGTGCAAAATGGCTAAAGCTCTTCACATTAGCAATAAAATAAAATCAGCTGATGATAAAATAAAAACTACCTGGCAAATAATTAATAATGAAACCGGTAGGAAAAAACAGCGTAATACTGAATTTAATTTAGAGACTGCACATGGTCCCATCAACTCAGATGTAGAAATAGCTCAGGAATTTGAAAACTTTTTTGCTAATATTCCCCATAAAACCACTGAAGCTTTAAATTCCTCACCCGCGCTTTCTGCTGCCTTACTTAGAAAGAATGTAAAGGCATGCCCTTTGGAGTTTAGGTTTCAGCATACAGACCCCCAGGCTGTTATAAAAGCTTTTAAAGATCTTAAAATTAAATCAACAGAAGATCTGTGGGGAATGTCTGTAAAAGTATGTAGATCAGTAATCGAAACCATTTCGCCTTATCTAGCTTTCATATTTAACACTAGTGTAGACCAAGGCGTCTTTCCGGATCTCATGAAACACAGTAAAGTAGTTCCTTTGTTCAAATCCGGTGATAGTAAGGAACCCAACAATTATAGGCCTGTGTCAATTCTGCCAGTTCTCAGTAAGGTGTTTGAAAAGTTGATACTCAATCAAATGTTACGTCACTTTAATAAAAATTCCATCTTTCATGACCAACAGTACGGTTTCACCAAAGGGCGCTGTACCACTGACGCCGGTGTCACCCTAATAAAGAACATTTTTAACGCTTGGGAAGAAGCACAAGATGCAATGCAATTGGAATCTTCTGCGACCTCTCGAAGGCGTTCGATTGCGTACACCATGAGACACTTCTGCTGAAACTGGACCACTATGGGATTAGGAACACAGCTCATGATTTGTTAAGATCATACCTGAAAGATAGAAAGGTTAAAGTTCAAGTCAACGGCACAAACTCATTAGGGTCTGAAATGGTAATGGGCGTTCCTCAAGGTTCGATATTGGGTCCATTCCTCTTTTTAGTTTATATTAATGATTTACCCCAAATATTTCTAAATCAGCCAAAGATGGTGTTATTTGCAGATGACACATCATTGATCTTTAAAATAAACCGACGGTCACCAAATCTTGACGACGTGAATAGCTCTATTGTTCAGGTCCAAGATTGGTTTACGGTAAATAATTTGGTACTAAATAATAAAAAAACCAAATGCATTAGATTTAAATTACCAAATGTTAGAAGTAGCGAATGTGACATCGTATTGAATGGAGAAAAACTGGAATTTATTAATCAAACAGTTTTCCTTGGAATCACGCTAGACGAGAAATTACAATGGGGACCCCATATAACATCTCTCGCGGGGCGGCTAAGCTCGGCCGCTTATGCTGTTAGAAAGATAAGACAGTTAACAGATGTAGAAACCGCGCGTTTGGTCTATTTTAGCTACTTCCACAGTATTATGTCGTATGGCATTTTACTGTGGGGTCGGGCTGCTGACATTGAATCCATCTTTGTTTTACAAAAAAGAGCTGTCAGAGCCATTTATAATCTACGTCGTCGCGAATCTCTCAGGGAACTATTTAAAAAGATTAATATTATGACGGTACCTTGCCAATTCATTTATTCAAATATTATGTATGTGAGAAAAAATCTACATCTTTTTAATAAAATAAGTGATAGACATAATTTTAATACTAGAAATAAAGATAAAATAGATCAACCATTTTTCAGACTATCTAAAGTAAATACATATTTTATGGGGTACTGTGTTAAATGTTACAACAGAATACCTTGTGATATATTAGAATTAAATGAAAGAAAATTTAAAAATCATATAAAAAGTACACTTTGTAAACAAGCATATTACAAATTAGAGGATTATATCCAAGATAAAAATGCTTGGAAACATGCTGGTCCTGCTCCATAGGACAATTCAGAATCTAGACAAAATCGAACTGGTTGCTAATTTAATTGTATAATTATTTTTTTTTATTTTTTTAAACATTTATTTTATTTTATTTTTGTGATTATTTGAACTCACACACTGACTTATTATTATTAGTATTACTTATTATAATGTTAGAAATATAGTATAATTTTACAATGTTTGTAAGTATGTGAGCACCATGCATCTATCACATAATTATGTCATTCCTTCATTTTTCATTTTTTTTACCTATCGTGGTATAGTAATCTTATTCTAGGTGCATTGTGTTCACATATAATTATATAATAAGTGTATACAAGATAATTATAATAATTTTTTTTAAAAAGAGTAACGGTGGAGTTTCTTGCCCATTCTTCTCCATACGAAAACTACCTTTTGGAATGGGCGACTAGAATCAGTTTTATTATTTTTTGTAAAGTTTGACGTTCAAAAGTGCCTTTTTTGTGCCTAATTGAAATAAATTATTTGACTTTGACTTTGACTTTGCAATAACGTTGCGATTGCAATAAAAATGAGCTACGTTGAGTCATATCGTATTTTTATCATAATATACTCGTAATGTATTTTCGTTGTGGACACATTTTTCATTTCGCACTATTATGGTGTGGTCTCAACTTTTAATAGCTTTGCCCAGAAATTTGGACTAAATAATAATATATTTGGGGAGCAAAACAAGATGTTTGCACGTATGTAATATTGCTTATTTTCGTGGATAACTAGACTTGGTCATCGTTTATACTTAGATACTTAAATATATGTATTGAATATGGTTTCATTTCCTCGTTTGTGAGCACTGTTTTTGTTGTACCTGACTACGAAGAATATCTTTTGTTTGTAATTCATCACACTAATATGTGACACACACGTAAATGTTAGAATATATGTACAGGCTCGCAGGGACATCGACGTAAAAACTGTTACCATGGATTCAGTACGTGACTCTGTCTGAACCCCCCTGTGTTAAATTTTACGTCGGTTATAAAAAAAACAGCTGTTCCATACATTTTTCCACGTAGGTATTTCTCTTTTCTATGAAACAGTAGTTTTTTTTTTAAATAAACGTCGAAAAATTTCAACGCAAGGGGGTTTAGAATCATGTAGGTATGTACTGTAAAATTTTTCGCGCCGATTGATGTATGTCACCCTGTATAGTTACCAAATCTCGTAGCATTTCCCCACCTTACTCCACAAATTTAACAGTGTCAGATTTGATTTGACATGTTTCGTTAGATACATCTGGATAGATAAGATTGGCACAAAATATGGATAGTTGCCGATAGTTACAGAATGCGGGAAATTATGATGGTGCTGATGAAATGATAAAGGTCAAAAAAACAAGATTTATAAACGTTACGGACGTAATATATTATATACCACATGATGAACTTTAGTTTTACCAGAATGACATATGTCTTGGTGGAGATAAATAACAATAAATATAGTTATGCTGGAAGAAATTTTTTTAGAAATAAGCTTCACTTTACAGGTATTTTCTGTTCTTTTCTTCTTGTCTGTTTATGTTTGTGTGTACGTAAATGGACATAAATAAATAAATTCTAACGTGAATCGCGTTCTGTCGTAAAAAAAACAATTAATCTTTATACTTACTGGTATTGAATTTATAAAGTTTGCCGTGTCATTCAGCTCAGTGCCATGGCAAATAAAAGTAGCTATAGAAATCCTATTCAAGTGTTCGCATCCACCGACTTTTTGATCAGATTTTTTTGCCAGGCACGGCATAGAAACTGTCCTAAACATAACATAGGTACCTTAAGAGTGTGTATATACCTAGATCTTAAATTACAACCACCGTTACAGTCATGATCTTCTAGTAGGTTCCCTTCCAAAATGAACATTGCAATGTGAGTTCTACTGTCTTATAAATTAGGTGTGTTTTAATTTGTAAAGTATAAGTACTTAGCCGTTGCAGAGAGCTGTGGGTGCTGTTCCTAAAACTATTTCAAGCCGTTGAAGAGCTTACTTCCGCTCGCTGAAGTGGCTGTAATAAATACAGCTGGCGACTTAAGTCCTACGTATTCGAATAAAGACATTTATATTGCACTTTGCAATTATTTCTCTTTACAATTTTTTTCTTTTTTTCTTTAAAAAACCTTGACTATTTCGGCCTACGTTTCTAAGTAGGTAAGTAGGTACTGTATGGAGCATGCCATGTAAGTAGATTGACTTTTCTATATCAAAGTTCCACGAACAGTTTACATTTTTACTCCATTTTTCACGGGCCCACGGTGGACAGTAGAACAAGCGTTGCTTTATCGTGAGTTTTAAATCATTCAAGTATCAGAAAAAAAAAACCTATCGGAAAACTGTTAAAACGCTGGCAAGAGCTAAACCGAGGTCACTGTCGGACTGCATAGAAAAAAAAGAGAAGCGCGATGACACAACGCTTGTAATTTATTGCAAAATATAAAGCAATTAAGTATCTATTTACAAAAAATGAGTTGAGCAATCAAAAAATAAAAAAAAAACAACCAAGTTCTGCATTCAAATAAGACGTTCTTGTTATTAATTAAATACGAACGTAAGGTGATATTTAATATAGATATTTTGGAAACAGATGGTTTACCGTTAATTTGTATCAACATTGTTTTTTCGCAACGTGTTTTAGTAACTGCTACGTTCTGAGAAATATGTTCAAGATTTACATGTATTTTTCCGCTATCACAAACTATATACCTAGTTTTTTTTTTTCATAATCCTACTCAGAACTTTTGCCTCTTGTCAGTGCCTTATAAGCCGCATAGGAATAGTATTTTTTTTAAACCTTAGACAAACTAAAATCAAGAATTTACAGTTGTAAATAAAGAGTTCTTAAAAGAACAGCGTCCTTATTTTTATTTTCGTTTCAATTCAAAGTTCTGAACTGCATTTAAGAACAAACATAAAGGAATAAAAAAAAATGTTAAGAGAGCGATAACAGGCGGGCGAGCAATAAGCGGGCAAGTTGTGGCAGTGGTAACGGTTTCAAACTTTGACCGTAACAGCCTTCCGCGATTAAAGTAATATCCAGTCGAGTATACCCTCTCACCCTCTCAGCGGTAATGTATACCCTCAAATCATAGAAATAATGAGATTCGTTTGATTCTCACTTTGAAGATGTATATTCAAGTATTCAACACTCCTTGGAACTACTTCATTTGATGTTGTAAAGAGCTAAGTATTCACTTTTAAGACTTTGACAGAATTCTTGAAAGTTTGAAAACGTAATGAAAGTTTTAACGGAAACAAACGGATTGTTTCCGTTCAAACTTCCATTCCGTTTTGCTGCGACTAGATAATTAGACAATGGTGAAAATATTTCTGCAGCAGATTGTATGATTCGTCATATTGAACTGGGTGAAATAGGTTAGGTTAGGTTAGAACTACTGATGTAAGGGGGGAGTTTAACACCTGACTTCCCCCAAACTCGAGGTGGCCCGCTGAGGCGGGCCAGCACCAGCCGGGGATCGCGGAAGTCGTATTAGATCCCGTGATCCCCGATGCAAGTGTGAGACGGAACACCGGGCTGGTTTTAGTCAGTAAGAGTCTGACAGACCCCTCCACCCTCCCCAGGGCGGAGGACATCCATGAGGATTTCCCCCCGTAATAAAAAAAAAAGGTTAGAACTACTACTAAGTTTCTCGCTACTTCCAAGTTGCTCGCAGAATTGTTTTCACCATTGTCTAATTATCCGTGTTTTCCCAATATCTCTAGGGTATTCCTAGGGTTTTCGCAAATATTCGAATTATCAAATCATCCTACGACATATACATATATGTCAAAGTCAAAGTCAAATAATTTATTTCAATTAGGCACAAAAAAGGCACTTTTAAACGTCAAACTTTACAAAAAATAATAAAACTGATTCTAGTCGCCCATTCCAAAAGGTAGTTTTCGTATGGAGAAGAATGGGCAAGAAACTCCACCGTTACTCTTTGAAAAAAATCATTATATCTTGTATACACTTATTATATAATTATATGTGAAGACAATGCACCTAGAATAAGATTACTATACCACGATAGGTAAAAAGAATGAAAAATGAAGGAATGACATAATTATGTGATAGATGCATGGTGCTCACATACTTACAAACATTATAAAATTATACTATATTTCTAACATTATAATAAGTAATACTAATAATAATAAGTCAGTGTGTGAGTTCAAGTAATCACAAAAAATAAAATAAATGTTTAAAAAAAAAAAAAAAACAATTAAATTAGCAACCAGTTCGATTTTGTCTAGATTCTGAATTGTCCTATGGAGCAGGAGCTTATGTAAGTGGTACACCACAGACTACCTGCAGCATTGTCTCTACTTTCTCCCTTAATCCATCCAAAGGTTGTCTTTAAAAGATCGCTTTTAGTGATAAGACCGCCATTGTATCACCCCTTGTAAAATGTCTACATTTATATCTGTAATATTTATGGTATTCATATTTGAGAAAATTCTATATAGGTATCTATCAGATCTATCTAAAATCTAAAGTTGCGACTAGATTCTGGTTATTACTTAAGTAGGTACTAATTATCTTTTAAGTAGTTCTGTTTCCCAAAATCAACAATTTTATTTCATCTTTCATCTTAGTACCTATACCTACGTAAAACAGCACTTTATCTAATTACAGAATGTCAATATTGGGCATATTGCGGCACAAGCTGTCAAGCAATTTGATATCGCACCCTCGTTTCTATCATTCATTTAAACTTGCAAACGGTTTGCCCAATAGCGCTGTAACATGAAGAATCCATTTTCTAAAGTCACTGTAATTGAAGCAAGGTTGTGTGATGTCATTGCGGAATCCAACTTTCACCTTAGGGAGAAAGGTAAAGGATTTTTATATATACACAACTTTCAACAAAGAACAACTGTTTGTAGAAAACTCTCAAGTCTTTTGAATGTGTGGGAAGTTCAGTAGGTGTCGTTTTTACTGTACACGTTTTTTTGAATAAATAAAGCTTTGCTAGAACTTCTTTTTGTAATGTTTAGAGGTTCACAATTTTACTAAAGGTTGTACCTATACCTATTTTATTTTTTACTTGCTCTGTTTAGCGCGCATTGTCGCACTGCAGGGCAAATCGCATAAAAAAATCTGAACGGTACTAGCGGACAGATTCACGCTCCATGTCATCAACATTGACTGAAAGTGAAAAACGTAAACGCCATACTCACATATTCGTACCATCACTTCATTACCGCATAATATAGTGCCGACATTCTGCAAACACTCTGTGACAACACACTGCAAATAAGACCCCTATTATGACGTAGGAAAGTAGCGCGGCATGTAAATGAAGGTTATACAGGCACCGCCTAAAATATCAGAGCAATTTGACAACGCAACCCGTTTCAGTCAAACGATTCACAATGCGGAACGAGTGAAATGTTGCCAATAAAAAAGGTCAAACGGATAGCCCGGGGCTCGGTTTTCAATATCTCACGGCACAGGTAGAGGAGTGTTAGGGGGACCTGTCAGATATATCCTCATTTTGTCTGTCAATTGCATGTTTCTTCAGATGCGAATCAAATACGGCGGAGCTTGGAGGAAAGTGAAATTGGCAGATTTCTTGAATTAACCATTTATCTTCATCATATTATAAAACAAAGTCGATTTTTGCGTGTCTGTATGTCCGCATTGTTCTTCTAAACCACGTAACTGATTTTGATGAAGTTTTCACCATCGTTTAGAGAATTTATTCCGGAAGGTACACGTACACGTTAATATTAAAGTTACGTTTACCTAAGAAATCTCAATGTTTTGCCAAGTCGTAAAAACCGTGCGAAGCAGGAGCGGGTCGTTAGTCTATATAACAAAAATAAAATGCTGTTCGTTGGTACGCGCATCCCTTCAGAACGCCAAATCGGTCCAGGACCGATTTGACTTTTTGTTTTAAAATGTTCGGAATAGTTCGGAATAGGTTCTTACGGAAAGAAGATTTTGAAAAGTTGCCGTAACAATAGGAAAATTTGGGAAAACTGAAAGTGCATTTTCTAGGAAAATTGAGAATAGAAAACTCTCCAATCTTTCTAAGATGCTGTGTAATAACCTGAATCCTGAACAGACTGAATGGTTATATGAGGGACACATTCAAGAATCATTTATGCTGAAATATAACAAAAAATAAAAAAACGCAAAAAAAGTACCGTTTTTGTTTTCAGTGTAGTAATTAACTAAGTACTTGAGTAAGATTCAGAACGTATTGAAAAGAAATGTAGAAAATCATTCCAGTTCGTGTTGGTAGTTTCCAGCTGAATTGATTCAAAGGTAGTTTGTAAAAAGGATAAAAAGCCGTGAGACTACTAGGAAAGTCGGAGCACACAATTTGGAGTCCCATTTTATAGCGGCGGCGATTCTAGTCCAATGCGGTTTTATTTGCTGGCATTTCAATGACGCGGCAAAAGTAGAACGGTAATAGAAGTGCAGGAAATGTGAAGCGTCGTTTCGACGTACAATGGCCTGTGGTCTATTTTTTGGAGGAAAACATGTGGTCTCATTTAGGTAAAGGTCAAGCTTTACGGTACCAGCCGCTGATTCTTCCCACTATACCACGTTGTAAATATTATCTTTATTTTCACCAAATTGGTGTTCATTTCAATCGACTTTCTCAATTCGGTTGTATGTTTTTTTGTGTGTGTTTGTTACGCGTTTACTCCGCCAATTATGAATTGATTTTGATGATTCTTTTTTTGTTTCGTAGGGCATACTTCAGAAGTGGTCCCATATAAATTTGGTCAATATCTTATGAGGGGTTTTTGAGTTAGCTTCAATAATACGTATTTTTCCCACCTAGTATATGTGGATGATATTCGAATAGTTCCTGTCACTGTAATTTAAATAGCAGGTAGTGGTATAATTTTTTTTGTGGGGGTTTGTGTAACTAAAAAGTGAAAAATAAAAACTTTTTCGGTGTCTTTGGTTTTTTATTTTGCTTTTCTTGCCACCGACTTCCGAAATCAAAGGTATTTTTCACTTTATAGTGTTTTTTTTTGGAAGTCAGTTTTATTTTTTGTGAAAATGTTTTTTCATTGTGCATACACGTGTACCTTCATTTAATGCTACTTTTTTTTCTTCGTACATATTGACTTTGACTCAAGCCGATTTTGATAAAATTTCGACAAGGCGACTCTTTGTTAACGGTTGATAACGGTATGAGGAAAACCAACCATCTGATGTTTCATTTGACATTTGACTTACAAGTAGAACAATTGAAGTCATAAAATTTTCCATAATCGGGCAACCTTCGCCTCTAATAAGTCTCCTTGAACTAAAACAATAATGCATCGAAATTCTACCTCTATTGTCTAATCGAAACACAGAAATATTGCAAACAATTGTCTCTAATACGGAGCTGCGATGTGTGCATATGACTCGTATTTGGCAATAACCATTTCATTGGCAATCGTACAGTCCTCTTCAGAGGTAGATAACTGTCTAGTGCACTCGGCTGTACCAGCACTACCAGGCACTAGTTATTAATGCGTAGTGTCCATGTACTGCATGTAGCGACTAATCCTCAAAGGCATCGTCGGTAATAACAATCAACGTAAGCTAACATAGCTTCAATTGTAGCTTCAATTTCATTACAGTGAATAACTAGAACTTCTGGTGTGATTTTAATTAAGGTACTTACCTACTAATGTTAACTACTTGTATTTCTTTGTAATTATATAGCCTGGCCAAAGACATCGACGCGCATCCTGTTACCATGAATTCAGTTCATGATTCTGGAACCCCCTGCGTTGAAATTAACCAACAGTTTTTTTTTAATTCGCTGTTCCATACAGTTTAACCTAGGAGGTATTGCACTTTTGTAGCACACAGCAGATTTTTTTTATTAATCACCGACGAAAACTTTTAAGCAGAATCCAGAGCTATGTACTGAATCCATGGGAACAGGTTGCACGTTGATGTCCCTGCTACCCTGTATTTTTACTTCCTTTTGCATTGTTTACATTTAGTAAGAAAGTTAATTTCTCATGGGCGCAATCAATTTTGTAGGTACATTTTACCGAGTGAAATTATAATAAAATTTAAAAAACCCCGACACAAACATTTCCTCATTTCTCTTTTCTACTCCAACACCAGAACCTGTTCATCATCTATCAATAACCTATTCATTGAGAGCATTCCAATGAGCCCAAACACGATACCTGTGCTGTAAGTTGGTAAGGGAGTTGGGTATCCTGCAAATTCCAGGTGTTGCTGCAGCATCAGTTCAAGGTTACAATGTTCTTTTTTTTGTCCACAAGGTGGAAAGACGACCTAATAAAGGTCGCAGGAAGCCGCTGGATGCAGGTCGCTTCCAACCGGCCGATTTGGAAATCATTGGGGGAGGCCTATGTTCAGCAGTGGACGTCCCATGACTGAAATGATGATGATGATGATGATGTTCTTTTAATATCATTGAAGTAAATATCAAATTTCAAATCGATCAGACCTGTGGAAGACGCTCACATCCATTTATCCACTATAAAAGAGCTGATAATCTTCAAACGTCTGAACCGATTTTGATAAAACATAACAACAACAAACTTTGCTATAAAACCTGCTTTCAAATATAAAAAAAACCGCATTCAAATCGGTTCACCCGTTTAGGAGCTACGGTGCCACAGACAGACACACGCCCATAGCAGTCAAACTTATAACTCCCCTCTTTTTGCGTCGGGGGCTAAAAATACTAACTAAAGTCTTCTACACTTTCAGAAACAAGAAAATTGTTCGTTACACGCCAGTCCGTTACCCCGTTGAAATCAGAAGCCTGTTTAAACCCTTCCCAAAATCAAATCCTTACTTTGTTCGTACTGATTACTATTATTAATAATCCCCGACTTGTTCCATGGCTTGTTCGTTTAGCGAATTGATGGAAACCTTTAGCAACACAATACAGCATTTGTAAACAACGAATTGAAGACGAAATCTAGATAGGGAGAAGCATTCGGGTTATTCGACTCGATTTGCAAAGGCTCTCGACAACTAATCCAGTTTGAACAGTTGCAGATATCGGAATCTGTGTATCCAAGTCCATCAGGCTCGTCGAATGGTTGGTGCCCTGAGAATAGCTTCACCTACAGATTGCAACGTTGTAAGCCCTAGATACCTCGTAAATAATTTGACAAGTGTCTAGCAATCGACGAGTACTCGATGGTTGTAAATCAAAATGACAGTAAAATTGTGTAGTAAGTCTTAGGAATAAATTCCATACTATTAGGTGGAAGAAAGGTATCTGTGGAATAAATGTAGATAGCCATCTACACGCATAGGAAACCCCTCTTTACACATATGAATAACACCTTCGTTTACCTGCAAAACGATATTGAAAATCGGGCCAGGCGATCCGTTTTACCTTTTTTTTTATTATTGGAGCGTTTCACTTGTTCCGCATTGTTGACTCTCTGCGTTGACTCATTTTTATTTCCCCAAAATTGAATGACGTATTTATCGAAGTGAATTTTTTGAAAAAAAAATATTTGGTTATACCGACGCTCGTTATGAACGCTCGATGAGGGTCGAATTTTGTGAAAGTAACAAAAGGGACGCCACAGAATTATTTATTTGAGCGCCTTTGATTCAATCCGTCTTTCTCGTATGAATGTCATAGTTAATTTAAATATCATTAATTTGATTGGGACTTGAGGGGCTTTGAGTGGTGTATGAAAGCAAAGGCCTCGCTTTGTCGGTGCACATAAAAGAAGCAGGTGCGTAAGGGTAAATTTCGACCGAACGGGAAAAATTCCGTGCGTGTAACGTGAAAGGTAAGGCATTTTCTAATAAACACAGGTAAGTTTTCTAAAAAAAACAATAACGTAATGAATTGGGTAAGTCGGTACGAATGATTTGAATATCAATATTGCATGAATGTACAACATACTCTTTTTTTGAGAATCTTGATGCTGTGTAACATGATATAATAGATAAGGCTGATGTAGTAATAGTAAATTATAATACTAGTGTGCTGCGTTGGTCATTACACACTAGGCGTTATTACGATAATGTAGCCGAGTGGGTAATGATCAATGCACACGCGTTTCATACGACGTTATTCAATACACATACGAGGAAAAAAACAGACTTGTTTTAAGAACTTATGCTATAATAACGTAACTATAGAGATAAATACATATAGATTTATAATTTTCAACTGAACTTTGTTGCCAGATACTGACTATCCGGAGCTTCTTTTAAACTTTTGTACGTCGGTTGATGACAACACTTTAGATTTCGTGTTTTTGATATTAACAAAACGAAAACGATAACAAATATTTATGGAAAATGGCGCGCTGGTTTTGTTTTATCCGCTAGCGATGCGCGCGCAGGTATAAATAAAGGCACTGACAAAACCGCTGAACAGACTATTTAAAAAATATAATAAACACAAAATAATATTTTGAATACCCAAATTATGATTATTATGTAGTGAAAACTATATAATTTGATGAAATATTATATTAATTTATTATATTTTATTTACACAGTAAGCATAAAAAAGGCAAGATGGTCCACCTGCACGCTTAGCCTGACCACAATACCGTATATAAAAAAGTACTCTGTGCCTCAATAGAAACGGGTTTTGTCGACGGAGAATAGACAAAATGACAGATAAACTATCACAATCTGTGATTTTGTCTTTTCTTCCGTCGACAAAACCCATAGAAAACCTGTTTCTATGGTTGTCATGCTACGCGTGCTGAAAGACGGAAACCAAATCTCATAATATGAACTTAGAAGGCAAGAAGTCAGTTTGATGAGATGACCAATGGCCGCTAGAAATCGTCTATGGTTTAGTGATGCGGTAAAGTATGATCTTTATGTTTTGGTGTCATCAATATTTTTTATATTGAGTAACTTTCAAATAAAAAACAAATCCATTGAAATATGTTCCTATATTAAACCGTGAAAACAACAAAGATATGAATACAATAAAATTTTGCACTCGTTGCGAAACGCGTAGTTACAAACTATAATCGGAATATATTTTATAAATATATTGAAGACTTAAAAAACATTAGCGCACGCACGTATACCTACGTACCTTTGGAATGTCAGAGATTATAAAAAAAATGCGTATGCTAACCAAATACGTACCTGAAAAATAATACGAGGCGAGCTTACAGATGATGTAGCTCAGTTGTCAACAAATGGCGGACTGCGGTCCGGATCCGGACCACCGACCTATTTTGTATGGACTTAAGTACCTACAGTTAAATTTATAAGCAAAACCTTATCTGAAATTTTTGAGTAATTGAATTAAGGCCACGCTTTGTATTTTCTGCCGTCAACGTACGACGCGAGACGCAAGCCGCATGAAGCTGCAAATGTTTTCGGGAGTAATAGAGTTAGGTAGTTACTATATACTGATCGAAATGATCTATTTCCAAGAAAACACAAAAATACGCATGGTCCTTGAACATCTTTTATTTTTGGTTGCCAGTAGGGTAATGTCTTCCAAACGGACCACGAGTCATATTATTTTCTATATGAACCCTAAATAAAACGTAGCCCACATTCTCTGCTCGTACTTCTTCCCTCGGACATGTTGAATGTCAAGGACAAAAACATTTTATAATGAGTATTTCGACAAGTAGGTAACGATATATTGTATTCGTCTAGTTAGCTCGGACGATTTAAGATCAATTGAAGAGGATATGACTGGAGTTTCAATTCCCAGAACTGTCTTCTTTTTGACATTCAGTATTGAATGACGACGTTGGGCAATGCGCTGATTCGAATTCACGCCAACCCGTGCTGTTTTTGAAGGTATTCGTTATGAATCGTAACAAATTCAGTGTTAAAGCAGTGTAATATTCTAAAACTTGAGGGGTTCCCATGTTACCTATAGACCTACGACAATATTTATTAAGAAAAAAAAGACCGCATCTTTATACGCGGGCTAGCTCCAACAGCATCTTGAAAATCCTAGCCGAACTATGTTCAATAAAGGAGTATTAAATACTCCTTGACCAAATAGTCAATATGTATGTATTTAACCTCCCATTATTACTACTACTATCACTAGCATATCAATGACAAGATAAAAAAGGAGGTCGGTCGTTTCACGTTTCTAAAATTAAAAGTTAAGAAACCCGCATAGGATTTATAATACCTGTATCCTATTTAGTGCGAATTCAATAAGTGACACGTAATATCGCATTCAATTCAAGTTCAATGTTATTGCTTTTGGCGAGTCGCGACCAAATCCAGATTACTTGTAAGTAGCGCACATTTCCGCACTAGTGCGATAATATAAAGTAAAAAGAACGCGTGTTTAATACACTGCATTATGAACCTAAAAACGGTTCAATAAGCGCCACTTTACGAGCAAGTGTGTTGAAAAATATGTTGGCAGTGTCGCAGCCAGCGCCAGCGGGGCGGTAAGTATTCGTACAGAAGTAGAGGTAGGTGGTAGTAATTGCGACGGTGCAGTCGAGTGCGACATCAGTAATTGCTCGGCAGGGGACAGTGACAGTCGCCTGATGAATGGAGCCAGTGGAAAATTCACTACGCGGAAAAACTCTAGACATTTCTGTAAATTAAAACTGTAGCACGAGGCTGATCTTGTTATCTACCTAGTTGCCGGTCGTTTGTTACAGCTTCTTTGTTTTCTATGAAATTGAGACCGAGGCTGAAGTTAATAAATCAGATTCCTATGGATAAATAGTTTTTCCATAAACATTTATTTTATACTCACGTATTCACATGATTTAAAAACTAACAGAGTTAAAATAATAATAATAATATGTACAAGTATATATAAAAAGGGGGAGGGGGGAGGAATAATTGTAGGGAATCAAAAAATTCGTCCGCATCGCTGTCAACAGGAAAAGTGCTTAAAAGGCTGGCAGCATTGCCACGTTGAATGGCGATGCTGATTCTTTGGCCATAGAAAAGGCCAGCCCTCTAGTCACGTGAAGAGTCGATCAGCCGCTTGGCGATGACTTGAAAAACTAAATGGGCACTCGGACCCCATGGCCTTAGTGTTTCAACCCCAAACGGCTCAAACATATAAGTCCCGATAAGACTGGAGTATTTGCGCCGTTTGAGGTTTTCCGCACCTGCAGCAGCAGCCCCAGCACAGCCCACCGTGCTTGGAAGATGGGATGGCGCAAGGGTGTCGACGCACGTTGCATACCATACCAAAGGCCTACCTACCAATAATAAAAATAAGCCATTGGGTTCTAAAACATCTGGCACTCCGGCGGTGACAAGAGCACGACGGATGATGTCATTGATGCTAGCGTGCCGTGCTATCCGGCCTGCGCTCTTACTACAGGATAGGCCATGATGTCCGAGACAGTCAACACCTTCACCGCATTGGCAGCGATGCGGAGCCACACAAGGAGCGCCTAGACGCAGATAGGTAGCGAGCCGGAAGGTGGTATCACCCAGCATGGTGCCTATGTTGGGTGACGGTAGCGCCTGAAGCCAGAGGCCCGACTCCCACTCACCCACAGCCAGCAGGCGGGCACGCTTAGCAGTATTGGTGGATGTGTAGCGGTTACACCGCCACATACGAACTACGCATCAAAGACATGACGTCACACAAATCCTGCATCGCGCAATTAGAGTTTACCGCGCGAACAACATATATAAGACTATCCAACATCAACAGTTGGCATCAATGGTTGGGCAGTCGGACCGCCAGACACAACACCCGTCTGGTTGGAGGATCCTCCCTTTTCTATGGTGGATGAGTGAACTTTACACCCTGTTCCTCATACCCCTAAAGACGTATTACTAAGATTATTCCATACCAACCTGCAGAGCGGCTCATCCCACTGCCTCTGGGAAGGTGGGTTCACGGGCCGATCTGTATTCGGGCAAGCCGTTTTCCAGGCGTTCTCCGCATCGGTCACGCAAGGCACTTCAGACTAAACCAGGCAGGGGGCTAAAATTTTCCCGATCAACTTTTCAGTGCTGCGGACAGAGGACAGGAACGCGGGTAAGCTTATACTGGTAATTTTGCGGACGCCGAGGCCACCAAAACGGATGGGTAGTGTGGCTTGCAGCTACGCACGGTCGTCCAAGGCCACATTTAAAATAATGTGCTGCGAATAATTTGGTCAATTTTGTCCAAGAGTTGTGACTGCTTCCATAAAGGGGAAGAGCGTAGAAAATATATAAAATTTGGACCAAAACAACAGTATCTAATCAGGGTGAATGCCCAATACACAGTACTCGATTTTATAACAAGTTGCCAAAGTCGGTTACAGAACTTAGTGATGGAAAGTTCAAAACCCACATCAAACGTGTCCTTATCAAAAAAGCATATTATAAGATTAAAGACTACGTTGAAGACAAGGAAGTTTGGCAATAATTCCTTCTGCACATGTGGCTTCCCTGGTACCTCAATAACGGCATTACTATGTAATTATGTCTATTAACTGCTCCCAAATTAAGATGATTTTACCTATTTTTCTTTTTTTTCTTTTACGTACTTTTTTGACATAATCTTTTCGTTATTTGACATTAGTGGCAGTCATGCCATTTGGTTTAAATAGGTGTTTAATTGTTTTTTTTTATATAGATTCTCTTTTATATTTTGTGAATGTGAGAACGTTGTAGGCATAACCGACTTTTAGATCTGTCGATCGTTTTCTATCTTGCTAAGTACCTGGTACTTGTTGATAGGCCTACAGTGTCCTCTCATACCTATAAACACTGTAACTTGAAAAGATTGTAAATACCATTTACTTTTAAAAGAGTAACCGTGGAGTTTCTTACCGGCTCTTCTCTATAGGATACGACCAATTGGAACCGTGCACCTAGCTTCTGACGTTTCATAAGTGCCCTTGTAGGTTTATGTGAAATAAAATATTTTGAATTGAATTGAATTGAATGTAAATTAATTTTGGAGTCTGACCGAAATGTCGTTACAGTTTTTGATTTTTTCGTCGATGGAAGAAGGAAAACTGTCTACTAAAATTGGGGAACCTAGGAGCTGAAGTGAACTTTTTTCTAAAATTTTGAGTTGGGCTAATGCCTCAAGGGTCAATTGTCTGTCGGTAATGTCAGAAAGGAAAATTTCGCATTTTGATGGGTTAAGGTCCAAGCCAATGGATTTAAATTGTTGTTTAATGAGTAGTAGGTCTTTCAAAATAGTGCCTACATAAACATCATTAAATTGAGAGGTGTTTCCGCTTTTGTACGTTATTAAACGAAAAATTAAACTACTGTAGGGTATAATTTTGGATTGATTTTCAACCTGCAAAGTTTGGCTCGCTATACGTTATAAGTTACGCAATAGGTACGTTATAATATACCTACTTTGAGCATTAGAACACAAAATGGGCTGATCTGGGAACAGAATAGTTCCTGATTTACAGAAATGTTCTATTATGCTGATATCAAACGGTTCATTTGAGTTAATGGTGCACTCGAATGATATTTTTTTAGTTTCATTCTACGTTCATACGACCCTACGATACCTAAAAAAAACAAACAAATGAACGTTCACCTGCTCATTTCATTTCATTCAATCAGTATGCGAATGAGTGAAAGATGCCGAGTGTCGAAATCTCGCCGTAAGGTGAGTACAAAGAGTATAAAAACTACATATATAAATGAGTGTGAGTACCTATATGTTCGTTGATCGAAATCCAACACCGTTGGATCGTTTCACTAATGAATTCATTTTTCAATTTTGGTTTATTGTCTTTTCCGACTTTTCATTTCGAGTGAAGATGCTAAATGAAAGACAAAAATGAATAAAAAGAGAAGCGTTGACTATCTGCTTTACTTACAACTCAAAACTACTAAAATCAATAACGTTACATTCACGTTACAACATGCCAGAAAATTAAAGCGTGTATGAACAAGAAGCCATTTCGTGTGAACTGTGTAGTATTATCTTATTTCTCTAGGGAGCTAGCGAATAGTTCGTAGCGTGGGTGAGGTCAGTATTTTAGTTGTGCAAACCAGATAACAGTCCCGGCTGGCCGCCTGTTGCCGATACATTAACGTGCGATACTCCAAACTCAACCGCGAAGGGTCCATGTGTAATAATTTATTACCGGCTTGTTTCATATGGATGTTACTTAGGCCCTAAAACAACAGTATTTATAGTATATTTTCCACATTAACAACGGCTACTTAACTCTATTTGTTTCCTGGGGCCTGGTTAACGATAACGTTTTTCTTTACTCCACCATTGCGTGAACGGAAACGGTTTTTTACTTTGAAACTGTCATTCGAAGAGATACAATAAAACGTCAAAAGAATTATTGGAGTTTTCCAAATATTTTGTTGTAACAAAACTTGAGTAATTTGCATATAGAGTACTATCAAAACTGCACTTCCTCACGGCAGGTCAGTTACGTGTTTCAGTGTTCGAGTGTATTGAAACATTGAAGGCCTGTTGTATATTAATAGGTTTTCTCTGTAACCGGGTATATTTTCAGTGGTGTGCTGACGTGGCTTGCTGTTGCAAAATAGACGAGGCACCCACGTCCCGCCCAAACTTAATACTATTAGTGGCTTCGACTTCCTCACATTTTATTTTGACCTCCTTTTACTACTAGTAGAATTTAATGGTATGTTAATTTCTGTTCATGACTTATTTTATCTCTGTAGGCTTTAAAAAGTATTTTTTTACTGTAGAGAAGTAAATATTAGCCTCAAGGTTGTAGGCTTTCCTTCGATGGCAGTGACGTTTCAGACTGTTTTATAAACACATGTAGGTATAACTACACAGTTATATGCTTTTTAAACACCTCTGAATCTCGAAAAGAACGTCAAAAGTCTTTGATTCTTTGATTCAATACAAATATTTGTAATAAGCCCAAACATTCTGATAGCCAAACCGATATCTTACTGCATGGCATAGGACCTTACGAAACTCATTAGACAACCGCTCCGAATAATGCTTAGACTGAAAGCCGGTCCTTCTAATAGTACCTTACAGTTTCTAGCAACTCTAATTGATACTTGGGTGTATACTAGATACTAGGCAGTAATCTACCTTTTTTTTTTTTTTTTTTTTTTTTTTTTTTTTTGACGCTGAGAAATGCTTTATGCACTGCCGCTCGTGGGGGGACGAGACGGGGTGTGTGGGACTCCTGTCAGAAGGACAGTATACCCACTAAAACTCAGCGGTGTTCCCACTTCGCCGTGATGGGAGGGTCATGGGAAACTGGCGTAGCCTTTACATCCACAACCCTCCCGGCGCATGCCCGCCTAGCTGGCGGGCCCCGCAGGCCCCCCAAGTTGGGGGGCTACGGGAATGGCCGGGAACACCTGGCCATTCCCGTCCGACACTGGTGGAGGCCTGTGCAATACAGGCAAGGGTGCCCCCGCACCCGTTGCCTGCTGGCCTCCACCTGGTTAGGGGAGAAATAACGCCCGCAAGGGCTTATTTTCCCCACGCGGCGGCCACGTATCCCGGTCCCTTCTCTAATAGCGAGAAGGGAGGGGAGTCTGTGGGAGACCGCGCCGTTAGTGCCATTCGCTTGGAGGATGCGGTAGTCGGAAAACATTATTCCGACATCGCACCCTCCTCATTTACCGCCGCAGGAGCTGCAGCGGCGATGACGGCGGCGGTGGTAGTAACACGGCGAACCTGCGCCGGCACTATGCCCTTCCTCGCGGGAGGCTTGCAGCTCCAGGCAGTAATCTACCTGCCGTAACTTTACACAGCTTGTAAACAAGCAACCCTTGTTTCTAGTACTTGAATATTTATAGGAGTATTTACACATAGGACCTAAGGCTAGCAATACAATGACGTTGTCAAGTCACTTGCCTGGTCCTACAAGCATAATTAAGTTAGCCGTTTCCTCCTCTTGACACTCACGACTTCCGTGCGATAAGGACGGCCGGCTTGTTTTTCTTTCATTCAGCGGCTACATTGTGTTTGGGTTAAGTGGTGACCTGCATGTGTAGGTACCTCGCCTAAATGTTATTATCAACCCGAATGGTTTTGTGGTTTTTCGTGAAATTAATTAATTTAAATTTTTAAAAACACATTGTAATCAATGTGTTTTTACTGGGTTACATTTTCTTATATATTTTAGCATGATATAAATTTAGACCATGAAAAACATATGAAAACAATAGTCGACGTGATAAATATTAGCATAAAAGTCGCGAAGAACAACCAAGGGCAAATATAACTTTGTATTCATGAAGGAATATACCTATATTACTCCCAGGAGGCAGTCGAAAGCCTAAGTTTGCAAACTAAACGCTGCGAACAATTTAATATACCTATAACCGGAGTAAATTACTTGAAAGTGTCGTTAGTAAACGTAGTAAGTACACACGACAACACATCAAATTGTACATTCCAGTATAAGCTGACCACTCATACTACGGAATTCCTATACATGACAAGGTCTACGTATACTGGAGATGTGCGGTCGTGTGTACGTATTCTGTGCTCATATATCATAACATGCAGTGCTAGTATTCTGAGCTTGCATTGAATAGCAATGATTTATGGTAGATTGCCACAATTAAATCCAAAAATTGAGCGTATGAGTTTTATTACGATGATAAATATTGAATGCGGAATATTGATAGCCTAGCTGCAGTCTATATTAAAGGTTATATTAATTAGGGCCGAAACACATAACCGCGTTGCGGCGCCGCGTCGCTAAAATCGGCGGTTTGTGTTGCGGCGTTGCGGCGTCGCGAAAAAGAGCATTTTATTGTCGTATGGTAGGGTATCCAGTTCCTCGTGATTTTTGATTGTGGATAGACGTGTCTCTGCCATGGACTATCGTGAGAAACTTATTACTTATTTGTTATTAAAAAGACATTACTCTGTTTTAAATAAACGACAAAGAAGATACTGGATACATCCATTTAATAAGGCTATGAATCCCGATCTCGAGTACTTTTCTCGAAAATACAAAGCATTAAAGATAGACGAAAATATTTTTTTCGCCTACTTTAGAATGAGTATATCATCATTTGAAGAGCTACTACGCGGGTTATCGAGCTACTACGGTACAGCGGGGTAATTGAGGCTTTCTGTGTGAGCCTGTGCCAAAACCTCAACACCTAAATTAAAAAAAAAAAAAGAACTGTCATGTTCTATTCTTCCAACTTTTGACAACCTCTACATACCATTTTTCTGTATTGGAGTGGGTCGTCTGATAAGTAGTATCTCTATGTAGTCTGTGAAACAAACTAAATCATTGTCAAAAAGTATGACATCATAACGCGCTATGTACAATCGGCAGTGCCGCTACTGCCGATTCTCGCGGCGCGGCGCCGCAACGCAGTTATGTGTTTAGGCCCTTAGCGACTGAGACTAGAATGAAACTTTACTATGCATTTGCAGAAAGTTGGTCTACACTTTACATTTTCAATACTACTTCGGAGGGTTGCTTGTACTATTAGCAGAAGAATATTTTATATAAGCACAATTGTATCAGACCACACTCTTAATTATGGCATAATGAGCTTCAAACAAATCTGATGAAAATCGTTTACTTATTGATCGAAAGTCTAAAGAATCAACATAAATAGGTATCATGGATTACCTAGACAAAAAAAAATTACATCTAATAAAATAGATAAAAACCTCTTTTTGTGGCTGATAACAACAAAAGCTTTATACGAATTCTTTCCCGGAATTAAATAATGGCCCATATTATTTTCATGTATTTGAAGTCATTACTCTGCGACATTTCTTTTGTCCTATTTGTCTTCGTAATCGTCCGGCGGAGGTCATTGGTTTCCGAAGCCATTAAGCTTATAGAAATCGCTGATATAGATTAACAAACATAAGAGTTTGTGCGAAGGTTTCACAATATTCTGGTTTCTTTATTTGTTTAGGATACATTGATGAATGTTGAAGTTATTTGGAGTTAGGTTACAAAGATACAGCTCATATTAGATTTTCCACGAAGAGCTAAAAGTAGATCCCATCAATTATTATGGAGATACTTCACAGAATATCTAAGTGGGCCTTTTATTATTTGCTCCATTATGCAATAATATGAGGATTAGTTACAAAGATTCAGGTTGAGTTCTACATCAATCTTCTAGTTAATAAAAATCTTAAAATTAATTCACTGACAGACAACGCACGTCCTAACCCGGTAGCTCTTGAATCATTAAATTTTTCTCAAGAATTCGTTATATGTATATCGAAAGTGAGCACTAAGGAAGGGTTTTTAAAATTCATCCCTTATAGAGTCTAAATGGTGATGAAAGGAACCCATCGGTCGCACGGTTTGTACTTACTTTAGTTTCATAATCAATTTGTTCTGAATTTGGATTCATGAAGCCATAGGCCACGACCGCACTGGTAAAACAAGGGTGACAACAAGACGAAAATAATTCCACAAGCCGCATTTGCAATTCGACCACCCCATTAATTAAAATACGTTTGTTTTAGTCGTGCCGCCGGAGCATCGCCTCTGCTTTACTAATGCGGCTGCAGGCTTTCTTACGAAAAAAGTTTGGTATTTCTACATTAATAATGATATTCTATTTTCTTCTAATCTAGGTATCAACAGAAAATGAAAATGTTCTAATAATCAAAGTGTCTACGCATTTGTCTCTAGGTTTGGCCATTATTTGGTTTGGTAAATAGAAATGCTACCTACATATTTATCAATGGCATGTGATGCCAAGTCAAAGACCCATGGGCGGCATAAAAACTGACACTAGGTTAGTTACTAACCACACGAAAAATAAAGAAGACTAGGCATGGACTTCAAGTCCTAAATAAATTATATCTTGTAAAGATGTTACAAAATGACAGATTTTGTAACATCTTTTTAGTAACAAGAAAATATTCGTATAAAAGACATGGCTCTACAAACGCTAAATTAAAACAACTTACTAAAACACAAACTACAAATTAAGGACTCACAAAGTAAAAAAAGCACTGCCAACCAGGGAAACATAGCCTACTAAAGCTAGTCTAAAAATTCGTAAGTCTTTGTATTTTCTTATTAAAGATGTCTTTAGGCTCCGTGGCCCGCGGAACAAATCCCAAGGGATACCGCAGTTTATCTCTCGACAACAAAGACGAACTTTTTAAACGGAGTCGCTACGTATCTGTCCGTCTATGTAACCATCTTTTATTTATAGGGATTCTCTTTTAAAATTAATAGTTTTCTGTTCTGTGTCGTTGTTGGACGTACTAAGTAAGAAGGGTATAATATTGATTTTCACATGATGTAGCTTTACGTACTTTGTATATTGATTACTTTGCTTCGATTTTAAGGCTTTAAGATTCATAGACTGGGTTCGTTTTTTTTAAATTTATTACTTCAGATCAAGGTGTCTTGATCTGTCTTTAAATCTTTGTCTCTTTAAAAATAAATTTTCGAATAGACTAATCCGCAGCACCGCGTGAATGTCTCGTTGGCCTAATGGTCGTAAGCGTTACTGCTGAGCATGGGGTCCTGGGTTTGATTCCCAGGTCGGGCAAAGTGTTATTGGGTTTTTCAATGACGAATTTCTCAGTAGCATCCGGGAGTCTGGATTTGTGCCCGGTGAATGACAATAAGCTCGCCCCCTATTCTATGGGACTTAAAAATAACTGGCGAAATGCTATATCATCATAGCGGTTTATCCGTTTACCTGCTTGTGTAGAAGTAGACGTATTTATTATTTAGGGGCATGAGAAATAGGGTGTAAAGTTCACTCCTCACCCACCATAGAAAAGGGAGGATCCTCCGACCAGACGGGTGTTGTGTCTTGCGGGCAACTGCCCAGGTGTTGGATGTTGGATAGTCTTATAAATGTCATTCGGGTGGTAAACTCTAATTTGCGCGATGCAGGATTTATGTGACGTCATGTCTTTGATGCGTAGTTCGTATGTGGCGGTGTAACCGCTACATCACTCCCCTCCGGAGACCGGAGGACGATATAGTGAGCCGAGTCTTGTATCTTGCGAAGCTTCATAGCGCCAGCTAAGGTTCCAGTGAGTCGGAACCGGGTGCCACACAGTTCACGGTGAGTCGGAACTGTCTGCGGTGATTGCGGCGATTGCGGCGATTGTGGTGATTGCGGTTATTGAGGTGATTGCGGTGATGGAGATGATTGCGGTGATTCCCCAGTGAGACGGGGTGATGGCCAGGAATGCGCGTTTGCTGCATGTTGGTGGTCAGGATACCCGTTGAAGCCGAGGGTGCTGGCTGTCTGTGTGACTCGCCTCACGAAAGCTTGCGGGAGTGATGTGATGTGAAAAAATCAAAGCTAAATTAAATTTAGCTAAATTAATCAATATAATTGTAGCGGCTACACCGCCACAATTATATTGATTAATTTATTGATTATTTATGGCTTATGTCAAATTCGTAACATAGGGTACCCTGCTATTGGTGACAACGATAGTTCGATATAAACCTTGAGTTTTGAATAAATAGCATTGATTGAAGCGCGTAAGTAATATTTTATTATTAATAAATTTATTTCCATTGTCATGAAAAAAATATTTATGCACCAGCACCCTAATTTCGTAACACACTTTCAATCACACCACACGAATATTATATATTATCCACACACATTTACAAAAAAACTCAAAGAACTTAAACATACTCGACCTAAATAGATATGAACTAAAGTCTAAGGTGACAGAATGGCTACTCCAACAGGATTACTCACAAACAGAATCACTACTTACATACATCGCCTAATATTTATATATCCACCAATTTTTCACAACTTACACTGACACAGGCATACATATAAACCCACAGACTAACCCATACACCTCTTATACTGTTTCCCTGCTTTACTTTACTTAAGTCAAAGCTAAATTTTAAAATCACTTGGTTAATCGACACTACTCACAGGTTGTATAAATGTTATCGGATTAACCCCATAGCTGAACACTGTCTCTTAAGATACAGCAGGTAACCTTAGTGAGTGTGAGTGAGTAAGAGGCAGGGCTCAACAATTATTGTCTACAGATTTCTGCAGCATAGATTATTCGCGCTGTACGTATCCTACCACTAGAATGTATTTATTTTCAAAAAGGTTACAGACTAAGCTTTACTTTTTTGGAAATAAATAAATTTTATTATTAATCACAATCCGAGAGTTTTGGAGGATATCTCTAATCCATTGCTTCATATGTTTGAAAAATTCGTCTGCTCAAGAACGTAAATAACGCAATGAACGTGGATGAACTGTCAAAGTGAAACCCATTGTGATCAATTGTAATTTTACGTGTGTTACGCAATTACCCCGCCGCACAGTGTGGTATTTTCATGATCTAGACGGACAATATTATTTAACTCAATATATGTGTATGGAATACCCTAACAATTAATCAAGTACGTATTAAATAAAATTTAAACACATTGGGAAGGTTTTAGATATTATATTTCAACATAATAATACAAAAAAAAAAAACAAACAATTAAAATAAAATAAAAATAATGATTTATTTCTCTCAAAAAGGTACAGACTTTGGTTCATGTCATATTATGTCAAATCAGACAGAATTACATAAATTAGATAGGTACCTATCAGTCAGAATCTTCAGTCGCGATATTTGCGGAGTCATTCTGATAATAAGAAATAATTGTATGAGTGTCGCAAACTTTCGCCAACTAATAAACTTGTTACGTATAGCTTAAAGATGGTTCTTTCATTAGAATATAATACGTGATCGGAATAATGCGGAATAATAAACTAAAACTCAAGTACAAACTAAAAAAACTTTTTTTTTTACCATAAATACCTTGATCTATTCTTTTGAACCTAACGATAAAATTTATACACGAATTAAAGAAAATATGTATGCAAACTTACCTTGAGATTCACGTGGAAACAATAACATCAAAAAATCACTATTAACGTACACAAACACAGCGAATTCATCGAGCAAACTCAGACGAATGACACGAGCGCGAGGCGTACGTGTCTGTGAAGCGCAGGTAGGCGGCCGTTCCGACCCTTGTATCTATTGTTCGGCACGACTTCTGGGTAAATAAACCTTTGTCCATTGTAGTATAACTTGTCTTCAGTCAATACACACTAGTGTTAAGCCTGTTCAGACAAGTACCAATAATTTATATTGTCCGTCTAGATCATGAAAATACCACACTGTGCGCCGATCAGATATTTAGCTTGTGATGACAAATGAGAAAGGTGCGACGGTAAAATTATCTATAGTTTAGTCAGTTGGATCGTGTACGCAGTTCCTCTGCCGAATTGACCACACATTATGGATAAACCCAATAGCGCATCTGTTTGCGGTCGAACCGACAGACGATCGCTTTGTCGATACAATGCAATGGAAAAACAGACTACCTATATATTACATTACCTACTATCGGTACCGTCTGTGCCAGTCATTGTGATGACTAAAAAAATGATTTTTGTCCGTCATGTAGATTATGAAAAAATAACGTACACGTATTTTTTCTTTTTTAACGTTATCAAAAGATTACGGCGATATATTGAGTTAAAATGTGCCATGACGTCACGAGTATGTAGATTTTATACATACTTGTGACGTAGCGACCAAAAAATTACTTAGATAAACCGTGTAGCGGTTAAACCGCCACATACGAACTACGCATCAAAGACATGACGTCACACAAATCCTGCATCGCGCAATTAGAGTTTACCGCGCGAACGACATATAAAAGACTATTCCTCATGCCCCTAAAACCGCATTAAAGTTGTGGAGTGGGTCCCCAACTTTAATGCGTTTCTAAGTGTTGTTCTAGTGTTTTTTATTAATTAATATGATAAAGCAAAAAATACGTGTCTAATATTTTTTTATTATCTGACTGACGGACTAAATAAAATTTAGTTTTTTTTACCTAGGCATCATCCCTATTATCGTAATTAAATGTGCAGAGTTAGTGCTACGCATTTCGTTTGAAAAAAACTATTATATCGTAATCATTATGGAGTATATGAATAATAACGTTTTTATTTATTTTTACACTAAATTGACTTTACGATGCCTCATAAAGATGACGGTTTTCAATGACCAATTAAATTATTCGACGCTTCGCTATTGCATATGAAGTTTATTTGCGCAATTTTTGTATTAGGTTTACATAAAATAACATAATCACGCCTGTAATTCCCCGAAGGAAGGTAGAGGTGTTACTTCGTACTATAGTTATATTAACAATAACAAAAGGCTTGCTTGTTCATACGACGTATCACTTATGGGAGGGTGAAATGTAAGCGGCAGGTATACTCGCTCGACAAAGTAATTTCAATACAGGCTGCGTTGGAAGTACAGTCAATGATCTACTAAAACTGGTTTTACCACATCGATCAATTAGGTATACCAAGCAACAGTTTGAACATAATAAGGCTTATATTTACCAGTCATTCGTGTGTCATGCTAGGTATCAGTTTACAAATTATCTATCCACTAGAAATGACTAATTATCTCGTATATTTTGACCACTAACCAAAACTCGAGTGTTCCATCGATGAAACTGATAGTTTGGTATCTAATTTCCAAAAATTAAATTTTTACACCGGGAAAGGATAGTGTTGTTCATACAGAGTACATTATATCGGTTGTTCAGTGTATAACTATATGTCATCGATAATGGACGTGCAGGCTCGCTTGTTATTATTGTTTTTTGCAATCAATCATCTTTTGGTAAGAATTATTTCATGTTTTTTTTATGCTGCGTATTGCATGTTAAATGATTTTTACTGCATTGGTGAATAAGTGTGGAAATGTTCCTATTTATTTCTCTGTTAATAAAGCTTATATTCCTCAGTAGGTATGAGTATACACTCAATAGGTATGAGTATACACTCATACCTATTGAGGAATATATGTTTATTGTCAGTCTTGCCATAAATATTGTCACGAAGATTTTTTTTTTTAAATTGCAAATAATATTTATTACTTTTACAGTGTGTTAGTTTAATACATAAATATAAAACAATTTAAAATATAAAAAGCTTATTCGAAGTGGTCTCCATTGGCTGCAATACAGTCCTTTAAACGTTGAGGCCAGTTATCAATAGAAGCACGCACTCTTTCCATGGGAAAATTCTTCACTGCCAATAGTATGGATTGTTTTAGGGACTCCAAATTATCATAGTGTTTAGAGCAAGCCGTACTCTCTAAAACTGACCATAAATCATAATCCAGCGGATTAAGATCGGGACTAGACGACGGCCAGTCTTCAGCTCTGATGAAGTCCGAAACGTTAACTTCCAACCAAGACTGCGTGGACCGAGCTTTATGACCCGGCGCCGAGTCTTGTTGGAAGGACCATACTTGGTTATTGAATATGGTGTTGTTAAGGGGCTTAACTACCTTCTCAAGAATGGTATCTTGATACACTTGTGCCGATGTTTTGATACCTTTTTCACAAAAATATGGCTCACTCCTTCATAGCTAACACCCCACCAAACCCTCACTGAAGTCGGATAATGCCCACGTTGCACTCTGTCGACTAATTGGGAATCTTCCTTAGAGCTTTGAGCATAGGTACGGTCATTTTATTTGTTAAAATGTTGTTCAATTGTAAAGATTTTCTCATCCGTAAACTAAAATTTTCTGTGACCTCCCTTTGCGTACCGCTTCAGTAGTTGTTTCGATTTTACCACCCTATTCTTTTTTAAATTATCAGTTAAAAAATGGCCAATGCGTCTCTTATAGGCTGCAAGTCCTAAGTCATCTTTTAAAATACGCGACATGGTTCTGGGTGCTATCTTCATCTCCCGAGATAAAATCTTTTGCTTTCGGACAGGATTTCTTCGAATTCTTTCACTTACTGCTTTGACCACCTTTTTCGTACGAACACTACGTGGTCGGCCAGATCTTTTTCTGTCACAAACAGAGGAGATCTCATTGTAACTATTAATAGCCCGGTACACAAACATTTGACTAATACCAAGCGTATGGAGAGTTTTAAAATTGCATTTGGCTCCATACCAACTTTGTGTAATGCAATCACAGCGATTCGGTTCTCTTTATCAGCCCACTCCATTTTAATATCGCAAAATATTGTACAATGTATTGGCACCAAAATTAGAAAACTCAATGAACAATCGTATAAAAATGACAGATTCCAAATTCAAATGTAATATCTTTTCAACCGACTTCAAAAAGGAGGAGGTTCTCAATTCGGTTGTATGTTTTTTTTGTATGTTTGTTACGCGATTACTCCGCCAATTATGAATTGATTTTGATGATTATTTTTTTGTTTGGTAGGGCATACTTCAGAAATGGTCCCATATAAATTTGGTCAAGATCTGATGAGGGGTTTTTGAGTTAGCTTCAATAATACGTATTTTTCCCTTCTAGTATATGTGGATGATATTCTAATAGTTCCTGTCACTGTAATTTACATAGCAGGTAATGAATATACAAATTTTTGTGGGGGTTTTGTGTAGGTACCACAACGAAAAAGTGAAAAATAAAAACTTTTTCACAAAAAATAAAACCGACTTCCAAAAAAAACACTACAAAGTAAAAAATAACTGATTTCGGAAGTCGGTGGCAAAAAAACGAAAATAAAACCCCAAAGACACCGACTTCCGAAATCAGTTATTTTTTACTTTGTAGTGTTTTTTTTGGAAGTCGGTTTTATTTTTTGTGAAAAAGTTTTTTTAAAATTTTTTATTGTAACAGTATTTATGGCCAGACTAAGTATAATAAATACCACAAGTCAAGTCACACGGAAGCATCTTCCTTCGTAGTTTTGAACAGTCCGATGACGATCTGATGTCAAATTGGTCTTTATGTACTTAGGAACAAGCCAAGGTTTTCCCTCAAGTAAACTAAAGCTGCTAAATAGGTTGATCCTTATTATAAGTTCACAATTATTTTTTTCCGCTTTGTGTCAAAGAGTTTCCCAAAATCCTTTGTTTATATGAGTCTATTTTGTTTAGACCATACCATAATTTAATAGCCGTATTGTTTACTGTTGATATACAATGGTTAGTGCATAGGTAATGCCTATTACGCGGATTTGCGTCTGAATGGATATTATTCCATTGAAACGCAAATCCGTAATGAATGCAAAACCGCCTAACAATACCAATATTGTTATGACGATCATTATTGATTTAGGCATAATTGTTAAGATGGTTGAACAGAAACAGCAATTTAAAATTGTTGAAATTAGTAGGTACTATCTTTTAGTTATTCTTTGATCTCTTGATTGAACAGCAGCTTTTTTTTACAGATGTGTACCTAAATTAATAGATTAGGTACCTACCAGCTAAACAAATTTCAAGTTTCATTAAAATGTATTTTAATTATAAAATTAAGTTTTCTTCTTTTAATGAGTTTGAACACTGTCAACAGGTTGACTGCACGAGTTCGTTGACGTATAAGCTAAATGATGGCAATGAAATACCTGCGATCGCCCTGGGGACCAGTCTGGGCCACCTAGCCGATGTAAGTACATGACCTTTGCCCAGCATTTGAACAGTAAAGGTTAAAATAAAGTTTATAAAAAGTAAACACTCGTTTAAGCCTGATTTACACGGTAAAATTTATTTTCCGGTGGCATACAATAAAAGTTGTAACGTCTAAACAGTGTTTAGACATGGTTAAGACGATGCAAGCCATTTATTGCTTCAAGTTCATTGTAGGTATGCCACGTGCGAGAAATTTGCATCGTGTAAATGGGGCTTTAAGGTATGTACTATATTATTAATTTGATGTTTTAGCGGTTTTAAGGGTCACTCGTGTGTCTGTCTGTCCTTCTGTCACAGGCAATTTGAAATCGAATGGACCGATTAAGTTGAAAATTAGTACACATCAATTTCTGTGACTCAAACACGGACGTTTTACGTAAATAAATGAATTTTGGTTATGGGGGTCACTTTTGGGAGAAAAAATAATAAAAAAGTTTTGCGAACTGTAGGTACAGTCACGAGCTTTAATTTGGGACCCATTTCCGTTAAATGTTGTTAGAACAATCATAATGCAATAAGGTCGAAACTTTGAAACTTTGCTTTAAGGTTGAAATGTTGAATGTCAAGTTAAGACATAAAATGTCTTATCTAATCGACCTATGAAATGATAACCTCGTTGCAAAAAGCTATCATTACGATTTTCTAATTACGAACATGTGTCGTGTCAGTGTCATTTAAGAAAATAGTTTAATGTGATATTTTCACAAAATATAATTTACCAATTAATAAAATGCTTGCGGCTAATCGTGACCAAATAAGGCTCCAAATTATTGATTTGCACGAACAAGGAGTAGGCATTCACGAGATATCGCGACGAATAAATGTGACAAGAAACACAGTTCGCCGCTGGGTTCGACGCCACGGGAACGAGGAAAATATTATTGACTTACGACGAAACAACCATCACCCGCAAGTTATAACACAAGAGCAGAGCCGCTTGATGCAAAGGCAATACCTGATGAATAGATTTACGCCAACGAGGCATTTGCGGAAGCGTTTGAAGTCCACCCTTCAACAGTTAGAAGGCATCTTAAAGCTATGGGACTGCATCACAGGCGGCCTGCAAAAAAAATTGCGTTGACGGATGCCCATAAAGCTGCTCGACTTATTTTCGCACGTCAGTATCTAAATTTTGATTGGACGACGACGGCTTTCATCGATGAAAAGACTTTTCAATCTTCCCAAACGGGCAGACTACATTTGTGGCGAATTGACAGGACGCGATACACGGAAGACCACGTCATAGCTAACAACGCGTCTGGTCGCATTACAGTTAACATGTCTGGCTGGATTAGTTCAGCCGGCATTGGAGAACTAATAAATTTACCACCCAGGGCCACTGCTCAAGATTATGTCGATTTATTAGACGAGAGTGTCCTTCCAACATTGCAACTATATTATCCACAAGAAGATGTTGCTCCAATAAACTTTGTTCAAGATAACGCAACAATTCATACGGCAAGAATCGTTAGAACTTGGTTCGACAATAATAGAGCAAATTTAAATCGTATTCCGTGGCCTGCAAAGTGTGCCGATTTAAATCCTATAGAAAATTTATGGGGCTTAATGGTTCAAAAATGGTCAAATAGAAACGAAAGAACTAGAGAAGCACTTATGGATCACTGCCTCACAGTCTGGGAAAGTTTAAGGGGTACTGACATATGTGACAAATTGATTGGATCCATGCGTAACCGGCTCCAGGCTGTGATTGACAATGAAGGTGGATATACGCGGTTTTGAATATTTATGATAAAAAAATTACTGGAGAGATTTAAATTAATTTAGTCGTAGCCTTCGGTGATAAGTGTTTATTTTGTGCACCGCTAACCATGCTTTCTACATAATTGTGTTAAGATTGAGGTTTGTGTCATAAATGTCTTAATAAATATAAAGAATAAATAACTTTGTTTTTGTAAAGATTTTATTAATCAATATTTTAGCTGAAATCTTCTAAGCCCCCATAATCATAAACGGCCTTTAAACCTATTTTATTTTAAATATGTTGTTTTGGTTCGTCACTTTGATATTTATGTTTGAGAAAGAGACAAAACTTTTTAACTAATATAGGTTTGAAGAATAAGCGGGTTAGTTGACTAGCTATCATATATTGACAATATAATTTTGTTCTTTTTTATTTGTTTCTTTTTTCTTATGGGACCACAGGACCAAAAAGTAATTATTACTCGGAAATCGGTAATGATCGTTTGCCGTCGCTCCAGTTGACGTTAGCCCCTAGAAACGTAAAGTTGTCGATGGTAAATATTATGACGTTTATTGTTTGTGCAGTGACAGCGTTAACATATTTTATTGTTCTCTGAGTGAGTTCACAAAGAATGCATTATTTGTAATAAGTTATAATATTTTATAAGTTAGTTAGATAAGTACGCTATCGCATTAGGTTACCCTGTAATGATAGATGTAAGTTGGATATAAATAAATAAATAAATAAAAAATAATAGCTCTAAATGGCGAAAGTTTGCTACACGATATTCAACCTTAGGTGGGTCCCAAATTAAAGCTCGTGACTGTACCGTGTCGCATTTTGTCGGACGATTGTTGTTTTCATATAAGTAAAGTACTTACCTACTTATGTTTATTAATCGGTTCAATTCGCCGTACGGTTGGAGTTGAGACCCTTCTAAGCAGCTTCTGAACTCTATGTGTGTCTTAGTGCCTCACAATAAAAAAAAAACTGTACACATTTTGTTTTCACTAAGTAAAAGATATCTATAATGTATTTTTATTGCATGATAAAAAATACATGTCAATGAGATGAAAAAACTTGCTGTTGTCAATTTCATTTAATATAGGAAACAGTACAAACGTTTAATCTTAATAGCATCTCAGGAATAGAGCACTCACAGCGGGATTTGGAAAAGCTGATTAAGATGGCGTACCATCCATCCTATGAAAGCCTTCAGTCAAATGCAGCCGGGAACATACGGTCTACTTCATTATGTATACGTATACGTGTATATTGAAACTTTGAATTAGAGGATTATTTACGAAAGTACCGTTTGCGTGCAACTTCGTCCGCGTCGAGACTGCGTTATGATATTAAGTTATCTTTTATGTTTTTTGTTTACTTCCGAAGTAACTGACTACCTTCCCAACGGTATGAATATTTTCACCAATGACAAAAGACTGCTGGATTCCTGTGATAAGGGTCCCGGGAAATAATAGATCAATTCTGTCTTTCGTCGCGTGCGTGTGAGTGACGTAAATACTTATGACTACGGGAAAAGCTAGATGTCAGCAAAATTGACAATTGCATCTTCCTTCGTTCTAATATCATCATACTGAAAATCAAATGATTTATCCTCCGTTAACTAGTGCTCGTAAACAAGCTAATAGGTATAATAAACAAATTAAAGTTTTCTTATAAAGCATCCTCCTTTTTCAGCAAGAAAACAACTTGAATTTAGAGACAACGTATTTTCAATTTAAACTCAGGCACTCAACAGCTTATAAGATTAAGTTTTAGTGTGATTCTAAGTTAATTAGTCTGAAATATATTAGTTCGTAAGCTTTTTTAAAAAGAAAAACCAGCCAAGTGCGAGTCGCACTCGCGCACGAAGGGTTCCGTACCATATTCTATAAAAACGGAAAAAATCATGTCTATTGTATGGGAGCCCCCTTAAATATTTATTTTATTCTGTATTTAGTATTTGCTGTTATAGCGGCAACAGAAATAAATCATCTGTGAAAATTTCAGCTGTCTAACTATCACGCTTCATGAGATACAGCCTGGTGACAGACGGGGACGGACAGACAGACAATTAAATAGCAAATCAAAGAAATCTAGCTGTAAAAAAAATCTCAAACTACAAACAAACTAGAGAGATATATGGTCTTTCTGGCGCGTGAATAACAATGAGAGCGGGGCGTTGCTGGTACCTAAACATTTGTGAAATTGTCACAGAAATTGTATTGAGATAACAAGATGGCGGCGCCGGCGTGAGATTTTGGCCAAGTATCAAAAGAACCTCGTACCGTTTTGTATGTTTCGTCTACATTTCGGCAACAGCAGTTTCAACTAACATTGTCATGTTCACAGGGTACAAGGCGGTTGCCACATAACCAAACGTTGGCTAAAGCAGTACAATGGGCGCTGCAGGCGAGGTACCGACATGTCGACACCGCCTCGCTGTACCGCGTGGAAGACGAAGTCGGCCTCGGCGTTCGGAACTACGTCAAAAACAACAGCGGCACTAGTCGACAGGACGTGTACATCACTACTAAGGTGAGGCAGTTTGTATTTCGGACTGTAAGAGTTGAATAACATAAATATATTCCCCGAATAAATAAATCCAGTTTCAGCTAAATATCCATTTGCAGTGGAATTTTAGCCCTACAAAAAACTTAGAATGAAGTACTTAATATTAGAAAATTTACCACACCAATTACCGTGTTCTAGTTTAAAATTTACCAAAGCGGTAACTAAAAGTTAAATACAATGAATTAATCGGCAACAAAAAAGGCTGTGATCCCAGCAATTCTAAAGCCCGATCATGTATTCTCAAATTCCTTTTAGCAACGTGAAGGTTGTATCGTGGTAAACATAAACATATTCCTCCGAAGTTACTCCATATATTATTACTTCAGTATCTAGTGAAAGGAGGCTAGACGTGTGTGTCACTACGAAAATGAGTTTCGTACTACATTATTAATGGTACTTACGTGGTTGAGAATATACTGAGTGCCATTATGGTTTTCTTTTGTTAGTGATTTCTGACTGCATTAACGGCTAGGGTCCTCTTAAGTGCATTGTATGTGAACAACTCGTGTTTAAAGTTTTGACAACTTTTATATTTATTATCAAAAAGTTTTTATGAGATTATTGATGATATACTTACCTCAGACGCCTTTAGAATAAAAGGCATCAAACCTTTTTTTGTAATCCGTTCTCAATTCAAAGGCCGTTGCTCTCAAAATTTAAATAGGTAGCTTCTGGTTCTAAAGTAATTGTAGCACTTACAACCAAGTAAATATTTATGATTAGTAATTTACATTTCGTTGTTATTTTCAAAACCTTAACTTCGGCCAAAATAACCTCAACTATTACATAATAAACCTACTTTGATAACAGTATTTGCACAGTAGGTACTTCACAGGCAACAAAACTTTGGTTTTCGTAATTATGAAAATCCTTTTGCTTAGTTATTTGGTGTAGTATATAATTAATTGCTTTGTTGAAAGTTATGGAACGACGCCCACGAGCAAGAGGAGGTAATACCTGCTCTGAAGAAGTCCCTGGAAGTACTGGAGATGGACTATGTGGACTTGTACTTGGTTCACTACCCAATGGCGTACAAGGTAAGCAGACGCAATCTTCATCATATTATTGACCATCATACGTCTTTGATGATGTCGGTTGTTGAAGACATGCTGCGCACAGAAATGCTACACGTCGCTGATCAATTGAAATAAGGCCAAGAGGATGATGAGGACAAAGTTGGTGGATTCTAAAAATGAACCGATCTTGTGATTTTGCTATCATCATATTTTGTTGGAAACAGAACGCTACTGACTGCCTGCTACTTACTAGTAGCAGGGGTACGTGGATATACGCTGGAAATACTTTCCATTTAAATACTCACACGCTTGGAAACCATTGCGTTTGGTAAACGAATTCACGATAGCAGGTCATGATATGTAAGTTAGTACTTACATATCTAGCTTGTAGTAGGTAGGTATAAAATTATTTGTATTCATTATTATCATACCCAGAGAAAGCATGCAGCTGGTCTATAATAAACCCTACCCACTACCAAGGTGAGCTACACCTCGTTCGTATACCTACCCGGAAAACTAATTTCATGTTTGCACAGCTTCACAACGTAAACAATCCCCTGAAACGCATTAAACTTTACAAGACTCCATTTGAGTTCAAACACACGCGTTCCTCAGTGTGTAGTTACATAAAATAATTTTAATAATAATATGTGCTATGTTTTAGTTATAAGACTACATGATATTCGTGTACTGAGAGATAAATTTAGCCGGGTTGAGGTTTATGAATGTGCTTCATATTTTACGTGTTTTAGGATTTATGTTTCATAGCAGATTGTTGAAATCTACTGAATATCTATTTAGTTTTGGGCCATATTTATTACCTTCAGAGATAAAGGTTGCTACGGTGTAGATATGAGATCTCTCTATCTCTTTATCTCCAAATATCTAGGCAACGTGACTGTTTAGGGCACCATATCCCATTTTGTTTGTTCAAGTGTCTTCTACACTTATATACCAGTTTCATTGTGCGCTGCAATTTTGCGGAAGAACCAAAATGGCGACGGGGTGACCAGCTTTACATAGTAAAATGTTCGAACCTCTTTGCTCGTTCTGTTATACTTTATTTTTGTACATAATTTTTCCAACGAAGAGCTTGCTGTTGCTATGACATCAAAAAGCAATATCTGTTTTACTTTCAAAAGTAACGATCTTATCAATCAATCTGCCTAGCCTTTTCCCAACTATGTTGGGGTCAGCTTCCAGTCTAACCGGACGCAGCTGAATACCAGTATTTTACACGGAGTGACTGTCTATCCGACCTCCAGAACCCAGTTACTGGGTAATACGATACCCCTTGGTAAGACTTGGTAAACTTTGGGGCTTCTGACGACCCGTAACGACTGTCAAAGATCCACGAATGACAGCCGGGACCAACGGCTTAGCGGGTTTTCCAAGGGACGGAGGAGTTTTGGTTGGTAAAGATGATCACCCCCGACCGGCCCCGGCTTAACCTGATGGATCAACCCATGCGGCTGTAATTACTTAGCCACGAGCTCCTCAATATTATACTCAAAAGTAACGATCTAAATAAAACTAATTAGCTGAAAATGTTATAGCTTATCAAAAGTTTGTCTGGCATTCCGGTGAAATGAGAATGCAATGCAATGACAATTTTGTTACTTATCAAACAGAAATGGCAAAATTTGCCTGAGGGGAAGGGTCATAAGTTATGATATGACCCATAATGAACTTCCGTGATGGCCTGAAACAACATTTGTTAGTTGAGGTTGATTATTATATTACATAAAATTATTTCAGGAGAATGGGGAAGCATCATCCTTATATGTGCTATAAAGGGTCAAATTAAATTAGCTAGCGAAACGACGTGATGAACACGATAAAATAAAATAAAACCGTGGAGTTTCTTGCCGGCTCTTCACCATAGGACACGACCAATTGGAACCATGCACCTATCTTCTGACGTTTCATAATAGCCCATGTAGGTATGCGAAAAAAGTTTTGATGTTTTTTTTTTGTTTGGGGTAAAACTACACTTCCTATTGAAGTATAAATTGAGAAAATCTGTTATTTTTTTTGTTTTTTCGTGTTACCCATCACGTCTGTGAAGATTACACAAATAAAATAAACTAATATTTCAAATAACTAAACAACAATCGGTGGCGGATCCCAAAAAAAAATCGAATTTATTTATTTTTGTATTATCATGTTAAGATCTTATTACATCTGCTAAGCTAATTTAATACTCGTATAACCGTGTATAGTTAGCTAGAACATAAAGTTGATCAATCAACCCATCTGTTTTTCATGTGTGGCTTTCACCATTTACATATATCGGCCGTCTATATCTGAAACTAAGATATAACTATCCAGACAAGGATGTTATTAGTATGATCACTTGATATATGAATAATATATATAGGTGGGTAGGTAGGTACCAATACCATTACTTATATTGATTTTTGTTGACTCCTTTACTACCTTTTTTTTCTCTATCTGTTGAAGTAAACTGATAATCGGAGCCAGATATTACTGAAAATATCGGACTTCTGACGCTTGAGATCAGTAATTTCTTATGAATAGTAGTAATATCATGCTCCGGTTACCAATTTACTTATATGTTAACTTATGACTAGTTTGGTGATCGCAGTACGATATTATTAGACCGATCGATGCAGCTGCCTGTGTTCCAGATATAATCTAACCCACAGCCGCCTCTCCGGACAGCCTTGACAAGCCAATCAATAGTCTACTTTAGAAATGGCTTGTTTCATTACTTAAATAAATAATTATTTGTATTTGTATTGCTTCTATCAATAGTGTAGGTTCCTGTGTATTTAGAGGTAAACCAGCTTAAGCTACGGGTTGTGTTTGTGAGATGGTCGAAAATCGAATTTATTTTAATCTCGACCCAGTGTGATGTGTTGCTTTGGACATAGACAAGACAATATATAACCTTCCAACAATAGTTTGTAATAAGCATACATATAATTATAATATATTTTTGCATGAAACATTACTTTATTCGAATTGCCACTATCAATACCTGATTGAGAGACAAAATACATGTTTGAGCAATACCAAGGGGGGGGGGGGGGAGGTATCTTAACGGTGCAATGAATCATGATTGTTATGCGGTCTGGAAAAATGTGTATTGTGTATAGCTAGTTTTATGATTAAGCATTACAATCGATTTTTCCGAGTTACAGTATTCAAGAACGTTTTGCCTACAATACGGTACCTACTTGGTTTTTACGTAATAAATCAAAGCGCTAAAAACAACACATATTTCTTATGAGAACATATTTTGTAAAGTTAGCTACACACGAATACGCATCCATACACTACGAATCCATGTCTAAAGAATTACTAAGAAAAGCGATTCCTGTTGGAAACATTTGACCTAAGTTTACAGGAAGGACTTCTGGGAAACTTCTAAACTTTTTCCTCATGTTTTCATTTTAAAATGTTGGATAACTTTTATCCGTACAACGATCTTTTCTATAGGAAGTTGTAATGACGAGACTTGTATAATTAAGGGCGCTTAAAATAACGTTGTTTAGGCAGGATATTTAAGTGCAGGATTTTAGACTTTTTATTTAAACAATCACAAGACAAGAAAGACAAGGTGTAAATGTTTACTTATTTGAATGTTTTATTTGTTAAAATAAATGAGATATTAAAGAGCTCATAGCAAAATACCTACCCTTTTTTTTTTTTTTTTTGTGGGTTTGAAACCATCAAATGACGTCTAGCCGCTCTGGGAGCGGGAGGACGTGTCAGACTCTTATTGACTAAAACCCACCCGTGTTCCTTCTGTTGCCTGTGCAATGCCAGGGGGCCACGGAATCCCTTTCGGACTTTCCCGCAACCCCGGCAGGCAATGGTCTCATCGGACCCCTTCACTCGCTGACACTCTTTGAGGCGCGCGTGGAACACAACGCGCCGTCGACCCGGGCTTGGTTCTTACCGGACGGCGAGCTACCCATTGCTCACCGTCCGCAAGCCTGCGCCTACGGTGGCCGGGAATCAGCGATTGATTCCCGACGCCCAGGGCGCCTCCTCCTGTGGCGGCTAGGGGCGTGGGGGCGCGAAATTTGCCTCTCCCTCTCGCGCTCCGCCTCCTCCTTTGCGAGCATTACTGCTTCGCAGAAGGAGGTGACGGCCTCCCATGCCCTCTCGCTCCGTACCATGGCCTGGACCAGGGCCGGACACGAGAGATCCCCGCCACCGATCACCTCCACGAGGACACGGCGGTGCTCTGCCCAAGCCGGGCATACCTCACCGTATGCTCCACCGTGTCCTCCGGGCGTTTCACGCAGTGATGACACCCGGGCGTTTCCTCCCGCCTTATCCGAAACAGGTACCTCCCGAAACAGCCGTGTCCGGTGAAATACCTGAGTACATGTTTATAATGTGCCAGCCAGTAATATTTTTGGAAGAGTCGTTTCTCATTAAAAAAAAATAGAAAGTATATACCAATATAGTTTAATTTTTAAATAATTTATGGTAAAACAAAATATTTCTGTTGCTATCTTATAGATACCAACTTGATAACAAGTGAAATATTTCATATTATCTATCTAAGATAAGTACATAATATCTTGCCACCTGAACTCATCTTGGTTAAGTAAGCAAGACGCTTTTGGAACCAACACACCGAACTTTACTGAAGTTTACGTTCTATATAGTTTGCAATTCATTATGATTCATGAAGTTTCGTCTGAGTAGCTTGAATATAATTACATTTTTAATCAATTAACTGTAAGTAATGTGTTCCATATTTTTACAACTGTTTTTAGGTCATTTGTACTTAATGATAATTTAATATCCACCTGACTGCAGAATATAGGTTCTCCTTATTACTCATAAACATAACTATCTATTCAGATCTTAATTGAAAAATACATTCATAAGAAATCCTTTGTCGTGGGACGGGTCTTCAAGCAAAAAAGTGACAGATTTAATCTACCCAGAAAAAGCAGCTCGTACCCCACGAGCTGCTTTTTCTGGGTGTGTGAGTGAAATACTGCAAAGCCAAGGGTAGTTTTTTATGAACTTTAAATACTTCTCGAAATGTATAATTATCCTGCAGGGGCCATTCCTCCCCTTTTCCGGCCAGTCCTTTGTAAAGATAATTATGCCAGAGATCCACAAAAAGACATAGAAGCATTAATAATATACACTCATGGACAAATTTAGAGGAACGCAAAAAAAAGTGTAAAGTCAAAATAACTTGGATATTTGTGACAATTAAGTTTATTAATTTGGAGTTTGTTTATTATTCGTTAATTTTAAATTGCAAACATCGCTAAAACAAATGATCAAATGACAAAATTAACCAAATCAAGAAAATAGAAAAAAAATACAGGAAAGTAACATTTTTGTAATTAACATTTGATTCATTTTTTTCATAAATGCTTAGGAAAGGCTGTAACGTGGGCTTTATTTATTAGTTGGTGTTGCTCCCTCTAGCTCTTCGATCTGGTTCCAGTCTACTTGGCATACTTCTAATCAAGTTATCGATAAAATCTTGAGAGATTGCGTTCCATTTTTCCTGTAATGCGTTTTTAAGATCTCTCGAATTAGCAGGGGCAGCTTTTTTTCTTAATTTGTCTTCAAATCTTATCCCATACATGGTCTACGGAGTTTAAGTCGGGTGAGCGCGCTGGCCACCCCATAACATTGATTTTAAACTTCTCGAAGGTATTCGACACCTACGGCCGCAATATGGGGACGTGCATTATCATGCATAAAAACAAATCTATCTCCTATAAAATGGGCAAATGGCGCTGCAATTTCTTCCAAAATCTCAGTTACATATCGCGCTGCTGTTTACCCATTCTCCATGACGCGGAGTTCCGTGCGTGCCCCCATACAAATACCTTCCCATATCATAAACTGACCCTCCACCATATGCCTATTATCCAATGATGTTTCACTGAGGGTACCTCTCTTCTGGGCGTCTCCACACTTTAATTCTTCCATCATCTGGCTCCAGGCAAAATCTGGACTCATCTGAGAATAGAACTTGACTCCAAGCTTCGTCATTCTAATTTTCGTGAATGCGAGCAAAATTAACTCGAGCTAGTCGATGGGATGTGGCAAGAGGCGATTTCACTCTGGCAGGCGATTTCAGTCTTCTTCTCACAGTTTTTATGCTTACTGTAACCCATTGAACTTCTTGGAGCTTCGTTCTTACCTCAAAAGAAGTTAAGGTCTGGTTTCTAAGCACGCTGGTAACAATGAACCGGTCATCTCTGGCCACAGTTTTCCGTTTACGTCCCTGTCCTGCGAGTCTCGTATACTGTCTCTTGGCAACTCGGTGTAGCACAGATTTTAATACTCGCAATGTTTGGGTCTCAAGTTTGAAGGTTTGCCCTATTTAAATTAAAGTAACAGCCCTAGCAACTTGAGTGGCGTTTAGATTTGGCATTCTCAGTTTATTTGCAGTAACAATTCACACCTAACACGATAAACAAGGCAGTCAATGCAATTGTTTTATCAAAGCCTAAATGGTTCAAACCCAAAGCCTAATTCATTATATTTTAAAATTACTCGATAGATGAGTTTTCATCTGTTTTCATAGTAATTTATGGAAGTGTACAGAGAGTGAGAGAGTGTATAGAGTGCCGCTAGCGACACTTTATACACTGCCGTAATTTATTCAGCCGGTAAGCACGACAGATATGGATTTTCAGGCGCTGCGCAAACGTGAACACTTTTGTGTCTTATGTTAGATACAAGATACCAGTGAATATTTTATTTACAAATAATCAATATGAAATCAACCACACCTTGCGTAGTTGCGTCCTCCAGTTGCTTCCACTTGACACATACGGATTGCCAATCAAAAAGTAGTAGGTAACTGGAAACTTAAAGTTGTCAGTTGAAGACACAAGCAACATTAACAAACAATTGTACGACGCTGCGCTCAGCAACTATGGTTTAGGTTTATAGATTCTTTATTTATTCTAAAAGAACATACATTGTTCACTTAGCGAATAAATACATAAATAAGGTAAGTGTAGTCCAGTAGCTAGTAATTTTGTTTTTTTCTTAATGTAGGTAGGTACAATGTCGCATTTTGTGTGCAAGACTAGCGAAGTCCTAGTCATAAAAGTTTGATGTTATTAGTGACGTGCAGTACAGTTTCCTGTGGAGTGCTGTGTCGGTAACAGGCAACCGGCGACGCGACGGTGTCCGATTGCCGCTACCGGACACAGCAACTACGGTTTCCTGTGATGGTATGCTGTCAGTAGCAAAAAGTGTCTACGTTTGTGCAGTGCCTTCTAGTAACATTGCCGGCCGTCTATTCGCATGTATTTGACCAGTACAGCATTTTCAATTGATTTAAAAAAAAAGTTACCTGTTCATCAATTCAAGCCGAAGCTGCACAAATTCCTGGTGAATAAATGTTATTATAATGTCAAGGAGTACTTACAAGATAAAAATATAGATAGATACATAGAGTAAGAGTAATTTATTGACACTGAATAATATGGCAACACAAATAGTGTGACATGCTATAATAATTTAATTTGACATCTGTATAATTTTATTTAAATGAGAACCAATACTTTAATTTAATTTATTTGATTGTTAAGTCTATGACATGTGTTTTATTACATCTGACAATTTTAATTTTAAATCTAATAATTTTGTAATGTTATTTTAATAATAATTTAATTAAATTAACAAAAATATAAATATTTGCACACCTTAGTAGGTAATGATGCAGAGTACTTATTTATTTGTAACATCTGTTTATACCTACCTGTATTAAGCAAATAAATAATTTGATTTGCTTTTATTTGATTTAAAGAAGGTTGTCAAAATAATGTTCGATTTTCCAAACATGTTTGAGAAAATAATGTTTCAAACATGTTTTCCTTTCAAAAGTATCAAAACTGGGGACGTATGTACAGTATAGACATAGATGGAGTAACAATCGCACAAAATTTTTCGTAAATTCAGTCACTTTTGATATAATTATCTAAAAAAAATACGTTCAATCATTACAAAGGGCGGTGAACTAACCTCAAAAATCAAACAAAATAACAAGTGACAGTGACAATGACAATGCAATGCTTACGGCACTTTAGCAAAGCCGAGGCAGAACCACTATCTTGTCGCCAATAGCGGCACTCTATACACTTCCTTTGAAAAATACTCGAATAATCACGCTATTGAATATAGTTCCTTGTTATGCTAGTCTTGTTCACTAAACTTGTAAAACTTTATTATTATACGCAAAACAACCCTAAATAAATAAATGATAGGGTAGACAGATGCAGTTAACTTACGACTCATTCACCGCGACTAAATAGAACGTTGTTGGTTAGTTGTTATTGTGGGTTAGTGACGTGTGTTTAATCAATTAGCGGTGTTGTTGTTGTTTTGAAATGCAAGCAAATTAAAATATTGAAATGAAAGCGAATATTATTGCACTGCGTAAAAGTGTACTTAATATATCACAAATATCTGATGAAACCAGACTGAGTGTGAGTATTATGATTTATATTTATTTTCTCAAATATTTATATAATTATAGTATAACTGCTGATCCTTGTAGTTAATAGAAGAAAAACATATAATTTCAAAGTAAATTTGTATACCTATATTATTGAATAACATTTATATTTATTATAATGAGACATTTCTTTTTTCAATATAATTTTGTTTCTAAAATACTTACATTATTACATATTAGTATTTTGCTTAGTAGCCTAACAGTACTCCTTTTTGTTTTAGAGAAATACTACAGTAAATCTGTGAGTCAAAAGATATGAGGAAGAGGGTAGCCTTGCCAGTCGAAAGCAAAGTGGAAGACCCCAGCTCATAAAAGAGGCGAAACAACGTCATATGGTCAGCAAATATGAAACAAGTGGTTTTGCCGACAAGACATTTTGCCGAATTATTAGATACGTCTTTACGAACCGTGCGCCGTGCACTCCACGCTGAAGCTTTGCATCATCAAAAACATGAATAAGAAGGTTTACGTTTTGTCCGAGAATACTTAGACTTCAACTGGGAATTAATCTTAGTCATATAAAATTATATTGTGTCCCCATTCAGATTTTTTTTTGAAGTTTGGTTTCAATCTTCTTTTATTAATGAAAATAACCTCAATAAATCGTAATAAATACGATTTGTTAACTTTGAGGTCCACACTTGTTAAATTTATGTGGGTAGATTTTCGTAGATTTGCGAGATATGGTTTGTTAGAGTAATTTTGTTTAAAGCACAATATTTTATATTTTACGGGCATGAGGAACAGGGTGTAAAGTTCACTCATCCACCATAGAAAAGGGAGGATCCTCCAACCAGACGGGTGTTGTGTCTGGCGGGCCGACTGCCCAACTGTTGATGTCGGATAGTCTTATATATGTCGTTCGTGCGGTAAACTCTAATTGCGCGATGCAGGATTTGTGTGACGTCATGTCTTTGATGCGTAGTTCGTATGTGGCGGTTTAACCGCTACAATATTACTAAGATACAATATTTTAAGCCTGATTGTCATAGTTCATTGATTAGCTTCTTTACTTCAATAAATTGTTCTGTATGAGAAAATAAACAATTTTAACTAGAAGTTTATTTATGAATACTTTATAAAATTATAACAAATAAACATTTTGTAATCACTTACTATAATGTTCATTCTTAACCCCTCATTTCAATAACGATGTAATAATAAAAATAATTACCTATTACATTATTATTCTTGTTTATTAATTTATCGAATAATATAGATGAAGTGTATTGTTGAAAATAAAAATAGAAGTCTCATCTCGAGATTGGAACCCAGACCTGTGTTTCACAGTTACGTTAAGCTACCGGAACTTGATCTAATCTCACTCCCGAATTTCAGCAATGATGGTATGAACCGACCAAGGTTATACGTAATTTTACATAATGGGTGTGAAAAACCGACGGTATGTTTTTGTTTCGTTCGCCGCCAGACGCCAGTGTGGGAATTCTGAGGTGTGCGTTCTGTGTTGATACATCACTTATAAAAACAGATGTAGGTACGGCCTGACCACGCGTTCATAGAAATACAAACCTTAGCGTGCTACTGCAGTAATGACCGTATACTGTACTTAAATACTATCAAAGAACTTCATATCTAAGCAGTTAGACAAAATCCCGTGAACACGATAGCGACCGAGCGCTATAAGCAGAAATAGATGATGGACGCATGCTGCAAACTGAGAGCACCACGAAACAGGAACGAGAGGAACCCCTGGTGGAATGCTGAACTTAGTAAACTCAGAGATGCGCTGCGTAAGCAATTCAACAGAGCCAAAAACACCAGACTTCCGGACGACTGGGAGATATACAAAAAGACGCAATACACATACAAAAAGCAGATCAGAAACGCCAGGAGGACAGCATGGCGTAAATTCTGCGAATCCATCGAGACTAATAATGAAGCCGCAAGGGTAAGGAAGATCCTATCAACGGATCAGGACCGAACTCTAGGCGCGCTTAGGAAACCCGACAACTCATACACAGCATCTGACTATGAAACCAGTAAGGTCCTTCTCGAAACTCACTTCCCAGGTTGTAGAGTCCTAGAGGACAGGACGTGGGAAGCGGAACCAGAATGGGCCCCAACGGATCAGGACTGGTCAAGCGCCCGCAACATAGTAACAGAAGATCGAGTAAGGTGGGCTATTAACACCTTTCAGCCTTACAAGTCAGCAGGGCTGGATGGCATCTTCCCCGCCTTACTGCAGTGGGCGGTAGATTGTCTGACACCATGGCTGGTGGAGATTTACCGAACCTGTATAGCACTCAGACACATACCTCTTGCATGGCGCGAGGTGAAAGTCATATTCATACCCAAACCTGGCAAGACTGATTATACACAACCCAAAGCTTACAGACCCATAAGCCTCACATCCTTTCTACTAAAAACCCTAGAGAGACTCTGTGACAGGCACATCCGAGACGGACCTCTCCGGGTAAAACCACTTCATAAACAACAACATGCGTACTCCACAGGCAAGTCAACAGAATCAGCGCTGCACAGCGTGGTCTCTAAGATCGAATGTGCAGTGGACCACAAAGGCTCAGCACTGGCTGCCTTCATCGACATCGAGGGTGCCTTTGACAAAACAACGTTCAACAGCATAAATATGGCCCTCGACAGACACAACGTAGACCCGACCCTGAGTGGCTGGATCACCAATATGCTCAAACTAAGGGCTGTACAAGTCACAGTAAATGACACCACGAGAGCCATTGTTGCGAAAGGCTGCCCGCAAGGGGGCGTCCTCTCGCCGCTTCTGTGGAACTTAGTGGTAGACAGCCTCATCAAAACACTCAATGGCAAAGGTTATTTCACCGTAGGCTACGCCGATGACATAACCATAATAATCAACGGGACCCACGAAAACACCCTATGCAACCTTATGCGTCAAGCCCTGAAAATAGTAGAGGAATGGTGCAACAAGCACCAACTCTCAGTGAACCCAACGAAAACCGAACTGATTCTCTTCACAAAAAAGAGGAAACTGATGACACTACAATTACCACGATTCTTTGGAACAACCCTAAGCCTCTCAACTGAAACCAAATACCTGGGCATCTATTTGGACAAACAACTGAATTGGGCAAAACACACGAACTACACTATCACAAAAGCCAGCATATCCCTGTGGCAATGCAAGCGACTGCTTGGCAGGAATTGGGGGATTAGCCCCAAAGTCACCTACTGGCTATACACTACAGTCATACGACCAACAATCACATACGGCTCACTGGTCTGGTGGCCCAGAACAGACCTGAGCACAGCCCAGAGAGATCTCGAGAAACTGCAGCGGTTTGCGTGTGTCGCAATCACTAGCTGTATGAGAACTACACCGACCGCTGCCCTACAGGCACTGCTGGGGCTGCCGCCTCTACACCTAATCGTGCGGGAGGAAGCGGCCCTGGCCGCCTTTAGGCTCCATTTATCGGGAACCCTAAGTAATGACTCCAGAATTAAGCACACACGCATAAAGGAGGATGTGATCAAACGACAGCCAATGATGGCATCACCCTGCGACAAAGCCCCGAAAACAACCCATTTTCAAAGGCACTACAAAATAATACTCACAGAAGAACAGTGTGACTACTCAGGCCCCAATGAAATGAGGGTATACACCGACGGCTCGAAGACCGACTCCGGTACCGGAGTTGGAGTCTTCTCACACGAACTCAACATAAATATATCCAGACCGCTGGGAAGGTTCAACACCGTCTATCAGGCGGAGTGTGTGGGCATAATACAAGCGGTCCACGCCCTAGAAGCCAGGAGGATTACGGATACACACATACGTATACTCTCCGACAGCGCCTCAGTCCTCCAATCATTACAGAAAAAAATCATTACCTCAAAACTAACACTAGAATGTCACAAGGCATTAGAACAAATAACGGTCCTTAACCGCAACACTGTGACACTGCAATGGATAAAAGGACACAGCGGGTCTCTAGGTAATGACGCAGCTGACGAACTTGCTAGACGAGGATCCAGCACGGCATTCTGTGGACCCGAGCCTGCCATACCCATCCCCTTCAACCAAATACGTAGGTGGTTACAGGAAATCACCCACACACAAGCAGAACAATGGTGGTCCTCGACACCGGGCTGCCGGCAGTCAAAGGAAGCTATGCCATCCTTGGATAGCAAGCTGACCAGGCGTCTTTTACGCCTGGACAGGAACTGCCTGCGCCTGGTGACAGGGACCATCACGGGACACTGCTCGCTAAACAAACACTTCCACACAATAGGCATAACGGACAGTCCTCTGTGCAGGGCGTGCATGGAGGCTGAGGAGACCGTTGCGCACGTGCTCTTTGAATGCACGGGCGTCACCCAGATCAGAATAAACACCCTCGGGTCACCCAGATCATACACAGATGTTCTAAGCAAACCAGGAGACCTAATCAACTTCTGGAGGGAGGTGGGCTGGTTGGAATAACCCCCCAAACGGCCGCTATGGCCCACGCACAATGGTCCACCTGACGGACTGAGTGCGGAAACCAAACCCCATAACATAGAACATAGATGATGGACTATTTCTGCTTACGGTGTATAGATATGAACTTCTTCGATGGTACAGTCAGCTGCAGAGAAACACTGCAGCTGTCCGTACATACAACGGTATAAGGTTATTTTGGCGCGTAGTCAAAATCATACCACTTTTGCAAATGTTTACCAAAAACACTCCCCTGCTAATGTCATTCAAGCGCCCAAATATCCTTGTAGCACTCTACCTACCTACAAATAATAATTTAATTTATGTTACACAAGAAGTCAGGCTCAGAACTTTCAGAGAACCTCTGTTTCCAAGTTAAACTTACTTACCTGTGTATGAACTATGTCATAGGAAAATTAAGTTCTACGTTTTACGTACCTTAGTCTGACCTTTTCTAAAGAGCAAGAACTTACGGCTATACTAGGTACAAACTTCTCGAAGTTTTGGAGTAATTAATTAATAAAGTTCTGCCCAATTAGGTATTGTAAAAGATGTCTTACAAATATTTTTGGATATCCGATAAATTCCCTTATTGATCAGGTACCTACTGCCCGTAGTAGGTTAGATACCTGCCTACTCAGTTTGAAAATAAAAACATTTGTTCTAAATTCTATGGTGTATGACGTGCACGGGTCGGGAATGTTTTTACTGGCTTCAGACTTGAAGGAGGCCCTATTTTTAAGTTGATCACGTGGCAGTGTCACGACTCGTAAGTTGACACAATTTTGAAATATCCACGAGGCACGTGAAAATCAAAGTTATAATACATGACGTCAATGTTTCTTTTGTTCTCGTAATATAGAACCGGGCCGAATTACGACGTTTCAGTACCATGATTGTTGCGGAGTGAAACTGAGATAGACTGTAGGTACAGATAGCGTTTACTTTTTCACAACAACACTTTTAAAACTTCATAATACGGCCCCAGAACATGAAATTTTATGACTAAGTACGTAGTAAGGTACCTATCAAAACTTGGGCCTGAAAATATTGAAAACTAAAATTTTAAATTTAATACAACATATTTTATTTCATATCAACCTACATGGACACTTATGAAACATCAGAAGCTAGGTGCACGGTTCCAATTGGTCGTTTCCTATAGATAAGTGCCGGCAAGAAACTCCACGGTTGCTCTTTTACACATAATTAGCTTTTACACTCTTTTCAAATTACACTGTTAATAGATACTTATGGGAGGATAGTATAGGACTGTTAACAAGTAGCAGGAACTTAACAAGATGGTCAACAAATCGAAAGATTTATGAGTCCACAAGGACAAGAAAAAAAGAAGATAATATGTTTCGATTTGTTGACCTACAAAGATCTCACATTCACCAAATAGAAAATAATCAACAAAAAAAGTAAAGAATAGATAATAATTTTAAATAAAAAAAAACCTATTTGAACCAAATAAAAATAATCCTCTATTAAATCTCAGTTATTCATTTCCAATGTCTGATAATTAAATGTTGTTTCTAGAAAGACGGTTCCATCAGTGACACGGACTACCTGACAACGTGGCAGGGTATGGAGGATGCGAAGATGATGAACCTGACCAGGTCAATCGGCGTGTCTAACTTCAACCTCACACAAATGCAAAGACTTTGGGATAATTCGAAGATCAAGCCTGCAGTTCTGCAGATAGAGGTTTGTTTATTATTTTTATACTAGCAATTTCTTTCTCGATCTTTTCTCTTTCGTAGCTTATATTTTAAGTGACCCGTTGAACAATCAATGATAATACTCACATAGACAATGACAATGTATCACTCAAGTAGTGATCTCGTGTAGGTACATCAGGCTTAATGTTCAAAAATTATTTATTGCTACGTTTACAAAAGTGAACTTCGCTTCGGCTGAATTAAAACTGAAAACGTTTGAAATTTTTGAACCCTGTGTACAGAATGAAAATAAAAACAGTGTATTGTTAATCAATCATTTTCAATTCAATGTTTTACGATTTTTCGTTGTGTTGTTTTTTATCAGATTGGTTTTTTACAAAATACTTTAAATAGGCTTCAATTTATGAGCGACTTGTTTAATTCATATTTACTTCCTAAGTTTATCTTGGACATCACTGATATCGGTGAAGGAAAAACATTGCATCGTGAGGAAAACTAGACTTATAGTTATTATAAGTCTGAAATCGCTTAAATGCTCGTGTCTTCTGTGTATGAGAAGAGAGGCCTTTGCCCTGCAATGGGACAGTAATAGGTTGGTACTATTAAAAGTATAGTTGACCCATAATTGTTTTATAATTTTTGACAAAACTCCCAGTAAATTGAAACTTCACTAAGGCTGAAACTAAATAACTGTTATTCAGGTCTTAAAGAAAAAAAAAAAAGACCTTGAAGTTTTATGACGTGCAAGCGACATTTAGCCAACAACAGATGTACTTACCAAACATCGTGGTTGATGTTTTTTATCTACACAATGCTACTGTAACCTAAACCTCATTTGACATTTACTAACATTGTGGCGGCATCTACAACGCCAAACGCGAACTACGCATCAAAGAACTGACGTCACACAAATCCTGCATCGCGCAAGCAGAGTTTACCGCGCGACGAGTGTATATTCGACCCCCGCCATTAATCGTTGGGCAGCTGCCCACCAGACACGACACCCGTCTGGTCGGAGGATCCTCCCTTTTCTATAGAGGATGCATGAGTGAACTTTACACCCTGTTCCTCATACTTCTATAAAACACTTATTTTGAATCAATAGATTATGAAAGAACTATTTCTATTGCTTATGAAAAAGTTATTTCTATTGCTCATTGCAGGTAAACCCAACAATAACCCAAGATGAGCTGGTGAACTGGTGCCATGACCACGGCGTGGTGGTGATGGGATACAGTCCATTTGGTGCCATACTCGGCCGCAAGGAGGACGCGCCGGGACCCCGTGATAACGATACCTTGCTACAAGAACTGGCACTTAAGTATGACAAGAAAGTGCCGCAAATACTGCTCAGATATCTGGTAGGTGTCTTTAGTTATACGAGAAACTAGAGTAAAATATTTAGTTGACTAAGCCTCACTTTATGGTATTCTGAGCCCTCAATTGCTGATTGTCGATGCTAAAATTAGCATGTCTGCAAGTTTTAAGAACCATAGAAGGCTTCTATTTATACAAAAAAGGACCCAAAGCCTTATTTTTCAAGAAACTAATCTCTCAGGCAAGCGAACCATTCTTAACATAAAAATAAAGAAAAAAGAAATTCTATATTTTAACCAACAAAATACCAGAATATTTGCCTTCTCCAAATAATTTAACTCGAATACAAATCAAATTGACATTGTAACACATTGACAGGTCTAATTCCCCCGATTCTTACCTCCTAATCGGCATACAAAATCCTTTCAGCCTGTTTACTTGTACCGTAAGCCGCACGTCAGTGGTGACACTTTAACCTTGAGCCTGCCTAGCGTAGTACGGAGTGTCAATAGACTAAGAGCCATCTTATATTGAGTTTATTACCACTCATGTGCCTACTGAACTAAAGTGGAACTGGGCTGTCACATCTGTCGCATGATGGAACAGCAATATGCAAAAATCACCACTCAGTGGACCCCAAATACCGGGAAACGTCTACGTGGCAGGCCCAGAATTCCTTCTTAAAGCACGCAATCACAGTAGACCGGGAAAAGTGGAAAGGTGGAATTGAAGCCTTTGACCTGCAGTGGGACAACACAGGCTTATAATTATTATAAATAATGTGCCTACCGTACATCCTTTACCTTTGACGAGGTGACAGCTCTAACTAGGTGTCAACATCACTTTCAACTTGTTTAATTTAAACCCTAAAGTTGGGTACACGGGCCCAATTGGCTTTGATTGCGTCTGTAAGTGGAGAATCGTTTATATTTATTCAAGCGATCCGCTTATAAAGTTACATGAGGTTGTGTGAACACGTACCTACACTTATAAATAACGGCGTAGTGTTATGTTAAAGTATCTATGTTTCTGTAATAAATCATATTATGATACCGTATTTGAACGGTTTATCTCGAATGCTGTGAGTTTCTCGCGGCGTTTTCCCCTTTTTACGGCAATCTCATTTCTTTTCAGAAAGTTAAACTGTTGAACTAAAATAATGAATATATACTTATTCAAATTACGCGGACTTTATTCTACTTTGACTGAAATGTTAGGACTTAGTAGTGCTTTAACTTTACCCGTCACTTTTTTCATAGTTTTGTAATTATTATTATAGCTGGATCGGAACATCGTGGCGATGCCTCGGTCGACGAACAGAGAGCGTATCTACATGAACATTGCTATTGAAGACTTTAAGCTAACGCCGGAAGAAGTCAAGAAGATATCTGGATTTAACAAAAACTACAGACTTAGAACCCCAGTGAAATGGTACGACCACCCACAGTTTCCCTTCGAGAAGAAAAACCTTACAAAAGAAGAAATTAAATATATAATTGAACATAGCAAGGAAGATTGATATTTTTAGTAGTCTAGTAATAAAGATTTTTTTATTGTAATAAATTGGAATTTTCATGAAAACACACTCAGGTGAACTCCTAACCTACCCAAGGTGAAACCCACGAAGAAATTAAACACAAACAGCATATTTAAGGCAAATATGTTACAAGATTTTTTTATTAAATTGTGAAAGTCGTTTGAAATTTTCATGTGCCTTCTTTTTCATTTAGTTTGATCCCCCTTATGAACTACAAGAACAACAACATGAATAATTATTCAAAGACGTATTATTATCTGAATACAAATGTCTCGTCTGCATCTTTACATATATTCATTATTCCAGGAACATTACTACATTACATAACTATAGGCCATATTATAATGAATCTACGTTCAATAGCTAAAGATTTGTAAAATTTTATAATACGGGCCTAAATCACATCAACAATGATAGGCAAAAGTTATTATACAGTCATATAAATAAAAATAAGTACGTATAATTTATCAAAAAAAAAAAAAAAAAAATCTTGTATATCAAACCGAAATAATAACGGTTACTGTTTTACAAAGTCCTTTATTTAACATTCATGTAATTTATTACATTCTTTTATCAGAGAAACCACTTCCAAGCGAAAAGTTGTTCAGTAATAATCTAATTTGATTCATTTCTAATAGGAACTTTGTCAACTTTTTTGTGTTACGTTCTTGATCTTTTTATTTGTAAGCAAAAACCTTGAGGTGATTAAAAAAAACCTTTTCACGAAATATTAATGCTTTTATACCAACCTAAAAAGAAATATCAACGCTTGAAAGGTAATAATTACTAAGCGACATTGTGTGATTGTGTATTGGGTGATATATACATCATTGAAATAATTAGCACTTTTGGATATTAATATATATATACAGGGTGTTAAAGTAATTGCGTGCCATAGCTTAGGGGTAGGTTCAGCAACGATAAAGCCAGAAAAAAAAAAGTAGATCAACCTATATTAGCACCTACTAACTTAAAATAGAACTAGATAAAGAACTGACTACACTAGAAATGTACAGTGCAAGGTTCCTTGCAGAATAGTTTTCTGGTTTCATTGTTTGTTATTGGACGGTGCTTGCAGTGGACGTTTCCTGTATAGTCAATTCAATGTCAATTTTTGTAAGTTCTATAGCTGGTTATTTTTCTGGTATACCAATTTAGCAGTTTTTTTTTGCAGATTTTTGTATGTGTAAATATTCTTAGTATTTAACGGCAATCCACATTCTTTATAAGATCAGCTATCCACTAGACGTCAACGTCTTTAGCAAAGAGTTAGCCACTGGCCTTAAACCTCCACCAACCCTCACTAGAGCAGCGTGGTGGAGTATGCTCTAATTCGTCCCCAGATGGAGGCCCATACTCAGTAGTGGGTGATCGTAGATTACTACAAGGGCTGTAATGATGATGATGACGATATCCGTCGAAAACTTTTGTCTATAATGGTCTAGTAAAGTTGTCATCATGTTGCTTGGTAATTATTACCTTTTAAGCGTCGACATGTATATTAAATTACTTACTTTTCTGGGACTAATATTATCACGAGTACGATCCAAGTTTATCTCTCTATCATGAATATCCCTTACAGAAAAGCTTTGTATTACTAAATTAACACAAGAAGATAGATAAACCAACTATCCCCTTAGAAAGTAAGTATCCTCTGATTAGTTTCACTAAATACACCATGCAATAAAAATCTATCACAGATTTAGCGATCAAAGAATTTATGAAGTGAAATTAATTCTGCATCGTCGAATCGGTTTAGCTTCAAACTTGAAATTAACCGACTGAGCGTTGCGGAGCGGAAAACGTTTCCAATAATTAAATAGCTACCCACCTTATCTCATCTCAAAGGAGTTGTGTTAGCCTTTTTAATCTCCTTAGTATTATGTAATTGAATTCTTTTAACCGCGAGTATAAAGGGAATACCGTCGCTTTTCTCTGCAGCTCGGGCTTTCGGATCACCTAATTGATTTGTGAGCGGCTTTGTTGCTATTTGAGTAATAACGTAAATATCCAATAAACTAATCTGTGCCGCGTCAGCGATAGTTGGTTACCCCATTACTGAGCGTAACCTAATAACTTGGCAAATGTTGTTATATCGGTTTCGGGCGATATTAAATTGTTTCATTTGTTTGTGTGTCTGCTTTGGCATTGGATGAACTACGAGTATCATTATTTGAAATGTATGCTTTACTTATATCTATTTCCTTTTATGTGTAAAAATATCAGATCATGAAGCGTGGATGCTGAAGTTTGAGGGTGGTAATTTAATAATCACCAAACTTGTGAAAAAGGTCTGGATGTGAGTATGGTTATAAAACCTTAATCACCTATTACAGGACCTTCGAGATAAAAGAGAGTGATTCATGCGTAGCCGAGGTCCATTATAAGATACGACCCCAATTCTTTTATTTAACTCTATACAACATTAGTAAACGGCTGTAAGGGAAATTACAACAATAAAGAAAAAAAACTTCTAGTCATTACGAAGAAAATGTATTTTTCGTTTCTCATTGTTTTTCTGTGTCAATGGTTTGTTAGTAATTTGAACCATTATGAGTTCTTGGTACTTCCCAAAGTAAGCGCTAAGCGTCGCTACGGCACGTCATTAGAAATCATTACGGTACGAAGACTGGTAGCTTTAAGTGCCATTAAATGAAAATGTCCTAAAATTATGGGCACTTAGTGCAAGGAGCCATTCTGTAGAGGCTATTTCCATTCTACATGTACGTTCCTAGATACTCGTTCAATGAAATACGTAACGGTCGAATTTAACATGAAGTATTTTATTTCAACACATGATCGCAGATAGCATCGTTTGCTGTACCCGTATTGTTGCTATCCATGGCATAATGATCATCAGTTTAGGTAGATATTTCCAAACAACTATGTTGGCATTATGGCAGCGGACACCGCCTTTGTAATGTATTGGCCGTACAATGTTGGCGCAGCTATCAATTCGAAGCTTTATCATTGAATGCATACTGGTTGTTTGTTTTTTGCGAGTGGCTTATTTATGAGAAAAGTTAGGGGAGTTTCGGTTGGTCCTAACATAAATTAGGTGCGGTGACACGGACTAATTGGCGTCATTATGCGCGCGGAAGGCCGGCGCGGTGGAGAGGCGCGCGTCCGCCGCCGCCTACTTCACCAGAGATTCGCTTTTCTTCCTCTATCGTTAACGCCTAATTAAACAAAGGTAACTACAATCATTTATCGTGCTTAACTTACAAAGGCGCGTGATTAGGTCGGCATTAGTCAGCTTCTCGAATAAACCACCATGTAACTTATAAATACCTCGTAATTCGCTCGTTATTGAAAAGGAAAATGCTGTTGACTTCTTTATGCCGATCAATTAAGAGTTTCTTGTGGAGCTAATTGCCGGTGGTGCTATCGGTATTCTCGACTATATAAATGAACGTGTGCAATGGTAAGCTGGACTAATGGTGGGCGGTGTTTACAGATGTGCGAGCTCAGCTGCCGGTGCTCTGCTAAGCAGACGAATGCGCGGTCCAAGCACACTAATTACACACCAAATCAAATAATGTTGAAAAAACTCGCATCAATCAAAGGGGCGACGAAAACAAAATTACTTTCCAAAGTCGTTACGTCGTAGACGACGGAGTCCGTTGTTTTAATCACAAAAGAGATAGAGTTACTTTTATTATACTGAGGGGTTGTTTTCCGTTCGCCGTTGTCTTTACGTCAACTGCTCAAAATTCAGGAAGCCTTTTGTTGTTGTGGAGGCTTCTATTCAAGATTCTCAAGACAGTGGATCCCGGCGATGTCAGTTGGAATATTAACAAGGGACGCGACGTCGGCCGGCGCCTCGTGACAATCCTTTAAGCGTCCAAACATAACGGCATGTAGGGAGGAGCCCGCGCCGTGCCGCTGGCTCGGACGGTGTCAATACTGATCTTTTGAATACTGATACTGATAATGTCTTGGGACACGTCAAGAACTTACTAACGTTAACAATCTCTGTTATCGAATGTGTTTGCTTGCTTAAACTTTAAACAATTCAATCTTAGTTAAATGTGACAGATTCTTGAAAGTTAGTTCTCTAAGGACTAACTAATTTAGGACTATTATTTAATTGTAACATTTCTATCCGAATTAGCCTGTTTTAGAATCAATTTTAATTAGTCAAATTTGTGCATTTAGGTCCTGAATTTTTTTTATATTAAATACATCCTTGTTTGAGGGCAATTAAAGGTTCAAAATACGATAAATTGTAATTTGATCAATCAAAAAAAATGTGCAATGAGGTAATCGTATTTTCGAGGGAATTTAAAGGTTGGAGGGTTGGTTGGGTTGACTGCCTCGTTAGTCTAATGGTCACGAGAGTTCCTTTTAAAAAAAACGAAATTACGTCTTTGGCTTTATGTTTCTTAATCAACTGTTATCCATTTGTTATTGCTGTTGGTTCTCATAATAATAAATAAATATTTATTTTTATTAAAACCATACATGACAGAAGCCTAAACTTCATGTTTTTTAAAATGTAAAAATGTTGTTTCTTAAATTAATCAAATGAATTGATTGTTACAACACAGCACGATTAGCCGATAGCGATACCGACCCGACATTGACACGATATGTCGGTCGGATGATCGGATACGTTTAGTGCCTACCAAACGGTTTTACGCTGTGTTGCTATTGCCAACTACAACTACTTGTGTCGACCGATATCGGCACGATATCTACCGGCGAAGACACAGTGCGGTGAGAGTAGCGGCATTATTTCACTTGAACACACTTTTTCACATTGCCGACTTCGAGACGCTGCATCGATACTTAGTAGGTAGGTACTGTGATTGTTTGGTTCATCGCGATGGTCATCGATATTCACTAATATCATCGGGCCGATAGTAATTATATAATTATTATAACGGTATCGAATCGATGTTGGTATAGTTGCCGAAATATTGGTATCGGATTGGTGTCGGTATCTGTTATTTATGTGAAAACGCCCAGTAGGTACCTACAGAGGACATTTTAAGTAATCATTTTAGTTCACTACATCGTAGGTCACATAAAATGTAAACTAATGGAAAAAAATGGAACCTAAGAAAAACTAGTTCAGTTGATCAATTGCAAATATTTTATGCTGTGGCATGGATTTTGCGCGAAATGGTCGGCGGCGCATCGTAAATAAATACGTCACTCTGCATTTGGGAGAAGCGGAGGTAGCGTTTCAAAGGCCTACAGGTCCGGAACACCTCGCATTAGCTTGAATTTGAACTGAACCATCAATTTATATCTAATTTGTGAATACTACAACAAAGTTTCCACAACAACTTTTAAAACATAGATCAGTCTGCAGCAATAAAAGCTGGTAAGTTTAAAATTCCAGTAAAACTATAAAAAAATTGCTATCTCTAATGCCGAAACCCTGGAAACTACTAACTTCAGCATATTTGTATTCATATCTACTACTGACTAGGTTGTCTAGAGACTCAGTATCTCGACTATCGCATGCAACTTCATGAATTTGTAACATCCATCTTATTTGTTTTCAAAGATACTTGTAAATAAAGTTGGTTCTCTCGAGTCCAAAAGCCAGTATAGTAACATAAATCCATCCTTTTAAGTTGAATCACGTTCTACAAATGTTTGCCGATGGAACACACGACGGGGCCACATAATAGAAAGACAAACGTATCGGAACTTTGACTTTACAATCAATTTTATAACATTCTGACGATAAATTTAATACAGGGTAAAGATTTAGTTCGTTGGGAACGTTTTATGTAGTAATAACTTGAACTAAATCTCATTAAAATAATGCTTGTCTTAGGTTAGTGGGTTTTTTATACATCCAACTAAGTCAAAATAGATTTTAGCATTATTTAGTATACTTCGGGACATTCTACTTTGGATGAGAACACAAGGCACTAACGTAATATGATGCTATTATAGGTATATGAACATCATAATACTTTCTTGATTGTTATGGCGGCTTATGTTAATAATCTCGTCTCTATGTACTGTCTACCTTGTTTCGCTTTGCTCAGAGATGTGAGTGACAGAAGACTTCGTGGTGACGGACACGCTCCCGTCACGTCACGGATGATCCCCCTGCCGTCCCTAGGTGTCCAGCTTCCTTGTCAATCTTTGAGGGGCTTTAGAAATGTCACATGCAACATAGCTACACCAGATTAAGAATCCCTTAGGGTCAGCGCAGACAGAGCAGCAAAATGCTTCCTTGCTGTCAAGTATTGAGTGAAAATATGCGCGAGCATGCTCGAACACACGACTGGGAATCATTCCTTGCACGCTAAATCCCAATAAAATAAAATTCTAAAATTTTTATTTTAGTCGGGATTTAGCTCACGCAATGAAAAACTGTTCGAGAATTTTGCTTCTTTGTCTGCGCTGACAGGTTACAGATTATCTTATTACTCTCATCTTAGATGACGTTTTGAGTTGGTCTTACAATTATTTTAGTCGCCGAGCGGTGTTTTCAGGCTGATTGGTTCGTGGCCGAATAAAATCGATGAAAATTCTGTGTATGCTGATTGGATGACATCCCTGGAGTGAAGCAAATCTGACCGGAGACTAACTTTTTCCCTGATTTTTGTACATTATATAAAAGTGTTAGCCAGTTCTGATGAAACTTGTGATTAAACAAATAAATAAATAAACACGATGCATATAAAATTGTAAAATAAAATTTTAAGTTATTTTCAAAATAAAATATATTGAAATATTAAAATTTGCACGATATTTACTAACTACTTCGACGACGAGTACTTCATTTTAACACACGAAGGAAAAAAAGATTAAGGCAAATCTTGCAAGTTGAGAATGCTAATTGTGGTGAGATAATTCCTCAATATAACTAATATTCTTATTGCCTACAGTAAGTGGCCCCAAGTCTGGATCTTTTACATGGATAGGTACCTAAAGGAAAACAGCGTTGGCATATCAGAAAATAATAAAAAAATCTTTTACCACTTTACACTTACTAAAACCACCATACCAAAACGAGCGCTTCTATTAGCTATAAACAAGTGAAGCTGACAATGTCTAATACGGGCGTAAAACACTGAACTAAAAGCGTTGACTTGAAAATAAGAAAATCAACGAGAAAGAACACGGCGCTTTGGGACGCAGACGGGAATCTTGCTTTGTGTAAATAGAGTCCCGTGGCAGAACAAGTCAGGCGAACGGCGCACGAGCGTCAATCGGTGCGGGACTGTGTTGCCAGCCTCAATTTAGGAAACGAGTTTTTGAATTCGGAAGTGGAAAAGCCGTATACTGGTTACTGTTACACAGATTCTCACACTTTCCAACTGCCAGGATGTGCATGTGGGTTTTGAAAACGAGTACAACATACGAAGTTTCGATAATTTCTATCAGGTCGACTGATTGGATATAGTTAGCAAATCAAAGGAATTCAAAAACCTATTTCTGAAACAAGTTGAGTTATTATGATGGATAAATAATGCTCATAAGCATCTTTAACTTAATATATAGGTAATACAGATAATATATAATTAGATATAATTTAAACATCTTAGATTACCATGTCGACGGGCCTTGATTTGACATCAAATAAGGTAAGAAAATTCTAAAATTTACAAGAAGGACAAGAAACAAATAATATTTCTAAACAAACAATACAATTCCAATATTCAGAGTTGACAACCCCGATGCGACGTTTTCCGCTGCCGAGCAGTGCGAGAAAGGCGTCTGCCCACCACCCTCCCACGGGGACTGCACGGTACAACGGCTCGTCTGAACATGCACTTGTGACACAAAGATGCCACTGACAACTCCATTTGAATGCTGTTGACATGCAACGAACATGGAAATGCTGTATCGACGACAGAACGACAGATGTTTACGTAATGTGACATATTGTTATGCATAACAATTCATTGCGGAGGTGTGCCTATAGTCTAATTCCTTCAAAATTGAAATACTGTTGCATTAGTGCAATCTCAATTATTTTTAACGAACACGGATTTCGGATTGGGTGAGTGTTATTTTTTTTACTGTTTAGATATTTACTTAAAATATAATAATAATTTATATATTTATGGATTAGACTGTTGTATTATTATGATTGAATGCAGTATTTGTGTTATTTTTTTGTAATTCAAACAGCAAGATATAAAATGCTCATGGGTATTAATTTATTTATTTACTTACACAATTTAAAATTCTGATGAGTTATCACGCGAAGGTGAATCAGTCAATCAAGATTCACTAGAATCGTTTTCACTGAAACGGTTGATTAGAAAAGGCAGTAGTACTCGTATATCGTTTTACTGTTGAATAAAGTATGGATCACCCATCCAAAACACTGGCAAACCTCACCTTGATTGTTACACAACTTTTGCGTCGAACAATTTTTCCAATTTAACTTGTACTCCGAGTACAATCTATTTATACGTGTGTAAAAATGTATGCAACAACCAACGCCAAGAAGTATGCCGATAGCAATAGTATTTTATTGACAAAGTTCTAAAGTCGAGCATTGTATAGGATTCCGTACGGCACATGCATTCTTCACGCTTGACCGACTAGCTCCGATCTTGTTGAAAACTCTGTATAAAAGACTTTTGCATCTCTACCAGCGTTTGTAATCATCCGCATCAGTAAAACTGAAATACAGTTGTTCTGTGTTATGAAGCGTTCAAAACGTTTTATTTGCACTTCATCTCAATTAAACTACGTATATTGATGTTATTCATTTTGCGTATTATGTGTAATCTTATATTTCTATATATTTTTTTAAACATTATTAATTTATTGTTTGAAATTTTCTGTGCAACTCAATTATACTTCGAACAGAGTCAGAGCTACAATACATTTCCACAAAACTACTCGTTGCACCAAACTTCCTGTAAATTCTGCAAATAATATTATATTTTACTGTACAAATGATTTAACTGGGTGAAATTAATTTTGTACTGAAACAAAAATACTAATAAAGCGGAATAAAATACAATAGTGATTTACAAAAATCAGTATGTCTCTAGATTGTAGAAAGTATTTTCAAAGAATAATTAAAATCATTTTCTTAAATTTTCAACAAAGTAGAGAATGCTTCAGGTGTTGTCAAAAGTGAAGGCGCTGGAAGGTAATTGTTGCTGGTTCCCGCGGTTTTACCCCAGCAGTAATTACCCTCGCGTACACTACACCATTAATTGCTTCTCACAACGGAAACACTGATGGAGGTCGTTTATCCGGCCAGTTTGTTCACTTATCTATCCACTGTTTTTGCTCTGTCGTGTTAGACGCAAAATAAAGTGGTCTGAACTAACTACCTTAGTTTTTAACTAGCCCCATTTAAATTCGACGTTCGGAATTCATTACGCAATGGGTAAACATTATTTTATATTTGCTGTATGTATATAGATATGTTTTACTATTACTTTTATAGCACTAGATCGTTTTCTCGAAAGTTGAACGAATTTATGAGGTTAAAATTTTACCGAAAGTACTTTATTCATCGCCATCTTCTTCATCTCCTCTCCTTAATTTCGTTACAAAAGTTCAGTCAAGAAGAGTATTAGCGTTGAAGTAATCGAAAATGCATTGTTGAAACTTTATTCGCATTCGAGAAAAGTGTAAACCGAGTGACTCAGCCTCTGCTGCTGATACAAACTTATGAAGATTTTTTTTTCTTTAAAAATATTACAACCTTAACTTTTTACTTAGGATAACGTTCAAGATTTTGTTACAAAGTTTCCAACTGAAAAGCCCACAAGAATAACGAAGTCGGCCGTTGCAAGCGTTTTTGCAAAGCTCTACGTTTTTGTCGGTGCAAAATTTCTATCGATTTTGTCGCAGCATCTGCCGTTGGCGGGAACTTTAATTCTTTGACGAACACATTATCTCACTGATTATATTTTCCCCGAGGAATCTTCTGGTATTATTAACTGCTTCACAGCTTCCGTTTAACTGCCGAAGTTGGAAAAAAAATTCGCAAATTTTATATGTTCCCGTCCCATTATAATTGAAGCAAACATTAATTACTGGGGAGAGCTGCGGGCGAGGGGGTTTACTCACCGCGACTAGCCACGAGCCACGCCCGCACTGGACGTGTCTACACACTACCTACGTAGGTACCTATATAATATAACGTTTACCGATAAAAACTTGAGCTCAACGTTTGCGAACCATTAAAATGTAAGATTTTTTGCTTATTAAACTTAATATCGCAACAGTACCAACTTTGGTAGTTAGCGAAACGGCTTAGCGACTTTTTGATATTTGAGACTTGTGCTGTGTTTAACTTTGGCCTGCCTTTATTTGGACAATAGGTACCTTAATGTGAAACATTAAACTTTTAATGGTGCTGCACAGCCATATTACTGTAGTGGGTAGGTGTACCTACTGTACCTATTTTAAGGATAATTTTACAGCTAGTTCTCAGGTTTTATAAACCTATTCAATTTAATCTATTGTTAAATCTTATGTCAAATGATTTGTTGCTAACAATTTGGTGGAGGTACATAGATTTCGGTCAATAAATTTCAACATTTCAGATTTACTGATCAGACATTTAATCAGGCTTTCAGAAACCGGTGGTGAGTAATATTATATAAACAACAGATGGTGTTTTTCCCGCTAGAGACTTGTGAAGTTTGAGAATACAATTTGAGAGAACATACAACACGGCGATGTTGACGACTCAAACAATTATTAATTGGAAAACAAAAATCCTGTAAGTACCCAAATAAAGTTTTAAATAAACCGCAAACTCAAACTATTAGTTCACCAAACTTCTAATTCAGCAAGCTTACATCATCCTAGAACAATTTAGAGGTGGAGTAATAGCAAAATACAATCATGTACTCTAAGTTGAAATTTCGCCGAGAGCTTACGTCCACCTCGTTGTTACCCATGAATATTGATCAGTCGCCGCCGGTCTAAGCGCGCAATAGTTAATCTTCTTTTCGGCGGTGTAACAGCCGGTTTAATTATAAAAGGCGTATTATCGTAGACATTTTGTGGCGTATCGTGTCTGCAGGCTATGTTTAGTTTTGTGATTTGTCATGATGTAATGTGGGTTTTTAAGAGTAGACTAGATATAGGTACACATTTCAGTTGAGGAATCCACAATGAAAATGAGAAATGGTTTATTATTTTAACTAGTAAACCTAAACAACTAGTGATTGGAGCTTCCTTTTAAGCAGAAATGGCTGTGTTGGAGACTCCGCTCTTCCATAAATTAAATACTCTTAAGTAGGTATCATTTACTTGTTGTTGCAAATATAGGTACTAAAGGAAATTAAATAATATAAAAAAAGAGAGAATCAAAGCTAAACATGCAGCAAGCTCGCAGGCATGAAAGTGTGTGAATGGTATGTGAGGGTGTGTGAATATAAACACGAAGGAATCAGAATGTATGCGTGAGGTTAAGAATGGATACAGGCATTTGGTGTAGGGTTATATTTTAGGAAGTTGTGGTGTTTTACAGCGAACTAACCTCAACAGTCAAACAAAATAATAAGTGATCGTGGCTCAGTGACAATCCCAATGACAATACAATGCGGGCCGAGGCAGCGGCCCTGTTATGCCACTAGCGGCACTTTATACGATAGGGTTAGAGTACCGCTAGCGGCACTCTATACACTGCCTATATTTTATTCTAGCAGCGCCTTCGTATAGTCTATCGGTTAGTGGTTTTATCCGATTAGTTAAAATGTTTGTACATTCATTTTGTTTCTTTTTACGAGATACGTAAATCTCTTTGTTACTAAACAAATTACGAAAACAAAATTTCAATTAACTTATCGGCTAAGAAATCTTGTACAGTATAATTAAAAAAAAAGATTAAATGCTGTTCGCTGTTTTGATTCGATTTTGTGATAACGTAGGTTGAACTTGAAGTACTTAACTAGCTTCCTACGTTGACAACGTAAAGATATCCCAACTAATATTATAAATGCGAAAGTAAGATTGTTTGTTAAGCTTTCAAGCTTAAACGGCTGAACGGATTGGGATGAAATTTGGCACATGGGTAGAACCTGACCTAAGTTAGGACATAGGATACGTTTTATCCCGATATTCCAACGGGATAGAGACTTGTGCGGGTGAAACCGCGAGGCGTTGCTAGATAATTAACAGTTTGAGGGACAGTAAATGCTCATAGTCACACTTGTCGCTTTTAACGTGCACGATTTACTACATTGTTCTCACATGTATAATTTCAACATGAATGATATAACCAATGTTTTGTAACAATTTTTTTTTTTTTTTTTTTTTAATCTTTATTTTAAGGGCTTTATCGCTCAGCGATAACGTCACCCTGTAACATCAGCAAAAATAACTAAACCTAAAAACATTTTTTCATTCTACAACATTACCTTACTACCTACATAAATTATTATTTTAGAACAAAAAATGCCAATTTGTACATTGTCCTAGCTTGTTCCGATAAAGGAGAAGCCAGGATCGTGTTACAGTCACCAATGTCGTATCTGTTTGTTGGACCAAGTAAATTAAATCGCAAAGCTTCATTCCGTACACACTCCATCAAAACATGTTGCACATCTTCGACTACTCCACATTCTTCACAGTTGGGTGACGTAACCTTTTTCATCAAAAAACCAAACTTCCTTGATGGAATGTGACCGGCACGAAGTCTAAATGCCATAACTAAATCACTTCTGCTAAGTACATTTTGATCGATCCAATTATACACTGGAAGCTGTGGTTGGATGGTCTTGTACCAAATTCCCTTTTCTGTTGACCTCTGGTTAAAGTATTCACTCCACACATCTGTACACTGCTGTTTTATTATTTTTATATAATCTGTATATAGAGGAAGAACATTTACAGAAATTCCATCTGTCACGGCTTGGTTGGCCAAAAGATCCACTCTTTCATTGTCCTGAATCTGTACATGAGATGGGATCCACTGTAAAACTATCGAGATTGACTTTTGACCGAATTTAAATATAGACTCCAAAATCATGTAGGCTATCGGTACTCCTCGCACGGGCGAAGTGCACCGAGCCAAATGTTGCAGCGAACTCTTCGAGTCTGTTAGAATGACAAATTTATCATGGCTAATTGAGTCAATATAAGAAAGAGCCTCTGCTATTGCAATTAACTCGACATGCATAATGGAGATATCAGAGTCTATAGCAAGTTTGACATTTGTATTTAATTGTGGATCCCAAACCGCAGCGCCACTACCAGCACTACTCTTAGAACCATCTGTGTAAATCTTGTGAAAACCAACATATTCCTTCTCTATAAAATTTGTGCAGATTTGTCTCAAACGATTGCAGTCATAATGTCGTTTAGGTTTAGTAACAGATGGTATATTATGTTTAATAGACTTATGAACATTGATGTTGCTGACCCATGTCCCCAGAGAAAACATTTCAATCAACCCAACCGAGTGGATAGCAGATGATTTAAGCTCATTGTAGACTGAGACCAATAGAGGTTGTTTTCTACCTCTCCAATATTGAGAATTATTAATATTTGTAGTTAACGACTCGATCAAATTAATCACAATGCTCTCCCGAAATGACATACATTTTAAACAGTATTTGCCTCCTAGAAATTTCCTACGAATATGTAATGGAGATAGATTTAATTCACTCTCCATCACGTGGATGGGAGTGCTTCGGATAAAACCACCAATAACACGAAGAGATTTGTTTTGCGCTTTATCTAATTTTGATAAATTACATTTGTAACTCCAATCATACAAGAAGCTACCATAGTCTAACCTACTGCGGATTATGGAGATATATAGTCGACGAAGATGTTTAGGGTGAACACCCCAACCAGGACCTGCTAATACTTTGAAAATATTTATAAAGTTTAAAACCTTTTGAACCGACTCATTAATATGTTTCCCCCATCTGAGTGACTGATCCAACCACATTCCCAGGTACTTAATGTTATTTACTACAGAAATATTACTATTATTAACTTTTAAGTTAACATGTTGTCTGCACATACCTCTCTTAAAAATACAGACCTTAGTCTTAGACGGAGATATTTCTAAACCTAGATTAATAACTATAGAATTAAATGTATTTAAAGCAGCCTGCAGCTCTGAGACCACCGCATTGACATTAGTACCTGATTTAAATAAAACAAAATCGTCAGCATACTGAGATATATCAACGTTCGTAATAGCCTTGCAAATATTGTAAGTTGCAACGTTAAATAAAAGAGGGGAAAGAGGGTCTCCTTGGGCCAACCCTCGTCCCGTAGACCGCCAATATTCTTTGTTATTAATTGAAATTTTAAGTATTCTCTCATTCAAGAATCTCCACAAATATGAACATAACTTACGACCTACTGAAAGTTTATCGAGAATGTACAATAAACTAGTGATATCGACATTATTATAGGCATTATTGATGTCAATAAAACAGCCAACTGTGACAAGATTTGAAGTAAAACCAAGTTGAATCTTTGTCGTCAAAGTAACAAGACTATCTAAACAAGACTTAGATTTACGAAAGCCTACCGTATTATCAGAGAATATGCATCTATTCTCGAGAAACCATTCCAGCCGTTTGTTCAAAATTGAGTGAAAAATTTTGCAAAGACAGGACATCAGAGAAATAGGTCGAAGAGAAGATGACAGACCCGAAACTCGACCTGGTTTAGGAATAGGAATTATTTGAATATTGCGCCACTGTCTTGGAACACAACCAGAATCGTAGAATTTATTGTATAGAGAAAGTAATAATAGTTTACCGATGGTTGGGAGATTCTTGACCATAGAAAAGGAAATTTCGTCACCACCAGGTGCCGTGTCTTTTGATTTTATGGAATTCTCTAATTCATGAATAGAGATCGTAGCTTCTAATTTATTATTGCGGGACTCAAAGCAGGGTTCAGGGGGAGAAACGTAATCAGGCGTTAGGTCGTTAAGAAGCATTTCTGCTAAATTTGAGTCAACGTGTTGATATTTCGATTTACGGCCTTTTACCCATCTCATTTTGCGCCACATATCACTAGCAGAAGTTGTTGCATCGATACTTGAACAAAAACCTCTAAAGGATGCACCTTTTGCCTTACGCGTCTGCCTCTGCGATTCCTGGATGTTTTCCTGCAATAGTGCGTAATTTTGAGGCGACGGATTACCCCTAAACTTTGCTAACGATAAACGTCGTGATGCCACCGATCTAGATAGCTCAGGGCTCCAATACGGTTTTGGTTCAAATTTCGAGCTGATATGTTGAGGAATAACAATTTGAGGGATGTGGGAATCTGCTGCTTTCTGTAAAGTGTTTTCAAAGAAGTCATAACATAACTGTGGGTCTATTGGGGCGGTTGAATCTCGGAGAATGCATTCTACGGACGAAGCATACTTCTCCCAGTTAGATTTTTTAAAATTTCTTTTACGAATATTTTGTTTAATAACATTAATATTGGTGGATAATTTAATAATTAGGTGGTCACTCCCTAACGATTCATTCGTAACTTTCCAAACAAAATTTAAACCCAAATCCACAGAGATAAAAGAAATGTCGGGAGAGGTTTGTTGCACCACATTATTCACCAATTTTACGCGAGTCGGACTACCATCATTAACTGATATAAAGTCATGATCTATCATAGAATCGAATATCTGAGATCCACGTTGATCGGTTTTATATGACCAGTTGGAATGGTGACCGTTAAAGTCACCTAAAATTAAAGTTTTGTTATTTGCAATAGAAAATATATTATCCCAATCCCTTGGAATAGTACGGACAGTTGAAGGGCAGTAAATAGCAATGATATTCTCAATATACTGACAATTTAACAATTGAATGCACAAGAGTTCAATACCTGGATTATAATTATGTACATTACGCAATTGCGCTTTAATCGATTTGTGAACGATAACAGCTACCCCCCCATAACCGTCATAACGGTCCACTCTAAAAAGGTTATACTCATTCAAATAAAAGTGGCTGTCTGGTTCAAACCACGTTTCACTGATAACGGCAATATAAATCTTATCTTTAAATAAAAGCTGTTCGAACAATGCTGATTTGGGCCGCAGACTTTGTGCATTCCATTGTACAATATTAAATGCAATAGAATTATTATGACAATCCATTAATAAGTTTACTTATAAGTGAATTTTCAGGCAAATTATTAACCACGATTATTACCAACCATTCTACGATTATCTTAACCACGCTGTTTATTTTATTCTTGAATGAACCTTTCTTCAGAAGTATATTTGTAATGTTACTTATTAAATTACCAGACGACGATTCTTTTCGATTATGATCGCTTGATTTTTTTCTATGATGATCACTTGACTTCTTAGGAATATCGGTTTGTGTCGATGTTTCTTGTCCTTCACTCATAGAAGAGGTGGATGATACCTCCGAATCCCAATCCATAACGCCACTGCCCGCGGCCGCGGACGGACGAGGCTGCCACCGTTTTTTATGTTGTGTTGTTTTTTGTTTCGATTCTTGTTTTGGATGCGAACTAGTAGCCTGCTGTTGCCCAGGTATTATGACAGCTGTTTTAGCTTTATCTGCATATCTTGTCTGCTCCACATATGATTGTACTGGGTTAATATTTTCTATTGTACTAGTTTGAATATTTTCCTCTGTCACATCAATATTCGTAACCAAACAGATAGGGGGAGGGGATTCAGGTACATATAACAACAGTGCTTTACGGTATGTACAATTAAACTCATTCATTAACTCTCGTAACCTTTTTTCTTTCAAATAAGTAGGGCATTTCTTATCTAAGGATAAATGATTACCCTTACAATTTACACATATAAATGTAGTTATATCGCAATTGTCATGACTACCTCCACATTTAGGACATTTAATTTTACTAGACGTACACATCTTTGCAATATGTCCATATCTCCAACATTTGGAGCATTGAGTTACGGGCAATGTGAATCTCTCAACTTTGGCTCTCATACCGAATATGTTTACATAGGAGGGTACATGTGCACCTTGAAAACAAATGCGTATAGACTCGCTTGCAATCCATCCATTAGAGTTATCTCCATTATCGTCCGTATCTTTACATCTACGGTTGAGACGTATTGCTGACAGGATTTTCACATCACACGAGACATTACCAACAAATTCCTCAATTGAAAGGTCCAATTCTATATCTCTAATAATACCGTATGACACTGCGACTTCCCATGACTTTTGAGAACGCCAACCTATTTCGCTAAATACTTTACAACACATCATTTTTTCAGCATGATATTCATTGTCAAACGTGATTATTAATTTGTACGGATTAATATATTTTACGCGTGATATACCGATTATCTCATTATTTTTAAATAGTCTAGCTAACGCAAATTGTTTCGGAAACTTTTCTTTATTGTATGTGCATATCTCAACTGCTTCTTCTACATTATTACAGTTTATTTCCTGAACTGGAGTTGATCTTCTTGTGATTCTCTTCCCTCGTCCATTTACCGTAGTCCAACTTCCGGATGAGTCATCCTCCCTATCTCTTTTTCTCCCTAAATTATCGTCATCATCACCTTCCAAACTTTCCTTCTCTAGCTGTGTAGGCACCTCCATATCCAAGCGTGTTATATCCTCTGATTCTTCCCTTTGTGTATCACTACATTCATCTATCAATACGCCATTGGGCGAGTTACTCATATATGTAATTAGATCGAACGGCCGGCCGGCCGTGCGCGGCGGCTCGGCTACGATCGAAGAAGATCTTATCGCAAAACCGGTAATTAGCGTATACTCGTACACACGACTAATTTGCCCGAGGCGCAAATCGACACATTGTAACAATATTCTAATTTAAAAGAGTGTCCATGGAGTTTCTTGCCCGTTCTTCTCCATAGGAACCTACTACGCTTTGGAATGGGCAACTAGCTTCATCTTTCTGACTGACCGACCCCTTGAAAATTCAAAAGTACCTGTAATTGGTTTATTTGGAATAAATGATTTGAGTTTGAGTTTGAACAATAAAACTTCTATTTTGTGTCTCGTTCAGTGTCCTTGAATGCGTTACTTATAAGCGTGAGCGTGCGTGTCCACCCACAAGATTTATGATCAAAATACAGTTCATATTCCAGGTTTGTTTTTATTACTTTGAAATTATGAAAAAAATATGGGAAAAATACAATGTGAAAATGCAGAGGTTGAACACTTTATAAATAATATTTTGTTCGGTGTCGTTTAGGTACTACCTACTACTTATTTTCTTCAATCAATTCCGTCCGATACAACTAATCTACATTTGTAGGTATGACTACGAAGGTACCTACTTATTTTCTACTTTGGTTTCTGCTCAATAATGAATCCTTTACAACACCTATAGGAGCCATAGAATGTGATGGTGTGGTCTAATAATAGAACAAGCTGGTATTTTTTTAAAGAAGTTAAAACATTATCATATATAGTAAAATAATGTACATTTTAAAAGTGCAAACATTTTTCAAAGGATTTATCTTGATATCAACCTTAGCCAACCTTCCTTTTTCTAAATACGGGATGTAAGGGACGCGCCAATTGTAGCCATAATGTCCAGTACAAATGAAATGAAATTGTTTATTCTGTAAATAGGATATTGGAATCACTTTTACACGTCATCTTTTAAAAATAAAATAATAAAATTAGCTAGATGAGTTCGGCGTTTCCTATCTGACTACTCTGAGAAGAAAGGCCGAAACAAACTCAGAGGTCAGTCTCTTTTAAAGTCCAGACATAATCTTGGTCAGGCCATATGAGGACCATGTAGATTAGTCTGAAATGGTCTTTTGAGAAAAGAACCACACAGATTTGAGTGGACCTGTCCTATCAGTGCAAGCATTTGTCAGTAATCGTGGAGCTCAACTCAGAAATTAAGGAGCTCAACTCGACGAACAATACCAAAGAAAGGACATTTGGGTAGGCCGCATAAACTACTCAAACTGACAGACCACCATTAAAACTAAATGAGAAAGAAAAAAAAAAAAAAACACATATTCCACAACAGTACATGATTCTAGAACGAACTGTGATGACATTTTTCTGGGGGAGTTTGCGCGCCAATGTCCTTTACATCGTGTATAGCATCATTCATTCTCAATCATCAGAAAAACAGGTAAAGTTGCATAAATAAAAATTAGTACCGGTAGTACTACTATAAAGGGTCAAATTAAATTAGCTAGTGAAACTCCGCAGACTTGTTAGTTATCGATATCTAAACATGATAAAGCTAAAACAATATTAAGTTGATGATTTTTTTTGGGGTCATTAACCCCAGTGTAGTTCAAATATCAGTTTAAGAATTCATTTTTTTTTTTTTTTAACTTCTGACGTGATGAGTATTAATATCTAAACACGATAAAACAAAACAATAACAGATTTTCTCGATTCCTGCTTCAAGTACTTAACAACACTAGCGGCGATCGTTGACCCAAAGAAAAACATCATCAAATCTTTTTTATTTTTTCGTGTTTAGATATCCATACTCATCACTTCTGTGAAGTTTCACTAGCTAATTTAATTTGACCCTGCAAGCAAGCAACAAGAGCTTGTAGCAATAGAAGGACGCTTTGCAAGTCGCCGCCCAGGGACTACGGAGCTCCGGAACATTGTTGCCTTAACTTACATTCGATTCCGTAATGGAATCGCGCCAGACGCAAACATCCAAGTCTGAGTCTAGATGTATGCATAGGCAATAAAGTTACAGCTTTACATTGCTGTGTTCCAATATGTTATAAATGTATGCATGTATTTTGTGTGAGTTTTGATCGGGGAGTGAAATGTCCAGTATCTTTACTGGTTTTAGGCGGTCGATAAAAACAGTAGCTTATCAATTTCTTATCCATACATGGGACGCAATATGAATCCGTATTATCTCTGAAATGAGAATCACTACAGACCACCCAGTGCAAGTCGAACTCGAACCTAAAAGGATCACCATAACTGTAACAATTAACATCATTTTTAAAGTATCACGTATTCGGTAAAACAATAAAAATAAGGCTGGCCGCCTATTACGGTTCTAAAAATACAGTTTTGTGACTGACTGACATGACGGGACAGACAGATAGACGGCGTAGACCAACACCTACACCGTAAGCCAAAGCCTACGACGTAGGCCTTAGCGTAAGTCTACGCCGTAGGTCTTGACCTAAGCCTACCTCGCCGTCCCTTTGACTACGGAACACTAAAAATAACAATATAAATGCACGAAAAATCTCACTCGAATAGTTTTTTATGCTTGGTGATTTGCGATTAGATGATCCGTCTCCACCTGGCTTTAGAGATCCATAAAGAGCCTCATGTTTAGTTGTGATTTTCCTACATAGATTTTGGAAGGTTTGAAGGTTTTTTTTTTTAATTTAGGTACGTTTAAGTACGATATAACGTTAAGTATAATTATTTAAAGAATAGGTACATGAAACTTGAATCACCTTAAAATCTTGCACGAGAAAATTGGAAATTAAATAGACTAGTTTTCTATTTTGTCGAGGTAAAATTTGATCCTTACCCTGATATTAATAAGGTTCCTTTTGTCCGTCAACGTTCACAGCAGGTAGTTTTCATAGCTTCCCACGTAGTTCATTGTTAAATCGCGTGGTTGTGTTTTAAGTAATTGACGTCGGCTGTAATTACTCAGTTGCCACTCATAATCGTGTTTACTACAAAATTACGATACACGAAAAAACATAGGCGTTTTACTTTGCAATCTATCGCTCTATTTTTGCTTTGTCACTTCGTAATGTGCCAAACTTTTGTAGTTTTCTGAATGGGATGTTCGCTGCCAATTCTGCCGGTACGTCGCATAATTGATTGAGTAGAAGTTGAACTAAACTGACTCTCGAGAGTCGGCTACAACTCTTCTGCTGCTGCCTTTTTAAGCCTGTTGATGGATTGTTTGTGATAAGGGAGAGTTATGTGCAAGGATCTTCTTTTGTTTTACGTCTGTGAAGCCAAATGAAATGCTAATTGCTGCATGGTAAAGTTGCTTTTCATGTCTGCCTGTGTGACCACTTTGTTCTTCTTGGATTTTGATGTGGTTTTCACCATAATTTAGAGTATTTACTACAGAAGGTTTATATGTATTAAATCATCATCATTATCATCATCTACCTGGCCATTTCCCAACTATGTGAGGGTCGGTTTACACTCTAACCGGATGCAGCTGAATACCAGTATTTTACATAGAGCGATTACTTATCTGACCTCCACAACCCAGTTACTGGGTAATACGATACCCCTTGGTAAGACTGGTTGTCAGACTTTCGGGCTTCTGACGACCCGTAACGACTGTCAAAGATCTACGAATGACAGCCGGGACCAAGGTGCTTAACGTGCTTTCCGAGTCACGGAGGGGTCTCGGAATGTAAAGATAGTTACACCCATCCGCGGACCAACCGCGGCACAGAGTACATTTTATATATAGGGACCGCGGCAAGCGTAGCTTAACTCGATCGATCGACCCGTGCGGCTGTTATTAATTAGCTACCTACCTCTATATTAAATATGAATATAAAACTTAAATACTATAAAGAAATCTTGATATTTTGCCAAGGCGGGTCGCTAGTACTAAGTAATTAAGTATTCGATTGGCAAGCAGGTGGGACGATTCACCTGATTAATAAACACCCGCAGTGCTATTCTGTAACCATCTCACGGTGAAAACTTAGGTGAAGTGAGCTCGGAGTGAGCTGTCAGTCTCTATATACAGGGTGTCTAGTAAATAGCACGACATACTGCAGGGGGTGATAGCTAGGGTCACTACCTATCAATACAACACAATATATGTTCAGCAAAATCTTACGGATTTACAGTTTTACAAAATTTTCCGAAATACCGAAAAATCTCTACCTTGAAACAGATTTTTAAGCATCTCGTAATGAAAAAATCCTTTTCTAGTACTTTTTTTTACATCAAATTATTCGTGAATAGTTACTTTACTCATTGATACGTCTTTTTTCTATCAAAGACAAGAATGTTTTCAAGACATACTATTTTTTGTTTAAATTTTCACAGAACTATTTTCTTATCACTTAAGTTTAACCTACAGTGGTGAAAAAAATATGTAAGATTTTGCTGAACATATATTGTGTTGTATTGATAGGTAGTGACCCAAGCTATCACCCCCTGCAGTATGTCGTGCTATTTACTGGACACCCTGTATATATAGATTATTACAGAATAGACCGGCTGGTTTCTTTGTAATTTTTTCGAGTGGATTAATATACTCTATGACAGTCAATTGGAAACAGATGTCGTACGAATAATAGGTACCTGTACCTATACAGATCTTTCATACAGAATCTGACAAATACCGCGACTTTGTCTTAGTCGCTTCAAGTGTCCTACGATTACTCCACAAGTTCACATGTATTTGACACTAGGTGTCGTTTTGTCTCTTTCGCTCTTATAGTATTTGACACGAGGTATTTTACGGTCTCTCCCATTGTTATTTATCAAGTGGATATACGAGTATGATACGTTATGGCAGTCAATAAGGAACAGATGGCGTTGTTGCTGCTCTTGTAATGAGCAATGCTACATGTTAAATGGTAGTCATACGTTATGGCGAGACTATAATTATGATCTAGCAAAGTATCTTTTAATGTTTTGAGTTAATTGCAGGTTAAGGTAAGCAAGGCGTAATTTGTTATTCGAGATCAACATTAAATACAACTGATACCAATGTTTACTTTAAAGAACGCAAGAATGCATTGTGACACATTATGTGCGTCCATCATACCCACACTATGGACACTATCCTTTACCTTGTTTATCTAATGTTTTTGGAACGAAGTTCTTTAACGCGGCTTGCGGTAGGAGTAAACTGGCAGAAATTATCACGTAAAAACCGGCCAAGTGCGTGTCGGACCACGCGCAATGAAGGGTTCCGTAGTTGAAATTAATTTATCGTAAAAAAAACTTAACTTTGTAATTGAAAAACATGTTCTCCCATACGGAATATATGGGAGAACATGTATTTGCAACCGCAAATCTAAGTTGGTCGATTATTACTCGTAAAGTTGTAAAGCCCACTTAAGTGTGATAGTTTTCCTTTAAATTTCGTTATATTTAAGTAATACTGCCGTGACATTTGAATTCCTAACTACAACAGTTTAATTGGTAGAGGGGGACACTTGACTCTAACGAAAATTGGTACTTTAAAGCTTGATAAGCCACGAACGGTTTACTTAATCAAAAAACGGTCTTAACAAACCCCTAATATTTTTAAAAGACCTATCCAACGATATCCCACACTATGGGAAGGACGAAAAAAAAATTATCAACCCCACTTTACATGTAGGGGCTACCCTAAAAACTGTTTTTTTTTTTAAATTTATTTTACCACTTTTTTGGCGTCATTAACGTGTATACTCATGCCAAATTACAACTTTCTAGTACCAATAGTTTTTGAGCTAAACCGCGGACAGACAGACAAACAGACAGACAGACAGACAGACGGACATGGCGAAACTATAAGGGTTCCTTGTTGACTATGGAACCCTAACAAAAAAGCGTTACTATATAATCGAGGGCTCCGTATTAATTTATACATAATATACGGCGAAAGGAACTTCGTTCCAACCGGATGTCCCACGACACCTACTTTAGCACCTACACCGACTTCTTACCCGACTGCCCCAAAAGGAGGGTAATGTTTATTAACACGCCGCCGATATGAGACCAAAAGAGATAGTTTGGATGCAGGTTTATAATAAAACAGTAGATCCGGTATCTATCTGTCAGTTTGTTCGTTTGTGCACATCTCCGGAATTACTGAACGGATTTTCATAGTTTTCACAGGCAGACAGAGATTAATTGAAAGAGAATATAGGCTTTGTTTAATTAAAATTGGATGTTGCAAAAACGGTATTCTGTTCACGACACGTTGTGCACAATTTCTGAGAGTAACCTAACAAAAAGTACTAGGCTTGCATGAATTCACGTTTAGTTTATCTTCTTCTTTTCGTGTGGTTAGTAAACCAACCTGGTGTTTACTTTATTTTGAGTACATACAAAAAATGTTATCTATAAATAAAAATCTACTGCCGCATGTGTAGAAGATCATCACTAGAGAATGGCTCCACCGATTTGGCAGTTTTTTTTTCTTGTATTCGTAATTGTCTAGACAAGGTTTGCGAAGAAAAGAAAATTTTGGAAATCGGAAATACACCTGAGCGACGCCGGGCACGAACCGTTAGTTGGTAATATATACCTACCCACATTAGAAAATGTCAACATTAGGAGTGAAATAGGCGTTACTATCATTATAATCAGTCTAAATTCTGGAATTAATGGCAGAACTGGGACCAAGGGCTCCACACTCGGGAACCTCATTACACTTATCAGTGAAGTGGTCGAGCGCAACTAAACTAATCTAGAGCTACTAACCCCACAGGCAGATTACGCAAAATAATAATCATATCCGCAGTTACAGAATTGCCCACTCAACTGACCAAATATTTATATGCTAAACTTCGGTTCGCCATAAAATCAGTGTTTCATCTAGGCAGTCTGGGGTAAGTGGAAAGTGCAATAACATATCATTTAAAACAATTAATTTAAAGAGGGTTTCACAGGAGAACCAAGGTAACCGACATAGCCCGAAGAATTGCCAAACTTAAGTGGCACATTGCTTGAAGAACAGATGGCCGATGGGGCCGAAAGGCTACCAGAAGGCGTAATGTTGGAAAGCCTCCTACAAGGTGGATCGATGAACTTGAGAAGGCCGCAGGAATCTGCTGGATGCGGGAAGCACAGAACCAGTCGAAGTGCTTGAGGGAGGCCTATGTTCAGCAGTGGAAGTCTTTCGGTTGAAATGATGAGGATGGTTTTAGAATAGTATATTTTACTTAATGCTACAGGTATAAACAAGTTGGTCAAAATAAAATATAACGCTATCTTAACAACGTTCCTCTAGGGTGTAACTAAGGAAATAAATGAAAATAATATTCTAACATGAATAAACAGAAAGCTAAACTATGTACAAGAACTACTCTAAGTAATATTAGTTCTAGTTTGTCTGTAGAGCGTGTTTTATACAAAAAAAAGACCAAGTATAAAACAAAAAAACAACCGGCCACGTGCGTGTCAGACCACGCACAATAAAGGGTTCCGTAGTTGGGATGAATTTAACCCGGAAACAAACTTAACATTGTAGTTGAAAAACATTTTCTCCCATACATCGATATAAGTCACGGTCAATTCTCCTACTGCAAATGTAAGTTTGTAATCGCAAAAAATATTTTATGTGATAAAACTACAAATTAACGATTTTCGGACTTTTTCCTTTACTTGTGCTGTGAGACCTTGCTTCTTGCCAAATTTTATGATTCTAGGTTGTACGGGACCCTACCTACCCTAAGTACCCTAGTACCCTATAGGTCTCGATTTATTTGCGAGTGTAAAAATATGTGAATATGTGTGTATGTGTATGTGTGTATATGTATGTCGCATAAATAGCCAAATTTTTTATTGCGTTGACTCCAGGAAGTTTGAGCTCCAAGGGACCGTAGACCTACGTATTTGATATTAATTTCAACTTGATGCCTCCACACGTTCCTGGGGCCCACGTCTGCTATTTTTATAAATTCGTCATTCCAACACGATCCCATTGTCATTTTGCTAAAAGTTCGTAATCTGCTAAATTCATAATGGTCGATCATTGGTTGATCATTGTATTCCACAAACACGATACTCGAAACGAATTAAAAGAAATGACTGCACAATGACGTTCTCATGGTAGGTCACTGATCAAAGGAACTGTCAAAATTTTAGCAGATTACCGCCTAAGTCAGTCATTCATTTTTCATTATGTACGAGATTACCAATATATGACATTTCTTTCAATGGAGTGTCAGTGGCTGACCATTGGAAAGTCATAATGACGCCAATATGTTAGTAGATTGCCAAACTTGTCAAAATCAACAATTATGAAATCAATGATAGACCATTCTGACACTATTGTAATAGCAGACTTGAGGCCCTGAGAAAAAGACTCTTGACAGATTGATGAACGGACAACGAAAATAATCCTATAAGGGTTCCGTTTTTGTCGTTTTGAGGTAAGTACGGAACCCTAAAAACAGCAATATTAACACTTTAATTTTATGTTAGCTACCAAAGGTGATATTCGTATGAATTGTCTTCGATGTAAATGATAGCTACTTATATCAAATAAGAAATACATTATTTTCCCAAATTATCACAAACTCACGAAAAGCTATCGATGTTCCAAATAAGTACGAGTAATATATTTCTGATTAATCCAATATTTGGCTTGCTTCTAAGATTTCCAACTGCCATTTATCTTCCGCGGTAACTGAAATCTGTCATTAAAAGATTGACTGCAGATCAGAAGGATCAAACTCCGAATTGGGATTGTAAATCGAATTTACTGATTCGATAATGGATGGCTGAGGGATATTGGAATGGCGGCCCCTCGGTAAGGAGCTTAAACTTAAAATAATCTTTTCAATCTATTACATGAAATTTTTGATTTGGTTTAATATGCTTTTATCCTATTCCGTAGGTTGGCAAGTTAATGCGCAAGTAACGTTAAAGGAAATAAAATAATACGATTTTTTAATCCAAAATTCTGATTAGAAATATATTAGGAATGGATACAGTCAGTGTTGCCACAAATATAGGTAAGTAGTGCGATAACCATTCTAAGTGAGTAAAATGATTAAATAATCCGTCTTGCTTTAATATTACTCGAAGCATTCATGCATATGCATTCTTACCGTTCACGTCTCATTGCAGACGTCCAGCATTCTTAATTTCAGACTGAGTTAAGGCTCGTGCAGACCAGCGCGACGCGACTCGAACTCAATTTGTAAGAAAACTTCACGGTACAACATCAATAGCCGGTGTCGCGTCGCGCTAGTCTGCAAGAAGCTTTAGAATTAGCCTTTAGATAATACTGTCTTTCTTCAGCTTTCCCGGCTTATATTTGAAGTTCACACCTATACGCAAAAACACATGAACCAATAAAAATATATCGAAGCGTTTTAATTTAATCTACCTACAGAATATATTGAATCAATATGAAACATACAGCACCGAAATATTCACCTCCCCTTTCTACATTTTCTTGATACGAAAAATATCAGATTTACCTAATTTCTAACTTATTCAATTACAACTGCAGCAGAGTAAGCAAATACAGACACCATTACGGCAACGGCTATTTTAATCGTCTAGTTCAATGGTTCGAACGTAGCAGTTCAGTGCGGGCCCTGAAACCGGCGACTGTTGGAGAAATTAATGATAATTACTTCCTTTATCAACAAAAATGTTAGTGGAAATAAAGGTATTTGGTTTTTGAACAGAGAAGGGTGCGTAAGTGTATGAAAATACACTTACGCAGCAGGTTTTACCGAGAACTTACGATGCAAAAAATACCGTATTTAAGTGAGCTGCAATTTCCAGTTATAGGATTACCTATAAGTCGCTTCGCCGTCTCTGCGTGAAATTCGGCAAATTCGAGCTCTTTTTGGAAAGTATTAGAGCTACCCATTTAAAAAAAGTTACCTACACTTTTTATACCAAATCACAATCACATTACGCTTGTTCTGAGAGTGTTGAGGTAAATTTCCCCAACTCAAATACTGTTCCCACTGACTGCATTGCCTAACCGTTTAAGTTGGCTCATGAATATTGAACGGGCAGGCGCGCCTCTAACGCTCGCACTTTTCCGCTTTCCGCACACCGTATTAACACCACACTATTACCACGAAAAGTCGATTTGTAAACTGAAATCAATGGACTTTATACTCGACCTGACCTTTCTTTGTACGATTAAATATTGTATTTGGCTCGAAACTTGAACATTTTGGTTGTAGACTGTTTGAGCGGGCCAAGTCGGGGTTCGGACTGTGTATTTTGTTATTTTTGGTTTCTTATGTTAGTGATTGTTTTAGGTCTGTGCTATTTTAGCTACACCTTTGGCTGGTTTAAAGGTGTGTCCAAATGTTAAGCGGCAAGAGCGCAGCAGCAACACGCGGTGTTTGCAGGACACATTTCTGCCGCGCTCTAGTTAGGACTAAACCGACGAATGTTTGCGCGGCAGTCTTCCAATCAAAGCGCGGCAGCCGCGCACGATTTCCGCTTTATGTAAAGACACCTTAAGAGGAAACAGGGGCTGCGAGGAATTTGAAAAATAGGTATTTGAAGAAACTATAGCCGTCGCACTGCGCCCGAAAAACCGAGTTAAAACCCGTAAAGTGCGATAGGGACAACTGCAGCTCAGACCGATTATATCACAAAATTTTTGACGAAAGCGACGTTTGGCATTCTCCTTTTTTCTCCTCGAAAACAAAGCCGATTTAATCATTTTTTACATTAAAATTTTAAGAAAGAGTATGTCTAGGTTCCTATTATTTTCTTTTATGCTAATTTTTTTTCCGAATTAGTCTGGTAGTCCTCTAATCACGGCGGTAAAAATTGGGCATTTTTGTAATTTTTGGAGGGCCATAGTTTCCTTACTTATTAATTGCTGAAAAAAAGGAAATGACAGGGACATGCCTATTGAGACCCTGATTTTATACATTAATGACAGCTCTAGAGGCATTATTCAGGAAGAAAAACGGGGAATACGTTTGTATGGAGAATCGCGGGCCCTGTTCCCTCTTAAGACAAACATCTTTCTTGGGGTCCCCAGCTACAGGACGTAAGCCGCAAGATTTTTGCATCTGGTAAGTCCCTGAGACGACTGCGGAACTTTCTTCTAACTGCCACTAAGACTGCGCTTGCACAATCCCTTTTACTTCCCATCCTTGACTACGCTGATGTCAGTTACCTCGATCTCACTGAGGCACAACTAGATAAACTTGAGCGACTTCAAAACTTTTGCATAAGATTTATATTTGGCCTGCGCAAATATGATCACATTTCTGAATTTCGTACAAAGCTCAAGTGGTTACCCATACGTCTTCGCCGGAATTCTCATATCTTATTTCAGCTCTACAGTATTCTGTTCAATCCTATAACCCCCTCCTATCTTAAAGAACGTTTCAAGTTCCTACATGACACACATAATAGATATCTGAGATCATCGGAAAACTTGAGACTAGAGATGCCGATGCATTCAACCAGCTTTTATGACAAATCTTTTACAGTTCAAGCAGTACGGTTATGGAATGCCTTGCCCGTGTCGATAAGGCGAGCTCAATCCTTGTCCACTTTCAAAACTCTGGTAAAAAAACACTTCCTCTCTCCTTAAACATCATTATTACATTTAGTTCCTTGCTCTTGTTTCATGTTTATAGATTTATATTATAAGTATAACTATGTATATATATTTATATGAATAAGTTTATGCTTTATGTATGTATGTACATATTTATTGTATATGTAGATGGTACACCGCTGACTACCTGCAGTATTGTCTCTCCTATTACCTTTAATCCATCCAAAGGTTGTCTGTAAAAGATCGCTTTAAGCGATAAGACCGCCCATTGTGTCACCCTATGTAAAATTTCTAAATTTATGTCTGTAATTTTTATGGTGTACAATAAAGAGTATTCTATCTATCTATCTATCTATCTATCTAAGATTTTGAGTACCTGGGCGACCGAGCTCTGCTCGGGTGAAAATAGAGAAAACGAATTATACCAGATATTAGATAGTTAGAGCCGTTTTCGAGAACGTGATTACAAATATATATATTGTTCGAATAATGAAGAAGTCGGAGAGTGCGAGGGTCGTGGCCAAGACAGCTACTGCAGGCGGCGAGGAGCACTCGCTCTCTTATGGATCGACTTTCCGCTTCAGTATTGCGCTTTCTCGGTGCCAAGTGATAATTCTATCAGTTTGTTAGGCTTTCCTATAGTAAGTTTTGTTTGCTAAAAATAATAAATACAGTTCATTGGTTGTGCGTATTTTTTTAAATGAACCTGCTTTTTCTAGATATTAATATATCCATATAATGCTTATTTAATAGTATAGGATATGGATCTTTTGGATTCTGTTTATTGGTTTGGGCAGGTATTCATAAAGTAGTTAAATATGAGGTACAGGGACTATCTAAACTATGTGTAGGTACACAACTAACTAAGTATTATACAAACTAAAATATAGCGTCGAAAAATTCACGCGCATCGCTTTCAACTGGTAGTGTACCCAAGAGACTGGCAGCATTGCCACGTTGTATGGCAATGCTTAGCCTCTGAGCAAGGTAAAAGCCAGCCCTTGGGGCACGGGAAGTGTCAACCAGTCGTTTGGAGATTTCATTGAACAGACCATGAGCACTCGGACCCCGCGGCCCTAGGGTTTCAACCCCAAACGGCTCGAAAATACAGTTACCTATAAGATTATTATACTTTCGCCGGTTGAGGTTTTCTGCAGCCGCTGCTGCAGCGCCAGCACAGCACCCTGAGCCAGGAAGATGGGATGGTGCAAGAGTATCGACACGACACACGTTGCGTCCCACACTAAAGGCCTACCCACCTTCCATGGAAATAAAGACATGCCGTCTGGTCTCTTGCCATCATCGCGTGCTAAGCCATTAGGTTCTAATACAGCTGGAACGCCGAAGGTGACAAGAGCTCATCGGATGATGTCATTAATGTCCGCGTGCCGCGCTAAGCGATCCGCAATTCGGTTGCAAGACAAGCCGTGGTGTCCGAGGCTGTTGACAACTTCGCCACAGTGACAGCGATGAGGAGAACAACAAGGAGATCTTAGTCGCAGGGAAGCAGCGATGCAAACAGTAGTGTCGTCGAACAAAGTGCCTAAGTTGGATCTGAATTCAGGCAAGTGACTCTCCAGGCATCCATAGCCTCGGTGAGGCACGGCACATCAAAATAAATCAGTGTGGGGGCTAGAATTTTCCTGATTAATTTCTCAGTACCGTGGACCGAGGATATGAAAGCCGGTAAACTAATACTGGAAATTTTTATAGTTTTCGAGGGTGCTAAAGCCGATAGTGAGTTCAAAATGTAAATCCAAGATGGAGCCTGCAAAAATTTTGTTTTTGTTTTAAATCATATGAGAGAAGGAACTTCGTTCCTGACGGGGGCCGAACCGCACACGTATTTTTTCTCATAGAGGGTGATAAAAAGCAGTGTTCAAAATGAGCATCACTATTTTAAGCTCGAGAGACGTATTTTGAATCTCTCACTGCGCTCAGGATTATACTTTAGAATCCTTCGCTCCGCTCTGGATTCAAAGAAACACTCTCGCCTTAAAAGTAGTTGTTTGCTCCCTAGGCAAACAACTACTCCTTCTCTACTATTTCTTCTTACATAAATTAGTGTAATATTTTATTAGTTAATAATATATTTTTTTTATATACAGAAATATTTGTAAAATCTATAAATAGGTAGTATTTATTACTTTCGAATCTTTAGGGAAATCCTCGAAGAAAGTTCCGTTACTTCTGTTTATCTCTATGGATTATTCACGTGTTCACGAGGTGGCGAAAAGGTGAAAAAAGAATGCTTCTCATTCCTGTTTTCAATCAGTAATTGTTTATATTTGAGTTTGTTAGCTTATTATGAAGTTATGGCATCAGTCAAAACAGGGGCTTATTGATGGACACATAAAAAAAGCTGAGATGATTCGCACGAAGTTAATTTATTTGTAGGCGAATCGACAACTCCAGAAATCGATTCGGCTGTGAATCACCAATAAGCCAAAAACAGTTTACACATCGAATTTTTGAAATCGGCTTTGTAGAGAGTCGTCTCTGTAAAGCCTTATATACACGGTGCAAGTTTATTGCCTGTGGTGTATACCATAAAATTGAAGCAACAATTTACTGGTACCGTTTAGACGGTTCCAGTAAACTATTGCTTCAATTTTATGGTCTGTATGGCAATACGTAAAATTATTGCATGATACGGGAAAGTTAGTTGCCGTCCAAAACTGGTATAGGTGTAAACAGCACGTATGTACAATAAAATTGCACGTACAATAAAATCGCATTTAATTCTGGCATGAACACTATCATTCAAACATGAGTGCGGTGAGTGAGGATGTGTCTCGTTGCTCTCGTTCTCTTTTTTGAAGCAAGAAATCGTGAGAAAACATCGTAAAATAAAACCGAATAATGTTGCTTAAACGAGGCCAAACTTGCATGCGATAATCGCTTTGCAATAATTGCCTTGGTGTAAACAGAAGTCGCGTGCAATTATTCAATGGCAAAACTTGCATTCAATTATTATTGTATGCCATTTTATGGAAATCGTAGGCGTGTAAACACTTGCATGCAATTCTTGAACGGCAATAATTGAACGTGCTATATGGCATGCGATTATTGCTCTCGAACGTTCCAGAAACTTGCTCCGTGTAAATGGGGCTTTATTAATACCTGTGTGACACTTTCTTTCCAAAAGTTGATGTGTCATATTAACGGTTAGACCCAAGTAAAAGGACTAAATATTATATTTTATAGTCTAGTTATAAAACATTGAGGTGTCAATTATCATTTCGATAGAATCTTATTATTACTGTTTGATCCTTCATATGAATTTAGTAGAACTTTGTCATTTCAACAGAACTTGTATAGTGTGGATTTAAAATAATTGATGACAGTGACGATCAGGAAAGGAGGAGTGCTGTGCAGCTGTCGAGTACTTCTACCAGGTAAAGCTTGGCTTATTAGAAACAAAGATAAGTATTGCTTCAGGGTTTAGAAGAAATCGAACTGAGAAAACACAATGCTGGTAAAGTTTGGTTGTGTGAGTTTTTTTTTATGGAAATCCTTCAATCTACAAATAAATTGCTTATCCGCCCGAAAAAAGGAATTCAGATTTTTAAGAAAGTTCAAAATAATTATTTTCTCAGTAGCAAATTATAAGTATTTCACTAAGCGCTTCGTCTCCCTAGGGAGTCACAAAAACATTTTTGTTAAAAGTTCATCGTTTTTCGAAGATTCACAGAACAATGACCCCATTTTACAAGGGTCCACGGTATTGGCTTGAGCTAAATAATACCTATATTATCACAACATTTGGCTTTTAATTGAATACAAGATAATAATACGTTCTTAAGCTGTAATAAAACGTGTGGCTTAATTACACGTCAGGTATTAGCCAGTACTTATAAGTACCATTTATTATGAAAGTAGAACTATCGATTCGAAAAGAAGAACGTCCAAAAAGCAACTCTAAAACAGTCATGCCATCTTGAAATAGGTTAAGTAATTTTAGTCTACATTCATCTAAATATCTGAATATTTTAAATACGAAAAGCTTAAAAATTTACGAGAAAAAATGTCTACTTAAGGTCAATTCCTCTTTGGTGAATTAACTTGAAGGAACACGCTTACAATTTGTATTCGACAGTAAGCACAATTCGCAATCAGCAAAGCTTGTTTCTGTTCTCCGAATACGCTTGTTTGTCGAACCATTAAGCGTATTGTTGTAAAATATTCGATATTTTGTCCGCCATGTGTAACATTCTGTTATTCTGTCGAGACGTTTTAAATTGTACGCCTTTATAGATGCGTATCAGGAATTCGTGATGATTCACAAAAATGTTGGTATATTTTTTCGGGTGGTAAGTATAATGCGAAATCACTTCCTTGTTCGCGTGATGAAGTTACGAAATCGTGAGACTTTTTTTGTAAATATTAAGGAATGTAAATTAAGTCACGTTGCTACATTTTTTCGACGGCCGCAGAGGAAAGGAAGTTATAAGTATGCCAGTCGATGTGTTATTGTTTATAAACGTTTTCCTCCATAAACATCTGTATAACTACTCTGTGGAACCCATTCAATTTGGCTATACTAATATACAGGATTGAACATACGAAAATGGCAGATTCCGTGGGGCCGTCTGCTACGTGTTTAGGCCCAATAACAACACCCAGGCCACACGAATTTTTTTAATAACTTTTTTAAATTTTATTCGAAATTCATCGTTGTTAATACTTCAAACGTCAATAATTCCATAAAAAAATAACAAAACTGGCAAAATTATATTTGTTTTTTCATCCAGAATTTGAAGCTCAACAAGTTATTAAAAAAATATATACCATTCCTCCTCTAAAAGCTTAAGGTCTGAGTTTCGTATTCGTGACAAAGCGCGTAACATGAACGAGCGTATATCTCTGTTAAAAAAATAATAAGAAAATTAAATTTAATGAAGTGAAAACATTTTAATTAAATTTCATGATTATTTCAGGTGACGATAAAGTAAGTAGATTCGTAAGTAAATTTCTCGACCTTTTTTTTTTTTTTTTTTTTTTTTTGGGTGGGAAATCATCAAATGTCGTCTCCCGCTCTGGGTGGAGCGGGAGGGCGTGTCAGACTCTTACTGACTAAAACCCACCCGTGTTCCTTCTCTTGCCTGTGCAATGCCAGGGGGCCACGGTATCCCTTTCGGACTTTCCCGCAACCCCGGCAGGCAATGGTCTCATCGGACCCCTTCACTCGCTGACACTCTTTGAGGCGCGCGTGGAACACAACGCGCCGTCGACCCGGGCTTGGTCCTTACCGGACGGCGAGCTACCCATTGCTCACCGTCCGCAAGCCCGCGCCTACGGTGGCCGGGAATCCGCAATCGATTCCCGACGCCCGGGGCGTCTCCTCCTGCGGCGGCTAGGGGCGTGAGGGCGCGAAATTTGCCTCTCCCTCACGCGCTCCGCCTCCTCCTTCGCGAGCATTACTGCTTCGCAGAAGGAGGTGACGGCCTCCCATGCCCTCTCGCTCCGTACCATGGCCTGGACCAGGGCCGGACGCGAGAGATCCCCGCTACCGATCGCCTCCACGAGGACACGGTGGTGCTCTGCCCAAGCCGGGCATACCTCCACCGTATGCTCCACCGTGTCCTCCGGGCGATCCACGCAGTGATGACACCCGGGCGTTTCCTCCCGCCTTATCCGAAACAGGTACCTCCCGAAACAGCCGTGTCCGGTGAGGACCTGCGTCAGGCGGAAGGTGAGGACGCCGTGGCGCCTCTCCAGCCACTCCTCAAAGAGGGGACTTATCGCCGCAATAGTGGCGTGCCCAGCACTGGGTTGCGACAATCGCACTCTCCATGCCGCCATGAGATCCCGTCGGAGCTCTGTCCGCTGTGCCGCGATTTCTCGCGGCATCGGAGTCAAGCCCCGGCGTTTCGCCTCCTCGCGCCACTCCCAAATATGCGCGAGGACTTTTGCCTCCAGATCCCATGGCGGTAATCCGGCAAGAAGGCTCGCCGCCTCACCGGAGACCGTGCGGTATCCCCGGACCAGCCGGGTGGCCATGACCCTCTGGGACGCGTTCAACCTGCGGGCAGGCCGCCGCCTCAACGAACGCGCCCACACCGGTGCCCCGTACAGGGCCATGGACCGCACGATCCCCGCGTATAGCCTCCGGCAGGAGGCGTTTGGACCCCCTAGATTGGGCAGGAGCCGCTTCAAGGCAGCCCCGGCCCGGTCCAGTCTGGGAGCCAAACGTCGAAAGTGCTCCTCGAAGTTCCACCGACTGTCGAGGACGAGTCCCAAGTACTTCATCGTCGACTCGACGCCGATGTGAACCCCTCCTACCGTTATTTGGGAACCCGACGGTGGCGCGTTCCGAGGACCATGAAAACACATGGCCTCGGACTTGTGCAACGCCACCTCGAGTCCCAACTGCCGGATTCTGGCCACGATTGTCGCAACCCCGTGTGTCGCTAGTTCGACCGCCGCCTGGTGCGACCTCCCCTGCGCCAGGACCAACGTGTCGTCAGCGTAACAAACGACGCTGACGCCATTGGGGAGGTCGGCGCGCAGCACCCAGTCGTATCCGATGTCCCACAGATGCGGCCCCAGGACCGATCCCTGTGGGACACCGCACGACATCTCTCGCCGGTTCCACTCTCCCTGGTGACCGGGGTAGATGATGGCCCTGTCCGTCAAATAGGCCTCGACCACACGACAGAGGTAGGTCGGCATCCGGTGATACCGGAGTGCCTCCCTGATGCAACTCCAGGGCAGGGTATTGAAGGCGTTGGCGATGTCTAGAGACACCGCCAAGACGACCCCACCCCGAGCCACCACATCCCCCGTCGTGAGGGCTCGCACGCGCATGATGGCGTCCACCGTGGAGCGCCCCCTGCGGAAACCAAACTGGCTCTCCGACAAATCCGGCCCCACCCGCACCAGCCGCCCGACGAGGCGGTCTGCAATTACTCTTTCAAAGAGCTTGCCCACCTCGTCAAGCAGCACGATGGGCCGGTAAGCGGACGGAGAGTCCGCAGGGCGCCCCGGCTTCTTGATGAGGACCAGTTTCCCCGTCTTCCAACGAAGCGGGAACTGGCCCCTCTCCAAGCATGCGCTTAGGAGCCCCCTTAGTCGAGGCCCGAGAGCCTCTGAGGCCAGGACCCAGGCTTTCCCAGGTAAGCCGTCGGGTCCTGGGGCGGTATTTCTGGCATTCAGCCTACGTACCGCCACCCTCATCTCTACCTCGGTCACCTCCGGAGCATCGTCGTCGTCGTCGGCGGTGTGGTCCGCATCGGGCACCGCAGTAGGCGGAGCCATGGGTGGGGAGGCATGTTCCCCTCTCGAAGGGAACAGAGCGCTCACCACGTCCCCCACAAGCTGTGGCCGGAGACTCTGCGTCAGCGGGGGAGCCCATGGGCGGAGTTTCTCCCGCACCATCTTGTATGGGCGTCCCCACGGGTCTCTGTTCAGAGTCTCCAGCGACTCCTCGCGGGCCAGTGCCCTGGCCCGCAGGATCTCCGCTTGGAGGGCGGTCTTCGCCGCTCTGTACCCCTCGTACAGCTCCGCCTGAATGGCTTCCGTATCCGGAGGTCGAATACGGAGCCTGCGGTGCCTGGTGTACCGGCGTCGCGCAGCAACGCACGCATTGCGCAGTGTCGTCAGCTGTCGCGACCACCAGTACACCTGGCGCGAAGCACGTCCGGGCTGGACCCGGGGCATTGCCACGTCACATATTACGGACATGGCCTCCCGGAACCACTCCGCCTCGTCGTTGATGTCGGCAGGCCTGTCCGGTGATGACACCCAGGCCTGCACGATCGAGGCTTCCAGGAGGAGCTCCCGGTCCAGCTGCTTCAGCGCCCACCGCGGACCACTCGGGGCCTGTCGGACCGGCGCGCTCGAGGTCTGGGCGGATACGTCAAACCGGATGTACCGGTGATCGGAATACGTCTCCACCCCCTCCATGACGCGCCAGTCAATGACACGTGGCGACAGAGCGGGGCTGGCGAACGAGATGTCCACCACTGATTCACCCCGCATCCGCACACACGTGGGGACAGAACCCCGGTTTAGGACGACCAGGCCTGTTTCCAGCGCCCAGTCCTCCACCATCCTGCCCCGTGTGTCCGTATACCGGGAACCCCAAGCCACATTCTTGGCATTGAAGTCCCCGAGGACGAGCACGGGGAGGGAACAGAACCCGACGACGACGACTCTCAACTCAGCAAGGGAGTTGTGGAACTCGGCGAGAGTTCGGTTCGGGGAGAAGTATGCCCCTACCACGACAATCTCCCCGAACCGTGCTGCAACGCAACCCCGTCCTCTCTTAACAGCCTCGAGGGACGGGGTACCGGCGGCGGCCGACGAAATTAGGGCCACTGAGCCGCTCAGGTCCTCCACCCAGTCATCCCTGGGTGGGACAAAGTACGGCTCAGCGACCACGGCGATGTTAATCGACCACTGCGCCATGCTCTGGAGCAACAGATGCTGAGCTGCGGCGCAGTGGTTGATGTTCGCCTGGAGGAGGTGAAATGGGGCCATTATTGGCACTCCATTGCAGCACCCTCCTTAGCCCCCTGTGAGGGCCCTGCCGCGGCGGCTGCGGCGGCGACGACGGCTGTTGAGGCGGCAATGGCGGCGGTGGCGGCGGTTGCGGCTGTGACGGCGGTGGCAGGTGGTTTGCCTCTAGCCTTGGCGGGTGGAGCGCAGGCCTTGCTCCCAATCCGGTGGCCGGCTGGCTTGCCAGCCGCCGCACATACGACGCAATGCGGCGTGGCTTCGCACGAGCCGGCCTTGTGACCGGGCTGACCACAGCGGTAACAATGACTGCTGCGGTCCACCTCCGAGGTGCATTTAGCTCCCACGTGGTTACCCACATGGCAGCGGAAACACCTCAGAGGTCTGGGTTCCAGCAGTTTTACCTGCGCCGAAACCCAGCCCACCAATAGCCTTTGGCCTTCCCCGGCAATTTTTTTGGCCGCCGACACGGGGCAGCTCACCGTAACGGCTCGCATCCCCGTGAAGTCAGGACGGATGGCGCCTGCCCTAACCTGCTCGGCAGAGCACCCCCCAGTCCTAACGACAGCGGCCACCACCTGTCCCTCCGTCACTGAGTCGTCCAAGCCCAAAATACGCATGTCAGCGCATTTGGTAGGCCTGGACACTCGTGCCTCGTCCGCATTTAGGGACGCCCTAAGCCGTTCGGCCAGAGCGTCAGCGGCCGGGCCGCTTGCCGCACCGGGGACCTCCAGCATCCGGGCCCCAGTCGCAGTGACCCTCACCCGGATGCCCTGAGTGGCACCGATCTCGTTGAGGTCCACCGCCGCCCCCACCTTGGCGAGCACGTCACGGTAGGACACGCCCCTCTTCTCCGCCTCTGGCTGTAGTGTAATCACTACAGCTGCGGACTTCGGGGCGCGGAGCCTAGCCGCGACGCTTTGCTCCTTGCGTCGCTGCCGCCTCGCCTTTCTTTGGGCCGTCCTGTTCTTCTTCCCCGCCTTCCTCTTCTCCCCGGCTACTTGCCATTCGGCGTCAGCCGGTGTAGCTTTATGAGGAGGCGGGGGCGGCTCTTTCGCCGCTAGGGCCGCGGCCTTTGCTGCTAGGGCTGGGGCCTTCGCCGCTAGGGCCGAGGCCCCCGCCGCTAGGGCTGGGGCCTTCGCCGTCAGGGCTGGGGCTCTCGCCGCCTGAGTAGCCGCTCCGCTCTTGGTCTGCCCCAAGGAACCTGGGTTGGCTGAGGCAGCCGCTGTGACAGCATATGATGCCGCCTTCAGCTGGCCAGAGACCGGTGGCGTGCTCGCCGCCAGAGGAGGGCGCAGGACGATGGCTTCTAGTGCAGAGAAATGAGACCGCAAAGAAGCCATCTCCTGCCTCACCAGGGTCAAAACCCGGTCCTCCGCAGGCACGGGCCGTCCCTGCCCATGCTGCTCCCTCCCCTGTGGCACCTCGCGGGGGCCGGCTCCACGGATTCCGGCCAGGTCCGCTCGGAGCTCCTCATTCTCCTTTCGGAGAAGCTCCATTGCGGCTGTCAAGCGGGCGACCTCCGCCCGCATCTCGGACATGCCGTCCGACGGAGGCCTGAGGTGATAGGCCTCCGCTGCCGCCAAAATAGAGGCCATGGCCGCGGGCATGGCTTTGTCTTTAGAGGACTGAGTCCTCTTCAAAACCAATGCCTTGATTGCGGCAGCCACGGCCTCAGCAAACCTGGCCGCTCGCTCCGAATTGGAGCCGCCAGCGGCGTCCGGCTCACCACCTGCCGACTCTGTATGGGCCGCCACAGTGTTCGTCCCTACAGGCTGGTGTTCCTCCTCTGTAGAGGGCCTCTCCACCTCAGCTGGGCTGGCCGGACTCGGCTCGCCTGCCTCCCTGGTGGTGAGCCCTCTACCCACACCTTTTCCCCGGGCCGCACCCCGCCGACTGGAGTGTATCTTCCTCCTGCCTGAGACCACCTCGTCGGACGACCCCTGACCATCCCCCGGTTTGGAGCGCTTCCGGAGGAACTTTCGGTTCCTCACGGTCGCTCCCACCACCACTTCGCGCTCTGAGCTCTGACCCGAGCTCCTCGCGCCAGACGCAGCGTCGGACTCCGACCCCGCATCACTCCCCTCTCCTTGGTTTTTGTTTTTTTTATTTATTTCCATAGTAGTTCCCACGAGTAAAAACATGTTTTATTGACTCAAAATAGTGGTTCGCACTAGCGACTAATTATCTAATAGCTACCCATTAGTCAAGCTTACAACCTCCCTCACGGTGCGCCGCCGCTTGGAGGTTTGGGGTAATTTTTTATAGAGGATTTCTTCCTCGCGGTCCGGGCGGTTAAGCCAAGACCCTCGACCCCCGTCAAGTGCCAGAGACATGACCTTGACACTCTTCGGGGCTACGAGACCAACGGTGGCAGAAGAAAAGGCTTCCTCCTGCCTGTCCGACGGCAGTGTTAGTGCACGCCGAGCCCGTGCTCCAACGCTGCTCAACGTGTGCTCTCTCCGAATACACGTTAGAGCGTTCCTCCGACAGGATATTGGCATGCAGACAATGGGACCCCTTAGGCACAGAGTACCTAATGGGGAGACATTGCCCGCATCCCAGGGTGCACCGTCCTGAAGACTGGCCTTCCCCCCGGACGCATCCGAAGGGAATTCCAGCCCACAGGCACACGGGGAGGTTTCCTGTCCAAGCACCCCAAATTTCTCGACCTGTGCTGTCGAAATTGATATTGACTTTTTTGCGCGTAGTAACAGTACTGTGGCACCCAGCAACAAGGACATTGATGGACGATCGTGAAAATGTACGTGATGCCATCAGTGTAGTACTTTTCTCAAATAATGCGCGGAAATTCAAACTAAGTAAATTAATTATAAATTCCAAAACCAATGACGAACAACGATAATTTTAGAAGCACCAAAATGATCATTTGCTTCTTCTTCACTTTAAACAGCTATATTTGCAAACTAATTCGAAATTCAAATAAAATCTTTGATATGTTGCCTCCTTGGTTGCCATGTGCTGAAGTAAAAAGTTCGTTCCATTTTTTAATAACACGACAGTATAAGTTTTCATAGTAATTTATTTGGCCGCTAAACACGATACATGGATTTTCATACAAACATTGCCGGCCGGGCCGCTTGCGTGTATTTGACTAGTACCGCTATTTCGATTTATCTCAAAGAAGATTGTCAAAATAATGTTCGAATTTCAAAACTGTATGTTTGTTAAAATGGTATTATTACATTAGACATAATGTCAAGCTTATCTTCAAACAAGTCTAAGCAAAACGCACCATTTACAGAAACTGCATATTTTATTAATTTAGTTAGACTTTATTTTTTCGATTATTATAAAATCTTTTTGCCCTCGGAAGTATATACTGGCTGATTTTTTAAATATAAATTTTTCGATTGTGTTTTGTTTTCATTAAAATAAAAGCTAATTACTTTTCCCAATTTCATGTGTTTTCGTTGCTTGATAAATTTGGTATTAATCTCACTTTTATCATTTTATATAGTTTTTTTAATACAGTTTTTAAATCGTTTAATGGGTAAGTTTCGAATGTCGATGGGAAGTTTTTTGTAAAAGCGTACATTGACCCATGAACGAGTTGCCTACTCTGTGGAGATGAGTGCGATGTACAGCAAGGTTGTGTTTATTCCTGGTATTTAAACTATGAATATCGGAAATCTTCTTAAAATTTGATAATTATATTTTTGTGTACATACAATAGGTTTAAAAAAATATATTGTGAGGCTACAGTCAGAATATCTATCTCTTTGAATTTCTCTTGAATCTCTCGGACCTAGGTTGTAAATGGCTCGAACAGCCCGTTTTCTGTAGAACAAAGATAGTATTAATATCCGAACAGGTTCCCCAGAGAAGAATTCCATATGACATAAGACTATGAAAATAACTAAAATAAACAATTCTGGCTGTGTCTATACGTCATTTGTCTGTCTAATTTTTTTAACAGCATAGGCGGTAGAACTTAGCGTTCCTGACAGTTTTTCTATGTGTGGGCCCCATTGTAATTTACCGTCAATACCAAGAAAAACTGTCGACTCACTGGTTACCTCCGTCACGCTTTTACGAGGTAAAAGGTATCTTATAGTACAGTGAACCTGGTATTCACATATCACCATATTAAATACCAAATTCCAAACTATATTTTATACCTACATGTTTGTTTATCCCACATTCACCATCGTTTTCTGTAAAATTATAGATTAAATTTTCGAAAATCCCCACTAAAATATTTATTATTACCACTATTGTATAATCACGCGGACGAAGTCGCGGGCAACAGCTACTAATGACGTAAAAGAATGTAGCAATATTAATATCTTTAAAAATAAATTGTTCCAATTTCTTATGGAAAAGTGCTATTACTCAGTATTTTATATAATTTTTATCGACTAGAACTTTTAAATGTTTCATGTCCGCTTGAGAATAATTTATTGTTGTTGTTTGTCTTGTGTCTGTCATGCATGACTAATAGTAATAATGTTATTTGTATTTAATCTTAAATGGAATTTGAATTTTAGTCTCATATTTTCATTATATTATTTAATCATTTGTATGCCCTAGTGGTGATCATGGAATGAAGATTATTAGTATATAATTATGTAATGAAAACCATGCATGCAACCCATGTATCACAAATAAACGATTTGATTTGATTTGAAGGATTTTGTTGCTTTAGTTACGAATGCATAAAAAATGCGTAGTTATTATTTTTATAAGAACTATAAATATATTATAATAGTAAAAAATGTTCGAAAAATCAAAACCGTACATGTTGCTTAGACTTTTTTGATATGTGTATAAATGTAATACGTTTTTTGTTTTGTTGAGTTCATTTTCAATGTACCTCGAAGGTCGTGTAATAATAATAAAAATTGTTTATTTCTCACCACAAGCCAAAAAATACAAAAAATATTAACACAAAAGCAGTAGCCAACGATATTTGGTTGTGGATCGCTGGTGCCTGTGGTAGGTAGAAACACCTGTAATACAGGTCACCAGGTCCCCACCTATTTAAAGTCACACGTTTGATATCACAGTAAATATCAAAAGTTTCAAAACAATTAGTGAGCTTATTATAAAAAGAGACACTAGAGAGTATTTGAGTATTAAAGGTAAAACGATTAAAAAATATTGAGAGGTTTTTATGAATATAAGTTTGTGTGTGTTTGTGTGTGTGTGTGTTGGAGAGAGTGTTAGTGGATGAGTCTGATTAAACTAATACGTTAAAGAGAGCTTCTGTGGCAGTATATGTTTGGCTTTGTAGCCAGGCATGTAAAGCGATTTTAAAATTATGTTTGTTCAATGAGTGTAAGGAAAGAATTTGGTTCAGTTTATTGTACAGATAAGGTCCGAGGAAAATAAAAAATTTCGACTAAAAGAAGTTTTAAGAGGAGTAACTAAGGCAACTATACGGTTACGGCGATTTGTTTGCTGTGCATAGTTGGAAATGGAGTGTTGCTTAATAGCAGTGGTCAGTACAAACAACTGCCTCACCGTAAGGACTTGACAATATTCATAGAGCTTGACGGTGGGATAAAGTCTTGGCTTGAGACAGCACACCTTGAGAACCGCTCTCTGCGCACGTTCAATCTGAATAAAGTGGGATTTGGCTGCCCCACCCCAGGACGAGATACAATAGACCAGAACTGATTGACACAGCGCCTGATATGTCATTTTCATGACAGCAGCATCTGCTGAGTTTCGTAGTTGTTTAAAAATGTACATTAGTTTGCGCACTCTATTTGATAGGTGTATTATGTACTCTTTGAATGTAAGGTTGCAGTCAATCACTATGCCAAGATACTTTATCGAAGTGACTCGTTCAATGCTACAGTCAGGGGTGCAACTGCCGTCGCTACTACCATTTGCTAGTGTCAACTAGGCAGCAACGTTTACTGAGCTTGACACATTGATATTTCGAATCGAAAAATTTATTATTTTTGTTTTCGCTATGTTAAGGGTAAGCAAGTTGTTCTTAAGCCATTTACTGACTGTATCGAAACCCTTCTGAGCAAGGCGATATGCCTCTTCCCAGTTGTCCGCCGCAAATACAAGCGCTGTATCGTCCGCATAGGAAAATATTGTACCGCTTTCTAGGCTGAGGCAACACAGGTCATTCATATAAATTAAAAATAAAGTAGGGCCAAGAATACTGCCCTGTGGCACACCAAAAGCCACATTTAGATCAGAGCTAGAGTAAGTTCCAATTTTGGCACTCTGTGTTCTATTTGTGAGATAGCTCCGAAACAAGGACAGCTGGATACCTCGTATACCCAGGCATTCGAGCTTCGATATTAAGATGGGAATCGAGACCGTATCGAATGCCTTCGCGAGATCCAGGAACAATGCAACACATTTCTTACCGTTGTCAAGTTTCTGAGCTATGTGATTAACCAATTTGTGAACAGCATCAGCAGTGGATAGATTTTTGCGAAAGCCAAATTGGTTAATCGACAAAAGATTTCGCGCCTCTAAATATGCAACCAGCCTTCTATTTATGATCTTTTCCAGTATCTTGGACATCGCAGGCAGAACTGATATGGGCCTATAGTTTTCGACACGGTCACGATCTCCAGATTTAAAAATAGGGTGAAGAATTGCTTTTTTGAACCAATTAGGGAAGACACCAGAGTCAAGGCATAGGTTGCAAACATGTGTCAGTGGAGGTATAATAGCGTTTCTATGTCGTTTTATAAAACTAGAAGAAATACCGTCCCAGCCAACTGCATAATCACTCTTAAGTGAAAGGATTAGGCGTTCCACCTCTTGCACATTTGTCTTAAGCAGTACAAAAGACTCCTTCTGGGGGTCAGGTAGCGAAGTATGACGAGGGTCTCTATGTATTTTATCAGCCAGACGTCTCCCTATATTTGCAAAATACTCATTAATTTGATTTATAGTGTCCTGTTTATCGTAATTATTCGCTATGAGATCATGGGCTGACGACTTCAGCTGTCCTATGTTTGAGATACTTTTAATGACATGCCATAGCAGCTTGGAATTTCTACCTGCTTTTTCAAATTCTAGTCTCTCATAATCTCTTTTTGCTTTTCGTAGCAGATTTGTACAAAAATTACGATACCTTCTGTAGGACACCACGAGGACTTCATTTCTTGGATCTGTTCTAAGCTTTTTATACAAATTGTCTCTGTGGCGCATACATTTTAGTAGTCCTTGAGTAATCCAGGGTTTAATCGGCCTGCGTCTACGTGAAGTTGAAATAGTTTTAGTGTTCCTAGATAATGCTAGGAGAAGTGGTTCTATTAAATATTTAGTAGCCAGATTGGGGTCTTTTGATGCATAGACGGCATTGAAACTTATGTTGCTAATGTCATTAGCAAGCTCATTCTCATCTATTTTTGTGATTTGGCGTGAGTTTAGAACTTTGATTATATTTGGTGACAAGGAGAGTAGAACTGCAAAGTGATCTGTAACAGTGGATTCTAGCACCATGACTGTGCTTGAGAAAGAAGTCTTTATATTGGCGTGATCAATAGACATGTAGATCCATGTGTTTTCAACGCATGTCCCGGTAAAAGTCCATGGAGACCTAGAAGATCCAAATAGTCCAGTGAGTATGCATCTTTATTATTGCGAGAAATGTCAATATTTATGTCTCCCATAATTACGATGTTTCTAAACGATTTAAGCTCACATAGAATACTGTCCATAGATTGTAAAAAATTTGAGGGATCTTTAAATGCATAGGGCCTGTACACGGCAATTATGGCTATATCCGCTCCAACCGTGACTGTCAAACAGTTCGCTTCGGATACGACGGGTTCTTTAACTTTCACATTAGCAAGCAAACTATTGACATATACAATTACTCCGTCATTTTGATTAAAGGTTTTTGAGGACTTATAAGAAGTATATCCATCTAGAATCGGAATAACGGGGTTGCGGGAGAGCCAACACTCTGATAGAGTAATAACATCACTAGGTACCACAATTCTTTGTAATAGAGTTGCGTAATGCACGAGGTCTGTGAATTTTTACATAATAGACCGGCTGTCATCAATGTGAATGAACTGCATCCTCGCAAATAACCCCACCAGTGTGATCGGCTGTTTATACGTTCTGCCTCAGAATCAAAGTGGTCTACAAGCTGTGATCGATTAAACGTGGTCACTCAGCCACTGCTCTAGAGCTTACGCGCTGAAACGGCGAGTCGAGCGCCGTGTTAGACAAGGTTCAAAGAAAATGTATTAAAAATCTAGATGTGACCACTAGACCTTGCCCGCGGCTTCGCCCGCATGTTGTTCGGAAATTATCCCACGGGAACGTACCTACTTTCGAAAAAAAAATGTTATAATATATCCTAACCCAGGTCATGGTCTATCCGTGTGGCAAATAACATCCAAATCCGTCCAGTCTGTATCTGTTTGTAACAGAAAGACAGAGTTACTTTCTTTATGATATTTATGGGGTATTCCTCGAAACGCATCAATGATGAAACATAGAGAAGAGCACGAAGGATTCGTAATAAATGATATCGATAGACGTTTTAAAATTCAACTGTCATAATTGTTTATTTATTTAAACTACCAGGAAAGCAGAAATGAACTGGAACTAGGTGCGCGACTTACTATTTAGCTCAATAATGGTAAAAATACAGTTTCTGAAGCGGTGCGTTAGAGGGATACCCCATATTTATAGATGGAATGGATATTAATGGTAAATTGGTGACTGTTGATAGTTGCCCAGGATGCGGAGAGACTTAGTAAGTGTCTATTGATAAAAATGCGAACACGTCAATATTCTACAAGATCTAAATCCGTTTCAATACTCAGTTCATTATTGCATTCCAAATGACAAATGCAACACCCAAGGACAACCCCCGGTTGGTGCCGGACTACGAGTATTGCAAGATATGGAAACAATGATATTGGATTATGGATTTGGGTGGCTAAGTGAACTGGTTATCTAGAACTATGGAAATACTATGGCTCCTGCCTGACCAATATTTTATATAAAATACACAGGTAAAATATCAGGGGGTGACTTGCACACTCAATAATGGGCCCCCGAAAACGGTCGCTAGCACAAAGTGTCATAGTGACAAGGGGGACAACATGTCCTGAGGTGCTTATAAGGAGTGGAGCGGTATTCCACGGCTATCAGGACAATCCCGGAAGACGGTCAAGATCCCTACCCTCATCTTACTGGAATACTTCCTTCCTCCGAGCACATTAACTCTTACGAATCTCCACTCAAGCCGGTCAATAAAGGCAAGAAAGAGGTGGGAGCTCTATTCCTCATCAGTCTTCACTCCAGCCGGCCACTAAAGGCAAGCCAGAGATGAGGAACAAGATTTCTCCCGGGAGATAGGGTCCGTGGGGTCGCTACTGCCCAACAGCTCGCCACATGCTGCCCTGTGGGTTACGTAACTTCACCAAATATATTAATTTTGACCGAATATTGACGCATTTTTACAAGAGATTTTCCATAATACTAAACCTGAAACCGGAAAACCATTAAAAATCCAATAAAACGACCATAATTCACCAAAATGAAATAGAACCTTAATAAAAACTGCCGAATGCACAACAAGGAACAGAAAATAGGATAATGATGAAACTATGTTGACAAGATCGGTCACACGTCGAGCACGCCTACTGCCGCCGGACTCGTCGCTCAGCTCCGCCTCGCCGCCGCCGGTACCCAGCCCCACTGTGAGCGCTGGGACGACACCAGCCGCGGCAGTTGTGTCGAGCTAGAGCGACGTCTATTTCTCTCCGCCCACGACGCCACCACCTGCTCGTCGACGGGGACGACGCCGGCCGCCGGATGGCTTAGGACCTCGAGGCCCACCGGCTTCTGATAGGGTCCCAGCTCCCGGCGGAAGTGTGCAGCGCATGAGATAGACACAATCCATCAACGAGAACGTCATGCTCTCATACTATGGGGCTACAGAGGGCGGAAACAACCTGACCGCGTACCGTGTTCGGATGCTCTCTCTTTTTCAGGTGCTTGAGCCAGCTGTCAACGTTTCCGCACGACTGTCGGATCAGGTTATTATTATATATCATTAGGTTTTTGTATATAAGTGTAATTTTGAAATTATGTATTTCGTATGAATAATGTAATAGGTAATTATTATGAAATTCACAGAAGTATTTTGATTATTATTAAATTATATTATTATTTATGTATTCATATTTTCATATTTATATTCGATTTTCTACATTCCATATAATATTATAAATATTTCATAATGTTTGGTGTATAAGAGAGAGAGAGTAATTTTATTTTGCAATCATTTTGTCTTCTAAAAACTCCTTTACTGCGTAGTATGACTTGGATTCCTGAAATTGTCTCAATTTATTAATAAATATATTTGTTTTACTTACTTTTCTAATGTCGTTTGGCAATTTATTATATATTTTTATGGACATAACTAAAGGGCTGGTTGAGTGCATTTTGAGTCGGGAATGAAGTATCTTTAATTTGTTTTTATTGTGTCGAAAGGTGTATCTTGTTTGTGTTTCTTCGCAAGTGGTGTAAAAATCTGGGTGTTTTCTGACAAATTTATATAACATAACATCACGCCTTGTTTCGCCGAAGGGTTGAGCAGAGGTGTACCTGTATTAGGTACACCCACATTTCGCCAATTATGTTTGAAGTCCCATGTAAAAGGGGGTGAGCCTATTTTCATCAACCGGGCACAAATCCAGACTACTGACCAGGCTACTGCTGAGAAATTCCAGATAGAAAAACCCAATAACACTGCCCGACCCGGGAATCGAACCCAGGACCTCATGTTCAGCAGTAGCGCTTGCAACCACTAGACCAAAGAGGCAGTCAAATTTACATAATTCTAAGTTATATAGACAGGGAAGTGTGAGTATTTTGTGTTTTTGGAAGTGTGGTTTGCAGCTATCTGTTTGTTCTATGTTGGTTATTATTCGAATTGATAAATGATAAATGATTTATTTCTGCAAGTAGGTTTGTACAAACACTTTTACACGTCAATCATATTTTAAAAACTAGATGAGGTCGGCGTTTCCTATCTGACTACTCTGAGAAGAAAGGCCGAAACAAACTCAGAGGTCACAGTCTCTTTTAAAGTCCAGACATAATATTGGTCAGATCATGTGAAGACGATGTAGATTGATGTCTGAAATGGTTAACTTCTTTTGCTATCTGTACTGTTTTTTTTAAAAATGCTTCCAATTTTTAAACCTGCATCGTTACCTACTGCAAGCTATGGCACTTGATCGATAGCTTATTTTCTCGTTCGCAGTACTACGACAATAAAGGTCTGTGTAGGTAGATGTGTTAGTAACATTGATTGATGTTCAGTCGTTCATCTCCCATCCTGCGGTTGTTATAGACACAACCGCTTTTAACGTACGAAGGTAATTAGCTAATACCTTCACTGAATGATTGATAGTTGGAGCAAACCATTATTTATTAAAGCTACGTGTTGACTTGTATGAATATACCTGTCGATACTCATTCATCATACATTTATGTATGTGTTCTGTTTAAGCAAAGAGAAAGTTCGTTTTATCTGCGATTTATGGGAAACCGAGTTATATGATTGATATTAAACGTTTCCGTAGGTATTGTATAGTATTCCGTGTTCGCGGAATGTTTTTGTGTCGAGTATTTTCTTTTTTTTTTCCTGTGTTTTAAAAGCATGAAAGGGTGCGTAGGTACTTACATAATTTGTATAAAAATCTAAAATACTGTGCGTTTACTGAAGTTCTGAAGAAAAATACTAAGAAGGTTTATTAAGGTAAAAAACACGCGTATCTCAGCCCAAGGAGTTTAGGAAATTTAGAAGGTTTCCGTTCACGAAACAAAAATAACACGGGAAACTGAAAGAACTCGTAGAAATGTAGAAATATTTTGCCTAACGGTTTCATGGTTTAACATCGGAGTTACTAAAACAAACACAAAAACACAGTAAACATACGTAATGTCATTTGAAGCACGTCGTCGAACGACAGGCAGTCCAGCTGTAGTTACCTAAACAAGACCCTAATATAAGCCTGAGGATAACACAGGTAAAACAGAGTACTCTGAAAGTCAGACAAGCGAATAAAACAGTGTGAAGTACAGCACTCACCTTGTTACCGTACGTTGTTATTGGGTCTTGCTCCTTTTTGCCCGGCAAGGTGTTAGCTGATGCAGAATTAGGGTAGGTAAATGTACCGACCTACACTAACGTCGGTTTTAAATGGGGTGTGAAGTGTTAAAGTTCAGTTTTAAGTTGAGGAACGTTAAAGGATTCTTGTTTGTGTTTTTGGGCTTCGTTTTAGACAACATACTACATGGCAGGATACCAAAATTCTAACCTAGAATAATGAAAAAAATAACTGCAGCATTTAAATGTTTTTTTGCTCCAGCGTTTTATTAAAAATACAACCTGAAAAACTGAATTTTTTCATTAAATTCAAACTAAATTCGTTTAGGTACCTAGTGCTAATTGTTTTTCTATTGACTCAGTTATATTCCTGAACGAATTCTTCGAATTATCAATTAATACCTACTCTTATTGTTATGTAGTACCTCCATAAGAAGAAATAGAGCGTTAAATATCTCAGATGAATAGTTTCAGCCGACTTTAGCATTAGCACTGCATAGTCCTGTACTACATATGGCGGTCGTAAATGGCTTCTAAGGGATTACATCACGTGGATAAGGGAGCAGTGTTCTGCTGTGGTCTGCAACCAATCCATGCGCTAAGCGAAGCGGTCAAGCCAATTCCCCTTTGGATGTCCAATGAGTTACATATATGGTACCCAACTATATAGGATATGTTCGAGATTATTAGTAGGTACATACAGCATGTGACAGTAACAAAACATGGCTGATCTGGCTACTGGCGAGCGGTCTAATCGACTTAAGACGACATCGTCTCAACGTTCAAAATCTGACAACGGTATTCTTTGCTATATCACTCCCAATTTTTTGCACAATAATGCTTACCTATTTACACTCCATTCTTATCATTACTTATTTCGCACAAAGCAGTTCGATTTCACTTTGACTCTGAATTATATCGGTCGGTGGTACAGTGCTTTGTTGTTCGCTAGTTCAACAAAGTATACTCGATGTATTTTGGGCAGTGGAATCTCAATTTTGCATTCTACACCGCACAGGACTGGACTACTGTAGCGAGCTTTGAAATACATGTCAGGCTACATAATTAGTGTTTGCTTGAAATAGAAAAATCACTGTTAGATTCATAAGTGGGCATGGCAGAGTTTTCTTGATGATGGGAGATAGAAATTTAAAAAAAACCTTGTTTTGTATAGCCAAGGAGTTTTTAAATGAAAACAGTTTCATTTTTTCCTTTACACCAATCACTCACCAAGTTCCTACGTACCAAGACATCATCAGGATAATGGCAATATTGAAATATTAATTAATGGAAATATTGATCCAAGATGGTACCTAAATGAAAGTAATTTACCTACTAGTCCAAAATTTTCGTTCACTGGCCTAAAACGTGGGTGAAACCAAGTCTTATAGTTTAGTGTTGTACTAGCTAGTAATAACTGACTTTGCATAGTTTGTCTTAGTCCTTCTTAAGCCTCTTATAGCCACAATGTAGTAAGTAGGTTATAAACTGCGAGCAGCTGTGCTAATAGCGTGCTTGTGTGAGTGAACTAAGAAATTTGACACGTTCACTCATTCATTTCAATGTTTATACCATAAATATACATTTGCATTATGTAAGTTAGCCTGTCTCTCCTGTAACTGCAACGGCGCTAATGGTCTGTTGAAGTGGTGCAGACATTAGATATACATTTTTGCTGCTTGAAGAACTCTTCGAATCTACCGTAGGTGTTCATCAGGCGTATTCGCTGCGGTAACGCGACGATTGTTGCTATAAAATCAAATTCACACGACTCTGACGTTGCGTCAACACAGTTTCAGTTCGACGTCATTTAATATCAGATGCAAATTTAATAAAATAAAATTAAAATGTTTACCTCAATAAATAAATAAAAAACTTTAACTTTGCCCTACGCTAGGAATTTCTCCTGTATTATGGATGCGTTTACAAACATTTGAACTCACATACACGAACAGTCAGACCCGGAACAACTACTTGTAGGCATTACAAATAAGTAAAACAAAAATAATTGTGTTAGGAAGTTCCGCTCTTCCACTAGTTACAACTTACAGTTTATGCCATTGATTAGATATTCCATTTTAGTAGGTATTAGAAAAAGAGTGACATAAATCAGAAAAAGAAAAACAAAGTAATGATTAATTATAATAATACCATTTAAAGACGCACTGTCGCGTGGAGGTGTGTATGAGTGTGTGCGCGTGTGTGTGTTTGTGTATGTGCGTTCGAGTGTGTTTTTGTGTGTTTAACAATAGCATAATTAGCATATTATGTATGCTAATACTTAATTCTTAATAAAAGTGAGGGAGAAGTAGTCTAAGAACATATTTAACCGGAATTGTTAGTGTTTTTAAGCTTATCGTTTGGACTATATTCTCAATCTCATCCTAAGTTTTGGACTTTAGCCATTTAGTCAGAGCATTTTTGCAGTCTCGACATGAAAGTAAGTAGGTATTTAATTCCCTGTTTATCAAGATTATTTATGTGAGTGGATTACCTAGCGTATTGTCTCTTAGTAAAAGTTGATTTAAGAGAAACATTGGGGATCATGTATTTCCTTCTTCCTTGCCGAGTCGTGGCAAGGACCAAGGCAACCGATCGACCAAGGCCCTTTACGGGGCACTGATGCAAGAATGTGAAAGATTTATGTTTTTTTTTAATAATTTGGAGAACAAAAGTTTCCGAACCGTCGAATATCAGAAGTTAGGCGAAGACTTTCAGTGGGGAACCCAAAGGGCTTAAATAACATACCTTTTAATAGTGATCTCTGAGCTCTCTCTAGTTCCAAGTATTTAGTTTTTGTTGCCCCTCTCCAGACTTGTAAACAATGCGCTAGTACCGACTGTGCCGGTGACGTGTAAATTTGTAACAAAAGGTTTTTAGTAGTTACGTAACGCAGCGTTTTAAATGTCCAGATAAGTTTCCGTATTCTTTTCATTACTAATTCAGTATGCAAGTGCCAAGATAAACGATGGTCGATTAATATACCTAAATATTTAGTATATTGAACTTCTTCATTTTCTATGCAAGAGCAAGCAAAGTTAAAGTTTGAGGGGGGTTTGGTATCCTCGGAACACGTCAGCGTCGGGTTCCCAGATGACAGTAGGAGGGGTTCACTTGGCCCGAGCGGCAATGGCCGACGACACCGACACGTTGCCCCCTGCATCACCTGGCTGGAACGAGCTACTCCTTACCTCATCGCCGGGCGATGGAAACGACGACCAAAACAGAGTGGAGGAGACGGAGAGACTTTCCAATGGATCAATCTCCGACTAACTCCACTCCACTGCCGCCACCACCCTTAAACATAATCCAAACCAACCTCCAACATAGCCAGACTGCCACGGCTAGTTTACGCAGGGCACTGGAGGTAAAGCCCCGAACCATCGCACTGATCCAAGAGCCGTGGATCAGAAATAACAAAATATGTGGCCTCGGTAACATCGGAGGTAAGATAATCCTCAACACTCACACATCAGACAAACCAAGAACCTGCGTCTATATACCCAATTCTGTTCTAGAGACCTGACAGCTGTCAGGCTCCAGACCGAAGGTAGCGCCCCAGATGTTGTACTGGCCTCGGTGTACATGCCTGGCGAGGACGCAGACTGTCCACCAAAACAGATGGCCGACCTGGTGCAACACTGCGAGTGCACCAATCTGGATCTGATCATCTGCACTGACTCGAACGCCCACCACCCGCTCTGGGGCAGCGACGCACCGAACTCCAGGGAGAGGTACTATCCACCTATTTATTCTCTACTAACCTTAACATCATTAAAAAATACATAAATAAATAAAATAAATTTATTTCAGGTACCACATAACCCATAAAAGAAATCAGTCTAGTAATCATTAAATCCACAAAAACACAAATTAAATAATTAAAATTCAATAAATCATCAAATATCGTTCATAAACATTAATTACATTAGTCTCTTACGTGTGACACTATATGTAACTTGTTTGTCACAGCAGTGTCGCACTTAAGGACAGTCCAACTTATTTGCTATCATATTCAGAACGATATTGGAGCTGGCTCGCACTCTGCGCACGAGAGACGTGCAGCGCTTCCGCATGGTTGCATAAAAACAGTCCGTGCGCGCCCACGCGAACATACCCGAAGCGCTGCAGTAGCGAGGCAGACCCAACATCGCTCTGAAAGCGTTGTTAAACTGAATGCGGAGGGTGCTGTAGCTTTTCTGCGTGTAATTATCCCACAGGCTGCAGGTGTACAAAGACGTGCAATACGATCGGAAAAGAGTTATTTTCACACCATCCGAGCAACGCGCGAACCTGCGGGCCAGCATATTGGCTCTTTTAGACAACGCCCTCCGCTCCCGTTCTAAGTCAGCATGATCCCTGAGGTCAGCCGTGACTATATGTAAAGGTATGTAGCCTAGGTATTTAAACTGATTCACCCTGTCTAAGGGGAAAGCCAGCATATCAATGTGTCAATGACTGATGGTCCGATAACATCTTCGAATGGAGAAGGAATATGTGAGCTATTTGCTTTAAATTACAGCAGCATTTATAAAGAAGAAACAGCATCACCTTCAGGTAAAAACTATGTAGCCTCCGAATACCTGGAAGCAATAGCCACTCAGTCAAACAGTATAGCTTCCGTGGAATTCAAATATGAAAATATTGAGGAAAAGCTGAAAAGCCTTGATGTTACTAAGGGGGCAGGCCCAGATGATATACCGCCATTGTTTATTGTCAGATGTGCATCGAGCCTGGCTGTTCCTTTGGCGAAGATATATAACGCCTCAATCCAATCTGGTCAATTCCCTAAAGAGTGGAAACAGGCAAAAGTAGTACCGGTCTACAAGAGTGGAGACCCTTGTGACGTTAAGAACTATAGACCAATATCCATCCTTTCGATTTTCGGTAAAATATTGGAGTCGTTGATTTGTCCACATATTCAACACTATTTTTCCAAGTTCTTAAGCGACCATCAACACGGCTTTGTAAAGAACAGATCCACAAGTACAAACCTGGTGTCCTTTGTTGAAGCCTCATGCGAAGCCATGGATAAAGGTATACAGGTTGACGCTGTTTATACGGATTTTAGCAAGGCGTTTGACAAGGTTTCGCATGAACTGCTTGTTAAAAAACTAGCAACGTACGGCGTCACCGGTAGTCTTCTAAAGTGGTTTGGTTCTTATCTGGATGGTCGGGAGTTTTATGTGGTTGTCAATGGGTTCCGGTCAGGCAAGTATGGAATTGCCTCAGGTGTCCCTCAAGGTTCTCATCTGGGCCCAATATTATTCATCGTATATATAAATGACGTGACATCGTGCTTTCACAATACTAGCATATTCCTTTTTGCAGACGACCTGAAAATTTCAAGACCCATTAAGTCTCAACAGGACGTAAACCTAATGCAAGAAGATATCGACCGATTATCTGCATGGTGTTGTCACAATAAAATCTCGTTGAATAGTTCGAAATGTAGGCACATAAAATTCACCAGGAAAGTAAATACTGTGAATTCTGCGTACCAAATAAACGAAGTGAACTTATGCGAGGTGGATGTAGTACGAGATCTGGGAGTTATCTTGGACTCTAAACTCACATTTAAACCACATATTGAGAATATAATCAGTCGATCCCAACGTATGCTTGGATTTGTCATTCGTAATGGGAGGGTATTTCAACGCCCTCATACTAAATTAGTTCTCTACAATAGCCTTATAAGAAGCTTACTGGAATACTGCAGTGTGATATGGAGGCCTCACTACGCAACCCATTCGCTGCGGATAGAACGAGTCCAAAAAAGGTTTATCCGATTCCTAGGGTACTCAAAGGGTAGGCAATTTAAATATCTCTCTTACCTTGATAAACTGGGCTGCTACAAAATGAGTACCCTGGAAGCTCGAAGGGAGCTTTTGGATTTGAGATTCGCATATAAACTGCTCAATAACACCATTGACTGCCCACAATTGGTATGTAGGTTCAATTTCAGAGTGCCCCGCAGACCACCTCGCAAACCTATAACACCCTTAGCTCCACCTCTTCGCCGTACAGTGTATGGTTCTAATTCACCTATAGCCCGCATGTGCAAACTCATAAACGAACGCAGCGACCTGGTTGACGTCCACGCAGACTCAATATCGACGTTTGTCAGACAAAATTAGTACTAGTATTTAATATAATTATCTTGAATTTAAGTACATTAAGTCTTTAAAATTAAATTTATAATTACAAAGAGCATTTTGCATGTGGTGTTTGCCTGTAATTGGTTGTGCAGTTAGATTTAAGACACAATTACTTGTATGTTCCTATCTGTTTATTATCTGTAACAACTGTTGGTGAACCTTAATTAAATAAATAAATGCAAGCGAATGCTTGGCAGGAATTGGGGGATTAGCTCCAAAGTCACCTACTGGCTATACACTACAGTCATCCAACCAACAATCATATACGGCTCACTGGTCTGGTGGCCCAGAACAGACCTGAGCACAGCCCAGAGAGATCTCGAGAAACTGCAGCGGTTTGCGTGTGTCGCAATCACTAGCTGTATGAGAACTACACCGACCGCTGCCCTACAGGCACTGCTGGGGCTGCCGCCTCTACACCTAATCGTGCGGGAGGAAGCGGCCCTGGCCGTATTTAGGCTCCATTTATCGGGAACCCTAAGTAATGACTCCAGAATTAAGCACACACGCATAAAGGAGGTTGCGATCAAACGTCAGCCAATGATGGCATCACCCTGCGACAAAGCCCCGAAAACAACCCATTTTCCAAGGCACTACAAAATAATACTTACAGAAGAACAGTGTGCCGACCGACCGACTCCGGTACCGGAGTTGGAGTCTTCTCACACGAACTCAACATAAATATATCCAGACCGCTGGGAAGGTTCAACACCGTCTATCAGGCGGAGTGTGTGGGCATCATACATGCGGTCCACGCCCTAGAAGCCAGGAGGGCTACGGATACACACATATGCATACTCTCCGACAGCGCCTCAGTTCTCCAATCATTACAGAAAAGAATTATTACCTCAAAACTAACACTAGAATGTCACAAGGCATTAGAACAAATAACGGTCTCTAACCGCAACACGGTGACACTGCAATGGATAAAAGGACACAGCGGGTCTCTAGGTAATGATGCAGCTGACGAACTTGCTAGACGAGGATCCAGCACGGCAGTCTGTGGACCCGAGCCTGTCGTAACCATCCCCTTCAACCAAATACGTAGGTGGTTACAGGAAATCACCCACACACAAGCAGAACAATGGTGGTCCTCGACACCGGGCTGCCGGCAGTCAAAGGAAGCTATGCCATCCTAGGATAGCAGGCTGACCAGGCGTCTTTTACGCCTGGACAGGAACTGCCTGCGCCTGGTGACAGGGACCATCACGGGACACTGCTCACTAAACAAACAATTCCACACAATAGGCATAACGGACAGTCCTCTGTGCAGGGCGTGCATGGAGGCTGAGGAGACCGTTGCGCACGTGCTCTTTGAATGCACGGGCGTCACCCAAATTAGAATAAACACCCTCGGGTCACCCATATCATACACAGATGTTCTAAGCAAACCAGGAGACCTAATCAACTTCTGGAGGGAGGTGGGCTGGTTGGAAAAACCCCCCAAACGGCCGCTATGGCCCACGCACAATGGTCCACTACGGACTGAGTGCGGAAACCAAACCCCATAACATAGAACATAGGGGTTCACTTCGGCGCCGAGTCGACAACGAAGTGAACCCCTTCTCCCACTCCGCCTAGATCGGGAGAAGCTATTTGATAATTTACCACCAAAAAAAAGGAGGTCTGGCAAATGTGAATTTTGATTTCGAAGTCAGCTAAAGAAGCAAATGAAGATGGTATTAGAAATATTTAGATTGTGGTCGAGCCATGATGTGATCCTGGACCGGCCAGTCTTGGCAGATTTCTTGACCTTGTTCCAAGTTGTGTCGCTAAAAACTATCCACGAATGAGTAGATGTGACCTCCTTTAATGTTCATATTACAGAGGCCATTTACGAGTATATAAACTAAGAACAAAGTGGGGCCAAGGACGCTTCCTTGACCGACGCCATAAGTAGTAGTTTCATCTAGCTAACAGTGTCGCCAATTTAGAGTTTTTGTTTCCGACACTCACTCAGCCTCGGTCAGGTCGGTCTTTATTCAGGGACTATATAGATAGTCCCTGAATAAAGCAAGTGGCTGACCTCTTATGCCATTAGTTTCCAACGAGTCCAGAAGAGTGGAGACAGAGAATTGCATTAGTTAATTATTAATGCAATCCTTGGAGGACATAGTCTTTTGATCATTGTTTTTATCTCCACAGTATAAAACTATCGATTGATTTTGTAAAAACTTTAGCATTTTCCTTTAAGAATATTTATTGATAGAAAATGGTATTTTATTGATGTCAGTTAATAAATGCGCCCGCCACCAGGCAGACAGTTAAAAACCTTTCGTGAAATATACCAGTATTTTGCATAGAGCAGTTTTTTAGAATTTAAGTTAGTTAGTTAGTTAGTTATTTATTTAGCTACAACGGTTACAACCAATTACAGTAACAAACATTATAAAAACAGAAGAGACAATATTATAAACCACATTATAATATACAAAATTTAAACATGAAAACATAAATAAAATAAAAGAAGGTTAACAACACTGTCATAAATTCCTCTCACAGTACTTCTGACATACCAATAAAATCTTCGTCCATCCATCCGCAAACAGGTCGCCTGTTGGGTTAGAATCCAAGAGATCATTAAGCGCGGCCAGAGTGCGAGGAATTGGCGACTTAGCACGGGCAACAGTACGACATGGAGGCACGGCAAACAGCCTGTGCCTTCTGCCTCGGCTGTAATTGTCAGGGACAAAGAAGCGCGCCAGAACATCAAGGAGCTCAGGAGCGTCAATTGCGCCACGGAGCGTCTTACAGGCTATTATGATCTGATCTCGAGCTCGCCGTACCTCTAGCGAATTGTATCCGAGGCAACCCAGTAAGAATTTTGTCGGATAGAGGTAAGGATAGTAGCCGTGTTTCTGCTTATATAGGTACCTAAGGAACGCTTTTTGAACTTTTTCTAATAAAAGTTCGTAAGTCCTTTCATGTGGATTCCACACGCAAGAGCTGGTTTCCAGTTTGCTACGTACAAGCGCATTAAATATAATTTTTAAGGCTTGAGCGGTGCGAAAATCGCGGCAATTACGCAGAACAAAACCTAACCTTTGGTAGGATTGTTTCGCTACCATGGTCATATGGTCGTGGAAGGTGAGCTTTCGGTCGAATGTGACTCCTAGGTCTTTCATGGCTGTAGACTTCGTGATGGTATTATTATTTAAGTGATATTCAAAATTAACTGGGTGCCGCATTCGACCGAATGTCATAGCAAAGCATTTGGATGAATTAAACTCCATCTTGTTGTCTACGCTCCACTTGAATATCGCGTCTATGTCTTGCTGCAGTGCCAAACTGTCACGCTCGGAGTTTATTTCCAGGTACAGTTTCAAGTCGTCAGCATACAAGAGGCATCTTGTATGAAGCAGAACTTGAGGAAGATCGTTGACCATGATAAGAAACAGTAAAGGCCCCAAAATTGAGCCTTGACTCACGCCGGAACGCGTGTGATAGGTACCCGATACGTACATACCAAGCCTAACAAACTGCTGTCGATCACGTAGGTAGTCTGCAAAGAAGCGGAGGAGAGATGGTGAGAACCCTATTTTGCTAAGCTTCATTAGCAGCACGTCATTGTTAACCCTATCAAACGCCTTCCGGAAGTCGAAGTAAAGTACATCTACCTGACGTCCGCAGTCCAAACTAGACGAGATATAATCCACCAGCGTCAGGAGATTTGTGTCAACTGACCTTTTGTTTCTGAAACCGTGCTGCTCATTACAAAGATACTTGTTTATTTGCTCATAGATAGCACTATGGAGGATGTTTTCAAAAACTTTCGCTGGGGAAGATAGGATTGCGATAGGGCGGTATTCTTCGACGGAACTCTTGTTTAGAGTTTTAGGGATGGGTGTAACTCTAGAAACTTTCCACTCATAGGGATATGTACCAGTCTGCAGGGCTAAATTGAAAATATGGCAAAGAGGATAAATGAAAATATTTCTTAAGTCTTTAACTATGAAGGGGGGAATGTTGTCGGGGCCAATGGAACTGTTAGGTTTAAGTTTTTTTATGCCCTTAACAATGTCTACATGGCTCAGGGGGGGTATATTTATGCAATTGCTGTTACTGGAATGGTCGGACGCACCGACATGATCAGCATTAAGCTGCGGAACGTCAGGCAAAAAAACAGATGAGAAAAATTCAGCAAAAGCCACTGCCGCTTTAGTACCTGAAAAACTTAAACCCTTGTATGTTATATTTGGTTCAAAACCACCTTTGGACCGCAGGCTGGAAATATGTGACCAGAATTGACGAGGATTTTGTTTTATTTTATTCTCTATATTTCTGATGTATAAAGAATACGCATCTGAAATACGGGTTTTAAGAGCTGACCTGAGGCCAGCAAAAAGCAAATACGCGCTATCGCACTTAGTTAGTTTCCAATTTTTATGGAGTTTTAACTTGAGCTTTAGATCCTGGATGATATCGCTTGTAAACCATATAGGATATCGCCTATTTGCCGATTTCCTTCTGCGTTTTTTAGGCATGCACCTATCAAAGAGATTATAGATAATGCTGTAAAACTTAAGAGTAGCCCCTTTTACATCCTTAGATTCCAAAACCTCCTGCCAGATATTTACGTCAGCAAATAATAAATAGAGTTGTTCGAAATCGCATTTGCAAAAGTTCCAATCCTTGGCACTGTCTATATTGCTGGGCTCAATTGACTCCGAGCAATGACCTAAATCCACTCTTACCTCAATGTGTAGAGCCGGGTGATATGCATCGAGTGGCACTATACCCTCGGTAGCAGTGACAAATGTTTCTGGTGCGCTAATGCTCTCCTGAACCAGAACAACATCTAACATACCTCCATGCGAATTCTTCACAACGTTCATCTCATTCAGACTACAAAATGACACAAAGTAACAATAATAATTCTTAATATTTAACGATATACTATTTAAATTTAGGTCACCTAAAATTATAACAAGGCCCTTTAAATTATTTATAAACTCTTCTACTTTACAAAACCATCTCATGTACTCATCATCGCTTGCACTAGGTTTTATATATACAACACATACGTGAACAGTTCGTCCGCACCATCTAAAGTCAGCCCATAAGTCCTCACCACCGTCCGTTTCGAGATCACGGCGGCGACACAGAACGATGGGCGCGCGCGCGGCGAGCATCACTCCACCGCACGGTGTTCCCCGGTCACGTCGCATCACATTCCAATCGCTGGCAGCAAGCTCGCCATCTTCGATAGAAGCATCAAGAAAGGTCTCTGTTGCGGCGATCAGATTATGGTCCAGCTGTAATAAGTTCATTCTCCATGTCGACAATTTGGTTTTAAGACCACGGACATTTTGATACAGTACATCAATGTTCTTAAACTTGTTAAGAGGCTGCTTAGGCACGAAATGTCCGGTGCGCTGGTTGGGCATTAACAGATTCCTTATGGTTTCTGGTATGTCTCGGCATCTCATAAGTAATCCATATGTTTAATCTCGCGTTCATTGGCCACCTTAAATCTTTTTCACACCGTTTTCCAATTATCTACCATTGTCACGCAAAACACGATTTAGCGCTAAACACCAATCACGTGCGTGTTTATGTAGAATAACAAAGAACAGGAAAAAAGATTCTTTCATCCAAACAAACAACATGTCCAATCTAGAGTTATTGTGTGTAGTAAACCGCGGTAAGCAGTGGTCATACCGATCGTGTGTGCGGTAATTACGGCAGGCTGCAATCAGCCGCTTATCTGCCCCGGGCCTTACGCCGGGCTCCCCGCATCGCATCGGCTAGAAATTCACACGTGAACGATTCAAGTCAAACGGTGAAAACACCAAACAAAAGTTTTACTTTTCGCTATTTGAAAAGCTTTTCATGTTAATTTGCATGGGGAGTGGGAATTGGGATTAAATGTTGTTCTGTGAGTTGAAATGTTTCAAATAAACTTTAGGGTATGTTGTTTTTAGTTCGCCGATGATTTTGAGGAAATGGATTGAACACTGGTTGACCTATGTTAATTTGATATCAGACAGTACATAAGTAAGCATATATGTTTCTACTTGTCATCACATCCTACAATCATAATAGGTACGTTTATACCCGACTTTATTTTTTTGGAAGCTTTTTCAGTCGTTTTTTGGTATTACCAATATTCACGTTTGAAAAGTCTCGGCAGCCATGTAACCAACATCATGATCAGCTTACAGCAGTCCACGGCTGGACAGAGGCCTCTCCAATTGCACTCCATTCAGATCGATTCTCAGCATCTGCCACCTTTAAAGATCGACGCTCCACCTAGTCTGAGAGCTTTCTACCCTAATTTTGCTAATTCGTACCATGTAACCAGAATGTGAATTCATTACCTATTTTCAGAGTGTCAATCATTAAAAACAAATAAGAAGACACATTACTTCCCTGTACTACTCTCCGAATTTTCATTTACATTGTATATATTTTAGGTATGTACAACTTTCCCGGAACTTGCATTGTTTCTTTGCGTAGACCGTGGTTTGCCTCCTTATTCAATTACCTTCTACACATGTTTGTAACAATGTACATCGTATAGAGATGCGTAAAGTTTCTCCTAACAAAGCTATACATAACCAAGACATTTACATTTATTAATCACCTCAACAATTTGTTCTCTCCAATTTTCTTGAGCTCAGAACTAAAGCGGCGTAGGTTAATCCCATTAGTGTACCTGATAGGCTCTTATAACAGTTACATTGTTTCAATTATGATTCGAGCTTACGTTACGTGAATTAATTGCGTCAGTGTTCAAGGTGACAAGGAGAGACAGTGCCGACACGGAATGTGTTTAAACGTTATTGTCCCACTAACAGGTTCGCAAATTAATCGGATTTAGCACTATTATGTATCATACCCTTCCGGCAACCGGAAGCCTTCTGAGCTACTGCATGCGCTCTTGCTTTGCCAGTATTTCCACACGAATAATTATGCATGTAGCAACCATTTAAATGAATTAAATAGTTTGATGTAGCTCTCGGATAGCAGCATGTTTTTACTAAACAATTTTTTTTTTGCGTATATTTTCAAATGTTTGTTTACGATTCGGCAATTTTTTGTCGCAGTAAATTCATCACAGCTACTCTGATTTATTTAAATGTTTAATTGGTACAACGAATACCAACCAATCAACCAACACGAATTGTGAGTCAAACGTGTATTGATAATTTTGCGCATAATTGCAACAAACAATGTAGGACGGAGATCTTGGAATTTACTCTTTCAGACCATACGGCCCAACTATTAAAATGCCCCGTAGATAAAATATGCACCATTAATAAATACTGTGCTATCAGACGCAATTACAGCAGGGAAAACATATCTAAGTGCTTTCTCCAACATCTACGAAACTGATGATCCTAACACTGCCTACAATAGATTTCACGAAATATTTTCTTTATTTTATAACCTTTTTTCCTAAATCTCAGACTACAATAAATTTAATAAGAAAGCAAAGATGGATATTAAGAGGTATTAAAACCTGTAGTAAAAAAAAACAACTTATGTGGAGATTAAAACCAAATCAGTTAAATAAAACTCGCTTTAAAGAATACTATTTTTTTTTTAGAAAAATCATTACTCTGACACAGCGTTCACAGAATAACTTTAAAATAAAAACTTCACACAGCTAATGCAAAACAGCCTGATAAATAATAAATCAAGGAAAATTTGTTTCACCTAAAAATTATATACTAAAAAAATTATCTGTTCACAATTATGGACGCGAAACAAATTGCCAATGAATTTGTTACAGCTAATTTTAGTAACAAAACTACATTGCCTTCCCTTTATAATAAGAGCTCGATGTTCATTGCTCCTTGCACACCACAACAGATACTAAAAATAAATAAATTATATTGACCTTAAAGAACACAAATAGCGTCGGGTACGATGGCATATCTACCAAAATACTAAAGGCAGTAGCGTACGAAATATGCAGCCATTTGTGCCATATTATTAATCTCTCTAACGCACTAAAAATGGCGATCGTTTGACCAATATTTAAGAAAGAGGATAGAGAACTCATGAAATCTCAAAAAAAATGTAACGAGCGAAAAGGATTTCGTGAAAATAAAATCATGACATTCTAATTAAAAAACTTGACACTTATGGAATAAGAGGTAATGTACTTAATTTAATCAAATCTTATTTAGACAATGGAAAGCAAAATACAGAAATAACTAGACTTAATATAGCTAATACAAAAGAAGAGATATATGTTTCAGATGAACGCCACGTTACCTTTGGTGTTCCACAAGGTAGTGTATTGGGACCTCCTCTCTTTACTTTATACATTAATGACTTGCCAAAGTCAACTTCACATCCCATGACTCTATTTGCTGATGATAGTACAGTGATAATTGCTAATAATAATAATGACATGACCCAATATAAACTTGACATTCACAACTCTTTGACATCTATAATACAATGGTTAGACTATAATAATTTAAATATCAATTTAATTAATACTAAGATCATGAATATTAGCCAGCATTTGACGAGAAATAATTTGGACATAAATATTGATAATAAAACCATTGAAAGCGTTAATACAACTAAATTCCTTGGAATAATCATTGACAAAAGACTGGACTGGAAATCACTTAAAGAGAATGTCAGTAAAAAAAAATAGTTCTGCTTTTGCCTTGCATTCCCTAGCTGCAGTCGTGAATGTAGACACCTCAACTCACTTACGTAAGATACGGCATAATCTTTTGGAGAAATTCTATTTCCATTTTTTGGGGAAAGTAAACCGTATTTTATAAGATACAAGATTACTTTGCCTTGTCTGTATATCCGCGAAACTGTAATGTTTGTTAAAACGAATCTCATTTTATTTCCACGCTTACAGGACTCTATCCGACGTAACAGACGGAATATGAGCATATTTTACGTATATCCATGCAAAAAATGGCACTCATGCGCAAACGTATTATCTGCATGGCTCCAACTATATTTGACAAGCTACCTAAGCGTTGGAAGGAGCTAAATATCAATGCGTTCAAACGTCAGTTGATATTGTTTTTATCGCAAAAAGCTTATTTGTCTGAATTTTTTGTCGAAAAACTTGCCTGACATTAATTTTATTATACTAAATCGTTATCGAAGTACTATTGACTATAATATTTGTACGCCAAAATATTATAAGGATAAAGATGATTGGACTATAATGTAATTTATTATCATCTTGCATGCTCTTGTACGTATAAACCATATTTATACAAATAAATAAATCTTATCTTATCTTATCGTATTTAAAATTCCAAACACGCGCTAAAAGATCTAACGTAGTTACAAATTGTTTTATACGACATGAGTTATGTTAAACACCTTTCACGCGAGTAGATAGAATCGAGTGACTAAGCGTTGTCGCTGGCAGTTCGGGCCCAATATGTTTCCGAAGACGGACCCCAGATCTATAACAATACAATAAATTGTTTGTATTGGCGGGCACCGGCTGCGCGTAATGTGCGTGAGACCGCCAACTTTATATCAACACTACGCGGAGGTGAAAAACGTCCCTCTCGTAACTCGAAAGGCAATAAGCAACACGCCATAAAAACCGGTGTCTCAGCGACGTGTAATCCGCCCCGAGGCTACTCTACAACTTTCTCACCACAACATATTGCTTTGAACATTTACAAGCGCTAATAGAAAAAGATCATCTTTATACCTTTACGAAATAAAAATATAATATTATTTTTACGAAAAGGTGCGCCCATAAAAATGTGTGAGAAAGTAGCGAATTGTGGCGTTTATACTGTTAGTAAAAGACTGTGTATATTGTTATTACAGCAACTACTCCTCTTATACTTAAACCTATATTTACCGTTATCCATATGTGTATGTACGTACTTCAATATTATCTGCATTTTTATCCTATAAATGTTCAAGTTAGTTACAAGCGTAATTAGTCTTCTAGACTTAAAGTCCAAAATCTGTGTGCTATAAATACTGTCAAATTACGTCTTTAATGAAAAAATATAGGCGCCTATCACCTTTTTAGTGGGACAATGCTGTATCTGAAATTCTAAACGTCTGGCATAACAGTGTGGGAGCACAAAAACGTTGCGATAGACCGATATATCACTGAAACACACCTGAACAGTAATAACGGAGAATAATAGCAATTGTTTCGCACCAGTTTTTATGGGGTCTTCATTTCATTTGGGTTGCCAATATTTGGCATTTGGGCACGTTATTTACCTTATATCACAGGTATTTTGGAGTATTGCCTACGTTTTTCGGTGAATAGGGTTCTAATATTGTAAATATTTATTTTATTTGAACTACGCATTAGCAGTTTATTGGTTTAGACCGCTGTGTCTAACAATTTTGTTAGGGAATGTCGGTTTTCTAAGTTGTGTATGTTAGTCCCTAAGGATTGTGCAGAGACCTGCTGTTGGTCATCCTTGTATATTAATTAAGTATGATAGATGTATATACTTAGTACTTATTATGTCGTATGTGATTGGGTCTAAGCTGCAACCAATACATCTGTGAATAGTCAGAACTCCAAGCCAACACACAGTCATTGAAACGCTCGGGAGTTGATCTTCTTCTTCTTGACTTTTCTCTTGACAGAGCGTTAGCAGTCACGATGAATTTGTCAAATCGCTAATATACCAACTCCTAGATTGCCTTACAATCTCTCTCCAACAAGATCTATTAAGACTGTTTTTAACTTGTCTGGTGCATTCATTTACAAGGATTTAATTTGATCCCCTAGCCGCGAATTTAATTTGATCGGTCGTCCTCATCGGTAACCACCTGCGTGGCGTATTACCTCAGGAGTTGAGTCTTTGACCATTTTGCACTAAGAAGCCTTTCAGAAACGATATCCATGATGGATAATATTCTAAACTCAAACTCAATGGTAATGGTAGCTCTGTAGTACATAGTACTCACACCTGCGCTATGAAATTATATAATACAAAGGAAATTGAGTTTATACAACACAAAGATGATGAGATGGTCTTACAATCTTCAGCAGCTCCAACAGTATTTTCAAAATGTTAATCAATTAGTTGTGGTTGTGGAACAGGACCAGCAATGAGCCAAGCATTTTTATCAGTGATGTAATCCCCCAACTTATAATATGCCTGCCTTCATAGTGTGCGTTTTATACAAGATTTGAATTTCGTCTCATTCAGGTGAAGTATATAGTAGAATATCTACCAGTGATAACCTGTTTCCTGTTCATCCTCAAGGGGCATCAGTGACCCTTCGCAGTCGATTAATTTTTACAGCTAGCGTGAGAAGGCCCAGCTGACAAGGATTGTTTTTTTCCTAAAACATATTATTCTAAGACATTTGTTTTCCTTTTGATTTGTGCCTACCTTAGTTCGGTGTGGTTCTAGGTCCAAGGTTTGAAATTTATAATGATTTAAGGTGAACATTATAGGTTCCACTGCTACTCTTATAAAGCAAGACCTGGATCTATTTTTATTACCTGCGCGTTTATTTCTTTCTACTGGATTTATATCGGAAAAAAAAAATTTGGACATCTAGACAATGATTTTATAGTTACTAAGTAACGAGATCTGTTTAGTCATTTTATTTTGTAATATTTTGGTGAATTTTATTTGAGAATTCATAATGCCTGGATATTTGTTGCCAGGATATTCCTGATGTCGAGTATAAGGGTGATTGAGAGCAAATAGCCTTTTTTTTTAGAGTGGGAAATCATTAAATGACTTCTCCCGCTCTGGGCGGAGCTTACTGACTAAAACCAACCCGTGTTCCTTCAGTTGCCTGTGTAATGTCAGGGGCCACGGTATCCCTTTCGGACTTTCCCGCAATCCAGGCAGGCATCGGACCCCTTCAGTCACTGACATCTCTTTGAGGCGCGCGTGGAACATAACGCGCCGTCGACCCGGGCCTGGTCCTTACCGGACAGCGAGCTACTCATTGCTCACCGTCCGCAAGCCCACGCCTACGGTGGCCGGGAATCGGCCTGTGATTACGCCCAGGGCGTCTCCTCCTGCGGTGGCTAGGGACGTGAGGGCGCGAAATTTGCCTCTCCCTCACGCGTTCCGCCTCCTCCTTCGCGAGTATTACTACTTCGCAGAAGGAGGTGACGACCTCCCATGCCGTCTCGCTCCGTACCATGGCCTGGACCAGGGCCGGACACGAGAGATCCCCGCTACCAATCGCCTTCTCGAGGAGAAGGCGGTGCTCTGCTCAAGCTGGGCCGATCTCCACCGTATGCTCCACCATGTCCTCCAGGCGATCCACACAGTGATAACACCCGGGCGTTTCCTCCCGCCTGATACCGAACAGGAACCTCTCGAAACAGCCGTGTCCGGTGAGGACCTGCGTCAGGCGGACGGTGAGGACGCCGTGGCGCCCCTCCAGCCACTCCTCAAAGAGGGGACTTATCGCCGCAATAGTGGCGTGCCCAGAGCAAATAGCCTGAGAATAGCTTAAACCTATCTATCATTTCATTAGTAAAAGATCTGAAGATCAATAGCGAACTTTCCATCACAGAGATTGGTGTATTATTATTAAATAATGAGCCTATTTGGTCCCACTGTAGGGCAAAGGCCTTCTTTCCCTCTTTCCACTTTTCTTATATATTCATACTAACTCTCAATCAGCCTTTAATATTCCCACTGCTGGGTCATTGGCCTCCTCCCAATGAGAGGGAGCCTCTATATTAACTACCAGTACCTATGTGCATTCAACATTGGCTTAAAATAGTAATTACGGTTCGCAAAGTATTACTACTGCAGTATTCCCGGGCTACTGTAATTGTGGGCCTATCCTTTTAGAAGGAGTTTAGTTCAACCCATCTCTGTCTAGGCCTGCCGAGTAGTCGTATTCAGATATTTGGGATCCACTGAATGGTGGTATTTGCCCATTTATTATTTTGAGCAATCTTAATATTATAAGTAAAATTGCACCTATACTAAATAACAATACAATAACAAATCTATGTAGATACTACATAATGCTGCCTATTCATACGTTATTAATTTATTGAATGACGTTTTATGATATAATCAATATGCTCCTAATTGTGATCAAATAAGCGTGAGTAATCATTAGATAACTAGGCTATATTCAATTGTTTCCGGAGATGATATAATTGCCGACGTCACTGATGATGATTGATTTTTATGATGATATGGTAATATGATGATGATGAGCAAAATGCTCACTATATATTTTATTTCCGTAAACCATACAAGTCTGGTAATTTATTGTGAACACTAAATTTGTTTTGATTGTGAAATAGCGTTAAATTATAAATGCAGACATACATAAATGGATTTTAATATTCGTATGAAAATTATGAGCAACAAAGACAAATTGTATAATACTCTAAGTACCTACTTGACGCGTGATTGAAAATTTAAACCCAGAGTGAATTGAAACAAAGATACTCAATACTCAATACTCAATACATTTATTGCATTCCACAATGTGAACTTAGGTGGTAGGTACATAAAGACATAGGTACATTAGTTTTGGAGCATTGTGGGCCCTGTCGGGCATAACAACATAAAAATTAGGAGGAGGGCTATTATAGCTAAGATTTTTTTATCAATAATCAAAAACCAACTACGTACTATTCTAACCCCGCGATGGTCGCTTTTTAATAGGACGCGGCCTTAAGGGTTATTTTTAACCGACTTCCAAAAAGAAGGAGATTCTATGTTCGTCTGTATGCCTTTTTCTTCTTTTTTTTATCCGCCAATTGTGAATCGATTTTGAAAATTCTGCGTAGTAGACCCATATAAATTTGATTAACTTTGCCTGAGGAGTATTCGAGTTAGCTTCAATAGTAGGTATTTACTTTACTGTGAGTATTTTTTGTAAAAAGTTTTGTAATTCATCATCTACCTAGCCTTTTTCCCAACTATGTTGGGGTTAGCTTCCAGTCTAACCGGATGTAGCTGAATACCAGTATTTTACATACTGTTACTGCCTCTCTAATCTCCACAACCCAGTTACTGGGTAATACGATACCCCTTGGTAAGACGGGTTGTCAGACTTTCGGGCTTCTGACTACTCATAACGACAGTCAAAGACTTACAAATGACAGCCGGGTCAACGGAGACGGTTTAACGTCTTTTGCGAGGTATGGATGGATCTCTATATGTAACGCTCTCCCTCTGCCAGAGTAGCTTAACTTTAGATCGTCCCGTGCGGCTGTTATTATTTAGCCCCGAGCCCCATAAATGTTATTTTGTAATTAAAAAAAAAAATTACTATCTGTCGTACAACCAACCTTTTAGTAATTCGGTACTCTTCATCTCGCAGGATTTCATAGTAAAAAACGCGACCGCAAAAACACAACTGAAAAGAGAAAAACAAGCATTCAAGCATCTAGGTATTGAACTTTGTTTTTTTTAAGGTATTGCAGACCCGACAAACCTATATAATAGATAATAATCTTAGATGAATGATAGGTCTCGCTGCGCTCGACTAGATACCGCCGGCGTACTTGTCAAATGCGGCAACAAATACTACGCCGAAGTCGGCGTACCCGAGCCAGTCACACTGCAACCTGTGTGTGACGTGTACGTGCAAAAATAATACTAAAAGAATTAAGAAGAACACTCGGATCACATACCATCAGTAAGTATCGTAAAATTTTGAAATTTTATCATAAAATAATATGAACCCTAAACGCCATTCAGTGTTGCCGCGTATACAAGAATCAAGTTCCCCGTGGTTGAGATTTTTATAATGTGAATTTATTGTTTTTGTATTTTATTATATAACCAATTTAATTTATCTAGCCTAGTTATTATATACTTAACCTAGTTCTATAAATTATTTAATGTTTATCTTTGTAATCTATACACATAAGGTGTAAAAATCTTAGCTGACACTATTTCAAGGGGATGATTCTACTCATGAAACTGAACAACTTTCCCCAAGGAATATGGGTCGAAAAATGAAAAAAATAATCGTCTTTCCATACAAAATGCGCAATCAGCTGATTCATTTAATAGGGGAAACCAAAATTTTATTTCCGTATTTCGACCCATGTTCCTGAAATGTAAACTTGGTGCCTGTACATCAAAAATATTAGCGATAATCGAGGAGATGAAGGATGCGTGAGAGAACACATTAGAATAGTTTTTGGAATTTTTGTCTATGTGTTTGTACGCGCATCGCACAAAAACTGCTGGACGGATTTTAATGAAACTGAGATCAGGTATAGCTTATGATCGGGGTAATATTTTAAGATACTTAATAATTTGCTCAAGCTTGGGACGGCTGCGATTGTCCTCTATGCGTTCATTCGATTGAGATGAAATTTGGGTGAGTTGTTGTGCGCACGCCGGGGAAGATTTCTAAATATAATTTGGTCAAGCGTGTGTTTCCGTACAAAATGTTACCAAATTCAGTTCAGTGGTTGAGTTGTAAAAACGTTACAGATAATGATTAGGTATATGTGTAACGCAGTCATTATTATTATCGTATTATGTTTGCTTGGTACAGATTTTCTGCTGATCCTGTCATTTGTAACCGTTGGACTGCACGACTGTACGACTCAGTCGAGAAGAATGTTGGTGGAAACCAGGAAAACACAGTGTTATATGTTATATGTAACACCTTATATTCTATATGATTATTTTTAATAATAATTTGTAAATATTACATGTAAATAAAAAATAAAATAAACAATTAAAAATGAGGCATAATCATTGATATACATCCCTCCAATTTTCTAAAAAAGAAACCAACGCCTAACCTATACACTAATATATTTATACATTCGCTATTAATTTATTTTTCATTTTAAGTATTTTCTGAGCTACATTAAAAGCTTAAGTAATAAACCACAGCATAAAATATTTTTCCCATTGACTCGGGTAACAGTTGAGCAGCTGGTAGCACAATTCTTCACGCACACTAGTTGTGAATGTCAACTGAAAATTGTCAAGTGACAATATCTTATACACACTACAATAATGAATTGCCGCATTCACGGTGCTATTGTTTTTAGATAGCACGGTATCTAGTCGAGCGCAGCGAGACCAATCATTTATCTAAGATAATAATGCATGTTTTTCTCTTTTTATTTGTGTGTTTTTATAGTTGGTTATTTTGTTATTTTTTAATTACTTGCTTTATTTCAAGCTTTTTAGTTTATTTCTGTATTTGGAATTGACTCATTACGAGTTTTTATTTGATACCAATATTGTGGTAATTTATTTTTAAATCTCTGTACCCTTTTTTGTATTTGCAGATGCATTATATAAATATTATATAACCTATGTCACTCCCACAATTAAGACGAATCGAACGACAGCTTGTAATGTTCGTATTTTTTTACTTACGTTTTGGCTATTTTAATTAGATATTATATGTTCTCTCCAATTATTTGCATGGCCATTGTCTGTAGTTTAAGCAATCCTAGGCCTCTATATTTAGAGCTATTTAGATTTTCTAGTGCTCTCCGAATGTTTGTTTACGTTTTGTAATGTCAGATAATGACAAGCCTAGGTTTTATTTTTAATTTATTGCTAGAGCTGCCAGTAGGTTAGGTTGTATACGTATTAGACCTTGTTATAAATTATTCTTCTTGTATGTTCTAGAATCACATTGCTATTTTGAAATGACAACCGATCCGAAAAGGAAGGGAGCCGGGGCCAGCAGACCAGTTTTACTCTTGGGCTCGCCTTGGCAGGAGGTCCTGTTGATAGCGCTCGGTGGGAGGACTGTGCCCTCTGATAGCGGGGGCTGTGCTGGAAGAAAACTCAAACTCGAAACTCAAGTCTACGCGTCTTTGTACACCGGACATCGTTCGTGGGATAACGTCGTGCAAACCTGTGACGCCGACCGCTGATAGCTCTCAGCCCTCTGCCTGTCCTCTCTACCACGGCCTGCCCATCCGAGGTCGGCGACGTGGAGGCCTGACTCGAGGCCCTTTTCTGCACAATCTGCGAGCCTCTTTTCTTCACAACATGCGAGCCTCTTTTCTTCACAACCTGCGAGCCTCTTTTCTTCACAACCTGCGAGCCTCTTTTCTTCACAACCTGCGAGCCTCTTTTCTTCACAACCTGCGAGCCTCTTTTCTTCACAACCTGCGAGCCTCTTTTCTTCAACAACTTGGACCTTCAATTTTTTACCCCGGTTTCCCTGGCCTTATATTTATTTAAAATTAAATTATTTTACCTTTTCTTTTTTTACTTTTTCTTTTAAGCCGGGACAGTTACCTCGCTGACCTTACATTTTCCCCCTCCCGGGAAAATGTAACGCTACAACCTCATATGTTAAAATCAGTCAAAGCGTTTAGGCTACAGAGCATGCCAAAGAAATATACATACATACACATATATGTATGTATATTTTTTGATTTTAGAGGGAATGTATGTATATGTATACATACATTATTTTCGAGGGTATGTATGTATATGTATACATACATACCCTCGAAAATCATTACCCTCCTTCTAGGGCCTTCTAGGGCGGTCGGGTAAAAAGTATTAGGTTTACTGTCACAGATGAGAGCATTCTCGAGAACTTGGTACATATAATATATAATTATACAGTATTTATTTCATTTTACTTAAGGAACTGAAACTGATTGCCAAAGTAAGCCGGGGCTTGTATTTTGGGAATCAGACCTCAGGCGTGGAGCATCACTAGAAAATTGCGTCTACGTGAATGTCGTGACGTAAATTATTGTTAAAACATTTATGTAGTAAATAGATTAGTAAATACTACATAAAAAATACGATACCTACATTTTACAAAATTCCACATAACTTACATATTTCAACAAATATTGGCAAAGAATGATGAAATTCGTTACAAGCCCGCATGTGTATACATTTGCATAGGCCGAATATACTAAACGATCCCCGATTGACATAGTTTCACGGCTGCACTATTTCCACCGTATTTCAATCAACGTGGAAATTTATAATCGACTGTTGAAAATGTATATTCGGAGTTATACATTTTATTTGCTATGTTGTGTAGCGTTTAATCAAAGTGGTGTTTTATACTTTCTTTAGGTAAACTGAATAAGTCTCTGTAATAGGTAGGTAATGATCCTTTACATCTTAAATCATACAAATTCAATTAAAGACTTAATACAAAATAATATCTTTATTGAAACAATGCTGGAAATATTTACATCCCATTACAAAGAATCGTTCGTGTTTGACTTTCGATTTTCCATCAATTTGGCTTAACAATGTGTTTTAACAGATCAGCACATCGAGAAAGTTCAACAAGCGGAAAGCATCATCAAGATTCAGATAAACTCGACGGTGTTTGTCAAAATTATTGAAATCATCGCCCTTCTCAATTCAATTACCAATTTGAGAGAAAAGCCAGCCAAGACGTTCACTCCCACTTGCCGTTATTCTACGACTAAAGGGGTTTAACTACCATTTACTTTGTAAATAAAACGCGACAATTGTTATTTAACTTCCGACTATCGCTAGGAAATACTCGGAGACATTTGCATAAAAGTGTTGTTTAAAAAATAATAAAAACAAACAACTCTTAATTTCGAATAATGGAATCCCCGAGGTTCACACGAGCCTGCATAGCCTTTGATAACGCCCAGCCCCGAGATTCACAAAATTTAAGTCTCCATCTGTACCGCAAAGCGTTCATTTAAAATTTAAAATCTTATTATGTTTTCTAACGACCGCTCACACACAAATCAGGTCAATTTATTCATTTATGTTTCCCAAACATCGCAAGACGAACTGCGGCAATTTAATGGCAATCTCTCGGAAAAGTGGCTGAAAATTAATTGTAACATTTGTAATGAGTTTATCTGTTCATGTTTCAAGTAAGTTATGGTAATTTCGACTCGATTCCCAGTTGACCGTGTGTTAACGTTTGTGAGTTACGCTCGCATTTAACTTAGAAGTTAATACCTACTAATGCTTTCATTGGAGTTACCAGGCTTAGCTTTATAATTATTAAGTGCGTAAGTATTAACTTTTATCTCTTTTTCATGGGTCACGCTCTAAAGGTAATGAGGTCTTTTAAAAAGCTTGCACGCTCGTGTACTTACGTCTTATGCTCATGTTCATGTTTTTTTGGATATGGACCCTTAATTATAAATAAGTATTTTAAAATTACCTGCTCCGAGCCAAGACAAATTAGAAGCGCGGAGGGACGAGTCTCAGAAAATTCTTAATCATCTTGTAAAAATATTATCTCTCCAAACGCAGTGTATTTGAACGTCTAATGAAAATCTCGTTTGAACGGAACTGTGTTGCGGTCAGGAAATTGAAAGGGTGGCCGGAAAACTTGATTTACAGCAAAGTGCCTGAGAAAAGGGATGTTTTATTATGAAAATTATCTTTGGGGACCCGAGAGGACCGCTCGTCCGCGCTGCCCACTGCTTTGTTAACACACATGAATTATAGTATCGATTAAAATTTGTTTATCTGTGTAGGCAAATGAAGTGGGATTTAGAACGTTTACTACGTAGGCCGTTGTGTATTCTGGTTGTTAATTACTGCTTTAACCATGATAGAACGGATGACAAAGAGGTGGTAGGTTAATATTATTAGCATGCCACTCAGTATCATTCAGAATACATGGTAACTAGAGTATGCTGACCCATTTTTATTTTTTACTCTGGAATAAGTAACCGTTATGTATTTTATTCTCCCACAGAAATGATACTAATAAAAACAATAGAACAAAAGTTCAAAATGTGTTGTTAAAATAAAAGTGCACTTATTTATTCACGAAGACATTTGGCTAGGCGTGCCTAACTAACTTTGGCTCCGCTGGCCCAGTTTATTTCCGCGCCAACTAATTGCTGGTGCCACAACTTTCTACACCTATAATTGGGAATGCCAGGTGTTATAGTTTTCATAAAGTTTGTGACTGCTTGTACAAATACCCTTTCAGCTCTTGTTTACACATGAAAAATGATATGCCTGCTCCTTTTACTATTACAGAATGTGCTGATGAAATGAAAACCATTGAAATAATATTTTGTTTCCAAACAAAAGTTTGCTATTATAATATAATATAATTCAACGCGATCACTAGAAATCTAACGAAGTTACGGATACATTCGTACCTGAAAAACCGAGTATGTAATAAATACTTTTTGTTTACTTATGGTCGCTTTTGTTTCCGCACTATCTTCCCTAGGACAATAAGGATTTGCATACCTATGTGACTACGGCGCGGGTCTTCTAGTCAGAATTATTATATATATTTTGGGTAACCAAAAATGCGACTAACCATGATTTTAATAAATCGATTTTCGAAAGGTGTTGGGATTAACTCATGAACATGCAGGAGTCTAGAAGGTATGGGTAAAAGGAGGGCTATGCAATGATCAAAACGACTGTCCTCACAAAACTAGCATGTAACATAAAATATACCTTAGAGGACTCAGGATCCATTTGATTCTAGTCGGTGGTTATTGTATACGTATAGATATAAGGTGCCGTAACATAAAGATCAGCTCAATACCCACACCATTGGCGTCTTGCCAGCCTATCGCTTTTGAGCATCGTACTAACCCTGTTCTTACTGTCTTAGAACCGCTTGGCCAGCACCAAGGCCTGTTTCTTGTAATTTAAATTAAATGAATCGTTTTTGCTACAGTTTTCGCACCCCGTAGATTCTTTTTATAATCCAAATAATTTGTTAACTGTGCATACAGTCATCAGATTAGTCTTTAATTGCAAATCGTGTATTAATCTCATGAACGTGCGTCGTGAGATAGGCAGTCAGAACCGCGAAAGACATAACTCTAACATAAGAAAAAGTCACATGTTAAATGGTGAATGATATTTATTTATGTAAATTGAATTTGTTCAGAAAAACACTATATCACGTCAAAACTAAATTGTGTTGATAAAACTAGATGAGTTCGGTGTTTCCTGACTACTCTGAGAAGAAAGACTGAAACAAACTCAGAGGTATTTTTTAAAGTCCAGACATAATCTTGGTCAGGCCATATGAGGACCATGAAGGAAAGAACCATACAGATTTTAGTGGATATGTCCAGTTAGTGCACGCATTTGCCAGTAATCGTGTAGCTCAAGTCAGAACTTAAGTAGATCAACGACTCGATGAACAATACCAAATAAAGGACATTTGGGTAGGCCGCATAAAGTTAATTGTACCTCTTTTTACTTACATATGTATCATTGTGTTACAACATATTTAATATTGAAGCAGTAATTTGGATAGCTGCCCCTATCCAAATACTACTTACAAAGACTGGTAACAAAGCTATTACCTACAAATCTTAAAATAAAAAACAACAATCTTGATAATAGAAAATCATAAAAGTACGTTAAAGATTTTTGCCCGTAAAGTAAGCCAATTTTCATCGAATACCGGTTACTGTCCGTAGAATGAACCAACAACTATCAGTAATCCGAACGGCAAACTAATCCATCAGCATGATATTCAAATCTCCGGAACGATCGGTAGCGACGGCCGTCGGCACACAATCGTGGAGACTTAGACAACCTGCAACTTTATACTGAGAGGTCCACGGGTCGAGTTCAACAGGTCGGAAACTGGAATACGGGATATTTATTTCGTCAGCAAAAATACGTTGATATTTTATTTTAAGATTCCTAATCATAAAATGTATGAAAACTTCATTTAAAAGAGTCACCATGCTGTTGCTGGCTCGTTCTTCTCTATAGAAAACAACAGTTGGGAAAGAGAAACTAGTTCTAACTTTCTGACTAATTGACGGAATCTTTGACAATTCCAAAGTAGGTGCCAGCCTTTAAACGGTATAAGTTTGTGTTTTAAAATCATCATCATCATCATTTCAGCCATGGGACGTCCACTGCTGAACATAGGCCTCCCCCAATGATTTCCAAATTGACCGATTGGATTTAAAATCATAGTTACAATAATTAAAGGACCATCATAGCGAGGATGATATCGAAAACCAATCAAAAAGAGAGAGATGCTAAGATAATGTCATTAATACAATACCAATAAGTGAAAAGATTAGATCATTTCCATGTATTTCAATGTTTTGTCTAGCTCCATGTTTAATTCCATCTTTTTTGTTTATATTTATACCTTCAACATCATCAGCTCTATTCTATTTCATAGCACGATTTTCTTAGCTTGTTTTCCTCATAGCTGTCCTGACAACGGATCGTAATGATAACTGTAAGTTTTACGAACCTTGTTCCAATTTTAATGTTCATTTTAAGTAATTTTTCTTTTTTCTTCATTATATGTCTATTTTCGCTTAAATCTTTATATTCCTGGTAGTCATGGTATAAAGTATATTATGTAACTCTTGAATAAAACGGATTTATATTTATTTATTTTTTTGGTTGGGAAATGGTTATCAAATAACTTCTCCCGCTCTGGGCGGAGCGGGAGGGCGTGTTCGACTCTTACTGACTAAAACCCACCCGTGTTCCTTCAGTTGCCTGTACGTTGCTAGGGGCCACGGTATCCCTTTCGGAATTTCCCGCGACCCCGGCAGGCATCGGTCCTAGCGGACCTCGTCAGTTGTGCTGACATCTCTTTGAGGCGCGCGTGGAACACAACGCGCCGTCGACCCGGGCCTGCTCTTTATCAGACGGCTTGCTACCCATTGCTCACCGTCCGCAAGCCCGCACCTACGGTGTCTCCTGCGGCGGCTAGGGGCGTGAGGGCGCGAAATTTGCCTCTCCCTCACGCGTTCCACCTCCACCTTCACGAGCATTACTACTTCGCAGAAGGAGGTGACGGCCTCCCATGCCCTCTCGCTTCGTACCATGTCCTGGACCAGGTCCGGACGCGAGAGATCACCACCACCGATCGCCTCCACGAGGACACGGCAATGTTCTCCCCAAGCCGGGCAGACCTCCACCGTATGCTCCACCGTGTCCTCTGTGTATCCACGCAATGGTGACACTCGGGTCTTTTCTCCCGCCTTATCTGGAACTTCCCGAAACAACCATGTCCGGTGAGGACCTGCGTCAGGTGGAAGGCGGGGAAGCGTGATTTCGCGCGGCAGAGGAGTTGTTCCCCGGTGTTTTGCCTCTTCGCGCCACTTCCAAATGTGCGCAAGGACATTTGCCTCCAGATCCCATGGCAGCAATCCGGTGAGGAGACTCATTACCTCACCGGAAACCGTGCGGTATCCCCGGACCAGCCGGATGGCCATGACCCTCTGGGATGCGTTCAACCGGCGGGCTGGGCGCCACGTCAAGGAACGGGCCCACACCGGTGCCCCGTAAAGGGCCATGGACCGCACGACCCCCGCGTAGAGCCTCCAGCAGGAGGCGTTTGGACCCCCTAGATTAAGCAGTAGCCGCTTCAAGGCAGCCCCAGCCCGCTGCAGTGTGGGAGCCAAACGTTGGAAATGCTCCACGAAGTTCCACCGGCTGTGCACTATAATGCACAGCCGGTAATACTAAACCGTCGACTTGACGCCAATGTGAACTCCTCCTACCGTTATTTGCGAACCCCATGTTGGCGCGTTCCGTGGACCATGAAAACACATGGCCTCGGACTTGTGCTGGGCCATCTCGAGTCTCAGTTATCGGATCCTGTCGACGATTGTCGCTAGTTCGGCCGCCACCTGGTGCGACCTCCCCTGCACCAGGACCAACGTGTCGTCAGCATAACAAACGACGTTGATGCCGCTAGGGAGGTCGGCGCGCAACACCCAGTCGGATGCGACCCCAGGACCAATCCCTGTGGTCCCTGTGGGACACTACACGACATCTCTCGCCGGTTCCATTCTACATGAATCACTCCCTACGGTCGTGATTCAGTCATTAGAATCCTTCACTTGCTCGTGATTCATCTATGGCCCTCGCTTTAAATCCGTCCTTTATTCACTAATTGCATAATATACTATTGTATAAAATAAAGTGGATATTTCTTGTATTTTTTTAAGAAATAAATAGACTTTTCTATTTGTAAGGTTGTTACGGCAACATTCTACGATTGTTATAAGTTTCAGACTTTCTGAATTTATAATAGTCCCTTAGCTGCATTGTACTAAAGATACTTTTTTGTATTGGTAAACATGTAATGATTATTTTTTCCAAGAAGAAAGAGTTCGAAGATTTTTGTTAAATACTATTAAATAATACGAGGCCTAAAACGCCCTTGGATTTACGCTGTAAGTTGATAAAATAATGAGACCGTGTTAATTATACACTGAAGGCGTAACTGTCTAGCCTGGCAACGTGATGAAAGCCTAAAATAGAAAGCTTGAAAGACTGGATTTGTAAAGCCAGGCCTACAAGAAGAGAATAGCTAAATCATTTAAAATACCTATTGCACGGCTTTTCCACTCTCACATCAAAATCATAGTTAGAAATGGTTACAGAGTATCTATTGGTCCGTTCAATTGGCTTATAGGTTACCAAGAATATTGTATCACGTATCGATAGAAGTACAGAATGAATCGAGCCTAAACCGATTGTCAGTCATTGTAGTGAATGTGTGGCTCTCAATCTACCCACATTGCGTCGTTAGTCGGCGCTAAGGCAACAAATAGTGGAACTTCAGGGCTACACGCCCCGAATTAATTATTAACATTGGGTTTCCTCACTACGTTTTCCTTCACTTTGTGTTAGCTCTATAAGGAATAGAATACATTATGTGTTACAAAGATTATGTAATCTGTAACGATGTTAATTTTTTGAAATTCATTTACAGGACTTTGAAAGTTGTGAAATGATTTTGAAAAAACATGTCAAACTAATTGTAAAATAAATCTGTTAAAAACAACTTGACGTCTCTTATTTTCTGTAGACCACCGAGAATTTAAATTGCTTTAATTATAACTAACTTAGGTTAATTTAAAACAAACTAAACTATGACACTATCAGAGACAGAAGGAAAGAAAATATATTGATTCGACACTTAGGTACCACGACAGTACAACTATTTTTAAAGCCACGCTTCACATATATTCAAGTTAGTATAAAGCACAACTAAGCAGCAAGTCAACACCAACATCATCTAGCAACACCAACATACAATAAATTACAATATCTTTGTAACCTCACTTTAAAGCAGCAACAATGTCGCCCAAACAGCATATTTCATTCAAAACAAGATACACTTAACAGCCAGTGTTGCCATGGTTAGCGACACAGCACCTTAATCTACACTTCAAAGAGATCACAAACTCACTCACGGCCGTGTGGCGTGTATCTATGTTGTATATTTAAGGGCCGTCGGAAATTTGATACCACTTAAATCGGTAGTGTTATTGCATTGTAAATTATGAGTTTTTGTGTGTTATTATTAGGACGTGTGTGTTTTCATATTAATAATTTAAAGGTTTAAAGTAGTTTTGATTATACTTATTGTGAAAGGTTTCAACCACTTTCAATACTCAAAGATTCTAACAAAATAGCAAATCAGAAAATATTTTATGCGATACAATCAGTTTATGAATATATCAGTGCAATCTTTGAAATTTTAAGAAAGACCGTTGCTTACAATTTATAAACAACGGTCTTTCTTAAAATTTATGTAAGATAACTGCTTCTTAGGGAACTCTAATGTAAAAGGTCTAAGTGAATTTAATTCTTATTGGTTTCCGGAAAAGAGAATCTTGTCAACCATTCCGAGTGGGTATATTGTGTTATCAGAGAGAATAGGATAACGTCCATGGGTTAACACCTACTGAGCCATATCTACTTGGGCAATATCTCACAGAGCCATCTGTAGTATCGAAACGTTGCATAATAAATGACTCCTGTGCAACCACTGATAACTCAGCCTACCCAACATCAGCCTGAAAAAAGATCATAAAATGGTGAACCCTTCCTTTGTATGATAAAAAACTGAACAAAATATCAGTAGGTATTTGGTTAGTTTAGCAACTACACGGAAACAGCCAATAATAATAGGGTAGTAGTAGTTTGATATTTTTATTCACTATTTTAAAGCTTAAACGTTGCTATGAAATTAATAAAAGTCACCCTTTGTATCTAGCACAATATTTACGATTTATTATAAAGCAGATAATGCGGGCAGTAGTGACGTTTTTATTAGGAGGCATAAAAGGGCCTACGTCGGCGTTGGCGGCGATGCGCCATTATGTCCCATTCGCCCCACTGAGTGCTTAATGCAGGATAATGGACTCTCTCACTATTAATTTGCCTCGTTTTTGGTACGAAAATACCATAAACAAGTGCTCCGGTTACCGTAACAACCTATAAGACATCGATTTATTTTGTTCACACCAAATTGTTTGTTTGAACTCAACCGTTGAATGAAAACTCCCAAGTTAATCTGCCTGATACAAACAACGCAAAATCGCTTTTGATGTTTATTCAAAAACTAATTTAAGCGCTCAGCAAACATGAAATATAATTACAATAAATAGCGGTTCTTAAAAATGGCGACGCTTTTAGTTATATTTAAATAACACAGTATTTTGACATTGCGATAGATAATTTATCACTCAGGAATGTTAAATGCTACACTCAAAATAACATTTATTTTTATACGAAATCCGAGTTGTGTTTGGATGTTCCCCGCCATAGTCGTAAACCAAATAGCTTTACGAACATGAGCGCACTCAAATATTGGTTGAACGTGGTCTCAGGGACACCAACACAGATTTACTTCGCACTGCATTAGAAATATGGATCATAGCCGAAGTGAAGGCGAATTTAAAGTGTCATGTCGTAAAATTTTCGAAGCTTATACACTTCGTAAAATATTGCACAGAAAGGAATTTTAAAAAGTCTCCGCCAATAAGAATCTCTCTTGCGGTTAGTGGCAGTAAAATGTCTGTAAGCATCTGCTCAAAATATCGTAAAACGTCTGAAAAAACATAAAACTCGGTTTGACCTGGAGTGAAATTTTGAATTGCTACGTTAGAAATAAAATATGAAAAGCAGTCATTTTCATCATACCGCGAAATCCCAAACCGGCAGTGACGATCGTTCATATCGGGTACGATTAGAGTGTTCGCTTGAAGGAGATAAATCGTCGGCAATACACGAACCGTGGCACGACGGACCAACAAATTATTGTCGCCCAGGGAGCACGAAATATCGGCCGGTGCCGCCGGCACGTCGGCCGCGACCTACCAGAAATATATATCTGCACTCCCATCTGTAGGAAAAGCGGGAGATCCAAACGAATATCCGAACGTACGGGCAGCGGCCGGCGAACGCGGTTCTCTTACTAACTGCCTGCATGATGCCAAACTATATCTTTCTGTATTTTAAGTAATGCTTTTGAAATATCTCCAGTTGCTAGCCTAAAATAATAAAAATAAAGATCTATAATAATAACAATATTTTGTAGTAAATTTTGTGCACAATGTTCTAAATTCAGGTCACCGGTTTTGCATTTCAGATTTAGCACTAATATTTAGGTTAGTGTAGCGGGAATTTAGTACCTACGTCATTACCGTTGAAAGCCACAGACGAAAGCATATTTGATGTGTAAATAGCAACTAAATATAAGTTAGAGTAGCCTTCTAGCTAAATGGCCCGTTTCCATGATGTTTACAACTTGCGCGGGATAATAGGCATCAGATTACCATGAAACTCTTGTTTATATTAACGGTTTCCCGTCGTGTTCTGGTTAATGAGCATTATTTTCTTTATTCATGGAATAGCATGGTTTTCTTTTCTCTTAGACTGAAGAAGATAGAAGTAAATAGGTATGTGTACTGCCAACCACTAAGCATTATAGGAAAATTGAGTCGTCCGTTTCCATGATGTTTACAACTTGCGCGGGATAATAGGCATCAGATTACCATGAAACTCTTGTTTATATTAATGGTTTCCCGTCGTGTTCTGGTTAATGAGCATTATTTTCTTTATTCATGGAATAGCATGGTTTTCTTTTCTCTTAGACTGAAGAAGATAGAAGTAAATATGTGTACTGCCAACCACTAAGCATTATAGGAAAATTGAGTCGCATTTGGTTACTGGAAGAACCGACACTGAAAATAAAATGTAATAAAATCATATAAAAACAACATTAATCATAAAAAATGTAATGGCCGTAGGTTTGCGGTTACATTATTTGTAGCAAATTGCTGGCGGCCACGCCGGCTACGAATCGCAGCTCTCGTAGACGCTACAATGTTAATACATTTTTAAGTACCACACAGAAATGTACATTGCTATATTTAGTCTTTGAGTCTTGATCGTTGGTAAGACTTTGAACGCATGGCTACCTACATAAGTTATATTGTTTTAGTTTAACTTGAATGGTGGCCTTAGTTATCGAGGACTCGGCACCAGCGATGGCATGTGCCTAAACTAGTGTTGCTGTTCTAAGCAAATAAAAACATAAAGCTGAATGGCTTCCCCGTTCAATTAGTGTCGTTCTCTGTCAAAAGGAATATTGGTGTATAAATGGCGAAGGCAGGCATTGTCACAGACGCGGTATATCATCGGCGCGCGGAAATTCAAAGGGCGCCGGAAGTACTTGATTTATGAGAGGAGGTCGCATGTATGGGCGAGTATTAAAATTTTCATAAAAATATTCTTTATGAATTGCGAGCATTGTGCTGCTAGTTAAATGGCTGATTTAAATTTCACGTTTGTTGTGATTTTTGGGTATGGACAGGTTTTAGGCGGATTTTAGGACATGTAGGTACTAAATCACATGTAGGTAAGGAAGGAATATTTTTAGTTTTGTGGCAAATTCTGGCTACAGTGACGGTATAAGCAGCTGACGCATACAGACAGGAATAGTCCGTGTTAGTTCAAGATCTAAAGAAGTGGAATTGAAAAAGTAGGCTGAAAATAATTTATTAATTATGAACTTTCTCGTGATTCAAATTACGGCAATTACCATTAATTTGGCTAAATTATGTATTTACTGAAGTTTCCAACCACATTTGTTTTTTTATGCCTGAACTCATTTTAAATCTAAAGTTTTGGCATTATTATTATGTAGGTAGGAAACTAGGCCTGGTTTTCATATAAATTGTAATCTGGAACAATTACTCTTGTTAAGGGACACACGAGATAGTGCGTCCCAGACACGCTACACCCACATTTAATTTTCTAAGAAACCCAATCCAATTACTTTCTTCGTAACAGTAGATAATTAAATCTGCCCCTCTCTTTATCTTCTTCTTTAGTATAAAGTATCTTGAGTAATTTCTAATTCTGTGATAGTTCCGACATAGTGTCTACTTATTAGTTTTATTATTACGATAAAACTTCGATTCTCCACGGTAGCTGCCTTTAAAGCTTAAACTGTTTACCGCTATAAAGCAACAAGATCAGAAAGTTACACACAGAAAGAAAATTGATACTTGTGCCATCAACTCGGGAGAGATCGCTTAAAAAATTTAACAAGAGTAGGGTAAGTACAATAAAAGTATTTGCTTTCGGTTCCAGTTTTTAGTGAAGCTCATTTCATTTGTTTTACATTTTGTATATACTCGTATAGGAGGGTACTCTGGTGGCCAGTTAGGCGTGCGGGGCGCTTTACACGCGTACTTTGTGAATAATTTGCATGAGCGTGGAGGACGCGGGCGCCGTGCCGCCGACGGGGGATTTAGGCGGAGGGGGCGCACGGGGGCACGGGCGCGGGGCGGCGGGGGCTAGTCAGGATTTAATGGTGAGCGCGTTGCCTGCCCACTGGAGATATTCTCATCTCGCCGAGGATAACCACCGTTACGATTTAGCGGCTTTGCAAATTGCAATCGTGTCATGAAAACGTCTGATGTCGGATTTACTATAAGTACTTACATTTTACTTATACACATTTCCCCGAAATACTTGTACGTATTCTCACCAAAGCTAAGCCCCTCGTTTAGTCAATGAAAATTTCCATTATTCCTACCTTAACGTCAGCTACAAAAGCTTTTTGAATTCATTTCGCGTTAATGAAGTTCTAAATACGTTTCAACCTTTTGATATCAGTCCTTTAACCACCTTATTTTCATAAATTTCGGCATATTTTAGTGCATAAATTATGCAAAATCGTTGTGACGCTAGTGTCTGGCGCGTTTAGTAGGTACATTGAGAGTGCCTTCCCATAAATATTCAGTATACGGACACTCGACCACCTTATAGATGCGCTGATTTACACTAAACTAGAGTTGCTGAGAGTGTAGCTTAATGAAGACTGGGTTTTATAGGTTAATCTTGACGATGAAGTTAACAGGTTCGATATTTCATGTCCGCCCAAATGGCTGAACATCTGCGCTTGTATAGCGCTCTTGACTACGAATAATTACATAAACGACTGTTTACATGAGTCTAGAACTGCTATTTATCTGAAAGCTGTTGGTTAATGTCACTACTGGCTTTAATCGTAGGAAATAACTATGATTAACTACACTGACGAGCAATATAAAAAAGCCACTAACTAATCATTAAATATTTCCGAAAGCACGCAAGATAGCTTCTAGAATTAAAAAGCAACATTCACGGGGATTTAATGCCGCATAAAAAACACCTACAAAACTGTTTTCAAGATTTTTTTAATTCATGTACATTTTTTGTGTTGTTCAGGAGATATTTAGATTTTTTTGACACTTTGCAAGTCGCTTTTTATATTGCTCGTCAGTGTAGTTTCCCTTTGACTACGAGTACGATCAAAAGTGACCAAATAAACTACGTTCGTGTGCCAATAACCAGGATATCATTTTCATATTTACGAAATAGTCAATCACTGTGGAATTCCATTTTTTCTGAAAGCAACTGTAGATCCTTAATCGAGTTTTGAGTTTGTCGTCACAGTTGCATTAAGAGCGGCAGAGTGCATTTGTGAAACGTTTACTAAGATTATGAAGCAGCCTCGTCTACTCATTGAGAGGTATAATATTTAAATACAGGAGTGGCTCGAGCTACTGATAGGACTACTTTGAAGTTTTAAACGTAGTCTGACTGAGCGCCTCGAAGTGCTGTATTTACCCGTGCAATTATGACCACAGTGGACATTTATTGCATGTCTTACGATTATTATCGTATATTATATCGATTATTATTTATGTTCATATTTTTATTCATTATATAAATCCACGAGGTTACTTGCGCATAGCGCAGGATACGCTCACGATGCAAGCATTGCGCTGCCTTTCCATCTGACCCCAAGGCTCAACGCCCTTCGTCAGCTGTGACGAGTGAAAAATGCGTATCATTTCATTTTAATTTTTTTTTCATTTCATTTATCTAGTTGAAAAATATGTGGAGGTCACGCTATACCTACGAAAAAGATTTTCCTTGTAACTGATTTCACCATAGGATATAACCAAGTTTTTTCTTTATGGTTAGCTAGAACTGTGATCAGTAAAATTATAATAGTTGAATGTCGTGTAGAAATCATGTGCTTTACAAGTCCAAATGTGGGCGTCCAAGCAAAAAGGGTCCAGTTCTCGGCATTTCGTTTCCGAGAAATAGGTAAGAAGATTTTTTTTTTTTTCACCCAACTTTACAAAACGTGTAAAGTTGGGTGAAAAAAATAATAATTTCGCGAATTTAATTGATTATTAATAAATGCTTAATTATCTACAATTTCATATAGTAAATGACTACCTATATACTTACGATTTTTCAGAATTTCAACTTCAAATGTCTGTAAAAAAAAAATGTGCCAAGTTTTGAATATTTTTTCAATCCTTTCTTTCAATTGACTATATAATTCTAGATACTGAATCTAGTCTTAACTCAATACCCCACTACTGGACCCTTTTTGCTTGGACGTCCACAAATTTTCAAGTTAGTCAAATTTTTCAGTATGTTCTACAGTATGTTAACTAATGAAGGGCGTTCCCGTTTTTACATATTTCGCTAACCAATCCCTGAATTCTAAAATAGTTTTGAATAGATGACCATGGGATAGATGAGAAAAAAAAAACATCCCCCCCACTTTACGTGTAGGGGAGGTACACTAAAAAAAATATATTTTATTTTACCACTTTGTCGACGTGATTAATACGAGTATATCCATGCTAAATTACAGCTTTCTAGTACAAAGTCTCTGAGCTAAGCCGCGGGCAGACAGACAGACAGACGGACATGGCAAAACTACAAGGGTTCCTTGTTTACTACGTAACCCAAAAAAAGCTAGAAGAAACGCTGCTATAAAGCTACAGTGGAAGGTTTTCAGTTTTTCTACTTACGGATTTGACACAGGTACCTTACGTTTTACGAGTTGGTCGCAGACTTCACTTCACACGCCTTTCATATCCGCCCAAAAATATGTAAATGACAAAGTCACCGGCATAAATATGTATATGAACACTCTGCAGAATTCGAAACTTTCAGCCCAATACTAGTAAATTCTGTACTGACTAGGGTCACTGAAAATGTCAATATATATTTGTTACTTTGATATAAGATTCATGTTTCCTGAGAAGCTGCGGATTAGGAACCAAATTGGTCCATGTCGCGTGACATCTTAAGGGTTAGAGTGCCAGTCACCGACGTCTGATATAGAATAAGGAATTATGTGTGACTGTCGTTTTGATGATACTGTCTTAGGTGTTGAAGCCATGTTGATTCGAGTATTCTGATATAAAAAATGAGTTGGAATTTGACAGTGAAAATATTTTTTTGTCAAATATGTGCTCAATCGAAATGTTTTAAACTTGAGGGATTGGTTTACCGTTACTACTTTTTCATAGAGCTTTTTTTCCATACTGTAATTTCTTAGCAAAATGAAAAAGCTCATTAAAACAAACTTCTCATAATATCCTTCCTTTATCAACACAGTACAGCCACAAACTTCTCTTTAATTCACCAAAAAGCGTTCTCTACGAAGCAGATTTGTATCGTAATTTGCATAGTTAAGTCTGGAACTTACATAGAGGTACACATAAGCGAACTTCCGTCATAACTCCGCAGCCGATGTTGGCGAGCAAATAAGTAACTGGCAAGTTTAAGCAAACACTATTAACTGTATAGTAGTTTAAGAAACGGTCTCAATTTACCCTTAACATAATCTAGTTTGTGCTTAATCAAAATTCCGGGCCACACTCAATATGAATACGGGTTAGCGCTGTATAATGGCTTGTACCTTCGCATATATTATTAGGTACTTATGTTATATACATGCTGTTACGTTAATTAGCTTAATCTAAAGTACAAACTGACAATTAACTAGGCGCTAACGATTTGTTGTTGTGGTTAGAGAGGGGAGTGACAGATTGGGTGGGGTACGAGGGAGTTAGTTCGCTGACAAGCTTCTCCGTATGTGGTGCTCCTGGTTCATGTTTCGGAAAAATCAGTTTTTTTTAAAATAATAGGATAAAAACTCTTGTTACTACTTAAACAATTGGATATCCATGTCACAATTAATTACAGTCAAATTGCCCAGTAAATACCATTTAACTATTACATAACAACGGTGGCATACTCGTACATTATCAGATGCCGCGCAACAAACTAGTTTATATGGTTGGCATCCATCAATGCAATGCAATAACAAGTTATTTACAATGAGTTGTGATTTAATCAAATTCTCTATGTATTTTTAGATGTTAGTAAACAAGCTAACTATTTCAATTCAATCAGAAGGAATTTATTAGCCAGTAGGATTAGCAATGGTTCAGTAAGTCATTGTTAATTTTGTATAACGACTAATGCTGCACACATAAAAGTCAATGAACCATTTTAGTTCATGAAAAAGAAATCGAATTCTATAGAGCTTTAACGCAACTACCTTATGAAGGGTGGTGTGATACCTTGCACGAAAGCAACTAAGTATCACTGTACCAACGACAGTACAGTGTCAGTATAAATTACACGTATGATGTATCCATATGTGAAAGCATTGATTCTGTGAACAGTCAAGATGTGTAACGTTGCGTCAAAAATTCAGCAGTTGCACAGCGGCGGTGGTGTTTAAAATTTCAAGAGCAGAGCGCGGGCGGCCCCGCTGAAGTATCACGAGTTCATAAATTAGTTACTTTACGAGGGAAAGGTCGCGCCCCCATAGCGCCGGGCCGTGTATAATTTTCATTTAAACACGAGCAGCCACAGGTCCTCGCCGTAAATCAGCTCCGACGGCCGCCCTTTGAGTCCGTGAAACGCGCGGCTCGACAGCCGCGCGCCGGCCGACCGCCGACCGCCGAACCGCCGCAACAATGTAAAGACATTTCCATTGTACCGTAATAGGGCATTGTTTGTGACGTAAATTTTACTGCTGAATATGCAAATTTCGTTTTGCCGCGACCTCCAGCGAGAAATATTGCGAAAGTTTCGTCGAAAAATTAAAATCACGAATCGTGAACAAGTTTTTAATAACGACCGTTACGGCTTCGGAAAAAAATATCGCTATTTGTACTGCAGAGGTATAAAATATTTTTATCCGTGAGATTAAAAATACTCGATCCCCTTTTCAAAATATATTACTGTGCGTATACAATATAAATCCAGAGGGAAAAGACAATTCCTGGTTTAAAAATCACGTAAAAATAAACGTTTTATTGAGTGGCGTTTACATATCGAATCATAAATATTCATGGCGAAGGTTGCGCACATCTGCTCGTGAGGCGCGAGCGACATGAAAGGAAACAGACGACATTCGCTCATTATTCCCTTGCATGGACACACAGCTATATCTAAAAAATATCCTCTTTGAAAGTTGTAAAAGATACTAGTATTATCTTAATTAAATGGGTGCAATACATAAGCTGTATTCCGAGATAATGGCGTCATAACCATAAATCCGTATAAAAATCTCACGCTACAACATCATAGACCACCTTTATCACCTCTTAACAGCGCGATAAATAACTATATGAAACTCATTACGGAAATAAGAAACTTCATTATACAGTATAGAAGCAGTGCGCGATCTCGTTATCCACAAATAAAAAGGCTTTTTCAGTGGGAGGTTGGCCCGAGGCGTTAATATTTAAAGCTGCGCCGTCGAGATGGCTGCTCTAATGTGCTATTAGCCCCACAACCGCGTGTTTGACTCGGCGGAAGCCACGCCGCACCGCACCGCGCCGATGTGTAGGCGTCTTAAACGCACCGCGAACGTCTTGTAATAACATTATGTTATACATTTTGAATATACATGCTTTCTAATCAGTAGTCTTTTTCATGTTTTTTTTTTCAGCAGCACGGTTTTTAACGGTTTTGTGCGATGGTTGATTTCGACATACCATCGTATTTTAAATTTGTCGGTCGAGTCCTCTATTAGCAGTAAATCTTTTGTTAATGGAATATCTAATCTGTATACTGTAGAGACGAAACTGATTTCTGGGAAGATTCTAATACCGACTTTTGTTACTGCTGACAGATTGAATTCGGTTCATCGGCTCCCGACACAATACTGGAATACCTAAGAGAGAGAATTTGAACCATCACGTCCAACATCAAATTGAGGACACAAGGTGACTCACAAAGAGGTATTTGCTTCACTAGACATACATTAGCCCACACAGCCCTATAAAAAACGTTCCTTAATGTAAGGTAGAAAAAGCCACAGGCCAAGGCACGCGGACGCAACGACGGACATGCACCTGACATTTATTACCTCCGACAAAACTCGCGTTCACATTAACTTCCATTTGCAATGGTAAAGGTGAACGCATATCATGCTGGGATACAATAAGCTACTCAGAGCAAAAACGGCCCACGGCACACACGACTCCTCATGCTATGATACAGCGAGCAGGTTTGCAGAGTCAAAAACGATATACATACTTCTTTACGGAACCCTGTTCATTTCTGCCATTGAAGCTCGAAGTGGTTTGAACTTCGAAAAGGAATGAACGGAGTCGCAATTTTTTTTAGTTTCTCGAAAGTGCTGCAGTTTACCATGCTGAGGTTCTGATGGCAGAAGCCTGACTATAAGATTTGAATAAGACGTGTTTGTCTGGGATAAGAAAAAAAAACTGGTAGATTTTGCGGTAAGGCTTTGTCCAGGAGATAGACAGTTATAAATACAGCTATTGTAATAAGTTAAATACGAGCAAAACAAACATCGCAAATGGCCCCTTTGAAATCAGGTCAGGATGATAGGCGATGCCAGCCTAATCACAACGTACTGTGTTCATTAATCCGTTTGATTACGACTATAAGTATCCCTTATGACCATTGATGGCGTCCACAGTCCTAAAATGTGTTTCTGTTTGTTTGTCAGTAAACAAATAAGGCGTACGTACAGATTTTTTTTATTTTGAGAAAATAAATATGCTTGAATGACTATTTGAAACAGTTTTTGATCATGGCAGCCAATTACTGCCGAGAAAAGCAAAGAGGAGGCACTTGCATCTTATTAAAATATATTTTTTTCCTCAAAGATCTGCCATTTCATTTTACACAACTTATATAATTATTATTTGTATTTATAGAACACCCCAATCGGATCCCACCCAATTCCTAAGTAAATTAAATAGCCTCCTGCACAATCTAATGAAACAGAATAAATATAAAATGAATGTAGTTTTAGCAGGTGACTTCATATTACTAATCAATTACAAGACTTGGCATATAATTACAACCTGAAATTTCAAATCAATGAGCCAACACGTAAGTTATCATGTATTGATCACATTCTTAGTAACATTCCTGACGCTATTGCTATTGTAATGCCACTTCACTTATCGGACCATGACAGTGCGCAAATGTTGACCATTCCACTAAAATACAAAACACAAAAACTACCAACATATTATACATATAAAAGAGATTTCAGCATGGATAATATTTGAAAGTTTAAGGAATGCTTACATAATTTATCTTAGTGTGACATATATGCAGCTAATGACGCAAACGTAGCATTTCATCACTTTCATGAAATGTTTTGCTTACTCTACAATCTTTGCTTCCATAAATTAAGAGTAAAAGTTAATATAAATAACAAAAAGAAACAAACTTGGATAAGTAAGAGCTTAAAAAAAAGTTGCAAGACAAAACGGTCTCTATGTCATCGATTCTATAAAAATAAAACAGCAATTAATAAAATCAAATACATGAACTACTCTAAACTTCTTAAAAAATGCATCTTCTACTCTAAAAAGAATGCAAACATCAATTTTATTGCTAAAAACGATAACAAACGTAAAGCCACCTGGAAGGTTATTAAAGATGAGCTTAATAATACAAACCCTAAAAGTGATATTGAGAATGACAAAATGAACAACACAGTAATTTCCAACCCAGTTGAAATAGCATCCGCTTTTAATAACCACTACATCATTCAACTAATAAATTAATAGATACAAACGTTAAAAGTAACTCTGGGAAAAATATAACTGTCAATTCAATATTCCTTAAGCCCATGACAGTAAATGAAGTTAGACAGGAAATTAGGCTTTTAATGAATCAATCAATTCATTTATTTCAATCAACAATTGGATCATAAAATACAAATAATAATAATCAGATGGGTACATCAAATAAAGATAAATGAGACAAAACACAACACACAATTTTATTTTATTGTCACTACATTAAGCATACAGCAATGGTTAATGTAGTGACAGTCAAAACTCTCAGCCATCATCTTCACGGTGGTGTTGGAGCTGGCACGGACCCTGCGCACCAAGGATGTGCACCGTTTCCGCATCGTCGCATAGAAGCAGTCAATGCGCGACTCAGCGAACATCCCTGATGCACTGCAGTACCGAGGCAGCCCCAACAACACCCTGTAGGCATTGTTGAATTGGACTCGTAGGGCGCTGTACTGCTTTTGAGTATAGTTAGCCCACAGGGTGCTCGAATAAAAACAGGTGCACTACGCTCTGAAAAGACTGTTTTTTACTTTCTTCGAGCATCGTGTAAACTTGCGAGCTATTATGTTCGCTCTAACAGACAACGCCCTACGTTCCCGCTCTATGTCTGAATCGTCTTTCAAGTTAAAGGTCACCAGATGTCCAAGGTATTTGAAGGTGCTAACCCTATTTAGCGGTACATCATTTAACTTTTCTTGGTGTTATAGAGCAGCCCATGACCGAGAGCATATTCCTCACAAATGCTTTTAAATAATACCAGTTCCGAAGGCTACGATTAAATTAGCACAAAAATCATTAAATAATGTGCTAACGAAATCATTGACGTATTAACATACTTAATTAATTTTTCATTTGGCTGTGGAAATTTTCCAGAAGCGCTGAAGTTTTCCATTGTTAAGCCTCTGTACAAAAGAGGAGAAAGACACATGAATAATTATTATCGCCCTATTACATTAATACCCATTTTATCTAAAATATATGAAAAATACATGTACAGTAGACTCGTGCATTATTGTAATAAATTTAATATAATAGAAAATGAACAGTATGGGTTCCAAAACGATAAATCTACAACATCAGCCATCTATGCCCTCATGAAAGCTGTATTACCTAGTATCAATGATAATAATCTAACCACAGGTCTATTTTTTGATTTATCAAAAGCTTTCGATCTAGTTTCCCACGATTTACTAATACAAAAACTAGAATTACTTGGAATCAGAGGGCCACCCTTACAGTGGGTAAAGTCATACCTACATAACAGGCAACAATGTGTTACTATACCAAATATTAATGATGATTAGGAGCTATACACGATACGCATCTGAATATAGTTGTAACAGATTCGGTGTTCCTCAAGGAAGCATACTGGGGTCAATCTTATTCTTATTGTACATAAATGACATCACTACAATAAGTAACCATAAGTGCATCTTGTTTCCTGTTGACATTTCTATTATTATGACATCTATTAAAACATAATAATACAATTTATGACCATGAAGTTGACATTAACAACACAATTGACATCTTAATTAATTGGCTTCATATTCAAAATTTGAAAATAAATCTTGACAACTCAGTATGCATACAATTTAATAAATGTAATAACAATAAATCTAATTTCAGTCTTAATATAGGTACCCAAACTAAAATCTGTAACCCAGACTAATTTTCTGGGTGTAACCATTGATGAACATTTAAATTGGATAATGCATGTAGACAATGTCTCCAGTAAAATAAATAGATTTGTGTATACGCTGAGACAAGTAAGATGAGTTACTAATTTAAAAACAGCCATATTAGTTTACCACGCATACGTAGAATCTATACTGCGCTATGGACTTATAATGTGGGGCAACAGTACCAACCAACATAGAACATTTGTTGCACAAAAAAAGTACATTAGAGCTCTATACGGACTCCAACCTGACGAATCATACAAACCAGTATTTAAAAAAACTCGGTTTGTTACCGCTACCTTGTCTATCTCTACGAAATATGCATGTTTGTATGGAAACATAAAAAGTTATTTAAAAACTTGCAAACGATAAAGCAGACGAGACCCATACAGGCTCGTAGTAAGCAATGTTCCTAGGCTTGCAAAATATAACAAAAGCTGCTTAGCTATGTGTGTACGGATATAAAATAAATTACCTGATGATTTTCAATAGTTAAATACGAAATACTGTTTTAAGCGGAAATTGAGTGCATGGCTAAGCCAAAATAACTTTTATAGTCTGAAACAGTTTTTTGACACAAAATCTTAGTTAAGTACTTACTTTTTTATTCTCGAATTTGCATGCTGAGTCTAAACCCGGCAAAACATGTTTGTACTATTTTAAACTGTAAGACCTGTTATACCATGTTTTGAGCAAATACATATTATCATTATCATTACAAATCATACCTTAAGTGTTTCTCACATAGATCAATGTTCATTACTGTTCAAACCCAACCTAAATTGTGTGATTAATGCGAAAACTCGTGATTATCACACATATGTTTATCAAATAAGACATGTAAGGAAAACACACTATTTATGATATTTTCCACATTTGCTCTACCACGACAGCATGTGCGCTAACCTTTACTTCCATTTGCACTGCACTTTTAAATTTTCGCTTCATATTCCATATAAAATGGGACAATGTGAAAGATGCATAGAAAGTTTCCGAAACACGATGTGTTTAGAAGGCAAATAGTATATACCGTACGCGGAAATGTATCCGAATATTCAGCTTTTGGTGTCTAAACTGAAATGAAGAAGAAAATAATAATCTAAAAGATAATAGTTCCAGTAGTAGAGATCTTTGTGAAGGTGCTCATCTGGGATACTATTACCACCAGACATATTTATATATATATGAAGGGATTGGATCAGAGGCAAGGTAATAAGTGGCAGATGAGGCATTTACGCTTTGCCTCTGTGATAGCAACGCCCACGCGATACCTCTGGTGGCATTGCAGATATGAGCAGTACAGGCAGATGTGACTACTTACCATCATTTGGATCGCCTGCTTTAAGCAGCATTATTTTATTGACTGGATTCAATATTATATCGAGGCATCCTGTCAGAACAATCAAGGATATTAAGAGAATAATCGAGAACATAGTTAAGAATCAATTATTTAGGTCAAGAGTTCACTAAGCGTTAAATGTGTAAGCTTTTAGCAAAATCTACGAAAAGCGGCGGGGGTGGGTGCAAAAAGGCTATTTTTGGTCAGAATCATTTAAAACTACCAAGTCCCATTTTAAAATAACGACAAAGAAAAATAACAAAGTATTAACTTTTCTAAGTGGGACTTAATAAGTATTATTAAAAAAGCAATAGGGTAGGACCTATCGCACACTTGGCATTTGATGTTATTTTTTTTTTTTTAATACCTCTCAAATGCTTACCTATAACTTTTTTACCTGTTACCTAACCGATAGGTAACAGGTTACCTACTGCTATTTGTATCATAATTATCCTAAACTTGAATAAACACTTGAAGAAAACGTATCATGAAACATACCGGTTCTCCCACATGAACCTCTGGTTAATCAATAAGAAACAATATAAGCGTTTCTAATATTAGAAACTATATTTTCTTTATAAAACCCATAGTAGATATACATACAATAGTTCAACCAAAAACATTCGATTCAAAGTTTACCAAAAGATTTATATTTCTTTTTTGCGTTCTGTCGCCGACCCTGAAACGGCTTACGTCTTTCCCAATTTTTGTTTGATTCCTGCTGTAAATCTCTTATATAAACAACAAAAAAACATACGGATGGACAGGAGTACATCCTATTATGTTTCTGTGTTTATCTCATGATAAACGGCAGCGTATTTTCGCATGGGATAAATATTCACAATTTATTTATGGGTATCTAATCTAATCCGAGACTACAGGTTAACCACCTAGTTCGGATGCAGATAGTCCCAAACTTAGTACGTTACAAACTTTAAGCCATTATTTACTGTATATTTTCAAATATTCAATTTTGTAATACTTGTTATTTTGGTGAATAAATTGTAATAAATTATAAATTACTAGAGACCCGCTCCTGCTTCGCACAGTTTTTACGACTTGACAAAACATCGAGATTTCTTAGGTAAACGTAACTTCAATAGTAACGTATTATACACATAAACCTTCCGGAATAAATTCTCTAAACGATAGTGAAAACCTCATTATACAAACATACAAACGTGATAAGCAACTTTGTTTTATAATATGTATAGATATTGAAGCTCTGTTTCTGCGCAATGCATCATCAATTCATCATGCATCAAACAGTCCTCATTGACACTGCATTGAAAATTCAGTAATCGACAATATCATAAAATTAACGTGGCCATTTTACAACAAAGTCGACTTTAAATAACACAAAAACTTGGCCGAGAAAAATGCATTACTTTTGTTTCATTCATACTTCAAGAGAAGGGTTCATAAATCAGAAAAAAGAAACATCTAACTTGACCAACTTTTACAACTTTTGCGGGTGAAGCAACTGGTTACATTCATTAAAGAAGGAGAAAAAGAGACATAAAACAAAAAGACTTTTAAAAGTCATAAAATGATTATCTGCATAATATATTACATACAAATAGAGGATGTACGATCAACAAATTCCGTAGAAAGCACAACACTATCTTCGATTAGCCATAGTTTTAATCCTGTAAAACCTTTTTCAAGGTGACTGGGCTTCAGAGTAGGTACTTGTACCCTCTTAAAAATGTATTACTACAGCCTCCTTTATAATGTTTATTCAAATAGATCACATTGCCAGAACCTATCCATACATAATCCACGTCATTTCTTTTTTAACAAATTATTATAATTTCCAAAAATAGCGGCTGCCCTGCAGTCAAAGTATTGCGAATGGTCTCTTACAAAACGTCTTAAAAAGTTTGAAAGATTTTTTTATAGCAACGAACATCCCAGAAAAAAAAATAATGTGAAAGAAACCAAGGTTTAATTAAGTCGGGAAGTTATTAAACTTTCAGTGACCTCAAATACGCAACTTACGTAGGTAAGTTGTGTATTAGAGGTCACTGAAAGTTTATTTTGTAGGCAAACGTCTAAGACAAGTAGTTGTCTTAGACGTTTGCCTCCCTAAAGCAATATGACAACGTGGACAGTCGGACACTGCTTACAACCATATACCTAAAGCTAGATATTAGTTTTAAGTTTGAGTTTATGCTGGTTGTTTAGGAAAACGAATCTAGTTTTGCTTTTGGCATGAAGTAAATAGCTCGGATGGCTCGAAGTCCATTTCCGTGCCTCCGATTTTATGGCCCCGAGAACCAGAAGCAAAGTCAATTGAGATTCTTGTATTTACTAACATTTTTTTCTCATTATCTAGATAGTTAACCATTTGTCTCTGGTACTTATCAATACGTTTCTTGCACCAGTAATTTTTATAGTCCTGAATTTTCCGTGTGGTTTTGGCGGTAGAAGTATCTTTTTTTATTTTTTATTCTTTCCTTTTACTTTTTTTTCTTTCTACTGGTGTGCCTTTTAGTCTGTGCCAAATAAATGTTTTTTCTTTCTTTCTTTTCTTTAAATAATTATTTTTCTCAAACATGCTTGAAAATTCGAGCATTATTTTGAAAACCTTCTTCGAGAATCGAAAATCGCGTACTGGTCAAATACATGGAAACCACATGACAACTTAACACATGGTAACTTATAAATGATTTTAAATGAATTTCGATATGGCTTGCAAACAGAGCTGTTTAAAATGGGAGCGAGATGGTACCCATCCTCGTAAATCAAGGCGTGGTCACTGATTACTGCTGGATTTTGCACCAAGGACTGCGGTGTTTAAAAAAAACTGTTCAGCTATGTGTGTAAAAATTTATAATAGGTTACAACCAGACATTCAAGATCTTCCTCTAGCATAATTTAAGAAAAATCTGAAAGAGTTACTGCTTAAAAAAATGATGTACTCAATAAACGAGTGGTTACAGGAATAAGTAGTCTTTACTCAACAAAAAAAAAAAAAACTTTTTAGTGGTACTAGACACTGTGGTTGGCAAAGGATATGTGACATTAGGCCCTATGAATCGCAGACAGGTTTTGATTTAGACTAAGTTCTCATATTTTTTTTATTTAATTTGTATTTATTTTGTATGACATTAATGTAATATCTTGCATGATTAAAATTCACATGCCATACTAAGGCTAAATAGAATATAAGACCAAATAATGTAACAAGGGAACCACCGATTGTATTTACTCTATTTAAATGTGAATAAATGAATTTGAAATAAAAAGAAACAAATGAACATATTGGCGCGTGAAAAATTATCGTTGTCCGTCATTGATTCTGGAATTTCTGATTAATTGTGAATGTATTAGCCTGTTATCAAGAGTACCTACGTACGATTTTATCTTCTAAGTATCATGTTGCTACTATAAGAGAACATAATACTAACTGAGCAAAGTCAAAGTCAGTCAAATAATTTATTTCAATAATTAGGGTCTGAAAGGCACCTTTGAACGTCAAAATTTACAAAACTGTTTTTAGAAAATTAATTGATTTTAGTTGCCCGTTCCAAACGGTAATTTCCGTATGGAGAAGAAACTCCACCGTTAATCTTTTTTTTACAATATCTTGTATACATTATATGTACCTGCGTAATTATGTGCACCTAGAATAAGATTACTAAACCACTATAGGTAAAAATAATGAAAAATGAAGCAATGACATGTAAATTAATTATGTGAAATATGGTGCTCACACATTTACAAACATTGTAAAATTATACGATATTCCTAACATTTTAACAAGTATTACTAAAAAGTCAGTGCGTTCGTTCAAGCAATCACAGAATGTAAAATCAATGTTATAAAAAATAATTAGACGTAGATTATTAAATGGCTCTGACAGCTCTCTTTTGTAAAAAAAAAATGGATTTAATGTCAGCAGCCCGACCCCACAGTAAAATGCCATACGACATAATACTGTAGAAGTAGCTACATAAAATAGACCAAACGCGCTACTTCTAACATTAGTTAATTTAAATCTAATGTATTTGGTATTTCTTTTTATTGAGTACCAAATTATTTACCGTTAACCAATCTTGTGCCTGAACAATAGAGCTATTCACATCGTCAAGATTTTGTAACCATCGGTTTATTCTAAAGATCAATGATGTGTCATGTGCAAATAACACCATCTCCGGATTATTTTGAAGTAATCGGGGTAAATCATTATTAAAAACGAAAAAGAGAAATGGACCCAATATCGAACCTTGAGGAACGCTAATTACCATTTCAGACCTTAATGAGTTTGTGCCGTTGACTTGAACTTTAACCTTTCTATCTTTCAGGTATGAACTTAGCAAATCAAGAGCTGTATCCCATAGTGCTCTAGTTTCAGCAGAAGTGTCTCATGGTCTACGTAATCGAACGCCTTCGAGAGGTCGCAAAAGATTCCAATGGTACCTTGTGTGTGTGTGTGTGTGTGTGTGTGTGTGTGTGTGTGTGTGTGTGTGTGTGTGTTCTTTATTAGGTTGACACCGGCGTCAGTGTTACAACGCCCTTTGGTGAAATCGTACTGTTGTTCATGAAACTGAGCCTTATAACTCTACAAGCGTTTGACAAATTGACCCAAAAATCTTACGGAAACCAGGTCATGGTAGAATGTTATGTTCAGGTGACTGATGCTCGTCTACTTGATATGATCCTTTAGTACCCTATAGCCCTGTGGAAAGAGGGGCTATCTATTCTTAGCCCAAGGATAGCATGAGCCCTCTATTTATAAATTCGGGCATTTTGAATTCATGTTTGCATTTCAGTCTTGTGCTTACGTGAAATAATTTTTGTTGTAGTTGTAGACTGAGTTCCTTAATAAATATTAGGATTGCTAAGGAAAAAGAAAAACGTAGACGTGTGTGATGGTTGCTGTATTCAACGTTCAAAGGTACAAAAAAATATTTTTTATTGACATTAGAAAATATTCATAAAACCTAACAAATAGTAAGTTGAATAAGTAGGTTTTACAACATCCGCCCTTAATGGCAATAAAAAGATAAAGTAGTAATGCTGAACACAATAGAATAAAATAAAACATTACTACCAGACTAAACAAAAATATAAAACATAAACCGACGAAAAATAAATAAATAGAAAAAATATTCTACTCATTTATCATTAAACCCATATTAACAACGCACCTAAGATGATTTATGCGCCTTAAGGGCTTGGTTAAAACATCGGCTGTCATTTTATCCGTAGGTATGAACTTTATATCTATAAGACCCTCAGTAACCTTTTCACGAATAAAATGATATCTCGTATCAATATGTTTAGTTCTATTGTGGTGGATAGGATTGAGCACAATTTTCTGTGCACTTTGACTATCGTTGTATAGCAACACCCTATGAGCAAAACCAGTAATGTCATACACTAACCGTCTGAGGAAAATAGCCTCCTTTGCAGCACTGCTCAAGGACATATACTCAGCTTCTGTAGACGATAAGGCTACCGTCGGCTGCTTCTTACACTCCCAACTAATAGGTCCACCTGCTAGCGTGTAGTAATAACCAGTGTACGACCGACGGTCATGTACACAGTTCGCCCAGTCAGCATCCGTGTATCCACACAGACGTCCACCGACTTTTCTGTAAGTAATACAGTAATCCATAGTACCTTTCAAATACTGTAACACCCTTTTAGCGGCCAACCAATGTCTCTTATCATGACAGTTATTAAACTGACTTAAATAGCTTGTGGCATAAGCTATATCGGGTCTCGTATTAACAGCTAGGTACATGAGACATCCTACCAAGTTTTGGTAAGGATATTCACCAAGAGATGTTGGATTACCTTTCTCCAATTTGTTATTCTCCAAAGGTGTAGACATTTCCTTGCAATCTCGCATATTAAACCGCTCCAACACTGACTGGATATAGGTCTTCTGACTGACCACAATTTTATCGTCAACACGGTTAACATTTAAGCCTAAACAATACGACAATGCACCCAAATCTTTTAGCGAGAAAAATTTCTCCAAGTCATTTTTGACAGCGTCAAACGAACTTTTTTCTTTATAAAAGACAATTAGATCGTCAACATAGACTGCAAGTATTAAGGTTTCATTACCAAACTTTTTTATGTAAACACATGATTCCGCAGATGTTCGTGCAAAGTCAATTTTCGATAGAATTTGATGCAATTTGATATTCCAGGCTCGAGCTGCCTGCTTCAAACCATAAATGGATTTTCTGAGCAAACAGACTTTACCTTCTGCCCCGTGCTCAGCAAATCCCTCAGGCTGTTGCATGTACACTTCCTCCTCTAAGTCCCCATTGAGGAATGCGGTATCGACATCCATGTGTTGAATCTTTAAATCCATTTCTGCAGCCAACGCTATAAGGGTACGCAAAGATGAATTTAGAACTACAGGTGCAAAAGTCTCGTTATAATCAGTCCCCCAAACTTGACTAAAACCTTTCGCAACTAGTCGCGCCTTATACTTGACTATTGCACCGTTCGGGTCCCTCTTTATCTTGAACACCCATTTACATGGAATAACCTTTTTATTTGGTTTATCCACTAATGTCCAAGTCTGCTTATTCAATAAGGCGTTGTACCCATCCTTCATTGCGGAGATCCAGTTATATTTATCATCGCTATTAACAGCTTCACGATAACTTTTTGGATCATCACACAACAAATCAACACCGTGAGTGCCGTATGAATAATAATCAGGAGGTTTACGTACTCTTTCAGGATACCTTCTCTCAGGACATGCATCGTTGAGTTCAACTGAAGGAACCAGGGACAGAACACGTTGTTCACCTGAATGTAGAGACTCCGTGTCACAAACCCCACCAGCTTCTTCAATCGCGTCCACAAAATCGTCAACTTGCTCTACCTCCATGTCCACACTTTCTGAAGTAGGTGAAGAAGTAGAAGCAGATGAGATAGAAATCGCCCGTGGCGATGTGGTATCTGAAGAAGTTTGTAATAAAAGATTAATGACATTAGGGCTCTGATAAATAAGATAAAACCTTTAGAATAAATGGTTTTAATCAGCAAAATACAAAGAAAAAGATTACAGTCGTATTGACAGAATGACAATATCAAATTAACAGCTTTATTCTAAAACCATAGAAACTCCAATGAGTTTCTATATCACCACATTCTTCCAGGCTTAAAAGAGAACTATTCAGTTTAGAACGTAGTCTCCGTAGCGGTCTGGAAGCCTTCGATTTCTAGTGGACCTTCGTTGAACAGTAGCTTGATTGTCAGTAGCCGTGTATTCGGCATCGACAGGTGAGTGGTCTGTCAACTGTTGCTGTTCCTCTTCTTCGTTCATACTTCGAGAATCGTAGAAGTCGTCTTCATTAGTCTCGACTGAATCTCGGGTCTCGTTAAGTACTTCGGGCGTTTCCTGGATTATCTCACTATCTTGTCCTAATGGTGCTAAGTGTCGATTAGAGATAGTTGATTCTCGACCATCTGCAAGACGGACATGGGAATAATCCGGATTTACATGAAGTAAAGTCACCTCCTCAACGACTGGCTGATATTTATTATTACGGTTAAATTTTCGCATTAGCACATGTTTCGATTCTGTCAACCAAGTAGGTATAGAGACTCCATTCGATGATCGTCTAGTATGTGTGAACATCCGTTCATGCGGCGTACAGTGAGTAGCTGTACAGAGCAAAGACCGTATCGAATGTAAAGCTTGAGGAAGAACTTGTTCCCAATTTTCTATTGCTAGGTTGCGTGAACGTAGAGCCAATTGTATTGATTTCCATAAAGTCCCATTAAAACGTTCTACTTGGCCATTTCCTCTTGGATTATATGGAGTGGTTCTACTTGAAGCAATTCCTCGTGAAATCAAGAAATTCTTTACTTCTGCCGATACGAATGAAGTTCCGCGATCTGAATGAAGATAAGATGGCATGCCAAATAACATAAATATCTCATTTAAATGTTTTATTACCGTTGTAGAACTCATATCACTACACGGGAACGCAAACGGGAAACGTGAATATTCATCTATTACAGTCAATATATATTTATTTCTTGTATTAGATGGTACAGGACCTTTAAAGTCTATGCTTAATCTTTCCATAGGTGAAGTTGCTTTTATTAAGATAGGCTCTGGTAAGTCAGGTCTGTAGAATTTCGGTTTTATTTCGGAACATATCCGACAGGAATTAGTCATATTCCTAATTTCTTCAGTAGAATAAGGCAAATTTTTAGACTTTACCCAGTGATTCATGCGCATTATTCCTGGGTGACACAAAGCTTCATGCAATGAAATTAGTTTCTCAGTTCGTACCGGTACCGAAGCACAAACTCGCGAAAGCGCGTCAGCCACATCATTCTGCTTTCCGGGACGGTACACTATGTCGTACTTGAAGGGTGCTAAGTCCAAGCGCCATCGCTGTATTTTTTCATTCTTTATTTTACTCGTCAGTTTATTATCAAACATGAATGATACAGAACGTTGGTCAGTAATGAGACGAAATGATTTGCCAATGAGAAAATGGCGCCATTTCCTTAGCGATTCCACAATAGCGTAAGCTTCTTTCTCTATAGCTGAGTGGTTAAATTCGCTATTATTTAGCATTCTAGAAAAAAATGCAACCGGTCGATTACATTGTGACAAAGTTGCTGCGATAGAATGATTGGATGCATCTGTTTCCACGGTGAATGGTGCATTATGATCGATAGCGTGAACAGCTGATTTCGCTATATCAGATTTTAGTCTTTCGAAACTTTGAACTAATTCATTTTTCAATGGAAAAATTTGTGCATGAGCGAGAACATGAATTCTTTCTGAGAAATTTGGGATCCATTTGCTATAATGTGCAAACATTCCTATTGTTCTTCTCAGTGATGGCACATCGCATGGTGGTGGCAATCTCAATAGTGGCCTTAAGCGTTCCTCGTCTGGCTTAATAACGTGGTTCTCTACATTGTATCCCAGAATATTAATAGAATATTGGGAAAACTTACTCTTTTCTTTATTGAGAGTTAGGCCATATTTTTGAGCTGCTGTTAAAAATCTCTGAAGGTTTTCATCATGTTCCTCTTGATTTATTCCACATACCGTAATGTCATCTAAATACGCATACGTTCCTTTTAGCTCTTCTTTGCGAATAACCCAGTCTATGGTTCTTTGGAAACTTGACACTCCGTTAGTGACACCAAATGGAATACGCCGAAATTGGTAAAGATTTCCAAGTGCTTCAAAAGCAGTAAAGTGACGCTCCTTTGGCAGAATCGGGACTTGATGATATGCACTTTTTAAGTCTATAGCGCTAAACACACGATATTTGGATATCTGTGACACCATTTCTTCTATGTTTGGAAGTGGGTATGCATCCAAATGTGTATATCTATTTATTGTTCGAGAATAATCGATAACGAGACGTTTCTTATGATTAGTATTCTGTGAAATGAGGACTTGAGCTCTCCAGGGTGACATACTCTCTTCAATAATTCCCTCAGCCAAAAGTTTTCTTATTTCATCTCCAATAAATTTTTTATCATCCTCACTGTATCTTCGAGATTTTATGGCGACAGGCTTGCATTCGGGAGAAACATTCGAAAACAAAGGTACAGCAGGTACAGATGCCGCAGCAACACTGCATACCTTAATTGGATCTTTTGATCCTCCAAAAGAGAACTCAAGTGAAGAATGTTTCTCTAGTATGTCATGACCAATAATAAGATCAGCGCACAGGTTCTTTACAATAAGTAAATTCAGACCTTCATAATTATGATCTCCAATTTTAGCCGAAACGCAGGTTTGTCCCTCTACTTGAGATGTCAGTGTAGTTGAAGCCATTGATATCGTTTGGTTACAAGGTCTCTTCTTTAATCGACACAATTTAAAGAAAGCTTCATTCATAAAGCTGATAGAACTGCCCGTATCAATTAATGCTTGGGCACGAATTCCCTGGATGTAGGCTGTTACAGTTGCCTTCTTAAGAGAATCCGGTGATGCTGCTACTATACATGCAGAACTGTTATTACTTGTATCTTGCTTATCTAGAACCGCAACAGTATTAAGTTTCCTGCTTCGACAAACATTAGCAAGGTGTCCCTTCTTATCACAAATCTGGCAGTTGGCATCGACAGCTGGACAATCCTTTCTAGGATGCACACGCCCTCCACAGAAGAAACACTTTCGCTTAGTAAACGCTGCTGCTATAGGTTCCTTGTCTTCATTTAAACTCTGAACAGCACTTAGATTTGAAGTATTGTAGTTCTGTGAGCTCAATTCGGCCATCTCCAACAATAACGCCTGATTGTAGGCTTGGTCGAGTGTTAATGACAGATTTTCAAGTAATCGTTGTCTTATTTTGTTTGACTTGATGCCAGAAATAAATGCATCTCTTATACTATCTTGTTTATTCGTTTCGGCATCCACTTTTTCAAATTTGCAGTCTTTTGCCATTAATTTTAATACCTGAATATATGTGTCGATATTTTCTTCACTCTGTTGCTTTCTTGTTGCCAGCATATGTCTGGCGTAAATTATATTTTTTTGTTTGATAAAAATTTTGTTGAGTGTGTTAATAGCTATTTCATAAGTGGTGCACTCACTGATAAACGAGTAAATTCTAGCAGATACATGATTTATGAGTAAGTCTAGGATAATTTTACCATCTTTCGTATCTTTTTCGCAAAATGACAAAAAACTATCGAATGTCCTCTTCCAGTGTTCCCAATCCTTCGAGGCGGAGCTGTCAGACGGATCAATGTCTAGTTTTTCGGGACGTAAGAATCTCTCCATTTTATTTAGAACATTTTGCTGATTAAATTGATAAATAAGATAAAACCTTTAGAATAAATGGTTTTAATCAGCAAAATACAAAGAAAAAGATTACAGTCGTATTGACAGAATGACAATATCAAATTAACAGCTTTATTCTAAAACCATAGAAACTCCAATGAGTTTCTATATCACCACATACCTTCTCTCAGGACATGCATCGTTGAGTTCAACTGAAGGAACCAGGGACAGAACACGTTGTTCACCTGAATGTAGAGACTCCGTGTCACAAACCCCACCAGCTTCTTCAATCGCGTCCACAAAATCGTCAACTTGCTCTACCTCCATGTCCACACTTTCTGAAGTAGGTGAAGAAGTAGAAGCAGATGAGATAGAAATCGCCCGTGGCGATGTGGTATCTGAAGAAGTTTGTAATAAAAGATTAATGACATTAGGGCTCACAGCAGCTTCAGGCTGAACAGATTTGTCCTTCAATCCTGAAAAAATATTTTCAAAAAACGTAATATCCCGTGACTTAATCAACCTTCGAGGGTTTTCCGCGCTACGGAAATAATAACTCCTTCGATCGTCTGAATATCCAACGAAGATATGTTCAGAAGTTTTCATGTCTAGCTTAGTTCTCTGACATGAAGGCACATGAACTAAAGCTCGGCAACCAAACACTCTTAAATTAGACAGGTCGGGTTTACTACCACACCACATTTCATATGGCGTCATACCATTAAGTGCACGATGAGGTGACCTATTCTTTAAATAAACACTAGTCTCAACAGCATCCTGCCAAAAAGCTTTCGACAAAGAGCTCTGTGCCAGCAAGGAACGGGCCTTCTCCACAATGCTACGATTGCTACGTTCACTTACCCCATTTTGTTGAGGGCTGTATGGTACAGACGTTTCATGTCGTATCCCTTGAGCCTGCAAATAGTCTGTCAGGTCCTTGTTGACATACTCAGTACCATTGTCTGACCGAAGGGTTCGAATCTTAGTACCAGTCTGTCTCTCAACAAGTGCTTGGAAAGCACAAAAAAACTTCTGAACTTCTGTCTTAGATGACATACAATAAAGGTATATAAAACGTGTATAATCATCAACAAAAATAATGAAATATTTATTACCTTTAAAAGATTCAGTGGTCATGGGACCACAAACGTCCGTATGGACCAATTCTAATGGTGACGAAGCCTTTTTATACTTAATCCCTTTGAAAGGCTTCCGCGCCTGTTTAGCCTCTACACAGGGTACGCATGGTTCTTTGTCAACATCAGTATACTCTACACCAACAGCTAGACCTTTTTTGAGTAGATCCATACCAATACGGCAGAGATGTCCTAGACGCTTATGCCAAAGCTGAAACTGGGACAAATTAGTGTAAACATTATAAGCTGAAATACCTTGCGGTTTTACTGTACAATCTAAAGTGTACAATCCACCACAATTAGAACCATGTAAAACAGGATCCTTTTTAAAAGAAACATCATTAGAATTATAAAAATTACAGCCATTCGTATCAAAAACAATCGAGAAACCTTTCTCTACTGCCTTTTTGACTGAGAGTAAATTACAATCTAGGCCAGGAACATGTACAACATTAATAATCTTCTTAAAATTGGTTTTTGTGTCAATATCAACATCTCCTAAACCCACAGCCGGCAAACATTTACCATTTGCTACAGTTATCTTCCCATCACAGGATTGGTAACTATTAAACCATTCAGCATGTGGAGTCATGTGAGTAGACGCACCAGAGTCGATTATCCACTTCTCAGACATCTGAACACTTGGTGCAGACAAAGCCAGTCCCGTGACACCATCCAAAAACAATTCCGTGACACATGCATCCATATTCCCTGAACTAAAAACAGTCAGTCCCTTATCTTTAGAACAACTTTCTGTTGAGCAACTCGCCTTTGCCTTTTTCTCCTTCTTTTTGAGAGGACAATTAGGACTCTTGTGCCCTGGCTTCTTACATCGAAAACAAATAACTTGCTTGTTAGTATGCAACGCAGCCACATCATCTTTAGTCTCTTTCGTCATTTCGCTCAATAACTTACTTCTTACCAAATCTGTTGTGACTTCAACGCTCCCATTCTCAAGCGCCATTATCAAGGGCTCGTAGCGAGACGTTAGACCTCCCAAAATAATAGCTGCTAAAGAACTATCTTCAATGGTTTTGCCAATGTCGGCCAGGTCTAGTGCAGTTGTAGTTATTGCCGTTAAGTAAGCTTCTAAATCAGAAAAGTCAGATAAGGTGTACCTGTACAACTTACGTTCCAACGACAGTTTACGACCCAAACTTCGATCCTCGTAGGATTTCATAAGAGCATCCCACGCTTCTTTTGCGGTCTTAGCTGGTCGAACAATCGAAATAGCAGCACCATCCACAGTAAGGCATATTTTAGAAAGAGCTTTTTCATCCTTCCGTACATCGTCGGGCGTCTTACTCCCTACGACAACTACTCCGCTTACAGTTTCCCACAACCCTTCATGGATTAACAACATGCGCATTTTAAATTTCCACAGAGTGTAACCTTCTCTATTACAAAGTATCGGAATACCATTTATTAGAGACATACCATGAACTGCAGACGACATGATGACCAATATGTTAACTAGGTATCAATTATTTCACCACCAATCTTCTTTTAAGTTCGATCGTAGATCAAATATAGATACAGAGCCCTTCGTGCTGATAACGTGTTGTAGTTGTAGACTGAGTTCCTTAATAAATATTAGGATTGCTAAGGAAAAAGAAAAACGTAGACGTGGGTGATGGTTGCTGTATTCAACGTTCAAAGGTACAAAAAAATATTTTTTATTGACATTAGAAAATATTCATAAAACCTAACAAATAGTAAGTTGAATAAGTAGGTTTTACAACAATTTTGGATAACATTAGATAGATATTGAATATTACCCTTTATAGGGTTCCGTACATCAAAAAAAATAAAAACGGTACCCGAAAAAACCGAACGGTTCACTCGTGTGTCTGTCTGTCCGTCTATCACAGCCAATTTGCTCTTAATCTAATGGACCGATTAAGTTGAAATTTGGTACCCAAACACGGACAAGTAACGTAAATAAATGAATTTTGAATTTGAGGGTCACTATAGGTGGGCAAAAGAAATGCAAACTGTACCATGTGACTTATCAAATAAAAGGACTTGTCAAATATTTTTGATTATGTCCGAAACTACTGAACCGAAAATTTGGAAAAAATTACGGAGAATGGTTCTTTACTCATACATTACAGGAAAACTAATAAGAAGTATATGGTCTAAAAATAACATGGTAAATCTCTCAATATTGTGCGTACAAACTTACACTTGCAGTTGGAATGTATGTTAAGTTTTTCTTGGGATAAATTCATCCCAACTACGGAACCCTTCATTGTGCGTGGTCCAACACGCACTTGGCCAGATTTTTGTTATTATTATTTATGTAATATTGGATTAAGAATACCTAAATACTTGTAAACTAATAATAACTGCCTCTAGCCCAAAACAAAAATGTTGTGAATTCTGTTAAAAAAAAAATATACAAAACTTTCGTTGTGAGTAGAACTGCGTGCAAAGCTAGTAAAACATCACTGACTGAACTATCCAGAAATAAACGGGGCAACAAAAATGGTCGATAAATCCGCGCAATTTCATCGATGTCGGTATAATAAAACACGATAGAGAAAGGGATGCTATTCCAATGCGCGATTTCAATATTATTACGATCACGTTCCACTAATATTTGACTGTCCAATTGCATAATACGCGAACGACATCTATAATCGTATTTATAGTGGACGTTCAGTTTTTTTTTTACGTTTAATGAAAGAAATGTAGTTTGGGAAAATATTACTTTTTTATTTGAAAGGTTGGCAAGCAAAATGACGTGAAAAACGATTGATGGAATGCTCCGCAGCCTGTAAACACCTACAACAAATGTACCCACTTATTTGCCAACGCACTCTACCAACTTCTGAGACAAAGGGAATTTCTTAAGCCGGGTCCAGATATGTATCATTTTCCCGATCCGATCACCGTATCCGTTTCGCCGACGCGTATCATGATCGCCTATGTGGACGGGTGATGATACGCAATCATGATACGCTGTCTCGATACGCCGCTCTGATACGATATGCGATACGACCCGATCCATGTCGAGTCAGTTTTTGTCCGATCATCGAAGGAGATACGGAGATGCGTCCACAACTAGATACAGAGCTTAGTATACATATAGCTGATGATACGATGAATGATACGGTGATACGGATACGGTGATTGGATCGGGTCAATAATACACCAATAATGCAATTGTACCGAAACGCATGTCTTCCGATCCAGCACACAAACTGCCATCATAAAATCTGTTATTTTCACTAGTATTTATTTGGACAGCAGTTACTGTGGGACCGTTCACCTCTTTCTTAGGGAACCAAAGCTTAAGTATGGTCTCTGTCCCGAGCTCTACAACCAAGCCTCTATATAAAACTCTTTTTCATAGAGTTTCTTTTTGTTTTTTTTTTATTGTTGGAGGATACTTTATTTTCATAAAATAACACGTTTCAGTAATTTTGTTCCTATGAATATTTAGCAACGCAAAATTGTATTAAATCACCCTGAATGTTTTATGCTACAGATTATTTATACACCTACCTTTTACACGACCGTTTATTTCTGTCATTTTTTTTGTAATATTATAAACAACGTAAACCACATCCATAACATTTCCGAATTTTATTCCACAGGAAAATGTTTATCTAACTTTATAATTCTGTGCAAATGGGCCAAAATCTGTGGCTCACTCTCCAAGGGCTTGGACCTAAGCCTTTACTTAATTGTGTGATTATTTGCCTAACTTTGTTTACTTATCGTATTCACAGCGACCGAACTTGCCCGACGACGATGTTGCCACTTAATGTAACTAAATAAGCGAGTTTCTACGCAATCCCTAGACATTTTCTGGTAACCCTAATTTTCGTGTAGAAATAGGTGAACCTAGAGTTGGTTCATGGTAAATATAAATTAAGTAAACGAAATTAATACCGTCCTACCTATATTAGGTAGGTACAGGTAGCTGTAATTAGACATATTTAATTTGTGTTGCAGTGACGCGGCAGTCGTCGCCCGAGTGCAACACAAATTAAAGCTGTATAATTACAAGCGCACGCACAGATGGCGCCACGCGCACAGATGAGTTAAACTATCTATAGGTTCAAAGATAAATAAAGTGTTCTTTTGTTTTTCGCAAAAAATATAAGTGCATTTTTCTCCCTAAGCTTAATGTTTTGATTCACCATTGTTCATTAAACAAATTAAGTAATGGGCTATACTTACTTAACTGGAACTTACTTCTCAAAAAGGGTGAATATTATTTGGAAGTTTTATTTTTAATTTATATATACAAGGCGAGTTGCAACGTTGACCATGAACTTACAAAGTATACAAACAAAATTTTGTAACTACTAATAAAATGTACGTTAATTACCGTTCTTCGGTTTTAATTCTAATAAATAAACTATTAAAGAAATGGGGGTTCTTCGGTTAAAGACCACCGTCCCTTTCAAGTTCCCATGGGAGTTGTTAAAGCCAACTAAGAGATTGTTGCGGAGCGTGCAGAGGTTCCACACTTTGTACAATGCTCCGGTGCAGTAATAATACAAGCATGTCTACTGTATGTACCACCTACAATCCCTTTGCCAAACTAGGGTTTAGACCGGTAATTGGAGCTGCCTATAAGTACTGATAAGCCCATACTCAGCAAGTGACGTCGTATTATATCATAAATTATTTCAATTTTCTTTAGTACTCCCAGAAGAAAAGAACCACTTGAAAATAAAAATGATAAACACGAATAATGAGCAATAAAACTGACGATTTCAACTCTCGACACGCTAATGGCTTCCTTCTTGTTCATAATAATAAGAAAAAATAAAAATAAAACGCTCCGCTGAATTGAAATTCTAATGTCTCTTGAATAATTGAAAACGTTTGGGTACCCACTGAAGTTTTTCCTTAAATATCTGAAAAAACAAAAACACATCTAATCTGACGCTTGTTTCGTACACAGAAACTCATTTCGCCATTTTTTCAATTTATTTTGTTTGAGTTTACCCACGAGCAGAAATTAGTTCCCTAGTAAGGTTGGTCGCGTGGAGGTACTACCTACTATGGAAGTGTAACGATCAAGCAATTTCCCTAATTTTAATTTTATTTACCTGGACATGAACTGGACCTGGACTGAAATTTCAAGTAATTACAGAAACTACGAGTAGGTTCCGAGAATTTTGATTGCTCATCAACCCATGTAGAAAGTTGCTATAAAATTTTACAACATTCATAAATTATGAAAGTGAGTTGAATACATTAGTTAGGATATATGAATATAGTTGTTTGTAAATATAGCGGGAGGTAAGTAGTAGATACTAATTTGAGCTCTGCCAGTGCTCGGAGATTAATTAGCGAATATCGTAAAGACCGCTAACTTGCTAGGTTTAAAGATGGCAGCGGTATAACATAAAGTTGGAGCACTGGTTAAGAGACTTTTGTGCCAAAGCGCGAACTCTTGCGAGAGGGCGTAACACTAACTTGATGCACTCGTTTCTCGGTTTTAGAAGCGATTTTGCATTGTAGCGCCCATGACATAGCAATGCAACAGACATTCATTTTAGGCATGCTCATGAAGGCATTTCTATACCTATTTACCTTTATAATATCATCATGCAGTGGCGTGTTGAAGTTGATGAATCGATCAAGGAATAAGATAGTTTTTTTTAGTAACTGGAGCTATACGACACACGTTTGAAATTAACAGACAGAGTGAAGTAGATAATTAACTACAGCCCAGCAGAGCAGTTAGCTGTCATGCTAACATTTTCACCGTCACAAGCTCATATTATTGTTCGTGCCAAGGCGAGGGAAGAAACAAAACATTCCACATAATGTTGGTATATTTTAACAATGCAGTTTAGGTATACTCGCTTATTCGTTACGAGCCCCGCAGTATATATACCCTCAGTTTACTTTTACAACTTGCGCTGAGATAAGCTACCAACATACTTCATGTTGAATTTTATATACCTTCACAAATACCGAATCGTTTGCAAAACTTAAACCTAAATAATTCCTCTGATTTGATGGCTACAGTTAACATTTCAAACTTCTAAATTACATAGTATGTTCTATAATATCTAAAATTCATCAATGTGAGTAACAGTATCCATTTTCAATAAGTAAGCAAACAAGTACATGGCAGAGTTCTAAACAGTTACTATGCATCTATCGAGCTTTAAGTTTAATAAAGTTCCCAACTATTCGACACATAAGGTGTAGGCAAGGTTAATTCTACGACGTAGATACCTACTTGGGCCATTGTGTTTTAATCTAATTTATAAGGAGAGGATTTATGAGGCCGTAGAGAAGGGAAAATAGCCTCACGCAACGTGTCTGTGCCGGTTCTATTGGATACGTGAGCGTGATACATCGAACAGCTCTCCGCAACACGTACGCCAGCGATTTATCTCGGCGACTCTTTGACAAAACCCACCCGAGGCCCCTGCCCTAACCTCACTTGTCTACACACAATAAAATAAATAAAACATATCTCCACCGCGTCACTCTACAACACCGTTTACTTAAACGACAAAACCTATTCACTCCACCCAAGTATTTGCATTAATTTCTAAATTCAACTATAATTAGCCTAGCAAGGATTTCACATTTTTATTTAGTAGCGGAAATGAAAAATATTAATGACACAAATTTTAAGCTGAAGCCAGCGAGTCGAGGCCGGGTACTCAGACCAAATGAAATGTTGATTTTATGACGCACGTTTTACGTTCTACTGACGGCAGATGAAACAAAATACACGTTCATTAGCGCAGACCGGGATATTATATTACAGTTGGTACTTGATTATGAAATCACCGGCCCCACACAGCCAGTTCAAGCACCTACTCTCAGGTGTACATACTTCACTCTACTCTGCAATTAGTGCATTCGGTCTCGGCGCCACGGTTAAACTTTATCTTTTCATCCCTTTTACAACTCCTCAGAGGGCCTACTGTGAGTAACAAACCTCGACATTTTATTAAAGAAAAGTCTTAACAAGAGTGAGCAGTCGTATAAAAGCATTTGAAGTCGTAAATTTAATTAGAATAATGGATTCTTTCAGGCTCCGTGAGTCTACAAGGTACAAGGTTACATGTCGTCGGTTCGCAAGGGTTCATATTTTAAAATTAGCATTTGAGCGAGTTTGTGAGTAGCGGATGACATTAGTGCCGGGACTGGCGGCATGAAACAGAATCCACGCGATGCATGCCGACTTAATCCCAGGTAATGGGACGTAATAAAATGTAAGAGGCTAAGGGTAACGACAGACGTGCGCGCGTGACCTGTTATCTTTACCTTTTGGACTACTTAGGAGAACACAAAATCTGATTTTGTTGCTTACGAGCGGCATCTCTTATGGACGTAGTTCGAGCATTAAATTAGACATAATTTACAGCAATCTGTCTGGGAGTCGTTTGTCGGGTATGATGAGTTTTATGTAGGTAATTGATTGGACGCTTTCTCTCGCATCATCACGTGTGAATTTTCTAACGATTTCTTTATGACGTCGGGTTTTGACAAATTAACACGTCACCGAAGAGATACGGCGCGCGCCCCGGGCTTACCCATCAATATCGACGCGGCCACCATTACTCAATATCACTCAAGTGGAACTGCCCAATTTACAGCTACATTTAACTGATTTGATTGAATCCACCGAAAGTTATCACCTCGGAACGCTTTCAGGCTCACATTTTGGTCAAATAGATGTGTATACAATATAATGTATTCACATCTAGCTAGGTATCTATACATTGAATGTGTATGGGTTATAGCTGTTTATAATGCAAGTCGTATCCAAGCAATGTCAATGGTACGTGTTGTTATACTAATCCAAACATACGTGAACTAATTGCAGTAGGTTATTCCCAAAGGCCAGAATAACTTGTATCGTATTTGAAACCATCTATACATATATATATAAAAGAAAGTCGTGTTAGTTACACTATTTACAACTCAAGAATGGCTGGATCGATTTCGCTAAGTCTTTTTTTGTTGTGTTTGTTATTGTCAGGAGAAGGTTTTAGGTAGGGTAGGTAGGGTAGGTAGGGTAGGTAGGGTAGGTAGGGTAGGTAGGGTAGGTAGGGTAGGTAGGGTAGGTAGGGTAGGTAGGGTAGGTAGGGTAGGTAGGGTAGGTAGGGTAGGTAGGGTAGGTAGGGTAGGTAGGGTAGGTAGGGTAGGTAGGGTAGGTAGGGTAGGTAGGGTAGGTAGGGTAGGTAGGGTAGGTAGGGTAGGTAGGGTAGGTAGGGTAGGTAGGGTAGGTAGGGTAGGTAGGGTAGGTAGAGTAGGTAGGGTAGGTAGGGTAGGTAGGGTAGGTAGGGTAGGTAGAGTAGGTAGGGTAGGTAGGGTTGTTAGGGTAGGTAGGGTAGGCAGGGTAGGTAGGGTAGGCAGGGTAGGTAGGGTAGGGAGGGTAGGTAGGTGCACCGTAGATAAGTACTTAGTGCTACCCGTGTAAAGCCGGGGCGGGCAGCTAGTATACAATATAAACGCATTATGAATAGCGTAATATAATCGTCATTCAAGAAGATAAGAGAGTTTCACTACTGCCAAGAAAACGGGACATATCCTGTCATCACTAAATAATTCCCAATATTCAGTGTTCAGTATTCTCAGAGCTAACATGCGTTTAGTTCTGTCACATACATTTAGAAACGTTTCCTTCAAAACGGAAAGGAATCGTTCCCCTTCTTTCCGTTCACGGTTTCCACTCTTGACCCTGAAAACTTTGCGCTTAACCTTCCTCAACGAATATTGCTTCGTGCCGCGAAATGTTTATATGATACTTTAGGAATTTTACATTTGACTTGCTTAAGATAAACAAAACAGTATATTGTTAATCTCTGTAAAGAATTGACTATAGTATTTCACCCCGTATTTGTTGCAGTAATAAAACCTATCAAGTGGTTATACAACTATGAGTGTTTTTCTAAGCCCTAAGTATATCAACATACTGTGGTCAACTTGGACATACTATTTACTACTATTTTAGTTACTTTATTCAAACAAACATAACACTCGTGTGTGAATAAGGTGGGTATGAATAACTTAAAACAGATATGAATCTCTGCCATTCGTGACTAAAATCCCTGACTCCCACGTCTGAAATATGAGTCGTTTTCGTTAAACCAGTACTCATGAGCCAACCGAGATATATTCAACTTATAAATGTAGTGGAATCTCACACAATTGTATCCCTGTTCTTATTTAATTTCCGCTTGCTGCTTGTTCTACGTTTTTCATTTGTTTTGTAGTGGTGCCGTCACAAAGTTAAACATAGCGTTATGTTAGGTAGGTTTTGTATGAGACGCCGCGACTTTGATGTATCGTAGAGCGTCGCTAGTCGGACCCTGAATATTTACGAGAGGCGAAGGCCCAGGCTCCCGTCGCCTCGCGCGCCGGGAACCGTGTCACATTATTCATGAACTATATTTTATGTTACATATGCCAAAATACACTCATCGAGCGTCGCATAAGATGAATGCTTCAGCACCTTTAGCTTGCTAGATATTGGTACAATATTTTCATTTTGTTGAATACGTGGTAAACATTTTTGTAAAGTATATTATATTTTTATTTGTAGCCTTCTTATTTCCGTTTGTGTCGACAAGGGCCATGCTGAAATAGCCTTTTTAAAGATTTATAGTAGTTCCAGCCACTATGAACACGCACAACATGGATTAGATAATGACAACTACCTTTTTGTGGCGATAACATTGAAATCATAACTAATTTCTAGGTATCATATACCACGACAGGTAGTTTAAGGTATTTTTAGTCAAAAATTCAAAATTCAAAAGTCATTTATTCAAACTAGGCTGAGAATCAGCACTTTTCGAACGTCAAAGTTACATAATACAGTCCCACAAAACGCCCACCCTTCACCCCTTCCTAGTGCTTTCGCTGGGAAGAAGAAGTGGCGCAACAAACTCCCCAGCAGCACAGCTGTCTGTTCAGTTAGAAAAACTTGATTCTATACAATAAGTACTTATGCAAAATAATTTACATAACGGAACACAAAACATTAAATTATAAATAAATAGCCATATGACAGCTGGCACATGCCAATATCCCAACCAAAAACATCGAGATCTATACTCAAGCAGAAATAAAAATAACTAAACGTAAACAATATCTAAAAAAGAAAATAAAGCCTCCAGGCATAAAGGGCGTGCCCGCTTACATATAGCTGTAACTAGAAGTTATAATATTGATAAACTAGGACCATCGAGGTAAAATAAATAAACAGTTAATTACTAATAACAATAACAAAACCATGATCAGCAAGACGACCAGTCTAGACCAGTAGTAGGTAGATCAATCTTAAAAATAGACGCAAACGCAAGCCTATCTGAAAAACGTGTCGCCGCTACGCATTGCCAGACATCTCATTAGTCGAAATTTGCCATAAAAAAATATTATCGATTATATATCGACACAAATCCTTAGGTAACATTCGTAAATATATTCCAAAGACAATTAATTAATTAATTTTGACGGCACGGTTAAGTGATTGACTGCTACTCTGCATGTCGCGAGTTCGATTCCCGCACGGAACAAATATTTGTATGACCTATTAGAAGTTGTTCCAGGTCTGGCTGTTTGTGTATGTGAGTTTAAATATTTGTAAACGCACCCACAATACAGCAGAAATTCCTAGTGTGCGGCAGTTTTAAATCTCTTCGGAGTATTTTGTTATATCACCTTAAAACTACGTGATGCCTCTAATAACAGAATGAAGACATACTAGTCAAAATATTTTATAACATCTTCAATTTGTTTGAATTGGTTACATTGTTTATTCTAATTATTTTTTTAATGTTCAACGACGTGACAGCGTCCCAAATTACCTTACAATATCTTTTATTTATCGTTGATTATTGACTTCCTGACTGAACATTTCATTCCAGTTAACGAAGCAACGAGCTATTTTATTATTGTAAATGCTTTGTTTACGAATGGCAACCGAAAACAACAAAGTCAACAGTTATTTGGGCAATAAATATCTTTATTTTGAATTCGAATGTGCGTAAAGAATAACGGAACAATACCAGAATTAGGTGTAACTCACCGTTATTACAAGCATTCGGTAACCAACCTAATTTTTTACGCAAAGTGCCTCCAGCTGTATTCAATATTTATATTTGCGAATTTTTTGCAGAGTCGCGATTTAAACCTAAAATTCGATTATGTTGGTAGAAATAAACTAAAAAATAACACCTGGGAGTCATTATTATAAAAATAAATGCGAAAGTGAGTTTGTTTGTCACGCTTTCACGCTAAAACGGCTGAACGGATTTGGATGAAATTTGGCACATAGGTCAGATCATGACCTGGATTAGGACATAAAATACTACTAATATTCTTTTTATCCCGATATTCCCACGGGATCGAGACTTATGCGGGTGAAACCGCGGGACGCATATAGTAGTATTCTAAAACATAAATAAACAGTCAACAATGATCGTATCGTGGAGTGCGTCTCTATAATAATGAACCTAAAACTAACTAGTTCAAACAAAAATATTGAGGCAAAGTAATTGACCGTTTCGTCGTATTAAATTATATTTTTATTCAAAGAAACGAAAAATGTAGAGAAATAAACGAAGAGGTAAATTACGAGCACCGCAATAATTTCTCTTGTGGACATTTTGTTTTCCTTTATTGGTCATATTTATCAGTGCGAACGCCCGCAGTGGCAAATAAATCGCTCGCTCATTTCAAGTGAACCTCTTATTTCTTAGACGGGCGCACTGAACGAGGTTGGGGACGATTAAACGTTCCTCACGATTTTTTATGTATTCTTCGCACGCTGAGCAAAGGTTGGCGGATGTCCGACATCCACCTTCTTTCCGCTTTCCGGTATTTAGCTGCGATGATTATTTACCCGGATGGTAATAAATAAAAAGTTAAGGGGAAAGAGGAACGAATTGGACCCAATTTTTTTTTTAACGTTCTGTAACTACAACTCGGAATGTTTATAAAACTCGCCACTATCTATTATACTATCTACATATATTTTTTCATGTAAACTGGACTCGCATAGGTACTCCATTGAAAACAGCGAACACAAACAATGGACAGTTGACACATTCGCCAAAATAAGAACATGAAATATTAACTATTTACATAACAATTTTATCTTCCTAGCATTTTTATGCACCTACTGGCAGTTTTCCGGTGCTATGTCCGCTACGTAAACTTAATTGGCAACCCGTACACAAAGAGAAGAATCAACTTTGTTCGAAGCTGCCGCATCTAGCTTCTTAATGACTCATGAATCTAGATACTTGCACGACTAGCATTGTCCCATTTAAACGCTTAGACGAGAATTTAATAGAAATGGCTCTCATGTGTGACAGCCTTTAAACGTAGAATTTTAAAGTATATTATAGTAAAAGGTAACTAAACTTAGTGCCGGGTTCCTATAACTTACTGAACGGTATTTAAAAGACCGGCAATGGTTCGTGAATCCGTTATTCGATTCCGAACATATCTATGTATACATGACGAAGAGTGGCGCTGTTTAGCTGTCCAGTGTGCTCATACGTTTTTCAGGCTGACAGAGTAATTCCCTGACCGCTGCTTGCCCTCATAGTGGCATGAAAGCTAGGATCAGCCGCTTGATCACTCACAAACCAAAGCGGTTGCTCACTGCGCTGTTTTCAGGCGAAAGCGACAAGCCCAGGCAATTCAAATTTACGTAAGTTTTGTACAATTTTCAGGTCTGTATTAGATTATCTGTTGATTCAAATCTGATTCGCGACCGTAACAAATATATTATGTATTAACAAAATTATATTCATTAACACTTTGCGGGACACTAAACGCCTATAAACGTGATAACAATAAAACTTTTATTGTGTCTCGTTCAGTGTCCCGGAAAGTGTTAAAATCATCAATACCACTATCTAAGCACATATTACCCTATCGAATTACTATTTCATGAAACCATAATATTTGGAGCAAATTCTGTCTTAGAGAGTTGCGAATCATATTTTCATCAACATACAACCTAACACGGCCTTGCAAATTTCAAAAAAGCGCATCCCCTTACCGTATGATATTCCATTATAGTAACCATAAACTTTTTCTTCTGTTGGTACTTATGACGCGTGCCAGCAATTTTGCCCTGATCTTAAAGGAATTGCGTAGAATCTTTTCGCTTATTTAAATCACGATGAAAGAATCTTTCATTTTGCCATTCTGCCCACAGACCGCCTACGCAATACCTTCAATATGAAAAAAGTAGCATTAATACCGTTCAAAGTAAAGTACAAATATAGAAAATAAAGAAATAGTGATTTTTTCTGTTACTTGAGACAAAAATAACTAGAATTTCTAGCTTTGTTAAGTGATGATTGTCGAAAATTATCTAGAACACCTACGAACTACCGTACGAGTATTAATATGTCTGAACTAAGCAAATTTTGCAATGTAGGTACTTGCCCTCGTCGTGCCCACACGAAACACCCCAAGTCTCCACGAGTAGGTACCTATACACCTACACAAATTGAGCCAGTTTATAGGTTTACTTACTGAGGTCTTCAATTATATACTAGGAATATAAAACCCTTGATGATTGTTTCAAACTCCACTAGCCGCTTATCTCGATGCTATTAAGATTATCCTAATGACTTCATGAGTACTTTTTACTAACAATATTGCAATATCAGTAACAAAAGTATCTTACGGTAAGCCTTTTAGCAAAAATGTCGATAAAGTCATTTTCACTTTTACGATATGTTTTAATACGTCTATTACAGACTTCATCTTTGGTTCTCCAAAAAATGCCTAGATCAAAGTTATATTCTAGTAGAACCTTCGTTCTTTACAATTCCTAATAAAATTCACAAGACTACATCTCGTTCGATACGAGATCGAATTATGAGTTAAATCGCGGCGCGATGAACGCTGCTCCAGCGGTAAATGGGGAATATAAATTTGTCTTAAACAAATTCTATTTCTGATGACGGTGATACGTTCTCGATGAAATTACAAACGCCACAGTTCTTTGTTTATTTTCTATGTGTAATTAATTTGTCTGAAATATGATGGATCGGAAATACTTAATGAAACGTTTTGATAACAATAGTATTTCCATCATTTATACCATCTTTATCAACATCAATATAAAACAACGCTGTATGGGGTAATGGGGTAGAGTCTACAAAATCAGCCGTTCTGAAGATTTCAGAAAAAAAACAATAAACAATTCACGATAAAACCAAGTGAATCTTTTCTTTCTCCTGGCATCGTTAGTCGGTATTATTATTTGAAGTTTGAAGAATGTAGTCTATATTCGTAACTCTTTCATCTTTAGACAAAGGATGACGCATAATGAGCATATTATAACATTATGCCCTGGATATACAAACATCTACTTATCAGGATGTCTAAAACAGCAAAACCTAACACTGCCTACAGCCGCGAGCTAGCACTAATAAGTAAAATAACTATGAAACTAATTAGAGAATCAAAGAAACTTTTTCAAAGACGACAGACAATGTCGAGAACTTGCTTTTGAATGGAAATTACTATTAAAAACAAAATTTTCTTTCTGCTTATTAGCTTAATAATGTTAGAACACAATTCGTAAACTGACAGAAGTATTTCTCTGACGTCAAGATTATATATTTAAACCAGTGATTTGAATAGAAAGAAAAAACAATAAGGCCCGAATTTCCAATCGTGAGAGAACTTTTACGAGAGGAATAAATATGACGGTTTGGCAGTTTTTGTATAGAACATATCGTCACCCTCCCCGCTAACTGTCACTATCTAGCAATTGATATTTTTCCAGGGCAACAGTTTTTAGTCGGGCGCTACAATCATGTTACTGTAGTACCGTTAGCTGTGGCTTTATTAATTAATTAATAGCTTTTTATATTGCCCTAAAGCCATAAGGTCATAAAACTTTTTTTCGAAAAGTTATAATACGTAGGTAACGTCAGTGTAGATACGTCAGTTTGTGAGATACAACAGTAGCGGGGAGGGTGACGATATGTCAAACGGCCATTTTTATTCTTCAACGCTTTCCAAGTCTAAACAGTTTATTCTACAAATACTGACCGCGTCGAAATTCGAACGATGGCGAGATGTGATTCCGCAATGATTTACTTAAAACTGAGTTCAATTTCGTTCTTTTTATTTTTGTCTTTAATTGTTTTGTTTTATTTCTATTAAGGGATGCTTTTAACGTTTTGCATCTTTCTCACATGAACTTCAACATGAATGATGTAACCATATTTTTATTTAAAAGAGTGTCCCTGGAGTATCTTGCCCGTTCTTCTACATAGGTACCAACTACGCTTTGGAATGGGCATATAGCTTCATTTTTCTGACTGACCGACCCCTTGACAATTCAAAAGTGGCTGTAATTGGTTTGTTTGAAATAAATGCTTTGAGTTTGAGTTTAATTTATATTCGGTAAATTGAGTGAGGTTCGAAGTAACATTTACGGAATAGAGTGCTATTGCTAACAACGATACTATTACTTCAATCATCCATCACTATGATGGTAGTCGTGGTGGTAGTGTGTATGGTGGATGGTGGTTATTGCAACCAAGCTTGCGTAAACCCAGCCTCATCAGGTCTCTCAGGATCATCCAATGGTTTAAGTACCTTTAAACGCGCTTAATCCACCTGTGGATTTTATAATCAGTCAATATTTGTACAGACAAGGTTTTTTAATTGTAAAGTAAAATGACACTCTACGTCACTTTGCCATGTTGGCCATTTCATACAACTGCCACAGAATGGCAATTCGGTATGTAAAGTATATTTCAGGTATTTTTTTTATATTTTTATTTTATAGATAAACAATTAATTAATTAAAACATGAGTATTTGAAATATATAATTTCAACTTTTTGTTTTTCCAAGCTGTAGTTATTTTTTTATATTTTTTTAAAGTTTTGTTCGCGCTGACGTCATAAAGTAGGCTGAATAGCTTATGATCTGTGCCACGTTTAATACATATAATTAAAAATAAACTTGGAAATTCAGTAAAGTCAAACTGTCAAATTTGACAGTTAATATTAATTTGTCATCATAACAGAGCGATTTTTATTTTTACAGTATCCGTACCATATTGTAAAGATAAAGCTTATTAATCGATCAAAGACTACTTGTGCTAAATGCTTCATACCGTCATGTAAAAACACCACAAGAAATAGCCAAAACAAATTGTTTGTGTACTGAGGTCCATATTTATAACAAATCCAAAGGGTAGGCAAGCAGTTCCTTATAACAAGCAAATGGTCAATGTAGCAGTAAGTATCGAAGTCCGAAGGGAAAGCAAGGGTTATAGTGAAAAGAATTAGGTAACTTATCAAAAAATTAAGGCACGGTACGCTCAACGAAAGTAAACAGCTTCATGTAAACTTGACGTTGACATTGACGCTTGAAACGTACAAAATTTTATTACAAGAGGCACTGAAAGTTTCCTATGCTGGGTACTTTATGACGTCATTTAGAGGTCAAGTAAAAATCAAGTGATTTTACGAATTTTTGTGAAAATAATTACGATCTTAAAATTTTAAGACCTAAAAATAGAAAAATAAGGCTTACAAATCTCGAAATGGTTTTGGAATCAGCATAGGTTAATTTTTACTTTACATACCTACCGAATTGTGATTTGAATACCCAGACAATTTATGTTCGTAGTTAATTTGCTTAATATTTAATTTCCCTGACTTTATCTACCCCGAACTTTCTAAAACCATGAATTTACTGATCACTACTACCTACGTAAATGTTTAAAACGACCTGTAGAATAAATGTAAATAATATTGATTATTCTGAGGACGTATTGTTACCAACTGAGGGAATTCCCTCGACATCATGACTAGATTCATTCATAATTAATTTCATGATTTGTACTCCCCGCATACGTAGGCAGACAATATAAGCTTGTAATTGATTACGGAAGCTGCAATGTTGTTGTCGTATGATACAACATACGTAGCTATATTGGTAGCTATTTGGCTGTTTTGTACTAATAATTTTGGTGTTTTCGTCGTCATTACGCTTAAGCTCCTTGTCTCAGAAATTATTTGCACGCCTTTAATTTGAATAATTATTATTCATATTTGTACGCCGTAGTATGTGGCAAACATGTGTGAACCAGTATTTTTTATGTCATCCTGCATGTACCATCGAAGAAGTTCATATCTAAACACCGTAAGCGTAGCGTAGTCTGCTTGCAGCGCTCGGCCGCAATAGTACCGGGGCAGTAGCAGATGTGGGCATCGAGTTCACGGGATTTTGTTTTCAAACTGCTTCGATAGTACGTTTTTATTATTGCACGTGTACAGGTACACATGTTTGAGCATGTTGTAATTTCTAGGAAAAAATACGACTTATAGATGTGAAAATTTATTTGAGAGTTGACAAGACAGAACTTAGAAGAAGAAAAAAGTATATTTAAACTAGTAATTTCTTCTTAAGCTTATCAGAGAGGTTTAATAGGTATAGAATAGTATACATTTACAACATCCGCCCTCAATTAAAACTCTCAAATAAATTTTCACATCTATAAGTCGTATGTTTTCCTAGAAATTACAACAGAGCAAATACATGTATATTATCTTATCTTTTTATATAATTATGTATAATATGACGGAGGAGGTTATGTGTCTTTCTCGTTATTATCAGGCATATTTTAATTTCTGTGGACAAACTGTGGGTAGTGTTGGTTATTGCGCAATAGAAAAAACGTTTGCAGTTCAGATCAAATTATAATTTACAATCACATTAATCACACTAGCAATTCATACACTGTAGTAGGTACACGACACAACTATTTGAAACGCGCGACAGTTACTAAACGTCTTCACCGCTTGACTGCCACCCATGAAGTCCGCTCTGCTGAGCCCCGGCCCACGGCCTGTCCGAGCTTTACGTTGTAGACTCTTCGTAACCTACTTTAACAGTGCTATTTTACAAAATTTATACATAAAGGCTCCAACTAAAAATTATAAGAATAAAAGAAAGACATAAATCGTATCAGACGCTTATCTTTCACAAGTTGTAGGAATCAAGCGAAACGGGTTAGTATATGCTCCTTGGCAGTGAGCCAGCGAGCCAGCTTTATTTAAGTACTATTGTGGTTTTTACGTGCCTTTAAACGATTCTATCGCAACTATTTTTTACACCCTAGAACAAAGTTTGATGTTACGTATCGTCCTAGTTTAATAGCTAAAATTAGAATCTAGGTAAACCCTCACAATTTAGTTTACAAAATATCTGGGCTGTGTTGTTGAGAAATTTAGATATCTGTAGTGCTATTCTGTAACCATCTCACCGTGAAAACTTAGGTGAAGTGAGCTCGGAGTGAGCTGTCAGTCAATAGCAGCATGTCGATTCCCGTAACCACTTCACCGTGAAAACATGTGAAGTGAGCGTGGAGTGAGCTGTCAGTGTCATCTCACCCTGTTGGAATGACAACTCACTTCACCTAAGTTTTCACGGTGAGATGGTTACAGAATAGCTGCACAGCAGGTGGAATGGCAGCACACTTCACGTTCACTTCACCTAAGTTTTCACCGTGAGATGGTTACAGAATAGCACTGCTGAAGTCAACAAAAGAGTTAAATATAATTTTATTTCAACTACTTTTTAACCGATTCTGTGCGTGTACTCAGTTGTTAATACTTGAATTCGTTCGTCAGATTTTGGTAGTTCGCGGAATCGCAATGATTACTACTGAACTCTTTTGCTGAGGTACATCTAACCTAATTCTACACATATTTGCAAAATAGAAGAAAGACATTTGACTGTACCCAAATCTCTAAGATACTCTATTTAAATTTCCTTAATACGTTTATGAGGTCTCTTTTAACAAAGGTAAGATACCTAGTTCCCAGAAGAACACTGAAGGTCTGACCCAAGTTCACAAGTAGCCGACTCGAATTTCGTAACACGAAAAAGTTTGTGTAACAACAGTGTGCGCCGGCGGTCTTCCCCGAGGACGCAGCCACAACAAATTACTGGCAAACAACTTCGAAATAAATTAACTCTCAACTTTCAAGCGTTTTACTTTCTTTTTGTTAGACGAAAAACAATTTCCTTTGTGTTTTGTTTACGTTGTAACGTTCTTTGGCGTGGAAACCGTTCGGTGAAAAATAAACATATTTTTATGTATCGGTAGCTGATATTAAACGATATAAAAATATTTTTATTCAACCCACTTGTAAAAAATACACCATGTGTAAAAAATATTCGATATAAGATTTATCTTATTATACCTACGGGTGCTCCAACAAGCGAACAAAGAAACATTTTTGGGGCTATTTTTATCCGAGGGCCAAAAAATGTTTTTGATCCTTTGAATTATCTAATAAAAACGTGCCTGAAATTTCAATTTCTCTGAATTGTATTTAGTTCGTTTTAAAAACAGCAAATACTTATAAAAAGTATCTTTAAGCTTCGTGCAGGCTTGCGACGCGACAGCGCGACGCAACACCGGTTATTGTTATACCATGAAATTTTCTTGGAAAATGTATGGTTCGAGTGGCGTCACGCCGTGGCGTCGCGCTGGTCTGTACGAGCCTTAATTGGTGCAAAAAATTATAAAGGTCAGTTTGAATTCTGCGAAATGTAATCTGAAAATACATCTCACTACAAACTCACGCTCACGAGTCTGCCAGATACAAAAGGAACGAAGGGTAGGACAGAGAAACGGATGGACATGAAATTATAGGGATGCCCACTGGCTACGAAACCTAAAAACATACATACGCTCATGAAAAGGTTGGCCAGATAAGTTCCGTTATCGTCAAAAAGTCAAATGTGTATGGTTCGTTTCAACCCTAGTTGTGAAAGTTGCAGGGACGTCGAGTGCGAGCAAGGTTCCGCATAAATTGCTTTTAATTTCCCGCTTTGTCCATAATACATGATTCCACGTTAATGAGTCCGGAACGTTAATATTCAAGGCCCTCCGTGTAATCATTCGCCTGTGCCGCCGACTGGCAGAACAGCCCCACTTATTTATATTTACAGTAAACTTGAGCCTGATATTGTTGTTTTCACAAGAAAATTTGAATTTGTTTATTCAATTTCGACTCATTTCGTAACATTTTGTTGTCAAACAATATGGTAAAGATACAGTAAATTAGATTCTGCCTTTGATTTTATGGAGCAAATTAATTTTGGGCTGCTTATTAGCCCCGGCAAAATGTCTACATAAAGTTTAATAGAAGTTCACAAGCATGTTTGTATCATGCTGACATGTAATACAAAATTACGTATTTCTTGATTATAAAGTGTTGTGGATGGATACGATGATATAAAACGTTGGTATCACTACATATTTAACTTACATGGGTCTCTCGAATTGCGAGATTTATTTGGGCTATTCATTTTTGTTTAATAGTTGAGAATAATTTAGAAACTGAAATTGCTTGAAAATTTATGAGTATCTGCAACAGACAGTAAAAAATGTAAGCATCTGTTCATATATTATTGCCCTTAACAGTAATTAAACAGACAGTTAATGGAAATGTAGGTACCTCGTACATAATTTTAGATGAACATTAAAAAACTTGAAAGAAAATGTAACGATATTATAGGGCCTATATTATAGTTAAACATTGTTCTTTCAGCAAACTTTCCAAATTAACACAGCCCATCGACAGCCCGTTAAGATGGCCATTTCATGTTCCAAGACAATACAGATTGACACATAAATTGTGGTACAATTTCCCTTTATTCTGGGAAATTAGACATTCAAAACTCAATTCTCGGCCAAGAGCCCAATTTTGAATGCAATTTACGGCTAATTAGACTCTTAAGTACAGAGGCTTGTGGCGCGAAGCGCGAGCCTGGAGTCGCGGAGGAAGTTTGCAATGGTCGCGATAATGCGCGCAAGACGAGGAGGCGCTAGCGCGCCCCTAATGTGCAATAACTAGCACTGTTTTGTTTCTGTCGCCAACTTAACATTCTCCTCGTTGACTCACTACTTGTCTTAGCTTTGCCGAGCTGAGACCCCAAGTTAAATGTAGCGTGGGATAGCTTTTATGTTGTGCTATCATATTGTTGATACAGCATTTGCAAAACGGTCGCATTTCTGGGTAATTTTTTGCTTACCAATTTGGTGAAATCAAACGAATCAACTCAATATAGTACATTAACACAATTACCTGGAAAGGATATAGCTAAAATGCTTCGGAAAACTCAGGCCTTTGAGATTGTTTTAACAATTTCTAAACCACTCTCTTTACTTATTCAAATATCCGCAATGATCAAAACTGAAAGTAATATTTTTGCGAAATATTTGGTGAAATTATTTCTTCCCTCAAAATTTGCCTTACATTCACGCTAAAAGCATTCCAGAGCTTCTTAATCAACGATCTACGAATATTAATTTAATTAGTTAAAAGTTTTTATAACTTTTAGGTGTAAAAAAGCTTCCGCGCGGGCGCCGACGTAAAGGAAACTTCAGCCTTTGAATTCAGACAAGCAACATTTATTTATCTTGCCTACTTTGCAAATCAATTAAGCGAATGAATAGGAAATATCTTTCGTAATATATTTACCATTTCTTGTTACTAGGTGTTACAGTGTTTCAATAAATAGCTTCAATATAGCCCTTACCCTATAATTCGAGACATGAACTTTTACCATATACATATACCATATTCTATCAATACGAGAAAGATGTGTTAGGTCGCCATAGCGCTGGGCACTATATGCTTTCTACACCTGGGAAGGTAATTTGTTGTACGTTATCGTGTTCTTTACAAAATATGAGTGTAAATTGTGTAATGACTAATGTATATTCATGACGTAGCGAAGCGGCGCGGCGGCGAGACCGTGAGGCGGCGAGCGCCTCAGAAGCAAGATGTATTACAGGCGTGCAGCATCGCAACCTCGGCATCCCGTAACAAATGTATGTACCCTCCACCCATGCTTCCTCTCTGATACATGACGCGCCGCCACGTCAATGATTCAAGCACACATTGCGGACCGCCCTCAGATAATCGCACGTTTTGAATTCCCAATGTGAGGAATTTCATTAAGATTCCGGATGAGTGATTTTTGTTTATGTTTTGGAATGAAATCCGTTGAATATGAAGGGGTTTTATCACAACAAACCTACCTATGTAAATGCATAGACAGCTATTTGATCACTTGAATTTACAGAATGGTCAAATTAAATTGTTTAAAACCAACACAATACTTTTATATTGTCTAAGTAGGTAGAAATCTAAATATTTTCTGAAAAATTAAATTTTGTTCACAGACGTCAAGAGCAGTCAAACGTCCTAAAATCTTCTATTCGGTCTTGCCGGTCTACGTTAAAGTATCGGAGTTTCCTCCCAAAATCAGGCTGGCAGGAGTAAGATAGCAGTTTCATAAATACTTATAGCCGCAACAGCTGCAATGCTTTTCTACTATTTTTATGTACATAATGTCACTATTTTTCATGTCGGTGGTACCTGCACTTCAATGATAGTGCAATAACAAAACCATAACCATAAAACTGTTGCAGTACCTATTTAAAAGAAGAGTGAAAGAACACTATCTTTCCACTTCGTCATAGTTGCGTAGGTATATATTTTATTTATTTTAGAAGTATGTATGATTGTATGTATGTATTTTAGTAAGTATATTCTCATATAATTTGTTTTATTTTATTATGTGAATTGTTTTAATTTTACGTATTTTACTTTCTCTCTACTCTTACACACATTGTCTACATCTGTTTTTACCCTCAGTCCTATCGCAGGTATGGTGGAAGAGATTTCTTTAGAAATAAGCATCACGTTTGTACGTATTTTTCTGTTCTTTTCATCTTGTCTGTTTATTTAGGTGTGTACATAAATGGTTAAATACATAAATAAAAAGATCCAAAGAATAAAAAATACAACAAAAAAACACGGAAAAGCCACCATGGAAAACCATATTCATAGACCACAATAATGGAATCGACCGTATAGAAAAGTTTTTTTACTTGTGCTCAACCATTTAATAAAACACGAACGAGACAGAACTACACAGAAAATATACATAATTATTCGATTTGGACTCAAGTCTGATAACAACGTTTATAAATATTTAAGTAGTCAATTTAATAGATACAATAATGCTTTCATAGATTTCAACAACTGATAATTTCGGCCACTATTATTATTTTAATAAATGCTGTAATAGCTGAGATTTTTGTTCCAAAACTCATTTTCATTTCTCTGAAACATTTATTTGTGTAAACCCGTTCTCAAAGTTTAAACCTAGATCACTTGGTTTCCTTATTTAACCCTAAAATGAGTTCTCCCAAGACGAGCTTTAGCTAAACGTTTAACGTCGTAATCCACCATATTTCATCATAACGTTTAGGCCCAGTTTTAAGAGAAGGATTTAAAAACAAATGCGTATGTGTAAGGCTGCGTAATCTTGGATTAAGAGCGAATGTCATGCTCCTGTAGGGATGGAAGAAAAACGTATAGATTCGTTCCTTATCCGCTGCTCGATAGACAGCCCCGTATGGCATCCACACAGCCTTTGAAATTACGTTGATATTTGCGATGCGGGAGGTCGGAGGTTAATAATTCCTTCGATTATAATTTGACACGGCATTGTTCGTGAATATCCGTTTATTTTTTGTTTTAATCGTGGAATTACTGTTTTTGTATTCTTAAGTATTAATTTAAGAACTGATTGCGTATTGCAAAAAATATGTAGATCCCACGGTACATTTTCATGTCTCGTTTCTCATTAAATTTCTCTCAGACTAAACGGAGAGATAATCCATGTATAAATATTTAAGCAATCTAAAGCAACGACTCGTAGATTAAAAAGTTACTCTGCGATTATCTCCCCACTAAAAACTTTAGCTGTAAACTCCTAAAAAATGCCCCAAAAGTCTGTTACAATAAAACTACAAAAACATTAAAGATTTAGTGGCCCGATACACACAACTCCAGTTTACGGAAAAAAGTTTAAAACCTCAACATAAAGTTTTCGCCTTAAACGACAACGGAGTCACTATCATTGTTACAAACTGGAAAGTCGCATTATCTGATAAGTGCGAACCTCCTTTTTCTGGAAACTTCCGAGTTATCTCGGTCAAGTTAAGGTTTAGTTGGAGATTACGTCGTTTCCGCTAATTCATCTGAGATTCAACCCGTTTTCAAGCAATTTGCTCCTCCTTTAATTTGTTGATGAACGTGTTTTAAATTTAATATTATTTGAATTGAAGTAATTTACTTCTTGATTGGATTTTGTGATGATTTACTTCTTGATAGATAGATAGATAGATAGAATACTCTTTATTATGTACACCATAAAAATTACAGACATAAATTTAGACATTTTACATAGGTTGACACAATGTTCGGTCTTTTAAAGATTCTCTTTCTTCTTGATAGATGGTTGGTTGTAATAGGAAGAATTCAATAATATTGAGAAAGATAAAGCAATGGCAATAGTATTTTCGTAATATTCCAGAACTGGTCATCAGGTTGCTTCCCATTATACTATCAACTATGTTTCTGTTAAAGAAACAATGTAAAATACACTTGAACTTTACGTCTACGAAGATAGATAATAACTTAAAGTTAGGTTCAACTTCTCAATTTATGTTCTATACGTAGAGTATAATACTAAAAAGACAGTGTCTTAGCCATCTCATGTTTTGAAAGACAATGTTACAGACAATGTGGATTTCGTAATGTTAGGGATACCAAATATAAGTATATACCGAAAGATATTTACGCGAAATACATAGGCTACGTTTACATAAGTAGGTACATGGAACTGCAAACAATACACTGCAATCACATTATGTTGTTCGCACTGTGATGTTACTGTCTACCCTCTTTACGGCAAAGGTAATAGCACCATTGACCCCATCCCCCAATATATGACACCCACGGGAACAGAGCTGGCGTGGTTTACACCTTGCTAGAGATAAACACGGAACCTTCCTAAAAATAAAATATTTAGAAAACACAAAAGCTTCATTTTAAGACTCGCTCCAACTTAATGCAGTTTATTTAGTTTCATTTCAGGAATAAAACTAAATATACTGACTAATTCCTCTCATAAGTCTCCTTGCGTTAAAGTTAGTTTAAATTTTGCGCAGCATCCGTCTAGCGTCTGTTTTATTAAACGATATTATTTAAGGAATAATTAGACTCTTTCATTCTATGATTATGCTTTGCAAACTTAGAAGGAAAGCAGACGACTCGGCTGCTTTCTCATTATGTAAACTTCTAATATTAATTAATGATTTGAATACTTTTGTATTGTACCTGTTTTGTTATTGGTTCTGTCATTAACAGACTTTGAATGTGTACGCATAGACATGGAAGAGAGAGGTCTTCTGTTACAGGTATATCCATACTTAAAAGAAGGCCTTCTAAAATGTATGTGTTAAAACCTGTTGATAAAGAAATAAATAAACTAAAACTAAAAAATAACGAATACCTATAAATAAAGAATCTTAGTAAAAAAAACTTGTAACAAGTCTTAAATACTAGTGTCTATATAAATTCCGACATCAAAATTCAAAAGTCATTTATTCAAACTAGGCTGAGAATCCGCGCTTTTCGAACGTCAAAATTACATAAGAGAGTCCCCGAAAACGCCCACCCTTCACCACTTCCTAGTGCTTTAGCTGGGAAGAAGAAGTGGTGCAACAAACCTCCAGCAGCACAGCTGTCTGGTCAGTTAGAAAAAAAAATTTCTATACAATAGTATGCAAGATAATTTACATTACGCAACACAAAACATAATTTAAATTATAAATTAATAGCCATATACCAACCAAAAACATCGAGAACTATACTCAGGCAGAAATAAAAATAACTATTTAAAATAATAATATTTAAAAAAGAAACAAAAATAAAGCTTTCAGGCTTAAAGGGCGTCGCTTATGTATAGCTGTAATTAGAAGGTATAATTGATAAACTAGGACCATCGAGGTAAAATAAATAATTTTCGAGGTCGCCAGCTAACCACATATTGCAATACAACTCATAAAAAACATTGTAATTAGTAGATTATGTCATCAATAAATTAAAATAATTTGAATTATAAAGTAAAGTTGTAAACAATTATATAAACTCATATAAACTGTCAGTAGGTAAGCTAATTCTGGAGAAAGAAAATCATTGTCTTGAGTTAAACACAGCGACCAACTATTCTTATCATTTAAGTAGTCGTTGATAGAATAGTATGCCTTTGAACAAAGGTTGGATTTTACTTTAGTTTTAAACGTATTAAAAGGCAAATCTAGTAAAGAAGAGGGTGGCTTGTTACAAAAGGTTATACCAAGCCTAACACATTTGTTCACCGGCTTCATAAGGTTCATAACTCATTAGTTATGAACCTTATGAAGCCGGTGAAAGAGAGCACGTAGTTTATCCTTATTTCTAGTGTTAACATTGTGAATATCACTGTTTTTAGTGTATAAGTGTATATTTTGCCTAATATATAAGATGTTGGCGAAGATGAATTGTGATGCCTCTGCACACTGTGAGGATACCGATATCTTTGAAAAAAATTCTCAGACAAACTCTGGCACCTAGCTAGTAAATTGCTCGAACAGCTCGTTTTTGGAGGACAAATATATTTTGAATATCAGCAGCTTTGCCCCAAAGCAAAATAGCGTAGAACATAACGCTATGAAAATAATTAAAATAGACTAACCGAGCTGTATCAACGTCGGTGTATTGTCTTACTTTCCTGACGGCGTAGGCGGCCGAACTGAGCCTTACCGTTAGGTTCGATAAATGTTGGCCCCACTGAAGTTTGGCATCTACTGTTATTCCCAGAAAAACTGCCGAGTTTACAGTTTCAAGCAACTCTTTATCTAAGACGATGTTCGGTCCTAGATTTCTAACATTTGGAAGGGCAATCTTTACACTTTTAGTTTTCTTGGCCTTGAAAACTAGGTTATTTGTCGTAAACCAATCCGTAACCATTGAGAGTGCACTGTTTACATCGTTAAAATCTTGTATATTCCTCAATAAACTGATTCCAATTTACTTATAACGACGTATTTTATTGATCAGAAAGACAAGGCCAAATCTTTGAGGTAAATGTCAATTCTATTAGCTACAGACGAAAAGCGGTATTATAGTATAAGTCTCCTTTGAGCAATATGCTTGACAAGACTTCCAGTCAAAGTCAAGAAGCTCATGGAAGATTTAATTCGGTAGTTATTCTTCATTAATTTCTAGTACCTATTAACATTTAATTCATCCCTTTTGATTTAAAATCCCGTACAAAATAGCCTCTTTCAAGCCACTTCAAATACTCCAGGTATATAGTTACGTTATTTTTAGACACCACTGAGCGACGCTCAAACCTGAACTTCGCGCTAAATGAACCTTCAAATGGCACTTCAAAAATGAGTATGCAAAGTAGCATCGTGAATTTATTAAACCGTTTGGCTTTATGAAATCTACATTTCAGATACAAAATAGACCATTCAAATAGCGTAGACCGAATTAAATAGTGTGGCAGGAAGTGTCGCGGGCGGCCATAATCCGGCTTTTAAGTAAATAAAACGCCGGCCATGCTTTAAAGACTACCGCGACCTTCTAGCCTTGAATAAGTAACGAGCGGCCTTTTTGATAATTAAAATTGCTGTTTATTTATTCAATCTTAATAAAATAATGGATTCTTGTGGTTCTTGAATGATTAAGTGAATAGACATTGTAAATATTTGACAACATAACAGACTTTGATAGAAAATCATTATTGACTTCTACGTTACGGGTCGCTGGTTCGAACACAAAACTAATATTTGTACGGTACAGATAGTTGTTTGTGAGATTAGTGTATACCTACGCACACAGGACTCAGAATAACTTGTAGTATGGAGATTCATGTAAAACAACGATCTTATTATTGACTTTCCTCAATACCGTTAGACAACAATTTGAATATTTGCAAACAATTTCTATATGAAAAACATGCTTCTATACGGTATATACCAAGAAAAAAACTCTTCAAGAAATCTAATTTCTACTGTAAAAGAAACTTAATTTCACAAGATTTATCAGTTTTAAAGTGATCGATCTAGCGTAGCCACTGCACAAGAAACTCGTAGCACATCTACGTCGTAGCTAACCGTGCTACGAGGAATACTACGACTCATTTAAAGTTACACCAACACAACAGACTGGTTTATTTTTTGTATAAATAACGTCGCGTGGTTCCCGGTTAAGAATATTTCACCCCTCCTCTTCCGGTGGATGTCGTAAAAGGCAACTAGGGAATTATGTGAAGAGGGTGGCCAGAAGAATCTTAAAATATCGTAGTAGAAACTTATTGGTATCGCCAATCTGTTCGCTAAGTATGATGATAACAGTAATATTAACAATTATTTGTATTGGAAAAAAAACTCAACTATAGACATAAACCATCGTTTATTGGGCTCATCTCAATTTAGTGAAAACAGTAGATCATTTTTTCTTTGTCGCATGTGAGGTGCGTTGTCATTCAACAATTAACATGTTAACTTCAAAATCGAATTGAACAAGTATTTGTGTACCTAAACAAGGACAGCCACTCGATTCTATTCAGCATTAATTTGTGACACACAAACGTCGTAATTGGACAATTACTGTAAGCTCGCGGTGGCATGTGTACCACTACATTTATACGAAATGTGGTAATTATCGTAGTCACGCAAACGACTAATTATTATTATATGTACACGCACAACGTTAGCAAAACCACTGTCATTTGCGCGCCATCTTGATTCCTACTCATATTTTATGCCGTCAAGTGTAATACTCGTAGAAACATTTTAAATTAGCCTTTGTCAAACTTTGGTTATGTAGCCTCTGGGATTGAACAAAAATGTTTATTGCTGTTTATTCTCTTAACGTTGTCAGTAAATGGCTGTTGTGGCTTTTAAGCTCATTGATTATCGGGGGTTAAAGAATAAAAAGCAAAAGTTCCATCCATTGTACCGTGCTAATGAGCGTGACAACTTCCTCTAAGTAAAAAGGATCCTGGAAACCGCTGGAGAGACACAGTTTGTTCTTTGTTCTACTACTGGACGAAGCACAAACAAAGACAAATTAAATCTTTGATGTAAATACTTCAGTTCTTTAATAGATTATTTTTATATACGTAAACCAGTTTCTAGTTAAGCTCTCTGCCCACTAAAGCGTACCATACCATGACCGTGCTATGAACGTATCAGGCGCGGAAAGAAACATGACTCGGACTACTATACCCACTTGAATGAATCAACAGCGTATCATACCCGTGTAAATTTTTTTAGTGACCGGATGTTACCGCGCATCATCGGCGTGTCATATCCGTACAGATCCAGTTGTTGTAGTAGTTCAGCATGTTTTCGCGTGAGGCAGATGAGTCAGAAAGAATATTTTTATATTTTTTAAGGAAATTTATCCTGAGAAAGTTTTACGTTTGTATCGGGTTTAGAACGGTCATCATACGTGGTTAAAACTCGTCTGGTCACCGTTTCACCGCTAACGCACGCTGGTTTGTCGATGTCGCGACTCGCGTGCCATGCACGAAGCGTATCAGCACCGGCAAAATATTCTCACTGACAATTGTTAACGCTCCGTGTATGGCACGCGAACGTCTTGGTCAGTGACGGAATGGTCTAGTGCAGTGGTCGGCAAACTCATTAGTCAATAGAGCCAAATATCAATACTATAATGTCTAATATTTCTTATGAGAGCCAATACTTTCTGTGTGTACAAACTGTCTCAATACACTTTCTTAATCATTAAGACGCACAATAACAGTGCCCTTGACTGTTTAGCTCGCGTGTTCTGTACTAAGCTCACGCAACGCGACGTACGTCCAGCCAGTAATAGGACTTGCCCATCAAGGAGACGCATTATTCATTATTATTAGTTCCAAATTAGACGCATTATTAATTTACTATACGTAAAACAAAAGGTATTTTAGTAAAAAACGTGAACTAAAAGATCAATAATTCAATTATATTTAAAATGTAGAAAGTTCCAGAAAAATACGCTTGATATATTTTGCGTGATTCTCAGTTTTTATCCGCGTTAGATATAACTTTACAAATTAATTTCAATACGTAATGTAGACATAATCTAAAATATTCCTATATTAAATTATTTTAAAAAAATCTCTAATTTAACATATTTTTTTCCAAATCATTACCGCTACTCGTTTAGACGTGATCTTCAGTATATAATCATTAAAAGTCAGTTATCGTCGACTAAAAGAGGATGGGAGTTTTAACTCCCATTCTCTTTTACTCCACAACGCTTCCTAAAATTGACTTGCTAAGAAGTAGGATGCCTTCATCATCATCACCATCATCATATCGGCTGATAATTATATGATGAAGGCATCTTACTTATTAACATGTTAACCTTGAAAAACTTTGAAAGGTACAGTAAATAATTTTCGATGTCCTGTTAATGTTTGGTGAAAATACTTCGGTAATAAATCCTTGAAATATAATTTGAATTTTGAATAAAACTTGATATCTTGCTTAATGACCGAAACCCCGACCCCCACGCGTATATAGGCTCGCACTTATCTACATTTGCACAGAGCCGCACTCTATAGGCCAGAGAGCCGCATGCGGCTCGCGAGCCACGGTTTGCCGACCACTGTTCTAGCGGGCATAGTCTCATAACTTGCAATACAAAGATATTTTTTTGCCCAACACGTTCCTAGCACGGTGAGACGGTATACGGTGTAGTCGGAGACTACTTTAGGGTGGAATCTGTTAAGATTCAAACAAGCTGTAGGTATGTATAGGTAGCAACGGTAAATTAAACTACCATTATTATACATTTCACAAATAATAATTATGTATTATTATTATAAGCCCGTGCTGCAGGGTGAAGATCTAATGACTGCGATCCCTATTGGGTCTGACAGCCATTTACATAGGTACTGTTAAAAGTTGGTTCAGATGGAAAGGTATCTTGAGACCCGAAAAGGACTTACTATTTCATTTTCACGCTCGGAACTGGATACATGGCTGTGGCCGCGGGCGCAGCTAGTTACAAATGAAACGAGACCATAGTACAACGTCACACATAGTTTGACGGCACGGTTGGCGCAGTGGTTAAGCGATTGACTGCTGCGCTGAGTGTCGCGGGTTCGATTTCCGCACGGAACAAATATTTGTATGACCTACAATTAGTTGTTCCGGGTCTGGCTGTTTGTGTATGTGAGTTTAAATGTATGTTAACGCACCCACAATACAGGAGAAATTCCTAATGTGGGGCAACGTTTTATTTAAAAAAATAAAACAACAATAAGTCAGTTGGAACCTATTTCCATATGATTACGTTCCTCATTCTTCAAACCAGTAATACCTCTTTCGGCCTAAAATAAACTAATATAAATCATAAGGAAATAAGAGCTCGTTTTAAAATTATTAAGACGATGTAAGCGTCCGGGCATCTGTTATTTCTAGAAAGGAATTCAGGATTCCAGAAAGGAATTTTCGAACACAAAAATATTTATTTTGCTGTGAAATAATGAGAGGTAGCCAACGGAGATAGCTGTGAGGAACTCCTTGCTCACTGGAATTAAGCTGAGGATTGTCTTCCACCGTTTCTATTTTAGTTTTTATTTTGTTCAGTATTATGTCCCGTATAAGCTGTAAGATTAATGTAAGGGAAATAGGTCGCAGTGGAGCTCTTTAGAGCAGAACCAGAAACGTTTAATAGCTTTTTGATATGGAGCTTATTTCAGTACTAGCTGCGCCTCGCGGTTTCACCCGCATAAGGTACGATCCCGTAAGAATATTGGGATAAAAAGTATTCTATGTGTTAATCCAGGTTATAAACTATCTGTGTGCCAAATTTTATCCAAATACGTTCAGTAGTTTTAGCGTGAAGAAGAGACAAACATACACACTCACAAACTTTCACCTTTATAATATTAGTGTGATGAATATTTTTGAGTGAAAGACATTTTAGATCTGGCTTGGAAATAATATATAATTATTAATTTTATATTTTTTCCAAGAAGTCTTATAAATGTAATATTTTTACATTTGTAATATATATAATAATGGGGTGCGTAGGCGTAAAACTAATAAAAAAGTACCAAATAAAAAATAAAAAAAACAAAAAAAAAATAAGTAAAAATACCAAAAAGTAATAAGTAAGTAACAAATAAAAAAGTACCTGAGTGTACCTAAGCTACCTACCTAGAACCTTCGCCTTTGAGATGTAACTATAGTTAAAGGTTGAAAGACGATAAAAATGTATTACATAGTACATGCATAGATTACATCTCCACTTGTATAACAATAACCATTCTCATCGGTAAACTTTTACGACAAGCGTGGATTGATAAAAATCTTTGTTAGCCTTTCTTCTCAAAAAGCTGCTTAGGGTTGCGAACAACGCGTTTTGTTGGAAAATTGTGTCATTATGATGATAAACAGTAGGTATCCTTCGCTATTACGAGTCCGTCTACTATTTGTGGAGATTATGGCAATTTATAATTTAACCGTTCCATGTACAGTGGCCGTTTGATAAAATAACTTATGAATGCTCTTCCTGCATAAGTAAAATCAATACTTTCACAACTCGTTATTTCTTAAACCAAGCAATTGATTTTGTTCATTCACTTCCATAGTTGAGTTGAGTGCGAACTTAATCTGTTTCGTACAACGAGCTTTGCTACGGAAATGCAGTGCACTTCGAGAGAAGCTCGACTTATAAATTATTCAAGTAGTGAGACACTTCAAATATAGCACAGCCGCTGCGCGTTATTTTGAGAACAACGACTGCTCTGCCGACGTGGCGTTCGATGCGGCCGCGCCGCTTGACCTCCTTGTGACCTTAGACTGTGACAATGCTTCGTTTCAATGTACCCAACATTGACTTCGATTACTATTCAAACTATTTATTCAAAAGGGCTGTCACTCAGTTCCCTCGTCATTGTTCCCTTCCTGAAGTTGTTTTAGATCAGCTGACTGTCCAATATCTCAAAGGATGACTTTTCTCAGGAAGTAAGATAATGCAAGAGAATATATGATCTTACGTTTGTAATTTATTGCCCCATATACCAGTTTATAGCTGAGTTATACGCTGCTTTATGGTAATTACTTTCTACACGTTCAAAGCTCTCCAAAGGGGTCACGTATGAATTTTTTGATCACATTAGTTCCCTATAAGAGCCGTGCAGTAATATTTTTATTATAAGAGTATATTTACGTAACTAAACAGCGATAGATGTTGACATTGTGGTGGCTTGGTTTTCACCTTTTTTAGAGGTATGCGAACTCACTTTAATATTAAAATATTGCGTTAATATTTTTATGAGCATGTAAGTCTTTCAATTATAGAAGCAATGCATATTTGATCTTCAAAGAAACATACACAAAATCCGTTCAATTGGTTTTTACATGCGTTCTAACTTCTTCATAGTTCTATACATATTCCGCATCGTATACCTAGATAACATTTCAATACCCATATGCTGTGTATAAAAAGCTTGAAAGGCCGATGAGACCGGCGTATACCACAAGGGGACCATAGGATGACGCCGCGGGCTGGGACCCGCTATTTGAATAACGTTTGTAGCTACGGATACAACTCAATATTTCAAAGCCAGAAAGGCTTTCATTGCGACACCTATACAAAGATTTCTTTTTGAAGCCACATCCTTTGAAATTAAATATGTAACATTTTAATTTTCGAAAGTATTGCCCAATAAAATATTTATTGCAATCCTGATTTTCATTTTCATAAATACTTCTCTACATATCTCTTCTCAATTCTAATAGATATAAGAACCTCACCCAAGACACAATCATTACTGAAAACTATTTTCAACCAATCAAATGGTTATAAACTCGTTTTAAGTAATGCCTGAGTCTCGCATGAAACTTCATGCACGTGCATGTACAGAACCCTGTACAACCTTTGAAAAACCAAATTTATATGGTACTAGTACTAGTATCCTAAACACTCGAGCACCACGTGACATAAATATAGTGCTTTAAAATTGTATGTTGGTCCATCTACAAAGCCAAAAGAATATCTTTTTTACAGCTGAATTCTATGACTGCACTAAAACTAAGCAAGCAATAGTAACATGAAGGTTCGGGAATTCATTTCACAAACCTTATTTTAAGGTATAAATTGTTATCAAAAGACAATATAATCCATTTCGCATAAATCTAAAGCATCTATAGATGCCCTAAAAAGTTAATACGCACGTCAGATAACAGTTTGACATTCAACAAAACTATTCAATATTAAACGCGTTTTATTATTCTATCGTAACATATAACATCGTATCTATTTTATACACGTAAAACGAAACAATTTAAACACTAATATAATTTACAAATGTCTGCAATAATACGCTTTATTGAATTTTACGACTATTTTAAATTTGCTAGACGTGTGTGCGATTCCATCGTTAAAAATAGAGGACGCCATTTCATAAATTATATTGGAGAGCAGATACAATACCTTGGGTAGGTCAGTCACTTACAGTGCTATAAATGTTTGCGTCTCGTCCATAGAGCCTGGCTTTTATTCAGTTACTATTATTTTATGCCTTTGTGTAAAAATTTTACGCCTGTTATAATTTTAATTAATTTCATAAATCCAACAGTATATGTGTGTTGGTTATAAAAGTTGTAATTGAAACAGTAAAACGGTGTGTGACACCCTGCCACTGGCTGACAGCGCATCATAAGGCGATATATAATTTATATTTTGTGTGGAAAGCAGCCATTTTTGTTTTATAGACTTTTAATTACGGCATAGCTTTAAAACGTTTATTTTATGTGTGACTGCCTATAGATGACAACCAATGAATACTTCAAAACTACTCTAATGGGGTACTAAGTCAAAACAGTATTTATCGAAATAAATTCAACATTGGCAACATTGCAGATTAAGATACACCACAAAACATATATCTTCTATATTTATACGACCAGGTATTATACGCTGATATTGCAATAGTGATGTTACTTTCCTTGTTGCTTATATTCATGTTACAGCGCTGAAGCTGCACAATATTGGGGCATATACCGGGAGACGAGGCCGAATCATCGCGTGCCCAAACGCCGCCAAGTGCGGAACAGTAGCTCGTCACATCACAGAATAATGACACAAAGGCTTTATTTTAACACTGCACAGCCTTCACGCCCCCAGGCTAAATTAAAATATCTTGCTAGAAATGAACTTGAAGTAAAGCTTTTCTATGACACTGTTTGTGAAATATTAAATGAAGTTACAAAGATGTATTCCATCGTAAAAGTTTTCTGTTTAGTACTTCCGCGAGGGTCGTCGAAGACGCTCAACTTTTGTTAAAGCCGAGACTCGTAATTCTGCACTCGACTGTCATCTTTGTATTGTGATAATAAAGTCTATTGTGTACTACGAAGTATATGACAGATAGATCACTTGGGCATGAACTTCGGGGTGTATGCAGAGCACTGTAATTTATTTTTAAAAGGTTCAAACTTCGTCACTTACGAGTCCATTTACGACCTATAAAATGTCAAAACCCAGTGAAGTTTCGATACAAACAAATTACGTGCCCACATTTGCAATACGAGCAAATTGAAAATAAGCAATAACAATATTTTTATGTAGCGACGAATACTTTATAGGCAATTTTTCTCAGTGAATTGTGTTTTGATGACACTGTCTGATATTTTATAAATGTTGAGCTTGAGCCTATTTATTAGTGACACAATAAAATTAACAAGTATTAGTTAATTAAAATAACTACCGAGGGTTTTTCTCCAAATAAAACAATTTTTAGGAAAAAATATGAAGCAACTGGCATATTAAAATTTTCCTTTTTCTACTGTTGAACTAGCTTTCGCCTGACTCGCATCGCTACTTCGGCTACAAAATGACAAATTAAATTAATTCATTAGCCGAGTAAACAGATTTTCTCGGAATAACATTTTTAACCTGAATTCTATCCTTGTGGATTCTGCAGCAGGTACATGTGACATAATCTATTCGTTTCTGGAAAATGTGTGACCAAAGATATCATGGCCTATTTTCATTTAGAGAATCACACATATGGTAACAAAACTAGCAGATCAAAATTTTCCCAGGAATGGTTTATACATGAAACTTTTGAATAGAACATGCGGTGTTACTGTACACCGAACTATAACAATGGATTGTTCGGTAACTGCACAAAACTACAATAGAATTTTAGGAATTTTATGAAACCGACGGCCAGGTTTTCAAAGCACACTAACAGTTTTGTTTGACTTTTAAGTTACTGCTTATTTATTGATCGTTTTGTTACTAACTGAAACACTGTCATTGGGAAAACTGCTAAGGTTAGAAAATCTGAAAAAAAAATACAAGTTTTTTTTTAACAAGGTTTATATTACTTATTCGTTGACTACGGACATATTTTTTTGTCGGTTCGGGATAAGTGATCATTCGACGAAATATCTATATGCAATCTAATATGAAGGAGCAGATATGACCACTTCACTTTCAAGAACCACATAAAAGCCTTTTCGTTGGACAATATGCGGGAGGATATAAGTCATCATAACCGTAGCGGCCATGATCCCGAAAGGTTAGATAGTGGTGTACCTATGTCATACCCACCCTTCTCATATATCCAGTCCTGTATAACGGTATTAGGTTCTGACAGGGGGCGTGCCCATCACCATTTATCAGTCAAAACTTCAAACTCGAAGTGTAACATAAATTTTTATACAACAAAATATCCGTTCTCCCCACATTTTTCTCGGTTTAAGTGCTGAACTTAATACCTCGAAGTCAGCACCTGTTTTTGTTGGCACTAGAATTTTGAGCTAGATAAGTAGCTTATACCGACTTGCACTATATTTTCCTTTCAATCCCGATCTAGCGAGAAAATGGATCATTGTTGTCCGCAAAATAAGACGCCGAGCATACCTCGAAGATGTTTTCTTTGAGCGTCGGAAAAGCTTTAGCATTCCACATAACTGCTTTAAAATTGCACACAACTCTAAGCATATCATGCAACATCATTTATTTCTATTAACCAGAAAACGTTCTACACAAATTGCCTAGCGTGTAAATAATTTGAAAACAAATTAAAGGCGAAGTTGGAATAAAAATTCGCGTGCGAGAAAACCAGGAGTATATAATATAAAAGCTTATGAATACGTGCGAGTAGGTAGTTCTTAACACGACGGCGTGGATGGAGGCGAGCGCACTTGGCGTGGGCTCAAGACCTCTTCATTCCCCTATGTCTCGCCGGTAAATAATTGCGACTGTACCGCACACCACTCACCTTGACAATTATGTGCACTTTATTTGACGGTGCTCCGACCTGCCTCACCCTTTGTATGAGGCGTATTATAAAACACTTGTGGACAAAAACCTAACTGTGTGAAATGAAATCATCATCATGATACTAGCCCGTAAACGACCACTTGTAACCAACCGCGCGTATGAAATTGGTTGGTTAAATGTGAATATTACCACCATTAACAATAGATGCTGTTCCCAGTACAGTAAGTACTATAGGAATGTGTACTATCAGTGGATACTTGACTTTTAAATCGCTTACTGCACAATTTTTGTGGAAAAAGAGTGCATTACCCATTCGTTTAGAGGCCCGTGAAACAAAATAAAATAAATGTGAACACGAGTATATTGTTTGCCGCAATGTTTAGGTCTCTTTGTACAAGACAGCTCAGATAAATGGGTCAGCACGGCGCTTGAAGGCAATGCTCTACTAACCTGTCACTGCTTGCTTATGTTTTAATCGTTTTGTTTCTTTTTAAATAATTTCATGAATACTGTGGCGCAACTTACTGCCTAATAGCTTTCGCCCGCGGCTTGGCCAGCGTGGAGGTCGGAAATTATCCCACGTGAACGTACTACTGGGTTAAGTATCCTGTGTGTTAATCCAGGTTATAAACTGTCTGTGTGTTAAATTTCATCCAAATTCGTTTAGCTGTTTTTGCGTGATCGAGTAACAAACATCCAAAAACACAAACATACAAACTTTCACATTTTTAATATTAATATTATAGTTAGATTTATGTATATCCTATTATTTATTTCTATTCCTATAATAAAGTAAATGTACTAAATTCAAAGTTCAAAACTCTTATCTTACTTACGTAGGCGACAAAATACAAAATTGTTCGCAAAACTGTTTCATTTGCTCCGTAATAGTTGCTCTGAAAACATATAGGTATAAAATATTATCTTTCGGCAGAGCCTAATGCGAGCAGTTTTCCAAACAATTACATAGGCACATGCAGGTAGCCGTGGCTGCAGACGATGCCAAGGGACTCGGGCCAACGTACACGTCATCACGTAATCTACCTCCGCGGAATACAAATGAAAGGGTGGGCTCAACTGTTTGTATTCAACTTCATCAAATTGCCCAACTGGGTCCTGTTTAACCTACGACAGTTAAATGACGATTGATTAACTTTTAAGGTTGTTTTGATTAAATGTAAAAGTATCCTAGGACATTTAGTGTAGCGACATATCTGGCGAAATTACGGGACGGGATGTCCAGCGTTTAAGTTTGCAATGCTTTTAAAACTATATATGGACTCATCAGGTCGAAATTACGTCGCGTAATACTCGTATAAATAGAAAACATAAGCACGCGGAATTTGCATCGACCATTTTTCGCTATACAGGGTCTATCAGAAAGCTGTGGTCAAAATTAAGGGCGTGGTACAGACCTACATTTGGGTCAAATAGGTATTGAAGTTTTGTATGCGACGACTGATTATTTTTTCGCGATTTGCCCAGGTTCGCACGGACGTGTTTTTATCGCGGCGATTTTTTTCTTACTGTACTGGATTTTCAACTCTCAGTGTTGAGCCGAGCGTTGAAAATCTAACGCGTTAGGACGCACGCTCGTCCCAGCGCACGGTGGTCCAAGCGCTCTACAAGCACGGTAATTAATACTTACTTTGTTAAATGAGATTTTTCTGAGGGTAAATAATAAAAAATACTTCACGAATGTACATTAATGCTTTATTTACATAATTTAATTCATAATATACAATAAACTGTACATTATGTACTGTTTATATATAAATTTAAATAGTAAATATTTGAGATTTATTGTCCTTCGTTCGGAAATACATCTGAATATGATAATAACTCCTGAAGGGGATATAATTAAATATGCATTCTTTTATATATTATACATATTATATACAACAAAAAGCAAGAAAACTAAAACTACAATTTATTTACAAACGTAATCATAACCACAACAACCAACCTAATTTAAATTTAAACTAAATTCGTAATTAGTCTAAAACCTGCCTCGACAGTAAAATCTTTCCTGGACCGTCCACATTCGCAAGATGGCCCGGGCTGGTTCACGTTTTCTTGAATGCACTGCTCATTACTTCTTACTAATTCGACACATTCAATTTAATTTAAGCAAGCTGAATACCTATGCAAAAAAAAAAATTCAAGAGACCATTTACCAAAATCTATCAAGACGATCTAAATTCCTAATGTCTAGATTCTCCACCTCATCCAGTGAAGCTAGAATAGTTTCCAATACTTGTTGATGTTTCTGAGGAACACTTCCAGTTACGGCAGACCAAATCTCGAAGAAATGCATCCTCGAGAAAGTACATTTAATCAAAGTAGCTGAAAATAATATTAAAATATTTTACGTATGTTTCGTAGACCGTGCTACGCCTGAGCCTACGCAGTCGTAGAGGCTGTATAGCAACTAAAGCCGCAAAAGGACGCAAATAAACTTTTTATATTTTCTAAATAGACAGCTTAATCTTTAATTTAAGACATGTGAGAGTATTTAACTATGGTTGCAATTAGTTGTAAGTCGATGTGAAGTCAACAATAAGTTAAATATTTGGTAGAAATCCTGTGTGGCGTAGCACGTAAAAACACGTCATAATAAGTCAAATAAAATTTAAAAAATATAACTAAATAGTAAGAACATACTCTTGATCTTGGAAATCCATGTCACAAACACCAATCAAAAACAATGCAATTCTGAGAATTCACCGTTATACAAACAAAATGTTACTGATAAGGCGAGCGCAACGTAATGATGTGTTCACTTCGGAGGTCGAAAAATAAGTGATAATTAGGTAAAATGGGTGACATATTTTTGGGTAGCTTGTTTATCGGTAAACCGTTATAAGTAATTAAAGTGGGGTAATTGATGATGAAATTTTTGCATTTATGAAAAAAAAAAAAAAATCGCCGCGATTTTATTACGTCCGTGTGACGTGGGCTTACAATTTTGGTCCCACGGAGAAACTTGTTCAGTTTGATGGTCTTTACTACGTCCGTAATTTTAACCACACTTTTCTGATACGTCCTGTATGTATAGGTAATCTTTGTGATTAGTTTTAGTGTAGTTATTATGTTTCACGAACTGTGTCCAAATAAATATCATTCTTTCATTCTAGTTTTTCCGTAGTCGGCTAAAATATTACAGACGAATTCTGTAATGGCTAACTTTGTAATGCAAACCAAGATGTATAAAAGAACCCAGCTGTAACTGCGACATTGAAACGTGCGGCAATCCAAACAGCATTTTAAGTTTTTTTTTTTTTTTTTTACTTTATACGTCAATTTATTTGGAAACTTAGGTGATGTAGTTTTCTTAATGGCAGAATGAAATACAGTCGCATGTTCAATAACAAATTGACATAGACTGAAACGATGTGAAACGTTGTTACACCTATTTTAGGACAACTTGATAAGTTTATACAAAATAATAGAAAGTTTTTTTGTGTCTATTAGTTATGATCTATCAAAACAATCAAATTATCCTGAATTATCCACAGTACTCTTTCAACCGATAACACAACACAATACAACAAACAGAACTAATCTAACTACTGACATAAAAGAAACACTATTAGTTATCATTGATCGTGTGCACACAAGAAATATCACAGTCGACTACTTCTTTCAACGTATAACGCAACTTGTGATATTCTTTTAGCACGCTTCATTACGGCGAAGATACAATCACACATGCTTTGAAGACCCCCTCTCACGACACAATAACGTCTAGACGCATTCATTCTACGTTACGTTACATGCGTTCCTAGAAACTATTACCTCCTGTCTGTACTTTAACCAGACTAATGTAAACAGCTCGAAGCGGAGGCTGCGTAAGTACCTGTCTGCATATTCAATATACCCTTTTATTAATTGGTTTCAGATTATCACTTAAAGCTATGTGTATTTATAACTAGCTGTTGCTGGTGACTTCTTCTGTGTTTTTTATTTTTATTTTTTTATTTATTGTCTGTAAAATGGGGTTCCATTTTATATTTTTTTTTTTTTTTTTTGTTTTTTTTTGCCTTATATGGTGGCAAAAAATTGACTCCGGTTGCATTGGATCAATCAAGCGAATTTAGAAACTTTTCCTAAATTGAATAGTTTTGATAAAACAACTGTTATGTGATAGGATCGTAAAAGTGAGCACATCCTCTGGAAATAAATAGCTAAAACTCGATATTGCATCTTATTTTCGTATGTAGCGCCTACCCCGTAATAGGTTCTGATTCTGTGAGCGAGTGTAGCGCTTACAGTAGCCTATGTCCTTCTCTAGGTTCGACATATAGACAGTCAGACAGAGTTACTTTTGCATTTATAATATTTTTATTTGTGGAGAGTGGATTCGTCATAATTGTCAGAGCATTTTCAGGAAAGTCTTGTGAAGGGTGTTTCACTAGCATTCCACCACTAAGTTTTTGCTTGTTTTAGGAGTGAATTTACATCGATAGTACTATGAATTAGCTTTTATGGTCTCCAATTCTAACACCTTTCCTATTGGATTACAGGAGAGCAGTGATAGCCTATTGGCGTGACAGTCAGATTGCCTTTTCGAATTCATGTGCGTATTGTATAATTATCACTTGTTCAAAAAACGATGAAGGAAAACATCGTGAGGAAACGAGAATGTCTGAGAGATATTTCTCGACGGCGTTTGAAGCCAAGTCAAAGGCCAATGGGCGGCTTTAAAACTCTGACACTAAAGAAGAAGATAGGCACATAATTTATTATTTATTTGAAGTGTTACGTAAAAAGGATAATTAATTGTATCTTATACTAACATGATCTGTAAACTTCTACCTAGGTTCCTTCGTCAACCGATATAGATTTCGATACGGCTAGAAATCGAATCACTATGTATTATACTCGTAATATTGAACGTGTAGTAGCGTCCGCTCAGTGGGTACCTAGGTATATTGTATAGTGCGAAGATATCATGAATAGTGCTAACGGTTGTATATTTAGGTACTTACTGTTGACCATTTGAAGTGTTAACGTTTAGACGGGGTGTGATTTATGACGCTGTGTGTCAGTTTATTGTTTTAATATAAATACATGTTGTTTGCAGGTCTTCAAACAATGTAGTAGTATATTGTTAAACAAAGTATGAAAGAGACCTATTGAGGCACGAAATGGCTTGGCGCACGAGCGCAGCGAGGTACTAATAGTTCGAGTGTCTAAATAGGTCTATCACCCAAAGCAAAGGAAAGTAAATAAAAACCTGATTAAATCAATATCTGAATCAGATGAACTTATACTCATTTATACAAAGCACTCGACAAAACGACTGAAGATCGACTTGCTGCTTCGTCATTTTAGGGTTCCGTAGTCATCAAGGAACCCTTATAGTTTCACCATGTCCGTCTGTCTATCCGCGGCTTAGTTCAGTAACTGTTAGTACTAGAAAGCTGTAATTATTAATAATTTTTGGCATGGGTATACACACTGTATACATATTAATCACGCCGACAAAGTGGTAAAATAAAATCATGAAAAAATATGTTTTTAGGTCCTCCACTACTTGTAAAGTGGGGATATATTTCTTTCTCGTCTATCGCATGGTGTGCGGTGTGCTTCGTTGGTAAGGTCGTTTAAAAATATTGCGAGTTTGTGGAAACCATTTTTAGATTCAGGGATCCGTTTGCGAAATATTAAGCTTTAAATTGCAAATTTTTGTTAGAGTCAAGTGTGTGTCTCCCTGCCAGCAAAATATTTGGTTCTGGATATGTGGAAAAATTCACAGCAGTAGTATAACGAAATTAAAAGGAAAACTATCACTGCCAAGGAGGCTCTACAGGTTAAAGAGTAATAATCACCCAACTAATATTTAAAGTTATATTATATATATATATATATATATATATATATATATATATATGTACAAGTTAGGATGTTATGCTTATTTGTACATTTTATTATAATTATCACAGTCAATCGCTGCACACTGAACTCTCCAATAAAGGGTAAAAGGCCGTATCAGGATGGTCGACGTCATGACAGCAACGCAATTTGTGGCTATTTTAATTATATAAGTTTAAAAAAGGGATTGTGAAACAAACTGCTTTTAAATACTCATTTATTCAATAGGCAAACTTATACAGCTTAGCTTTAAAAAGCAAGCCATCATTTAACATTTTTGTACTAATACTTAAGCTTTTAATTAACGAATTCTTAATGGTCGGCTTTTAGCTGCTACTACGAGTATTCACTCTTACATTAATAATGGCATATGTTTGGTATAACTAAACGGTAGTTCCGTTTAATTTAGATTAGTGAATAGTAAGCCATCCAATACATATTTTGAATAATTAACTATTAATAAATAAAAATAATAAATAAATTTTAAAATAAATTTTCTATCAAGCCATTGTCAATCAAAATCAAGTTTCAGAAACATCATTGAAATACTAAAGCTAAAAATAATTAAACCTTATTTCCACCTTCTGTATTAGCAATAATTCAATGATGGAGTTTCCTAAACCAGAAATATTTTCCGATTCTCAGATTACGTAGAAAAGCGGTTCAGATCTGCTAAAGAAGTACTCCCAACAATGTTCTGAATTCTAACTTCGTTATCATCAAAACTAAGTTATTAATAAAAACAAGTTCCCTTGAAGATGACCACAGAAACTAAGTAATGGTGACTGCTCGTTTACTTCAAAACTGAGTTTCAATTTCATCCGCCTACCTTCGTCAAAGGAAATTCTATTAATCTCGAATTACGGAACTGTCTAACTGAAATTAGGCCAAGTCAAAAGTCTTAATGGTGTCTTACCTGCACAAATTAGATGCACGTTGTTCAAATATAAATTGAGAATGAAGTCACTTGAATAAAATTTAAATGTAAGGGGAAAAAACACTGGAACACGAGTAACATTTGATGTGAAGATAGAACTAATAAATGAGTGAGGCACGCACATTAATTAGTTGATGAGATAAGACCTTGAAGGGGAGATAAGGTGGATACCTGAAAGGTACAATTTGAAGCGTCGATGGCGCGGCTGCTCGGCCTACGAGGACCGGCGTTCAGTCCGACGTCCGCTGGCGAGGTGCGCGGTCGCGTCGCTGTTCCTCTGCGATCCTCTCCCACCCCTTCTGTAGCGATTGCGAAGTGCGCTAACTTTAAAATGTCCCTCAACTCCCGAATGTTGTTACCAGTGAACCGCAAGCTTGAAAGTGACTGATGAAGTTGAGCAAAAATTACTGTTACATTTAAACGATCAAACGGGTACCAAACTTTGGATTTCGATTGAATCGTAGTGGTTTTTGAGATGTGATTAATTAATAAGTAGTTATTCGTAAGTATCTAACGTTTTGATTATATGTTTCAATAATGATATGATTGAAATGTTTACGCACAGGGCGGTCTTTTGAATATTTTTAAGCTATTTTTGTAATGGAAATTCGTTGTGAAATTATTCATGTTCATATATAATATGGGATTCGTGCTACATCTTGTACAGGGAATCGCTTAAAGCTTTAATACCTTTACTTTCTCAATTTTTTGGTGGATTATTGACTGAAAACTTAAATTTTACGCATAGCGAAACAAAGTATTTATATAAGAACAAAAAAGAAAAGAATAAGAACAAGTCATGACTATTCCTAAATCAACTAAATTCTTAAAAACAATGCTTTCAAGAGTATTCAGAATCACTTATAAGATCAGTTTTAGCTCATTGTATTGTCTTCGTAACCTCTCTCTCATATAGTATAATAACAGCTCCTTGTGGAATAGCTCATTTGTGAAAGCAGAGATCACCTTGCCTACTTTGCCGCCGACCAAATGGAGTGTTTCAGACTGAAGAGTTGACTACGAAATTGCACATGATTTTCCTACTTTGTCACTAGGTTCGGAAACGTATAAGTATTATAATTTATTTATGAAGAGTTTACAGTAGTTTTATACTGACAACTATGCCCCACAAAATCGTTTCTACGTATAGATGCAGCCTTCGGTGTTTGAGATGTCTACAGCCAACGGTAACCTCTTTCTATTAGGTGCGCTTTTTCATACTAGTCATGATAAAAAGCCTCTGGGTTTCCCTTTAGCTTTTTCGTTGGTATATATTCTAGCTACCGGGCGTAGGAGTAGTTCTAACGGGGGGTATGTGTCATTAACGCTACCCTCAGGATGCGAAGCTCTAACAATCGCCTTTTTATTTAAATATAAATACGCCATCATTTTGGGTTGCTACCTAGTACTCGTAGAAGGTATAAATATACTTGTAAAGGCTCTATATATGATAGCCTCCAAGATTTTGCAGCGCATATTTGACCGTCAACCTTGATTTTAAATTGGTTGACTGACTCATCTTTTCACAACTTGTCACAGGATGGGCTTTCTTATACAGCTTGTACGACACGACACGTAAAACGGAAAAGGTTTTAACACAGACCAAAGTATTCGCTGTTGGTGTTGGACCATCATAGCACAAAGACAATGTAGGAGCTAATTGGCCGCCATATCCTAGGCAGAAGAGACCGCATGGCAAGCATACATACTAGTAAACAGTCCCTAACATCCTTAGGAAGCTACTACGCTTTGGAATGGGCAACCTAACTTCATCTTTCTGACTGACCGACTCCTTGACAATTCAAAATTCTTTCCTGTAAATATTTTAATTGAAATAAGTGCTTTAAGTTTAAGTTTTATCTAAGGTAAGCTTGTACCTAACATTAATATGTCACTCTACACTGTACACCTATAATATACCTATTTTTAATTATCTTTAGTCTGAAGTTATAATTATTTGCGTAATTCTGACTTTATCTTTGCATGTTCAGTTTATAATTGGTGGCTACTAATTGTCACTGTTATTACATAAAGTATATCACAACAACTTAAAAACACAAAATACTTAATTAAAAACACATTAATGAACACTTTATGACAATCAGTTGAATTACTCATGCCGACACCGGCAATATTTAATTTGCTACACTCTATTTTGCGTGTGCTACGCTGTAGCATAGCTCGTAGACTGCTACGAAATTTATTGAAATTCCTTTCGTTTATTAAAATCGTTGAAAGTGTGCCCAAAGTAAGTTATTACTTTGAAAAAACTACATTTATGGTCATATTATTACTAGTTATTTTACGTATGTATGTACATAATATGCATAAAGAAAAAGACCAGTTTACCGTCATTATTATCCATAGCAGTATTTTTTTAAATTGCCAATTACTGAGGATTTTCGAAAAGTCAACGTATCATTAGGAAAATAAACAAACTCGCTTCCAAGAAGCGTCAGCAAGAAACGATCGTTTGGATTTTACCACGCCAATAAAGCTCTCAGTCGGCATGATTTTTTCCGACTACTTCAACAATCATCGTCATATTTCAGCCAATTTACACAAAACCTTAATGACTTTATACACTTGAACCTTCCTCATGAATCACTCCGTCCATTGGTAAAAACCGTATGAAAATCTGTTCAAATAGCTAATGAGTTTTCCGCGTTCAAACAGATAGACAGACGTGGCAGAAGGACTTTATTTTATAACGTGTAGTCATAATATGTAAGATGGAATGGGCCCGCATACCTTATTTTTTCTATAACTCTTTCACTCAGACAAAGAAAGACGCTTAAAAAAACACCATCCATTAATCTTGATAAACCTGCATCTAAAAGTCGACTGAGAAAAAGGCACAAAGCTGGATCACATGCGATTATACATACTTTATAAATACAAGAAGTCGGTTAATAAATGATACCTAAATGTAACGAACATTACAAATGAGCTGAACTTTGCTGCTGAAACACATGCCAAATTCAGTTCATTTGCAATCCACAAAACCGTACATAAACCAAGTGTAGTTAAATTACAAAATCTAGTTCAACTAATTGGATACAAAAACATAGGTCACAACTTGTTTGCGAAATGCTAATTTGAAGTGAACGTGGACAGTAAATGTATTTTGTGTTCAAATGCAACCACAAAACGTGGCTCTTTTTTTAATACGTTTTAAAGACTTAGTAATATGTTCATCATACTGAATGAGCATTGTTTCATTGTAGTAGATAAGTGGCTCATTAATAGTTTCGGGAAAACGGACTGAACCAATAACTGTAACCGCTATTAAGCCTGTAATGAGTTTTGATTCTCAGAAGCACTAACAGAATGTTGAAAGCACTAAACGTTTCATTATTTATTTTTTATGGTTCGATTTTCGTTTCTTCAGGTTAAATAAGGTTGCGCTTCCTTCTGGGCAACTATGACAGCTTTCATCGTGGTGACTGACAATCAATTACGTTCGAGCTGGAAGGTTGTGAGATCACAAATACCTTGCAAAAACATCATCAAGTTGATGTGAAGATAGGACTTTTAAGGAGCTGACCAGAAAATATTTGATAGTATTAATGGTTCGCTTTTCTTGGCGAATCTACACGCTTCTTCAATGGAAATGTTTTCCAGACTTTTAGTAACTCTTAGCTGTAATCTTAATAGCAACTTATTCGAATAGCAGTAGGTATTTGAAGTGTGTAGGTGCAATATATAACCGTTCTACTTTCGGTCGAGGTTACGAGCACCATTGCAAGCCATTTCTCTCAATCTACTTTTACGACTTCTGCGGGAAGATTAACAGCTGATATATTTTTCATTCTCAAGCTGATGTACACAGTTGCAGCAAAAATATTGTTTTTTTTTTTTTTTTTTGTATTTTGTCTTATGTATGATTATTAATTATCAATACCTTTGCAAACATAGGCAGTCCAGAAATTTGTTTTTTGTTGTGGAAAACAGTTTTTACTAGCTTTACGAGAGCTGCACAAAGTCGTGTCGATTCTTTGTGCACCTCTCGTTTTTAGTTAATAAAGTAAAAACACGCTGCCTAGTATAAAACTTATCTTATACTTAGAGCAATTCCTAGAAATCTCTGCTATCTTAGATTTTTTGAAGTACTTAATAAAAACATTTTTACTAAAACTTTACAAAAAAAAAACAACCGACTTCCAAAAAATCGCTAGAAAAGTGAAAAATAACTTGGGATTTTAGCGGTCGCCTTGCTAACGGCGCGTTGATGACTAGCGGTCGCCTTGCTAACGGCGCGTTGATGACTAGCGGTCGCCTTGCTTACGGCGCGTTGGTGACTAGCGGACGCCTTGCTTACGGCGCGTTGGTGACTAGCGGTGGCCTTGCTTACGGCGCGTTGGTGACTAGCCGTCGCCTTGCTTACGGCGCGTTGGGGACTAGCGGTCCCTTGCTTACGGCGCGGGTGCGTTGGCGACTATTGGTCGCGTTGCTTACGGTGCCGGTGCGAGTATATTTTCGTTTTTGATTTTTATATTTTTTTTTACATTGTTCTCACATATAGAATCAACAAGAGTAATGTACCCAGGATTTTGTAATTTCTACATTTAAAAAAGTATCCTTGGAGTTTCTTGCCCGTTCTTCTCCATAGAGATCTACGTTTTGGAATGGGCTTCAACTTTCTGACTAACTGACTGACTCTTTGACAGTTCAAAAGTGCCTGTAAACGGTTTAATTAAAATAAATGCTTGAGTTTGAGTTTAATAGGAGACTATTTGCATCATATCGATGAAAATTGGAAAGGAGATGAATTCTGTACACTGTAAACAAAGGTGTAGGAAGACTTCGAAAAAAAATGGGGGTGGTTCTCCCCATATCATGTAACCGAGAGATGAAAAATAAAATGCATATTAGCGTGTGAGGTATCGTTGGATCCCATAACTGAAAAGATTATGATGTTTCTATTTAGATTTTTTATTTAAGTAAATAGTTTACGGGTACAACCGCATTGATAACTTTGTCGTCCATAGTGTTTTTGAGAAATAAACTTATTTTTGCGGTCAATAAAATAGTGAACTATACATGAGTAAATAATCATCGCAATTACGAAACCCTTCACTGTGCGTGGTCCAACACGCACTTGGCCGATTTTCTTTGTTCCATTGTGGCTCATATACTTAGTCTGGCCATAAATACTGTTACAATTAAAAATAAGAAAGATATTACATTTTAATTTGGAATCTGTCATTTCTATACGATTTTTCATCGAGTTTTCTAATTTTAGCGCCAATACATTTTACAATATTTTGTGATATTAAAATGGAGTGGGGTGATAAAGAGAACCGAATCGCTGTGATTGCATTACACAAAGTTGGTATGGAGCCAAATGCAATTTTTAAAACTCTCCATAGCTTGTTATTAGTCAAATGTTTGTGTACCGGGCTATTAATAGGTACAATGAGACCTCCTATGTTTGTGACAGAAAAAAATCTGGCCGTCCACGTAGTGTTCGTACGAAAAAGGTGGTCAAAGCAGTAAGGGAAAGAATTCGAAGAAATCCTGTCCGAAAGCAAAAGATTTTACCTCGGGAGATGAAGATAGCACCCAGAACCATGTCGCATATTTTAAAAGATGACTTGCAGCCTATAAGAGTCGCACTGGTCATTTTTTAACTGATAATTTAAAAAAGAATAGGGTGGTAAAATCGAAACAACTACTGAAGCGGTACGCAAAGGGAGGTCACAGAATTTTTTTGTTTACGGATGAGAAAATCTTTACAATTGACTCTAAGGAAGCTTCCCAATTAGTCGACAGAGTGCAACGTGGGCATTATCCGACTTAAGTGATGGTTTGGTGGGGTGTTAGCTATAAGGAGTGACAGAGCCATATTTTTGTGAAAAAGGTATCAAAACAGCGGCACAAGTGTATCAAGATACCATTCTTGAGAAGGTAGTTAAGCCCCTTAACAACACCATATTCAATTACCAAGTATGGTCCTTCCAACAAGACTCGGCGCCGGGTCATAAAGCTCGGTCCACGCAGTCTTGGTTGGAAGTGAACGTTTCGGACTTCATCAGAGCTGAAGACTGGCCGTCATCTAGTCCCGATCTTAATCCGCTGGATTATGATTTATGGTCAGTTTTAGAGAGTACGGCTTGCTCTAAACGCCATGATAATTTGGAGTCCCTAAAACAATCCATACGATTGGCAGTGAAGACTTTTCCCATGGAAAGAGTGCGTGCTTCTATTGATAACTGCCCTCAACGTTTAAAGGACTGTATTGCAGCCAATGGATACCACTTCGAATAAGCTTTTCTTTATATTTATGTATTAAACTAACACACTGTAAAAGTAATAAATATTATTTGCAATGAAAATAAAAAAAATCTTCGCGACAATATTTTTGGCAAGACCAGGTATAGTGCTCATATGTAGTTAGTGTGTATTTTAGTATACCTAATAGAATAATAAATAATGTATACTCTCCAGAAACTAGCACAGGTTCTATTGACTCTTAACTGTAGTCTGTTACGGAACCCTAATTGTGCGAGCATGACCCGCACTTTCCTAATGTCGATAAACTTTAAAAACAAAAAGATTTTAGTATAGACTCCAGCAAATCATTCAGCAATTCCGTTTTCCCAACGTGTTCAAGCTCAAACTTGAAAAAATACTCAAGCGTACTACAGAAATAAGAAAAGTCAAGTTTATTTTCTTTCGCTACATCGAATTGTAGATTCAATTTCTTAAGTACATACAGACGTAGATAATGGAACATAAAGCGCTAACATTGGTTGGAGCGTAGATACGTCGCACCTAATATATGGACGTGAAAGCTCTTTAAGAAATTCTCATATAAAACGTTACCGCAAGATAAAAGTGACAAAACGACTTTTGATAAGACGTACCTATTTTATGAGTGAATAATTTGAAAGATCTCACAAATACATTTGAAGTGGCGCCTAATCTGATTACCGTACTCCGAAATTTTTCAGATTACCATTTAACGTGAAAATCTCTGCGAAAACTTTTGTGCCACTTATTACCGCTTCAAGTGCCTTAAAATAATTTTTCGTCGTGGGCACTTCGTTACGGTCTCTTTCATCTTTTAATTTCTTTCTTTACTTCGTTTATATTTTATCCTTTTCACATTCCACTCCCCAGTGCCTAATGCTTCAATTACTGCTCTAAATGGTAATGCAGTAGACTAAATCGAAATAGAAAAAGTTCGTTCCGATGCGGATGGAGGAGGATGAGGAAATTCAACTTGTAACTGAACGCATATTTTTTATTTTTAGCAAAACACGAATCTTTGCTTTCGTGTTCCGGAGAATCGTTATCATAAAATCGGATTTCATGGATCGTTTCCCTGTGCATATGTTTAAAGCAATATTCCCTTATCTAATAGTAAATCAGACATCTAATATCGCGAATCATAAAGGTTCTGGTTGTTGAAAACCAGTGCCAGGTCCATGCTGAACCATATCTTTTCTAGGAGGCATTTATAAATATATATCACCTTATAGACCTGTTTATTTTAATAAAAATGTCTTATTTCTTTAAAAACTAACTATTTCTTATACATAAAGTAGTACTCTCTTATCTGTTAAAAAAACAACATGTACCTAGGTACATAAAGCGTATGTTAGTATAAATAAAAGCGAATAATGCTCCAGATCCGTAGAGCGGATTACTATCCCAAAGAGGTTTCACATGAATCCCAACTTACGCCAGCTATTCGTCTACATTCATTTGATAACAGTGGAACAGAGGGAACCGCAACAGTCCACAGCTGCAATCTAATTTGAAACACTACTCGAATGCAGCCAGAATTTTCCCTACCGCCAACCCTTGGCGCCACTCCAATCTTTATTTTCTCTAATACCACGAAGCACCTTCGTAAAGCATAAATAACCAACTTTTATTATCGAACAAATTCCCTTTGAGAGTTAGTGTATAAAAACAAAATTATTAATACTCTTAGTAATTCTTGGTGTTCCATGTCTAAGGTGCTAAAATTTCACATCTTCAAAAGCAGTGTAGTGTCTGTCTGTCCGTCTGTCACACTTTTACATTTCGGTGACCTTTTGATGCAGACAGTTTTAGCTGCGGGAAGTACTGCCCCAATTACTGACATGAACTTTCTTTTTTACAACTCGGCTCTTGTTATTCCAGGAAGTGAGATCGTTTCTTTATTGCCATACAACAAATTTCCATTTAATACATTGAAAACTTAAGTTCATTGATTTCAGCGTTTTTTCTATTTTGAAAATCCAGAATTAAATAAATAATTAATAATGCGCATATATTTAATGCAAAACGGTAAAACTAGTGGTTCCGGGTCCTTTAACGAGCTGCTCAAGGGCCTTTGTCAAGCTCTGATGTGCGATAGGCAGAGTTGATTGAACTTTTGAAGGTAACAATACAAAACAAAACACTAATAACACCACGCTCTCTCTATTATTAAATTTATAAAACAATGTTTAGTAGCTCTATACTTATTCATCAAGGCAATCGATGGATTGAGTTTGTACACTGCAAGGAATATGGCTTTCGCGTGGCCTGCCTGATAAAATTGATTAAATGCAAGCATACTCCATAAATGAACCAACGTTTTTCTAAACTCAGCCCGAAAGCAGCACCGAACGACCCTAAGTATTCACGAGCAACCTCGATGAACGGGAAAATAAGACAGACAATATGAAATGACGGAAATTGGATTTATATTCCTTTTAGTTTCTTTTTCGTACACATTGCACAAGACCTGTCGCTTTTTCCTTATAAAAGAAAGGTCTAAGTAGGTATTATCTTACAGTATCTATAGGTAGTTATCTACGTATTATTATTAGATACTGTCGTCTGCTGCTGCCTACATGTAGATGTAATATTATCAGACTCATTTATTCGTTTCTTTTAACAAAGACGTCATGTTTTAATTAATGATATGTGTGTATAAACGAAATTCTTTAATCAAAAATTTCATAATTCCGTCTATCGTTCCTTTGGTATTTCCCTCCTCTTATAGCCATCCACATTCATCAAATAATGTATTGTGATGTATGTAGTTGCATGTAATAATATCCAGTTTATCAATACACTATGGGTAGAAAATTTATTAAAAGATTGCATTTGAAAGTGGTTCGTGAACATTAATCATAATCATTATCTATTCCTATTCTTTCTCTGTCCATGCAGTAAGGTTGTGGAACTCACTACCGCCTAGCATTCGTGACTTAAAAACTGTTTCACATTTCAAATATCGAGTAAAAGAGCATTACCTTTCCTCTCAACCGTGAGTATTTATATACCTATAGTATGTATGTTTATATATTTAAGCTCTATGTATTTATTTAAGTATATGTTAATTTATTACGTTATACGTGTAGGTTTATTTCAATATTTTAGTTTAAGACTTCGCATATTTATAATTTTTTTCTCTTCTTGTTCTCACACACTATTGTCTACATTTCTTTCTCATTTCTCCTGTCGCAGGTCTGCTGGAAGAAATTTCTTAAGAAATAAGCAGTACCTTTGTACTCATAATTATGATTATGTCTTATCTGTATCTATTTTTATGTGTGTACATAAATAATAAAATAAATAAATAAATAAAATTTATTTTATGCATTAATCTATAATTTCTAACTCAGAGAACATACATTAAAATACCTACTAAATCTGGTTAATTGAAGTAATTCATACATTCCATTATTGGCATGAAAATAATTATACAAGTTCGTCGTTGGCTGTAAATTTTAAAAATATTCATCATATGTAAGTAAGTAAGTAAGTAGGTCTTTATTTGCTTAGAATGTTGGTACATAAAAAATAAGTTGTTAAATTATATAATAGGATCCGTGTACATTCTGCCTTAATATAGCATGCAAATGTAATACAATAAAGATATTACAAACCATTATCATTTAAGAAATCCTACACAGAATAATAAAATTTACCTATCTAAAGTAATTCTGTGTAACATTTTTTTTTTAAATATGCGAAGGTATTTTTTTTTTTTTCACTGGATATAAATATGTTAAGCATATTCAATCAAATCAATACAAGTTTACAATGTCAAGATGAAATTCAGTAAATAATTTGAAATAGGCAATACAATATAATGTCAAGTTTAATAAAATCGGATTACAAAATCGTCAAGGACAATACAGTTAAATTAAAAAATAAATGATTTAGTGCAAGTCAGGAGTAGTAGTGTAGTGTATGTCATAATAATGATCAATTTAAATTATTAGCGGTTAAAAAGTCACCAAATCATTAATTAATTAATAGACCTGTAATTTTTTTTATTTTTTTTGTAGTTGGTAATGTCTCATTTTTTATAACATCGGGTATTTTGTTAAATATGATTGGACCCATACATTTAATTTTCTTTAATCCCTATTAAAGAAAAGTAAATGGTATCGTAACCACTAACAATTATCAAATTTTTATACTGTCTCCTGATTGGTCTGTTTCTATTTTCAGACACTTTATTTAAAAGATGTATGTTTGGTTTAACAAACACAGCCACCTCGAAAATATAAAGTGATGCATGTAATTGCACTGGCATCACCTCACCAATATTTTGAATGACCTTCTGGTTACAGATCTTCTGGTTGGAGATTAAATTTTTTAGCTGCTGTCAGTCAGTACGAGCAATATTGCGAATGTAAATTAATCTCATTTTCACAGTAGCTTCACGAATATTTGTTGCACGACTGGGGTGACTGATGAACTCGATTATAAACTTCTTTCTCTAATTTCTAACAAACTTCAAAAAAAATTGTGTTTGCTTGTTTATTTTTTCGTTTTTTTTTCTCTAAATTCATAGACTTATAAGTATATTCTAGAATTATGTGTGATTTTAAATCTCTATTTATAACTTTCATAATTGAAATCTAGATGCTACACCGTACTGCTTAATGTTATATGATTGATTATTTATTGTCTAAGAAAATTAGAGATCGAAGTTTTCTTCTAGACGTTAATTTTGGTTACCCCTTCAAAAAGTCTACATTCTGAAACCAAAAGTTCAAAGTTAATTCTAACTAAAATTCGCTACTAACTTATCCTTATTATCAAAACTTACTTCTTACAAGATCTGTAGCCTGCCCGAGTTAATCAAAAGTCTGGCATAACTAAAATTTAATAATAAAATACTAACACTGAATTGGGATGCCTCAACAAACTACTAGGAATCATAGCTAAACAATTATTTTGTACCAGCATTTCTCTATTGCGACTACGATAGATGTGAGTATTCTTAGTAGGTACTGAATAAAAACAAAGAAAGTATCTCGAATTCTCATCTCGTTGTGCAAATTGCAAGTGAGTAGAAAGAACAAAGGACTTACTTGTACGTATAAGATTACAGTGTCTTAAAAAATGCGTTGGTAAGACGCGTTTTTTTTTTAAACAGGTCAAGGGCATTTCGGTCGAATGGTGACAAATGGACTTACCCAGTTTAATATTCAACTTTTAGACAAGAGTTTTTGCGTATTTGTTCGGAGCGAAATTTTATTAATGAGGTTTTTACAACAAAAAATTGTTTTTAATTGCAAGTTCTACTTTTCTACTTTATAAGAACAGTAGACACTTACACAGACAAATGGTTAATATTTTAAAGCCAGTTAGCGGTTTAGTTGATGAGATAAGATAAACGTTGCCAACCTATTGTGAAGCTCAATCAGTGAGAACAAGCGCGTTTTGTAGTAATATGCCAAGTTTAATTTTCGAATCTATTAAATACACATTTTCATTATGTAGAAATATATGATTTAATAAGATAGATAATGAATGTCACACGTCGTCAACCTGACAGGAGTGCCATCTAGGTGGCCAGTATATAACAGTCCTCCGCCGCGATTCCTAGGGCTGGTAGCAGCTGCTCCAGGTGTCTGCGCCATATAACGCCACCGTCAGTTCGCACTCCATAGTGCCGATTGCTAAGACGACGCATTATCGTGCGGAACTCCCATATTCATCTCTGGTCAGAGTAGGCTCTGGCCTACACTCAATCACTTACGGAATAAGCTCTGACGAGAGGTGGTGTGTTCTCTGATGTGAACGCTATCGGGGCAGTTGAGTCTCTGAACATCACGTGCAGCTTTGTTCTAACGTCCCGACTGAACATCAGTCCATAGGGAGTATGTCCATTCTGGTTTGGTGTAAGTCTGAGCCGAGTTTTAAGCACAAGGAGCTTATCTGTAAGGTTGCCCCTTTCCCCCTCCATTGCACGTAGTGCTTTCTTAATAGTTCGCACGTAACGTTCAGCCTGACCGTTAGTTGCTGGGTGGTACGGAGCTGACGTCAAATGTGTAACTCCACAGCTGGTAAGGTAGGTTTTAAATTCTTGGGATACAAACTGGTGTGCGTGTGCAAAATAACTCCCTAAACTTAGCAATGCATCATGCACTAGTTGTGGTCTTTGTGGGGAAAAGTTCAACCCACTTTGTAAATGCATCTACGACTATTAAAAGTTGGTGTCCTAGAACAGGTCCTGCAAAATCTATATGAATTCGTTGCCAGGGGCCGCTAGGTTGTTCCCAGTGGTATAGAGGAGGTTTTGGAGGCTGATTCTGTTCTAATGGGCACGCTCTACAAGATTTTACCTTGTTCTCAATGTCCATGTCTATATTTTTCCAATATATGTAGCTGCGTGCTAGTAATTTCATTATAAGTACACCGATATGTCCCGCATGTAGTTCATCAAGAACACGAGCACGTAAACTTTTGGGTATTACCACTCTGGCTCCTTTCAACTTGCAGTTATCCTGAAGTGTTAATTCATTATCACCATAACCATATTGTCATAATGAGTGACCTGTCTGTAGTGCTTGTAGTAACGTATTTAAATCATTGTCTTTTCTCGTTTCACTGGCTTCTTCTCGGACTTCTGGTCGGATTTCTAAGATGTTGATCTATTGTAATTGATACGCACAATGTTGGTATATTGATGTTTCTTTTGCTATTTCAACTGGGAATCTTGATAGGTAGTCAGCATTTGAATGTTTCAACGAAGCTCTGTATTCCACGTCGTAGTCAAATCCCGATAAAAAATGTGCGTAATGGAATAACCTCATTGTGCTTAGTGCAGGTAATGTCTGGTGTGGATGAAAAATCGAGGTAAGCGGCTTATGATCAGTCACTTATACGAATTTCCTGCCGTAACAGTAGTGGAAAAACTTTTTAATGCCCCAGTAGATTGCCGTAGTTTTCTTAGATCTGATCTAAAAACAGTTGATGAAAATTCTTCTAATAGTTTATCAAGCTTCTCGGATTGTTCTGAAGTTCGTATAACTCTTAAATCTGCAATTTTCATATTAATTTCTTTAATCCAACTTCTACCAAATATCGGGTCAACGTTTTGATTGATTATGTAAAGCTTCCCGTTTAAAGTCTGGTCTTTATACGTCCCTTTGATGTATGTTACTCCTGCAGGCTTGATAATTTCACCAGTATAGGTTCTCAATTTCGTATCAGTTTTGAAAATTTTGTTTGGTATTTGTAGGCTCTTGTATTGTTTGAGTGACATTGTTGACAAGGTCGCTCCCGTGTCAAATTCCATGCGTACTTGTTTGTTTTCAATGTTTACTGTGATCATATATTATATTTATCCGTTATTTCACTTTTGATTAAATCCGTATCTCCAATACTATCGCAACTCGTGTTACTTATAGTGTCATCTAGTTGATTGGTTTTTAAGTTCCGTTGCAAACAAACTCGTGCCAGATGTCCAATTTTCTTGTATTTCAGGCAGGTACACTTGATGGCGCCGCTATCATTAGATCGGTGGTCGTCTTTACCGTATCGGAAGCATTTTCCTTTTAAATCTCTTATAGTAGTTAACTTTATATTCTGTCGTGTAGATGATGATCGTGATTCGTTATCTCTACTTGTCGATTTTATAATCTTGTTTACTGTGTCCAAACGTTTGCGGATATTTTCATGTTTTCTGATTTTCCCATTTCCATGAATGTAGCAATTTGAACCAATTTATTAAAAGGTGGTGTATCTCTTTCTTGAAGTATTTTTGTTCGTATTTCACTGTCTTTTAATCCACGAATAAATTGCAGGACTAGGAAACTATCTGAGGTAGACTTTTGACAGATATGGCACTTGAATTCGCAGTTCAAGGATTTTTTCTTTAATTCTGAGGCGTGTTGCTACTGTTTCCACTTCACGTTGTGTGTGCGTAATAAATCTGTGTTGTAAGCCCATATAATAGTCTTAGGATCTATGTAGTCGTCTAGAATCTGTGTGAGTTCTATAAGGTTCATATTAATCGGATCCTCCGGAGAGCTTAAATCATGTAACTTTTCATGTAATTCGGGTGATAATGCAGCAAGAACGGTGTACACTTTTATTTTAGGATCTTCGATTTTATTGAGCAACAAAAATACAGTTAGTCGTTTAGTAAAATTTGCGAAGGTCTATTTTTCTTGAAAACGCTGGAAATTCATTTTTGGCCCTCGTTCTTGTTGTGTATTCGTTCTCATGTGTGATGCCGATGTTTGTGGTGGTGTGATTCGTCGACTTTCTCTGTTTTGTAATATGAGAAGTTTCGTCTATAAGATGACACATTTATCTTCAAAATCGTACCTGGTTTCTATCTCTTGGTCTAGTTGTTCGTCTGCTGTTTCTAATTCTATTTCATGTAATTTCTGTAACGTTTCTTGAAGCGATTGTAGTCTTAGCTCTGTTTCTTCGTATGGTAGAGTTTCTTGGGTAAAAACATAGTTTTCAAGTTTTGTGATTAAACCTCGAAATGACGCGCGGGTTCTCTTCATTTTTTTATATCGTTAGTAGACATTATCGTCACCAATTTATTAAATACAAATTTTCAGTATATAACAGAATCACTTAGTCTATTTACTACTTTTATGCTCCAAACTTATTTAGTTGTAGTCATGATTCAACTAGCAACTCTTACGTCCGAAAATAGGTTATTTCAACAGTCAAGGTGCGTCTATGTTTTCTCGCAATGCATTAACTGTTTTCCGGAATCGTATTGAGAATGACATTAGCAATTTCAGGTCTATTTCTATCTTAATCGTACCTGCATTTAGCTAAATATTTGAAAAGTTAATACTCAAGCAGTTGCTAAGACATTTCAATTTAAATTGGCTCCTCCATGATGAACAATATGGCTTTACAAAAAGTCGTTCGACTACTGATGCGGGTGTAGCTCTGCTAAAACACATAACTATTTAACGCATGAGAGAACTCGCAAAATGCTATTGGAGGTTTTTGTGATCTCCAAAGCCTTTTATTGCGTGTACCATGACACGCTTTTGCGTAACCTACGTCATTACGGGTGTCTAAAGCAAAGCTCTCGAAGTTATAAATTCTTATTTACATAATAGTAGGTTCCAATGTGTAGCTCTAGCTGTAGCCGTGCCTACAGTTCAGTTAGGCGTACCTCAAGGCTCAATACTAGGTCCATTGTTATTCTTAGTGAATATCAATTACACTAAGAATAACAATGGACTTACCATTTTATTTAATTAATTATTTTATATGTACTGTTTTTATGTATACTGTAAAGAAGACAAGACTAGACAAATTTTTGACGACCGTGACGTAAACATTGCACTCTTGATGGTTACGGGTTGGTTTACGAAAAATAACTTCGTTTTCAATGCCAAGAAAACGAAATGTATAAAGTTGGCCTTACCGAATGTTAGAGACCTAGAACCCAACATTACCTTAGATAAAGAGGTGGTTGAAACTCTAGACTCGGCAATTTTTCTGGGAAAAACAGTAGATAAATAATTTATTTCTGTAAATAGGTTTGTACAAACACTTTTACACGTCAATCTCACGTAAATCATATTTTTTTAAACTAGATGAGGTCGGCGTTTCCTATCTGATTACTCTGAGAAGAATGGCCGAATCAAACTCAAATCTCTTCTAAATTCCAAACATAATCTTGGTCAGATCATTTGAGGGCCATGTAGATTTGTGTCTGAAATAGTCTTTTGAGGAAAGAACCATACAGATTTGAGTGGACCTGTCCATAGTGCATGCATTTGTCAGTAATCGTGTAGCTCAACTCAAAACTTAGTAAGTAACTGAGAAAGAGAGAAAAAAAAATAGTAATAAATAATAATAATATGACCCACATAGTCCTCATATTCACAATAATAAAAAATTTGCCATAAAATTAAAAAAGATTGGAGTAGCTCAATCCCAAGCCTTTTTGTCCTCAACGTAATCTTTAATGGTATAAAACACTTTCTGACACAACTAACGTTTAATTAATAATTTGAATTTAGTAAGGCTTAGATCTTATACGTGGCTTGGAAGCTTATTATAAAATCCTATACATTGAAATCTGAACGAGCCACCTATATTCTTGGGCCTTGTTGTGCTAAAAATTTGTGGTTGTTCATACTATTTATGTTATGGATATCACTGTATTTTTAAAACAATTTTATATTTTTATGGGCATATAAACACAACACACAACATATAAAAGATTTTCAAAAATATACTGAGAAGGCACAGTTATTACATTAATCTCCTTAAATTTCTCTCTGAGAATGTCTCGGCCCTAATTTATAAATTAATCGAACGGCGGCATTTCCCCACAACAGAATACCATACGACGTTACACTATGAAAATAGCTAAAGTACACTAAACGGGCTGTCTCTATTTCATTTAAATTACGATTTTTTCTAACAGCATATGCTGCGGAGTTTAGATTTTTTGACAATTTATCTATGTGGGCCCAACTGAAGCTTAGCATCCAAAGTTAAGCCTAAGAATACTATGCTATCGTTAGGATTAAATTCTTCGCCCTTCATTAACACCTTAGTTATCACCAGCCTAACGTGTAGTAGGGTAAACTTAATGCATTTGGTTTTTTTTTTTCACTAAGAAGTGAGTTGTTAACATTGAACCAGTTAATGATGCCAATCTTCAGTGGAGCCCAGGTACATCAAGCTTATCGGGAAGGCTCAGTTCGACTGCCTACGCTATCAGGAATGTAAGAAAATACACTGACGTTGACACAGCTTGGTTAGTCTATTTACCCCACTTCAGCGAAGCAAAAAGGAGGGTTATGATTTTGTCCGGTATGTATATATGTATGTTCATCTGTTCAGCATTACTTCTAAACTACTCATCATAATTTGACAAATGAACGTTTGAAGCGTCTTGATTGTCCGCTGGTTACGTGACGTCAAATGAATATTATATATATATGATGCCATGTTGGGTATTAAATGAAAGGGCTTATTTCAAAAATATTTATTTTAATAACCTTAAAATAATTTAAATAAAAATTAAATTTATAAAACTAAAACCCGACTACGATAAAAAAGTCGTCTAAAAAGGCATAATCAAGACATCACAAACAGACAAATTAAAAAAAAAACAGAGTAAATCGAACAGATTACGTGTGACTCCGGATTTTACAAATTGAACAATCCGGAGTCACACGTAACGTACTCATTAAAATGTTTTTTTTTATATTTTCGTTACTGCGTACTAGCGACCTCGCCAATTGATCATATTATTCTTGGTTGATCAACCGGCAGCAATTTCGTCATGCTCCCTTTGATGTCACTGCTTGCGTTAGTGTCGGGGGTCTGTTAACTCCTTTGCTCAAATATGGCGAAAAGGGTAGTGCCTGATCATTGCGTTATGCTCGTGAACAGGCAGCACCCGTTCTGATGACTCTCTCTAATTACAAAACCATGGTCATCTTAATGACTATGGTTTTGTAATTGTTATTAGTAATTAACGGTTTATTTATTTTCCTTTGATGGTTCTAGTATCTCATTTGTGAGCTATGTAAGCGGGTACGCCTTTTATGCCTGGAGGCTTTTATTTATGTATTAAGTTCTGTTTACGTTTTTTTTTTTTTTATTTTTTTTTTCTCCTTGAGAATATATTTCGATGTATTTTTTTTTTTGTATATTGGCGTATGCTACACATGCCAAATAATTAAATTTAATGTTTTTCTTACTGAACAGACAGCAGTGCTGCTGGGGAGTTTGTTACGCCATTTCTTCTTCCCAGATAAAGCACCAGTTAAGTGCTAATTCTTAGCCTAGATTGAATAAATGACTTTTATTTAATTTGCTACTAATTACTACGAGCACCTAGAGTGAACAAGTTTTATTACAACGAATTCTTCTTTTCTTGTTTTTTTAATTTATCCGTTTATTTATGACGCCCTCGATTAGACCCAAACACACGAACCTCCGCCGAGTCGGTAGTGGATCCCATTGGACCCCAGAAATTTTTTTCGACCAAGGCGACTCCTTTATCAGATATATTTAGGGCCTGCGGTTTTGATCGATGGGTATGAAGTTGCATACATTTTGTTTTATTAATATTAACATTTAAACTATTAGCCTCTAGCCACTCTATAGTTCTTTGAAGAGCACTGTTTATTTCTTATTCGTACGTGTTTTTTTATATTGCCATTTGATTATAATTGTAGTATCGTCGTCAAACAGTACATATTTATGATTTATAACTTCTGGGAAATCATTTAGTTTGGTCATTACAATTCGTTACTTCCACTGATTGTACTCTGTCGGACAAGAATGCTTCCAGCCAGTTATATGCCGTTCCTCTGATTCCATATCTGGAAACCTTTTCCAATAATCGTTCATGAGAGACGTGATCAAACGCTTTACTCATATCCATGAATAAAACTGTAACAGGCATTTTCTTGACGACACAGTCTGTACTTTCTTTTATTCAAACTCAAACTCAAATTCAAAGCATTTATTTCAATTAAACCATTTACAGGCACTTTTGAATTGTCAAAGGGTCACTCAGTCAGAAATATGAAGCTCATTATGAGCCCATTCCAAAGCGTAGGTTAACTCCACGGACACTCAAAAAATCATAATATTGTTACAAAATATTGGTTAGATCATCAATGTAGAAAGACGTGCATGTAAAAAGCGTCCGTAATAAAAAGATAAAAACAATTCAACAATTAAAATAAATTAAAATAAGCCGTGGCAGACAAGAGATGACCAGTCCCTACTGACGGCGCCCGTTCACAAACATGACGCATGGATCAGCACCTTTTAGCTTAACCATTTTGTAGGGAACTTAACGATCCAACATACACGCCACCACCAGCGAGACATTTGAGTGAGCATGACATACTCTCAGCCTTCTGGGCACATTCCAGTCAATGAAAGACGCTACCATTTGCTGGGTACGTCACAGTGCTCACACATGTGCTATGCAATTATACAATTAATTAATTAACTAAATTGATTAATTACAATTTAACAGCAACTACTACTTTACCACCACTTCACTTATTTTACTTTTTTTAATTTGTTGTGCTATTATTTTACTATTAATTGAAAGGCTGCCAAAGAAGTACTTCTATTTTTAATATTACACGACTGCCCAAAAAGAAGTGTAATGTATTCAGGGTTGATGTATGTATGTATGTATGTTAGTTTCTTTATTCCACCATAACTTTTAAATGCCTGAACAGATGTGGATGTATGGGGTATCATTAGAATCCTTACATCATCTTGAGTGACACTGGCTATTTTTTTTTTAAATTCTATATGGCGGCAGACTCCATTTTAAAAAGTGAAAAAAAATATTGTTTCTTCAATTATTACAATGCCTTGATAAGCACATTCCAAATATATACAATTTATGGACACCACTCTTACTTAGGTACGGTGTACGTGCAAAACAAACATTTCATCTTTAGCTGTGCAAATGATTTAATCAGACTTTAGTAAGACTGAGAATGTCTAAATGAGTGAATGGTTTCGTAGATGATTGAGTTTTAGAATTCTTTCGTCATCACACCGTCACACTTAAATTAAAGCCACCTAGCATGAATAAAGGTCGTCACTAAAATGTATAAAATAAAAAAAAAAAATTTAAAAACACGACTGCCAATAAACGAAGTAAAAAGTAAAAAACAAGTTGTATTCCCTGACTAAACAGATAAATAAAATTGTCATTACAGTCGGGGGACCATTTTGTGGAACACTTTTTAATCTAAGAGGTCCCCGACTATGTTGGTACATTTAAAATATGAATTCGAAATGCACTTGCTATTCAATTAATTTATTTAAAATTAATTTTAGTTTTGGTACTTTCTGAAAGTTTAGTACAGAATGCCCAATATGCATTTTTTAGGTAGGCTTAGCAAAAATTTGTTCGAGGATTATGATAAATTAATTCTATAAATTGGGTCTATAAACAATATTCTAAGTCAATATTTTTCACCTCAGCACCTCAAACAAGCAGGTTTTGCTGTCAAAAAACAGTGAGCGAAATTCGATTTTGCTGCGAGCGTGAGACAAAGTAACTTTTTAATTATTTTTTTTAAATGCCGAGAGCAGTGTTGGGTCTACTCACAAAATTCTAAAGATTTGAACTTCAATTAGTTTTGTCACTTTCACTTCGATACGAAAAAAGCGAGAGATAGAAACAAATCGATTCGAATTAAAATACCTACTAGGCCCAAAAAAGAAACAAACAAAACGTTCGGATATACATTGCAAATCATCTGATAAGGTTTTATTTAAATTCTGTTTTATTTAATTTTTGGAACGAAGTTCATAAGCGGCTTGCGGTAAGAGTGCAGTGGCCATAGATAATATTTCTGTGGCAGTGGCCGATATCGTCACGCGAAAAGGCGCTTGCGACTGTCTTCTTCTAATTCAAAGAGAAAGAGAGAGATAGTAAGTGTGAATTTGGTCGAAATGAAAATCCAAGATGGCGGATGCGAAAATTTTCACATTTTTCATAATGGGTGTCGTTTTCATAGTTTTCAAGGGTGCCAAAGCCGAACGTGAGGTCAAAATGTAAATCCAAGATGGCGGCTGCGAAAATTTTCAATTTTTTCTTCATAGGTATCGTTTCTATGGTTTTCAAGGTTGCTAAAGCCGATAGTGAAGTCAAAATGTAAATCCAAGATGGCCGATGCGAAAATTTTCAAATTTTTCTTCATGGGTATCGTTTCTATGGTTTTCAAGGTTGCTTAAACCGACAGTGAAGTCAAAATAAAAATCCAAGATAGCGGCTGCGAAAATTTTCAAAGTTTTCTTCATGGGTATCGTTTCTATGGTTTTCAAGGTTGCTAAAACTGATAGTGAAGTCAAAATGTAAATCCAAGATGGCCGCTGCGAAAATTTTCAAATTTTTCTTCATGGGTATCGTTTCTATGGTTTTCAAGGTTGCATAAGCCGATAGTGAAGTCAAAATAAAAATCCAAGATGGCGGCTGCGAAAATTTTCACATTTTTCGTCATGGGTGTCATTTTCATAGTTTTCGAGGGTGCTAAAGTCGATAGTGAGGTCAAAATATAAATCCAAGATGGTGGCTGCAAAATACGAGGTGATGAAGATTGTGTAAAAAAAACCTTGTCTGATCCGAAAATCTGGGGAAAATGGGCTTATGGTACTGCAGTAACATTACAAAACAGTATTTTTTTGATTATTATTTATAGTAAAAAAAGTTATTGGTATTTAAAATTCACATTTTTAGTTCCAAAATTACCCCAAATCCATAAAAAAAATGCAAAATTCATAACTTATGACTTTTAGACACCCGCTAAAAGACGGCCGCCGCCCGCACCAAATGTAAAATTCGGTCAAATGCACCATTGAAAAAAAAATTAGGATTATTTTTTCTTTTTTCCCGAAAATTTCCACATAAATATGCTAACAGTACTATACCTAATAACACCCCACGGATCGGACAAGTTTTTTTTTACATGTTGTATGTTCTCGCTGCTGAGGTGAAAAGTTGTATGTGTTACACGAGAGCAAAGTTATTTGCATCTCGTGTCTTTGAATCCCTCGCAGCGCTCAGGATTCTAACCTAGAATCACTCGCTACGCTCGTGATTCAATTATAGAATCCTTCGCTTACTCGGGATTCAAATTCAACACTCGCAGCAAAAAACGACTTTGCTCTCTTGTTGCACAAATAACTATTGTGTTAGTTTATGATCTTGGTAGTTATTGTTTCTATTAAGTATTAGAAATTGTTTTCAATTTGTGGTAGGTTCCCAACAATATATAAAAACCGACCAAGTGCGTGTCGAATCACACACAGTGAAGGGAAGCATGCAAAGTATTGATATTGTAGCGGTTAAACGTGTATGCGTAGTTCGTATGTGGCGCATTCGAACTACGCATCAAAGACATGACGTCACAAAAATCCTGCATCGCGCAATTAGAGTTTTCCGCGCAAACGACATATCTATCCGACCTCAACAGTTGGGCAGTCGGCCCGCCAGACACAACACCCGTCTGGTCGGAGGATCCTCCCTTTTCTATGGTGGATGAGTGAACTTTACACCCTGTTCCTCATGCCCCCTAAAATATTAAAGACCGCAAAAATAAGTTTGTATTATATAATTCAATACAATGAAAACAAAGTTATATGAACATTTTCGCTTGCAACCTAAAAAAATATCCCATAATAAAATCACAAAGAAACATCATAATCTTTTTTAATTGTATGGGGAGAGCCACCTCAAATTTTTATTTTTTCATAATTTCACTACTGTTAAGCAGTGCACAGAGTACACTTTCTTTCAATTTTTTATCGATATACTGCAAATAGTCTCCGAGTAAAATGGTTGTATGACATAATGAAATGAAGGGTTCCATTTTTGTCCTTTGGCTATGGAACTTAACGGAACCCTAAAAATGCGTTTTTAACGGATTTTGGATATCAAATTTACTGTCGGTATGAAATTGACATCTATGAGAATTGTTTTTTATATGTCATTATTTGAAATACGTAGCCACCATCTTAAATTCAGAATTATCCTCATCATCGGGGTCAGTACCCTCGAAAACCATGAAAATTGACACTAAACACATAACAAAAAAATCAAATAACAAATTGTAGTAGCCGCCATCTTAAATTTTGAATGTTGGTGTTTTTTTTATATTAGTAAAAAAAACCAAGCTCGATTTTATTGTGAATTTCGATTAAGCTGAATGCAATTTTCAGTTTTTTCACATATCGAAAACCAACCATTTAGCTTACGGGGGGGGGGGGACTTGATAGCTAAATGGTTGGTTTTGGATATGTGAAAAAATTCAAGGCCGTAGATATAACGAAATTAAAAGGAAAACTATCACACTTATGTAATCTAAAAAACTGCAAAAAAGTTATTTTTTGCAATTGCACAAAACATGTTCCGTACATTAATTCCGTATGGGAGAACATGTTTTTTAAGATTGTTATTGGGCTAAATACATCCCAACTACGGAACCCTTCATTATGTGTGGTCCGACACGCACTTGGCCGGTTTCTTTGCTCGATGGCTATGTTTAAAAAATCTGAAGTGTTAATCGACTTTCGTTGCTGACCGCCATCGTATTCTGATACATTAATTTATATAATAGCTTTTTCACTTCTCATGCTCTGAAAGTGCTTATTTGTGCAGGTTATAGGCTGCATAAAATCGAATTTTGTGCACAAGTGCATTAACATATCTACTCATAAATGTATCTATATTAAGGCAAAGAAAATGAGCCATACAGCCAAACACAATAAGAAGTTCACAGATAAAATTTGTTATTTTATAATATTAACTTTTAACTTCTCATGTTCTGAAAGTGCTTATTTGTGCAGGATACAGGCTGCACAAAATCGAATTTTGTGCACTAGAGCATTAACGTATCTACTCATAAATGTATCTATATTAAGGCAAAGAAAATGAGCCATACAGCCAAACACAATAAGAAGTGCATAGTTAAAATTCGTTATTTTATAATATTTACTTTAATTTATTAGCAATATTAGTTTTTTAAGGCATAAAAGATATTCAAATTTAAATTCAAGTACGGTAGTTTATTTAATTAATTTAAGGAAATTATTATTACAAAATTAATTTAATAGTAGGCTGTACTATAGGTCTGCAGCCCAAGCCTAATATCAATGTCGTTTAATTTTACTTTGAATTTTAATTAAAGAAATGTTTTATTTCCTCGCAATCGAAGTGAAAAGCAGAGTTTATAACTCGTGGATAAAAATGGTTCGTTTTGTGCACTTGATGTAAAATCTACTATTCATTTATTTGCCTTATGTGTTTTTTAAGACGTAAATACCGTTAATATGCCGGGAAAAAGAATTTCCTTCAGTATTCAAAACTGTACTAATTTTACTTGAATTTTAATTAAAGAAATGTTATGTTATAATACTAATTAATTTCCTCGCAATCGAAGTGAAAGGCAGAGTTTATTATTTTTATTTTTATTTTATCCTCGACATTACTATCAGCTCCTCGCCTTCGTCTCGGGCTGCTAAACGTCTCGGAATGGTTCGTTTTGTGCACTTGTTGTAAAATCTACTATTAATGATTACTATCAAATAATACCTTGCCTGCAGTGATGGTGTTGGGGCATGGTTGCGCGCGATGGGCGCTGCAGTGGCTGGCGCTGGTGGCATGTGCGCTGGCGGGGGCTCTGGCGCCGGAGAAGGTGGAACCTTGCGCCAGCAGCCCCCTCTGCTCCTGCCGCGTGGCGCACATGTCCTGCATCGCCGTGCCGTTGCACAGGTTTCCAGGTATATCCCAATCCAACTTGGATTAACTACCCTATTTAAGACATGTCGTTGAGTTGGAGCACGGAGATCGTAGTCCGTCAGCTGAGCTTCAAATCAAAAGCAGATATCAGACGCTTCATTTTGTGTTAATTTTGTCTTTTATTCGGCACCTTTCACTCGAAATGAAACGTCTAAACAAAAAATGAATTTATCAGTGAGTCGATCCAATCATGTTTGATTTGGCACTCGCTTACTGATTGATCATTGAAAAATTAAATTAAATGAGCCGATGAACGTTCATTCCTATGTAATTTTGTTGGTGTTGTGTCAACGTAGTTGGGTCACCAAATAAGAAAAAATACTTGGTCCTTGAATGAGGGTACAACTTTTATTTTATGATTGATTCTAGTATTGTTTTATATTCTTGGGGTGCCATAGCGACACCCTTGGGCATTTATTTAAAATTTCAAAGGTCACGAAAGTCGAAAAAGCTGAACCACCCACATTTTATCTCGAATTAAGGGAAATCGGTCCACCCAAATTAAATATTTTTAGTTATATATAATAATATATATCAACTAAAATTACAATAGTTAGATAAATTTTATATTATGTGCAGATCTTTGTTACGTTATTCTTAGCCAGAAGTGGACATTTCACTCTCACTGTCATTAAATGGAGCTTCCTGAGTCTTCACATTGCCACACAAATCGCCACCTTCACCCGCGCAAAATTCATCACAAGGAAGACCTGCATGAGCACAACTGCACCTTGCTGTTGAACATGGCTTCTCACTTGAATAGCCAACTTAAAGTCTTCAGCAATTCAGGTGGTGCTTATCCTTTGTTACTTGGAAGTATAATATGTAGGTACCAAAGAGTGTGTTTTCAAATATCTGTGTCGTTGGAGGGAGGTTCTTAATCTTAGGAGGGATTTTCTTAGATAAGCACACTTTGTATCGAACATCTGTCATGTTGTGAACTTCCTACTTGTAGCTGTGGCAATATGCAATGAATTTTGAACACTCTGTTATACATTGTTGCATTGAATATTCTACACAACCTTAAGAGCGGCCAACCCGTCATACTTTTCATACAAACGCTCGTACGCGATTATGGCGTTGTAACACATCTTTCTTTGAAATTTTTTAACTACTCGTATTAGGTATTTTACGTACAATGTTATCGCGTTCTCATTTGCTTGTTAGCGGTTCTCAGTTGCGCTGGATGAAACAACAAGCTTTTCGGTCATGTTCGCGTTGACGATAGACACACCGGATAGGGCCCTCTTAAGTTCAACACCAGATCTCAGAACATTTATGGCTTTATACTTTCCAATGCCAAAAAGTAGTGAAGTGGTATCACAGCCAGTTAGACAATGTACTGCTAATGTGTCTGCTTGGGTTCCTAGGTTATGAACTGATGCCGCTATATCTGAGAGCCTTTCCTTGTCAACAGACTCATCCACATAACGCGTTTAAGTTTCAGCTTTCTGTAAAAGTGTACAAGCCGAGATAAAACGTCGGTGACCCTCCTAAAATTAAGAACAACAGCGGCATTCGAACTTCATATACTTACATAAAACGATGCCACTTGGAAGCATACACATGGATCGCATCAGCATGTTCGTTCCCTCCGTCTTTGAATCCAACTGGTTATGAATGGAAAAAGGATGAAAGAACACTCTTTGGTACCTATTCTTCTTCCATGTAACAAAGGATTGGAGCCACCTGAATTGCTTAAGAGTTAAAAATGTAGCTGTTCAGTGAGAAGCCATGTTTAACAGCAAGTTGCAGTTCTGCGGGTTGTGCCCATGCAAGTCTTTTGCAAAGTCTTTGGCAAAGTAAAGACTCAGGAAGCTCAATTTAATGACAGTGAGAGAGAACTGCAAAAAAGTGATTCTACATTTTATACTGCCTGAAACAACATGTTGTTCGTAACAAATCTTCATTAAAAAATATGTATAATATAATACACAATGTAATAAGGTACAAATATCTGATTTGGGTGGACCGATTTCCCTTAATCTACATTAATATTATAAAGAGATGTTTTCTATTATTTTTGTTTGTGATGAATAAACTCAAAACTATTGGACCGATTTAAAAATTATTTTACCAGTAGAATGCTATATTATCACAGAGTAAGATAAGCTATAATTTATAAGATATCACGGGGGCGAAGTCTGGCGGAAGCTAGTTCGCAAGAAAATGAGCGGTTCACCTTTTTTGATCTTTGACCTTCGATAGTTTAAATTATCCAAGGGTGCTATTCCGCCACCCCACGGATTATGGTTCAGTATATCAAACAATACTAGAATCAATCATAAAATATAAGTTGTACCGTCATTCAAAATGAACCTTCACTTGAGTAAAGCGTCTGATATCGGCTTAAACTACCAAGTTCTGCAAAAACAAAGCGTGGAGGTCTGGATGGGCAGAGACAGTCGGACGGCTGCCTGCTGAGCTGCTCTTAGGTTATTGCACATTCTGATGATTGCGTCTAGCGTCTCCTCTGGCTAGAAGAAAGGCCATGGCATGCTGCAGAAGCAGGCAAGAAGAGTCAAACCTTAAGCTAGAAAGCCACAAAATAACCAAGTAAACTAGCCGTAATTAGCTCATCCAATAAGCACGCATGAAACGATTACCTGCATTGACAATATTAAATAATTGTTCAGTTTCCAGTAATTATAAACTGCAATATTTAAACGAAAACATTCAAATTGCGGCTTACACGTGACTGATTAATGTAGTTTTAAATTAATATACATTTCAATTTATATGTGGTGATTGACAGACTGTTATTATATGTGTTTATAAATACACTGACGAGCAATATAAAAAAGCTACTTGCAAAGTGCCAAAAAAAACGAAATACCTCCTTAACTACGCTAGCTAGATGAAATAGTAAAAAAAATCTTGAAAACAGTTTTATAGGTGTTTTCTTATGTGCTTATACACTTGATTGTTGCTTTTTACTTCAAGAAGCTGTCATGCGTGGTTCTAATAATATTTCATGAATAGTGGTATTTTATATTGCTCATCAGTGTATTAATATTCTTAATTCATGTTACTACCATTACCACATAAGTATTACAAGTAGCTGGCGGGACAATTGAAGCAGCCACTTGTGTACACTTTTCCTTTCTTTACAAAAGTTTATTTAATATCAAACATTCAACGTAAGGGAGCTTATAAGTTCCAAGTGGGTGCCTTAATTGAAATAGTACGCCATCGTAAGTTCTTAAGTCCGGCTCAAAACTATGTACCCATTTAAACTTCTCTTACAGAATGGCCACGAATAGAGCTGCAACATCTAGATATAAGCATGTCTAACCTAGAAGTGCTGACTGAGAGCGCGCTGGACGGGTTGAGATTGCAAACATTAGTTTTAGTCGCGAACAAATTACATTACATCGAGATGCACGCATTTAGGTAACTCGTATTTTAATAAAACTTTATAACAGCTATTTGGAGAAGTTTAATTAAAAGTCAAGTGAAAAGGAACATTTAATAAAACTCATTCGTTTTCAGTTCCATGGCGGGTACACTAGCATCTTTAGACCTCGGTTACAACGAATTCACTGAAATACCGCAGCAGGGCTTAAAAGATTTAAAAGTTTTAAACTGGTTGAATCTGCAGAAGTAAGCACAAGTTTTGAAACTAAATTCTATTAAACTTTTACCCGGAGAGTTGATTAATTTTATTAATATATTTTCGCTTTTATTTTAGCAACAATATAGTGTACATTGGACCTGAAATTAATTGGCTTCACCTGGAAGAAACGCTGACGAGTTTGTCTCTGAGTAACAACCAAGTAACGCACCTGAAGTCGCAGGCTCTGACGTCACTGTATCACCTACTGCAGCTGGACCTGGAGGGCAACCATCTCCGCACCGTCAGTGCCGACTCCCTGCCCGCTTCCTTGACACTCCTGAAGCTGTCCAACAACTTCATCCATGAACTATCCTGTGATTTACTTTATAGTCTACCTAGGTTACAATCTGTACATTTACGACATAATTTTATTACCTTCACGGACAATTACGTTTGTCCAACTAATAAGAGTAAAAAAATAGAAAAATTAGATTTGAGTAATAACAAAATTAACGATACTTCCCAAATACTTCTCTTTCGGGAAGTTCAAATTAGGCAAATTATATTAGACCTCAATGAATTAACGACGATCCCAAAGTTGGTTTTCGTCAATAATAGGATAGAAAGATTGTCGGTGTCGTACAACATGTTGAGTTCCATTAGCCGAGATCTATTTTTGTCTTTGAAAAACTCGCTGGAGCATCTGGAAGTGGAGCACAACAGATTGTTCCACTTGCCGGACAGCCTCGCGCAGCTCGCGCGGCTGCGTCATTTATCGTTAGCTTACAACCAGCTGGAGGAGTCGCCGGCGCTCCCCGGACGGATCCAGACGCTCTCACTCGCCGGCAACTTTTTAACTTCAATACCCTCTGCACTTCAAACGCTCGAACCCGGTTCTATTCGTTATCTCGACTTAAGCTACAACAAGATATCTAATTTATTACCAAACGAATTCCTTGACTGGTCCACTTCTCTGGGGAATATCAACTTGAGAGGTAACAGGATTGCGCAGATTTATAAGAACGTTTTTCCGGCAAGCATGTCATTGAAAGAGATACATCTAAGTTTTAACGACTTGTACTACGTGCATCCACAATCTTTTGCGAACGTGACTAGGTCGCTTCGTATCCTAGAATCGTCTTCTACGCTCTTTAGTGGCTATTTTCCATTTGAAATCGAAGAAGGCTTAGAGAATATCAGCTGGCTATCGTTCGATAACAATGATTTTCACATCCTCAAGCTATCCGATCTTATTGTGTTTCCATTTCTAAAATATTTAAATTTGGATTACAATAGAATTGTAGATATCGTCATAAGTGAAGACTATCGTAATGAATCACTATACCTGAGCAACTTGAGGCTCGCCTATAATTTTTTGCATTCGCTGCACAGCAGAAGTTTCATTTACATGCCAGAGTTAAGAAACTTGGATTTATCTTATAACAGAATCAACAACTTAACTAAGCACACTTTCACAAACTTACCGAACTTGAGATATTTATCTCTTGCGGGTAACATAATCGATTCGATGGAAGCCGAGACGTTTGCTAATTTACCAAAACTGCAAATATTGGAACTCCAGGGAAACAACTTTACGTATTTATCACTGAACTCGTTTCATAACGTATCTAATATAGACGTAACGTTCACGTTGAACGTTAGCAGAAACCGCATCAAGTTCGTGGATGGCGAATCCGCAATATCAGTTAACATATTCGACGGTTCATATAATGATCTCTATGAAGTGCCAAATAACTTTTTTGTTGCGGTCGAGTCCTCTATACGACAGATTATTTTAGCACATAATAAAATTATCCATATATCAAATGAAGCTTTTGGCGATGCAAAATACTTAGAAATACTAGATCTGCATAAAAATAATATCAAAAATGTTAAGAGAAAGTCATTTACTGATCTGATATCTCTACAAATATTGGATCTATCATTCAATATTATTACTCAATTATCTGTAGAACAATTCTATAATTTGAACAAACTTAGATATTTGAAACTGGACCATAATAATTTAAGGCTGTTGCCAAGAGATGTGTTTAAGAACACCATTGTGGAGCATTTAGACCTGAGTTACAACGACATGTCGCTGTTCCCGGGCACGGCGCTGGCGCAGATCGGGTTCACTCTGCGCTACCTTGACATGTCGCACAATCGCATCGAGTACTTAGACAGTAATATATTCCGCAGCACACAGTTTCTGTTGAGTCTCAATTTGGGGCACAATCTATTAACAGTCTTATCAGATAACACCTTTTTGAGCCTCGGCGGACTGCGCCAACTGGACCTGAGCTTTAATTTCATAAAGGCAAACTTCAAGGAGCTGTTTCATAACCTTCCCAACTTGAGGCATTTGAATCTTGCAAATGTAAGCTTAAAGTCAGTGCCTTATCTACCTTTGACAAACTTAACTAGCCTCAATTTGACTTCAAATTACATTAACAGTTTTAAGGAGACTGATGTGAAACGACTAGCGAGTCTTCGTCATTTAGATCTTAGTAATAATCGTCTTACCTCTTTAGTGCCAAAGATGTGGTTCCATTTAAATAATTTAAATACCCTCGACCTGTCGTACAACCCTATTGTAAGAATCACGCCAAATAGTTTCAAATGGTTGAGCAGTTTGTCTCATTTGAATTTAAATGGACTTAAATACTTAGACATAGTTGACCAGGATTCCTTCCGTCCCTTGATATCACTTCGGTCCCTGCATATTCAGTCGTGGTCTACTGTTAATCATTCTACGTTCCGAATTTCCAACATCACCTCTTCCCTTTCCTCTCTGTACAAATTAGTAATACATTGGACTGACGAAATCATGGATAATCAATTACACGGGATCGATGCGAGGAACATTCGGTACTTAGAAATCCGAGGATCAAATCTGAAAAGAATATCTGACGATGCTTTTAAGCCGTTTGCGAACAGTCAAGAGATATTTATAAGGATCACAATGACTTCCTTAACAAAATTGCCGACAGCGTTTATGAGACATTTGGGACAAGTTCCGCAACTCGGGATCGACTTGAGCTACAATCAACTTACGACACTAAATCCAGCAATTTTCTATCCAAACTTCACTAGTTGGAGCCACGTCGCGACCAAGTTGTTGTCAGGTACGTATTCACTTGTGTGGTGTATATTTTATGATGAACGATATCAAAACCCACGCAATAGTTGGGCGGTCGATCCGGCTGCAACGAATAAACAAGATAAAGTTTAGATTTCACGGTAGATGATTTTATTTTACCCTACCTGTCCGGAGCTCAGCTTAAAAAAGTTGAAAACCTGCATTTTTTACGATCGTTTACATTTTTTAAAGTCAAACTTAGTTCAGCGCTATACTTGCCTAGTAAAAAAATAGCATGTAACGTCAAGTTTGAGTCATTTTGGCTTCAAACCTCATAATTAAACCCTCAAATTACACAATCCACCTGTAGTTAAACCACTAAATCTCTTTTTTGAAAACAATTTAAATATTTAATAAGCTTATAATTAACGTTGCAATATCTCTAAAACGAGTTAGATAGTTCATTAAAAATGTACACAGTGGCGCGGGTGAACCCCAAGCAAATGCTAGTACCTATTTTATTAAAATTTACTGAGCCTCTCACCACGTAGAATGAGGCGGGCAACTCTTCTTAATGAGTTTTAATTCTTAATACACCACTCGAAACTTTTCTAGGCGAGTTAAATCGTCTGGTGGGATACATTAATATGTTGCGTGAATTATTTGTTAGGAGGGCTGATACTGACGGGGAACCCGCTGCGGTGCGAGTGTGAGCTGGCGTGGGTGGGCGCGTGGCTGCGCCGCTGGCTGCAGGAGAACGACGCGGGCGCCGAGCTGCGGCGCGCCGTGCGCAGCGGCACGTGCAAGGACACGGCAGCGCGACGCGTGCCGCTACTGACACTGCGCGCCGACGAGGCCGAGTGCCACGCCAGCGCGCTCTCCAGCGACGCGCAGCCACACTGCACCACTGTGTACACGCTCGCGCTCGCCATGTCCACCATGCTGCTGAGATGATGTCTATTACAGCTCTAACTGCGCTAGTTAATAAATGTTAATATGTTTCATCACTACCAAATCTAATGTTTGCAAACAGAATAACATTTTATACACGGTACAATTAATGATTTTTGTAGGTACATGAACGTGTATACATAGGAGGCGAGAGTAATTTGAATGCCTATTTATAATATTTCGATGTGTAAGTTAGATAATTCTAAGATCGATTAGGTTTTAATTTTAATCAATATTGTATTGACACAATAGATTGCTCACTAAATGCGACCATTTTGAAACAAAATAAATGTAATGTTGTAGTTCTGTCATGTTTTTTTGTCATTATTATAAAAAATCGAAGTATATACGTAACCTTAATACCTACGTCAAACGTATCGACCCTACTGCGGCCACAAATTGTTATTCTTTTGTAAATTTCCTTTATACTCATGTAAATATGTACAAAATTAAATATTTTTACATAATAACATTGTTTTATTCTATTTCCCAAAGGCGCCCTATTTTTTTTAAGGTAAATGCAATGGTAGGAATCCAGTAAAATGTTTAATCACGTTTTAATAATTCCGCAATGTCTCGTTGATCACAAGCGTAGCTTTGTGATTTCAGCTGTGGGCATCTAACCCACTTACATTATAATTTCCATTGTGATTTCACCACCAGTAACCGAAACATTTTACTAATCCCCGTACTAAACTAAAAGCAAATTGCTTACTTTGTACGAGTTTATTGTTGTAGATACTGAATCCAAATGATATTATACACGAAGCAGTTTTAGTTGTAGAAATACACTGTTTTATCGATAAACTGTTGAAAGTGGTCTAATATGAATAGTGAAATAATGCGGGTCAACTGTTGTACATGTAAATAAAATCGCTAAAGGATTAGCGGTGCGATGGGAATAAATCAAAACGTTGCCAATGAATACATTTAATTTCCGAGCTGGCTTTGATTCGGTATCGATTCGCGGCTATTTCGGTTGTTGCTAATGCGCTGGAATTAATTTAATTGGTCTGGATTGCTACGGTTGGTTATTTGTTTGCATTCAAGATAAGTTGGTAGGTCACTTACCTACCATTTTCATAAAGTAGTTAACAGACTATTTTTGAAAAAAAAAATGCGTATGAACTTGGAAGGCCGAAATCGATACGAATATCTATCGGATTTGCTTGCCGGTGTAAAAGAGAGATTTTCGAAAAAAAAAGTAAGTAAATACCTACGCCATGACACAACAGTAAGGTAAGTAGACCAATCAAGTCAGGTAGCAAACTAAATAGAACTAAAACAACACACATTTGACACAACATTACGTACCGCAGCGAGCGAAACAAGCTATTTCAGGAGCTAACCAAAATAATACCTTCTAGTGTCAATTACAACTGTCCCAGCATTGCAGAGAGCAGCATAATTCAATAGAAACCTCTGTGGAAGTTACAAAGAATAAATTCGTATCTAAAGACACATATTATTCTGCAGAAAGGCGTCTCGCAGGGAACATAAATCTGCCCACTCGACTCTTACGTAGATAATAGTGAATAGTGGAGCAAGAGAGCTCAGAACCAGTACAACGTGAAGATAGATGTAGTAAATCATTGTTGCGATGTTTGCAATTAACTCGCTACTGCGCTCGCCCGCTGTCGCTCTTGACTGGAGGCTAGTAGACACACTCTACACGTGTTACTTACTAACGAGATGGATCGGTACAAGCTAGCAGCACATTTGGATGTGCGTGTGTGTGTGAGGAAGCTAATCGTTACACAGCTTAAGAATACACATTGTCCAATAGGGCAATAAGGTAGATTTGAATGTATAACTTACTGAATTTTGTTCTATGATTAACAAAATAAAGACGAGAAAATCTATACAAACTGATCAAACTTCTAAATAATTTTACAAAGGTGATGAGGCTTACGTAAGTATATATAAGTAGGCATAAAATAAGTACCTTTTCTTACACAGGTATGTTCCAAACTTTCAACTGCCAATATGGTAAGAATCAATCACTTTGATTTATAATTCAACTCTTGGAAGAATTTCTTGTAGGTACATAAAGCACAGGAAGAAGTGAAACGCAATAACACAGCCGTTACTGAACGGGAAAAAATCAAATAAAACTTATCAATATTGAAAACGTTGATGAATATTGATGACCAATCTGAAATGGGTGAACGACTGTTTGTTAATGTTGATTCCACTGTTAGTTTTACAATGAAATCCTCAAAATCTATTTGAATAAAATAACGTCAAATTTATTTATTAACAGATGGTTTCAAAAAGTTAGGTTAGGCAAAATTGACGGCCATTACTATGTAAATCGCAAACTCTCCTACTGACCTGCTACAAGGAACGTTGTCAGAACATTCGGGACACTAACATAACAACAGCTTTGAACTAATCCTGCGGCTATACATACATAAAACTTTATATTGGTCTCTGATGGCCTCTCTGAAATATTAAACGTATAAATACAACTTTTAAAGACGTCTACACAAACTCTAATACTACGTCTCGGTACATACAAGTGCATACTTACCTTCCAAGTACCTTCAAAGACAAGAAACCGCCAAAATAACATGAAAAGGTAATTTTCTATAGCTAGTATCATTTACTTAATTAAAACCACATAAGTACCATCGGGTAACGACACGGGAACATGCTTTTAACATTATCTATACCTGTTGGGGGTGCTATAGAAGAACGCAATTAGACTGTTGGGACACATTTTAGTATAAACGAAGCATAAAATGTAGGTAGGATAGACATGGAAAAATAATCATATTGAAAGCCCGTTCGCTCGTTCTACGGAGCTATTGAAAGTGAGGATACACCACTCGATTGTGTGTCAGGCTTTCTGCTCTGTTGTTTTTTTTTTTTACTATTAATATTCGGCGGTAACTGATATTGTGATAAACATACTCTTTCCTGCTTAAATTCTACAGTTAAAGATAACAATCTCAATCTTAGTAGGTACCTAATTAAATTAATTTATAATAATAAGTCTAAAGCTACTGTTACAAAGTATTTTACTAATATACCTACTTAGATATTAAAGTTGCGGGTGCAAATCTCAACAAAATAAACAAAAGTGTTAATATAGCAAAAGTATAATTTGTTTGTAAACTCAGCTCAAAGGTCTTTAATTTGCTCAATTTTGCGAAGGGGCAGTGTCTCTCAAGGGGCCAAACAAGAAAATTTGAAGTGTCAAAACACAGAATTTAATTTGTCAAAAGTCTAATTTGTCTCCAGCGTCTTATATATATTTACAATAACGAAATTAGCCGCTCGCAGTTGGCATTCATTAACTCAGATAGGTACATATGCGATATTCGCAATTAGACGGTGTGATATATCTCGCCGGTGACAGCAGCTCAGGAGCCGGCCCCTAATACGCAAAGATTAAATCGGCGCACATTCCTACAGAGATTCGGCAAGCCGATATCCACTGCTTCGCCTCGCTCGGCCCACGCCTCACCACCACGTTGACATGCCTTACACTCAATTTATGACCCCCTCAACTTATAAATGGAACAGCTTCGGAAAACTACAAAAATAACTTCACCGCTGAAACATAATAGGTACGCGAAGATAACTTTCCAGCCTCTGAAATGCTATTAATACTATAACAAAAGAAGGATTTTGCACAAAATGTATTGAAAAGTAGGTACTCAAACTTTGCGGAATACACTAGAATTTGTTAAACATTCAAAAAGCCAAATCAAAGTAAATTCTCCTTTTGACAAAACGTTTCAGTGGAGACGCGGGCGGTGACCCGAAAATTCACTCGCACCTCATACAAACACCACTCTCAAATGTCTTCGGTATTTGTTTATTTACTTAGGTACCTCTAATTTATAGGGTACTCAAATTTGTATACTAAAGGTTTTATTTAATTTTCCCACATATATCAAAGAATAGTATATGTAACTATTTTATGGTGACACATGTTGATTAAAATAACGGGATGTTTGTAAAGTAATTATATAGATACCGTTTTTGGTGAATTTTAACAAGCCACAGAAGTCAAATTACGACAAAATAGAAACTAGCACAGCTGCTAGCAACCAGTCAGATTATGTTTTGCTAATCCGATGTAATTCATTTTATCCTCCAAATGTTACAATCATAACGTAGCATAGCATTTAAATCCGTTCGACGTTAAATTTTACCCAACATTTACAAGCCAGTGCGTCCAGCATGGAACGGGAAATTAGTACCGGTGCTTTGCGTATTATTTATTGTTGAACGGGTCACTGCGGTTGGTACTCCATCAATTTTCACATTGTGCTACTGCCATTCAAAGACTTCAGTAATCAAGCTCTAGGTCACTCATTGTTGCTACTCTAATGTATGTAAATTGTTAAGAATTTATAGTTATAGTATGTTATAATGTAGGTGTGTAAAGGCATTTTGCGCGTGCGTGCGAAGGCAATGGAGTCCCGCAGGAGATGGAACTCGGCTGGCACGCTACAATTACATTCCACATACGCTCCCAGAATCGGCAACAAAGGTAACTCCTAGTGAGGAACGACTGTTATTCAATTTAATACCCTTATAGCACAATAATATACCATGTTTGCTTTATTTATTTTAATGACTCGACATTTTTATAACAATTTGTATGTAACTAAAGCTCACACACAGCCGGCAAACGAAAATATAAAAAAATCTGCTATGAATAGCAAACACGAAAATTATACAAATCGTAGGCTAAATTAAATCCGTTTTGAATGAATTCATTTCAATGCTGACGAATTTTAATCACTACCAGGTTTCATTACAATTTACATACATAGAGAGAAATTATTAAGTACAACGTTCACCCTTCTCTAACAATGAGCACACTTTTCACTTAAAATTTAACTTGAGCGAAATCCAGAGCTAATTCTACTCTCAAGAAATCCTTTAATTATTTGCATAGCTTATTCTAAAGTCGTCCTAAATTACTTTTTCTCCTCAAAAATTATAATGGACAAATTGGAAGGGATCGCAAGTCGTTCAGTAATGTTTATAGTTAAAGCGAATTATGTTATAAACGGCAATATCGAGGGGCGCACTAGTTAAACACTCGGAACCTAATCGTTTCGATTCCAATAAAGAAATGCGAATTGAAACTTGAAAGAAGGATAGTCTCGGGGCTCGAATGTAATTGTCCGTGCTCGAAGCAAACGATTTCTTTTGCTTATTGCCTCGGAGGGCTTCTTGCAATTCTCTTAATGTTATTCTCTGACAACTGAATTTTATGACAGTAGAACAAGGGAAAGGTATTGAATGAATTGAGAAAATGTTATTTATTCTTGAGGAAGATACTTTAAAACCTATTTAAACTGAAATATAGTTTCAATCATGAGACTGGTTCCACATTTACATAGCAGTTATAATGTAGGTATCCGAGCTGCACAGCAACAAATAGTTATATCCAACTGTGTGTTGAGTATCGAAAAACACTCAACACAAATGACAATACGAGTATATACGAAAATTGGTATTTGCTACTATTGATTAGTTTGCACATAGGGCTTTGGTATTTGTTTGAAATATTACGCTTTTAGTAGGTGTACCTTCCAAAGATTTACAGAAATACATTTTTTCGTTATGAGTCAAAGTAATAGCGCGTTTTGACATAATTGTCACAAATTATTTATATTAAGCAGTGTATAGAGTGCTGCTAGCGGCATTCTATCACTAGTGTATAGAGTGCCGTAAGCAGCATTCTAATACATCATTTTAAAAAGCCGCAAGGAGTAACATAGTACGGTACGAAAAACCCCAAAGTGCGCAAATTATAGGTGCCGAGAAAAAAGTCGCCAAATTTTATTTCGGGATTTGTTGGGTAGTGGGAGTATTAAGGTTGGGGAAGATCACGTAGTGGATCTAAATTCGAAGCAATAATATGGCGTGATGTAAAAAGTAATGTTAATAAAAGGGGATGGAGGCCTGTCGTGGTCGTCGTCCTAGTTACAGTAGCAGTAACATTGCCTATTGTGCATACACAAAATGACAATTTTATTGCGCTAACCTCAACACGCAATCAAAATAACAAGTGACAATGCAATGCTTACGGCACTTTAAACGGGTCTAGGTAGTGCCACTATTATGCCGCAAGCTGCGGCACTCTATACACTTCCTTTATACATTTCGTCATCGCAGTGAATAATATTTACAAATGAAAATTAAATTATATATATACTAATAATAAAGCTAGAGTTTGTTTGTTTGAACGTTAATCTCTGGAATTACCAGTCGGAGTCAAAAAATATTTTTGCATTTGATCGCCATTTGTGGCTATTTAATATCACGCTAGGACTCTGACAGCAGTGGTAGCCCAGTGGTAACGGTGCTTTACTTTGTGTTAAATATTTCATCACCACTTTTCTCAAAACAGTGAAGGAAAATATCGTGATGAAACCGGATAAAAAATCTTAGATATAAAAATTCGAAGACATGTGATATCTACCAACGCGCACTGGGCCCGCGTGGTGGATTACGGCCCACTCCCTCTCGATGAGAGGAGGCCTGTGTCCCAGTAGTGGGAACATTATAGGCTGATTATGTAACACCCTTAGCAGCCGAGCAAAAGGAAATAAAAGTAAAAAATAATGCTAAGTGAAAACGAAATAATACCGCGGACAGGCGATGCGATGCGACGCGGCGGGTCGGGGGAACAATAAACTTCACGCGGACGAAGTCGCTGGCAGAAGCTAGTTTAAAAATACTGGTAAGTAAAACAGGGCAAACTTCCGAAAAATACTATACAAATTCTAAAATTGTAATAAGAACAAAAAACACTTTTAAGTCTATAAATCGGTTCATGTAATACCTAATTGTATCCAGTTTATACTATACTAGCACTTTGCCCGCGGCTTCGCCCCCGTGGTCTTTCCCGAACCCGTTATTTTTCCCAGGATAAAAAGTTGCCTATTATTCAAATCGGTCCAGTAGTTTCGGAGCCTATTCGGTACAAACAAACGAAAAAATATTTCCTCTTTATAATATTAGTATAGATTTTCATAGCCGGTTGCAATATTTTAAACATGATTGGCAAAGTAATTTCAAAGATAAATCGCGGTGAATAAATAAAAAGCTTTTCGTCCGCAAAATTTCAAGTATAAGTCTACCGGCCTTCCTCTCCTCGGTCCACAGTACCGATAAATGAACCAGAAACATTTTATCTTCCTCACTGGTCAATTTTGAGGTGCCGTGTTTGACCGATGCGTTGAACGCTTGGAAAATGGCTTGTCCCAATACGGATTTCCCTGACAACCCGTCCTCCCAGAGACGGTGGGACGTGCCGGTCTGCAGTATTATACGGAATACCCTGGTAATCACGTCCCCTAATGCTGTTGAGCATGCCCGTCTGCTAGCTGTGGGAGAATGGGAGTCAGGCTTGTAACTTCAAGCGTTCCCGTCATCCACCATAGGCTCTATGATGGATGGCTCATCGTTTCGGCTTGCTACGTGCTCCGCTTAAGCGCACCTTGTGTTGCTCCGCATCGGTCTCAGTGCGGCAAAGCTGGAGACAGTTTCGGGCACCATGGCCTGTCCTGTTACAGGAGCGGAGGTCGCATTGTATGGCACGCCAGCATCAACGATATTATTTCTCGAGCCCTTGTTACCGCCGGCGTACCAGCGGTATTAGAACCAAATGGCTTGGTACGTGACGATGGAAAGAGACCAGACGGCACAAGATTTTTGTCTTTGGAAGGTGGTTGGTGTGGGACGCAACCTGTGTCGACACCCTTGCGCCATCTGATGTCCCTTAGCATGGCGGGTTGTGTTCTTGAGGGTCTCAGCAGCCGCAGCAGCGGTGCCAGCGCTGCTGCGGCTGCTGAGACCCTCAAGCACTATAACGGGTAACTGTTTTAAGTCATTTGGGATCGAAACACTCGGGTCATGGGGCCAGAGTGCATGACTTCTTTTTAAGGAAGTTTCTCTCCGACTGGTCGACACTTGACGTGACCGGAGGGCTGTCAGCGGTGCCAGCGCTGCTGCGGCTGCTGAGACCCTCAAGCACTATAACGGGTAACTGTTTTAAGTCATTTGGGATCGAAACACTCTGGTCATGGGGCCCGAGTGCATGACTTCTTTTTAAGGAAGTTTCTCTCCGACTGGTCGACACTTGACGTGACCGGAGGGCTGTCAGCGGTGCCAGCGCTGCTGCGGCTGCTGAGACCCTCAAGCACTATTACGGGTAACTGTTTTAAGCTATTTGGGATCGAAACACTCTGGTCATGGGGCCCGAGTGCATGACTTCTGTTTAAGGAAGTTTCTCTCCGACTGGTCGACACTTGACGTGACCGGAGGGCTGTCAGCGGTGCCAGCGCTGCTGCGGCTGCTGAGACCCTCAAGCACTATTACGGGTAACTGTTTTAAGCTATTTGGGATCGAAACACTCTGGTCATGGGGCCCGAGTGCATGACTTCTGTTTAAGGAAGTTTCTCTCCGACTGGTCGACACTTAACGTGACCGGAGGGCTGGCTCGTTCTTTGCCAAAGAATAAGCATTGTCATTCAACGTGGCAATGCTGCCAGTCTTCTGGGCACGTTTCCGGATGACAGCGCTGTGGACGAATACTTCGACGCCTAAGTGTCCGTTAGTTTTTTGTATTTATTTGTATAGTTTAGTTAGTATTTAGTACCTAGTGTGAATAGTTAATTGTGTTAAATACTGTAAAAAAAAATAAAGTCAACAAAACTTTTTACATTGACTTTTAAAAAAAACATGAATATCTACCGTTTCAATGAAAATAAGTCGATTCCTGTTGGAAATATCTGCGGCAAACAAACTCGAACGAGGCACGGAATCATTTTGCGTGCTTTAAATAAATTAATGGTATAAGTTAGTTAAAGTTGGACGCCGAGAGTTCTGGCCCAGCGATGTCTATTTATTTGTGTAATTAATATAATTAAGAGAAGTATAATTGTACGTTCGCTAAACTTTCTACTTCAGTTATATTAAGCAAATGTCTTTAAAATCTGTTTTCGCTCAAAGCCTCGAATAACAGAATATTCATTTGAGTCAGGAGGATTGCATTTCAGAGTTATGAACTTAAGAAAGGGACAAAGAGAATGTCTTAGACGAGTTGCTAAAGTTTTCTTTATAGTGTCTATATATATGGGTTCAGTAATTTATGTAAATAATATTATAAATTGTTACTAAGTAATATGCTTAACCTGGGTTAATTATGCAAAATGCAGCTCGGACTTCTTGATATCCTTGATGAAAGCTTGAAAGTAAACAAAAGCACTTGATGTTACTGTTACTCATATCCTTTAAAATAGTATCCAATGTGCATCATACCATTTATTAGCTTAGTGGATCCTTGATTATATTATGACACATGAGATATATTGCTACTAACAGTAAATATATGCGCCATACGTATCCGCTTTGCGCGCTTTGTGTGCATTGGCTATAATCTTCATACGCTGTAGTGAGCGATCCACTACGTTGTCGCGGTCGCGGTTGTCCCATGCCGCGTGCAAAGTCACCCAATACTAGGCGAACATAGGTAATTTAATAAACCGTAAAATTAAAAAAAAAATGTGTCACGCACATTTTTTTTTTACCGCTATGATTTTATTTTCCAGAAGTAACTTAGCTGATATACCTACTTCAAGTAGGTACTGTGAAAATCTTAAACTGTTTGGTTTTACCTTGCAAAGTTTTCTAGCATATAATTATGAGATAAACGCTATTACGAATTTATAAGGCACAAAACTAATTAGCAGTCAGCTCAGATAATATTATTTGTTGATTTCAATAAATACGCTATAAAAGAAAATAGTATTTTATTTGTTGAACGACTTCTTCCACAGTACTTACCTACTTTCGATCGCGGAAAATAATGAGCTTTTCACGCAAACGGGGACAGCTTATTTGAAGTACTTAATTATTCACAGTATTTTGATGTCAAGTTCAGAAACATTTTTCCCGCTGATCATGCTTCCAAGAATGAGAAGCGGATTCAGTATGAAAACGTTTTACTGAGAAGCAGGTAAAGGACCCATTAATTGCGTTTGAGTATTGAATGTTGTACAAAGTCTTCATTGAATTTGATTTAAGTAAAATGAGGTCTAATTACTATAGGTAGGTAGGTACTATGTAAAATGAATACCAATTACCAACTGTTACAGTACAAAAAAATGCAACAAAACCAAAAAATTGATAATATTATAGTAAAAAACATGGAAATAATAATACATTGACTTACAATGTTGCTGACCTAAATATACGATATTGGTTTACTCAAAATAAATCTTATAACCAATCTCTCATAAGTCAGTACCTATCCGCCTACACATCGACCCTTAGTTGAAAACAAAGACAAGAAAGGACCAACAAAGTAAGGGCAATTCAATAATAATCTCAAACAACATGTAATCTCTTAAGTCCCCTATAAAAACAAAGATTGTTTCACTTACTCATCAGTGTAACAAGATATTAAGAAAACAAATTATAAAAGTTAGCGAACAACAAGAGTCGTGCATCGAATACAATATTACGAGTATAGCAAAACTATCGGAACAGACTATTAGGTAGATGTCCGAGCTATCAGGCCCGTAAGACCCGCTCCTTCAGCCCCCACTAAAACCTGATGGCGCAGAACGAAACGAAATGAACAACCGATGACTTTCGTTTTCTTATAATTCTTTGTATTGTTCCGGAAAATACCGAGCCACTTGACTTGCTACCTGATCTAACGACAACCCTCCTATGTCTTTCATTATTTTGGGAAATATAGAAGTTAATATAACACATAAGCGTCAGTAAGCGCAAGGGAGGCGGGAGCGGCGACCGTGATTTAAAACGGGACTTCCATTGATAACATTTTATTAGAATGCCGGAGGTAGCTGCGTAAGAAAATGGATCAGATCATGTACCTAGAAATTTACCACCCTGGGATTTCCTGAGAATTCTTGGTATAGAAAAAGAGTTGTAGAGTCAAAGAAAAACTAAGAAAAAGTTGACGTAACAGAAAAACGTGTACTTACTGTAACCACAAAAACGTGAAAACCTTCTAAGAATTCTAATGTGAACCATCAGACAACTCATAACGATTTAATTTAGGTACTATTTAATTAATAACTGTTAGCAAGTCATCGATTTTGTTAAAACGTTTTAGTGACTTTTAGTGTGAAGCACGGGTCTCGTTATTACAAGCGCTTCAATTCACTGCAAAATTAGTAATGAATGCGCAAATATCAATACAAATGACTTATTCGTAACAACCCCACAAAATACACACGGCTACATATCAAGCTATACATTTCCAGTTTATGCTGATCTCGCATTGTATAGGATTTCCATACAATTCGAGGTCAGTTTATACTGGAAATTTATAGCTTGATGTGTAGCCGGGTGTACATTAACGCTCGCAATTTTAAATACAGAAATATAAATCCAGCCTCTTCACACAGCTCCTGTAATTACACAGTACAATAAAGCTCTTTATGATAGCTATGTAAATTCCAGGAAACGGACTAACCCTTCGGATGAATAATATTAATATTCAGTAGTACCTACGGCTGTTATCAAGATAACTGATTAAGTAGACCGTTCATTCGCACTGACCCACGGCGTTACTGAATAAAGACAATGGATATAACATTGAAGGCTTTCGCGGTGAGTGGTCGATGTCATTACCGTATTGGTTTAGGGCTGACAGGCGGAAGCTCTCGAACAAACAACATCGCCCGACCCACTGGACGGGTATAGATACACAGCTGCCTACACGGCCGCGCTCGCGCCAGTAGTCGCCACTCACCACCAATAAACGATCATTTAAAATATCAAACCCTTTGAGTTTTTCACAGTACCGTTACGTTTGTGTACAGTTCCACACAGCAATAAAGCTATTTTATTTTTACCCTTGTGATGTATTTAATCGGAAAAGCTTAAATAATTAGCTGATATTTGTATTCAGTTAATTCGAATACCGCTTTAATCAAATATTTAATTCGAAAGCAATATTCAACTTTCAGAGTTAGAATATGTTGTTTATTCTCTTTGCAGACAAAACACTGAATTCTTTATACAGAAACAGATATACATACTTAATACTCGTATTATTATTATGTGCCGACTATCACCTGGGACCTCATTATTATATTAGGTTAAGGACACAGCACGCCTCTGCCTATCCCTTCGGGGATCATAGGCTTGACTGTTACGATGTAGTTGTGTCATATTTAATTACCATAACTGTCGATGTCCCGTGGCTCCCGCACACATACGGTCACGTAACGCTTCACCGTTCATTCAATATAAGGGCTCGTCGCCCATCGAAGTAATTCATCAATTAACTCTGAAGTTTGGCCAACAATGGGCGCCATCGCATGAAATTGCAAAGTCATCGATCACGATTATTGTTCAAATACGAGTATAACACCTCATAACAACCATGGTGCTTCACTGTCGAGGAATTCTTTGTTTTTTACGCAATTCCTATCAACACAAATAATGATGTATACTTTATAATAATACATTCGACAATAAAATACACGTGTAGAATACCTAAATATCTATCAATCTAACAATTCACTAATGGATACGTTTTAGGCTAAAATTCAAAACAAAGTGAAATCAATAAGCGAGTAAAAATATCTTTGTACCTCCCTTTTGTCAGGGGCCTCGTTTGTCGCAATCTGTTCATCGAAATTACTCTAATCCAATTACGAGAGAGCCGACAACGAAGGAAAAATAATAAAATTACTCAATTCTCCCGTACTCACTTGTAGATTTACATGTGTAAGGAGTTTACACAAATTCGTAACTTTGGATGATTAAAAAGGGCGAGGAACTCTCGCACGCGTGAGTTTCATATCAAGTCAGATAATTACAAATTGAATTGTTAAGGCTGGCTTACACGTTACTTACTTACTGAACCGTTACTATCAAATCGAGAATAAAGTCATGGTGTTGAAACTTTGTCTAAAGCTGTGGTAAATCCTTTGAAACACAGAATTAATTTATTAAATTACTCAGAGATGTCTCCCTCATATTAGTACACATTCGTATAATTTAGTCAAAATTCGAGTAAAATACATATCTCATGACCTCTAATTTATTTGCAGAAAGCGTAAATTAGTTTTCATCAGATCCCTAGTGGGACCTATTTATTTGACGCTTTAGGGTTTTTCAACAATTCTCAGTATTTTGGCCAAACATGAAACAAAACGGAAGACAAAAATAAATAAAAAAGCTGGCGAAGCATTTTATCTTCCTCATAGTTACGTATACTTACCTATGTTAGTTACTTCCATGTATCACCAGCATTGTTCGCTATTTATTGACTCGTGTGAAATAATACATGTGCTACTCCGACACAATGCATGAAACGTTAGAAGCCTATCAGGTATCATGCTATCATCTCAGACGTTGATAACTACAATTTATAACAATGACAAATTGTTGGACCTCCCTTCATCCCCGGGGCAGGTACTTCGACTTACACTAATACTTTGTAATTAATAACCTTTTGCTCTACTCAGAATAGAGCTGCTATAGGTATAAACCCGAATTAATATGAATAAACTGTATAGTTGTTTTGTTAATATTTGTGCCGCATTATTCAATAATATCACTGCGTCATTTTAATCAGAAATACTTCTGTCTCCTGTTAATGACGCTACGTTTTAATGAAAATATTTTAATGCCTGAAATATGTTTACTCTTTTACTACCTTATATTTTTGCAATAAAGTTTATGTTGTGTAATATATAAAAGTACATAAAATAAATACGACTGCACTGTAAGCACTTCTACAAAATCTAGTTCTGCTTATAACTGGAGTGGCTATGACCTACATATGTGACATTCTTTCGACGATGCGAGAAAAGACGTGGTTTGAGGAAGGCTTTAAACGAAGCGGACGGAAAAGAATTCGTGTAATCAAATCAACTGGCTGCAGAAAATCTTTAGTAATGTCATATACATATTCCTGATTCGATCAACGGGGCATACTTTCAATCCGACTGTCGTTACCGATTGATTGATATCCGCGTACACACGCGGCCGTCAGACGCACACGTACAAATAATGGTCATATGTCTCTGCCAAGATAACGCGCTCCCCAGGTACGATGATCGCGAGTTTTTGTTTGGCGTGTGACAAAGAGAAAATTGATAATTCATCAGAAGGCTCCATTGTTGCCGAGTGGTATTTGATGGGGTAATTCAAAAGAACAATTTATTTTATTGCCCTTTGTTTTTACCTCACTTCACAAACATTCTGTGTAATGTGAGTGTATGTGTTATAAGCGCGCAATATTATGAAAAGGTTTATGTTAAATATAAAAGGTGAGTTAACTTACTCGTTTACTCGGTATGAAATTCCTTTACGATGTAGCTATATGTTGCTACTGAGGGAGGAAGTTACACAAAATATACCAAGCAGCAGTTCCATTTTTGCAGTTCCTTTGAATGTAGCAATCTTATCTTCAAAGAAAATCACAAACGGAATGCCGTTCGACTCGAATGTCGAACATAACAGGCTGATCGATAAAACTAATATCAAAACTTGCGACTATCTTTAATATCTTTGACACAGTGATTGTCTGGTAGCATCAATAACAGATCGACGCTCGCTCACAAAAACATAACGTTGAAAAACCATTAGCAAACTATAAACAAACTATTATTTCGTTGCTTTAAAACTTGTAAACGTTAGGTAATGGAATTTCTAGATGCATGGCAGCACGACCGGAATGGATGTATTACATATTCATCGTTTTACATATAACCTAGTGGAGAATGCAAAAACATTATAATGGGAATCAAATACATTTTACGAACATCAATATCAGATAGTTCGACATAATTGCACATGGGATTTAAATTCCGGTCAGTGCACAATTTCAGTCACTTGCAACGAAATATCTAGAGAGTACAGAAATTTTATGCAAATACTAAATAATTAATAATTTCCAAGAATACGTAAATAAATATCAATACTCAATATATTTATTTGCATTCCGCAATGTTAAAATAGGTGGTAGGTACATTATAAAATATACATAATTTTAGATCATTGTGGACCCTGTCGGGCACAGCAAGTTGGGTTTGAAGAAGAGGGCTAATAATATATTTTTCATCCCACCATCTCGGAAAGAGTATTTTTAATCTTCAGTATCTGAGTGGAAAAGCCGTTTTTATTCTCTAGAGGATAAAGTAAATTGAATTTAGAACATCGTGTGCACTAAGTTTGTGAATTAAAAAAAACATTAAACCTATTTACTGCTACCTCTATGGTGCCGAATATATCATACAACTTTTTTTTAATTAGTTAAAAACTCAGACTCGGAACCTTCTTGGTGTTCTTTTTTCAATTTGCTTTGTACGCGGTTCTTTACGCGGCATTTTTTCACGTCATTGTTAAACCTTAGGTATATTAAAAACAAGAAACTTGAAAACAAGTGAAAAAACTAAAATGAGTGATTCTAGCGACGAGGAAGTTTGCTTGACGCCAACAGAATTGACTGAAACTGTTAATAATGCGCAAATGAGCTTTCTCCCTCAACAATCACGCGAGAAGTATTTAAAACAGTACGATATGTTCAACACGTGGCGACTAGCAAAAGGAGCCAAAACTTTCTCAGAAAACGTTTTGCTGGCATATTTTATAGAATTATCCGAGAACAAGAAAGCAAGCACTCTATGGAGTACGTATTCGATGCTAAAAGCAACAATAAAGATGAAAAAAGACAAACATATCGATACCTATCCTAAATTAGTGGCATTTATAAAAAGAGCCTCATCTGGTCATCAACCAAAAAAATCGAAGGTTTTCACAGTATCTGATATTGAAAAGTTTCTTAACGAAGCACCCGATTCCGTATATTTGGCGGCAAAAGTAAGTCAGTTGCACATTCAGTATCTACTTAAGTATATTAATCTCAATTAAATAGTATACTTAGTAGATGTTGATAGGCATAATTATGCGTTCATATCAATTTTATTCATTTATCTACTACAATACTCTTTACGTTACAGGTTGTTCTTATTATTGGAATAAACGGAGCATGTCGAACTAATGAACTAACACAACTTAATGTCAAAAACATTGAGAAACATTCAGATGACTTACTATTAATTAATTTACCTAATACAAAGACAAAAAGAGACCGCAACTTCGTCATTCGCAAGGAATACGTGACGATTGTTGAGAAATATCAAGCCTTACGCCCGCCTAACACTCCAATCAATCGATTTTTTCTACAGTATCGCAATGGAAAGTGTGTTAGACAGCCTATGGGTACTAATAAAATTGGCAGTATCCCACGAGAAATAGCAACATTTCTTGAACTTCCAGAACCCCTGTTGTACACGGGTCATTGTTTCCGACGAACTTCAGCCACACTTTTGGCTGATTCCGGAGCTGATCTGCTGTCCCTTAAGCGCCACGGAGGCTGGAAGTCCAATGCAGTTGTAGAGGGATACATAGAGGATTCCATCCAAAATAAGTCTAAAATATGTGAAGGCATCGTAGGAGCCATTACACTGAAAGAGCCTCAATCGGATCCTTGTACTGGCCCTTCTACATCAAAAATAAGCCGTTATGAAACACCTAACCATCTCCCTCTCTCTCCAACATTCACGCCAAGGGAATCCGATGAATCGGTACAACTATTAAGTATGACAGACAGTTTACCGAAAAACAGTACACAAGTGACTAACACCAATATTACAGTACCAAACAAAAATATTACACTCAATTTAAATAACTGTAGCAACGTTACTTTAAAATTTTCTTAATTATACCTTAGTATTATTTTGTTATAATTTAAAGATTATTCTGTAATACTTACCTGTCATAATGTAGTAATTAATACCTAAACTGAAATAAAAGTGTACCTATCTTGTGATTGTAAACGTTTTTTTTTTTTGCATTTAGTCATTTCCTCGCTGAGGTGGAATGAAAAGTTACGTGTTGCACTCGAGTTCAAAGATTTTTCACATCGTGCTCTTTTGATTCCCTCGCTAACGCTCAGGATTCTAATTTTGAATCACTCGCTGCGCTCGTGATTCAATTTTAGAATCCTTCGCTTGCTCGGTCATCAAAATTGAACACGCGGTTAAAAAGCAACTTTGCACTCTTGTATAACAAATAACTATTTCATCCCACCATCTCGGAAAGAGTATTTTTAATCTTCAGTATCTGAGTGGAAAAGCCGTTTTTATTCTCTAGAGGATAAAGTAAATTGAATTTAGAACATCGTGTGCACTAAGTTTGTGAATTAAAAAAAACATTCAACCTATTTACTGCTACCTCTATGGTGCCGAATATATCATACAACTTTTTTTTAATTAGTTAAAAACTCAGACTCGGAACCTTCTTGGTGTTCTTTTTTCAATTTGCTTTGTACGCGGTTCTTTACGCGGCATTTTTTCACGTCATTGTTAAACCTTAGGTATATTAAAAACAAGAAACTTGAAAACAAGTGAAAAAACTAAAATGAGTGATTCTAGCGACGAGGAAGTTTGCTTGACGCCAACAGAATTGACTGAAACTGTTAATAATGCGCAAATGAGCTTTCTCCCTCAACAATCACGCGAGAAGTATTTAAAACAGTACGATATGTTCAACACGTGGCGACTAGCAAAAGGAGCCAAAACTTTCTCAGAAAACGTTTTGCTGGCATATTTTATAGAATTATCCGAGAACAAGAAAGCAAGCACTCTATGGAGTACGTATTCGATGCTAAAAGCAACAATAAAGATGAAAAAAGACAAACATATCGATACCTATCCTAAATTAGTGGCATTTATAAAAAGAGCCTCATCTGGTCATCAACCAAAAAAATCGAAGGTTTTCACAGTATCTGATATTGAAAAGTTTCTTAACGAAGCACCCGATTCCGTATATTTGGCGGCAAAAGTAAGTCAGTTGCACATTCAGTATCTACTTAAGTATATTAATCTCAATTAAATAGTATACTTAGTAGATGTTGATAGGCATAATTATGCGTTCATATCAATTTTATTCATTTATCTACTACAATACTCTTTACGTTACAGGTTGTTCTTATTATTGGAATAAACGGAGCATGTCGAACTAATGAACTAACACAACTTAATGTCAAAAACATTGAGAAACATTCAGATGACTTACTATTAATTAATTTACCTAATACAAAGACAAAAAGAGACCGCAACTTCGTCATTCGCAAGGAATACGTGACGATTGTTGAGAAATATCAAGCCTTACGCCCGCCTAACACTCCAATCAATCGATTTTTTCTACAGTATCGCAATGGAAAGTGTGTTAGACAGCCTATGGGTACTAATAAAATTGGCAGTATCCCACGAGAAATAGCAACATTTCTTGAACTTCCAGAACCCCTGTTGTACACGGGTCATTGTTTCCGACGAACTTCAGCCACACTTTTGGCTGATTCCGGAGCTGATCTGCTGTCCCTTAAGCGCCACGGAGGCTGGAAGTCCAATGCAGTTGTAGAGGGATACATAGAGGATTCCATCCAAAATAAGTCTAAAATATGTGAAGGCATCGTAGGAGCCATTACACTGAAAGAGCCTCAATCGGATCCTTGTACTGCCGTTATGAAACACCTAACCATCTCCCTCTCTCTCCAACATTCACGCCAAGGGAATCCGATGAATCGGTACAACTATTAAGTATGACAGATAGTTTACCGAAAAACAGTACACAAGTGACTAACACCAATATTACAGTACCAAACAAAAATATTACACTCAATTTAAATAACTGTAGCAACGTTACTTTAAAATTTTCTTAATTATACCTTAGTATTATTTTGTTATAATTTTAAGATTATTCTGTAATACTTACCTGTCATAATGTAGTAATTAATACCTAAACTGAAATAAAAGTGTACCTATCTTGTGATTGTAAACGTTTTTTTTTTTGCATTTAGTCATTTCCTCGCTGAGGTGGAATGAAAAGTTACGTGTTGCACTCGAGTGCAAAGATTTTTCACCTCGTGCTCTTTTGATTCCCTCGCTAACGCTCAGGATTCTAATTTTGAATCACTCGCTGCGCTCGTGATTCAATTTTAGAATCCTTCGCTTGCTCGGTCATCAAAATTGAACACGCGGTTAAAAAGCAACTTTGCACTCTTGTATAACAAATAACTAATCAAAACTTGCACGATCATAAATGTAATTACCGGAAACAGTACGTTACGTTGTAGAATGTAGGTTCATCCTTATCTTAAGGCGGCACTACATAAAGCGAGAGCCGCCGTCAGGGCCGGATTAGAAGCGTCGTTTTGTGTGCACCTGCTATACAGAGATGAATTTAGGCGGCTGACGAGAGCGACACCTGTCTCATGCGAAATAATACGCTACTTATTCGCCGGTGAAATATGAAATTCTTCGCGGAGGATTATCTAGCGAAATACCTGCGTTGTCATAAGACATGATATCTACATCACAGTGACGCGATATGTTGCTGTACTCGTAAGGGACTCGCATTCTCACAATTTCTGGTATTCGTTAACTTTTTCTCAACTTCATGTTGTTGTTGTTATGTATGGCGACGTTTCATGTAATTTGTACGTCTTTATGTGGCGTTACAGTTTATGTGTTATTACGCGTGCTTGTGAAGTGTCGTCATCAATCTACATAAAGGTTTTAGAACTTAATGTTATGTTTTTAATGTGTAGGAGTGTGTACATAGGATACGTCTCTCTGGTAACAAAATTATAATAGTAGTAGGTAGGTAGCTACTTATAATTCTGTTGACGAAGAGTTAACAAGGTATAACTTTCAAATATGTACAAGTTGTGGCTTGGTAACATGATGTGTCTTTAACTATGTAACTACGAAACTAATTTTCTTACAAGTAGTTCAATATGTTATGCGGCTCACCCCCCAAATTCCCCTGTAATCCGCTAAACGAGCAATATACCAAGATAAGACTTGTGGCTCTTTTACTTCTTCTTCAACCTTGTTAAGCCTCGGTCTATTGGCTAATCTGCTCAAAGTTTTCATGTTTGTTTCTTAATTTTGTTGATCTTATCTACTTGAATTATTATTAACAGCAATTTAACCTAATATTTGGTTGGATGTAATCACATTTTTAAATGTAAAATGTTAGGCAAATATCATCCATACGTACCTACATGATAGAAAAAATAAGCATGCGAAAAAATCCCGTTGACAATACATGCCACACGACGTAGTACATTGTTCGGTACGTGAAGCATTGTGGACGTGGGCGCTCATGTTATCCATTACGGTAACGAAGTTCGCGCCAGATTCATTAGAAAACCATTCATGCGCTCTCTAACTACACCTTTATATTTAATTGAAAAATAAATTACTACCTACTGCAAGTCTTGGAAAGGATTGATGTAATTTTCCATTTTAAGTCCAGCGTGTCTGTTTCAAGGAATTTCATTTATCTTTTAATCTTCCGTAGATTAAAAGAACGCTTCAGAAGTATTTTTTGCGCTCATGGATGATCTTCAACATGATAGTATAGGTATTGCTTGCAGTGTGTATTGTATCGTAAAAAGTAATTAAATACTAAAGAGATGATTTTATTTATTTTTTGTCTTTTACTGCGAATACAATATTTCATTTTTTTAAACGTAGTAGATTGTATTTTGTACTTAATCACAGTTTCTACGACCTCTTACGATAAATGCATTGCGCAGATCAATAAGCTAACGATATTACAATTATTCTGAACACGATAGCGCGTCTATGTATTGAATTCACGACGATGCGGCGAGCTAACTTAGAGTATAACAGAAGCGCATATTTTAAATTATACTCTCGTACATCTGGCTGTGGTCTAGTTCCCGTGACAGAAAGTTTGTAACTTGACAAATGTAAAGTTGAGCGCACAAACGGGACGGCCGTATGCATTTAGTAGAAACTTTTCGCTTTGTAAGGAAAGTGTTCAGTTTAAACCATGCGCTTGCCTACCCAATATCCGTTTCGAGTGAGCATCGCGTCGCGTGTGTATTCAGGCGAGGCGAGGCGCGGCGCGATTGTGTCGCGGGCCGACGCGACGCGCGGCGCCGATAACAAACTGCAACCCGGCAAGCTTATTGTCGCGCGCACTGTTCTCCGAGCCATTGTATACTCTTAAGTTATTCAAAGTAAATATTATTTTGTTTTTACCATCAAGTTTTATTGACGACACTGAGCGTCCCCCGCGCCACGAAATTCCCCAATGAGCCGGAGTTGGCTCGTTAAGTTGTTGTATGTACGCGGGAGGCGGTGTTTGCGCGCCGCCCTCAAAACCAGCAAACAGTCTCAAGTTACACCCTCGCAATCTCTGAAATAAACATGCGACGAGGCCACTACTGCTAACAACCTTAGCAACTCAGGCCGCGAGAGCTTTACTAACTCCAGCCAGAGGATTAATCTCAAGCAAGATTCCACTCATGTGTGTAACTAACTTAAATTACGATCAAATATTAATGTGAAGATTTCGCTCGAACAATACAACATTGCCGCTTTGTGAATAAATTCTCAGAAAGATCCAGCGGTGAAATTGTTTTCCGTTAACCAACCGCATGTGCATACTCGTGTGTAATATTTGTGTAATTAAGCAAGAACTGTAATGCAACGGTGTAAAATGTGTGTTGTTATGCCAGCCAACCGTGCCGCCATATTAATGCAATTCAAAGAAAATTGTATTAATTTGACCGTTCTGTTGGCACAGTGAGCGATCGATTTCTGATTCACGTATCCCCCACGGATAAAAATATTTGTATGTGTGATGTATATTTAACCAAGATACTTACAGGAGAAATATCTAAACTGGAGCAACGTTTTCTTGAAAAAAAATACCAAGAAAATTAACGAGACAGAAATTATGAGAGTAGGGAAAATTGACGCGAGTCTATTGAATTTAACTACAGCGGTTTCACTGCTAAGGTTTCGCAGCGGAGGTGTTCTACTGGGGTGATCGTTTAACTATAAACAAACAAAGAAGATTGATCTAAAAAACGTAGTTCAACATAAGTATGAAACTATTAAAAATCTTTGACTTTTTGATAGGTTTCTCCTAAATTAAGACCGGAGTGTTAGGAATGCATTCCGAAAAAGCAATTAAAATAATCATGTAACCACAATTTAAATTTTAGTGAGTGAAAATGGCGAGGCGAGATAAAGAATTTGTTACAAGTTAGAGGCCGGCAAACTCCTAGGGGCTAATTACATTGTTACATGACAAAACTTTTGGGTCGACTGAAGTTTCTTTACGTTCCTTGCTCGGCTTAAGCTCTGTTGAGACTAATAAAATCACCTCTGCATCAGAGAACATACAATGTTATTGAACAGTTGATTTAATATTAACTTCGAGCACATTATTTAGCAGCCGGAAACAAGCGACTTTAGGGGTGATTTCTACGCGCCACTTGTATTGTTTATCGGTTTCCAAATGGCCTCCCTTCTTGTTCCTTCATTTGGTTACGACGAGTGCATTTTGTTTGTTTGTTTATGTTCGAGTGTTCATAAATTATTAATACGAAACCAGGTTTTTCTTTCGACTTCGGTAATTTTCGCGATTGAACAAATATGTTATTACACGTTGTTCTGATTAATAAATTACCATCAGTACACCTTTAATGAAATATTATTAATGTATTATAAACATGTTTTAAACGTGGGCAATCAAATATAATTACTTAAATATTGATTGGATTTCCGCAAATACAGGATAATTATTACATATACGTTATTAGTAGCGTGTGGGATGTATTTTTAATTAATATAACAATCATTAATAATGTCACTTCCAGTATCACATTTTTGGTTTGTAATTAAACTACACTAACACATAAATTCGACAAAAACAAATATCGAAAACTTTTTACCATAGATGATACCATATTCAAAGGAATATGTTTAATTAAACACCGCAGTGACAATACAACTGGGGTGCTAATGCTAGTTTTAGAAGTATAGTGACTATATAGACTATAGTGTAACCATTCCCTAACTCGTTAATTCAGATCTCGTTGAAATCGACAGGGCGAAACCATTCCGAAATTACTGTTCAATGACTCGTCGCGTTTTCCTCCATGCTTCAAGCATTTTCTTTGAGATTAAAAACCGACTCAGGAAAACATTACTTTAGCCCTTTTTCAAAAAAAACATTATTTACTAAAAAATGGATGTTTGTATTTGATATGCTAATATTATTTTACGAGATCTTGACAGTTACTGAAGAAAACTCAAAATGCGGAATACGGAAATTAAAAAAAAAATAGATCAGTTCGCCTTTTGCAGGGAAGTTATAAAGGTCAACTAAGGGACGCGGGTCAAACGGGAACGTAGGCGGCCGACTTTCAACTAGTCGCTACTCACGTAGTCAGCTATAATAAATGATGAATTTCGATTTACCTTGTGAACACGGATGGCTAGTACTAAACGAATTTCATGAACAAGCAATAATTTAAAAAGCCTAAAATATCTAAGGGCTACACAAAATTGATTCCTTCACCAAGGTTTTTATAAAGCGTTTAGTTCACAAAAATATTTATCCAGTCGAGTAAATGGTTAATTAATCTTCCCATTCCAGGTCTGGGAAATTGAACACCCGCCACAATTCTTTCTAAAGGCTGAACAAATACATTGGTGGATAACGAGAATGTAACCTGAAGAACGTACTTTGTAAAATATAGCTTAGTTATTTAGGTAGTTATTGATGATATATCGACAGCTGAATAGCCCAGAGGTATTTTTTATAACCACCATGCTTAACAAACGGTTAAGCGTTGTGAAAAAAGGCACTAGCAAGCTATAAACCCAAAAGACGGTAAAAGCTCATCTTCAAAAGGTAACAGTGACCTAGGAACGCCTGGAATGTCGTTACGAATTATCAAATGGTTATTGTTTCCAATAGGGTTAAAGTGGGGTGATTGCCCTAGGAAAATAGACTCCCCATAATTCGGATTATAGCTTGTAAACGTACTTAAAGCAAAGAACTCCCCCCACCACGCGAATGTGCGAGCGGCATCTCGCAAGATTTGACCCATACAAACTAACAACAGATGAATGTAAGAACTAAGAATATGAAAATTAAAACCAAAGTGTAATGTGCCATTGCTAAATAATAAAATAAAAATGGTTAATTATAAATATGCTTTGATAAATACCTAAGGACTACTATCCTCATAGTGATAACAGCATCGGGGCTTCTAACCCATATAAGAGGCATCTATACTCAGACCTAGTACCGTACCTTTCTTGTTTTTTTTTAAATATAAGTAATAGCTGCATTGAATTCCTTTTTAAAATATAATAAATAATAGACCAATGTACCATTTAATCGAAAAATCTGTTTAAATATCTTTTTTTTTCTAGAAAATAAATGATATTTAAACAGATATTTCGATTAAATGGTACATTTCAATTGTAGCAACAAGTTCAATTTCAAAATGTGGGACGACTATCCCACGTTTACCCTATATTGCACCTACCATGTAAATCTCTTCATTACCCTATGGTAGACTGATAGAAAATGCCTTTGAGTCAGCCTATGTACTTCCTACTAAAAAGTTGATAATATAAAGCAGCGATTCCTAAAGTGGGTTCAGCGGAACCTAGGGGTTCCGTATAAAAGTCACCAGGGCTTCGCAAAATAATTCATTTTTATCTGTTAAATAATACTACAGTTAAATACAAATGTTATTTTTAAATAACGCTAAATATGTATTTCGGCATAGTGATATTGATTGATATTGAATGGGTCAAAATCACACACAACAAAATCCATTTTTAGTCAGAACTCAACCTGCGATGCTAACCGTCCTGGAATATGAAGCATTTATAGATCTTCAAAGTTCATCCACATTATAACACACATTTGGGTCTGTATCTCTGAATGAGTGTTGGGTTGGTGCTAGGAGTGAATACCCTGAAGTAGCCAAAAAGGCTATCTTAACTTTGCTCCACTTTGTCACAACGTATCGTTGTGAAACGATTTTTGCAGCTTACACTTATACCAAAAACAAATTCAGGTCGAGATTGGATGCTACTCCAGATAACCGCATACAACTGTCGGACGTAATATCGAACTATAAAGCAATTTTATAGATAAAGCAGTGAAACAATTTCATTCTTCTCACTAAAAGTAAAGTAAAGAACGAAAGTGTAGTGCTTTCAAAGTATTTGTAATAAAAGTTTTTGTACAAGTTTTTTACTTTTTGTTATTTTTTTAAGTTTTTAATATTATTAATCTTTGATTTGTAATAATTTGATATGGGGATCCATAAAAAAAGGTATTTGATGAGTGTTCTGTTATCTTAAAAGTTTAGGAACCCCTGATATAAAGAATGTTCTATTGCTACGAGTCGTAGCAATGCTACGAGTGCTACGGCGTAGCTGACGCCATTGTTCCAAGCCTACACCAGCTACGCTGTTTAGCAAAAAAACTGATCGTCTACCGTTACGAATCGAGTTTTATTAAACTTTGTTATGCATCAACACGTGCATGCAGACGTGTTTTATCTGAGACTGTTGAATCAGTGATAATAGTTATTTCTTGTTGAAGACAATACTTTATCTATTCTTTTAATTCGTGTAAAAAGCTCCTAAAGGTTAGATTTATTTAAGATAATTTCAACCCTATCGCTAATTACTATTGGTTCCAATTCCCGCCCCGAGCTACTTGGGTTAGCTAACTTTACCACGCCGACTCAAACTCGACATTTAAGACCACCAAAAGGTGGTTTATAATAATTTTACAGTAAAATATTGGATCCTGTTGGTATACTTGATTGCGTCAAAGTGCTGCAGTGTATCTTTGCACACTGAATTAATTCGCCCCTTCTAATAGGAAGCGTGAGGTTGGAGCCCGATGCGTTCAATCTCAGTATTATGAATACAAATTGACTTTAATTCACCGCTGATCTGAGAATTAATACAGAATACAAACTGTTATATACCGGTTATACATAGTTACTATACCTAGTCTTGCCATAAATATTGTCACGAAGAAAAAACATTTTTTTTATTGCAAATAATATTTATTACTTTTACAGTGTGTTAGTTTAATACATAAATATAAAACAATTTAAAATATAAAAGCTTATTCGAAGTGGTCTCCATTGGCTACAAAACAGTCCTTTAAACATTGAAGCCAGTTATCAATAGAAGCACGCACTCTTTCCATGGGAAAATTCTTCACTGCCAATCGTATGGATTGTTTTAGGGACTCCAAATTATCATGGCGTTAAGAGCAAGCCGTACTCTCTAAAACTGACCATAAATCATAATCCAGCGGATTAAGATCGGGACTAGACGACGGCCAGTCTTCAGCTCTGATGAAGTCCGAAACGTTCACTTCCAACCAAGACTGCGTGGACCGAGCTTTATGACCCGGCGCCGAGTCTTGTTGGAAGGACCATACTTGGTTATTGAATGTGGTGTTGTTAAGGGGCTCTTCTCAAGAATGGTATCTTGATACACTTGTGCCGATGTTTTGATACCTTTTTCACAAAAATATGGCTCTGTCACTCCTTCATAGCTAACACCCCACCAAACCATCACTGAAGTCGGATAATGCCCACGTCGCACTCTGTCGACTAATTGGGAAGCTTCCTTAGAGCTTTGAGTATAAATACGGTCATTTTGTTTGCTAAAATGTTGCTCAATTGTAAAGATTTTCTCATCCGTAAACAAAAATTTTCTGTGACCTCCCTTTGCGTACCACTTCAGTAGATTTTTCCACCCTATTCTTTTTTTAAATATCAGTAAAAAAATGACTTATCAGTTAAAAGGCTGCAAGTCCTAAGTCATCTTTTAAAATACGCGACATGGTTCTGGGTGCTATCTTCATCTCCCGAGATAAAATCTTTTGCTTTCGGACAGGATTTCTTCGAATTCTTCCCCTTACTGCTTTGACCACCTTTTTCGTACGAACACTACGTGGATGGCCAGATCTTTTTCTGTCACAAACAGAGGAGGTCTCATTGTACCTATTAATAGCCCAGTACACAAATATTTGACTAATACCAAGCGTATGGAGGGTTTTAAAAATTGCATTTGGCTCCATACCAACTTTGTGTAATGCAATCACAGCGATTTGGTTCTCTTTATCACCCCACTCCATTTTAATATCGCAAAATATTGTACAATGTATTGGCGCCAAAATTAGAAATTTTAATGAACAATCGTATAAAAATGACAGATTCCAAATTCAAATGTAATATCTTTCTTATTTTTAATTGTAACAGTATTTATGGCCAGACTAAGTATACATGTACTACCTAATTTCAACAGTATAACATGATATTAACTGTATAATAAAATAAAAGGTATGCCGCTTGATCTTCAAAGTTTTAATTGACAATCTCTTGAACGATCTTATTTAATTACAGAACGCTTACCAAATGTAATGTAAATTCAAAAGGTCTCGAAACTATTTGGCAATCAAAAGGTTTATTACGAGGCAGAAGAGTTTGGGCAGTATGCCTACCTATGATTATTTTTATCTTTGCCAGTTTATTCAATTGACACTACGATGCTTTAGCCATTGACCTTTATTAAGTGTGCATCAATAGTACAACCATCATTTGTAAATGATGCTGTACTAACTTTAATTTACGACAGCGTTCCATTTTAGCAATATCTAAAGGTCATCAATGAAACGATTTGTACAGAACCATTGGATCTGAAACACGCAAAATGCATTTACATACAAATTATACAAATCGTGAACATAAATCGTGGTATTATTAGACGCATAAACTGCGTAGTTTATCTCTTTGCCAATCATCGGAAATTTGGTGGTAGGTCTGAACGATAAACGTGATCATCACGGTTAATGTGAAAATTAAATCTGTTACAGTATCACAATCAAGTATATTTTGTAGTGTATCCGTAAAAAAAAGAGTCCACTATTTCTTATTTTGGGGGTCCGTGTGCCTATTTTTTAGGATCAGCACAAATTATAGAAGAAAGTCCCGAAAAATCACTCGTCAAAGCATACAATCTTAATAATAAGTTTATACAGGTGTTTCAACTTATTTGTATCATTATAATTTCAACTCAAAATCCTTAATAGCTCCAATATACTTCGAACTATCATTACATTAAGGCTTAACTTAATACAATGTTCCAAGAAAAAATTACTTTTATAGTCTAAACATTCTATAAAAAATAGGATGTCATCATTTACAAAATATATTAAAACCGTATTTTTCTTTTCTCAAATATAAAGTATTAAGTTAATATTTCGGGGCCAAGTTTGACGCCTCCAAAAAGGCCACTGAATAAAATTAATAACCAAACAACGTTGCCACGTCGGGGGCTGCGGAACTTAATTTGCATTCTTGAATCAAAATGTTATTGTAAATATGTAGGGTCAGATAATATTGCCCTCATAACATTCAAAATGTGTACCTCAACTTCACTAGGTAGTAACTTTGTTAACGTTTCTGTGAACTATGTTGCCTTGCTTTAATATTTTACAAAATACGACCATGTGGTTCTGAAGCTAAAACCGAGAAATTCGCTGATGCTAAATAAAATAGCATGATTTATGTTTGATACCAAGAACGAGTTATTCAGGAAGAAGTAATAATAATATACATAGCATAATCCTACTTCTTCGATAATGACAATATTAGACGAATTAATACTATTTTCTCTCTTTTTAGCTAATAAATTAGATAGAAGAAACAACTTGAAATAAGTCATTTTATATTTTTAGGTACTGCGTTTATAATGTAATCTTGTTCTTATTATTCATACTCATGAGAATTTTTAGACGTCTATTTTCTCGAGATAAACTTTGGGCGCAAAGAAAATTTCTCCCTATATTAATATTTTGTCAAAAAGACTATTACTGTAATGTCGCAGAGGCGTAATGAAATACCAAAAATACTAAAATGTGAGCGTATATGTAACGAGAGCTTTAATTTTAAGAAAATAATTATGCTCGTTTAGCCTAGAAAGTATTTACGCACGGTTTGATAAATTCGACGTTCTAAAATGAAAAGCTGCCTACCAGCCTTAAACGATCTTAACGCCGGGTTGAATGACTTTAAAGGGTTATACAATATTATATGTATCAGCTAACCACAATAAACAATTAATACAAAAGCATTAACTTCTCAACTTACTATTGTAACGTAATAACACCGGACACCCAGTACATTTAAACTCGTTTAGAGCACTATACAGGAATCCGAGTCGTCTTGCAAGGCAGGCTCGCCCCGGGGATAACATTACAAAGGCCTCAGTGTCGGGATGTAAAGGAGCCGACTGACCGGGGCCCCTTTGCCCACCGTGCCTCAGTAACGCTGTCCACACAACCATTAAGGTATTAAGGAACAATGTTAAACTGAAACGCTGAAATGTAAACATTTCGAATGGAGCTGGCTGTGCACTTCGGTTACCGTTTTTGGAGGCCATTTCAATTATTGTTTCTACTTTATGTTCATAGTGAAAATGGTACTTTTACGTTATTCAGTATTTCGTTTTTAGTTCAACTATTAATATTCAAATTTTTGATTCACTTCCAAGAAACATAATTATTGTATCGTTTTACCTATTCCCGCGTATAACGAGCACCTCTATTTATACTTAACTTATTCAGGCATGCGCATAATGTAAAAGGTATAAGCTTAACGGCTTTCGTAAATATGTATTACAGGCTAAAATTGGTAACCACAATTTAACATTCTGTTTTATAAATAATGTTAAACCTAGTTTTAACTGGGATACTCCACGCCAACACTCTAATACCTACCATAATTTATTCAAATGTAAATTTAGTATTTTAGCAACTTTAATAAACGAACCACCTTCTAATTTCACTTTTTAAGTTACGTATAATTAAAAAAAAACATGTAAATTTTTGTTTGTACTTTTCCGAGACCAAATTATTTTCGGTTCAACTTTTTTTCTTTTAATGATGGACTGTAGCCACAATTACAAAAGTACTTTGTGTCATATATCCCATTAATTTATAGAATAAACCTATGTTTTAGTACAAATACCTACGCTTATATTTGAACAACATTACTCCTGAAAAGTGAAAACTAAAACCAGCACCTCAATAAAAACACATCTGGGTCTCATAACTAACTATTCAACCCCAGGTGGTCATCGTTGGGACAAATTGGGACCTCATATAACCAAAAGTACATTATGTAAAGTTGCCTTTCATCTACAATAGGCAAAGTGACATAATAAGATGACTATCAAGCGGCATCACTCCAGAAATGCCGGGATATATGTTATCCACGCCATTACCGTCGTATAAAGGCTGTATTCAACGGACTGGCGTGTATTCATGGCTACACTTAATATTTTATGAAAAAGAAATTATTTTTGTTGAGCGCCATGTATAAACTTGCTAACGATGTGTTGTTTTACAACGTTATATATAATGCTGACACACGTCTTTTATGCTTTTTAAGTAGACGTTGGAAACAATGTATTAGGTAGTAGATAAGTTAGTTTAAATAGAACAGTGGTGGCCAAGTGGTAACGGCCGTGACTTACGAGTTGTTGGTCGTAGGTTCGAACCCTGGTGGGCGCTTTACTTTGTGTAAATAATTTCATCACCACTGCTCTCAAAACTTTGAAGGAAAACATCGTAAGGAAACCGACATGTTCTAGAACCAAAAAATCAAAGATATGTGACATCTACCAATCAGCACTGAGCCCGCGTGGTGGATAACGGCCCACTCCCTCTAACCGAGAGGAGGCCTGTGTCCCAGCAGTGGGAATATTATAGCCCGAATTATAGGCTAATTATGTTATGTTAAGTTAAGTTAGTTTACAACAGCTTAATTATACTGTTATTGGATGACGTTTACACTCGTGATTCTTCGCCAACAAGAAAACGAGAAACTGTTCAGAGCGTGTCATAGGATCTAGTAGCGTTTACGTAGCATTACTAAAGTATGCATGGTCTAAAGAACTCACGTAATTGTATTAAAATAGGGGTTAAAGTATGAAATTACCATAGAACCTTCATGGTTTGAGATTTTTGAGTGAAACTTTATTCACATGGCACCTATGACGTTATTCTTTTAAAAAATTCGATTATCGACTTTCAGTTGTTTTTTTTTTATTCAGCTTAGACAAGAAAAATGGATACTTCGAAAATTCGAGTTATTTTTGAATACGAGTTCCGACGCGGAACTAACGCGGCAGAAACAGCTCGCAATATCAATGTTGCGTTTGGAGAGGTGACTGCGAATGAACACACCGTGCGATTTTGAATTAACGGCACCTAGGAATTAACGGCATGGTTCAACGTTACCTTACCAACAATATTGACGCATTTGCGTCAAATAACAAAAATATAAAAATATGAGAAATGGGTGCCTCATGATTTGACTGATCAGCAGAAAGAAACGCGAATCGATACAGAAATTAAGGAATATTGGATCGAATTATGACATGTGATGAAAACAGGATTCTTTACGATAACCGTAAGCGAAAAATGCAATGGCTGACCCCAGGTCAAACGCCGCAACAGTGTCATAAAGCAAAGCTTACCAATAAAAAGGTAATTGTAACTGTTTGGTGGTCTCAGCATGGTGTTATTCACTATAACTTTCTCCGATCTGGTCAAGCAATAACGGCAGATGTCTACTGTGCCGAACTCCGAACAATGATAGCAAAACTAGCAGTGAAACAGCCCCGACTCATGAATCGATCTTCACCATTATTGTTCTATGATAACGCGAGACCTCATAAAGCACGAGAAACCGTTTTAACTCTACAGGAACTGCAATTAGAAACCGTTTGTCACCCTCCGTATTCGCCAGACCTTGCTTCAATGGACTACCATTTTTTTCGTGATTTGGACAATTTTCTACGTGATAAAAAGTTTTCTTCTCAGGAGGCAGTACGAAATGCTTTTACACAGTTTGTCGAATCTAGACCACGAGAGTTCTATCGCAAAGGCATAAATGACTTTCCTATTAGATGGTCGCAAAGTATAATTAATAATGGTAATTATTTTGATTAAATAAATATATTACATTTTAAAAAAAAACACGTATTTTTATTTTTCAATTCAAATCGGCAATTTCATACTTTAACCCCTAATATTTAAATGGATCTGGAACGCTACAAGAGATTGTAATTAAATAATGATGAAAACAGTTTTTCAGTTTTAAAAACAGTTAAGACAAATATTTCGATTGCATACATATTTAATTACGTTATTAATTTTGACAATTGAGGCGGCGCTATCTGTAGCTATAAATAATGGACGCGTCATACTCAGGCAGTGAAGCATTGTTTAATGCATATTTGTCGTAATAAATATAGCTGGAGTTGGTGTGAAAGCCTAGTTTAAAAGGCTAACACAAATCGAATTCTGCATCAAGTTTTTCTCCAACTTGGTGATATCACGGCATTATCTCTATGCTTGTTATTAACTATCTGTCACCGGCACGAAGAAAGTAGACCATGGAGGTGGTTCAGCTTCTGCTAGTCTACCGACTATCCAGGTATTATTACATTTATCCTAACTAATAGGTATTATAAATGCGAAAGTGAATTTGTTACGCCTTCATGCTAAAACGGCCGAACAGATTTGGATGAAATTTGGCACATGGATAGACCATGACCTGGGATAGGACAACGGAAACTTTATCCCGATACTCCCACGGGATCGAGACTTACACGGGTGATCCGCGAGGCGCACATCAGAAATAGACTAACCCGACGATAAAAAAAATATGTTGCTTCTTCTTCTGCTCTGGTTTGGAATAGCTACATATATTATCCAAATGAAAAGATTAACCAGTGAACAAAATAGTGAAGCGCTGCTCGAGGTCTGTTAACGTACTTTAGAATTTATATTTTATGTGATTGTTAAAGTTTAATAGCAACAAAATAAATCTCTATTCCATTCATAGAGCTTTGACCTTTACTCAGAATGACCCTTTCAACTAAAGTTCGGGTTATCTCTAAACATATTGTATAGCGGCTAACATATTCTATTAAAATTTAGCATTTATAGCCAAACTATAGAAATAAAATGACCTTTCTTTTTCATATAATACCTTGATTACAATTGAAAGTCTCAGGCCAGTCCAATTTTCTAAAGGTTTTATTGTTAGCGCTGTTTCATCGGATCACACAAAGGGGTATGTTACTAGAATTGTAACAATATATTATATTGCTGCATAGTTATACTTTTATATTACAATACAAACAACTTGAGTAATATTAAATCTTACCTTTTATTTGTTACAGAATAAATGAATTGGCTTTGAGTGTCTTTCTATAACAGGTCTACTTACATTACGATTTGAAGAAATAAGATGAAGAATAAAATACCTTAATAACTATGAAATGGAATTAATTTTAGCAACAAACAAATTCTTATCATCTCTTTATCTTCTTATTTATTAAATACAAACTTGATCTTACATTAATTGAACAATAATTTGAAGTAAAAACTAAACGTAAGCAATTAAAACATTAAAACAAATAATGATTATGACCATTCCTCCTTTTTAACACGCCACTTTTGCAAACACGTAAGTACAAACAGAATAATAAACGGCAATAATTGCTATTATTTTGCAATTGAAAACTACATTTACCAATTAGCAGTAAATGTCTGGCTTAATGTACTTAGGTTAGATCGCCTACTAACATTATTACTGCTGGTAACACCATTCGATTCCCACAAAATCGGTAGATGATATTGTTATTAGATCCTGTATGGACACATGAGACTATGTATTGAATTTAGATTATCACGGATTTTCCTGTGAATTCGATTAAACAGCGGGTGATGGTGGTATTTCTGAAGGAATTTCTGCGTGTTTTAGTTCTTATACATGTGTAATATTAATCTTTTAGGTACAATACTTTACTCTACGTTACGGTCTATGTAATTGTTAGGTCATAACCCGTATTTAATAGCAATTTTACAGAGCACCTACCTACTTACTTATTAGAATCATTTTGTACACAATAAACAGAGAAATCAACCTGTCTGCAAGCAAATTATAAAATCCAACATTTATCAGTTAACTAATTTATTGTGGCCGCAACACCAGGAAGGCCTTATCCATTACCGGCGCCTGATTTGTCACGGTAGCTGATTCATTAGAGAGGCATTAATCTTCTACGGAGGTGTGGGGGGGGCGTCAGCCAACTAGCGCGGTGATAAGGCCGTACTTTGTCCAAGACGCCGTGACGAGCCCCAGACATCGGGCCCGAAAGCCGACACTGGAATTTAATTAACCCAAATGTGTCCTTTTGTCTCAGTTGTATCGGCGCAAGCCCCCCAAAGTGTCTGTCAATATGTGGTTAAGAGTATTACAAGTTAGAGCAGGGTACATGTAAGTGCGATGCGAGCTCTGCTTCGTGCAATTTAGTGACGAGAGGTCCCAATAAACCATTATAATGGGCTAATTTAAAGTAGACAACCCCCATCCCTTTTGGATTCTTTTTTATTGGGCCATTAAAAACGTATTTAAAACCATCAAGCTCCAGTACAATTTGCTGTAACATTCTATAGTACTAAGCTGCATTTACCTGGTTATTTCCCCAAAATAAAATATACTTTTTCTCAACATTTCTTTTAATTTTATATTTTTGTACAGAAAAGCTTGACAAATAGTTCCCATTTCCAATTTAGACACGACGTACGACACAACACAAGAAGAAATGTTGGTGTTCTAAAAAGAGAATTATCTGCTGAATACCATGCAACATCCCGGTCCCATTCTCCAGATATTTTCATTTTAACGTAGATAGAAACTAAATCACAACCATTGCAGTGTACTCATATAAACTCTAAATGCGCAAATGTGTTTCGGACAGGCACTGAAGGCACGTCAAAATGTGAGAGCGGCGGCGTATGAAAGAGAAAATCCGGAAATAGAATAAATAGCACAGAGCGAAAAATCAACTAGTAACTGATGGCCACCGCTTGAATAAGTTGCCCAACCAACGGACACCGAAAGTTTTTGAAGACATGAGTGGTTTCATTACTTTACAAAGCTTGAGTAATATATTTTGTTCTTTGATTTTTTATCAGGGGTATATAATATGTGTTGCTTATAAGAATGTACATGTAGGTAAATGGAAAAGGTTTATTACTTTCAATTAATAAGTTATTTTAATCAATTTTATTCGTTAAGTCATTCATTTATACTACAACGTGTATGAAAAATATTAGGTATTTTTTCATGCTGTAGAATTCCAGCCAAGATTAGAGAATTTTTTAATACATCGAACTTACTAGAATCGGTATTTCTTGTTTCCTGTCTGAAACATATTCTTCGAAGCAAAGCCAATGAGATTTTCTTTAATAAATCTTAGCAATACATCAAACATGGAATAAAACGGTTATTACCAGATGTTCAACTCGACACAGCAATTTTTTACAAATATAACGCGACTAACACAACTATCAAGTCTAGTCTGTCAACAAGTCTTGAAAAATAACAGTTCTTAGTACGAATCTGACAAAGAACAGAGATTCCCATTCGTTTAACAACGGAAAATAAAAGGAACAAATAGTTGGAAGAAAGTGTTCCTTAACTCTTGTTTTATAAAACAAGACCGCCGAGATCTCACTTTATTCAGGTTATAACCTGAATAAAGTGAGATCTCGGCGGTACAAAAAGTGTGATATTGGAAAGAAATCATAAGTAACAGTTCCTTCCGGGCACTCGAGGTACGCACTCCGAATATAATGCAATTACGTGAGATGGATTGCTTCACTTCGAGCCGCGAGAAGGTCGTATAACTTCCTTATCTTTGCGACGTATCCGCTTTTATGTCGTTTTTATAAAAAAGAGAATAAAAATATTATTTCCATGCTGATTTTGGGATGAAAGAAAAACGTAAAATGTAAGTACGGTTCTGTATACTTTAGCTATTGTTGCGCATATTTCACAGCTGAAAGACAATTGATGGACAAGCTCCTTGGGTGACCGAGATTTCCTCGCGCACATTTGGGAGTGTCGCGAGGAGGCGAGACGCCGGGGTTTAATTCCGATGTCGCGAGAAATCGCGGCACAGCAGACAGAGCTCCGGCGGGATTTCATGGCGTCATGAAGAAAGCGATTGTCGTAACCCAGTGCTGGGCACGCCACTGTTGCGGCGATAAGTCCCCTCTTTGAGGGGTGGCTAGAAAGGCGCCACGGCGTCCTCAACTTCCGGCTGACGCAGGTCCTCACCGGACACGGCTGTTTCGGGAGGTTTCTGTTTCGGATAAGGCGGGAGGAAACGCCAGGGTGTCATCACTGCGTGGATCGCCCAGAGGACATGGTAGAGCATATAACGGTGTAGGTCTGCCTGGCTTGGGCAGAGCATCGCCGTGTCCTCGTGGAAACGATCGTGGTGGCGGGGATCTCTCGCGTCCGGCCCTGGTCCAAGCCATGATTTGGAGCGAGAGGGCATGGGAGGCCGTCACCTCTTTCTAGCAGTAATGCTCGCGAAGGAGGACGCGAAACGCGTGAGGGAGGGGCAAACTTCACGCCCTCACGCCCCTAGCCGCCGCAGGAGACGCCCTGGGCGTTGGGAATCACAAGCCGATTCCCGGCCACCGTAGGCGCGGGCTTGCGGACGGTGAGCAATGGGTAGCTCACCATCCGATAAGGACCAGGCCGGCGCGTTGTGTTCCACGCGCGCCCCAAAGATATGTCAGCAATAAAAGGGGTCCGATAGGACCGATGCCTTCCGGGGTTGCGGGAAAGTCCGAAAGGGATACCGTGGCCCCTGGCAATGCACAGGCAGCTGAAGGATCACGGGTGGATTTGAGTCAGTAAGAGGACACGCCCTCCCGCTCCAACCAGAGTGGGAGAAGTCATTTGATGATATCCCACCCAAAAAAAAAAAGGGAGACCGAGTTTTAATCATGTCATTGCTTATTATTGCCATTCTTTAAATTCATGTTCGTTAAATGTGCCTTTAATTCGGCACGCGTTTAGTATTGTACAAATGCGTGAGGAGAAATACCTGACATTTTCTTGTGAATAAAACAAGGCAAAATAGCGTAAAGAATGAGGAAAATCTTTACACAGACATAATCATTTAGCATAATATTTGCGTGTATGTATTTTTCCTTTAACATTATTATTATTCCTCTAGCATTATTATATTCGTTTGTAAGTATTATTGAGTATAATACCTACTAATACTCAAAGTATTAGAACAGTATTTTTGTTTTTAGCAAATTAATGTGTATTGTAATTTCTTAAACCATAGTAGCAAAAGTAGCGTTCCTAAATCCGAATAACGTCTAACATCCGTTAATATTAAGTAAATGGGCAACAGAGCTCTGCTCTGGTGAAAATAGAAAAAACGAATTTTCCCAGATATGATGTTCGCTTCCCGTTTACCTCTATATTGCAACTATCATCGAAATCATTAGAGCCGTTTTCGAGAACGTGATTACCAATATATATATATAAACACAAATATTGCTCATTTAATACAGTGTGTTTCATCCAATAGTTCCTATGCCGTAATGTTGGCTCCACTGTTGTAGGACAAACACGAGTACCCTACGGTGCTACCTAATAGGTCCGTTGGCAAGTTTAACAGTGGAGCCAACATTATGGCAAAGGAACTATTTGATAAAACGCACTTTATTATAGGATAGGAAAATATAGACAAAACAACGCAACTTTTTAGTTTGTGACATTGTGACATAGTGCAGCGTGAGCTCTGCGGTTACAACCTATTAAGGCGACGAAGATCACGTCTAAACGAGTAGCGTTAATGATTTGGAAAACATATACGTTAAGTAAGAGCATTTTCTTAATAGGTTAAATTTTTTGAATATTTTAGATTGTTTATATTACTTATTGAAAAAAAATCTAAAGTTATGTCTACGTGGACAATAAACTGAGAATCACGCAAAATCTTGTAAGCCTATTTTCAGAAAACTTCACCATTTATAAAAATAATTTAATTATTGATTTTCAAGTATACGTGTTTTATTAAAATACCTTTCGCTTTATGTATAATCAATTAATAATGCACCTTATTTGGAATAGCGTGGCAGCGCTCCTTGATTAGTAGTAGTTGTGTAGTCCTATTACTGGCTGAACATATGACGCGATGCGTGAGCTCAGTACAGAATTCGCAAGCTAACCAGTTTGTCTTCTGCACCTTCTTTCACTTTCACAAACACTGTTTACAAATCCTGTGTTATTATGCATTGCATCATAACAACAATAATTGCATTACATAATGCGCCATGATATAATTATTACGTAACCAGCACCTATTATTCAATAAGTCAAAACGGTCAAACAAATAGTTTTGGCAGCTGCGCGCACACATCGCCGATAGAACGAAATGTTGCCACTTTAAATATTATATTTATTACATTTAGGAAGTATTGTATTTTTGTTTTGTTTTATTTTTGATTTCTGATTTTGTTATTTCACTATATGTCGCAGCATTATGCTGTGCAATGGCCGTTTTGCGTGGATGTGACGCATATTTTCCCCCAATTTGTATTTTCTTTCTTCTTTCTAACCACTCAAGGTCACTGGCATATATCTGCGTCTTAATTTATGTTTTCTAGTTCATATAACTCACCATACATTTTTTATTCTTATTATTTCGAATCAAATTTTCAAAGTTTAGGCTGTCAATTACTTACAAAAAAAACTTTAGTCGCTGAAAAATATTCATTATTATATTCATATTTATAATGTTGAGTTATAAACAATTTGGTGCAGAACCGGTTAAAAAGGGCTGCTTCCAGCCCTCTTTTCGGATTGTCGTATCACCTACGACTCTATCGATGTGTGATATCGATGTGTGTGTAGGTTGCAGTTCGTCAGGACCGACTTGTTATTTAAACCATTACACTTAACTATTTACTATAGTTATTAGTACTTACAGGGTTAACATTTTAATATTAGTTGATCTTTATTAGTAACTATCCCGATAGAACAGAATAACTTAGGTTCATCTTTGTAAGATAATATTCATTTGAAAGTTTACGTAATTTAGTGATCACGGACCTAGACCAATTGCATCCGATTTCCTAGTTCGGAAACCAAATGCGTAACAAAGATTTACCATCCGATGTGCCCTAAAATTTCTCGTAATCTCTTTTCATTTAGGCCCAATAACCTGTTCCGCAACTGTTTTATTGATATTTAATTTTAACTTATTATATTTTTTCATGTAATTATTTTTTAAATATTAATAAATTATTATACGTGCTAAAGTGGTGAATTTTCATTTTTATTTCGCTACTATAGGTACGTCCTGACATATCCTGTAACAAGTACGCAATTACTCTTAGCAATCCAACAATTAACAAAGTCTGAATAGTATCTCCATATCTCCATCCATTGACGCGCTCATAAGGTGGTGGAGCAGAATGAGATCAATGTAGCGACAACAGCCCGACTAGGGCACTCGACCGAGCGCGCGAGAATGGAAACCCTAACGGAGCAACCCCTCAGCAGTATTGTGGACAACCTGCTCCCGAATAAGGAACATTGCGCATAGTTGAAGCAGCAGGGACATTGTGAAAATGAGTTAATCTACATGAATGCAAAATGGATCAAGGTATAATTTGTAAAAAATAAAAGTTGATTGGTTAGTTACAATAACTTTGTGTGAAATCCTTGATCTGAGCTTCTCGTCTGATCCGTAGCCAAAATAAACCAAAAAAAAACCTGGACATTAACAACTAGACCAGTACGCCTTTAGTATTCGTGTTGTATAAATTATGCAGAGAGAAACGCGTACCGACATAAAAATATGTGCTTCAAATCCAGCCAAGAATTCTCGCTTACAAAAACGTTACTTTATTTATAGCCGCACATACAACCAATGGATTTCCTAAATCTCGTGTGAAATCGAGGTAGGCAAAGAGCAATACGAAACTAACTTAAGCTATTTAAAGAAGATCAAGTTAATTGGAGCATATTTTCATGATTTGACTCGGAGCATCTTTCTATTAGCACTTAGATTTGAACCCTTGACCGGCGTAGCGTTGCATTTGCATCGCGGATTCTAATGATTAGTCGGATATTATATTAACACCATCAAACCGGATGTCGAAAACAGAATAATTTATATCGGTATACTAAATGCGGTTTTGATTATAATTATATCATGTTTGTATTGAATAGATTTAGAAGCTTCAGCATCAATGGGTACAAAAAGTTTTCAGTTATAGACCACTTTTCACAAAGAATTTGTGGGAAAAGTCATGGTAGCGGTTGAATGCCAAAAAAGGTATTTTTAACTGACAATGCCCTCAGGTAACGCTTCCTTCATGACTCTTTAAACCAGAAGCATTATTGTGAATTCTCGCCATCTTTTTACAGAACAAAAGTTTTTGAGAAGCCACGCTGTTGAATTAATTATTATTATCTACGAGCACAGAAACAACAAAGTACCTAAGTATCTATAATTTCTCGAACACAGAGAGTAAGAGAGATGAAACAAGATTGTTTCTAATAAAACATGTGGGTAGGTACCCAATGTTAGGGTCTCTAATTGGGTCGGACAATAATGTCAAATATTTATAATAGGTCCCTAAAGTTTAAAGATGTCATAAAACGAAGTTAAAGTTTTCGTAACAAGGCTTAGAATTTTGTTACCTCACCTTTGTAGGTGTACTAAAACATATTTTGGTCCGCGAATTCACAACCGAATTTTATATTAAATCAAATTGTACAAGCAACAGTTGCTAAATGTCAATGTTCATAAAATCAAAACCTGAAGCAGGGAAGTGGAATGGTAACTTTTGCAGAGAGGATAAACATTTGATAGAAGAGTCGAGTTAGGTAGTGTTAACTCTTCAACTGGCGAGGGGCTTAGTGCCCGCGGCGATCCACGTGGGATCTCGTTACAAACCCGCGATTGAAATATTTCCGAACCAGTAGACACGTAGCCGCGCACCTCTATTTGTATACCCGCGTCAATAGGAGTCAAGCCTCTGAAAGAACTGTATTGTATCCCTCGAGTGATACAATACAGTTCTTTCCTCGTTGTCCCGCAGTGTGTACCATACAGGTTCATGAAAATGAAATTCTTACTTCCATAACACAATCTATATGCTAAAGCCACGGACGTTTGTTCGGCCCGGCCACCGATGCGGTCACTAATTACATCGGAGCGCTAACTGCAATTGTGTTGATCGCTGTTTCATGGAATATCACCGTAATTCGCAATAGTTATCTCTTTAACTATTAGGAATTCTATATGAACTATGGAAATGTTGAATTTTGTAGCTCCTTCATGAGTAATATATTGCACTCAGTACAGGGTGGCCAACTCGGAAGTACACAACATTTATTACAAAAAAATATTACCATATAAAGACAAAGATAACACTATCTTATCTAGCACTAGCTTTTATCTTAGGATATGACACAAAGTTGTAAGTACAGAAGTAGTTGGTAGTACGTTAAGGACACGTCCACCGCGGCAAACGAATATTTACAATTTACAATGAATACCACACACATAGGTATAAAACATAACTTATACTCTAATAAATAATACAAAACACTATTATAAAATCCATAAATCTTTATCTATAGGTACAAATAAATAAAATTTAAGTGTCTGTTTGTAATGTCAAAATAACATCTTTTTACTAAATGCTTATGAAAGTATATTACATACGGTACTTATAACAAACAAACAATAAAAGAAAATATTGTTTTCATCCCACCATCTCGGAAAGAGTATTTTTAATCTTCAGTATCTGAGTGGAAAAGCCGTTTTTATTCTCTAGAGGATAAAGTAAATTGAATTTACAACATCGTGTGCACTAAGTTTGTGAATTAAAAAAAACATTAAACCTATTTACTGCTACCTCTATGGTGCCGAATATATCATACAACTTTTTTTTAATTTGTTAAAAACTCAGACTCGGAACCTTCTTGGTGTTCTTTTTTCAATTTGCTTTGTACGCGGTTCTTTACGCGGCATTTTTTCACGTCATTGTTAAACCTTAGGTATATTAAAAACAAGAAACTTGAAAACAAGTGAAAAAACTAAAATGAGTGATTCTAGCGACGAGGAAGTTTGCTTGACGCCAACAGAATTGACTGAAACTGTTAATAATGCGCAAATGAGCTTTCTCCCTCAACAATCACGCGAGAAGTATTTAAAACAGTACGATATGTTCAACACGTGGCGACTAGCAAAAGGAGCCAAAACTTTCTCAGAAAACGTTTTGCTGGCATATTTTATAGAATTATCCGAGAACAAGAAAGCAAGCACTCTATGGAGTACGTATTCGATGCTAAAAGCAACAATAAAGATGAAAAAAGACAAACATATCGATACCTATCCTAAATTAGTGGCATTTTTAAAAAGAGCCTCATCTGGTCATCAACCAAAAAAATCGAAGGTTTTCACAGTATCTGATATTGAAAAGTTTCTTAACGAAGCACCCGATTCCGTATATTTGGCGGCAAAAGTAAGTCAGTTGCACATTCAGTATCTACTTAAGTATATTAATCTCAATTAAATAGTATACTTAGTAGATGTTGATAGGCATAATTATGCGTTCATATCAATTTTATTCATTTATCTACTACAATACTCTTTACGTTACAGGTTGTTCTTATTATTGGAATAAACGGAGCATGTCGAACTAATGAACTAACACAACTTAATGTCAAAAACATTGAGAAACATTCAGATGACTTACTATTAATTAATTTACCTAATACAAAGACAAAAAGAGACCGCAACTTCGTCATTCGCAAGGAATACGTAACGATTGTTGAGAAATATCAAGCCTTACGCCCGCCTAACACTCCAATCAATCGATTTTTTCTACAGTATCGCAATGGAAAGTGTGTTAGACAGCCTATGGGTACTAATAAAATTGGCAGTATCCCACGAGAAATAGCAACATTTCTTGAACTTCCAGAACCCCTGTTGTACACGGGTCATTGTTTCCGACGAACTTCAGCCACACTTTTGGCTGATTCCGGAGCTGATCTGCTGTCCCTTAAGCGCCACGGAGGCTGGAAGTCCAATGCAGTTGTAGAGGGATACATAGAGGATTCCATCCAAAATAAGTCTAAAATATGTGAAGGCATCGTAGGAGCCATTACACTGAAAGAGCCTCAATCGGATCCTTGTACTGGCCCTTCTACATCAAAAATAAGCCGTTATGAAACACCTAACCATCTCCCTCTCTCTCCAACATTCACGCCAAGGGAATCCGATGAATCGGTACAACTATTAAGTATGACAGATAGTTTACCGAAAAACAGTACACAAGTGACTAACACCAATATTACAGTACCAAACAAAAATATTACACTCAATTTAAATAACTGTAGCAACGTTACTTTAAAATTTTCTTAATTATACCTTAGTATTATTTTGTTATAATTTAAAGATTATTCTGTAATACTTACCTGTCATAATGTAGTAATTAATACCTAAACTGAAATAAAAGTGTACCTATCTTGTGATTGTAAACGTTTTTTTTTTTGCATTTAGTCATTTCCTCGCTGAGGTGGAATGAAAAGTTACGTGTTGCACTCGAGTGCAAAGATTTTTCACCTCGTGCTCTTTTGATTCCCTCGCTAACGCTCAGGATTCTAATTTGGATGAATTTTAGAATCCTTCGCTTGCTCGGTCATCAAAATTGAACACGCGGTTAAAAAGCAACTTTGGACTCTTGTATAACAAATAACTATTATCTGTCTGTCTCTTTGTTCCGGCTAATCTCCAAAACAGCTGCACCGATTTTGACGGGACTTTCACTGGCAGATGGCGGATGTTATAAGGAGTAACTTAGGCTTATTTTAGAAAAATAATTACCGCGTGTCACGAAAACATGTCGCCTCGGTGATGACTGTAGCTCTGGAACTATAGATAGGTACTTAAAAATTCGATCGCTTTTCATCGTATTTTTCATAAAATTTTCGCATGATATTTATTTTTTAAATTAGGTATCTCACTAACAAAGTCAAAAATATTCTGCTTTTCGTGTTCAAGATTGACCACGACACGCCCTCACCCCACAAAAAACAATTAACCCCACAGAAAAAAGTCAGAACGTGTCATATCCATAGTGATAAAAACGGAATTCGTGATTTATTTTTTTGAAAAATTGGTTCTTTTTTAATTCCGTTTAGAACTTCAGGATAAAATTACGAAGGTATTGCGGTAGTCATGGTCTTATAGATTTTGCATAACGATTTTTGCTGCATTTTAACTAAATAATAGATATCAAACAACTGGAAAATTTGGTGCCAAATTTTAATGGTCACTAAAGAAAATTAAAATAATGTATAATAATGTTATCACAAACATAACTTCAGTCCTTTTTTTTTTGTTTGGGAAATCATCAAATAACTTCTCCCGCTCTGGGCGGAGCAGCAGGGCGTGTCAGACTCTTACTGACTAAAACCCACCCATGTTCCTTCTGTTGCCTGTGCAATGCCAGGACCACGGTATCCCTTTCAGATTTTCCGCAACCCCGGTAGGTATCGGTCAACTTCAGCCCTTAGTCATACTTAGTCATCATATTCAAAAACCACAATCATCAAGTTGGACAATCCGCTTGGTGAACCTAGTATATTTAACTGACTGCGGCGAAGCCAAAACAGGAGGGATATGTATTTGACCTGTATGTATGTATATACAGGGTGGCACATTTAGATCGGTCAGTATGGGAAAGTCTGAAAATATAAGACATACGAAGATCTCTTCTTAGGAACCCTGTCATTGATTTTAGTAACAAGAAAAACTGCATTCATACAACAACAAAAAATTGTAATCAGCTCGGGAATCGAACCCTAAAATCGAATTTTGAAAAATAAAACTAACACTATTTCTATTTAGATATCGAGTGTGTTTCACCATTTTTTTCAGTACAAGTTTATTTTCAACAGGACGGAGTACCGGCTCACAATAGTCACATAGCTAGAGACTTTATAAATGAGAACTTCTCCCAAAAATGGATTGGGACGGCCCTATCAAATGGCCCGTGAGGTCGCCCGATTTAATCCCACATAGACAATTTCTTGTGATGTTACGTTAAGGATGATCTGTACAAAACAAGCTACGACACCATTGAAGGCCTAAAAGCAAATTACGCAAATTCACCACCTGAAGATACAAAACGCAATAGTAAGATCATTACCTAAACGAGTTGAATGTTGTATTGAAACAAATGTAGGTAATTTCGAAAACATACTAAAATAAATTAAAGGATATGAAAACAATGCATTTTATTAATTTTAGACATCATGTTTCATAGTAAAATTTACTGCTTAAGACCTACACAATCGATATCTAAATAGAAATAGTGTTAGTTTTATTTTTCAAAACGACAAGGTTCGACTCCCGAGCTGAGTACAAGTTTTAAACAAAATATATGAATGAAATTTTTCGTTACTAAAATCGATGACATGGTTCCTAAGAAGAGATATTCGTATGTCTTATAGTTTCAGACTTTCCCGTACTGACCGATCTAAATGTGCCACCCTGTATATGTATGTCCATCCTTATGTTCCCTCGTAACTACTACATGGCTGAACCGATTTTGACGAATGATATGTCGATAAATGCGTCTTCATTGTTATGGGGTTTGGTTTCCGTATTTAGTTCGTCAGGTGGATCATTGTGCGTGGACCATGGCGGCTGTTTGGTGGTTATTCCAACGAGCTCACCCCCCTCCAGAAATAAATTAAAACTCCTGGTCTGTTCACAACATCTGTGAAAGATCTGGGTGAACCGAGGGTTTCTGTTCTAATCTGGTTGACGTTTGTGCACGTGTGCGACGGTTTCCTCAGCTTCCATGCACGCCTTGCACAGGGGACTGTCCGTTACGACTATTGTGGGAAATTAGTTCGTTTAGCGAGTAGTGACCCGTGATGGTCCCCGTCACCAGACGCAGGCCGTTCCTGTCCAGGCGTAATAAGTACCTGGTTAGCCTACTATCCAAGGATGGCATAGCTTCCTTGGACTGTCTGCAGCCCGGCGTTGAGGTCCACCAGTTGTTCACTTGTGGGTAGGGTTGGGTTGACGATTGGCTCGGGTCCACAGTCTGCCGTGCTGGATCCTCGTCTAGCAAGTTCGTCAGCTGCGTCGTTACCTAGCGATACGCTGTGTTCTCCATCCATTGCATTGTCACCGTGTTGCAGCTAGTTACCGTTAATTGTTCTAGTGCATTGTGACTTTCTGGAGTCAGCTTCGAGGTAATATATTTTTCCGTAAGGATTGGAGAACTGACGCGCTGTTGGAGAGTATACGTATGTGAGTATCCGTAACCATCCTGATTTCTAGGGCGTAGAACGCTTCTATGATGCCCACACATTCTGCCTGATAGACGGTGTTGAACATTCCCAGAAGGGTGAAGTCGTGTGAGAAGACTCCGACTCCGGTCCTGGAGTCGCTATTCAATCCGTCGGTGTATACTCTCATCTCTTTCGAGCCTGAGTAGTCACACTGTTTTTCTGTAAGTAACAGTCCCAACATTGCCTGTAGCAGTGTGTGTAGTTCTCATAATTACTGCTATTGACTGCAACACTACTCCATTTTTTGGTTTTTTTCCACATGTGCCTGCCGTTTTTATAATTTTGGAATGTTCTTTTATTGCACTCGTTTTCACGTTCTACCATTTTGAACTTGAATATACTGTTTATAAATACTGTTATGTATGTTTATAATTTACTGTTTATTTTTTTAATTTAAATCTCAATGTTTTAATTTTGATCCTAATGATTATTTTTATTTTTGATTCTAATTTCGATAATGACTACTTAATGATTTGTTTTCTTAATGTTTTGTTCTTTAATTTTAATTATTTTTTCTATCCTCACTATGCTAAGAGTAAATAATCTTGTTAAAACTTATATTTAAGAAGCTATTTTTTATGTAAGTGCTGTGTACGCCTGTAAGTGACTAATTCACCATAACTCAACGCTTATGTTATTTCTTATCTTGTTAATGTTTCCAGTGGTCGTTGGTGTACCTTTCAAATAAAATAAACACAAGCGAACCGCTGCAGTCTTTCGAGTTCTCTTTGGGCTGTGCTCAGGTCTGTCCTGGGCCACCAGACCAGTGAGCCGTATGTGATAATAGGTCGAATGACTGTGGTGTATAACCAGTTGGTGACCTTGGGGCTGACCCCCAATTCCTGCCAAGCAGTCGCTTGCACTACCACAGGGATATGCTGGCTTTTGTAATGATATAGTTCGTGTGTTTTGCCCAGTTCAGTTGTTTGTCCAAAAATATGTCCAGGTATTTGGTTTCAGTTAAGAGGCTTAGGGTTGTTCCAAAGAATCGTGTTAGTTGTAGTGTTGTCAGTTTTCTCTTTTTGTGAAGAGTATCAGTTCGGTTTTTATAGGGTTCACTGAGAGTTGGAGCTTGTTGCACCATTCCTCTACTATTTTCAGGGCTTGACGAATGAGGTTGCATAGGGTGTTTTCGTGGGTCCCGTTTTTTTATTATAGTTATGTCATCGGCGTAGCCTACAGTGAAATAACCTTTGGCATTGAGTGTTTGGATGAAGCTGTCTACTACCAGGTTCCATAGAAGCGGCGAGAGGACGCCCCCTTGGGGGCAGCCCTTCGCAACGATGGCCCTCGTAGTGTCATTTACTGCTACTTGCGCGGGTAACATCGCGTACATAAAAATTATAAAAAATCAAAAATCAAAGGGCAAATTTTTGGCGCCAAAATATAAGTTTAAAAAAATTGCTTTTTAAAAGGTGATTACAAAAATATACACAAATGATGTTTACATATAATTTGGAATTCGAAATTATTAAAAAAACCTAAAAAGTGTAAAATAAAAATAGTTAATTAAAAATATCTAAAACCCCACTGCGTTAACAGTTAACTTTAAAAAATATGAAAACAAGTTTACCTATTTCTGTCTCAATCCCGCTTAAAAAAACCTCATACTGTCGGAGGCTTTATTTTTAAAAGATTTATATAAGAACTAAATAAGATTGATAAACGACCTAGTATATTTTTATCTGTGAAAGGCGCTAGCTGTCTGCCCTTCCGACGTTAATTAATAACATTACGTGTTTATAAGATTAAATACAAATAGGTATCGACGTGATTTATGACATTGTCGTAAAAGACTTAAGGCGGTCCCGAACGCTTAGCCAGTTCCTTTTAGGGCTTTAGATAATGACTCGGTAAATAACTAGAAAAGCTAGGCTGGATGAAAAACGACGAGTCATACCCAGAAGGCAATTAATAACAATTTGTTTACGTACCAAACTCATTCATTTACTGAACACTGTGCCATTTGCTATTATGAAACGAAAACCTTCAAGCATAACGGAAATTGAGGTATCCATTAATTTAAGCACATAATATTCACAACACTACAAATATCACTGGCAATAACAAGGTACATAACTTATGACGTGTTTCCATATAACACTTCGCAGTATATATTTGGGTGTTCCCACCAAATATAACGTCATTAATGTAGGCTCTCGTACCCAGGCACACCTCCGATAAATAAAATAAACGCACTGAATTTCGCCACAAGCGATATCAAACTACAAATTATAAGAATTTAAAGCAGATTCACGTTATAAAATCCACGTTTTATTGCGATATCCAAGTTACAAAAAAAAGTATGTAAAAGATGTATTTCGTTACACATGGTAATTTCACACGCGAATGTACTTACTTTATTTAGGGTCGTAAACATAATATAACTTACTTAATTTCAATTTGATCCAATTGGTAGATAATAATTAATCTCAATTGATTCCTCATAGCCAAGTATCTTAATCAGCGTTGCAGGTAACAATAACAATTACCATTCGAAATACCGCGTTAACAAGGCACAAAGGCATAACTTTAGAATTACACGGTATTCAAATGTAATCCGGCGTGGATTCTCCAGCTAACATTAAACGCGTGCTAATAGAGGCCGGGAAGGGAACAGTGTGCCAGATCGCGCCGTTCCGCGGAACACCTATTACGTTCTCATTAACGTGGTCGTAGTGCGCTTTACCCCTCGTTAACAATGCCCTACCAGCAAATTGTGCCTTCAAAATTAATGTATACGATACGGCGCCTTTTGCCGATTACAATCTCTTACATCTTAATTATAACATTCTTAACTGAAACGCCGGTAAAGCTGTCCATTAATGAAATCAGGGAAATAGCCGCAGCTAAGACTTGATTGTGGATCCGGCATTCCTTGTTCAGTGACTGGTTGGGAAGTACAAAAGGCCGCCGGTCTGTTTGATCGGAGCGACAAGCACGGCCGGCGGAGTGATAGGAACAACGCTTTTCAGTTTGTGGAACCATCCCGGAGCTTCATAAATCAATTTTATCGGTATTTAATTGAATCTGACTAAAACGCGATCTTTTGGCGTCTCTATTAATCGGACTTACTGTTATACCAGTACTTACTAAACCACTTCTCAAATAGTTGAAGTAGTACTCTCGCATTTGGCGCAGCCGTGAGGCGCACAGCACTTACTATTTTATGTTTTTTCTGTTCTTTGTTTTGGTGTGAATATTGTGTGCCTTAACCTGGGTCAAATAAATTTATTTTCTTTCTTTTGCACTAATTCCGCATAACTTTGTCAAGTTAAAAGTTGATAAAACTGTGGTACGTAGTGAAAGTTCGCCAGCCTATCGCATAAATACTACAGCGAAACAATTTTCCCTGGCTCTACTTTTACGACTTGCGCGGGGAGATAAACAAATGGGCATAAAAGTAGTCTCATAAAAGGAATGCCTAAATCTCTGTAGAACCTAATTAAAGTAAAAATATACCTCCCTAATACGAGTATAATTTAAAATCTCTTTCGTCGAAAATATATCCATATAACGTAATGTCTGTATATTAAAGCGTTAGCTGTTTCTTTAAATAACGATTTTGCACATTAAGCAAGCATCCATTACGCGAGAACGAAGAGTAGTTTTTTTTTTTTTTCTTTGCAGCACGTGTCTGCGCGATACAGCGAGCGCTGCGGAGGCAGTGATGCAGCGCTGCAGCGGTTGCTAGAGCCAGGTGCGAACGCACGATACAGCTTTTTGTATCAAACGATTCTATTTTTACCGTTGCAACTAGACGGGGAAAATGTAAAACTATGAAAACTTATTTTTGAATCGCTAGCCGTAAAAATCCTGTTACCTATGAACGTTCGGAGTGTGGCTTACAAATATGAAATTCCGTTCGGAAAATGAATTAACAATGTGAATGGTTTCGTGTATATTTTTGCTGCTATGGCTAGAAACGTCAAAAAAAAATTTAGGTTTGTCGTTACAGTCATTATTCAATCGATTTTATGAACGATATAAGCCAGTGGAAGAGGTTTTAGGTGAATAACTTGAAATGCCATTCATAATGTTAACATTTGCATTTTAGTAAACAACATGTTTTGTTTCTTCTTGTTTGTGAATACATTGTCAATCTTCTTTATTCTAGTAGGTACAATTTGCATACCCGTATTAAAAGTTGGACACGACAAACAGAGCTTAATTTATAATTACGACAAAATCGTCACATGCTTACAATAATAATACAACCTGTTTAAAATAATGTACGTAGCTCATTACATCATTCCGCAATTGCAAGCGATTATACAGCAGACATCAAGATAAAATATTTTGAAATGTAGTCACACATCGAAATACAGAAACAATTGTGTTCAGAATAAAATGGATGATTGTTAAGCCCGTTATTCCAGTCAGCTTTATGAATAGAGATCGACAACGCAGACTACAGAATCGGTTCACGAACCGAATATATCACAATATAATATTGAACGAGACGATTCTAAATATGTAATACTAGCCGAGTGGCCCCCGGGATTACCTGTGAAAATACATTTCACCCCTATTTCCCGTTTCGAGGTCGAATTTTAAAAGTTTCCTTCTTAGCCGACATTTGCGTTATGGGTGAAATACATTTTCCAAATTTCATTTTTAGGTTCACGGGTTCAGGCTTGATGAGTAAGTCTGTTCACTTTGCGTTATTACGATTTAGTAACTAAGTAAATTCTGCGATCTTTTGCCGAAGTAGGAATTTTTAAGTAGGCCCATAATGTAATTTCTTTTTTGGCAACCGTTCTTGTTTTTTGATGTCCGTATATTTTTGCGAATTCATTAGCTTTATTACTGTAACCGTATTTAGATACCTATCTATTATTATATAACTACAATTTCATGGAGTTGTACCTACGTTTTAGCATAATAATGTAATGTTAAACTACCAGACACGGATCACAGCTACCCGATACGGATCAAAACAGAACCAACCAGACAAAAACCGCCCAAAAATAAATTGAAACCACTGTCCCAAAAAGCAACAGTTAATTATAGTTCCAACAGGCAGCGCTTAGTTTAGCAGTACAAACATAGGGATTCATTAATGAGGCGGCCGAGTCCCGCACTGGAGCCTCCCGCGAGGACTGCGGGCCAGCGCCGGGACCCGTCACAATCGAACTGGTAACGAGCCCGGATTATTGATTGAATCCACCAGTCCCAGGCGAATTGTCGTTATTAGTGACGCGACAATGTCACCATAGATGCCTCTACGTATAGCTTCGATGTCCCTTGAATTTTGTTTATACTAATAATAGGTGATCACTTTCGGAAACTTTATGAAAAACAAATGCACTCTACCTGCTACTACCTGGATTTGCATGTTTCAGAATATAATTTAACTGATCCTAATTATTTTAATGCAAAATAAAGTAAAACTATTAAATCATACGCATAATCAGCCTATAATGTTCCTACTGGGGACGGGGGAGGGAGTGTGCCGTAATCCACCACTCGAGCCCAGCGCGGGTTGGTAGAATATAGTTCTTCGAATTTGTTCGATAGAAAAAACGGAACTCTTATAGGAACACTCGTGTCTGTCCGTCCGCCACAGTCAGTTTGCTCCGAATCCAATGCACTGATTACGTTAAAATTTGGTACACATTAGAATTTCGGTGAACCAAACACAGACGTGTAACGTAAATAAATTAATTTTGAATATGGGGGTAAATTTTCGAGGGAAAACAGCAAAATTAAAAATTAAAATATTTACGTTACACGTCCGTATTTGGTTCACAGAAATTCATTTGTACCAAAGTTCAACGTAATCGATCCATTAGATTCGGAGAAAATTGGCTGTGACAGGCGGACAGCCAGCCAGCCAGACAGACAGACATACGAGCATAGATATCCAGAGATATGCCTTCATTACGGGAATAGTAATGAATCCTAGTGAGACCGCTTATCTCCCACCAAAATAATCACAACATTAACAAATAGTGTTCTTACGACACACACTTAAAATTTGAACTCGCACACTAAGAAGAAAGCCTCTACACTAAATAAATTTCTAATAGCACACATACATAGAATGGGCGGGGCATTCACTTGTAAACACTTGCTATTTGCGAACATTCAATGCACACGCATGAAATTAGGGAGTCGAAAGCGATGGTCGATAATTTGTAGATATCGATATTTAGTTTAGCACATTCTTGTATTATTATAACTTCGTTTCATTTTCTTTATATAATTTATTTCGTTTTTATATACCTATCCGAAAATATAGGTTATTTTTACTAAAATAAAATGAGTTTTTTTTTTTAATATTGTATTACCGGGTAAAGGGAACCCTCTCTGTTAAATATTATGCTATGCACGAGTAACTGTATTGAAATAACAATGTCTTTATTTGCTTCAAACAAAATTAAATTAATAACAAATTTAACTCTTATAATATACATGTAATACGAGAATATCCATTGAGTTCTGTAAAAAAAGATTCGACTGCAATAATACGCATGTCGATAAAATCAGCCGCACGCACTCGATTGCACCTCTCTAAATCCAAAACGTTCGTTCCGTTCGGAAAGATTCGGGCTAGTTCGGGCTAGTTCGTATCGCTCCGGACGTAAGTTAGTAAATGATTAAAAAATTGATTTAAAATATTAAACAGTGACTTAAATGTTTACTTATCGGTGGTAGGACACGCCATTTGTCTTCAGGTTGATGGTACTAGACCTATTTTTACAAATTATTACTGCACAGCTCGGCATTTTGGTTTTTTACGCATCAATAGTACACTGTACGCAGTTGCAAAGCGACTGAATGAAGCGTACAGCCGCCGTTCGAACATAAGCCCAATTTAGCAATGTCGAGGCGCCACGTGCCACGCCTCCAAGGCATATCCCTCGATATCCGTGCATAAGAGTGATCCTATAAAGGTTCCGTTTTTTCCTTTTAAATTACGGAACCCACGAATGCAATAGGTTTTATAGTTAAATAGTAAAATAGTGAAATTCACTTTTTATGCAGTCGGGTTTTTGTTTTTTTTTTTAAATTTGCTTTTTATAATTTTTATTTTAGTTATTTTATCATTTCTTAATCCAAATTACATTTAAACATATAATTTGTATATATTTTTGTAATCATCTTTTTAAACCCTTCATTTTGATACCTCACTCAATAGGTTTGTGACAATCGAGCAATAAAGACAAATCTAACGAAATATCAGTCATTAAAATCGGTTCTGCCTATTAGTAGTTACGAGGGAACATAGAGACGGATATACATACCTACATACATACAGATAAAATTAAACATAACCCTTATTTTTTGGCTTCACCGCAGAAGGGTAAAAAAAATATACATTTACCAGTCCATACCAAATTTTAGTCAAATTTTTAATTAAATTTTACTAAAATTTTGAAAAAATACAGAAAATAGTTCTATACTTAAAGATTACAGGAAAACCTATAAGAAGTCTATGGTTTCAAAATAACATGGTAAGTATCTGTCGGCGTCACATTGTAAACAACACGTGCATCGGGCTACGCGGTAGCGCTATGGCGCCGTAGCGTGCTACGACATTCTCCCACCTCCTCGCTGCTGGGCGGATTTAGTGATCGCTACGTCGTAGCGCACTACGTCGTTGCCCCACCTACAATACTACCGTATACAAGTGTCCGCACGGCGGCGAAATGACATTCTGCCTTCAGGCGTTGCCCGGTGCACTGGTTGTATTGCTCTCAATTATTGTTACTCTGCCTCTCTGTACATTGTTACTATTTTGTGTAAACTAAGCTTTTACTGGGTGTCATGGCTATTTGTGTCTTGAAACTGATTAAGTGTAGTTTCGTGTGAAATTAATTGATTACATAATTTATAAGAAATTTCTTACTATTTAAAGAACCTCTTTTATTTTACAATATATCTGATCATGTGCCTTCATCAGAAGTGGGATCAGACCCACTCCCACCTTTATCTGGGACGGCCAGCAATTTAATAAAGGAACAAATGTAATTTTTTTCGGCTAACATAGAATCAATTATTTAAAAAAAAATAGCAGATAGCTACATGACACCCAGTACGCAGGCAATGCTGGTTTCTTTCGATTCTGATGCACCTGGAACCGACATGATCAACTGGTGAGCGTTAAAATCAAGCCAGATAATATTTCATGGGTTGCTGTTAAGGAAATGTTGGTCTTTATATTTTCCAAATCCATGACAATTAAGGATCATTTTAATTTAATTATAAAATCTCAAATTGATGATAAAGAAACCCCAGTCGAAGGAGGAATGCGAATTTACCGGAAAATGTACTAACCGGTTTTGCCATATCTAACCTGTCACAGTGCGATGACAAAATTCGCCCTAAACTCAATTCTGTCGTTATAAACGATAAGAATCAACTCTTCCGCACACTGCGCAACTTCTCATTAAAGAGAAGAAATGAAGAACCAGGCACGTCTGAATCGTACACGAAAATGCCCCGTCCGTCAACACCATTTCGGGGAAACTGCAATTCGATCGGTTCTAATAACGTTAATTGCTCACTCCAAATAAAATGCCCAACCGTGGTACAAAACTGTCTTCTCGATGTTACATAATCATATCATGCCTTGCCTGACGAATGTCTGAATGGAAACGTATTATTAGGTCGCGACATTTTGGGGCTAGGAATATCCGTTGTAATTAGTAACGATGCCTTAAATTTTTCCAAAAATAAAATTTCAAATCTTAGCTCTAAATTGGAAATGCCTCTCGACATTAATTCGATTGACACAGATCTTACCGGTAAAGAAAAACAACTTTTGATTGAAATAAATATTCCTCATATTTTATACAAAATCTTCCCACTACGCGTATTAAGACCGGGGAGCTAAAAATCGATCTCATAAATCCAAATAAAACTGTACATAGGTGACCTTACAGGCTATTTAGAAACACAAGACAACACAAGTTTACACCGAGTGAGGAATCGTTAATAACAAGGTTCAAGAATTACTAGATGCTAACATAATTTGAGAAAGTTCTTCACCTTTCGCGAGTCCCATATTATTAATAAAAAAAGGGACGGTAGCAATCGTATGTGTGTTGATTACCGGGAACTCAATAGCAATACTCGAATAGACAGCTATCCTTTACCACTAATTAGTGATCAAATCGATAAGTTACATAGGGCCTGTTTCTTCTCTAATTTGGATATGGCCACTGGATTTCACTAAATTTGCGTCGATAAGGAGTCCATAAAGAACTGCTTTTGTTACACTTTTGGGTCAATTTGAGTACCTAACCATTCCGTTTGTTTTACGAAACGCTACACAGGTTTTTATGTCTGGGTTTCGTAATATCCTCTGGAGAAATTAGGCCCTAAAAAATATCCCTCCTCCAAGCACTGCTACTCAGGTCCATCAATTTACAGGCCTAGACACATAATTTCGACAATTTATTCCAAACTCAAAATTGATGAAACCTTTGTACCCTTTAACCGCGGTCAAAAGAGGTTACAATTAATTGGACCTGTGACATAATGACGTACATCAGAAAATAGTAAAATATGTAATTTCTGAGCCAGTTTAGAAAAAAATACCCTTTACCCATTGAATTCCACTCTGATGCAAGCAGTGAATAATATGGGGATATACTAAAAAAAAAAAATAGTCTACCTCATGTTGTCGCTTATTTTAGTCAGAAAACCACAAGTGCTGAAAGTCGTTATCATTCGTATGAATTGGAAACATTCGCCGTAGTTAAATCTGTGGAACATTTTCGACATTACCTGTATAGGCGTAAATTTACGGTTTTTACTGACTGTAACGCCTTAAAGGCCTCTCATTCCAAAAAAGACATTACACCTATAGTACACAGGTGGTGGGCAATTTTGCAGTCGTATGACTTTGATATAATTTATAAAGAGGGAAAAAATATGGCTTATGCAGACTTTCTTTCACGTAATCATGCTGACACATCTTTTACTCATAAACCAGCTAAAATTGTAAATTTGGCTGAACTAGAGAGGTGTTGGTTATCTGTAGAACAACGTGATTCTGAAATATCAGACATTGTTTCCAAATTCCGTTCAAATTACTTACCGTCTGAAATACACATACGATATTAGACAGGACATACTTTATCGTAAAATCTAACGTAATAAAACCACTAAATGGTTACCAATATTGCCACACACTTTAACCTGATCAATGATTAATCATGTATACAGCGAAATAAAACACCTTGGTTATGAAAAAACGCTCAGTAAATTATACGATCCTTATTGGTTCCAAAATATGTTCAAACTTGTTAAAAAAAAATGTAGATTCGTGCGTCGTTTGTAAGGTTTCCAAAGGTCCGTCGGGTGCCCAGCAGGACCCTAAATTGCCCATTCCATGGCATACAATTCATTTGGATTTAACTGTCAAACTCAGCCGAAAAAGCGAGCGTAAGGAGTATTGTTCCGTGATTATTGATGGTTTTACAAAATTCGTCTTATTAGAGCATACCTTAACCCAAATGCATCAGATGCTATTAAATCACTTAAAAATGAAGTGAACTTGTTTGGCGCTCCTAAACGAATAGTTGCAAATCGTGGTAGGTCATACGACAATGCTGAATTTAAGATTTTTTATGAAGATAATCATATCATATTACGTTTAATAGCCACTGGTTCCAGTAGGGCAAATGGTCAGGTCGAGCGTATGCTCACTATAGTTGAAACATATTCGGGGACAACTTATGGCTAGATCATGTAGGCGACATCCAATTAACTCTCAATAGTACTCGTTGTAGAGTAACAGGGTTCACGCCCTTGGAAATGATGTTTGGTATTAAGGGCAGTTCGATAAAGATATCAAGAGTATCTACTAATAATCCTGATGAAGATAAGTTAAACCTCGAAACCATTCGATTCGATGCTTCTGCTAGTATAAAAAGCTGGCTCAATATGACACAGGTTGATTTAACAAGGGTAAAGCTCTAGTTAAACCTTTTTCAGTAGGTGATTCTGTCTGTGTTAAATGCGAAGAAAGACACTAAACGAAACTAGACCATAAATACAAAGGCCCCTTTAAAATAACCACTATTTTGGAAAATGATGGGTACGAATTAAAACACATTAATGAAAGCAATAGAGTCTACAAATACTCTCACTAAAACTTGCGAGAAGTACCCCGTGGTCAGTCATTGTTTACGGAAATCGCAGAAAATTATGATGAGGATGACGTGTCGGCGGATACTAATAACACAGAGGTTCTTGTTCACGAGACTAGGCAATAGATTAACTATGATGATTGAATGTCATCATAGTTAATCTATTGCCTAGACCAGACCAGACCCAGACTGAAGTCTACTAATAGTGATACTATCTCTGCCAATAATAATACCATTTCTGCCAATAGTGATACTATGTCTGCTAAAAGTGACACTATATCTACCAGTTCTCATAATAAAGCAAATTGTAGGAACCCTGGTTGACGTGCTGTTTCAGTAGAATCTATTGGCCTTGAATCAATTAACATTGTAACAGAAGCACTTGTACATCAAGTATTGAGCTATTTGTTAATTAAGCTAAAGGAACGATACTTGTTCGGCCTAGCTAGATCCGGTCCAGTTTAACTGAAGGGATACACCTGAAGGGCAAAACAATTGCCGGACCAGGGGACTGATCTTGTAGGGTCAGAAGCTGACCGGACCAAGCCTTGTAGAGTCATAGCTGACTGTACCAAGTGGTTAAATATCTGAAGGGTCTAAGTTGACCGGACCAAGAAACATGCCTTGTAGAGTCATAGCTGACTGGATCAAGTGGTTAAATATCTGAAGGGTATAAGTAGACCGGACCAGAAACAATAGCAGGATGACCAAACGGTACTTAATCAGTTTTTCATGTTCTAGATGTGGCATTGTGGGCTAAGCGTACGAGGACGTCCGCATGTCAGCATGGCCGTGTCAGCGTCACATTGTAAACAACACGTGCATCGGGCTACGCGGTAGCGCTATGGCGCCGTAGCGCGCTACGACATTCTCCCACCTCCTCGCTGCTGGGTGGAGTTAGTGATCGCTACGTTGTAGCGCGCTACGACGTTGCCCCACCTACAATACTACCGTATAAAAGAGTCCGCACGGCGGCGAAATGGCATTCTGCCTTCAGGCGTTGCCCGGTGCACAGGTTGTATTGCTCTCAATTATTGTTACTCTGCCTCTCTGTACATTGTTACTATTTTGTGTAAACTAAGCTATTACTGGGTGTAATGGCTATTTGTGTCTTGAAACTGATTAAGTGTAGTTTCGTGTAAAATTAATTGATTAAATAATTTATAAGAAATTCTAATTTCTTACTGTTTAAAGAACCTCTTTTATTTTACAATATATCTGATCCTGTGCCTTCATATCTCAACATTGTGTTTACAAACTTACATTTGCAGTCGGAACTTATGTGAGAGTATGTTTTTCAACTACAATGTTAAGTTTGTCCTTAGGATAAATTGATCCCACCTACGGAACCCTGTATTGTGCGTGGTCCGCCATGCACTTGGCCAGTTTTTGGTTTTAGGACGTGCTGGTTTCTTCACGATCTTTTCCTTCACCGTTTTAAGAGCAGTGGTGATGAAATAATTCACACAAAGTAGAGCGCCTATCAGGGTTCGTACCTTCTCGTAGTCGATAGTGCGACAGAAATCCAAATATGATACAGAATATCCTTACTTAATGATGTTCTATTTTAGAAACCTTTTGATAGTTCTGTTTCAGTAAATAAAAAGTACATTCTTAATAATCCATTATTTTATTAACGATCTTTTAAAGTGCGTAAGTGCTCGTAACCTAAGGGTGACACCAACACCTACACTTTTAACGGTACAAGTTATTTTTAAAAGCGTTTTACAAGGAATAATTGGAGCATGAATAAATACAATAACGTAGACACCTTAATGGATGGTATATTTAAGCCCAAGAAACGCTACGGTATAAGATTTCGTGCGGTCCGATCTTTAAGAAATCGACTTACCTGTCCTTCGAGTCACCTTACGTGAATATTATTATAGAACATCTTAGCAAAAATGTTTGTTTTCACAACGGAAATTAACAAGTGACACAAACACCAACGAACAAATCCCGGCTGTCATCACTTGGCCAGTTATTTCGTTAATCTGCTCGGGATTATCAAGGTTTAATATAGATAAGGCCGTAACCTCCTTTGCTCAAAAGACAAAAGATTGTCGAAGATATAATTAAGGCCATTCTCGGCGTATTTACCTTCTGAAATCGTTGGACTGTATGAAAATTAAATGACAGTATTAACACAGGGAGGGCATGGCCTGTGATTGCCTGTCAAACACAGGTATAGCCGTTATCTGACGCATGAGGTAATTATAAGTCGCTTTACAAGTTCAGCCGAGCTGTGGACATTGAATAGGCTGTTTGACGCGAGCGAACGAAACATTATCACACAGAATATAGTTCGGAACTATGTTATAAACACGCTGTAAACTGTTTCATTTCCGTTTACACTTACTACTTTTGAGTTCTTGAGCGAAATGTTGTTCGACAAATAAAAGTTTCGAGGACTGCTTTCACAAAACATACGGAAACCATCGTTCCCAGAATATTTTCCTATTTCCGTCCAGAGAACCGCTTACGTTTGTCTCTAGTGAAGTAAACATACATTTACATGTACATATTCTAAGCCAAATATTTACCGTTGAGAGAACATACACATTTTTACGAGTATCGGTATTTATTTATTTATTGTTAATTAAAACGGTACAATACCAATTACATTAATTAACATAGAAACAATTATTAAGTTGACAATAATAATGTTGCATATAATTTAAAACTAACATAGAACAGTGGACTCTCTAGCTTATTTTATCTTACAGACATATACGCATAATTTTACTCCAGTCATCCACAAACACATCACATTCAGGGTTGGCAGTCAGAAGGGCACTTAGCCTCTTTAAGGTACTACAGACTTGGGCATGCCACAATTGTGGCGATAAGTCCCCTCTTTGAGGAGTGGCTAGAGAAGCGCCACGGCGTTCTCACCTTCCGCCTGACTCAGGTCCTCACCAGACATGGTTGCTTCGGGAGGTTCCTGTTCCGGATAAGGCGGGAGGAAATGCCTGGGTGTCACCATTGTGTGGATCGCCCGGTAGACACGGTGGAGCATACAGTGGAGGTCTGCCCGGCTTGGGCGGAGCACCGCCATGTCCTATGGAGGCGATCGGCGGCGGTGATCTCTCGCGTCCAGCCTTGGTCCAAGCCATGGTACGGAGCAAAAGGGCATGGGAAGCCTTCACCTCCTTCTGCGAAGCAGTAATCCTCGCGAAGGAGGAGGCGGAACGTGTGGGGGAGAGGCAAACCTCGCGCCCTCACGCCCCTAGTTGCCGCAGGAGACGCCTTGGGCGTCGGAAATCCCAGGCCAATTCCCGGGCACCGTAGGCGCGGACTTGCGAATGGTGAGCAATGGTTAGCTTACCGCCGATAAGGACCAGGCCTTGGTCACTAAGGCGTGTTGTGTTCCACGCGCGCCTCAAAGAGATATCAACACAACTGACGGGGTCTAGTCAGGAGCAGTCTGACACGCCCTCCCGCTCCGCCCAGAGCGGGAGAAGTTAATTGATAAGTACCCACCCAAAAAAAAAAAAAAAAAACGGTTACGACAGACTGGAGATTCGGCTCTAGCTACAGTTTTGCATGACAGTTTCGCAAACAGATTGTGAGCTATTGCCGGGACTCAAAGTATCCTATGCCGTAACATATATACTTTGAGTCCCGGCAAAACCTAGTGTAAAAATAAATAAAAACTGAGATGTGCTAGTGTAAACTAACATGGCTAATTATCCTCCAACACTAGACATAAATACATTTCAACCCACAATGGTATTAAATATCCTCGAACAGTCACAGAATTGGTAACATTAGCCCATCAATTCGACGAGGTCTCATATATACAAAAGGAGGTGGCGGTATATCCGTACAAGATAGTTGCAGAATAGCTGGCGACATACAAAAGCATCCATTACCGCATATGTACTGATTTGTCACGCCGCTGATTCATTAGACGAACATTAATCTTAGAACGCGGTTACATGATAAAGCTTTACTTTGTTTAGCCCCCCTCTACAGCGTCTACGAGACTTCGTAGCAGCGTAGCTAATTCGTAGCACTGAACTCTGCCGTCGGTTTCTTAAGTAAGAATTTGCATTTTAGGTAAATATAATCTTTTTGATGTAGAGGATTGTTTAGGCTGATATAATTTATCTTTTAATTTCTAATGGTCAAAGGGGAAACAGGTATTCTTGAATATAACTTCATAATATGTCTGTTTATTACGTTCAACTTGAAATGTCCAAAGTAATATGGCTTTAGAGACTAAGTAACGAGAACACTATACCAAACGAGGTAATCAGTCAATTAAAAGTTCCATTATCTAATAAAGAAACTAAACTTACATCCACGACGAAAACAATGTTTCCAGGAACCGTAAAACAATCACCCAAATTGAATACTTTCCGATTCGCCTCAAACAAGGAAACTTTTCTCCGGTTTCTTATTACTGAAAAACACATTAATAAATACATTAACGAAACTGACCCACATGAACCTCGGTACCACAAGATGGCATTAACGAGTGCTGAAAGTAGAACTTCCTTCATACGTCATGCAATGCTATCATTAAGGTAGTCTCAGACTTCCATTTCTGAGCGATGAAGACAAAACAATATTGATATTGGATAATGGAAAAATAGCGTGTCAGAAACGAATTACTAGCGAGGAAAATTGCCATTTCCTTGCTATTCTTCTATCTAGAGGTACTTACTTACCGAAGTTCTTAGATTACACTGCGTTTGATAGCTTTCGCTCCTAACTACTTATTATAGCGTTAATCGAACGTTCTTAAAGATGCTGCGATGTTGTGAGGCACTTCTGTCATCCCTGTTAGGGATGACAGAAGTGCGATGATGGACGGCTCAGTACTGTTTTTAAATGATAGTAGTGTAACTACTTAGTGTTTAGTTTTAAATTATGAATCTGTATTTGATTTACTGTGTTTGTCTATGTGCATAATGTCATAAATATTGGGACCTAAATTTATGTTGGTAACATTGTAAAGTTTTGAATATTAGACCAATAAAAGGCGGGGTGGTTGCGAGCGAACGTCGCGATACAGATCAACCAATCACATAAACGCGCGAGGGAGCAGAATCGACCTCGATCCCGCTCGCCCCCGCCACCGGGAGTCGCCGGAGAGTCGGCCGCTAGACACGACGCCGAGAGGGCTGAATCGTACGCGCACCGGACACGTCATATTATTTTCGTGGTTTTCTTTGAACACAACCAACAGTGCAACGATCCGCTACAATCCCCTTTTCACCAAAGATATGAGTTAGTTTTAAAATGTAATGGACAGTACCTTACACTATTATTAGCCATGCATAACACGGGTACGGGCAAAGCATGGTAATGGAAGCTCAGCGAAATAAAAAACATGTTAAATATACCGTTTTATGTGCTAAGTATTTTATAGTTTCATCAGTTGTTATGACTCTATCATTAATATGACGGTTACTCCTACTACTTCTCACCGTTTACGAATTATTTATCGGTCGTGATGTTATGTGATTTTGTGTTTTGTATCCAATTGTCACCAACTTCAACGCCAGGAGCACACCTCCGCCGCGAAACCATAGCAGCCAAACCGCAGTAGTTTAATTCCACTGGTTCACGTCATGTTTCGCTACTAGCATCCGATTTCAGTAGCGGAACATGACGCAAGCCAGTTGAATTGAACTACTGCGGTTTCGCTACTATGGTTTCGTGGTGGAGGTGTGCTAGCGGCGCAAATCATAGAACCGAAACTCCCTCCTATTAAAGCCGAGACACGTTAATTGATTAAGTACGAGTAAAACACACACAACACAAGTAAAACTTTCTTAGAAAACAAAAGAGAACTCACAATATTGCTTCTTCAATCTCCAGATTACGTGCGTTTGCGTATCAAATGACATCATTATGATGCTCATACACACTTTGAAAAAGTTCACTCAGCAATTTGAAAGACTAAGGGCCCGAGTACATTGTAATTTAATATTATGTGTTTAATAATACGTGCGTAAAGTCTAGACGTAGGCAGATTCTAACCGCAATTTTGTTGAAGCTGTTTCTGTATTATGTGATGTAATTATATTGAACGTACGACTTTTGGTTGTTTAACTGAAAATAATTATTAGTATAGTTTTTTCAACACATGTCATATCCGTTAACTATGGATATGACGTGTGCCGAAGGTGTTAAAGTATTTGTATTTTTCTATGTTTTGTGTATGATTAAGGACGATTTCAGTTAAGCATTTATCAATCCTTTTATCGATCCCTGTGATGATAAAATCTTTGGTCGTTTTTATGAATATTTTTAAAACACACTTTTTGATTTTTACTTTACACATACTCATATTTATTCATAACCGTTAAAGCTGACCCACTAAGCTGACTTTACTATAAGCTTTAATATTTTATTTCCAATGTATTTTTTAATCCGTCCCGGTGCCAGGCCCGTAATGGACCACTTCAATTTCCGTTTTATCGTTTTATCTACTCTAGGAATATTGTTTTCACTCTCACAGCGATCGCAGCTGCAAGCTAAAGGAAATACAAATACTTTAATACAGGTGCATTCGCCTCCGATACACGTCGAAAGACGAGCGACAACGCGACTTGTACCGACGTGTAGACAAGCCATTATAACGCAATATGAACCTACAAAGAGCTATAAACTTTTATACCCCCGCACGTACACAACGATATACAGATAATAACGTATCTAACTAGGGTTAAGTTAACCTCGCCCGATGTTTATGCGATATTACTATGTACAAGGAAACTCTATTGCCGATACAATAGATAACAAGTTTCGATAAGGGAGTTCAATAGGAATACCACAATAATGCGTAGGTATCTGCTTAATTTTAGAGAACCACTTGAAACTTCATTGTTTTGTTAGGTTCCTCTGGCAGCAACACGCTTGTACGAAGTGATTGCATCTCTTCATTCTAACTAACGAGAAAGAAAATTCGTTCAACCCGTCTTGACGAGATTACTTGTCTAGTTTGTCAGGAAAGTTTGAAATTCCTTTAATTGGTTGCGCTCGAACGGGACGATACGATTTCGGTGGGCTAAAAAAGAGGCATATAGACAGTATCAGAAATGCTACTAACGAATGATAAAATCCTTAACCAAAGTGCTTTGTAGTTGGAACATATCAACAAATTGCTCTTCTATCTTGAAATGAATATGATATCGCTACATAGTCGTATGTTGCTCGCAAATATTCTTACCCACACAATTTTTGTTCCAAATATTTTTTCCCGTTAAAATCAATATCGCTCATAAAAATAGATTTATTTTGTAAATCTACATATTTTAGTTAGTATACAACGTGTTTCTTTTGATATCCCATAACTCTAGGGTATTAATGAGACCATGTCAAGAAACCAATTGGCATCAATGATGTATTTTACATTTTCTTTTTTCTTTTTTTTTTATTCAAAATAATTCGACAAAGTCACGATTATTTAGGTAAAACACCAGTGCGTGATATAAAAAATAAACATTTATTTCTGACTATAAAAAAATATGACAACGGCGAATTTTCTCAGCTTTAAATATGAATGACTAGCTTCCGCCAGCAGCCTCGCTCGCGTGATATCTTTATACATTGTAGCCTACTAGCTGCGCCCCGCGGTTTAACCCACATATGTCTATAGGGATAAATAATCCTATTTCCTAATCCAGGTCATGGTCTACCCATGTGCCCAATTTCATCCGAATCTTTCCTGCCGTTTTAGCGTAACAAGCAAACAAACTCACTTTCGCATTTATAATATTAGTTAGGATGTTACTCAGTGATAACATAGCATTCAACTGGTGAAAGAATTTTTTAAAATCGGTCCTGTAGCTGTTGTATTTATTCATTACTAGCTTCTGCCCGCCACTTCGTCCGCGTGATTGTTCGGCCCTCGACCCACCCGCGTCGCATCCATGATATTAAATAACCTATAACCTTCCTCAAGAATTGGGCTATCAAATGCAAAAACAATTTTTCAAATCCGACCGGTAGTTCCAGAGATTTCCCGCTACATACAAACTTACAAACAAACATACACAATTTTACCTCTTTATAATATTAAGTATAGATTAGTGTGAATGAAAATGATTTACTCATAGGTACTTATCAATGAAACTTAGATACCCAATTCGAGAGTCTAGTGTTATATTATCTTCGAAACCATGCATTTTTGAAACACGTGTTCTAGAACACAATTTTTACGTATATAGCATATAACCTTAGAGTTACATCAAAATTAACACGCTGTATAAATGTAAACCATATTTGTAGTGTACACAAATTTACTACAATTTCGTAGTATACAATAGATGTGTATTTGTGTTAGTATGTCAACTCGTATTTTGATAACCGAACAGCTACAAGCTTGCAACACACAAACAAATAGTTACTTGCTGATTGTAATGTCAGGACTAACCGACGTTAGATTGACGTAATTCTGCAGCTGAGAGCCGACGGAAGTCACTATAATGAAACCGATCGATCATCTACCGGCCAATTTGGTCGTAATTAAATATCAACAGTTAGAACTTAAATAGATTACATACGGCCAGTCTGTTCAGGCTAACGATGTGTTTTTGTTTCGGTATGCCAACAGCAGTATTTCAATGATTTTTAGTTGCATTTATCTAATTTCTGTCTAAATAAGTTACGACTCTTCAATAAAGACAGCCCTTCCAAAACGTCGTACTAACTGCTGATGTTCCCTAAATCTAAGACGAACCCAGCTAACGGTCAGGTAAATTCTACGCCTAAACTGAGAATAGGCAGTTAACAACCTCTTCGGCAATATACACGTATCCACAAGGCCGTACAAGGTCCATTATCATGCTATAAGTTACCTACTTAACTTCAAACTAATCTCACGGGTCTATCATAAAATATAACTTAAAAGCTATCGCGAAGAAACCATTACCTGCAATGGTGGATTTTTGATATATATTCTACTATCATCCAATAAATTGTGAACGAGAATATGCGTACTCACCATTAAGTATGATTTAAAGGCTCGTAATTCAAACACGACACATAATCGATGTTCGGAAGCTACATGGAAAGGACATTCCACCCTTTTCTTACGAGCGGCAATTAAATTTAATATGTCATTTATTCCTTCTAAGATTGCTTTTTGCAACGAGAAATTCTCTCATGTGCGCTCAGTTCATTTTATTGATGATCGGAAAGGTTTTTCGTTTACAGGATACTTTGATCATTTCACAGTATTTGCATTCCAACATCTGGGAAATAATTACTACAAACGAACCTGGCGAGGGGACCCTTGAGCGGAGGATTGACCAACACAAAAGAACCCCGTACCTACACGTACAAGAGAACAGTGAAATATTATAAAATAAAAGAATGCAGGTAAAGCATATTAACCCTTTTATTCCTTTGTGTATTTTTTCTATAATTCAAACGTTAAACGTGATCTTACATTGTTCCCTAATCAAAATCTGGTTTTTCTCTGGAAAATGAAAAGGCAATAATATATTAGCACATTATGGTTAAACACGATTCAATTATATCCTTCCATTGTTTTTTTTTGTTTTTACAAAAATCAAAGGTTTATAAAAACTATTATTATTTATGACGACTAACAGGCCCACAAAACCAATACGCTTATTTATTTTCCTATCGTGGACAAAAACTGCAAAAAAATATAACTCCGCGAGTTATTAATTTATTCAAGCTCAAAACAAAATTTGAGTAACTGGTGATCCGGCTACCTGTAATAACAAACAAAGGAAGGAAATGTAAAACTAAGCTTGTTCCACAATCTTCGCTAAAAGAATCCATTGCGTAAATTCCACAAACTTCCTTTCATATTTCTATTTCGACATGAACCAAATAAATTCCATTTCCTCCAAAATATTTATTCGTCAAACATGATATACCGACTAGCAAACAATGTTATTACAAGATAAATAAAACGTCCCAGTACGCTTTCCTTACCTTCTAATTAAAAACATTGTATCTATCAACACGCCAATAAATATACCGCGTCAATATTTGTTGCGCGGTAACTTGACGCACCTACAATGTGATAATGTCGTCATGTTCTGTGGATCTATGCCGACAGTTCTCTAGTTATTGCGTTGTTAAAGTAAATTATCACACCTGCGACACATTCTGCCTCCATGATCGCATGTACTTGCAGACGGAACCAGAACTTGTCCATATGTATATCGGAATATGTCCAAAATATTTGCGGGCCGATATTCCCAATTAGGCCTATTCATTCATATGTGACTAGGTGAACCTGTGTAAACACAGAAAGCCGCTGTCATTATTCACATTTCCCTTTGACGCACTGTTCTCGTAAGTTCGCAACGCCGTGTGAGGGGGATTAAGTGCCGCCCGTCTACAGCTGCGTCCTGTCGGATAAACATAATTTACTAACGACATCTGCCAACACTAACTTAATAATGTTACAAATTACGCCTACCTACATAATGCTATCGCGGTGGATTTAGTTGTCGTGAACAAGCAATCTCGGGAGGCACGCAGGAAAGGGATTGTTTTCGTCGATTATTATAAGAGACAGGTACAATGGCGCTCCGCTCGTCGGATCCAGTCGTCTCTAAAAGAATGAGGTAAGCATTGGCCCTCTCGGCCGACAAAGATTTATATCCGTACAATGGACTAATCCGCTGACGATGGGATTGCGAAGGACACCTGCTGCTCACCAAATGGAAACTGTTTACGAAGTATTTTTTGTGACTTGAACTAAGCTCGGTATACACACGTCTGAAGGAAATTGCTGTTCATTTTATTGCGCCACTACAAGTTTGCATCGCGTGGCTGAAACACGTACGATACGGTTTAGAACCAGGTGTGGAAATTGCAGCGATATGAAAACAAATTATTTCTTAAACTTGTAGTAGTTAAAGCGTCGTTAAAACAAAGATAAGTACTAACCGAAGAGCTTACTAAGAAAGAAGACAAAACAATATTGGAAAACTTTATCCTGCGATTGATTTTTATTGTGACACGGGATTTCTTTTTAACATTTATCAACACACAAATTTCTTTCTTTACTTAGTTCACTAGAAACTTGAAACCGTCGTCCTACTAGACTACGCGCAGAGCTACGGCGTAGGCCACGCCGTAGCTATGTGCTACGATTTGCGACCATTCTTTATATAATAAATTCAACCTCATAAAATATTTTTAAATGAAATTATTTTTGAGGCTTTTACTAAACTAGTCAACGAATGTGCAAGCTGCACCTTGTTTTCTTATTATTATTAAAAGCTGAGGCAGTACCACTGCCCAATTTTTCATTCAACATAACATGCAATGGGCCCACTGTACACAAAGCTTACGAAAAATAAAGTTGCGTACGTTCCTACCTTTTAACAAAACGTATTAATTGACCATTCTGTTGAAAAGAGCACCATTTTAAAAGCATTTTTATTTTGTATTTATGTAGATTTAGTTTCCATTTCTTTCAATTGTAGGCTTGATTCGAAAAGAATAAATTAAGCTATTTCAATCGCATTACTGTAATAACACTATTACACAAAGTACATTTAAATGATTTGGTGTATTGAAATGTATCAGTGACACAATCATAATTAACTCCATCTTACTAATGAATATTTTTTGGGACGTAACGTCCTAAATAATCAAAGTTATGAATTCTAATTTAAAATAACGATGTAAATAGTCAATTATAGAGTGTTTATTTACTTATAAAATCTAAAAGCAAATGTGGGTAATGATACGTTGGTAATCCATTGATCCGTCGCGGGAAGGAATACCGGTAAAATTAATAAATTGGAGTATTTCCGCTCGCAGTTAAAGCGAACTTTGAGAGTGCTCTGAATATTAATACGCGGGTCAGGTCGAAATTAATTTATACGAACCGACCAACCTCTGTTTTACTGGAATTTTCTATTTCAAAATTCCGTTCTCGTTCGATTCTGAAATCACGATCATTCGAACTTTTTAATTCATCACCAGGAATATCGCACTAACGTTTTCAAATCTGATAAGCTTATATTTTATTGGTATTTCAATTTCAACGTAGCGCATGACTAGTGAACTACCTTCAATTTATGAAATCATAGTTCCTTTAGGAAATAAATAGATCTAAGCAAATGTGTTAATATTTCAGTTCTAATTGCGGTTAAAACGAAATCGTTACATAACTTAAAAGTTATTAGCGATCGAAACTGTCAGGTTTGTGACCGGTTGACCTCCATTTCCGTAGATGCATGTCGCACTTAGGTACATTCTGCTACCCATCAAGCTGAGTTAATCCCCGCGTCACCCTCAACGACACCCACGGGAGAGATTGGTTGACCTATTTTTTTTTAACCACGGTTACCGCTACACTTAATTACTTGTTATTAAAAACGAAGCTTTACTTGAACATATACAGTAGGAGTTCAGTAATCCGACGTCCACTAATCCGACACGTCCAATAGTCCGGCATTTTCTAACTTAGCTCCCCTACCATAGATATCCGTCTCCTACTCTGTAATCAAAGGTGCCGGATTAAAGAGCGCGCGCATTGATCTGCGTTGATCTGCAGTCCAGTCCGATTCTACGAGTAGGTATTACTACGTAAATTAATAAACATTTTTTACTTCGCAAAACTGTGTTAAAATTAATTCTTACTGGCTAGCTGACATTTGCTATAGAAATCCAATAATCTGGCGTTTCCGATAATCCGCCATTGGCGATAAAAAATGGTTGCCGGATTACCGAGCGCCTACTGTATTATGAAATCTATTTTTAATTAAAAATTGAGGAAGGTTTAAAGCGTAATGGCCTGATTTACGCGTTTCCTGTTCCAGGTCGAGCATGGAATGTTACCAAAATATTGTGATTAAACTTACTGTTTATACCGTTCAGTTCAAGACTGAATCCGATTCAAACAAGCTTTCTGATGTCATCAAGCGTTTAGGACTGAGTAAATTTTACATTACGCTCAATCTACCTTGAATTCAAATAGCCGTATAATTTGATAGCATCTAAATTCGTACATTCATTTCCAAGGCAGTTACTGTTCCAAACTCACACAATTTGCTTAGTGAAGGAACCACCAAACTGTTTTGTCGCACGCAAAGCGAAAGATACCATATTGTATCAGAAATGTAATGTTCTATTGTATACGACAGTTTAAGTTGATTTAAAATAGACTTCTAATTTAATAGAAGATAATTTAAGGATTATAAATCTTATAGGGTGGTGACAGTAACATCCCTCAATTGATAATATTCTATTGTAACACATAATTAAAACAAATCAGTTTAAAAACTTGAAACATTATCGATAAAGACTTACAACTAAATAGTCATATTTCTAATAAGTCTATAACATTGAGCCCAGAACAAAAACAACACTAGAAATAAAGAAAATAGAAGCAAGTAAAAATGTAGTATTACTTTTGCCTGTCTGCTCGAATACAATAATTGCAAACCCCTGTTCTAATCTGCGGAATTCAGTAACATTAACTTCATATTATATGGAGCACAGCTCCACTTTCTATATTGTGGCTAAAGTAATACCTTCATTCCACATTTTCTTATATGATACAGGTTTTTGTTGGTACAGTATTTGCAAACAGACAGCTACCCCTTTATTTTGTTGCGAAGAGAATGTAGTGTATTTTTTTTATCAAGGAACATAGTTTTATTTAGGATTCCAAGTAAACGCTAGGGAAAACCGCAATTTGTAATAGAATATTACTCCCTATTACTTTTGTACCTGTGTCTAATCTATTTTATGTTGACTATGATGAACAATTTAGGTATTTATCAATAATTATGGGAGATATAATTCGAGGAATTGAGGGGCTCGCGACTAAATGATAACAGCCGCACGTGTCGATCGAAGGTTAAGCTACGCTTACCACGGTTGGATCGTGGATGAGTGACCATCAATTACATATTGAAACCCTGCCGACCTCCGTCCCTCGGAATGCACGTTAAGCCGTTGGTCTCGGCTGTCATTCATAGATCTTTGACAGTCGCTACGTGTAGTCAGAAGCCAAAAAGTCTTCATGTTTTTAAGGAAATATGGTAATATACATAAGACTAACGATTCTTGAGCAATAATTACCTATGAGGCACTTATTATTACCACCCGACAAAAAAATTAAATGTCTCTCCATTATAACATTTGATTTAAAAACGATGTGCAATCGTTCAGTTATTCTGATATCGGCACATAGAACTCTATAAAGTATAATAAGCCTTTACCGCTACACGAATAAAACATCTTTTTTACCTTTTGAAATTCATTCACTTACCTACCTCCCTTTAATTTTACAGGAAACCCTAGAAGATCAAAAGAACGCTTCAAATATCACAGCTTATAAACATCTGAGCGTAATTTGAAATAGCCGGTTAATACTTACTGGGATTTATTGGAAGGCATACGAAGTACCTGGTATCTTTTATGTAACACGGGGCTTAGGTAATGAGAATACGTATTAGTCGATCATCAATCACACAACGGCTCATGTTCGTGGATTGTCTGAAGGCGAGACGCGTCGACCTCATACGCCATTATGTCATCTCACGCCTTTGAGATCGTGGATCATATGCTTGGCTGACATTTTTTTTTTGTTATTAATATTGGAAAGACCTCTTGCCTTTATTACACAGAGCTTTTATTGTGCCGGTTTAGCTTGGTGGTGTTGTCCTGTGTATTGGATCACTTATTTTAAAATATCCGGTGCGAAACACTAAATCGGTCCTACGCCCAGTTTTTTGGGTAATTAACAACAACACGCTCGTACGTATTACGTTTGGTATGTTAATAGTTACATTATATCAAAGCAATATCTTTAAAGCAGCACATTCACGATCAAATATGAATAACATGAAACCATTAGTTAGTAAGTTATTGCAATGTAAGTACCTCTTGATCGTGAATGTGCTGTTTTAAAGATATATAAATAGCTACTGTGTAAATGGTTTTACGCTGATCGTGAATGACTCACTTCCAGGTTCTTAGATAATAAAAGAAATGCAATCCTACTTACTTGCCACGTCTTATTTAATCTCTCCTTAACAAGTAAATTACCAGGTAATGTCGAGTCTAGCTGGTTAGAGTGGACACTAATGGCTTCTCCGGCTAGCGTTAGCATAATTTTTATATAATTCCTACCTGCTTGCCTTAGCTTTTTTTAATGAAACCAAAACAAAGTTTGAAAAAATATCTGTCATTAGTTGAGTGCCAATCAATTCTGTACATTACCTACCTTTTTCATGAGATCATAAACAAAAAAAAAACATTAAAGTACGACGCAGAGAATGGTCGCTCAACTTTATGCACGTAATTCAAAACGTTGTAACTCCTGGCCAAAATGTTGCTTCATAAGAAGTAAGGCAGGCTGATGAATGAATGATCTCTAAATAAACAAATTTCCAAATCAAAAAGTCGCAAGGGAAGCGAGGGCCGGTAATTGACAGTGGTTGTATCAGCGCTGCAAACTTTTTATGACGTCATAAACACGAGATGAAATTATATCCTAACGACCCAATAAACGGGAAAAACTCCTCTCAGCCACCCGTTATTACATGAACGGAAGGTTCAGCTCCGTATTTGCCCGACAGATGTATACGTATTTATGTTATTAGGTGCCTAAACTAGTTACCTACACATTCGTCGACTTGTTATAAAACGAGCAGTACCCGGAACACAGATCTGCGCGTTTTGCCAATTAATTTATGGATAGTCGGCGGACGTTAAGTTACACAGTATAATTGGATTTGTCTTGCGCATCATTACACCTTATTGCTCAATATCGTTGCGCAAGCGAACGAGGCGATCGAATCCGTTCCCCCTGCCTTCGCTGAATCTCCCAATTAGCATTTAATTTAGTTTTTATCCCTCATTTCATTTCGATGCTGAATATCACCGAGCGACCCTCGTCAAGAAGGCTTTCACGGGAAAATAAAACCTTTGTTTATTTTCTCTATCTTTCTGCGCAAAGTGCAGCTACTAACAACAATTACTCTCGGTAAATTAAAACTCGATCTTGAAAAACAAGTTTTGTGCCTTATCTCTATCACAGCGTCTCAGAACAACACGTCTTCGACTTCATTTCACAAGACGGTTGCAGTGGATTTAAGAGAATGGGACAGAACGTTGAACCAAGGCATAATAAAAGCGGATGATACCTTTTGCGGTGAAATATTATTACGTGCTTTTGAAAGTACTTTTAACAGAGACGGAGCCGAAAGATATTTTGAAGAAAATAAACGCCATCGGTAAAGTATTCTAAGTTAAAACGTTACACCGCCTGCCGCCGCGCGCAAAGACAAACTTCACCAGGCCCAGAGAGTTACACAACTCTTTAAATGAACAGCGTCTTGTTGGAGTTGCAACACTCTACTTCGACTATTTACTTACCGATGGTTTATAGATGCTAGTTTTATTAAGTTAAAATATTCTGAATTCTAAAGGTAAGACGGGAGACCTTTTTTATGGAAAGTGCAGTTGAGGATGCGCCATGACTTTATAAGTAGTATTCGGAGAGAAAACTCATTTATAAAAAGTAATAGCATAAATCAATTCTTGACCAAGGTAAGATATTCTGGACGAATACGAAATCATAATAGACGAGCTTATTAAAATTCATCGGAGCCACGCAATTCAGGTTGTGAAAAAAAAGAGTCTTTTGACACCTTATGAATAGCCAATTACGTGCTAGCCTCTCTAGTTTGAAGAGCAGATTACTTTCAAGTATTCCAAAATTCGATGCTGTCAATTCTGCCGATCATTGGCAATTGAGTGAACAAAGAGCTATGCGATGAATTGTGGAAGCATTAATTTAAAACGAATCATATAAAACGAGTGACTATCATATTTTCAGGTAGGTATATTTGTGTGTATTTGTGCGGTGTGTGTTTTAAAAAAATACTAAATATAACATTTAAACCCGCGTTTTTGAAGTCACAATAAAAGTGCAGCACTTTTTCAGATGAAATTAAAACCACAATTAATTGGTTACAGACCACCAATCAGATTAAAATATTTATCGTCACGAAAAGCAATTTACAGAGTTCGCCACAGCACAATACACGTCAGTACCAGCTTGCCTCTGCAATATCTGGTTGAGGTAGAACGCTGCACATTTCACCTCGAAAATAATTCCACCGTTATTATTTTCGTTTAAATTAAATTTACTTCCGTCACTATAATTTTCCTACATTATTATACTATCATTTCTACTACGGTAGTTAATTACATACTTAAAGCACAGCATATTAATAAAAAAATATGTAAATTTTAATTTGCATTGACTTCTGTATATTATGTACTTATATTATCAATAAATATACTTGATATAATCAATAAATACGAAAAACGCCGATTCATAAGGTATTTTATTTAAATGATGGTGATTTTCATAGTATCATTATGAAATACAAATTTATATTTGCGATTTTGAAAATTTAAGATTAAAAATAATAATATTCTTTGTTTAGTATTTTAATTTATTTGCTAAATAATGAACAGAACCCTTCGTGTGCGAGTCCGACTTATACTTGGCCACTTTTATTATTATTTGTTATTATAGCAGCAATAGAAATACACAATCTGTGTATTTCTATTACTTTATTTTATTACGGTTTATGAGATACAACCCGCTGACAGACAAGCGGACGGGCAGTGGAGGCTTAGTAATAGAGTACCGTTTGGCACCCTTCAAAGTCAAAGTCAAATAATTTATTTCAATTAGACACATAATTGGCACTTTTGAACGTCAAAATTTACTAAACACCAAAATTGATTCTAGTCACCCCTTCCAAAAGGTATTTTTCGTATGGAGAAGAATGGGCAAGAACCTTTATCTTTTTTTTTTTTTTTTTTTAATATTTTTTTTTTTTTCTTTTAAAATATTTAATATACAAAAATTATATGTGTAGACGATTCACCTAAAATAAAATGACTGTACCACAATAGGTAAAAAGAATTAAAAATGAAGCAATGACAGATAAACTAATTATATGATAGATACATGGTGGCCACATATTTACAAACATTGTAGAAGTATACAATGTTACCAAAATGTTATCAAGTCATACTAATAAGTCAGTGTGTGTCGTCAATGTTAAATAAAAAAATATATAATTAAATTAGCAACCAGTTTGATTTTGTCTAGACTCTAGATTGTCCTATGGAGCAGGACCAGCATGTTTCCAACCATTCTTATCTTGGATATAATCCTCTAATTTATAATATATGCTTGTTAACAAAGTGAACTTTTAATATGAGTTTTAAATTTTCTTTCATTTAATTGCAATAAAGCACAAGGTATTTTGTTGTAACATTTAACACCGTCCCCCATAAAAGATGAAAATGTTACGCAAACCATCCACAGACAATTGAAGCGTTGAAACATGAGATTCAAGCCAAAACATTCGAAAATGTACTGAAAAATTGGGTTAATCGGATGGAGTACTGCTGAGCCAGTCGTGGTAGTCATATGAATGATATTTAGTTCCTTTCTTAAATGACAAAGTTCAACCTTTCCAATAACACCAGAAATTTGAAAAAATAATCAGTAGTTTATTGTTTTTTTATAACCGATTCAAATTTAAAACACTAGATGATCCAGCCTGTATATCACTTATTTTATTAAAAAGATGTAGATTCTTTCTTACCTACATAATATTTTCATAAATCAATTGGAAAGGTACCTTCATAATATTAATATTTTTAAATAGTTCCTTATGAGATTCGCAGCGACGTAGATTTTAAATGGTTCTGACAGCCCTCTTTTGCAAAATAAATATGGATTCAATGTCAGCAGCCCGACCCCACAGTAAAATGCCATACGACATAATGCTGTGGCAGTAGCTAAAATAGACCAAACGCGAGGTTCCTACATCTGTTAACTATCTTATCTTTCTAACAGCATATGCGGCCGAGCTTAGCTGCCCCGCAAGAGACGTTATATGAGGCCCCCATTGTAATTTCTCGCCTAGCCTTATTCCTAGGAAAACCGTTTGATTAATAAATTCCAGTTTTACTCTATTCAATATGATTTCACAGTCGCTACTTCTAACATTCGATTATTTAAATATGATGCATTTGGTTTTTTTTTTTATTTAGTACCAAATTATTTACTGTAAACCAATCTAGGTCCTGAAGAATAGAGTTATTCACTTCGTCCAGATTTTGTGACCGTCGGTCTATTTTAAAGATCAATGATGTGTCTGCAAATAACACCATCTTCGGTTGATTTTGTAGTAATTGAGGTAAATCATTAATATAAACTAAAAAAGAGGAATGGACCCAATATTGAACCTTGAGGAACGCCCATTGCCATTTCAGACCCTAATGAGTTTATGCCGTTTACTTGAACTTTTACCTTTCTATCTTTCAGGTATGATCCTAGTAAATCAAGAGCTGAATTTCTAATCCCATAGTGCTCTTGTTTCAGCAGAAGTGTTCCATGGTTTACGCAATCGAACACCTTAGAGAGGTCGCAGAAGATTCCAATGGCATCTCGTGCTTCTTCCCTAGTGTTAACATGTTGTTTATTAGGGTGACACCAGCGTTAGTGGTACAACACTTTTTAGTGAAACCGTACTGTTGTTCATGAAAGATGGAATTATTGTTAAAGTGACGTAACATTTGATTGAGCATCAACTTTTCAAACACCTTACTGAGAACTAGCAGAATTGACATAGGCCTATAATTGTTGGGTTCTTCACTGTCACCGGATTTGAACAATGGAACTACTTTACTGTGTTTCATGAGAGCCGGAAAGACTCTTTGGTCTAACACTGGTGTTAAATATGAAAACTAAATAGGGCGCAATGGTTTTGATGACAGATCTACAAACTTGTATAGACATTCCCCATAGATCTTCTATTGATTTAATTTTAAGATCTTGAAAAACTTTAAAACAGCCTGGGGGTTTGTGTGCTGAAACCTAAACTCCAAAGGGCATGCCTCTAAGTAAGGCTGCAGAAAATGTGGATGAGGAATTTAAAGCTTCATTAGTTTTAAGGGGAATATTAGCAAAAAAAAAAACAAATTCCTGACCTATTTCTACATCTAAGTTGATAGGGCTATGTGATGGCTCTAAATTAAATTCAGTATTACACTGTGTCATTATTTATTATTTGCCAGGTAGTTTAATTTTATCATCAGCTGATTTATTTTATCTCGTATAAAAGTCTTTAGCTATTTTGCACACATTTTTAACAATTTTCGGGTACTTTGCAACATACTGATGAAATTTTGTATTATTCATAAGTAGCTTTAGGCCATAAAGTTCAAAGAGTTTTCCCTGCTATTACGAATTCCTGGAGTCGCCCAATCACTAAATAAGAACTTTGTGTAAATACTTTTAGTCTTTAGTGGAAAAGTGTCATTATATTGCTAGTTTAATATATGTAGAAAAGAACTCGACGTAGAACTCATTTGGGTAACATATATTATTCAAACTCTGAACACATAAAACAACCAACTTGTTTCAATAAAAACATTTGACAAATCAAATGACCTAAACTCTTAGAATTAATAATCTGACAGTATTCGAGTTATTTTCTAATAGTTAATTCATGTGATAAATTATTTTATTTATTTATTAAACGTGTTCAGGTTTTAAAATCCTTCGGGTATGGAACCCTAACTCGAAAAATACTTTTAAAAAAGCACTGCAAAGTGAAAATAAACTTTAATTTCGGAAGTCGGCTTCGTATTTCAGAGATTTTTTTTTGTAAAAAGATCATTTTTTGTCCAAAACATAAGTATACACACACATGGCATGCAATATGTTATGTTAAATAAATTATATCAGTCATGTTTTGCCTTAACGGCGTACTAATATATGTTTATATTTTTTGTATTTGGTATAAAAAAAAATTAAATCTTGTTTTACGTTAAAATGTTTGTACACCCTTAAACTAGCGACATAACTCTCAACATAAAGAACTTTGACATGTTTATTACAATTACAGAGCGTTGAGTGAGTCGGTTGGCGCCGCGAAATTCTATGATGTGTTTCAATACCTTATTTGGACTTATTTTTAAATGGTTTTAATTTATATTATTGTTTTATCTTATTGATAGATTTATTTATTTATATATTATTAATATTTTTTTATAAATACTTAAAGTCAGGTTAATAAACTTCGTAGTAAAATGATTATATAATGTAAAAATATTCAAAATTTTGATCTTGAATGAATATAATGGATGAAAATAACAAAACTTGTTTTTAGTTTGAAGCATGCTCGTTTTATTGTAAACCAATTAACATAAAAGTCATAAGAACGAATAGGAACCACTGACTACCTGCAGTACTGTCTCTCCTATTACCTTCAATCCATACTAAGGTTGTCTGTAAAAGATCTCTTTAAGCGATAAGACCGCCCATTATATCTGTAATTTTTACGGTGTACAATAAAGAGTATTCTATCTATCTATCTAGGAAATGTTGTATAGATTACAAAAAGTCACAGTTGTAGAGACTGTCACTAACGCGACACAATAAAATTATTAATTGTTATCGCCTTCTTTAATTGAGTGGTTGGGTGTCATAGTAAATTAACGTGGAAGTGGAGTTAAAACGCAAGTGGTCCGAAAAGGGACAAGGCCTCGTCAAGGCCGTTATGTCATCTGGTGCTCGTTTCCTTCTGGTGGTCACCTTTTTTAAGAAGTTGGTTAAAAAGATCGACACACAATGAAATAGTCAGCAGCTGCTCGTCGTGACCACGAAGGATGATGCTGTACCTATGGGGTACCCACAGCAGCACAGCGCTAATTATACTCCGATGTCCGGGTTCTTTCTATATTTGTAAATACTCGATTATAATTTTCACTTTTTCTAGTAGTAGGTACTTACTTTTTGCACTTTACTTTTTAATTAAGCATTGTTTTACACTTTTTCTGCTCCTAAAAACGACTGTTTCACTATATAACAGACTTATTTTTTTATTTCTGTATTTGCTAGACTTTAAAACAAAAAATATTTGTAATGGACTACTTATTTTATTTAAAATGCAAAAATAAACAGACCTATGTTAGTTAAGTCTGTCCAGCTTGACGTATATGTCATCTGTAGCAATCTGTGTGCTGCTAAGTACATAGTCTAACTTAAAGATTCATTTTATTTTATATTTAATCATTTTCACATAAGCTGACATATTAGAGGTAAAAGTGACACACTCAGCAATAAATTGGCGATAAATAAGCAGACATATATAAAAAAGTAAAAGAATAAAGATATAGTAGCTAATAAATAAAATAAAGCCGTTATAAATTCAGCGTGACCTATTCCACCCACCGCCACCCCACAAACAGTACCTTGAAAATAACTTCCAAAGTCGATCGCAAATAAACGAAAAAGTATAAATGGGAAGGATTTATAGCCGTTTTTATATCCTAATACAACTTTCTCGCACTTTTGTTACAAATTGACATCTTAAAACTGACATAAAATAAAACAGTTTTACGTGTTGCCAGATTAAAAAGAATATGTAAAGAGAGCGTTAATCATTCATTCTGATTTGCGTTAGTTTACGAGCAAAACCTAAACAAAAAACACCCGATAGTTTTATTAGTGCTTTTATTTAACAGTATTGGCTGTCTAGGACCTAAGTCTGGAAGACTTTCTCGATTGCTCTAGTTCGACAACTTGCTAGTGCTTGGTTTACTTTTAGATAATTAACACAAATCGGGCATTTTTTAATTTGGACATTCGGCACGCGCCGAATAATATAATAGAATAGAATAGAATTTTATTTCCAACGTAAGTGTTACATTGTATACCACAACTTAAAACTAATTATTAATCATAATTAGTACTTACAATAAGTTTCCAAGACACAACTAAAAATAAAAAAATCTGATGTTAGAACTATGTTTGAACAAATAAACTAATTGACGGCATACAGATAAAAAAATATTTACCTTCCGCGCTAGTCATAGACTGTGTTACGACAAGGTAAGGATTCTCGCTCTTGAAATACCAACTGTAAGTTAATTATCATAAGGACAGTTATTCAATGAATATGGTGCCAAAAGATGCGATAGCGGCTAATGAGTTTGACGTAAAAAAGTAGTACATGCAAAAAATCAGACAACATGACTTATAACAAACAAGTGTTATTGTCAGTTCATATATCAAATACCATGTAACAAAATAATGTTATAAATATTTTAAATCAAAACTATAACAAGCTCTTAGTAAACAAAGGTATTATGGAATTTACAGTAATATGCCAATTTGACATGAAATCATTTATTTATTATTTTATTTATTAAAAATTTATGCACAAGTAAAACAAATACTGTACAAAGGCGGACTTAATGCCTGAGGCATTTTCTACCAGTCAACCTTAGGATGGTGCAGAGACAAAACATGGCAGGTGCAACATAAGTGATAGATAACTTGATAATGAATACCTACTAATACATAAAACATACATAGATACATACATATAAACCGAATCAACTTTGTCAGGAGAAATAACGATAGGTAGAGGAGAAAACAAATCCAGCAAATCAGCGCTGCAAAGATTCTGCCAACTTTTCGCGAATATGTTAACGTGCCATCAACTTGAAAGATAACCGACTGGTTGCCATCCTGATATTCAGAGGAAGCGCATTCCAAATAAATACCGCCTGGACAAAGAAAGAAGAGTGAATAAAACCAGAGCGGTGAGAAGGACATCGTAGAAGACGATTGTTGGTAGAACGAAGATTTTTGCTATGGGCAGAGCAAAGGTATTGAACATGGGAAGTCAGGTAAGACGGAGAAGTGGGTTTGTCGAGTATAGAATACAACATTAACAGAGCCCTCAACTCTCTGCGCTGTCGTATGGGTAACCATTTTAAAAGCAATCGATGCGCAGACACATGATCATATTTACGGAGATTGAAAACGAATCGAATGCAGTTACTTAGAAGGCGGTCAAGTTTATTGTAACACACAACACCATAGTCTATTATGGGAAAGATTAAGGACTGTACAAGCATTGCCTTTATGTGTGATGGGAGAAGGTTTTTCAACCGATAGAGCGACCGCAGCGTTCCGGTGACTTTTTTACTTACAGTCGTGACCTGCTTTCGCCAGTCAAACATCGGAGCTAAACGGGATGACTGAGTTGTCAAACATTACAGGTGGCACAATTAAGCCATTCAGCTTCCTCGTACTGTAGGTGCTCCGTACAATGATAGCCTGACACTTGGTAGGATTAACCGCCAACCCAAAAAGATCAGACCAGTTTTTAACCACACCTAAATCCCGGATTAGCTCCTCAATCGCATCGGATATGCTGTCCACACTTGCCTGGCAGTAAAGCTGCAAATCGTCAGCATAAAGATGATACGCAGTCTGAAGTTCAGTGGTAATGAGATTAATAAAAATGGAGAACAAAAGAGGAGATAATATACCGCCCTGAGGGACGCCAGCTGCAAGATCACACCAACCCGACGAAGAGTCTCCAGCACGAACAGACTGCTGACACCCCTGAAGATAAGAGGAAAACCATTCCAATGCCTCCCGAGAGACCATAAGATAGGAAAGGATGGATAAGAGGACTTCGTGACTGACGGTGTTAAAAGCATTGGAGAAGTCAATTAATACTAAGACTGTAACTTTAGTGACTTCCATTCCCCGCCTTATATCATCAGTCACTTTAAGGAGAGCTGAAACGGTACTGTGCCCAGGCCTGAAACCGGATTGAAATGGACTGATGAGGGAGTTGCGGTGAATAAAGTGGGAGAATTGCCTATGAACACTGGCCTCGAGCACTTTAGATAGAAAGGGAAGGATGGATATTGGGCGAAAGTGACTAGGAAGAGAGGGATTGGGTATCTTAGGTAAAGGCCGAACAAGGGCTTTACGCCAGAGGGAAGGGAAAACACCGGTGTAAAGGGAAAAGTTTATGATGTGGGAGATTGCAGGAAGGAGTTGATCAAGAGCCGCTACGATCATAATAATATGGCGGCTGATATTATCGCAGCCCACCGCTTTGGATTTAATGGAAAGGATTATCTTTTTGATCTCTCCCGGGTCGACAGGGGTGAAGACGAAGGGGTCAATATTAGGACGCGTCAGACCAGCAAGGTAGTCGAGGGTTTGACATTTGGTTGGACTATCTAGAGTGGGAACAGTGGAGAAATGGCGATTTAAATCGTCCAAACCAATTGTGTTAGGAAGGTCCGAATGTCGCGATTTACCAATGCCCAAAGTTCCAAGGAACTTCCAAATATCGGCAGAAGAAGAAGAAGTGATATTATTTAGGATGTGGTGGCGTATAGCGTTGCGTATCATCTGATTACACCGATTCCTAGCAGCCTTAAACAATGCCCAATTGTCATCCGAGCGATCCTTTTTAAACTTCCGAAACGCGCGGTCCCTCCGTCGCATTGCCATCCGAACTCCCCTGTTCATCCAAGGCGCAGGCTAACGCTTCAACTTGATTTTCTTGATAGGGGCATGGGCGTCAAATAACTTGACCAAAACATCGTTGAATAATTTGACTTTTTCCTCATCTGAAGCAGCTGCTTCCAGAGGTGACCAGTCAATATTGGACGCATCTTGTTGAAGCCTCTCGCCATTCATACGCGCAAAGGCACGCCAGTACTGGAACGTTGGTTTAGGTTTAGGGGGTTTAAGGACATAGGATAAAAAAATAATGTCGTGATGGGAAAAGCCAGGAGCATCGAGCTGACCATGTGAGGAAACTAGGGAAGAATTAGAGGTCAGGATCAGGTCAAGCCAAGTATCATCACCGACTATATTATGATGAGTGGGTTGAAGAGGCATAACATGCAGACTTGCTGACTCGACTAAATGCAGAAGTTTAAGGGACCGAGGGGAGTTGTGGGCAAGGAGGTTGGTATTAAAATCCCCCATAATAATGTGATGTGCATATTTCGAACCCAAAGATTCAAGTACCGATTCGAATTCAGTGAAGTAATCAATGGAAGGAGGGCAATAAGCTACGCCAAGGACGGCTTTAACTCCCTTGACACAAACCTCGAGGAAAAGAAACTCTGCGGATTCATTGGAAGAAGAAGAAGCTAGAATTTTAAATGGGAAATCATCACGAAGGTAGATGGCTACACCACCCCCCCTCCTACCGATCCGGTCATTCCGAAGAAGAACAAAACCGGGGAGCGGGTAAGTGGTTGAAAGCAGTTCTGGTTTGAGCCAAGTCTCGGAAATCAGGACGGCGTGAACGTTGTTGTCGGAAAACGTGTCGTATAGTTAGAATACTCTGGGCATTGAGGTGGCATACGTTAAATAGCCGGCAAGAATTTTGGCTGAAATTTTGGCGTAAAAGAACACTCAATCATCTCAGCTACACTTTATTCGTGAATGTATGTAATGTAGTATTACATTTTGTATGTAATATAGTATTTTTGAATGTATGTTATGATATATATATATTGAAAAATTATACAAGCTGAATTTTTAGTCACCGTCCAAATATTTTCTACGCATTAGGTATGATTCACTACCTCCATTTTTGAAAAAAAATCGATACGTAAATTTTTCATATTAAATCATTTTCTCGAAAGAATTATCCGCTCTGCGTGGTATAATAATAACTTTGTGATGTGATATCTCAATATTTTTGTATTGAGTGATACTAAAAGAAAAAACACGTATTCAATGATTTTCGCCCTAGATTAATATTGGACGGTGACTAAAAATTCAGCCTGTATAGATATGCATATATAGGTAATTGGGCTTAAAGTATGAAATTGCCGTTTTATTGTAATAGGCACTTCGAATTGACATAGAACCTTCATGGTTCGAGATTTTTGAGTGAATTTTTTTTCACGTGATACCTTTGAAGTTCTTCTTTTAATTTTTAAAAATGTGCAGCATTTGATTATCGACTTTCAGTTGTTTTTTTTATTCAATTTAGACAAGAAAGATGGATACTTCGAAAATTCGAGTTATTTTTGAATACGAGTTCGACGCGGAACTAACGCGGCAGAAACAGCTTGCAATATCAATGTTGCGTTTGGTGTGGGGACTTCTAATGAACGCACCGTGCGATTTTGGTTTAATCGCTTTCGTGATGGAAACTTTGATTTGAAGAACGAACCACGTGTAAGACCGCCCACACAGGTGAATAACAATGAATTGAAAGAGATTGTGGAAGCCGATCTGGTCAATCAATAACGGCAGATGTCTATTGTGCTGAACTCCGAACAATGATAGCAAAACTAGCAGTGAAACAGCCCCGACTCATGAATCGATCTTCACAATTATTGCTGCATGATAACACGAGACCTCATACAGCACGAGAAACCGTTTTAACTCTTCAGGAACTGCAATTAGAAACCATTCCTCATCCTCCGTACTCGCCAGACCTTGCTCTAACGGACTACCATTTTTTTCGTGATTTGGGCAATTTTCTACGTGATAAAATAAAAAGTTTTCTTCTCAGGAGGCAGTACAAAATGCTTTCACACGGTTTGTCGAATCTAGACATAGAGAATATAACCACCTAGATCACGAGAGGTCTATCGCAAAGGCAAAAATGACCTTCCTATTAGATGGCAGCAATGTATAGATAATAATGATAATTATTTTGATTAAATAAATATGTTAAATTAAAAAAAACGAATTTCAATTTTTCAGTACAAATCGGAAATTTCATACTTTAACCCCTAATATTTTTAAAGCAGGATTAGATACGTATATATATTATATTGTTTATTTTTGTATTAAGATTATATATAATTATATGCACATCTGTATTAATTTTTCTGGCCGTTCATAATCTAAACTACTCAGAAACTCATCCAGTGCCCTCCTGCAAATATAACTCGTCATGTCTTTTAAGGTCTTAACTTTACTTATGCGATTGTAAAGTAACCAAGATAATAATAATAATAAGACCTAATTAAAGTTTTTAAACACTTATAGGAGGAATATTATAAATACTTTATAGGATTACACACACAACAAAGCTTTTAAATCGCTTTTGCTTGAACAACGATCTGTTCCACAACTGTTCGATTGCATCGTTTCGACTAAAGTTGCTCTTTTGACTTGGGAAACTTTTGCCGATGTCGCGCTTCGCTCAGTGCAAGAAGCGCAAAAGCTCATCTTTAAGATAGACTCGCAGATAGGCAAAGGAAACTCCAGTTGGCATCCCTATATAAACAACTATTAAGTCTAACATTATGAGAACACAGAACTTGACTATTTTCCCTCGCAAAATGTAATTTTCTTTGTCCTGTAACCCGTTTCTTTTAGTATGTTGTGATGGCATAATAAAAGTATTTCACCTTAATATGTGCACTTACATTTTGGTTTTATTTCGGTTTAAAAAAGGATATTTTGATAGTAAATGTGATAAATTAGAGAAAATGAAATCGTATACCTACAAAACACTATCACAGAATACTTAGTAACTACAAATTTTATTCCCCCAATCGACATTTTGGGATGACAACAAATTACAAAAGTGAAAGCGAGCTCCTTCATTATGTTTATTGCCGCCGATCGTTGGTGAATTGATTCATTTATAAACGAGATTACTCAGGTCTATTCTAACTAACCCTGTTACGAACCGAAGAGATTTTCAAATAGCGCCCAAGTGGGAGTGAATGGCGCGAGAAAGCGACGCTCCTATTTATCTCGACTTAGATAATTCCCGCCGAACTGACGTAGGATGAGGGTAAACATCTTGACGTGATTAATAGTAATCCTCAGTAGTTTAATAGTGAAGGATTTAGTTGTTTGAATAATATTATCTGTAAGCGGGCACGGTAATTTGCTAACGGTAGTCAGTGTTTTACATAGCGGTCTTTTAGCACTAACCCCTAAACAAAGAATTAAAGGTGTTTACTCGTATAAGGACAAAAGAATAATAATACACGGCGTACGTTAAGTTCCAACTGCTCTCGGTTTTTGTTTTGAAGCTGAGAAATACGTATTATTAGATATCTGCTAACAAAGAGCTAGACGACTGCACCTGAGACTATTCACTATTTGTTGAATGCATTGCTTGAAGATCACGTATGAATGAAATGCTGAGATAAAAACATAGATTTTATTGGAAATAATAACCAATAATAAGAACAAAATATAAGAACTAATATGTTATTACACAGAAAATATGAAATATTCATAGACTATTTTTGATAACACTGTAGGTGTTACAAAGAGTATAAGCATTAGTTCTAGGAATAATAAAGCTAATATTTTATAAATGGGAAAAAAACCCCATGCCTACGCATGTTTGATCGAGATTTCACAGTATTCAATACAAATACCAACGAGATATAAAAAAGTTTGTATAGTTATTCATAAAAGATGGTAGCAAAAACTGTTCTCGTGAAATATATTCTGATTGAAAATATTGATCATTTATCGCATTCGACGGTGCGAATTTCAAATGTCGTAAGGGACACTGTCCCTTATGACATTTGAAATTTTCCACCGTCGAATTTGTTTTATCGTCTACATTTATCGTTTAATTTCATTCCTGCACTATAGTTAGGTAATAAAACTGGAACGGTATAGTCTGTACAGCCACATTTTAAAATATGCGGATTTCAAAAACCTTCCTCACTAAACTATCTATTGAAAATGGGATATATTAATCTGACAGTAACTGCAACCAATAATATCATGGAGAACATGATATTTATATTATGACAAATATATCAAAAAAATCTTTGGAATTTCTTTAATGAGTTGCACAATCATACATTCGTTGAGTAATATCATACAGAAAATCTAACCTACGAGTCAGGATACTCCAATTTTCGAGCTCACTTCGCTCGCCCTTACATTATCTTGTTTAAGTGCCAATGATAGCTTAACCTATCAGTCAGGATTCTCCAAATTTCTAGCTAGGCATTGTCTTAGTAAATCCCAATGAAATCTTCACCAATCGCGATACAAAATGCTTCTATTTTCGAGCTCACTTCGCTCGCTTCGCTCTTCAATGAAAACTTAAGTAATCTGAGTCAGCTTTCTAGCTCGCCTCACTCGCTCATGGATTCAAATAGAAAATCTACACTTTGTAAAAAAAAAATATACCCTCCTTTTGAGCTAAGCTACAGTCAGATAAAAAGGGCCCCAACATATTTTGATACAGGGCCCCTTTTCTACTAGCTACGCCACTGACGTTGCTTAAAGTTAAGTAATAATTAGCGACTGTTTAACATTATTTTTTTACTTTTAAATGTCTCTTAACTTTAAAAAACGTGGTGAAGTGTAAATAGATGCTGGGAAGAAAGATATTTGACCGTGTTCACACCAAATAATTATAAAGCAATCAAGACACTTCCATCAGAAGTTAGTCTTCACATCCACCATCTGTATGATGATGAAGAAGCACAAAACAACACAACAAGGCTACACGACTCAGCGCTTAGTTATTAATAAATTAATGTTTTTAATAATTATGTATTCATCTTTTCATTTATTATTTTGTAAGAATATTTTGTGTATTAAATCTATGGGCCTTAGTTGCCTTACAATAAAGGAATTATTGTTATTATTATTAAAACACGGTCGCGATTGGGAAACAGCGCGTTACCCAAAGCGGTTAGAGTACTAATTTAGCAGTTATATAGTACACTCGAGAGCAATGAATCCGGGTCACTTAAAGAATGTTAAAAATCTCGGAAACTAAAAATGATAGGTTAATGCAATAAATTGTATTTAATAGACAATGTAATACTCCTTAAATGAAAGTAAAAAAAATATGAGTCACCATACATTTTATTAACACAAAATTACATAAAGAAAAAAACTGCTGATCTCTCCTTAAAACAAAAATAGGAAACATGAAATTTTTGAACTTTATTACGATTTTCTTGAATTTTAATACTTCGTATTGCCTCCTCGTGCTTCCATTACTGCGTTTACGCGGTTTGGCATGCTGTACACCAAGTTCCTTATACGATTTTGGGGAATATTCTCCCATTCCTCTGTGAGAGCAATTTTGAGCTCACGAAGCGTGATTGGGGGAGGGTTTCGTTGTTTTACGCATCTGCCTAGCTCGTCCCAAGCATGCTCGATCGGGTTGATATCCGGGCTGCGCGCTGGCCACTCCATACGAGTAATGTTCATCTCTTGAAGGTAGTCATTCACAATCCTACCTGTATGAGGTCTGGCATTCTCATGCATAAATATAGCATCCTCACCTAAATTGACCATAAATGGACCAACGTGATCATTGAGGATTTCTTCCACATATCTTTCGCTAGTTAAAGAGCCGTTTTCTATGATCACCAGCTCTGTGCGACTTTCAGAAGAAATTCCGGCCCACACAAGTACAGACCCACCACCGTAGGCTACTTTTTCTTCGATGCATGCTTGCTTGAATCTTTCCCCTGGTCTTCGATACACTCTGTGTCTTCCATCGTGCTTGTAGAGCATAAATTTTGATTCGTCGGAGAACATAACTTTTGACCAATCTTCAATACTCCAATTTACGTGGCTCTGGGCATATCTTAGTCTTGAAATACGATGCCCACGCTCCAGTTTAGGGCCGTTTGCAGGTCTAAGGGGTTTTAAGTTAGATTCAGCAAGCCGACGTCTTACTGTCCATGCACTTGGGTTACTTCCTCCGAGGCGTCGAAACTGATTTGTGAGTTCAGTTCCTGTAAGAAAGCGATTTCGAAGCATGGTGTTCACCAAGTATCGGTCTTCTCGTGCTGTGGTACACCTGGTTCTGCCCGTTCCTGGTCTGCGTAGGTTAGAACCAGTTTCTTCGTAACGTCGGAGAACTCTTTGTACTGTTGACAGCGACACACCGACAGTCCTGGCTGTATCGCGCTGACTCCGGCCGGTTTCCAGCATTGTAAGTATTCTGGTGCATTCTTCAGGCGTAAGCGACATAATTTCAGCTTGAATAATGAATATAGAGCACTATCAACATGGTTTATGTACCCACATAAATGACAGATTACAAACAAAAGCAAAACCAAATGCTGTAATTTCGTAGTTCCATCTTCGAAAGTGGCCCTTTTTCAAATTTGATTTTTTTATGATATAACTTTACAATAACTAAGAAGTTTTAATACCTTCATTTAAGGAGTATTACATTGTCTATTAAATACAATTTATTGCATTAACCTAGCATTTTTAGTTTCCGAGATTTTTAGGATTCTTTAAGTGACCCGGATTCATTGCTCTCGAGTCTACATAGCCTCTTCTTTTTTCTAAGAGCAGCAGTGATATACATGGTGGAAGGGACATCGACGCGAAAACTGACACCATGGATTCAGTACATGATTCTGAACCCCCCTCCGTTGAAATTTTTCGTCGGATATTAAAAAAAAATCTGCTGTTCCATACATTTTGACCGCGTAGGTATAGAACTTTTCTATGAAACAGCTGTTTTTTTTAGTGGTATTCCGAGACTATTAACTCATAAGAGAAAGTTTAACAACATCTAAAAGCACATTATTAATGTTCGATATCCTATCACATTGCACATTCTTATGTTTTTATGTATTAGAAACATTTAAAATCTCGTTGTCAAAAAATGTCCAAATCATTGATTGCATGCATCTTTTGCTAAAGGTAAAGATTCAAAGGTTCATTTGAGGATTACACTAATAGATACATAATTTAAAAATCTAAATAATTCACGTTTTATTTTATTTCAAAAGTACGGTATGAGCTAATCTTACTAAAATCCGTGTCGATACGAGAGAAGCAGAAAGCAGTAGTTTAATAGCCATTACACCATAATAGTTATTTATTTATGCAACTGTTGTATAATAAGGGTGTATTAAAACACGAATGTGTGTGATAATAGTATCACATGAGTGTTTTAATACCTTATTATGAACAGTTGCACAAGACTTTATCTACACCCACGATACGAATCATCTATATTAGGTTCTGAAACCATAGGGTGTTGTACAGTGTTGTAAGAACTCTATGTAAATTCATGGAAAGTTTAATTACTGAGTATCTAATACAAACAAACTTAGTACAGGTAATAATATAATTATTTCACACACTCATACACAACACACATCACACACTCTTACACTTTCCCCATTACACCACTATAACACAGGATTTTCCTAGCATCGGGGTCATCTAACACAAAAAATGATCAAAAATGTAATATATCATAATAACGTAAAATGTATTGTTAAAATAAATTAATGATAATCTTCTTTTTTATTGTAATAATTATTTACATTTTGGATCGTACAATGATTGGAACGCACTTGAATATTTGCACCTTGTTGAATGTTGGCAGATCCTGATGTACTCGGAATATTTATATTCACCACTTCATTATCTTTATTTTCTATCGAATTTGAAATTTGATTCGACACGTGGATTTTGTTGGCTATAGATTCATTAATGTAGCCTTCATTCAGCAACAGATGTGGACCTCCATCCGCCGTGCCGTTTTAAACTTGTTATGTCTCCTCCGGCATCCACGAATAATGTGGCAGATGTTCTGCGTAAGCATTGCCCTGTATAAAACTCAGGATTGGGAAGTTGTAAATAGTTAGCAATTGTTTTGGCTAAATTACTAAATGTGTTTATGCCGATCCTCTGTGATGCACATTTTCCAAATCTGTTTTGTAAAAAAAAACACGGATTGCTGTAGGGATCCGGACGCTGTTTTTGCAATGTTCTAAATATTTGCCGGTAATAATAAATGTGCGGTTTATTTATTCGTCTAAGTATGGTTTTTGTGTTATTTATATTAACCACAATTATACACTCGAGAGCAATGAATCCGGGTCACTTAAAGAATCCTAAAAATCTCGGAAACTAAAAATGCTAGGTTAATGCAATAAATTGTATTTAATAGACAATGTAATACTCCTTAAATGAAGGTATTAAAACTTCTTAGTTATTGTAAAGTTATATCATAAAAAAAACAAATTTGAAAAAGGGCCACTTTCGAAGATGGAACTACGAAATTACAGCATTTGGTTTTGCTTTTGTTTGTAATCTGTCATTTATGTGGGTACATAAACCATGTTGATAGTGCTCTATATTCATTATTCAAGCTGAAATTATGTCGCTTACGCCTGAAGAATGCACCAGAATACTTACAATGCTGGAAACCGGCCGGAGTCAGCGCAATACAGCCAGGACTGTCGGTGTGTCGCTGTCAACAGTACAAAGAGTTCTCCGACGTTACGAAGAAACTGGTTCTAACCTACGCAGACCAAGAACGGGCAGAACCAGGTGTACCACAGCACGAGAAGACCGATACTTGGTGAACACCATGCTTCGAAATCGCTTTCTTACAGGAACTGAACTCACAAATCAGTTTCGACGCCTCGGAGGAAGTAACCCAAGTGCATGGACAGTAAGACGTCGGCTTGCTGAATCTAACTTAAAACCCCTTAGACCTGCAAACGGCCCTAAACTGGAGAGTGGGCATCGTATTTCAAGACTAAGATATGCCCAGAGCCACGTAAATTGGAGTATTGAAGATTGGTCAAAAGTTATGTTCTCCGACGAATCAAAATTTATGCTCTACAAGCACGATGGAAGACACAGAGTGTATCGAAGACCAGGGGAAAGATTCAAGCAAGCATGCATCGAAGAAAAAGTAGCCTACGGTGGTGGGTCTGTACTTGTGTGGGCCGGAATTTCTTCTGAAAGTCGCACAGAGCTGGTGATCATAGAAAACGGCTCTTTAACTAGCGAAAGATATGTGGAAGAAATCCTCAATGATCACGTTGGTCCATTTATGGTCAATTTAGGTGAGGATGCTATATTTATGCATGACAATTCCCGACCTCATACAGGTAGGATTGTGAATGACTACCTTCAAGAGATGAACATTACTCGTATGGAGTGGCCAGCGCGCAGCCCGGATATCAACCCGATCGAGCATGCTTGGGACGAGCTAGGCAGATGCGTAAAACAACGAAACCCTCCCCCAATCACGCTTCGTGAGCTCAAAATTGCTCTCACAGAGGAATGGGAGAATATTCCCCAAAATCGTATAAGGAACTTGGTGTACAGCATGCCAAGCCGCGTAAACGCAGTAATGGAAGCACGAGGAGGCAATACGAAGTATTAAAATTCAAGAAAATCGTAATAAAGTTCAAAAATTTCATGTTTCCTATTTTTGTTTTAAGGAGAGATCAGCAGTTTTTTTCTTTATGTAATTTTGTGTTAATAAAATGTATGGTGACTCATATTTTTTTTACTTTCATTTAAGGAGTATTACATTGTCTATTAAATACAATTTATTGCACTAACCTATCATTTTTAGTTTCCGAGATTTTTAACATTCTTTAAGTGACCCGGATTCATTGCTCTCGAGTGTAGCTTCATTTATCTGTACGTCGGTATATAACAAAGCGTATAATTCTTGACGGCGCGGCGGCATGCGCCCATAGTTCCGAATATTAGCGCAGGTTGTAACAATAACAAGAACAATATAAGTTATTGTAATTTATTCATCGTATTACAAAGAAAATTAGATTACTTAATAAATGAACTAAATAACTAACATATCTTTACTGATAGATATATTTGATCAGGAGCTTCTCTTAAAAACTTATATATTTCATCAGGTAATAACGTTTTCGATTTCTTCCCTGTATAGCCTTCTGCTTTACGTTTTAACAAGGTAATTAATTTTGAATATTTTGAGATATCCACGTTGTGATTAATACTCAGCGTACTTTTGAGAATTAATTCTTGAAAATATACTAATAGCACATCTTCAGAAATTCTTTGATATTTTCCAATTCAGGAAATCTTGGTGCGCCTTTTCATGTGGTTTTCTAGACTTTTCTGGTAATAATTGGTTAGAAATGTTCTTTGCTGCATTAAAAATACCTATCTGGTGGTGTATTATCAAAGCTTGTATCACTCATTTTTGTAAACAAATCAGTAATCAATTTTTGCAATACTTTTATCGAACAAAACTGGTAGGATACGACGTAATTCGAATAACTTATAATTTTATATTTTTATTACGGTGCTGTGGTAGTGAAACGCGCGTACTGACAATGTTCTTTTTTTTTAATTCATGAAGATACCACGAGTGAATGTGGAGAGAGAATGTGACTGTTTGATGAGTAAGGAAGGGATCGAAAAAGCAAAGGAGTTGATAAGACATTTTGTACAACATTATAACACTCGTTTGGATGATATATGGTTATTATGACACTGGTTGTTTTAATGTTTCAGAAACTTTTATAGAGGAATTATAGCATGGGTATATATAAAAACAAAAAGCCTCCTCTCGTATAAGTATTACCTAATTGGTCATATTTTTTTCACTCATCATCGCTTTTTTAAATACTCTGCATTTTTCTCTGCTCCCTATAAAACTCAATTGAATATTTAAGTAGCTTAACAAAACATGGCATACGAGTACCTATAAACAAGCTTATTCAATTCCACAGTTTAGTTTTATGTCATCAATATAACTGCTTGATACACAAGTTCGTATAGCGAAGTGACAATGACCACTGAATAGTAAGGAAAAGGAGCAATCATATGAGAGTGAACATCTAAGTAAATTCACTTATAAATAGCGTTGCCGTTCATCCCGATACTCGCGATATGTCACCGTTATTAACAGTGGTGTCCCGACTTCCTGACAAGCTATAAAATGACCCGATAAATACATTTCGTCACACTTTTCAAAATAAAATTAATTGTAACATGAGTTGTGAAGAATTTTATAAATTCGTAAAAGGTAACCGACAATTATTGTCCCAGGTCAAATCATCAGCTAAATATAAAAAAGAACGATTGTATTTAAAATAAATTAAAAATAAATATTTCCCAAATCTTTGGTTTATTTCACCTAAAAAAAATCCTATGAATAAAAATATCCCGACGGTGTCACGGGAAAATATGACAACCCTACTTATAAATGAAGAATACCCAATACCTATATCCCTTAGTAGGTATTGAAAAAAGTCATTATTGTCCTGCCCTTATTAATTTGAGGTCGGCGTAATATATTTGTTGTTATTTTTCTTTCATACTTCTCTACTTATTAGTCGTTATCTCTGTACTCACTTCCTTACTATCCATATCATCTGTTACACAGTCCATCCACCGTCTCTTGGGTCTTACCCTACTCTTATAGCCATCTACATACATCCATACTCAATACTTTCCGTACGACATATCCCTCATACCTCCGCATCACATTCCCATACCATGACAACCTATTTCGTGTGGAAACTTTTCAGTCACCGGTGTCACTTTTGGACTTCCTCTTATATACTTCTTATTCAATCCATTTGCATAACACCACACGAGGGATATCTTAGCATACTCATCTCAATCTCTCTCCCTTTGTGGCCCAACATTCTGATCCATACAAAGGTTTAGACCTGCATCATTCATCTATCCTGTTTTAATTCTATGCTTAATAGTCCGATCTAAATCGCCATCGCTTTGCATCGAAAATTCATGAAAAAATATAAAGCATATTACCTGTACCTACCTATTCATACGTAGGTACCTGTATGTAAATGTGTGTGAAAAAGTAGGGTCTATCCACATAGTTTCAGGTCACTCACACTCTGTTATGAGACACGTCGACGACATCTCATTACGGTAACATCTGCCCAACACACAACCATTTCTTGCCGTAGGTATTACTGACAAACAAAATATTGCGTCTAAGAGAAACGTATGAGTTCTCTATGTGCTCACTACTCCATGTAACACCCCTTTGTGACACACATAACATATAGAGCGTGACCAAGTAACGAAACACGCACAACGCGCATTAAAACATATTTAGAGGTAGATAGATAATGTTTGTCGTTCTAACACATTGACATTGTTACCGATTTGTCTCGTTTATTCGAGGCTTTACTGTGGAAATCGAATAAGGGCGCTTTGGATTGGTATTTATATTATTGGTATAAAATAAAACAAAAACATATGTTTGTATCTAATTAGACTGATGGGTTCAAAATTGTTTGATTCCGGAAGGTATTAAAACTTGAAACTCGTTTATTGAAGTCTGCATAATGAATAAACATCCGGGCTTCACAGAATTATCATTACAAATAAACAAAAATGTTAAAATCAAAAATCCCATTTAGGTATATTCAGGTTAGCTGTAGGTGCATGCATGGTAAAGCAAGTATGTAACGAGTTTAACTATGTAACTTACCTTTAAATAGGGATAGATAATTAGTTTAGTTGCTAATATCTAACATCTTCGACATAAGCTTCGAACGCATCATAATTAAAGGTAGGTATAACAAAATTTCTCATAAGTAGGATATGCTACGCCTTAAGGTTAACATAGGTACCCACAGATGTAATAAACTTAACGAGCTACTTTCATAACTGTTCATTATGCATCCTCCACGCCCATGTACCGTTAAAGTAATAAATAAAATAGGTACGTCAGCTGTTTCTTTAAACGAGCAGTTCTCTGAAACTGTACAAACTTCTGTAATCAAAATGCATAAAGCTTAAAAAATTAAGCACATTTTTAAACTGTTTATCCCTCATTTCGAGTACAATATGACAGTACTTATCATAATGTGCGCCATTATATCTGACATCACGACTAATGTATCGTTTAATAAAGAACGCTAATAAATCAAAACTAGCAAGCCCATCAGTCTTATACTCGTTAGACAAATACCCTGTCCCAACTTCCCCGTTGAACCCCGTATACCTACACAGGAATTTGCATCAGCCGCTTAAATATAACTCCGCTAACAGGGTTAGTGCACTTTGAAAAGTCGTAGTACCTAATTGCAGCGGTGAATAGTATCATGAATGCGGATGACAACCGCAATAGCTTTGCGGCCGTACAAGCTGTATGCGGTCCGCATGCAGGGCGAACTACCAATGTTCTACAGACTACCTACGTGCCTCACGTATTGCACACTTTATGCGCAAGTGGGGCAATACACCTTGTATGTGGCCGAACATCGTGTGGGCTCGTCAATACATTTGTAAGGCCTCGGGATTCTGGTAGAACAGTTTGATAGATTGAAACAGGGCTTAGTAATGGAGAGTCTCGCCACGAAAAAAAATATCTCTAAAAAAGAGCATTTTTTACTTAAGTAATTGCATAAAAAATGCACTCTATATAGCTAGGTCCGATTGCAGCAGTGTTTTACGACACGTATCGATGTCTGGCTCTGTAATAAATCAATAGGTAAACAGGAGAGTGGCGCTGAACAAAACCCAACACTTCCATTTCTCTACGTCTGTCACTGCACTAGTTAAATATTAAATAGAGCGAGATACGTTTGAATGAACTTCCTATAAGCCGTGATGTTGTGTACTCAGTGTCCAAAGATAGTTTTGGTAATGCCCATATTAAAAATTCGAGTATGTACTAGTCTGACAGTCTAAACCACTTTTCATCACGGTTAATAATAGTATTTTAGCAAAACCAAAACGCAGGCGGATACACGTATATTAGAATACTAGTAAAACCCTTCGTTATCAGCATCGTTGTCTTTAGATAGGCGATTGACGCAGAAGAACCTACAATTTTTTGATAATGTTATGCCTTATTAGAGTGGTTGTGGTTATTCATGACTTTTTTGGAACAATGTGTCTAACCGCTGGATAATTTTTAATACATAAGTATTCCTCTTTTTTGGTTGGTAGGTAATTCATCACCAGAAACCTCGACATTTATAAAATAATTAAATACGCCATTACTTAACTTTGAATAGTAAATATATAATAACAAATGGGCGCAGGTGTCCCAGGGAACAGGCCCCTTGACCACAATAATGGCGGCGGTGGCGGACTCACCCCTACCTGCTAATTAGGGACATAACGCATTAACAACAACCAACCTCATTTTTTCAACTCGTTAAACTTAAATTCAACAGCCTGAAATATAGCTCTCGTAAATTAATAAAAAAACAAAAAAATTACAAGCAAAATCATAACAAAGTAAGGACTTAAATGCTATTGTGAAAACCCTTTCAAATTACTCAGAACAAAAAACGACATGAACAGAACGTGTTTTTAATTAATGTGTATGCTCTAACCAATTTTCCAAGCGTCAATAGTCGGTGCGCTCCATATTTTTCGTCACAAAGCTCTCTGCCGGCTTTTGTTTCTAAATAATCGAAAAAAAATCGAGGTACTAAACGTGATCTAGCAGGATTTGCTTATATCTTTCTTATTTCTACTTTTGGCGAAAAAACAGAATACCCTCGTCAAGACGGATTTGTTAAATGAAAAAAAGATGTACAATTTGGTTTTTATGTTTTGTTGCGTCACCTGATCAAGATATGTGGGCAATGTAGAAAGCTTGTTTGCAAGAGAACATTTTAAGGGTAACAGCGGCTTTGTAGCGGGATCTATTGATCTGCCTTCAGATTGGCAAGGACATACCGCCTTTATTTATTTGAGAAAGCGCACTGAAGATGCCTCTGGGTACATTTTATGTTTAGCACTCTACAACCAGATGCAGCTTCAACCAGCAGCCACAGATAAACAATGATAGACAGACTCTCTCTCCGTCTGTCTATCACTGTCTATCCGTGACTGTTGGCCCAACAAGCCATCCTTATCCACCGCCACTCCACGTCAATAGCAGTATCATGCTGAAGTTACCACCTGAGGGCATGACAAGCTTATAACAGTTTCAACAGGAAATTTTATATTAATATTAAGATTTAGGTATCCCATGGAGATAAAGGAAAAAAATACCAAAATGTGCCCACTATCATCTTGTTCGTTTAATCAACTGATTAAGGCTGACTTTCCAGTGGAGCGGATAGGAGAGGAGCGGAGCAGCTAGCGCAGCTCCGCTCCGCTCCTCTCCTATCCGCTTATATTAACCAATGGAATTGCATTAAATCTCCGCTCCGCTTCAGTAGACAGGGATATGCGAACTAGTTTAAAAATTCATCCAAAACCGAAAAGGGGAAAGAGAAAGGGGAGTGGGGAAGTGGAGTGGGGAAGCAGAGTTGGGAAGTGGAGCGGGGAAGCGGTAAAAACCTGGCTGCGGGCCCGCTCAAACTACTGGTCGCGTGAACTTGGCTTAACTCCGCACAGTCCGCAACTCCGCTCCGAACTACCTCGCCCCGCATCAATAGACAGACGCAGTCCGCAACTCCGCTCCGCATTACTCCCTCGCTCCGCGTTAATGGATAGGCAGCCTTATGGTCCTGAATTACACATTCAAATAAAATTTTACAACAATGTAAAACTTTCAAATATATATGAAGAAGTAGAAAAAAAGAAGTTCTAACAAACATAATAAAAAGTTCCTCGTCCATTTTACCAACTATAACTAGAACAAAAGTTCTCTGCACAGAAGCTCGGTGTCTTCCTCAAGATGACTTGTCAAAACACAAACCCAAATTAGAGGCTTTTTCGTTTACAAATCTCACATGACAAGGGTTGCCCTCTGGCGCCACTACAAATCTACATAGCCGTTTCCACAACGTATACCCTTTTCTGGGCTTGCCATGAAAACTACATAGGTAACTACGAATACCTTGAGTCGAAAACAAAAACGGAATATTTTAATGATGAAGGATAGTTATATTTTTACATTGTTCAGGATGCCACAATAAAATAAAATTATACGTTTTTCATCAAAATACAATTATTACGATTTTAATTTCACGTTACAAAAATTTAAGAAGAGGATTATTATAAATACCTAAATAAAATATTGTAAAATCCAAGTTTGTGCTACTCTGAATCCGAAAGTTGACATTTGACAGCTCACTGAAGTTGTGCAGCATTCAATTCAATCAAAATGAACGGGGTCGTAAGATTCAAATCTTTGCCCACTTCAAAATAAAGTCGACAAACCAGAATAAAATGAGTTCTCCATTATAATCAACTCCGACTGCGAGTTTTCCAAAAGAGAGTACTGAATGAATGTCCCTAAAGTATAACCACTATTTGCTAAATTTTATATAACTATAAAATGTACTGAATATAAACTGTTAAAAAAATAATTCTCGCTCGTATCGCAAACAACATTATTCGTAGTCGTTTTCAGGGCATTGATACTCGTTTGATTCAGATCTAATATACCGTCTTCGCCTACAAAGCTGAAGTATTCTGCGTCACCGCAATTCATATATACATAATATAATTCATATTTTTCTATCATCCAAGTGGATTCTCACATAAACTACTATGATAATAAAATTAGGCAGACGATACAAGCTCACACGACATAATCAGCTGCTCAGAGCCACCGCAAAGACGTCGTAAACTTCGTCCAGGGAAAGATAAGAAAGTTGCGAGTGGCCCGTGTCGCTGCCACCCGCGATAAACTCCGAATATCCATCATAGTTAATTACCTTACTCTTTTAACAGTTTAGAAGAGTCGCAGCGAGCAAGAATTAACGCGCTCTTGTCACGTCGCGTCGCCGTCGCCCGCTGTTTCAGCGTTTCACGACGGCCCTGATAAATTTTTACTTCTACCCTCACAACTTTGCGACAGTGACTCGAGTTTTTAAATTAATTTTATATCTATCTGCATTAATTAATTACATCTTGGCCGAAATTGTTTTAATGTTAGTAAAGTAGCACAAGAAGTCGCTGATGTTTCCACTCGCTGTCTCGATATCATATCCCGCATATCATTGTGCAAACTCAGCTGATCTGGAGAAGTGGAAACCATGAAATCCTGTAATATCGGTCTAGTTTCATCGAGTAATAAATATGGTTACAAGCTCAAACGTCGAAATATCAATACGCAATTAATTGACTAAACATTAATAATTACCATATATGAGTGTAGATTACACAGCGCAGTGCAGTTCAATTTTGATTCGAGTAGGTAATTCAATTGCTAGTACTCTCAGCCGAAACGAGCAGCTGGTGCACCGCGACGCTTCAGTTCTATTTCACATGATTTTTGAGTACTTACAGCGGAATAATACGTTCGAGTGGCCGTAATAATCCGCAATACGCCATTACACGGTCATCGGTCGTAGCAGGCATTTTATACGGGCATGATCGGGTCCGTTAATCACATTCGGTTGATTCGGCGCAGGTAATCCGGGACGGGCGCAAGATGGATAGCATGTCAGGGGCCAGTCTAACGAAACACGTTGACCGCCAATAAAATGTCACCGTCATTTACCACGCTCGAAGAAAGCGCCTGCTTTAATCATGCAAGGGGCTTCATTTTTCTTATTGGAGTTTGTTTTTTACTGTGCCCTACCCAATGTGATATTTATATGGAAATACTGGTGTATGAATATAATTATAATTTTAAACTTGTAGGTACATAATACACTACACAACCTAAACTAGTATACATATGTATGTAAATATTAAGTAGGAAATTAGTATCCCGGCAATTATGAAGAGAAAATCTTATAAGAATTTCATGTTACTTAAAAATTTAACCATGATTTAATTTTAATAAAGCTTTCGTGAATTTGAACTATTTCCCATTTAATTTACTTGATACTCTGTGAAGAATTTTAATTTGCGAAAAAATATTTTCAATATGAAATATTCAGGACAGTGCATCGCATACTCGGCGCTACATACTCTTCGAAAGGTATCCTCGCAAACCGGGAGAATTCTTACCACAAATTACTTTATATGATTTTCGAATGTGTAATAAACATTCTACAGCGCTATTCACAGAAATGTTATATTTTCGTGTGCTTGCGATGTAGACTAATAAAAATGTGTCAAGTTTCTCTAGCTCCTACTAAATTTAAATTATTTAAAAAAACAAAAATCCCGATCCCAAAAACACTATTAGTTTGTACCACTTTTTTTTTTTTTTTTTTTTGGGTGGGTAATCATCAAATGACTCCTCCCGCTCTGGGTGGAGCGGGAGGGCGTGTCAGACTCTTACTGACTAAAACCTACCCGTGTCCCTTCTCTTGCCTGTGCAATGCCAGGGGGCCACGGTATCCCTTTCGGACTTTCCCGCAACCCCGGCAGGCAATGGTCTCATCGGACCCCTTCATTCGCTGACATCTCTTTGAAGCGCGCGTGGAACGCGCCGTCGACCCGGGCTTGGTCCTTACCGGACGGCGAGCTACCCATTGCTCACCGTCCGCAAGCCCGCGCCTACGGTGGCCGGGAATCAGCAATTGATTCCCGACGCCCAGGGCGTCTCCTCCTGCGGCGGCTAGGGTGTATTTGCAGATGCAATATGTTATAGCCACTCTCACAATCAAGACGAATCTAACGAAACCTTTTTTTTTTTGGTGGAAAATTATCAAATATCTTGTCAGACTCTTACTGATTAAAACCCACCCGTGTTCCTTCAGTTGCCTGCACGTTGTCAGGAGCCACGGTATCCCTTTCGAACATTCTCGCGACTCCGACGGGCATCGGTCCTAGCGGACCCCGTCAGTTGCGCTGACATCTCTTTGAGGCGCGCGTGGAACACAACGCGCCGTTGACCCGGGCCTGGTCCTTATCAAACGGCGAGCTACCCATTGCTCACCATCCGCAAGCCTGCGCCTATGGTGGCCGGGAATCAGCCTGCGATTCCCGACGCCCATGGCGTCTCCTGCTAGGGGCGTGAGGGCGCGAAATTTGCCTCTCCCTCACGCGTTCCGCGTCCTCCTTCGCGAGCAAAACAGCTTCGCAGAAGGAGGTGACGGCCTGCCTTCTCGCTACGTACCATGGCCAGGACAAGAGCCGGACGCGAGAGATCACCACCACCGATCACCTCCACGAGGACACAGCGATGCTCCGATCAAGCCGGGCAGACCTCCACCGTATGTTCCACCGTGTCTTCCGGGCGATCCACGCAATTATGACACCCGGGCGTTTCGCTTTATCCGAAACAGTAACCTCTCTAAACAACTGTGTCCGGTGAGGCGGAAGGTGAGGATGCCGTGGCGCCTTTCTAGCCACTCCTCAAAATCTAATGACACCTCATATGTTAAAATCCATCAAGCCGTTTAGGCTACAGAGCGATCCAAAGAAATAGACATACATACAGCCATATTCTCGAAAAACCCTTCTTCTTTAAATATACAAAAAATTTAAAATGTTTAGACAAGTTGGACTTTTTTTAAGATCTACTTAATCAGTCTTTTCTTTTTAAATTATATTTTATTACAATAGAAACTCCATTCCAACTGCTACTTAGTGACAAATTACCAAAGAGCTAAGAAAAGAAACAAGACGATATTAAAGCATTGGGTCATTTCTGTCCGGGAGAAGTTCAACAATCCATCATTCGTAATTGCTACAGTTCCGTTAACGTTCATCTCTTTGATTATTACTCGCTTCTCCACTTACTATCTTCGCTGTACGTCATTTTTCACAAATAATTAAAATTTGAAAGTAAAAAGTGTGGCTTACGTAAACTTTGATTCTGTAAGTCATTCATCATCATTTCAGCCGAAAGACCACTGCTGGACATAGGCCTCCGTCAAGCACCTCCACTTTGACCGGTTATTGCTTCTCGCTTCAAGCGGAGATTCCTGCGGAATATACGGATACCAAAACTACCTTTTGGAATGGGCAACTAGAATCAGTTTTATTATTTTTTGTAAAGTTTGACGTTCAAAAGTGCCTTTTTTGTGCCTAATTGAAATAAATTATTTGACTTTGACTTTGCGGCCTTCAGCGGGTCATCGGTCCACCTTAAGGTGGGGTCTTCCAACGCTACGTTTTCCGGTACGCGGTCGTCACACTCCAGAACCTTTGCCCTTTAACACTGCCATTTAAGTTTGGCAATTCTTCGGGCTATATCGGTTACCTTGATTCTCCTACGGATCTCTTAATTTCAGATTCGATCACTCAGGGAAACTTCAAGCATAGCCCACTCCATTGCCCAGTGACTTTCAGCCTTCTAAGTAGGCCCATTGTAAGCGATCACGTTTCAGTGCATAGCTCATCACTGGCAACACGCACTGGTCGAAAAATTTTGGTCTTAAGGCTCGTGCAGACCAGCGCGATGCGAGACGGCGTGACGTGACTCCAACAATACAATTTCTAAGAAAACTTCACGGTATAACAATAACTGGTGTCGCGTAGCATTGTCGCGTCGCGCTAGTCTACACGAAGCTTTAAGACACTGTGGTATATGACACGAGAAGAGTACGTCATGTAAGTCATTCTTTAAATGAATATGGACGAAACCCCAATTGTTTTCAACGGAAATCATGTAATGATACTGTGCGAACAGAGCGCTGATTTATATAATCCGATTACTGTCAAACATAAAATAAAACCGATGAATGTATAAAGGAAGATTGAAAATTTCGCATACAGAGATGTTGGACATCCGTCAGGCAAGAGTCCAGAGCACACAAACTTTGAACGGCAACTGTAACTGGATTCACTAACGAGTCGGTGCACGGGTGACGGCGCTTTACACTCTACTCTTTTTGAAATAAAAATCATTTATTGTCGCCCCACCCAAGGGAACGTCTACAAATAAACATGATTACTAATTATAATTAAACGAAGTCAGCGAAGATGAACAAATAGAGGCAGGTGCGGCACCCGAACTAACCCAAACGCATGAGTCGTACAACCCTTTGTATATTTAGTTGAATCCTATTGGGGCGTTATCGGGTGCACGCAGCGGTCGCAGTTTAGGACTTAACGAATTATCGGGCCGGCTGTCAGAGCCGGTATGGAAGCCAATTGTGAATAATGGAGCGGTGAATTTATAATCGTGTGCCGGACTGACCGAGGGGCAGGCGTGTCGCAGCCACCCGCTGCGCCGCGCCACAGCCGCGCATAGCCGCTAGATTGCTACCATTGTTTGAATGTGGGTTATTGTGCAATAAACCTAACTACTCTTCCGAGAGGCATCGCTTATCATTTATTTTAAAGATTGCCACTACAAAATTAATAATTTGTTTATAAATCTAAATGAGATTAATGCGTGGTTGTTTCTTGTTCCCCATGGGAAAAGGCGTAAGTATATAGGCGCTTACCTGCGATCCTATTAATCGCAGGTCAGCGTAATAAATGTTGTTTCTTTTAACAAGTGCAGTTACTGTTTGTAATTTTATTTTTCTAACCCTACGAGTATTTCGCTACATAAACCAATTTCATAAATCTACTTACTTTTAACAAAGGCGCAGTTGTTTATTTCTCGATGATTATAGGTACGTATGTTTATTAATTTCATAATGATGTGCCGCAAATGAGCGAAGGATTGTATTGATTTATTCCTTTGTTCCAGTGTTATTTCATAGAAATCAGCAGAAGGGGTAGTTTAGATATTGGCCTAATTACACCCAAAGTCCTCGAGTCAGCATACTGAGTGCCTTAATTAATAGCCTGTCAAATTATTATTTCATTAAATGGTATTTAGCAAAAATAGAGCTACTAACAAAGAGAAGTAATAATATCCCAATTATCTTAAAGTTAATTATGAAAGCGGGTTGCGTTTGTATTTTGAATTATTAAACCCTTTGAATTTATCTAGGCTACTTTATTCGCTTAAGCTTTCAGTATTTTACCCTTCAAATGGTTATACAAAAACCTTTCAAGTGGATTGTTGCATCTCATTACATGTAAGTGTCTATTGCTTTCATGTTCGACATCGTGGTTCACATTCCCTTGGCCTTATTATTTATTACGTTAAGCGAAATTCCAAGCGCTACAAGCGAAGTAAGATGTAGCAATGTATTGAGCAGCCGGTTGCATATTCTGAGATTCTAATGAGGTATTTCAATAGATCGTGTTCTACGTCTGAAACTGAAACCAAACCAACAGATTGCGATAACTTCACTCAGCTCTTAGACAACAATGCTTATAAATAGTTAAAGTTAAAATCTATGCAGGTCTAGTTGCTAGCAGATAGACCGGTAAGCCTTTATTTCGTCTCTCTTTCGCAATAGTATATCTCTAAAAAAGAAAAATAAAACCAGCAACAAATTGCCCAGAATTCCAAAGAGATTACGCAGTATTTTTCACCTTAAGTTCTCACCGGTGACTGTGTAAATTCATAGCGCACCAAATGAAAGAGTAAACGGTGTAACAGAGCTTGCTTATTACGGTGCTGCGTTATACCCACAGGTCATTCATACCCAACTACCTAGATGCGGAAATCAAAACGGACAGCTGCTGCAAATAGCTCTGTGAAACTAAACTTGGACACTATTTGGTGGTTATCCTGCTATTTTTGTAGATTTATTTTCGTTAAAACTGTAACATTTTTCTATTTTCTCGATATAATAATAACACTGGTCTGGTATACTTTTCGCTGAAACAGCTATTCAGTCGAGCATTAAGAAGATTCAGCAATTTTCAACGCTATGAAAAATATATTTTCAATGAAATTTCTCAAACCATTTTATAATATTAAAGAACCATTTTTTTACCTGCCGTTCAATCAACTGACTACACTTTAGAAACAAAAAATATTAATTAACTTTCCTTCAGTCTATCACCGCATCAACATTTTTATTATTTGCCTACATTATCAAGGTACTTTATTTTCAATGCTTTTTAGTAAAAACTACGAACCTTGCAAAAAACTTGTCAGTATTCTGGAACCATTCAGGCTTAGACAAATCTTGAATGAATGTGGTTTTCTAAGGACGACAGACGACAGGGGTGGACGAAACCACTCTACACTAAACCATAAACTCGCTATAATAAGGTCATGTGAATGCCAGGACCCGGGAACCGATCTCCAGGTACACAAAAGCAGAAATGATTGGGATTCCCTAAATAGACAATCACGGTTTTTATCATTTTTTCTCTTTTTCGGTAAGTACCGCTTGTGTACAGTACATTGGTATTCGTAATAAACGTTTTATTTGAAGATGCCTCTGTGTCTACTTTCTAAGTGCTTTCAATATTAGTACCGAGAGAACGGGAGTGTAGTTTTACCGTTCAAGACTCAGGTACAATATCAAATGTTCAAACGTACTCCCAAATGAAAGAAACCCCCGAGGGGATCGTACCGTGATATACAATTTACAAAATTACGTTCCATTTCAAGTTTGTCATAGCCTATTATCTTGATGAATTTGCTTGTGCCATCTTATAGGTACTTACGTATATTTTTATAAGAGGCAGAGAGATTTAGAATGATAATACATATAACTTACAGCATGCTTTTATTTTTTCTTCCTTGTATATTCAGTTAATTAGGTAACTATATTGTTGATTTCATACAAAGTAAATAGAAAAAGCTTAAGTTTACTAACATTTTTACTATGCCTCTGGAAACGAAAATGTTCAACAAATCTATTTTTTGCAGAGTAGGGTAATCTTTAAAATTGTTTGGGTCGCCTTGTCTAGTACGAAATACCGGACTTAGGTAAAAATGCGTGACCTCGTATAGGACAAATCAATACTACTTCTCAAAGATATTGACGACTAGGGATTCAAATAACGCCCGTCATTTGTTTTGTAATGCTTATAGACTCACTTGAACAGAAGGGGCAGTAGTCGTGCTAATAATTTATTAACTTTGGTATCTTGCAAACATTTCTAACGTCACAAAATACCGTTATGACGGTCTTACCTTATCTTAGAGCTGTCGCTGCCTGCACGGTGCGGCGGAGACTAGTTTGCAAACCTCGCCTTCCGCGTCAAGGAAATAATATTTCATACGAAATAACTTCCCTTTACTTTTCTCTTTCATCTATATGGTGAGATGGTAACGTAACGAAGGGCATGCCCTTTGGAGTTTAGGTTTCAGCATACAAACCCCCAAGCTGTTATAAAAGCTTTTAAAGATCTTAAAATTAAATCAACAGATGATCTTTGGGGAATATCTGTAAAAGTCTGTAGATCTATTATCGAAACCTTTGCGCCCTATTTAGCTTTATTATTTAACACCAGTGTAGACCTAGAAGTCTTTCCGGATCTCATGAAACACAATGAAGTAGTTCCATTGTTGAAATCCGATGATAGTAAATAACCCAACAATTATAGGCCTGTGTCAATTTTACCAGTTCTCGCTAAGGTGTTTGAAAAGTTGATGCTCAATCAAATGTTACGTCACTTTAATAAAAATTCCATCTAGTACGGTTTCACCAAAGGGCGTTGTACCACTGACGCCAGTGTCACCCTAATTAAGAACATTTTGAATACCTTTTTTTTTTTTGGGTGGGAAATCATCAAATGACGTCTCCCGCTCTGGGTGGAGTGGGAGGGCGTGTCAGACTCTTACTGACTAAAACCCACCCGTGTTCCTTCTCTTGCCTGTGCAATGCCAGGGGGCCACGGTATCCCTTTCGGACTTTCCCGCAACCCCGGCAGGCAATGGTCTCATCGGACCCCTTCATTTGCTGACACTCTTTGAGGCGCGCGTGGAACACAACGCGCCGTCGACCCGGGCTTGGTCCTTACCGGACGGCGAGCTACCCATTGCTCACCGTCCGCAAGCCCGCGCCTACGGTGGCCGGGAATCCGCGATCGATTCCCGACGCCCGGGGCGTCTCCTCCTGCGGCGGCTAGGGGCATGAGGGCGCGAAATTTGCCTCTCCCTCACGCGCTCCGCCTCCTCCTTCGCGAGCATTACTGCTTCGCAGAAGGAGGTGACGGCCTCCCATGCCCTCTCGCTCCGTACCGTGGCTGGACCAGGGCCGGACGCGAGAGATCCCCGCCACCGATCGCCTCCACGAGGACACGGCGGTGCTCTGCCCAAGCCGGGCATACCTCCACCGTATGCTCCACCGTGTCCTCCGGGCGATCCACGCAGTGATGACACCCGGGCGTTTCCTCCCGCCTTATACGAAACAGGTACCTCCCGAAACAGCCGTGTCCGGTGAGGACCTGCGTCAGGCGGAAGGTGAGGATGCCGTGGCGCCTCTCCAGCCACTCCTCGAAGAGGGGACTTATCGCCGCAATAGTGGCGTGCCCAGCACTGGGTTGCGACAATCGCACTCTCCATGACGCCATGAGATCCCGTCGGAGCTCTGTCCGCTGTGCCGCGATTTCTCGCGGCATCGGAGTCAAGCCCCGGCGTTTCGCCTCCCCGTGCCACTCCCAAATATGCGCGAGGACTTTTGCCTCCAGATCCCATGGCGGCAATCCGGCAAGGAGGCAGACCAGCCGGGTGGCCATGACCCTCTGGGACGCGTTCAACCGGCGGGCAGGCCGCCGCCTCAACGAATGCGCCCACACCGGTGCCCCGTATAGGGCCATGGACCGCACGATCCCCGCGTATAGCCTCCGGCAGGAGGCGTTTGAACCCCCTAGATTGGGCAGGAGCCGCTTCAAGGCAGCCCCGGCCCGGTCTAGTCTGGGAGCCAAACGTCGGAAATGCTCCACGAAGTTCCACCGACTGTCAAGGACGAGTCCCAGGTACTTCATCATCGACTCGACGCCGATGTGAACCCCTCCTACCGTTATTTGGGAACCCGACGGTGGCGCGTTCCGAGGACCATGAAAACACATGGCCTCAGACTTGTGCAAGGCCACCTCGAGTCCCAACTGCCGGATTCTGGCCACGATTGTCGCAACCCCGTGTGTCGCTAGTTCGGCCACCGCCTGGTGCGACCTCCCCTGTGCCAGGACCAACGTGTCGTCAGCGTAACAAACGACGCTGACGCCATTGGGGAGGTCGGCGCGCAGCACCCAGTCGTATCCGATGTCCCACAGATGCGGCCCCAGGACCGATCCCTGTGGGACACCGCACGACATCTCTCGCCGGTTCCACTCTCCCTGGTGACCGGGGTAGATGATGGCCCTGTCTGCCAGATAGGCCTCGACCACACGACAGAGGTAGGTCGGCATCCGGTGATACCGGAGTGCCTCCCTGATGCAACTCCAGGGCAGGGTATTGAAGGCGTTGGCGATGTCTAGAGACACCGCCAAGACGACCCCACCCCGAGCCACCGCATCCCCCGTCGTGAGGGCTCGCACGCGCATGATGGCGTCAACCGTGGAGCGCCCCCTGCGGAAACCAAACTGGCTCTCCGCCAAATCCGGCCCCACCCGCACCAGCCGCCCGACGAGGCGGTCTGCAATGACTCTTTCAAAGAGCTTGCCCACCTCGTCGAGCAGCACTATGGGCCGGTAAGCGGACGGAGAGTCCGCAGGGCGCCCCGGCTTCTTGATGAGGACCAGTTTCCCCGTCTTCCATCGAAGCGGGAACTGGCCCCTCTCCAAGCATGCGCTTAGGAGCCCCCTTAGTCGAGGCCCGAGAGCCTCTGAGGCCAGGACCCAGGCTTACCCAGGTAAGCCGTCGGGTCCTGGGGCGGTATTTCTGGCATTCAGCCTACGTACCGCCACCCTCATCTCTACCTCGGTCACCTCCAGAGCATCGTCGTCGTCGTCGGCGGTGTGGTCCGCATCAGGCACCGCAGTAGGCGGAGCCATGGGCGGGGAGGCGTGTTCCCCTCTCGAAGGGAACAGAGCGCTCACCACGTCCCCCAGAAGCTGCGGCCGGAGACTCTGCGTCAGCGGGGGAGCCCATGGGCGGAGTTTCTCCCGCACCATTTTATATGGGCGTCCCCACGGGTCTCTGTTCAGAGTCTCCAGCGACTCCTCGCGGGCCAGTGCCCTGGCCCGCAGGATTTCCGCTTGGAGGGCGGTCTTCGCCGCTCTGTACCCCTCGTACAGCTCCGCCTGAATGGCTTCCGTATCCAGAGGTCGAATACGGAGCCTGCGGTGCCTAGTGTACCGGCGTCGCGCAGTAACGCACGCATTGCGCAGTGTCGTCAGCTGACGCGACCACCAGTACACCTGGCGCGAAGCACGTCCGGGCTGGACCCGGGGCATTGCCACGTCGCATATCTCGGACATGGCCTCCCGGAACCAGTCCGCCTCGTCATTGATGTCGGCAGGCCTGTCCGGTGATGACACCCAGGCCTGCACGATCGAGGCTTCCAGGAGGAGCTCCCGGTCCAGCTGCTTCAGCGCCCACCGCGGACCACTCGGGGCCTGTCGGACCGGCGCGCTCGAGGTCTGGGCGGAGACGTCAAACCGGAAGTACCGGTGATCGGAATACGTCTCCACCCCCTCCATGACGCGCCAGTCAATGACACGCGGCGACAGAGCGGGGCTAGCGAACGAGATGTCCACCACTGATTCACCCCGCATCCGCACACACGTGGGGACAGAACCCCGATTAAGGACGACCAGGCCTGTCTCCAGCGCCCAGTCTTCCACCATCCTGCCCCGTGTGTCCGTATACCGGGAACCCCAAGCCACATTCTTGGCATTGAAGTCCCCGAGGACGAGCACGGGGAGGGAACAGAACCCGACGACGACGACTCTCAACTCCGCAAGGGAGTTGTGGAACTCGGCGAGAGTTCGGTTCGGGGAGAAGTACGCGCCTACCACGACAATCTCCCCGAACCGTGCTGCAACGCAACCCCGTCCTCTCTTAACAGCCTCGAGGGACGGGGTACCGGCGGCGGCCGACGAAATTAGGGCCACTGAGCCGCTCAGGTCCTCCACCCAGTCATCCCTGGGTGGGACAAAGTACGGCTCAGCGACCACGGCGATGTTAATCGACCACTGCGCCATGCTCTGGAGCAACAGATGCTGAGCTGCGGCGCAGTGGTTGATGTTCGCCTGGAGGAGGCGAAATGGGGCCATTATTGGCACTCCATGTCAGCCCCCTCCTTAGCCCCCTGTGAGGGCCCTGCCGCGGCGGCTGCGGCGGCGACGACGGCTGTTGAGGCGGCAACGGCAACGGTGGCGGCGGTTGCGGCTGTGACGGCGGTGGCAGGTGGTTAGCCTCTAGCCTTGGCGGGTGGAGCACAGGCCTTGCTCCCAATCTGGTGGCCGGCTGGCTTGCCAGCCGCCGCACATACGACGCAATGCGGCGTGGCTTCGCACGAGCCGGCCTTGTGACCGGGCTGACCACAGCGGTAACAATGACTGCTGCGGTCCACCTCCGAGGTGCATTTAGCTCCCACGTGGTTGCCCACATGGCAGTGGAAGCACCTCAGAGGTCTGGGTTCCAGCAGTTTGACCTGCGCCGAAACCCAGCCCACCTTCAGCGCCTTTGGCCCTCCCCGGCTATTTTCTTGGCCGCCGACACGGGGCAGCTCACCGTAATGGCTCGCAACCCCGTGAAGTAAGGACGGAGGGCGCCCGCCCTAACCTGCTCGGCAGAGCATCCTCCAGCCCTAACAACAGCGGCCACCACCTGTCCCTCCGTCACTGAGTCATCCAGGCCCAGAATACGCATGTCTGCGCATTTGGTGGGCCTGGACACTCGGGCCTCGTCCGCATCTAGGGACGCCCTAAGCCTTTCGGCCAGAGCGTCAGCGGCCGGGCCGCTTGCCGCACCGGGGAACATTTTGAATACCTGGAAAGAAGCACAAGATGCCATTGGAATCTTTTGCGAATCGAATCGAAGGCGTTCGATTGGGTGATGGGTAGATCATGAGACACTTCTGCTGAAACTGGAGGACTAAGGGATTAGGAATACAGCTCATGATTTACTAAGACCATACCTGAAAGATATAAAAGAAAACTCATTAGGGTTTGAAATGGCAATGGGCATTCCTTAAGGTTCGATATTGGGTCCATTCCTCATTTTAGTTTACATTAATGATTTATCCCAATTTCTTCAAAATCAACCGAAGATGGTGTTATTTGCAAATGACAAATCATTGATCTTTAAAATCAACCGACGACGGTCACAAAATCTTGACGACGTGAATAGCTCTATTCTTCAGGTCCAAGATTGGTAAATAATTTGGAACTAAATTAAAAAAACCATATGTATTAGATTTAAATTACCTAATGTTAGAAGAAGCGATTGTGACATCATATTGAATGGAAAAAAAATTGGAATTTATTAATCGAAGAGTTTTCCTAGCAATCACGTTACATGAGAAATTACAATGGGGACCTCACATAACATCTCTTGCGGGGCGGCTAAGCTCGGCCGCTTATGCTGTTAGAAAGATAAGACAGTTAACAAACGTTTGGTCTATTTTAGCTACTTCCACAGCATTATATCGTATTGCATTTTACTGTGGGGTCGGGCTGCTGACATTGAATTTATCTCTATTTTGCAAAAGAGGGCAGTCAGAGCCATTTATAATCTACGTACAACTACTACGAGTACTATTACTATTTAAAAGGATTAACTTATGACGGTACCGTGCCAATTCATTTATGAAAATAATATTTATGTAAGAAAAAATCTACATATTTTTAATAAAATAAGTGATAGACATAATTTTAATCACCATCAGATTTAACCACTTTTCTGGTTATCAAAAGTACTTACATTTTTTATGGGGTACTGACTTAAATGTTACAACAAAATACCTTGCGATACATTGCAATTAAATAAAAGAAAATTTCAAACTCATATTAAAAGTACAGTTTGTAAACAAGCATATTACAAATTAGAAGATTATATCCAAGTTATGAATGCTTTGAAACATGCTGGTCCTGCTCCATAGGACAATCTAGAATCTAGACAAAATCAAACTGGTTGACTTTAAGTGTTTTTAATATATATATATGTATATATTATATTACATTGATTTTACATTATATGACTGTCACTGACTTATTAATTGTAAAATGTTAGGAAAATCGTCTACGTTTACAATGTTTGTAAATATGTGAGCACCATAGTATCTATCACATAATTAATTTATCTGTTGTTGCTTCATTTTTAATTCTTTTTACTTACCTATTGTGGTATAGACAATCTATTCTAGGTGCATCGTCTTCACATATTGTGTTTACCTAACTACACTCTAGAGCAATGAATCCGGGTCACTTAAAGAATCCTAAAAATCTCGGAAACTAAAAATGCTAGGTTAATGCAATAAATTGTATTTAATAGACAATGTAATACTCCTTAAATGAAGGTATTAAAACTTCTTAGTTATTGTAAAGTTATATCATAAAAAAATCAAATTTGAAAAAGGGCCACTTTCGAAGATGGAACTACGAAATTACAGCATTTGGTTTTGCTTTTGTTTGTAATCTGTCATTTATGTGGGTACATAAACCATGTTGATAGTGCTCTATATTCATTATTCAAGCTGAAATTATGTCGCTTACGCCTGAAGAATGCACCAGAATACTTACAATGCTGGAAACCGGCCGGAGTCAGCGCGATACAGCCAGGACTGTAGGTGTGTTGCTGTCAACAGTACAAAGAGTTCTCCGACGTTACGAAGAAACTGGTTCTAACCTACGCAGACCAGGAACGGGCAGAACCAGGTGTACCACAGCACGAGAAGGCCGATACTTGGTGAACACCATGCTTCGAAATCGCTTTCTTACAGGAACTGAACTCACAAATCAGTTTCGACGCCTCGGAGGAAGTAACCCAAGTGCATGGACAGTAAGACGTCGGCTTGCTGAATCTAACTTAAAACCCCTTAGACCTGCAAACGGCCCTAAACTGGAGCGTGGGCATCGTATTTCAAGACTAAGATATGCCCAGAGCCACGTAAATTGGAGTATTGAAGATTGGTCAAAAGTTATGTTCTCCGACGAATCAAAATTTATGCTCTACAAGCACGATGGAAGACACAGAGTGTATCGAAGACCAGGGGAAAGATTCAAGCAAGCATGCATCGAAGAAAAAGTAGCCTACGGTGGTGGGTCTGTACTTGTGTGGGCCGGAATTTCTTCTGAAAGTCGCACAGAGCTGGTGATCATAGAAAACGGCTCTTTAACTAGCGAAAGATATGTGGAAGAAATCCTCAATGATCACGTTGGTCCATTTATGGTCAATTTAGGTGAGGATGCTATATTTATGCATGACAATGCCCGACCTCATACAGGTAGGATTGTGAATGACTACCTTCAAGAGATGAACATTACTCGTATGGAGTGGCCAGCGCGCAGCCCGGATATCAACCCGATCGAGCATGCTTGGGACGAGCTAGGCAGATGCGTAAAACAACGAAACCCTCCCCCAATCACGCTTCGTGAGCTCAAAATTGCTCTCACAGAGGAATGGGAGAATATTCCCCAAAATCGTATAAGGAACTTGGTGTACAGCATGCCAAACCGCGTAAACGCAGTAATGGAAGCACGAGGAGGCAATACGAAGTATTAAAATTCAAGAAAATCGTAATAAAGTTCAAAAATTTCATGTTTCCTATTTTTGTTTTCCTTAAAACAAAAATAGGAAACATGAAATTTTATAAATTTAAATTTTTAAATTTTATACTTAAACTGCTGATCTCTCCTTAGAGATCAGCAGTTTTTTTTCTTTATGTAATTTTGTGTTAATAAAATGTATGGTGACTCATATTTTTTTTACTTTCATTTAAGGAGTATTACATTGTCTATTAAATACAATTTATTGCATTAACCTATCATTTTTAGTTTCCGAGATTTTTAACATTCTTTAAGTGACCCGGATTCATTGCTCTCGAGTGTATGTACCTATAAAAAATATTGTAAAATATTTTAAAAGTGTAACGAGTGAGAAGTTTCTTGCCCATTCTTTTCCATGAGAAAACTACCTTTTGGAAGGGACGACTAGAATCAATTCAATTGTTTTGTAAATTATGGCGTTCAAAAGTGCCTTCTAAGGGCCTATTTGAAATAAATAATTAGACTTTGACTTTGACTCTATGGCTATTGGGTGCCAAGCATTCTTTAACTCTGATGCCCAAGTAATTAACTCAGAACTGACTAACTATTGGCAAAACTCGTGTTAGTAGCAAAGGTTCTCCTTGGAAAGTTCTTCCCATTGATGTATATCTTATGGCTATTGGGCCAACAAAATTCCTTAATTTCGGTGCCGAAGTAGTCACCTATTTAGCTCATTAACTCCGAACTGACTAACAATTGGCAACAGTCATGTTAGTAGCAAAGGTTCTCCTCAAAATGCTAAAGCCATTGATGTATATCTTATGGCTATTGGGCCAAGAAAATTCCTTAACTTCGGTGCCGAAGTAGTCACCTATTTAGCTCATTAACTCCAAACTGACTAACCCCCTTGGTTCCCCTTGAAAAGCTCTATAAATTGATATATATATATCTTATTTATATTGGGCTTCAGGGCAGAATCCCATAAGTGCCCATTCTCCTTTGTGTAGCTAAAATAGGGATTTAGATGTACAATATTTAAGTACATAAGTCACATTAGGCTTATTGTTCTACTATTTTATACATTTCTACTTTTACCTATACAAGTATAGGTCATATAAATAGATCCTATATGATCTCCATCTTGGGCAAATGCTGCCCAAGTAAACCTCCAGGACTCTAGTAATGCTTAATCAGGCCCTTAAATATATATTTAATGAAAGACAATACATTATTGTACGATGTAATACGGACACAGGTTCTCGAAGGTAAAAACGCGCGTGTAGCCGCGAGCAAAGGCCATTTCTAAGAATTCCTACTTCCATGTGTCCTTTATCAATCAAGATGATTAAAGTACGCACTGACCATTTTCCCGACCAATTCAATGCGCCCCGTATTTTCCGAATCAGACAAGACAGGGTTAAGGAATGCGTACAATTTAGCGAAATCAAGCGTCTGACAGGTTTGGCGGAAACACGCAGCGATGGCTGTTTGGCCGGATATTGCTCGGCCCACACGATTTGGCGGTTTCTTTACACGACCACCCATTGGCAGCCGAGCTTGGATCGAGGTGAGTTAAGATGGTTCGTATCGGCATTTTGTTTTAATTGTTTTGTTTTGGACTAAGTTATAACTGCCGCACGGGTTGCCATCAGGTTAAGCTACGCTTGCCGGGGTTGATCTGTAGGTGGGTGACCAACTTTACATACCGAGACTCGTCCACCTCCGTGCCTCGGAAAGCACGCTAAGCCGTTGGTCCCGACTGTCATTCGTGGACCTTTGACAGTCGTTATGGGTCGTCAGAACCCGAAAGCCCTGACTACCAGTCTTTCCAAGGGGTATCGCATTACCCAGTTACTGGGTTGTGGAGGTCAGATAGGCTGTAGCTCCATGTAAAATAATGGTACCTACTCAGCTGCATCCGGTTAGACTGGAAGCCAACCCCAATATAGTAGGGAAAAGGCTAACCAGATTGTTTTTTTTTTTTTGTTTTCATTTGATACTGTCGCAACACATTATGACATTACGCAATTATTCTAAATTGCCTTTGGATTGTGGTCCTGACAGCAAGCAAGCAATAGACAAAATTTGTCAAACACTTTTATGTTGTGAATATTGAATACGAGGCTTTTGGCTAATTTGTAAAGGAGTATTTTGTGTTTTTTTTTTTAAATGTGTATTTAGTTTTTACAGTATAAATATTTTTTCTTTCTTTCTTTCTTTCTATTCACGGCGTGTCTATGCTCTTCAATTACCAAGGAGTTAAAGTGTCCCAAGAAAATATAAAGTTTAATTTACGTCACGTTACATACGAGTTTTTAATAGGTTTTTAACAATTTTCTCAAAATAATCTGTAAAAGAAGTAACCTCTGCTCCATTTGTCAACTGCCTCATTTAAAAGATAATATCAGGATTAGCGAAGGGATGATCCTTGTGAGCTCGACCCCTGCAAACAAAACGTTAATCTTTGATTAAAGAAGAAGTTTAAAATCGTATTAGTTACAACGACCACATTAATCATTCGGACTTTAATCCTAACTACCATAATCCCAATTATTAATATCGTTAACACTAAAGTTAGCTCGTTTGTCAGCTTGTTCGTAACTTAGCAACCACTTGACCTGCCATTTATAACTACAGTAAAACTCGATCCGTTTCGATAAAATCTAGCCAAATGAAAGAGGACAATCTTTAAGGAATATGTAAAAAAAAAAAACAATTCCGCTCATATCACTGACACGTGGCTAAATATTTAATTTCTAATTCCGTGCGAGTGAAGCCGGGAGCAACAGCTAGTTATATAGTAAGCGAGGTCTATTTGTGTGACTGTCACTGAATCACCTCCCGGCGTACAATGAACGACAATGAAACTTTCCGTGCAGGGTACTTGCCTTGGGAAACGACATCCGTTAATTTTTGTCCCTACAGATTTGCTGAGATTGATATCATTGGGGAAAAGATAAAATAGCAGTTCTATTCAACCGAAACACGTCAGCGATTCTATAAGTCTAATTAGTACCTAAAATTGCAAATAGGGAGAGGGAATTTAAGCGTTGATTTATTACGCTCTATCTCAAATTGGGTAACTCTTTTAAAGACTTTTCCCTATCATGAAACTTAACTCAAGGTAAAGCAGAGTTTGAATAATTTAAATGGTAAGTAAAATTATTAGTGTATGACCGAACATGGATTTTTAGCTGAAAAAGAAGCTTCGGCTGTAGTCTTATTTTCGGCCGAAAACGAAAATGATTTATACATTTTTTTTAAATATTAATATTTCCGCTGTACACTAAAATAAGTTTATGGCCGATAAAGTAAGGCCGAATCATGTTTTTCTGGCCGAAAATAACCGAAAACGAAGCTTCGGTCGGTCACTAAAAATTATAATAGTAGGTATTTAAACCGACACCCTATCTACGGACTGCTGATAACCATAAAGTATGTATTCGATTTAAAAAAACACAAAGGACTTTTAACTAAAGGATCTGCATAGACGTTCAATTAATTAACAGACCAATATATTGTGAATAGTTATCAGGCTATTCACAGAATTTATAGGTGAAGTATGGCAAGACGAAATGGTGGCTTAAGCTACGATTCCCTTGAAGAGCAGACGCTGCCACATAACGCCCGTAGTGACGGTTGTCATGCAATTAATGGCAGTGCAAAAATTTAAATCGTTAGATTCGCCCTACCACGTCAAAATATAGTCGCGTTTCTGTTTCGTTTTGACACCTCTAATACACACGTCAAGGAAACGCTATTAATTGTTTGAGCTCACTCTTCTCAGTATGGACTTCATTTTCGCGTGACTAAGTACGATGAGAGAAAAACGATTTAAATCTTTGGACAGCAGGGTTTGGCTTGATGTGAAATACCTACTGGTAAAAATAACAGATTTTTATGACGGACGTTATAATATGACAGAACTGCTTTCCTATGAAACTATAGCTTTACAATGGGCTACCGGTGCGTAGGAAGATTTATGGCAACATTTTGTGATGGCATATTTAAGTGTTATAGAAAAGAGCAGAATTCGTAAAAAGTTCATTCGGATAAAAGTGGGCTGAAAAAGGTTTTGATTACGATATGATATTGTATCGAGCCGTAATTACAAGTTAAAATGAAAAATAAGACAATATACTGTTCTGAAAACAGCTTCAATATTATGAATATTAAACACACCTCGTCAAAATAGGTGTTAAAAAGTGTCAAATATTGATTAAAGCTACTACTTTGAGTTAACATGTCTAAAGAAGTAAAAAGTTTGTGATTAAGTTTAAATATGGACAATGGACATCACTTGTTATTAATGTTATTCAACAAACCTAATACCATAGAATTCAGTGGGTTTCTCTTAAAGCATAGCTTGTACTGAAACTTATAAAGATTACTTACTCTGCTTGCGGTATGAGCCGACCATTGCAGTCCAGGCTGTTGATGACTTTAATGTCCTCTTTCGTCAGAGAAAAGTCCCAAATGTTGAAGTTCTCCGTTATACGGCTCTTGTTTATAGACTTCGGAATTACAATAACTCCTCTGTCGACTTGGAACCTAAAATAACAAGCATATTTTAGTTTTAGACACCCACATCAACATCAATAAAAAACTATGACTATTCTTTTGCTACGGCGTAGCGGAGGCTACGATGCCGTAGACGCATCGTAGCATAATTATAACCTACGCGCTACGCGTCTGTGCTGCAATTTGTCTTACGGTGACTTTGTATTACGAAAGAGTGTTTGTGTTTAGTATCTTTATTGTTACATTTAGTAATCTCAAAGAGTATTATTATTGGGTTTATATCAGTAAAGCTGATTATCTTTATAACGACAGGGGGTAAGGACTGTCGTTACTTCTTTCTCATTATTGACATAATCGCTCGTTAGATGAAAAAAATTCTTTTTCCAACTGTTGCGAACGTATAATTTATTTGAACAGGTGGGTTTCTTTATTTCCATCCATTGGTTTGCAGAGAAATTTAATCGAAATATGGGGTGGACAAATTTTATATTTGGCAGGTAAATGGTAGAAAGACGTGAAGCAAACATAATAGATCGATGTTATCAATATCATGTCCAATACCAGTAAATTCTTATTTGTATTATTCCCAGCATATGAATACAAATAAAAACGATAAAATCTGCTAAACGGCTTCGTTCCGGTCACTCGGGCTGGTGTCGATCACATCAAATGATGCCCCATTGCCTCGCGTCCTCGGTTATTTTTATTTTCTGTGCACAAATTTTGCACACCAGTACATTTTATATATAAAATGCAATATAGAAACATTTTATCATCGTATCTATTACATCGGTCTATTGAAGCAATAAATTAAGATCTTTGAAACCTGAATTTCTTATTTACGCCTAAATACGTTTCTTATTTCTATGCTGCCTCCATTTATAAATAAATCTCCAAAGTGATCTGTGACCTTTGGCTGTTAATTAGGTTGTCGCTACATATAAAATGTTATGGTAAAGTGTAGTGGGCATACACTTTATATTGTGAAAATGTTTTTTTTTCATAAACGTAAAACGAAATGCACGAAATATAACTTAGAAATCGAAACTACAAAAAAGTACCCGAAAACATCAGACATCGTATGTGGTATTTTGGTAACAGAACTATCAATCGATAGCTCAGTTTAGTGAGTTTGTATTCTGCGAAGGATTTTGAAGAACATAAAATAAACGTATTTTTAATAAAAAATAACAGCATGACCATAGAAACAGAATACAATATTACTTTCTAAGTAAAAGACCGCCCGTAAATTACTGTACAAATGATTTATGATAAATAGGTTTCCCTTGTTGAAAGCTTTCGATCTTTTCTATTAGATACAGTAAAAACAAGTAAATAAACATCAGTTTCCGTGATGTGATGTCGAGGAACTTTTTTATTTTACTTATAAATAAAATAATTATTTAATGTGGTAGAGTCATCAATTCATCATTCATATGACATTTAACTCGAACTTTTATCACGCTACGACTGTCTCGATAGTGATTGAGCTTTATTTAGATAACGTTATTTATTAGACTGTTTAAAAACAAAAAACAGATCCTAAATTAATAGAGCACAGACCTCACACATCATCCATCGATGTAATTTATAATCTGTTAAGTTAATTAAAGAAAAGTTACCTTATTAAAATTTGTGCCGGAGTTTTGTTCAGTCTTTTCGCAATGGCTAACACTTTGGGATCCTCCAATAGAGATGGGTCATCAGGCTGCGCCCACGGCCGCTGAGGACTTCCGAGTGGACTATACGCCGTCAACGTGACCCCGCGCTCCTTGCAGAAGTTAAACAGCTTGCTCTGATTTAAGTATGGGTGACATTCCACCTACAATAAGCCAATGACTTATCAACCAGCTCGTAGTTGGATTAAAATTACAACTAGGCATACGTGGCGGCGCTTTTAATAACAGACCGCCATAACATGCAATTTTAGGAATATTTTTAGTCGTGATTTTAATTTGCCCAATAGATTAATGTTCCTTCTTTCGAAAAAAATGCCCAAACCCGTTTAAAAAAATACCTACAATGTGTTACAACATTTCGCAACAAAATCGCCGTTGATTGAATCGTTTTCAACACCTCACCTGATTGGTCACTGGCTTAATTGTAGCAGCGTTCAGAATTCGAGTCAGTTGTACAGAATTGAAGTTGCTGACTCCGATACTCTTAACGAGGCCTTTCTCGACAAGCTTCTCCATAGACTTCCACGTATCCACGTAGTCGACTTCGGAGTAAATCACTTTGCCATTAGCATCTGAAGGAAACGGATCACTGCCTTCCTAAAATCAGACAAACATTTCGCTTTGTACATAATAAAGCTAATGTTCCTTGAGTATCGTTTTGCCAAAAGCTTTAGCCGAAATTGAAAAGTTTTTTTTACTTTTATTTACCTAAGTCTACTGTGGATTTAAAGAATTCAGCTAACCTAATATAAACTCAATTTCTGTTCGAGGTTGCGTCAGGCTTAGTTCGCAGTATACAACTTTACGAATAATAAAAATGGGCTTACCTTGTAAGCCATAGGCCAGTGAATGAGATATAAATCCAAATAATCCAATCCGAGATCAGACAACGAGATTTTTACAGCCTTTTCCACTAAATCCGGCCTGTGATACGTATTCCATATCTTTGATGTTATAAAAAGGTCTCCTCTGTAAAACATTAAAGTAGCATAATATTAAACATGATTGTAATAATAACACGTTTAGATTGCTACGCGGTACCTACAGAGCTAATTATCTAGGCAAAATAGCGGCACAACCCCTGTAAAGATCGGCACTGAGATAAGTATTTCTAGATATTTATAGAGTTTTACGAACTAATTTAATTTGCTTTCTACTAACACATTTCAAAATAGTGTACACAACTGTAGAGCTGTGCATAAATAAACATATTTGATTTAATTTGAATAGTTTTTACCTTGCCGCAGATTTATACCTAGATATTATTACGAATGAACACGTTCAATTTATTGCGCAGATTTCTAAATATGTATAGACCCTACACATTTACTACGTAACTTTGTTATTTAATAATAAGAACACGGCACGTGGATTAGGCATAAGCGGGACCAAAGACAGGTCTGACCCGGAACGGAGAAAGCATTGGGTACAAGCTAAATGGACATATATTTTGACCTTTTTACGATGCCTTGGTTAATTTTCTCCTTGATCGCTTCTCCGACCTCCTTCTCGTTAAAATATAGATGCGCACAGTCTATATGTCGGTACCCGATGTCGATGGCTTCGCCGACTGCCCGCGTCACCTCGCCGGGGTTCGACTGAATATCATAAAAAAAACATTGTTTAAATAGATGTTTTATTATAAATAAAGGGTGGTAGTCCAGAGATGAGCTGGATACTTCAAATTTTAACACATAGTAGCAGCCGGAGTTATGATAAATTTTACAGTGTAATAACTCGTCACGTTTACAGGCACCACCTGAAAATCAGGGTTGTAAAACAAATCTAGGTACCGAATACGTAACCTCAGACAGTTGGCAGTAGGTACGTAGGTAATGCGTGGTAGTCGTTGTCGTGTTCGTGACTGAGTAAAGGCACACTAGCGCGACTTGTCGCGCGACGCGACAGCGGTAATTGTGCTACCGTAAAGTTTTCTTAGAAATTGTTTTGTTAGATTCGGGTCGCGCTGTCGCGTCGCGCAGGTCTGCACGTTGCTTAAAGGTGCAATATGAGTTTTTACAAATTCCTGATGAAACTACTTCAATATTACTATCATTTTTCAACTCTAATATTGGTGACAATTTTAAAACATTATAGGTATTAGAAAAGCAAGTTACATCTTACCTGCCATGTCCCAAGCCCAAGTATGGGACAGGTCAGTCCGTTATTGAACTTAATACGGGGAACGTTCGCGGCCATATTCTCGAGACGGCAGTCTTACAACTGGGACAAATATCTTGCGCACATAACAGGTTTTATATAAATACTTAATATCTACTAGTAATACAATGTTTTATCACTGTTTGAGTTAAATTATCGGAGGCCACGGTCAAGGTGACAGTTATCTTTAAATAAAGATACAACAGTGTGCAACTTTTGCAAATGATAGGGTAATCAAAAGTTACAAACTTTTGTTACCGTTTTTAACCTCAAATTGCACAACCACAGCAACATAATGACATATACCTAACTACTTACAGTTTCTGCTATCGCTTATAAAAATTAAACGTAGAATGAGGATTCCAAATTACTTACTTGCGAACTGAGGAGTTTGCAAGCAAATCACACTTGGCTAGAATGTTTGTAATGGTTTACCTAGGTATGTAATCTCAGTTCCAAAAGTAGTTGATGAAAGTGTAAACAAACCCTGTTCAGGTTAAATTCTGACGCAATCACTCACTAAAGGATATTAGTAACACATTTATCTGTATTTAGAGGTTTCAGCTTTATATCGCACCAATTTTTACAACATTGTAAGTAGGTACATAATTCAAAAATCATCGACAAAAATTGAGATTTATCTCAATTGTCAAATGAAAAACATGTGTAAGGTGATTTCAAATTAGAATTTCGGGTTAATAAATAAAATATTGAAATCGAAGCACTCAATTTGTAAGCGGCACTACATAGGATTGGCATTCAAAGGTACCGTTTTCTGATGCATTTATATTTTCATCAGATACTTTTGGAACAGACCTTTGGTATTTTTTTTTTATTACATACATGCATAGTTAGCCCAGGGGGCCAATTCTCGATTTTAGAGATGGTGTCGAATTCGACAAAAATTTCTAATGACGTCATTTTTTCGACAAATTTTATAAGTTGCTATTCTGGGGATGTGGAATTCGACATTTGTCGAAGGCTAACGTTAGAGTTCATGTCGAGTGCTTCTGAGCAGTAGAGATGTCATGTCGATTGTAGAGATACGTCATTTCTGAGTGAATTCGTTGAGTTTTGGATTGTACACTGTGTTTTCTTTTCTTTAATTTTTAAATAAAATACGGCTTGGCATCTCATACCTACTGGAAATTCGATTTATACTCTTTGATTTGTGCATTGTGTTTTCTTGAAACAACGACCTTCGCGCAAATAACAGACTCTGCAATTTGTGTACTCACGATTGGACTTGAAATCACTGAAAGATGGACGAGTTTATTAGCATTTTTATCTCGGAGTTGTTGGAAAGTGGCGAGCAACTGGCCAATACACGGCGACAACAGCGCACTTATCCCACCGTCGCTATTTACGACTTGAGCTAAACAGAAGTCATTAAAAACTTCAGATTAGATAAAGATTTAATAAGGGTTCCTAATAGATCTATTGGCTCCTGTAATTCAGGATACCACGAAAATAGACCTGAAAACGAAGGTAAATAATCGTCTGCTTCATAATTTTATTAGTCATGTATAACTGTTCACTAAACTAACCTTACCCACCAAAAATACTAATTGCACACCCTAAAATACCTAAATTACTTATGTAAAAATTGTGAAATGTAAAACAGCACCCAATAATGATGTAACACAGAGTACATGTAAACATAACAAAAGTTTTGAAGGAACCGCAAAAAGGCGCAAATTCTGATACTGACAGACAGTCAACTGTCAATTTGTCAAACTTATTATTTTTTCTTCATAATGGTAACATTATCTTCACTCGACTCGACATTTTCGTGACATTTATTTCTATTTTGACTGAGAATACGGAATTCTGCTCAATTCGACATTTTTTGGTAGAGATAGAGATATTTTTAATAGACATAGAGATAGACTTACGATCTCGAACTCGAGATAAATGGCGAAAATCGAGAATTGGCCCCCAGCAGGTTCGCACAGGTGATTTTCTACCGCGGCGATTGTTTTTCGTGCACTTGTTTTTCAACGCTCTGCTTAGGGCCGAGAGTTGAAAATCCACTGCGCGATAAAATCCCGTGACGATATTTTTACGTCCTTGCGAACGTGTTGTTACCGATATTTATCTAGCTACTCAGACACGTTGTAGGTACCAAGGTACGGTACTTATATATATTCTATTTAATGAGTTCGCATCTAAGTAAACATGTTTCCCTCGTTAATTTATTTGCGTGTAGTTAGGTAGATATAGGTTTAGTTTGTGTACCTAAACATAGTGTATAAATATTATTTACTGAGTATAATTTCATATGTAGGACCTTGGATGTCATTGGAAATTTTATATTCAATTAGGTATGTACCTAGGTACTGGCTGCAGCGTTTTAAAGGGATATAGGTATGCCCAGTGGGTCGATAATGACCCAAACATACTTGGATAAGTACCTATACTTATAGAAGTAGGTAAATACTTTCGAATGCACCATGACCGCGAACTGTGTGTATCATAATATTTATTACCATATTTCGCTTATTTTCGATTGACCAAAGTACCTACTATTTTTAAGCAGAGCACAATAAAATGTATACTTTAGTATACATCATACATTTAGTATACATTTTATTGTGCTCTGCTTAAAAATAATGTTGGCGATTCTTAGAGGTGTTATTAAATAAAATAGCGGACTGTATCAGAGGTATGGTTCGTATAATATGAACATAAGGACGCGCGCCTCTCGGACCCTTTTTGGTAGTGAAGGCAGTGCAGGCCAGTGGCGATCGGCACCTCGTCCCCCGCTCCCCGCACGCTGTTGCCCCGCTCCCGTAGTCGCAGTGGCGGGCAGCCGCTATGTTTTGTCTCCAACATACTCCCCGGGTTGAAATAGGTAGGCAGCTGATTCAACAAGCAGGTTCTGGAAGGGGACAAATGTTATTAAACGCCCTTCGAATAATGGTTCCTCCCTTGATCCTTATATCGGCGACTCGAGCAACTTGATCCTGAGCCCCTGGGAAAACGGCCACACAACGTCCCAGGGCCCAACGTAAAGGAGGCAATGCTTTATCCTTTATAAGGACTAAGGAACCCAATTTTAGTTCGCTTGACGAAGAAGGCCACTTCGTCTTTTGCTGCAGAGTGGTGACGTACTCGTTGGAGAATCGTTTCCAGAAATGTTGCTTGACGAACTCGATTCTTTTGTATCGCTCAAGGCTTGTAATTTTTTCTGTTAGCTGTGGATGTGGAACAGACACAAGTGATCGTCCTATTAGGAAGTGAGCTGGTGTTAAAGGTGTGAAGTCTGTTGGATCGGAATTTAAGGCGGTGATAGGACGTGAATTTAGGATGGCTTCCACTTGAGTCAGACAAGTGTGCATTTCTTCATAAGTGAAATGAGTGAGTTGGAGAAGCCTACGAAGATGATATTTAGTGGAACGGACAGCAGATTCAGCCATACCATTGAAATGGGGGGTGTAGCTCGGAATGAAGAGGAAGTCTATACCCTCTTGGGCGACTTCAGAACTAATTTGGGAACTTGATTCCTGTAAGAAACGGTGTAACTCGTTACATGTACCGACAAAATTAGTCCCATTGTCGGAGGTTATACTTTGAGGCTTCCCTCGACGAGCCACAAACCGATTTAGAGCGGCCATGTATCCCTCTTTAGTAAGGTCTGTAACGACTTCCAAATGCACGGCTTTTGTAGCTAAGCAGACAAAAATGGACAAGTAAGATTTAGTTAGTTGGCAACCTCGACCTTTACGGTTAGCTATCTTAACTGGGCCTGCATAATCCACCGAACAGTGTAAAAAAGGGAATTCCAGTACAGTTCTGGATTCAGGTAACTGTCCCATTATGGGTTGAACATTGCTGGCTTTAAATCTGAAACATTTTATGCAACCTTTCGTTATGGATTTAGACAGATTCCTTCCTCCCAAAGGCCAAAAGGTTTGACGAATATTTGACAACAATAACTGAGGCCCCGCATGTAGAAGCTTTAAGTGATGCATGTGAAATATGATTTTCGTTAGATGATGTTTGCTACATAATAATATTGGATGCTTGGTGTCATAGCTATAAGGTGAATTATCAAGTCTACCGCCTACTCTCAAGATATCATTTGAATCGAGAAATGGGGTCAATGATATTAATTTATTTTTCTTTGGTAATGCGTGACCTGATTTTAAGATAAGGTATTCATTTGGGAACATTTCTAACTGTGCAGTGTGCATAATAAAATTGAATGAATTTTGCAATTCCTCACAAGAAAGATGATCGCAGAATCTGTTCGTTTTGGTTTTACAGTTATAAATAAATCTGTGTATATAGGCTATAACTCTTTGTAAACGTGTAAATTGTGAATATTTAGGTATAAGTTTTGTAAATAGTTTATCGTCATCGTTCTTTGTAACGTCATTATTTATAAGTAGACAAGGTTGAAGATCCGGTAGGTCCTGTTTCTGGGATTCATTAGGCATTTTTGGCCAGCAATGATCTGACTCGAGCAAATACGATGGGCCCGACCACCACAACGAGGCGTTGCTGATGATATCAGCCTTCACCCCGCGAGAAACAAGATCCGCCGGGTTCTCCTTGGACGGAACGTAGCTCCACGTGTGACCGCTGGTGCTTTCTTTGATCTCGTTAACACGATTACGTACGAATTGATTAAGTAAATTTGAAGGGGTGGATAACCACCCTAAGACGATCGTGGAATCGCACCAAAACCTACACATGTTAATGTTTAATGTAATTGAATTTCTTACCTTAGTACACAGTCTTGCACCTAATAGAGCCCCACACAACTCTAGACGGGGAATAGTTGTGGGTTTGATCGGTGCGACCTTGTTTTTTGAGATTAAGAGCTGAACACGCACAAGTCCCGAATTACACACAGACCGAATGTAGACGCATGCCCCATACGCACTTTCAGATGCATCTGTGAATACATGGATTTCAATCTTTACACAAATATCACTAAGAACCCATCGAGGAATTTGTAATTTATTAAGACAGGGTAGTGTGTTAGCAAATGAAGACCAGAGATGTAAAATCTCTGACGAGACTTCTTCGTCCCAAGAGCTTTTATTGACCCACAATTTCTGCATAATCAATTTAGCTTCGACAACGCATGGACCTACAAGCCCTAATGGGTCGAATATTTGACTTATGACTGAAAGAATGTGGCGTTTAGTAACCTTCTCATGAAGTTCAATGTTAATTGAGAAAGATAATGTATCCTGCTTACAAAGCCAATATAAACCTAATGTTTTCGATGATTTATTTTTGTTGTTATCTGATAGATCCAATATTGTGTTTGAATCTATAATTTTACCTGAGAACAGCTTATTAAGAATTAATGCGTTATTAGATTTCCATTTGCGAATATTAAATCTTGCTGAATTTAAGGCGGCAGTAATTCCCTTACATAACTTTATAGCATCGCTTACAGTACTGGATCCACTTAATAAATCATCACAGTAAAAGTCGTGTGATATACTGTATTTGACGCTATTATCATTGACTGTGGATGCCAGACTACTCAAACATTTTGTCGCGAGATATGGCGCAGCAGCAGTCCCCTGACAAACTGTGTTAAGTGTGTAGGTTTTTAAACGATGAGAGGAATCATACCTAAATACAATTTGCTGTAACGAGCGTTGACTAGGTACTATGTCAATTGATCTATACATTTTTTCAATGTCTGCCGATACTACAAATTTATGCTGGCGGAATCTGAGGAGAATCGATAAGAGATCGTCTTGGATAGTAGGGCCGACCATCTGAATTTCGTTGTAAGAAATTCCTGAAGTGGTGACGGCAGAAGCATCGAAGACTGTACGCAACTTTGTCGTTGTACTGGACTCCCGAAGTACGCCATGATGAGGAAGGTAGTAGTTGGCATTTTCACTGTATGGAAAAAGTGTTTTATTTTCAGTCATGTGACCCAACCGCTCGTATTCTTTCATGAAGTCTAAATATTTTTCCTTGAATATTGGTTCTCGTTCGAATTTTCGCTCAAGCGATAAGAAACGGCGCTTTGCCATCTCAAAAGAATCGCCTAAGACCTGAGGATCTTGCTTGAGAGGTACGGTGACGACAAAGCGACCATCGTTATGTCGAGTTGTGTTGACAGTGAAATGATTTTCACACGCACGTTCCTCCGCGGATTGAGAATGCTCAAGAGAAACACTATCTACTTCCCAAAAACGAGTGAGGTCAATATCAAGTTGACCTTGAGTAAAAAGACATTGACTGAAAGTACTTTTCGGACTCGAGATGTGTCCAGTGACTATCCATCCGAACTCCGAACTACGTAACATAGGTAGATGTTTGCCTAGGCTAATCTTTTTGTTACCTAGAATATCCCAGAAGATATCTGCCCCGATAAGAAGATCGACCTTAGAAGGAATGTTATAAGAGGGGTCAGATAGACATAAGCCTGCTGGGATTTGAATGTGTTGTGTGTCAATGTATGTGATTGGTACTGCTGTGGTGACGTTGGTAAACACATGACAATCAATGTTAGTCCTATAGCCAGAATTCAATGACTCAATTGTGAGATTGCAAGACTGTGTACTATTGGATACATGATTATTAAAACCTGATACCGTGGAGCTCACGTTCCGCCTCGGCAAACCCAGCTTACTGCAAAAAGCTTCAGAAACGATATTTATTCCGCTACCGTTGTCCAAGATCGCCCTGGCGGTGTGTTTGCTGCCCCTGCCGTCAATCACTCTCACCAACGCTGTGGATAGGAAAACACGCGTCGGAGTAGTTACCGGTAGAACATCAGTTGTCAGTACAATATCTTTTGAAGACGATGAAGACGAATCACGAGAAGCAGATTGCTCGGATTTTTCTACGTGCAAAAGAGTGTTGTGCTTTTCTTTGCAATATTTGCAGTGTGACAAAAAACATTTCTTTGCTAAATGACCAAAACGCAAACAGTTCAAACACACTTTGAACTCTTTTGCTTTTGAAATCCGAGATTCTAGTGGAAGACTTCTAAAAGATTCGCAATTAAACAGCTGATGTGACTCATCGTCACACAATGGGCATGATTTACGTTTGTTATTATTATTTTTGCTATTAGTGCTTTTATTTATTACTAAACTTTTCGCTTTTACGGGTTCTGATTTTATTTTATTATTTTTATTGTTCTCTTCTAAAGTTTCTAATAAGTCGGCTCTGTTATTTAAAAATGTTATGAACTGCGATAGGGTTGGGGATGAAGTCAATCTATTTCTGTGTTCTTCCCACTCTCGACCCGTCACACTATCGAGTTTAGTTGACATCATATAAATTACGAGCGTGTCCCAGTACTGAGTGGGTTCATTCAATGATTTGAGAGCCCTAATGTTCTTGTTAGTTACATCAATAAGATAATGAATCGATTTGCACGATTCTGATCGAATAGGATCTACGTTAAACAAAGCCTGTATGTGGTTATTAACCAGTAAGCGACTATTGTCAAATCGCTGGCACAATAATTCCCACGCAATTGTATAGTTGTCACTTTTAAAATCGATGTTTTTAATTATCAGAGCGGCACTTCCTTGAAGAGAAGCCCGTAAATAGTGGAATTTATTTATGTTATCTATGCAATCACTGTTATGTATAAGAGAAAGGAATGTGTCTTTAAATTCAAGCCAGTCTTGATAGCCACCCTTGAAATGTGGTAAGTCAATTTTCGGTAGCCTAACCAAATTTCTTACACGCCCACCTGTTTCTGCATCGCTGAACTCCAACACAGACCCGCCGCCGCCCTTGCCTCCGGCAGCAAGCAGGCTCTTGGCTGTGGCCACCAGCGGGTAGTAGTCGTTGTCAAACTGCACACGCTCCGCGGAAACTTCATCGGTTGGTGGCTCATCTGATAGGATCTCGATTTCAGTCTGTAACGTGTCAAATTCCTCGCATAAGGGCTCAAAGTTTCTAAAGCGACACCCTAAATCTATGATTTGTAGCTCCGTTAGTGTTTTTGAAGTTTTAATTAATTTTATATGATTGCTAAAAATAGTAAGCTTTGATTTTATAGCTGAGCGTTTTTTAATTAAAGTTTTAAGTTCGGACATGATCACAAAACGAACCTTAAATCGCAATAAGGGGCAACAGCTGATTTCAAACAGCAACCACACTTAGCTATACACAGCTAATTGATGCACCGTAATAAATATATGTAAGCAATAATTTATAACCATGTAGCTGAGCTCAATGAATGTGCGTAATTGAAGTAAACAAGATGATTCATGCGATAGGCATTCAACGCTCGAGTTTTTATGATTGCAAGTAGCTCACAATAGCCTAGTTTTAAGACGATGAAATTGTTAACAAACTAAATTAACTGCAATGCTATAGTTAATTGGATATAGGTATTGTATTATTCTTTGAGTTGTAACGTATGAAGAATGCACAAAGCTCCGACTTAAGTTTTAGCGAAATGAGTGTGACATTTAAAAAGGAAATATGAATTTGACTAGCTAAGAGAAGAGGGAATAAGAGGTATAAATAGGAACGAACTCACAAGATGTCTTGTCCTTTGTCCAGCAACGAGGCAATTCGTTCGTCCTTCAAATGTCCTTCCTTGACCTCCTCGAAAGTCGTCGCGTACCTAATGACCGGCGCGTACGACTCGTCAAATTTCTTGATTAAGATACGGACTAGTCTCCAAAATAAGCTTCAAGACGTCCTTATGTCCTTTTCCACGGTGAGAGGACCATATGTTGGCGATTCTTAGAGGTGTTATTAAATAAAATAGCGGACTGTATCAGAGGTATGGTTCGTATAATATGAACATAAGGACGCGCGCCTCTCGGACCCTTTTTGGTAGTGAAGGCAGTGCAGGCCAGTGGCGATCGGCACCTCGTCCCCCGCTCCCCGCACGCTGTTGCCCCGCTCCCGTAGTCGCAGTGGCGGGCAGCCGCTATGTTTTGTCTCCAACAATAATAATGATAATGTTATATATAATACCTACCAACCAATACCTACTAGTCAAAGTTCGTAGAAGGCTATTTCTTAAAAAAGATTGTGACCGATTGCATCTAAATGGAAGTAGGTATATCTACCTACACATCAAAAGTGTCTAGGGATCAAGTACATTTTTTCTACTACTAAAAAAATATCCAATTATATATATTTACCAAATCTAGTCTTCCAGATTGATTTCTTAAAAAAAAAACTTTATTGACATAAAAATAAAGTAAAATAGGTAAATACTTTGATTCCTATGTTTAAGCATCGGCAAGAGTGCGTCTTACGACTCTAGCCGTGTGTGGACGTGCATACGAGTAGTCGTGCATTAGTCGAAACGAACCGCATTTGCTAAGGAATAATCACGACTGAGACAATCCTCTCCACATAAATCTGAGCATTGAGGTTGTTCCTGATCCAAATGAGATGGGTTCTCCCACCGATCCAAATACCGGCGCAAACCATTATTGTTCCCCCTCCATATGAATGAACTTCCTGACAAAATTTCAAACGTTCTTGACGTCCAGAGGTCCTCCAAACTCGAGTACGTCTTGTATCCGGCCTCATACCGAAACGTCATCTTCCTCCCAATTTCTGTGTGCTATAGATTGAACTCTCAGCGGCCTTCGGGAACGCAGACCCACTTCACGTAAACGATTCCGGATGGTTTGGTCGCTTATCAGCCAAAGGCTTGAAGGCCTGAAGAGCTGTGGAGCCTCGTAGTCAACATCATGGCAGTCATGGTACGATTCCGTCGAGCAGTATTTTAGATGTATCCTCCTATTGATCCTGTCTGCGAGTGGTGATGCGAGATCGTCCTCCATATGTCGCTTGACCACGCTGCTCGTGATACGCTAGCGTATCCAGAGGCGGCTTATGACGCTCTGTGTAGTGCCAAGAGCGACAGCCGCATTACGTTGCCTGGAACCAGCTCGCAACATTCCGACAGCTCTCAACATCTCTTCTCGTGTCAAAAGATGTCGTCGCTCCACATCAATGCATTTTTTTCAGTTCCGATGCAGAAATTGTAATGGTTTTGTAAAAACGCTATTAACATACACTTATAGAGGAATCCTGATTGACAATTTTCTATTTTTAATCAAAATTTCAAGAAAATTATTTATTCAAATAGATTCACTAAAAATAATCAATAACGATTCAAAAAAGTTAAAATAATAACCCTCAATCCGTACTTGATACCTAGACACTTTTGATGTGTGTATTAGTTATGTTGTAGGTGCGTATTGCTGTCAAAATTGTTTTTATTGTAGTTAATAGATATTGATATCACTTTTATTTATTTATTTTATTAAACATAACTGGCGAAATGTGGGTGTACTATAGGTACACCTCTGCCTAACCCTACGGGGATTACAGGCGTGATGTGTTATGTTTATTATTTATGTACCTACACACAGAAAAATAGATACAGATAAGACATAATCATAATTATGAGTACTAGAATAATTCTGTGGGTCGGTACTAGTAGATACTTTCATATTCTAGTAGGTACAATCGGCCTAACTTCCGCATACTCACCTTAAAGGCGATAATCGCATAGCACGACTCACGACTCGATCGCACAATGCACGAGTTTTGACCAATAGGATGCACAAAGCGTATTTTAGTGGTGTTCGTATTAGTATAATCGTGTATAGAATGTGTGACACTCACACTAGGAGCGTACTATGCTCACTTGTTTCTGATAAGAGACGAGTTTTAATGGGCACGGCCAGCGCGGCGTAAGCTCTTTGTTATTGAATTGAATATTATTTTATTATTGACAAGAATTAATTTTAGTACTCATATCTTCTGTTTGTTTGGTTTAGAAAATGTATTATTGGTATTGCAGTATTTACAAAAATAATTTGTAATAACTAATAACAAATATGTCAAACTACAATTTATATGTATTAATCCACTTTAATATTTTCCTCTCTCTATCGGGTCTATAGATATAGGTTATTTATGAACACTTTCACTGCCTCTCCAATTTTCACCATATCCTATGTGATGCCGCATGCCGCAGCGACCGCATCATATTCCATTCACAATAAGATGAGACATTGAAACGAACCGTTTTACTACAGTCCGTTCCACCGATTTTGACTTCTATTCCGTAGGCTTATGGCATAATAGGCAAAAAAGTGGTTACAATACCAACTGTTTACTGCAGCTGCCATTTGTCATGCCACCAAGGCAATAGCATTCAAAATCGATTGAACGGACATTTATGGTTTGTTTACTTTTTATCTCACGGCTCCCTGAATACGGTAGGTATAATAGGTGCGTTGACCGGCACTGCATGAAGGTATCAAATGTTTATATTGAAATTTTTTGTGTATAATCGACTTTATTAAAAGTAAATAACTATCTAAATTTCTATGTGTTTGTTTATACTTGGGCAATTTGGGAATACTTGGAAATTACAGTAATATTTGAACCAATACTCTGCGCAGTTCATACAATGCTATCAGAGCTTTTTGTTTATAGCTGCCGCAAGCCGCACAACTCTTGCAACTGCAATAAAAATAAGTTCATTATCTAAGTCCCATTGTTATTTAGTGGCAATGAGAGGACGGCCCATACGTTTTTTTATTACCTTAGGATTATCTCAAATGTTTTGCAGTTGTTCCTTGCATTTGGTTTAATACTTATAATTTTATGTTACTCGTTCATTACTCACACAAATGCATATTGTCTCTAATTGGGGGAAACTAGGAAGGGGTGTGGTTTGTCACTAGCTGCGCTCTCGCAGGAATATTTTCTTAAGTGAGCATGCTTATCTTTGTTTAATAGTACCTTCTGCAACATGATTAAATTAATTCAATTAAATTAGGTAGGTACCAATTTCTTTCAAAGACTTTACTTGCTGACGGTAGTAGGTACCTAGTTATATGACTTACAGTAACTACCGAGGTAATAGCATGAACCTACCTAATTAACTAGGTAGCTACCTAACCTGCTCAATTAATCTACCTAGGTATCTATTAGGTAAATAGGTAGATTAATTGAGGTTCTTTTCTAAACTAGATTTTACTACTTAATATATTATTCAAAATTTGAGGAAATAGTTTTTTAGGAATGAATTTCTAAGTGGATTACTCATACTACTTTTGATGAAATCATGAGTTTTTTTTCTGCTTTATCAATCACGTTTTGACAAACGTGTACAATGCTAGGCGCAAAACAAAAATATATGTTCTGTCAAAAGTGGAATAGTCAAGTTTTGAAAAGAATCTCTTCAATTATTTATCTTAGATTAACACCGAAATTACGACAATAACAAAGACCTAGTTACTTATTTTCTACTAGGAAAATCCAAGACAACCCTTAAATGTTATTGGTAGGTAGAACCTACGTACCTACCTATTTAGTAAGTGTATAAAGTTCCATTGCGACTGCGACCGCAATTAACTCTCGGCCGGCGAGTAAACAACCAAAGGACGGCACGGTTAATCGCCGATTACTCGCTAACCGGTGTAGTATGGTCAAAACCATAGTTCTTAAATCCGCTTTGGGTACTTATACGAGACCAGCGTTTTAATGTCAAGGGTCGTCCATATTTTTCGATTCCCGTAAAGATGTCATAAAGTTTCCCTTCAGAGGTAGATAAGAAAGTTAAATGGATGGCGCGACCCTTACGGCCGCATCTAACTCGCACTATCAATCACGAGTAATTGCAGCACTTCCTTTAGTGTTCACAAGAAGCATAAATGGGACGACCTGCACGTGACCAGCCCTATCTAGCTATTTATTACGTCCACGTTTTCTCTTAAGGATATCGCGTAGGTACAGTTTAGCAATCGCGTTGCGTAGGTAGGTGCCTACCCTGAACGTCGCGTATGTGTGAAACTGCAAAGATTTGCAGATACATTACAGTTTGACATATTTTTGCCCTATTGGTACATTGACCGTCACTGTGTCCATTGTAGATACACAGAAAGTAGTTAGGTAGCCGCAATACTGTAAGTACCTGCTTACTTAAGTGCTCGCAAGATAAGTGTGCGCAGCTGAAATCCGAACTATGTAATAAGTAGGTATGCCGCCGTCTTGTCGTTTATGAGGTCAAATTAGAATTATTTATTTTATTAATTAAGTACCTAATATAAGATCCATAATATAAACATTAATTATTAGTATAATTTTATATTTTAAATATTACAGTATATATGTATATATATATCTACTCTATGTCGGACTCCAATGTTGCTACTGATCTAGCTAGTATACTCGGTCCTACGCTATTTCTCATCTTTTTAAATGACCTCTGCAATCTTAACATCACAAATTCAAAAATTGTGTCGTTTGCTGATGATACAGCTCTTACCTTTTTCGCTAACTCGTGGTCTGAACTTCAGATTATTGCACAAAATGGTTTTAATTTTGCCTTTAGCTGGCTTCGATCCCATGCTCTAACACTTAACACATCCAAGACGAAATTGATGACGTTCTCTATCTCACCAACCTCACAACCTGATATTCCTATCACTTTAAAGGCTCACTCATGTAACAGTATACATTCACACACATTTCAATGTTCACTCATTGACACAGTCGATAATATTAAGGACCTAGGTATAACTTTAGATAGATACCTGAATTATAAAACTCATAACTTGGTAAGAGGCAGGGTCAGAAAACTAATTTATATTTGTACTAGCTTTTGCCCGCGACTTCGTTCGCGTGGAATAGTGACTTCCGGCAGATTTTTGGTTTTACCCACATAGTTCCCGATCTCGCGGGATCTCTTCAAAAATGAAATGTGGAAGATATTCTAGGGAACTCTTCAAAAATCAACATAATGAGCTCTGCGTTTGAATTGAAGATATGTATACTCACTTAGGGCATTAAAGCCGTTATTGCCGATCGAAAAAGGCGAAAATGTTATTTTTCCCTTATTTTCAAAATTTTATTTTGATTTGCCATTTCAGAAAAAATACTGTTTCTCCCTTGACAATTTTTCTATTATTTTAGGCTTTAAAGATTATTAAAGTTTCTTACACCAAGACATTTCTGTATACCACGTTTTTAGTTTTGTCATCCTTTGCAAAAATATATAGGTCTTGTGGTGTGACACTCTTGAGCACGCAACGTAGAGTTGTCCATGGGAGAAACAGTCTTTTTCAAGATGTACCCCCGCAACTTTAAGCGTTTGCCCTTGGGCTTTATTTATGGTAATTGCAAACGCAGTTTTCAGCGGAAACTGAACTCTTTTGAATTGGAATGGCATATCAGTTAGAATGATGGGAATGCGGGGAATAATTACAGTTTCGCCTTTTGCCATTCCAGTCATAATAACGGCTTTAATGACATTCCGTCCTAAATAAGTTACTTGTAACCGTGTGCCGTTACATAGCCTTGGTGGATCTAGGTTTCTCATAAGCATCACAGGAACTCCAACTTTCAGCCTCAACTTGTGAGAAGGCACTCCTGATAACTCTAAGGAGTTGAGAAACTCTGTTGGGTAAGATGTCACTTGCTCGGTATCCAGGACGTTATCTACTGATAGATATTCGATGACAGCCATCTCTTCTGTCTCAGCAGCTCTTTGAGTTGCATGACGCCCAGCATCTAAGAGCCGTCGCTCCCGAGCCATCTCTTCTGTCTCAGCAGCTCTTTGAGTTGCATGACGCCCAGCATCTAAGAGCCGTCGCTCCTGCCTCACCTCCTCAGTCTCAGCAGCTCTTTGAGCAGCATGACGTTCGGTATCTAACAGCCGGCGCTCCCGAGTCATGTCAGCGGTCTCAGCAGCTCTTTGAGTTGCATGACAGCCGGCATCTAAGAGCCGTCGCTCCTGCCTCACCTCCTCAGTCTCAGCAGCTCTTTGAGCAGCATGACGTTCGGTATCTAACAGCCGGCGCTCCCGAGTCATGTCAGCGGTCTCAGCAGCTCTTTGAGTTGCATGACAGCCGGCATCTAAGAGCCGTCGCTCCTGCCTCACCTCCTCAGTCTCAGCAGCTCTTTGAGCAGCATGACGTTCGGTATCTAACAGCCGGCGCTCCCGAGTCATGTCAGCGGTCTCAGCAGCTCTTTGAGTTGCATGACAGCCGGCATCTAAGAGCCGTCGCTCCTGCCTCACCTCCTCAGTCTCAGCAGCTCTTTGAGCAGCATGACGTTCGGTATCTAACAGCCGACGCTCCCGAGTCATGTCAGCGGTCTCAGCAGCTCTTTGAGTTGCATGACGGCCGGCATCTAAGAGCCGTCGCTCCTGCCTCGTCTCCTCTGTCTCAGCAGCTCTTTGAGCAGCGTGACGTTCGGTGTCTAAGAGCCGGCGCTCCCGAGCCATCTCTTCGGTTTCAGCAGCTCTTTGAGTAGCGTGACGCTCAGCGTCTAAGAGCCGTCGCTCCTGCCTTACCTCTTCAGTCTCAGCAGCTCTTTGAGCAGCGTGACGTTCGGCGTCTAAAGTTAAACGGGCTTGAGTCTGTTCTTGAGACTCTTGACTTCTTGCAACTCTTTTAGCTCGAGCTCCGATGGAACTACGTGCTAAATTGGACTTGCGTTTTCTCGTCATTGAAAAAAGTAGTTTAAAAAAGAACTTAAACTAAAGAAATATTACAATCTTTCCGAACTTAAATTGAAAACTAACTGAAAACAAAAGAATTTTAAAAAAATACGAATTACGAATTTGATAACAATTTAAAAGAAATTATATTACAACCTATTCTCTTAATAACCAAGCTTAAAACTAAATAATTTAAAAGGAACGATCTAATTAATTTAAAAATTAAAACGAATTTAGACATACAATAAAATTTTAGTATCTACTAATAATCGAGATCAAACTAAACTTAAATTATACAACAACCAGACAACCCAACAAATAAACCTTTTAATCGACAAATACAACGGAACCAATTTTGAAAACAACCATCAGACAACCTAACAAATAAACCTTTTAATCTACTAATACAACGGAGCCAATTTTAAATTTACGAAACGATCAATCCACAATTCCACGACAGTACCGAAGCGCTCGGCCGATACCCAACCAAATGCGTGTAACGAAACCACAGCGCGATCTATTTCGATCCCAACGCCATCTATCGAGCATAGTGACAACTCGGATTATTTATCTATACTCCGTTCGGGCATTTTCTTTGTACTAAAAGTTTTATTATATTGATATTATTTTTTTCATACCTTTTTACTATTTATTTACTTTTTTCCGATGAATTAAAACAATAACATGAACCGAACTCGTGTAACGATCGACACCATTGCGCGATCACCAACTCGACATATAGTACTAATAGAATTATCTATACTCCGTTAGAGCATTTTCTTTGTACTAAAAGTTGTATTATATTATATTTTCATACCTTTTTACTATTTATTTACATTTTTCCGATGAATTTTCAGTACTGAATCGATGCCGACTCTTGACCAATAGATGGCGCTGTATGTCCGGAATAAATTTTATTTTTTATTTTATTTTTTGTAATAAAAACTATCCTATGTCCTTTCTCAAGTTCCAAACTATGTCTGTACCAAATTTCACACAAATCGGTTCCGTAGTTTAGGCGTGAAACAAAGACAGACAGACAGACAGACAGAGTTACTTTCGCATTTATAATATTAGTTTGGATAACTCTTCGGCACGTCGCTGAGCATTCTGTTATTCACAATGTATACTACCGGCAACATAACCGTAACGTAATGTAACCGGCATGCCTGAGAGATATTTCTCGACGGCATGTGAAACCAAGTCAGAGGCCCATGGGCGGCTTTAAAACTCTGACACCAGGTTAGTCACTACCACACGAAAAGAAGAAGAATGTATACTACGCCTTATGTCAATCTATTATTACTTATTGTATTAGCTGCTGGGGTGGCGCCACAAAGACTGCCCTTAAACCATTGGAAGTGTCCCACAGAGCTATACTGAAAATCGCAACATTTAGACCCATTCTGTTTCCAACCACAGAACTTTACACAAAATGTGGTGTCCTCAACGTAAGGCAACATTTCATTCTACAAACCATTCTTCTCCAACACTTAAAAACCCCTCTTACTACTATTAGATACGAAACGACGGAATGACTATTAATTTATACTGTTCCACAAACTCAGTTTAAATGTATAAGAGATTTTTCTACTATCTTGGTCCTTGCTTGTATAATAAAAAACTTTTTTTACAAAAAATAAAACCGACTTCCAAAAAAAAAACACTACAAAGTGAAAAATAACTGTAGTGTTTTTTTTTTGAAGTGGGTTTTATTTTTTGTAAAAAAAGTTTTTATTTTTCACTTTTTAGTTGTGGTACCTACACAAACCCCCCACAAAAATTTGAATACAGGAACTATTAGAACATCGTCCACATATACTAGGTGGGAAAAATACGTATTATTGAAGCTAACTTAAAAACCCCTCATCAGATCTTAACCAAACTTATATGGGACCACTTCTGAACTATGCTCTACCAAAAACAAAAAGAATCATCAAAATCAATTCATAATTGGCGGAGTAATCGCGTAACAAACATACAAAAAAAAATACAACCGAATTGAGAACCTCCTCCTTTTTGAAGTCGGTTGAAAATTAACGCGTCCTTACATATCTATAATTTACCATACAGAAAATGCAAACTCGCCCTCCGTGTATACCTCCTGAATAAAACCTTCGACGAGACTGAAAAGTACTTATTGTTACTTACATGAAGGCACAGACTACATAGGGATACTCGTGAAGGTAATCCCATTTAATATTATTCAAATGCACACACACTCACTCTCACACACACAAACGAACACGCACTCACTCGTCTCAGCACATCTACACTCCTCTTTCTAATCTGTTTTATTTAATTTTAATTGTAAGATTTTATCTTTTGTGTTTGATACTGTAATCATAAAAGCGTAAAAACATGATTTTTGTGATACTCAAATTGGAAGTCGAAACTGTCTCTCCTAAATACAGATTACTCTATAATCTAGCTAGGGGAGCAGTCATTCACCCAACGCAACAATTCATTGTAGGTACCTTCACCATCTTATTAATAACGCATACTTTTTTGGGGTTCCCTACTTGTTTTCGAAAGTTGATGATTCGATTTTTATTATATCGAACACGGTGTGTCGATAATTCAGTTGTACGATGTTTTATTCCGTCGATGCGTTATTGGTGCGATGTAACGTTTGTGCGAAAAATCCTGTTACGAAAAACCCTACAACGATTGCTCATTTGTTCGATAATTTAAATTACTTCGAAAGTATGTAGGTTTGAAAAGACTACTGTTGTCCGTGACATTTAATTAATAATCTTATGTTGCATTATAGACGTTAAAGAAATACATTAAATACCATACATATCTTCACGTCAACTTTCCTAAATTGAGGAAGACAGGTAACAAATTCACCACGTTTAGCTGTGGCATGGGCCAAAGATAACGTAGACAATATCAGTGATCGGTTGCTAGCCAATCGCCTGATACCCTCAAAAGCCAAAACTGTCATACCTCAATCGTCTATTTCGTTATGCAGCATGGAAAAGAAAGCAACTAGGGCATTCTAAGTTTTTTTTTAATCCTCGCCCACTATGGAAGCAAAAACGTCATATTTTTGCTTCCGTACTGCTTCCGTTTTGCTACACAACACCTAAAATACTCATTTAATAATGATTTATTTTAATAAAAAATCATACAACAACAAAATAATAAAAAAGATATAAACTTGAACATAATCAGCATATATCAAGAAATAAACAAAACATTAGGTAATCGTAAATAAAACAATTTATTTTTTTACCTTTTTATTAATCAAAACAGTTAACAAATATTTAAACAAATATTTTTTGAACAATTAAACATACCACACAAACCATCGCGGGTTTAACAGTGGTATGGCATATTATATTACTATATATATTATAGTTTCTATGTATTATTACGAAACTTTTAAGAAAAAAAAAGTGAAAATGAAAAAAAAATACATAATATCATTGTAATTACAATTCTATGTGATTCGAAATGGCTCTTAAAAAAGGAAGAAGTTCCATATTATTACGGTTTGCACAAATCTTCGCAATAGAATCGGATACTCTTTTTCTTTTTTTTCTTGGGCGGAGTCTTATCAACGCTAGCCTGTGCTTTTTCAACAGCGTGATTTGTGCTTATTTGCTCTTTTATAAGGCTCCGTATAGTCGCATATAAGCCATGGCGGTTATTGTTTTGTAAGTAGGTCCACCGTCTATGCCAAGCCTTCACATTATTCTGGGTCCTTGGCAGGCCCGAGTTCATTTATTCTATGTATGGACCATAACTGTAGTGGAAACAATGGAGGGGTTTGTGAGATAAAATTTACAGTAGGTAACATAGATAAAACATTTTTTTGTATATATTTTAATTTAAGTTATTTAGGTATAGATAGATTAGGATTATTTTAATATATTTACTTGATGTAAATAATAAACAAGAATTATACATTTTTTTCAATAAAAGGAATGTATTTTCTTAACTTCTATAAAGCAACATAAGATTATTAATTAAATGTCAAGGACAACAGTAGGCGTTTTAAACCGACATACTTTCGAACTAATAAATTACCGAACAAATGAGCAATCGTTGTAGGGTTTTTCGTAACAGGATTTTTCGCACAAACGTTACATCGCACCAATAACGCATCGACGGAATAAAACATCGTACAACTGAATTATCGGCACACCGTGTTCGATATAATAAAAATCGAATCATCAACTTTCGAAAACAAGTAGGGAACCCACTTTTTTGACCTTGATGTACTTCAAAATAATTATTATTATATTTCACAGACATATAATATAGTAGTTATATTTACATCTTTGATATTTCTCGGGGCCCTAGGGTCCCGGACCTATGGAAGGCGTACGAAGGGCCGAAGCAAACTCGCAGAGGCCCGTAGACGTGTCTAATGAAACGAGGCACTAACCGACGACTATCCCTGCACGCACTAATCTAGTGCACCCAAGGACAACCCCCGGTTAGTGCAGGATTATTGCAAGATATGGAAACAATGATATTGAATTATGAGTTTGGGTGGCTAGGTGAACTGGTTATCTAGAACTATGTAAAGACTATGGCCCATGCCTGACCAATATCTTATATAAAATACACAGGTAAAATGGCAGGGGGTGACTTGCACACTCAATAATGGGCCCCCGTAAACGGTAGCTAGCACAAAGTGTCGATGCGAAGGGGGCAACATGTCCTGAGGTGCTTATAAGGAGTGGAGAGGTATTCCACGGCTATCAGGACAATCCCGGAAGTACGGTCAAGATCCCTACCAGCATCTTACTGGAATACTTCCTTCCTCCGAGCACATTTATTCTTTCGAATCTCAACTCAAGCCGGCCAATAAAGGCAAGAAAGAGGTGGGAGCTCTATTCCTCGTCAGTGTTCACTCCAGCCGGCCAATAAAGGCAAGCCAGAGATGAGGAACAAGATTTCTCTCGGGAGATAGGGTCCGTGGGGTCGCTGCCCAACAGCTTGCCATATGCTGCCGTGCGGGTTTCTGTATCTCTTTTGGTCTGGCTCCTCATCCCAGACCTGTTCCGGCAAAAAAGCTCTACCGGCATAGACCTGGAGTTCGGAGCGCGCAAGCCTCACCACGACGTCAACGTAGAGATACGGCGGTGGGGTTATTTTAAGTCGAATTAAGCACACCAGCGAAACCACTCGCGCGCACTTATCTTGCGCGTACTCTAAGCTGAACCTTCACTCTTCAGGCTTCTAGAAAAGGTCTTTCCAAGTACCTAATAGTCTATAGGGACATTAAAAAACTCGGGGAGGTCACTACCTGGCAAGAATCTTGCTAAGCTGATTGAATATTGTGTTTCATAACAGTGAAACGATGATGTTAGTTTTAATGTTACAATAGGGTATTACATCCATTTTTGAAAAGTGTCTCAATTAGATTCTATAGTGCTAATGAACCACAAAAAAATTCACAAATTTTTTATTCAATCGTTAAGTGCCATAAAAATGCATTAACATTTTGCATTTTAAAACTTTGCGCATAATTTTACGAAAACGCTGGACGAAGTGGACGCCATATTGGTCTGTGGTCATGACGTCAGTTGGCTGTGTAAAAAAATGCAGTGATTTTTTTAAAGTTATAAATTTGGGTTGTCTCCTTTTACAAAACCGTCCTCCATGGTCTTATTTTAATAAAAATTACGTTGGTAATTGGTAGCGTACCTTTAATCATTTATTATTTTTGTAAAATAATAAATGATTAAAGGTACGCTGATAGTTGACAGTTAACACTTTCTAAGTTTACATAGCCGTATGACGTAATAACATGGCGACTACTATTTAGGGTGTTATGAAACAGATTAAAAAAGGTGAAACCTTTGAATTTAATATTAAAATGTAGTTTGCTATTTTATGAACTAAAACTAACGTTTTCCGACTGCTTTTTGCCTAAGCTATCTCAATAATATATTTTTAGATTATTTCTCTTATAGAGTAAAACACCCTATTGTAACATTAACTAACATCATCGTTTCGGCACAATATAAATATGGATTTGGGGACCCTTATGTTAATATTAACATGACATTAGCTACACGAACTACTGAAAACCTGAGTATATTGAATAATGCTTTGTAAAAGATATAAATACTCGTATTAGTAGGTAAAGTGTTAACTGACTTTCGTTATTGAATGCACTAGTGTTATTCTCGGTGTATTCAGCATCCGATGAAAGAATGCTAAATCCTAACTGAAAGAAGGCCTATCCAGTGGCGGAGTAGGCGTAGGGTAGAGTGATTGGCATCCCGGGCGGTTTTGTATTGAGCACCCCTACTTAAAATAAAAAACCAAAGACTAAACATGCCTATCTACGAGACTTCATTTTACTAAGATATTCGATCTGTCTCTTTCTAAAATCTAAAGATTGTTTAGTCGCACTTGACTCATTGTGGACAATACCTAAGTAAGATTTTATTAATTTTAACTTTGAGAAGCTTCTTTTACATGAAGCCACCAAAACACAAATTGTTGAAAAAAATCTAAGACATAGCGCTAAACTTGGTACAAGAGTAGGTAGGCAGTTATTTATTGATATGTCTATAAAGAGCTATTCTTTGACTATACGAATGAGTTGTCGTTGTCACCCCTTGGTACTTAGCACCCGGGGCGGACCGCCGCCTCTGCCCCCCCCCCCCCCCGCCCCTTTACGCCGCCCCTGGCCCTATCATAACTAGATAACTACTCACGCCATCTACGAGCGACAAGACAGAACTACGGTACCAGTGCTGTGCCTCAAGCTCTCGAAAATACAAATCCCTACTAAACTACTGAATCGGCCATTGAGTTGTTAGCTATTACAGTTCTATTACAGCAAAACAGTATTTACCTGTCATCTACATTGTATCCAGCTATGGGTGAAAATTTGTTGAAGAAGATTTTGGAGTCAAGATTTGGAAAAATGTCAGCTTCAAGCTTCTGTTGATAAATAAGCAATTTATTTAAGTGAGCAGGACACTGGCTTAAAATAATAAATACACAAGTACTCAGGCATTGATTTAATAAAACAACATCAAAACAAAACTAACTATTTAAATACATTTACAGCTTAAATTAATTCTATGTGTACATTGACTCCAGGCAAAACTATTTAATTAAACTAGTCTTTCTGCGGCTCCTTCTGCTAAAAGTTCTTTCTCAGCAGCCTCCTTACTTGCTTGTATTTGAGGTTTGACATATTTGAAATACTTATAAAAATGGTCACCTAAGAGCACAGCCCCATACAGTGTTAGGCCGATGCAGACTAACACACCACCTCTGTGTACCTTGTCATATAAAACAGAGCGAGCATGTCTTTTCATATTTTCTGAAATAGAATAGAAACTTTGATATATTTTTTACATAAAGAACAGCGAAAGGGCATTTGCGCTGACTGATAAATTCATTTCTTCAAAATCATTGGTATCTGATGATTGCCCATATCCAAATGGGACCAATAGGCACCAAGCATCCAAGTAGGGAAGAAAGCTGAGAAGTGTGTTGTTATGCCGCACCTTTGTGTAACACTAGACTGATCTGAATTATTTAATTGATAATAATGTTTTTCTATTGTTTAGAGAAGGTAATAACGAGAATGTTTTTTTGTAAACACTTATTGATTGTACAATATAAAGGTAGATATCAGTGTTATTGTTCTCTTCTGTTTATGAATTGATTATTAGCATAATTACCTGATCTAAATTAATATCTTGAGGAAAATAACCAACTCAGGTGAAGATATCCTTTTTCTTCAAAATTGAAACTGAAACCCTTGATTATTTATAGGTTATATTGACAGCCGTGTCTGTCAAACTGACATTATGAACTGAAATAGCGAAACAGTCTAGAGCATTGACTTTTTATGTCAATGGTCTAGAGTGGATTCATGAAGATTCTATGGCCGCATTCCGTATTAGAACATAATCGCTCCCAGCGCTAACATCGATAATTGGCGTTCCGAGTAAGATATTACGATAATGACAGCTGAGGGCTGTCAACAATTCGGAACGCTCGTAAACGCACTCACAGTACTCGCTCAACGTCAAAACTTGCTTATCATATTTCTTTGTGTTTATACCACAATTTTCTTCTTCTTCTTTGTTTAGGTAGCGAACGGTAGCCTGAAGCACAATTTCGAAAATGCCACGTTATTTAAATATGATGCGAGTCAAAACAAAACAGCACAACTGTCATTTTTGACAGCGCCCACGGTGATATTAGTAAAAGGCATGGTCGGCGTCATCTATGACGATTCAAGACGCAACGTTATCGCGTCCACGTTAATACGGTACGACTGTTAGCACGCTCAAATCGATTACATCGTAACTCGGAATGCAGGGTATATAGTGTGTGATTGTGTAATTATTTAAAGATAGTGTTGCAAAAACGTGTTAATTTTCATCGAGTGTAACAATTTTGTATCCACATCTATCCAGTCTTTTGTATTATGATAAAGCTATTACATTTAGCATTTTTTTTTTATAGGGCATCTCGTAGTTGACCTGAGGTCATGACTACATAACCGAGCTTTCCTGTGGCTGCCTTAAAAGACGAGTTATGAGGAATTTAAAATTTCTATAGAAAACTTATTTTTCCCAGTCTTTAAATCAGTGTCCATTCAAAATATATATTTGGGAGCATAGATATTCTGTAATCCAATTGGAATAAATACACACTACCTTAAGAATATGTTTGATTTACAAATTATTTTGTATTACGTTTGTATGAACTACGCATGCTCTGCAGGCCCCTTAAGCTACTACATTCAAAGCCTCCAGTCAGGAGCAAATACCTTGACCAGAGGCTAAGCATGCCATACAACGTGGCAATGCGGCCAGTCTCTTGGGTACACTACCAGTCGTTTTTTTTTTTTTTTTTTAATGCATCTCGCTTTTGACTCAGATTGAGGCCGCAGGTGCTTAACCGGACTATCCTGTGGATGCCTTAAGCTACTAACTTAAAGCCAGGGGCATAAACTATTCTATGTTATACTAAGCGAACGCTCGCTAAGGGCACCCCATGTGGGGTACGAACCTCGGCTTAGGGCGTCGCTGGCGGGAGGACAGCAAGATGGGACAGGCTGGATCAAACAGATATTAATATTATTATTAATTGGGGAATTAAGTGCTACATTTCTCAGCATAACGCGGGCTGGCGCTTCTGCGAGCAAGGGGTCGACAGCGATGTGGATGAATTTTTCGACGCTTTATTTTAGTTTGTTTAACATTTAGTTAGTTGTATACACATACATATTTTAGAATCTAAACTATGTCAATAACTGATAGTCCCTAATTGTTTATGTTAATGTGATGTTAATGATGTGTACTTGTACTTAGAAGTTTTGTACTATTGAAAGCAAATAAAACAGTAATACATAAAGCGGAATGTCCACCTTGATGCAAATTTGATCATCATTATTTCAAGAATTCTATTGTAATACAATAATATTTGTTTATAAAATTATTGCTTTAAATATTTCATGACAATTATAATAAATTAAATAACATTTGATATTTCCGAGACCTCACGCTACACTAGTGCCTCTAGCGTGGAATTCATAAGCGATAGCCCTCATTCAATAGACATTTATATTTTCTATTTCAATGCCTACTTCAATGATTCCGGAGCATGGAGACTTATGTATTAGACTGTGTGATTGACAGTGACAGTGACAATTGAAATTGACAGAAGACACTTACTGGTACAATTTTACCAGTGACTTTTACGGAATAACAAAATTATTCATCTTTCTTATTTTTTTCAGCTTCAGTAACTAAAAACACAGTAAGACTTCAAACCCAAAATAAGTATGATATTAAAGTTGGTCAAAAGAACTTCTAGGTCTTTCAACATAATACAAGTAGCCTGTAGAAAATTGAATTCAAAAATACCAATATCACCTGTTCCAACATTGACAAATGAACATGCTTCTACTGTTAAAGTGGAGCGAAATACTATTGCTCTTTTAGAAAGACTTTCTTTGGTGAGTTACGACACAGAGGAAGGTGTGAAAATTTTAGAAGATTCCATTGCTTTTGCTAATAAGATTCTTCACATTAACACTGACGATGTCGAACCCTTATATTCAGTTCTGGAAGATCAGTAAGTACCGTACAGTGACATTATATACCTACAATTTAATTTTAACTCTTTATTAGTGGCTTTTGTGGACATGATCATTATTCAGATTGTTGTAATGGTTATCATGTCATTAGGTTTAAATAGGTTTTTATTATTTTATTTATCTTTTATATTATAGATTCTTTTCGATATTTTAGGCCTACAAAGGCCTAGTGGAATGTAGATTGGTTGATCATTTTCTATATTGTTAAGTACCAATTATTTTAAAAAGAGTAACCATGGAGTTTCTTGCGGGCTCTTCTCCATAGGAAACAACCAATTGGAACCGTGCACAGAGCTTCTGACGTTTCATAAGTGCCCTTGTAGGTTTGTGTGATATAATATAATTATTTTGATTTTACCATAATGTTGTAGCTCCTACATATGTGAAATATATTTATCTTTGCTCTCATCTATGGCTCTGGCCAGATCAGACAGATAAATCAAATGAGATGATGACTTTTCTATGTTCCAGAAACTTAACCTTACGGGAAGATAAAATAACACAAGGCAATTGCCAGAAGGAGATTCTTAAAAATGCCGCAGTAAAAGAGGATGACTATTTTGTTGCACCCATTGGAAATATACCATTACATGAAGTAGAAGTTGAACAAGAGACAACCAAAATAAAACAAAATGAGAACTGAAATCAATAAATTGCTTCAAATGAAACAATTCTTTACTGTCATACAAACAAAAGACAATAAAAATTGTGTACAATTAAATTTGAAGGAACCTAGTCAGTTACTTATAAAAAATATTCATGCTAACTGGCTGCGTTACAACTATGCAAAATCTGATAAGCATCATACACCTGTCTTCGTATATGAAGCCAATCTCAAATTCAAACAAGTTCCCACAGTTTTTGGTTTTATAAAACAAGAGTTACAAATGTATGATAAGACTACAGCATTAGAACTACAACTTAGTGATTTATCCCCATTAAAAAAATCTTTACTCAAATTTAATTTGATTGTACCACAGCAAGATGCTATGCAATACCTCATTCAATGGCAGAGATATAGAAAATACTGGTGGAGTAGTGTGAGTATTATTTCATTTTCTGCTGCAAAATAGCTGCTAATTACTGGATTGTGGTTATTAATGTAGTAAGCTAACTTATAACTATGAACCTTTGTATCACATTATAATGTATTGGTGCCGATTCTCTTGTCACAAATGCCTCTAAACTAGACTAAAAATCACCAAAATTTTGTTTATTCCTGTCAAACGATGAATTCCCATTCTGAAATAGACTAAAGTGACACAGCTTATCTATATTTTAGTTTGACAGCACTAAGATGGCTGGATGGATGAGTTATTAATTTAGTTTATATGGTAATTTTGCTATTCTGAATTTCATGTTTTTCACATAAAATATGATTATCTTATTAAATCTGACTATTTTTATCCACAATTAGAAAGGTGTGGAATAAAATTTGTTATCATGAACTTAAGTTCACACCAACACCTCGACTTGATGTGCAATATCAGTGCTGTTTCTTTTTTACTTTAGTCCTTACCTATGTAATTGGAGATTCTATAACCAGCATTTTTAGATTTAATTATCTGTGGATTGGCGCGCAATTCGAAATTCAAATGAATTTTATTCAAAAGACGTGTTATTTTAATTTCAAATTCAGTAATTTGTTTTTGTGACATGGATAAACTGAAAATTCGTACATTTTTCGAATATGAGTTCCTACGTGGAAATACCGCTGCGCAAACAACACGAAACATTAACGACGTGTACGGGCCTAACACTGCTTGCTCATGGAAATGCATCTGGAAATTTTGTCGACAACGACGAATTGAAGGCGATAGTGGAAGCGGATCCAACTCAATCTACGGCTGAGCTTGCTGTGGGCCTTGGCGTTAGTGTCAAAACAACATTAAAGCACTTGCGTCAAATCGGAAAGATAACAAAGCTAGATAAGTGGGTGCCACACGAACTAAGCGACCAAGAGCGAGATTTACGCGTCGAAGCATGCATAGCACTACTGAATCGGAATAGAAACGAGGGAATTCTTAATCGAATTGTTACCTGCCATGAAAAGTGGATCCTGTAAGCGTTTGTCTCAGTGGGTGGACCCGGGTACAGCACCTAATCAGTACGCTAAAAAAAAGATTACTCATAGGAAGATGATGGTGACTGTCTGGTGGACCAGTGCCGGACTTGTACATCACAGCTTCTTACCGAATGGCATAACAGTGACGGCAGATTTCTAAGCTCGTAATGCAACAACCAAGACTAGTCGAAGAGCGATTCTCTTCGCCATTGCTTCTCCACGACAACGCGCGAGCTCACCCTTCACGACAGACCATCGCAAAGCTACAAGAGTTACAGCTTGAAGCTCTCCGTCACCCACCGTACTCACCGGACCTTGCCCCACCGGATTTCTACTTTTCAAAATTTAGAAAAAAAAATAAGTGGGAAAAAATTCAACACTTGAGAGGCAGTACAAAACGCTTTCGCTGACTTCATCGCCTCCCGTCCGGCAGACTTCTACAGTAAAGGGATAAACAAACTGCCATCAAAATGGCAAAAATGTATAGATAATTTGGGCCAGTACTTTGATTAGCTGAAATAAAAAAAATACCAAAATTTTTATATTTTAAAATGATCATACAAATCTCCAATTTCATAGGTAAAGACCTAATATCTCGAAAATGGTGTGTCCTATCGCAAAAATAATGATGATTTCGACCCCTTAAAACTCAATCATACATACATAACTCAATATACGTAATCATTTTTCATATTTTCCATACAAAAAGTGAAAAATTCCTCATAAAACACGTCGAGGCCGAAATTCCGTATACAAAATTCAACGGGTTGGGAAATGAAATTGTTTATTCTGTAAATAGGATATTGGAATCACATTTACACGTCATCTTATTTTTTTTTATTAAAAATTAGCTAGTATCTGACTACTCTGAGAAGAAAGGCCGAAACAAACTCAGAGGTCACAGTCTCTTTTAAGGCGAAATGGGTCCCAAAGAAGAGGTTTTGACGCATTTCGGCTGCACGCAAAATCAATTTTTGTCCTCAAAAACTACAAATTTGCCTTATTTTTTTTCATGATTATTAAAATTGAAGATATTTTTTAGTGAATTATGAGGGCCAAAACACGATTAACATAATTTGGCTCGATACAAAAAAATCGCAAAGTTTCCTCAAAATGTAGAGTTTTTATGAGAAAAAATGGTTTTATTCGATTGTAATTAAAGCAATTTCAATAAAATTTCGTCTATACGTTCACCATAAAAGACTAGGGGATTATGGATTTATTTTAATGTAACTGCAAATAGAATCTTAAAATAAACCCAAATATAGTAAATCGGGCTAAATCGGCTCGCGCTCAGAGTCCTGCCACAGAGCATATAAATAAGAGGCGGAACTTAGAACATTCAGTTTTTGAGAATTTGTGACCGTCTTTAGCCAACTACATAAAAAAACATAGCTACCAACATGAAAATTCTAACAAACTTGACAACCATGTCCTTGAAGGGCAGCTAACTGTCATAAATAGGGATGTGCAACATATCGTTTCAGTAAACTTATAGATATCGATGAAATGCGTTCTATGCAGATATTAGTGAGGCTCCAAAATTAATTTATTTAGAGAAATCGGTAAAATAAAACAGATTTTTATGATTTCAGTATTTATTAATCTACATAAATGAGCAAGCAACATCGGTATCAGGCCAAAATGGGTTAGTTTTTTGTTTTTTTAGCACCAATGTCACAATTCCTTTTAGCACACCTGACTCAAATTTTTCCAAGAGATTCGCACTGCTTCTTAGTGATGCTGCCTGCATTTAGGTTTTTGCAATTGTTCCATCAACTGATTTCCCCTTGGTGTTAAATCTGTAAAGATAATTAAATATAAGCAAAATGTTCGATGAGTTGTAAACATTTCTCTGTAAATAAAACGCAGGGATCTTTTCTATTTAAAATGAGCAATAGAGCACAATTAATTTTGAGAATTTCTTTCTCTGTCTATTTGTAACATCTTAACATGAGAATATGAAACTAGATTTATTTCATATTCCCCGAATTTACATAACGGTGTCACAGGTAGATAATATATAATGTGAGACTCTCTAACCCATATATTTAGCAGTCAACCTAGTTAGACTAAATTAGATTACAATTTAAATTAGACTAACATTACTGTAGGCACAATATTTTAAACCATTTCTTCAAGAATTTCATGAGTAATCTTCATTGATGGCTCGAGAGTCGTATTACAGAATTTGAATGATGCTAATAATTTCCTGATTGTAAATTGAGCACAAGATCACATTAGTAATAAATATCAGTACTCACCGGTATGGATTCAGTGAAATCTTGAAAAATGTAACATATTTACAGTATGCCAGGCCTCCTTTATACCGCAAGCTCCGTGACCCTTACCCATGATGGTTCACAAACTTGGAGTCACCGTCAATTATTCTGATATGTTATATTCCGAAATCTTACAGAAAAAGGAAAAATCACAACACAAACAATAATACACAATAATACTTGCGCGACGGCAGACATGTTTGTGAGCACTTCGTAATGTAATGTTGGTCAATAGGTCAGTTTGGCGTGTTTTTCTGAATGTTGGCTAAAGACGGTCACAAATCCCATACAAAAAATATTTGTTCGGAGTTTCACAGCACTGAGTCCTGCGGGACGTCATCGAGGGTGGACCTGTGTCATAATTTTTAAAAATACGCTCTCTCTGCAGTTTAAAAAAAAAAACAAATAAAAGAAGAACACATTAGCTTCGATCAATAATAGCACATTAGATATGAAATTGCGACAACTCAGAAAAAATATTTCGTAATTTTAATATAGTTTTAATTCATAATATTGTTTTCGAAAGTGTGATTATTTCTATGCGATATGATGACGTTTAATTGTCATCTTACAATAATGTTAGACACATTACAAATTATTATCGATAAAATTATAGTCAAGTGGCGAGTCTTATATAATTTTTTATCGTCTTAAATGAAGAAGTTTTTTTAAAGATTTTTTAGTTTTATTATTTTAGTTACTATATTTACTCTCCACCGAACTGTCTTTGCTAATATCAAACTCAAACTCAAATCATTTATTCCAAATAAACCAATTACAGGTGCTTTTGAATTGTCAAGGGGTCGGTCAGTCAGAAAGATGAAGCTAGTTGCCCATTCCAAAGCGTAGTAGGTTCCTATGGAGAAGAACGGGCAAGAAACTCCATGGACACTCTTTTAAATCAGAATATTGTTACAAAACATTGGTTACATCATTCAAGTTGAAATTATACATGTGAGAACAATGTAGTAAAACGTGCACGTTAAAAGCGACCATAATAAAAATATAAAATCAAAAATAATTAAAATAAGCCATGGCAGCTAAGAGATGACCAGTCCCCACTGACGGCGCCCGTTCACGAACATGACGCATGGATCAGCATCATTTAGCTCAACTATTTTGAAGGGAACTTAATGATCCAACACACACGCCACCACCAGCGAGACATTTGAGTGAGCATGACATACTCTCAGCCGCCAGGGCACATTCAAGTCAATGAAAGACGTACTCAGTAAATGGTAGATTTAAAGTAGGTAAACAGTGCTCACATATATGCAATGCAATTATATAATACTAAGAGATTGAATTTATACAATGTAAATATAGTTTTTCAATCTTCAGCAGCTCCAACAATATTTTCCAATGCTAATCAATTAGTTTATGCGCCCTTGTGGAGCTGGACCTGCGTTGAGCCAAGCATTTTTGTCGATGTAATCCCCCAACTTATAATATGCTTGGCAGCATAGTGTGCGTTTTATGCAAGATTTAAATTTCGTTTCATTCAATTGGAGTATGTGGGGAGGTATTTTATTGTAACATTTTACACAGTACCCCATGAAAGATGAGTCTACTTTAGCCAGTCTGAAACCCGGTTGAACTAATTTGTCCCTATTTCTAGTCCTATAATTGTGTCTATCACCTATTTTACTGAAAATACTTAGATTTTTCCTTATGTACATACATGATGTTCTCATAGATATATTGACAAGGTACCGTCATAATGTTAATATCTTTAAATAGTTCCCTTAGAGAATCGCGTCTGCGGAGGCCATATATTGCTCTGATGGCTCTTTTCTACAGAATAAAAATCGATTCGATATCTGCAGCCCGTCCCCATAGTAAAATACCGTAAGACATGATACTATGAAAGTAACTGAAATAGACTAGCCTCGCGGTATCTACATCAGTAAATTGACGGATTTTTCTCACAGCATATGCTGCTGAACTTAGCCGTCCTGCAAGAGATGTTAAATGAGGACCCCATTGCAGCCTTGAGTCGAGCGTGATCCCCAAGAAAACAGTTTTATCGACGAATTCTAGTTTCTCCCTATTCAACACTATTTCACAAACACTACTTTTAACATTCGGCAAAGCAAATCTTATGCATTTAGTTTTTTTCAATATCATATTCTATATTAATAAACATATAATATACAATTGGTCCGGTTGTCGGTTGTATAAAAAATATTTAAAACAACTTTCACTCTGTCAAGAACAATTAAAATTAGAAAAAAAATGCTGTTTCGAACAAAAGTGCTATACTAACATGACCAAATGTATAGAACACGATAAAAATCGTAATTATATTTTTCGAATAGCTGAGCCAGCAACACAATTTTTTCTTGAATCCGTGATTGTATCGTATTGGCTCAGTATGAACCATTTTCAGTTTTGAATACAAAAAGTCACTGATTACGATATCGTATACGACACTTCTGTATACGATAAAATGTCGTTCTAAAATGTCGATGTCCTAAAATAATAGATTCGATAAATTATAGCTGTAGCAGTAGGTACGTCACTTGGCAATAAAGTACGGCAATTGTTACTTCATATAGAGCTGTCAATATTTACGAATCTTCATGAGTGGTGACAAACATCCAAAACAAAAAAATATGGTCACAGTATAAGCGAAACAGTACGACCATTTTTAGCCCATTCAACTTAATAAAAATTCTGAAGAAATAAAGATGAAAGTTTGTATGGTTTTTTTTCTTAAATTCACTTACTTGATAAAATTCTTAAATTCACTGACATACAATGCACAACCTAAACCACGCTGGGTATAGAAGCATGCAATTTTGCAGATGATTTCCTTTTATAACGAATGAAATTACGACTTTGATATTTTCTATCAAAATTACATTTTGCGGGACCGTTGATATACGCAGTAGAACCATTGCAATTTTAAACTTTCACCTTACTACCGCAAAGCCATGTTTATCTGAAACTAGTTTCTGTCCGCGTCGTCTTCATTCACGTGGCAGTCGTAAGGTACCACAATATATTAAAATAACAGGCATATTTTATAAATCTTCACTGTAAGTACAATAGGTTTGTAGTTTAGGTCTCGCCGACCAAAATATGCAGAGAGTTAGGACTGGTGACGCGACTGGCTGGCTGGCTGACTAGCGAGAAAGCGACAGAGTTGTCCGTGTGAGAAGCAGCTCCTCCTGAGATCTAAACGCGCAGCCTTCAGTAGAAATTTCCCATTGCTTGCGAAGTTTTTCATTTTAAGTGAATTATTAAACGCCTGCGTTCCTTCATATAATACATGGCACAACACTGATACACTAATGGATTCTTACAGATTATTCACGACTACCTAACTATCACTAAAAAAATCCCGTGTGTAGTTTGTACACGGGATTTCTCATCAACAGTCACCTAACCATAGATTTCACATAACCATTTTTATTAAAACCATAGATGACAGAAGAGGCCTAAACTTCATGTTTTTCTGTGTACGTTCTTCGAACTATCCCATAACACTATATCAAAAGATAAAAATGTTGTTTCTTTAATTAATAAAATGAATTGACAACACAGCACATTAGCCGATAACGACACCGACCCGACATCGACACGATATCGGAGGTCAGATGATCGGATACGTTTAGTGCCTACCAAATGCTTTTACATTGTCTTGCTATTGTCACCTACGAGTATATCGTCGCAGACAGCGACCGACACCGATATAGGTACGATATCTATCGGCGAAGACACAGTGCGGTGAGAGTAGTGGCATTTTATCACTTGAACACACTTTTTCGCACTGCCGACTTCAAGACGCCGATAATAATTGTATCGATGTCGGTATAATAGCTGCCGACATATCGGTATCGGGCTGGTGTCGTTATCTGTTAATGTGAAAACGCCCATTAGGTACACAGGACATTTTAAGTAATCATTTTAGTTCACTACACCGTACCTAAGTCCCATAAAATGTAAACTTATTGAAAAAAATCGAACCTAAGAAAAACTAGTTCAGTTGGTCAACTGCAAATATTTTATGCTGTGGTATGGATTTTCGCGAAATGATCGGCAGTGAATCGTAAATAAATACGTAACTCTGCATTTGGGGGAGGCGGAGGTAGCGTTTCAAAGGCCCACAGACCCGGAAAACGTCGCCTTAAAGTCCGGACATAATCTTGGTCAGGCCGTAAGAGGACCATGTAGATCTGAAATAGTTTTTTGAGAAAAGAACCACACAGATTCAGTGGACCTGTCCTCAGTGCAAGCATCTAACAATAATCGTGGAGCTCAACTCGACAAACAAAACCAAAGAAATGACATTTGGGTAGGCCGCATAAACGGTACTCAAACTGCCAGACCATCATAAAACTAACCGAAAAAGAAAAAAATAATGAGTGGAAAAAAAACCACATAGCCCTCACATTCACAATAAAACAATAAAATACTTTTCATCCCACCATCTCGGAAAGAGTATTTTTAATCTTCAGTATCTGAGTGGAAAAGCCGTTTTTATTCTCTAGAGGATAAAGTAAATTGAATTTAGAACATCGTGTGCACTAAGTTTGTGAATTAAAAAAAACATTAAACCTATTTACTGCTACCTCTATGGTGCCGAATATATCATACAACTTTTTTTTAATTTGTTAAAAACTCAGACTCGGAACCTTCTTGGTGTTCTTTTTTCAATTTGCTTTGTACGCGGTTCTTTACGCGGCATTTTTTCACGTCATTGTTAAACCTTAGGTATATTAAAAACAAGAAACTTGAAAACAAGTGAAAAAACTAAAATGAGTGATTCTAGCGACGAGGAAGTTTGCTTGACGCCAACAGAATTGACTGAAACTGTTAATAATGCGCAAATGAGCTTTCTCCCTCAACAATCACGCGAGAAGTATTTAAAACAGTACGATATGTTCAACACGTGGCGACTAGCAAAAGGAGCCAAAACTTTCTCAGAAAACGTTTTGCTGGCATATTTTATAGAATTATCCGAGAACAAGAAAGCAAGCACTCTATGGAGTACGTATTCGATGCTAAAAGCAACAATAAAGATGAAAAAAGACAAACATATCGATACCTATCCTAAATTAGTGGCATTTTTAAAAAGAGCCTCATCTGGTCATCAACCAAAAAAATCGAAGGTTTTCACAGTATCTGATATTGAAAAGTTTCTTAACGAAGCACCCGATTCCGTATATTTGGCGGCAAAAGTAAGTCAGTTGCACATTCAGTATCTACTTAAGTATATTAATCTCAATTAAATAGTATACTTAGTAGATGTTGATAGGCATAATTATGCGTTCATATCAATTTTATTCATTTATCTACTACAATACTCTTTACGTTACAGGTTGTTCTTATTATTGGAATAAACGGAGCATGTCGAACTAATGAACTAACACAACTTAATGTCAAAAACATTGAGAAACATTCAGATGACTTACTATTAATTAATTTACCTAATACAAAGACAAAAAGAGACCGCAACTTCGTCATTCGCAAGGAATACGTAACGATTGTTGAGAAATATCAAGCCTTACGCCCGCCTAACACTCCAATCAATCGATTTTTTCTACAGTATCGCAATGGAAAGTGTGTTAGACAGCCTATGGGTACTAATAAAATTGGCAGTATCCCACGAGAAATAGCAACATTTCTTGAACTTCCAGAACCCCTGTTGTACACGGGTCATTGTTTCCGACGAACTTCAGCCACACTTTTGGCTGATTCCGGAGCTGATCTGCTGTCCCTTAAGCGCCACGGAGGCTGGAAGTCCAATGCAGTTGTAGAGGGATACATAGAGGATTCCATCCAAAATAAGTCTAAAATATGTGAAGGCATCGTAGGAGCCATTACACTGAAAGAGCCTCAATCGGATCCTTGTACTGGCCCTTCTACATCAAAAATAAGCCGTTATGAAACACCCTCTCTCTCCAACATTCACGCCAAGGGAATCCGATGAATCGGTACAACTATTAAGTATGACAGATAGTTTACCGAAAAACAGTACACAAGTGACTAACACCAATATTACAGTACCAAACAAAAATATTACACTCAATTTAAATAACTGTAGCAACGTTACTTTAAAATTTTCTTAATTATACCTTAGTATTATTTTGTTATAATTTAAAGATTATTCTGTAATACTTACCTGTCATAATGTAGTAATTAATACCTAAACTGAAATAAAAGTGTACCTATCTTGTGATTGTAAACGTTTTTTTTTTTGCATTTAGTCATTTCCTCGCTGAGGTGGAATGAAAAGTTACGTGTTGCACTCGAGTGCAAAGATTTTTCACCTCGTGCTCTTTTGATTCCCTCGCTAACGCTCAGGATTCTAATTTTGAATCACTCGCTGCGCTCGTGATTCAATTTTAGAATCCTTCGCTTGCTCGGTCATCAAAATTGAACACGCGGTTAAAAAGCAACTTTGCACTCTTGTATAACAAATAACTATTACAAAGTAATCATCTCATTTTGTATTGTATTATAATTTTCAACAATGTCAGTACCTATGTATATAAAAATGGTATATTTTAATGATTTTACATAATAATAGGGGTTGAGGAGCACGTGGCTAAGTAATAACTGCCGCACGGGTCGATCCATTAGGTTAAGCTATGCTTGCCGGGGTTGGTCTGTGGATGGGTGACCATCTTTACATACCGAGACTCCTCCGTGCCTCGGAAAGCACGTTAAGCCGTTGGTCCCGGCTGTCATTCATGGATCTTTGACAGTCGTTACGGGTCGTCAGAATCCCGTGTGGAGGTCAGATAGGCAGGCGCTCCATGTAAAATATTGGTATTCTAGTTCACTGTCCACAAAGTAGACACAATAGTTAAATAATGAACCTGAAACATAATGTGGTTCATGGGACAGGGAATGGGTTAAGCTGCATCCGGTTAGACTGGAAGTCGACCCCAATATAGTTGGGAAAAGGCTAGGCAGATTGACATAATAATAGGGGGGGATATGCACGTGCCTGAATCGAAATTCGAACGTAAGTAGTAATGTGCATGTATGCGTGAGCGTCTTCCCTCCGCACCGCGCGGGGGAACATTATCTAGTGAAATGCACGACAATTCATAGTAAAACGAGCGCGAATAAAATTACGAAAAGTCCTTCGGGAAATCGTGTTTTATGAAAAAACCGCTGCGTAAATCATTTACAAATAAAGTTTATTAAAATCTTCGATAATTGAGCTATGTCTGTACGGATTTTGTTTTGGAGATTTTCCATTTCTTTTATTACTTATTTACGCCCAAAGTTGCGTTAAAATTAGCAAGAAAAATGAAACTGTTGGCTCATAACTTTTTATTGGCTTTTAATTTTACTATTCCGCTTCCGTACAGACACAATTAATAATGAGACAAAACGATATCATGTTTAACTTTGGATGTACAATGTCAAACAGTGGAGTAATTCACTCCCGAAATTTGTATGGGAAAAATGTTGGCTAGTATCACCTTAAAGTTAAAGTATGAAATTGTCGTTTTATTGTAATAGGTACTTCGAATTAACATTTTGAGATTTTTGAGTGAAACTTTTTTCACATGATACCTATGAAGTTCTTCTTTTAAAAAATGTGCAACATTCGATTATCGACTTTCAGTTGTTTTTTTTTTTATTTAGCTTAGACAAGAAAGATGGATAGGTACTTCGAAAATTCAAGTTATTTTTGAATAAGAGTTCCGATGCGGAACTAACGCGGCAGAAACAGCTCGCAATATCAATGTTGCGTTTGGAGAGGGGACTGCTAATGAACGCACCGTGCGATTTTGAACGCTTTCGTGATGGAAACTTTGATTTGAAAAACGAACCAGGTGGAAAACCGCCCACACAGGTGAATAGCATGAATTGAAAGAGATCGTGGAAGCCGATCCGAGCCAAACTTCCCAGGAATTAGCGGCATGGTTTAACGTTACCTTACCAACAATATTGACTCATTTGCGTCAAATCAATAAAATAAAAAAATATGACAAATGAGTGCCACATGATTTGACTGATCTGCAGAAAGAAACGCGTGTTGAAACTTGTGTTGCCTTGTTGAATCGATACAGAAATTAAGGAATATTGGATCGAATTTATTGTGACATGTGATGAAAAGTGGATTCTTTACGATAGCCGTAAGAGAAAAATGCAATGGCTGACTCCAGCTCAAACGCAGCAACAGTGTCCTAAAGCAAAGCTTACCAATAAAAAGTTAATGGTACCTAACTGTTTGGTGTTATTCACTATAGCTTTGTCCGATCTGGTCAAGCATTAACGGCAGATGTCTACTGTGCCGAACTCCGAACAATGATAGCAAAACTAGCAGTGAAACATCTCCGACTCATGAATCGATCTTCACCATTATTGCTCTATGATAACGCGAAACCTCATACAGCACGAGAAACCGTTTTAACTCTACAGGAACTGCAATTAGAAACCATTCCTCACCCTCCGTATTCGCCAGACCTTGCTCCAACGGACTACCATTTTTTGCGAGATTTGGACAATTTTCTTCGTGATAAAAAGTTTTCTTCTCAGGAGGGCAGTACAAAATGCTTTCACACTGTTTGTCGAATCTAGATCACGAGAGTTCTATCGCAAAAGCATAAATTACCTTCCTATTAGATGGCAGCAATGTATAGATAATAATGGTAATTATTTCGATTAAATAAATCTGTTAAATAAATAAAAAAACGAATTTCAATTTTTCAGTACAAATCGGCAATTTCATACTTTAACCCCTAATAATAAAAAATGTCAAATTGTATGGTTACGAGCACCTCAAACAAGTACTTACCACGTGGAATCGCGATTGTCAAATTCGATTTTAATTGAGTCAAAATTATTTTTTAAATTTGTTCAGATTTTTTTTTTGCAGAGTAGATTTTAGATTCTCATACCCAAAAGTAAGGAATTTTAGTGATAGTTCGGTGTACAAGAGAATCGCCACCACTGTTTAGTTACGCCAGTAGCACACCTCCGCCGCGAACTGGCTCGCGTGTTCTGCTACTCGAAATTCGAGTAGCGGAACATGATGCGAACCCAGTTCAATTATTGAACTACTGGGGTTTCGCTGTCGATCCTGGAGATGGGCTACCGGCGTTAATGTTAGTCCATTCCAATTTGCAGATATCAACAACTCCAAGTTTATTCTCTACAAATGAGTTCAGATATGAAAACAAATCTACTAATGTGGATATAGTCGCGCAATTGCCAAGCGGTCTGCAGCCTGTGGAAACCCTCAGTTTTAAAGCTGATGTAAAAGTAAGAAACTAATTTTTGAAACACCATACTATACTAACTCCACTAGTTTCCCAATTTATAGATCAAAATAAACCAACCACTAACCAGCTAACATTTTTAACTAGAAATATTTTTTTCACCAAGATTATAATATTGTTCTTCATAATAAATTTGCAGGAAAAAACTAGCAGACTCACTTGTTCAATGTGTTTAGAAAATGCATTACTCATACTTTTACTGGATGGGATAAATATTAATGCTGAGGAAAACTATTTGAGGCTTCACAGGAAAATCGCACCATTCAAAATTTCCTTTGCTGTGGCTTCACAAAGTATGAATAGAATAATCTATGGCATATTATTATATTAAAGGGATCTGATTGATTTTATGTACTTAATTGTATTATTTATGTCTGTTATAGAACAATCAACCAATGAAACCTTTTTATGCAAATTGGCAACGCTTCTGTATCATAAACTGGAATCAAAAAAGATACCAACATGGTTACCAGATTTTTCACTTCCATTGGATTCGCAGGTTATTTTTTTTACATATTAGATCCCATTATGTTTTCCTTCACCCCCTTAATAACATTGAACATTCTTAATTCAAATAAATCCTCGACAAACATTTCAATCAACTTCTTTAAACCATCTGTATTTTGTAGTGGAATAATGTTTAGTAAATCCAATGAAACAATTTTGTATGTCTATTTTTAGTCTCCACCCTGAACACCGGTCTCCTGAACTAACCCGTTTATTGTGTTAGATATTATTTATAATAAAAGATACACTTATTTCAGATAAAAGAAAATCTAAAAATGGGCGTCATTTACACGGGAATCCTAGAAGACGAAACACTAAAAAGTGGAATTTTAAAATTAATGAACAGTAGTACAAAATTGATGGTAAGTAATGTTTTTTCTAATTTATTTTTTGCATGTCTTTTTTATAACTTACTGCTTACTATTATTTTTTACCGTTATTTTGTAATGTTACAATTTCGATACTGCGTCCAAAATGTAAATAACCTTACTAAGCCTGAATAAAGTATGAAGGGAAGTGTGTTATAACTTTATACAAGGGTGACACTGAAAGTTTTTAGAACTGGCCACTTGTAAACGATAAAAAAATAATGAAAATGGAACTGCCAACATTATTGTGTAAGTATACAGTATTTTATTAATTTGTCATTTGTTTACGATTTGGGGGCAAATTGAAAATTGTCTGTGTCACGTTCACGTCAGCATGAATTTAACGCGAGAAAATTTTCGTACATAGATTTTTATGACTCGATGTCATTTAGGTCAACAAGAAAGTTATGATAGACTTCGATTGGCCTTTCACGATGAAGCCCCATCTCGTGCCACTGTTTGCAACTGGTTTGATCAGTTTAAACGTGGTCGCACTAATCTCACCGATGATTTGCGTGAGGGACGGCCTTCTACGGCGACAAGATAATATCAGTGTTGTGCGGCGTATGATAGAGACTGACAAAAGAGTGACTTACCAGCAGATTCGGACAAGCTTAGGCATCGGTATGAGTCAAGTGCACAAAAAACTCCATGAACATTTAGCGGTCAGGAAGCTTTGTGCCCGGTGGATAACTCCTAATTTTACAGAGGCCCAAAACTCCGTCGTGTTAATATTGGTCTCGTGAAATGGTTCAAAGATTATAACGGAAGTGACTCAAATGCTGTGTTCGACATACTTACGGGTGACGAAAGCTGGATTTATTGTTATGATTCTGAAACAGAGACAGTCTGCTGTCTGGGTGTTTCCTTCCGAAGAGTTGCCAACTAAAGTTAAGAGAGGTCGAAGCGTAGGAAAATACATGTTGGCCTCGTTCTTCGGAAGGACAGGTCATTACGCAACAATTGTTTTAGAGGATCGAAAAACAGTTATTGCAGAGTGGTACACTAACAATTGTTTGAAAAAGTTCTGGAGAAACGACCTCGCAGTAGGATCCTCCTTCACCACGACAACGCCTCGTCGCACACTGCCAAGCAAACAATCGACTACTTGGCGATGTCAGACGTGGAATTACGGGGTCACCCGCCCTATAGCCCTGACCTCGCACTTTGCGATTTTTATTTATTTCCGAAAATAAAAGAAAAACTTCGAGGAAAACGTTTTATGGACGCCGAGGATGAAGTGGCTGCGTTTCAAAATGCCGTCGAAGAGACCCCTAAGGACGAGTGGGCAAAGTGGTTTTCTCGGTGGTTCCATTGGATGCAGCGATGTATTGATGTAATTTTGTTTTGCGTTTCTCAGTTTCCTTACAATCTGTCACTATTTTTATTAGGACATTCAGTAATTCCTATGACGTGTTAGATGTCTTGCTTGGTATGCGTCCTATGACACATCCTAGTATTTATAAGCAACAAGCTAAGTTTGTCAGATTAGATCCTACGGAATTTTGTGTTTTAGCCTGCGTATGATGCGTATATGTAAATGGACACTATTTAAATAGGTACACTGGATCGCAAAAATTACCGGGTCGCTAATAAAAACCGTGATATCTCCATAAATTACAATCCTAGATCGCTAGAATAAATAATATGTAGTAAGCAGGTTACTAATGCTTGTTCTAAATCTCTAAAAAGGTTTCATTTGTACAAGTAACAGATTTAAAAAAAAAACTGCTCTATGAATTTTTTTTAAATTTATAATTAGGAAATAATCATTTTTCTGCTTTTGTTTCAAAGCGAGCTGTCATTATAAATAATTCCTTGGATTGATCAGAGTATTCAGTGCAATATCATGTCGTTAACACCTGAAGAATGTACACGGATTATTACCATGGTACAAGAAGGAAGAAGTCAGCGTAGCACTGCTAGAACATAGGAGTATCTTTATCAACGGTCCAAAGAGTACTCCAGCGATTTCAAGAGACCGGCATGAACATCAGGAGACCATGAAATGGCAGGCCAAGGTGCAAAACTACTCGAGAAGACCGATTCTTCGTGAGCACTATGTTAAGAAATCGACATCTCACGGTTGTTCAGGTCCGAAACAGTCTTCAATAAATTCACCACAACAATGTGAGCTCTGATACGATTCTACGACGTCTTCGTGAAGCTGATATAAAGCATTATAGACCAGCAAACGGCCTCAAACCGCTCAGAGAACATCGAGTTGCCAGGTTACGGTTTGCTCGAGAACACATTCGATGATCAGATGAATATTGGTCCAAGGTTATGTTTTCCGATGAGTCCAGATTTTGTTTATTTACGCACGGGAGACGAAGAGTATTTAGACGACCAGGAGAACGGTATCATCAAGCGTGTTTTGAAGAAAAGGTGCCATTCGGTGGAGGATCAAGTGTATATTTGTTGAAATTTTCTTATTTTTTAGCATTTAATTAAAGTTACATAGTGTAAAAAACGTGTTAAACATATTTTTTTATTCGTCAGTCATCTACAATATACTATCGTTTCGCAAATTAGTCTTATGTATTTAAGAAACTATCACGCCATTTATTAGCGACCCGGAATTTTGCGATCCAGTGTAAAACTAATAACTTGCTAATTTGTTCAGTTTTTTATTTTCTAAGAACTTTCAGTGTCACCCTCATAAGTAGCTACAAAAACTTATTCGTTTCAAAAACTTAAAGCTTGTGATATGTAACGTATTACGTAGGTAATCATCTATATTTTCGTTTCGCAAATAACTGTAATACTTCGAAAGAATCACTATGTTCAATCACCGAATAGAATTTGAGAAAATAACTAGTTACTAAAATCACTAGTTATCAAAACAGGTGGCGCTTTCGAAGTTGCGTTACGTTTTGCGAAAAACACGTAACGTCCCACCCCTGCCCAGGTTCGCACGGGCATATTTTTGTCGCGGCGATTTGTTTTCGCGTATTGGATTTTCGACACTCAGCTTAGTGCCGAGAGTTGAATATCCAACAGTGTGTTTTCTAGACTTTCTAATTAAGCTTTTTACTTGGGGGTCTTATGCCATATTTTGAGTAAATCCTACAACATTGAGAGACACTAACTAAGCCCCTTGTCGGCATGATTATTTCCGACATCTTCAACAATAATCGTCAAATTTCAGCTAATTTACACAAAATCTTAAGAGGGAACAGGGTCTGCGATTCTCCATACAAATGTGTTCCCCTTTATTGTTTCTCAAGTAACCGTTACGTAAAAAGATTTTTTTCATTAGAATTTGGAATTTAGTCTTATATGTGACTTGATTCACAATTCTAGCGAATTCACCAAGTTGTTAAAAGATTTTTATGGCATGTGGCACATCATTAGGAAGAGGATAGACTAGAGTTTTTTTTGTAGCCATGTAAACAGCTGTAACATGTACAGATTTAATGTAAATTCCGAAACTGCGACTAAATTTAAAAAAATACTCGATGACTGATGTCACTAATTTTGTATTTAAAACGAATCTAAAACAATACACATCTAAATAAAACTAAATTTCTGAGTCTAATAGTTTTTTAAAATTTGTATTTGAATGTAAAATTTGGGTCTTTTTTATAAAACGATAAAGTCGATAAAAAAAAATCCACAGGGCATTGGAGATGTTAAGGGGTCCGAAAGGCAAATGACACCTTTTTTTTTGGATGGGAAATCATCAAATGACTTCTCCCGCTCTGGGTGGAGCGGGAGGGCGTGTCAAACTCTTACTGGCTAAAACCCAACCGTGTTCCTTCTGTTGCCTGTGCAATGCCAGGGGGCCATGTTATCCCTTTCGGACTTTCCCGCAACCCCGGCAGGCAATGGTCCCGTCGGACCCCTTCATTTGTGCTGACATCTCTTTGAGGCGCGCGTGGAACACAACGCGCCGTCGACCCGGGCCTGGTCCTTACCGGACGGCGAGCTACCCATTGCTCACCGTCCGCAAGCCCGCGCCTACGGTGGCCGGGAATCGGCTATCGATTCCCGACGCCCAGGGCGTCTCCTCCAAGGCGGCTAGGGGCGTGAGGACGCGAATTTTGCCTATCCCTTACGCGTTCCGCCTCCTCCTTCGCGAGCATTACTGCTTCGCAGAAGGAGGTGACGGCCTCCCATCTCTCTCTCGCTCCGTATCATGGCCTGGACCAGGGCCGGACGCGAGAGATCCCTGCCACCGATCGCCTACACGAGGACACGGCGGTGCTCTGCCCAAGCCGGGCAGACCTCCACCGTATCCTCCACCGTGTCCTCCGGGCGATCCACGCAGTGATGACACTCGGGCGTTTCCTCCCGCCTCATACTGAACAGGAACCTCCCGAAACAGCCGTGTCCGGTGAGGACCTGCGTCAGGCGGAAGGTGAGGACGCCCTGGCGCCTCTCTAGCCACTCCTCAAAGAGGGGACTTATCGCTGCAATAGTGCGTGTCCAGCACTGGGTTGCGACAATCGCACTCTCCATGACGCCATGAGATCCCGCCGGAGCTCTTTCGTCTGTGCCGCGATTTCTCGCGGCATCGGAGTCAAGCCCCGGCGTTTAGATTCCTCGCGCCACTTCCAAATATGCGCGAGGACTTTTGCCTCCAGATCCCATGGCGGAGCAGATGACCCCTTAAGTCGACCATTTGGATTTGGCACATGATGCACCATGTATGTAAGGATATCGCGTCTTAATTTTTTCCCTGAAAACAACGCAAGTTTCCATATGCTAAAACTACCGCCCTCCCGCGCAAGCACGGCGGCTCCCACAGAATACCGGGGGGGGGGACGGGGGGTGCAGCTGCGCAAGCTTGAATGAGAAGAAGCAAACGAAAAGTTGTGACGACCATGCCTCATGCATGCATGACTGAATAAACTCGATAAATAGTAGGAAAGTCTCTCGATAAAACTCTACAACATGTATAAAAAATCCGTGTCCGATCCGTGAGGGTGTTGTTAGGTTATCGTTCTGAGGGTATTTATTTGGAAATTACATAACATAACATCACGCCTTGTTTCCCCGAAGGGTTGGGCTGAGGTGTACCCATTTTGCCAGTTATGATTTTTAAGTCCCATGTAATAGGGAGCAAGCCTATTGCCATCAACCGGGCACAATTCCAGACTCCGGGCTACTACTGAGAAAATTCTGTTGGAAGAAAAACCCAATAATAGGTACTTTGCCCGACTAGGGAATTGAACCCAGGACCCCATGCTTGCGACCACTAGACCAACGAGGCAGTCAGTTATTTGGCAAAAAATTTCGCCACATTTTTTTACCGGGTTATTAGGTACACTGGGCGCGGGCGGATTTCGTTTAAAATTTGCTAATTTTTAAAGAATTTGGACTCGATTTCGATCTTCTTTATTTTCAATAATAGTTTTTTTTTTTTATTACTTTTTGGTAATATTATTGCAGTACCTACCTATATGCTCCTTTCGGATCGGACAGGATTTTTTTTACATATTAGGTAAATAACTATGCATGCGCGCTCGATTCATCGATACTACATTGTTTCGCGCGGTAATATTGTATTTTACCAAATAAATGATTAATTAAACCAAATTTGTTGCTTCGAGTCAGGGACCATGGTGGGGCACATGGCCCCATCTTGCAACACCGTTAGTTAGGCCCGTGTTTAATTAAATTGTCTTATATTTACCCCACCTTACTCTACGTTTATTACGTTATTATTTTTTTATATTTCAGGAACAAGTGCATGTAGCAGATTTTATTAAGTATGCAGCATTAATATTCGAAAGTAAGACATAATGATTGTTGAAATTAGTGTAAAATATAGAAAATAAACTTTTTGTTCAATAATTAACTGGCGTTTAATTCGCTTTCTTTAAACTAACCACATGAATAATAAATCAAAGAATTAAGCTAGGTAAAACATGTTAGTAATGTGATAATGAGAACGTCAGTCAAAAATAATAATAGGGGTTAAAGTATGAAATTGCCGTTTTATTGTAATAGGTACTTCAAATTGACATAGAACCTTCATGGTCCCCAGTCTCGGTTACGACGCGAGCGCGGGCGCACTGATAACGGAGGTATTTTAATAGTGAACATAACTATTAGTACGTCTCGTTGGACGCGCTGTTCGCTCGACGCCAACGGCCCGAGTGTTATTGTTTGTAATTATTAAACTCATTACGATGTTATTGAAGAATGGCTAGCGATGAGTTAGATGATACAGCTTTTAACGATTGTGATAATGTGAGCAGAATGACTAGAGAAAACAGTGAGATGACAAGTAGTATGGAAGAATTAAATCAAGCGAGAGATATTCACGAGATAAACATGTCGAGTGTTGTGCCTCAACAACATTCTACAACAGATGAATCAAATAATAAGAGGAACCGGGAAATATGTCAGGACGAGATTTGGACAACAGTCAACAGAAAAGGTAAAAGATATGCTAGAGGGAGTGAGATAGATGATACAATCAGAATAGCAGAGGACAGGATCGAAGTTTGCGTTTCATCGACGAGTGTGCTTCCGAAGCAATTTAAATTGGCAAAGATTTTTAAATCTGAGAACATAAGTGATATCACACGAATAAAATACGTTAACCCTCACAAAGTACTAATAGTATTTAGTAATGAAGATAGTTGTGATCGATTGATTAACTCCCATTATTTTAAGAATGAGGGTTATAAATGTCAAAGAACTTTGGAAACAATTCAGTCTTACGGGGTGGTGAAATATATTGACCTGGATTTATCTGAAGAAGAAATAGTGGAAGGTTTGGAGAGTGATATTCAGATAATAGGAGTGAGAAGGTTAAAACGCAGAAGTAGTTCAGATGGTCGATGGGAGCCATCGGAGGCAGTTCGTATATGTTTCATAGGGTCGTCATTGCCTTCCTACATACATATATTTAACACAAGAGCAGAAGTTACCCCCTATAAATATCCAGTAACGCAATGTGCGCGGTGTTGGCGATTTGGACACACAATGAAATTATGCCCATCCAATAAGGTGATATGTCCAAAATGTAGCAAGAATCATCCTAATTGTGATACAGTGGATTACAAGTGTAATAATTGTTCCGGCCCTCACATGACTTTAGCAAAGAAGTGTCCTGTATATATTAAAGAGAAAAAGATCAGAGACTTAATGGCAGAATTTAATTGTACCTATAAGCGGGCCCTTACCATCTATGTCCCACCAGAGCATCCTACACAGGAACCTACTTCTAGAGAAGATAATCATTATGTATTAAGTGAAGAGAAACAGAAGTCAAGTGAAGATCACACCTTAGCTCTTTCCTCTGATAGTAAGAATACCTATGCAGGTACAATAAAAAGTAATCAAGGTAACAAAAACCCAAAGAAAAAAAAGACAAATAAAGGAAGGAGGAGCACCCCCCTTCCCCCCTTTGAAAAACATAGTTCGGAAGATATAGTAATAGAAAGTTCTCAAGAGTCAGACAGCGACATTGAAAGTAAAAAGTCAGAAGACAATTATAGAGGGAACCGTTCAAAGAGCAGAAGATCAAACATTGGAGGGTTATGGAACCAATTAAAAGAAAAAATGTTGAATACAGAGGCATCGTGGGAGGATAAAATAAAAAGCTGTGCATCTATACTGTTTGAATGGATCAAATCTATTATCATGAAGTACATTTTTGAGGTGCCAATCCTTATTAACTTTAAACAATGGATCAACGGATTAAAAGACCCTCAATAATCAATATCCTGCAATGGAATGCTCAAAGCCTTCGGCCTAAAGCTATTGAGTTCGAAGCGTTATTAAATCAAGAGAAAGTGCATATCGCAATAATAAATGAAACGTGGTTTGATCCTGATAGTAATTTTCGTATAAGTGGGTATAATTCATTCAGAGAAGACCGGTATGACGGATATGGTGGCGTCGCAATATTAACTCATTGGTCCCTAAGAGCAAGTCGCTGTAACACCAATATTAGCAATCCAGGTATACAGCTATTACATGTAAAGTTATCTAATTGCGAACATCTAGAAAATGTGATTACCATTTATTGTCCTTCTTCAGCACACTCTAGTAAAAGAGACTGGGACCATATCTTTTCTCTGAAGAAAGAAAGAACACTAATAGCCGGAGACTTCAATGGACACCATACAAACTGGTCATCTAAGACGGACACAAGAGGTATACAGCTGTTCGACTCCATATTCGAAAACAATTACATTACTCTTAATAATGGCACCTCTACACGTGTTAAACTGGTAAATGGTGTGCTACAAAGTACCTCTCCTGATTTGACCGTGGCATCCCTGGATTTAGCAATGAAGTTTAGTTGGCAAGTTATGAATGAGAACTTAGGGAGCGATCACCTAGTTCTAAAAATTAAAACAGAAATGAATAGTATAAATACGTACAAAACAAAAAGAAATTATAAAAAGGCAGATTGGACAAAATATGGACAGATTATAAGTGAAAAATTAAATGTGTTAGACATAAATATAGATAACCAAAAAGCATACGATAATTTTATTGAAGCTATCAACGCTGCAGCGGATCAAAGCATACCTAAAACAAAAATTTGTGATAACCCAATTCGACAACAGATGTTTAAACCTAAACCATATTGGGGGCAGGACTTATCACGCATTGTTGCTGAGCGACGCATGGCCTTAGCTGAATTCAGGAAGAACCCTACGCCACAGAATTTAGACAAAATTCAAAGAAGAACTAGTAATGCCCAGAGATTGATTCGGAATAGCAGGTTTAGCTCGTTTAGAAAATTCTGTGATAGCATAGATAAAACAATGTCAGCAGCTGAAGTCTATAGACGAATGAAGTGGCTCAAAGGCTATAAGACAGCAAGAAGTGCCGTGGATCAGGAACAAACGGAACAACTACTACATAGTTTAACACCAGATTACGTGAGTCCCCCGTTACCTAATTTTATATCAGAAAATGAAAAATTGAGCAGCCCAATCTCGATCCAAGAGCTTAATAACTGTATTAAACAGACTGACACCGCTCCCGGTGGAGATAACTTGGCCTACTCCATGATCAGGCACTTACCAGAAGTAGGAAAAATTGCTCTGGTTTCACTTTACAATAGATTTCTACTTTTGGGCTTTGTCCCAAAGCAGTGGAGAGAGGTCAAAATAGTGCCCATACCAAAACCAGGTCGGGAAGCTGGCTCTATAACAGGTATCAGACCAATTGCTTTAATGTCATGTCCTTGTAAAGTCCTACACACAATTTTAAACCGTAGACTTGAATGGTTTCTTGAAAGAAATAACTGTTTCTCACATGAAACAACCGGATTTAGAAGAACACGGTCTTGTGCTGACAACTTGACTAGATTGGTATCGCGCATTCAGGAAGGGTTTTCGAAGGGCATTAGTACTTTGGGATGTTTTGTTGACATTGATAGCGCTTATAACAACATAAACTTAGTAGCCCTGTTAAAAATGCTAGATGGATTAGGAGTGGGAGCGGTGTTGTGCAGATACTTATGGGAATTCTTACATGACAGACATCTATCAGTTTTTACTAATGAGGGAAGTACTACGGTAAGAACCACTGGGACAGGCATTGCACAGGGCGATCCGCTATCCCCACTATTATTTAATGCAGCCACATCAAAGATTTGTCATAATATAGTTGATGTGTTTGTGTCACAATATGCAGACGACTTCGTATTATATATAGCTAACAAACAAATTTCGGATTCCGTTATCAATATCCAAAACTCGTTAAAAGTATTTCAGAGTTTAATAGAAGAAGTAGGATTACAGATCTCTTATAACAAAACAATAGTTATTTGTGCAACAAGAGAGCAAAGTCGTTTTTTGCTGCGAGTGTTGAATTTGAATCCCGAGTAAGCGAAGGATTCTATAATTGAATCACGAGCGTAGCGAGTGATTCTAGGTTAGAATCCTGAGCGCTGCGAGGGATTCAAAGACACGAGATGCAAATAACTTTGCTCTCGTGTAACACATACAACTTTTCACCTCAGCAGCGAGAACATACAACATGTAAAAAAAAACCTGTCCGATCCGTGGGGTGTTATTAGGTATAGTACTGTTAGCATATTTATGTGGAAATTTTCGGGAAAAAAGAAAAAAGAATCCTAATTTTTTTTTCAATGGTGCATTTGACCGAATTTTACATTTGGTGCGGGCGGCGGCCGTCTTTTAGCGGGTGTCTAAAAGTCATAAGTTATGAATTTTGCATTTTTTTTATGGATTTGGGGTAATTTTGGAACTAAAAATGTGAATTTTAAATACCAATAACTTTTTTTACTATAAATAATAATCAAAAAAATACTGTTTTGTAATGTTACTGCAGTACCATAAGCCCATTTTCCCCAGATTTTCGGATCAGACAAGGTTTTTTTTACACAATCTTCATCACCTCGTATTTTGCAGCCACCATCTTGGATTTATATTTTGACCTCACTATCGACTTTAGCACCCTCGAAAACTATGAAAATGACACCCATGACGAAAAATGTGAAAATTTTCGCAGCCGCCATCTTGGATTTTTATTTTGACTTCACTATCGGCTTATGCAACCTTGAAAACCATAGAAACGATACCCAAGAAGAAAAATTTGAAAATTTTCGCAGCGGCCATCTTGGATTTACATTTTGACTTCACTATCAGTTTTAGCAACCTTTAAAACCATAGAAACGATACCCATGAAGAAAACTTTGAAAATTTTCGCAGCCGCCATCTTGGATTTTTATTTTGACTTCACTATCGGTTTAAGCAACCTTGAAAACCATAGAAACGATACCCATGAAGAAAAATTTGAAAATTTTCGCAGCGGCCATCTTGGATTTACATTTTGACTTCACTATCGGCTTTAGCAACCTTGAAAACCATAGAAACGATACCCATGAAGAAAAAATTGAAAATTTTCGCAGCCGCCATCTTGGATTTACATTTTGACCTCACGTTCGGCTTTGGCACCCTTGAAAACTATGAAAACGACACCCATTATGAAAAATGTGAAAATTTTCGCATCCGCCATCTTGGATTTTCATTTCGACCAAATTCACACTTACTATCTCTGTCTTTCTCTTTGAATTAGAAGAAGACAGTCGCAAGCGCCTTTTCGCGTGACGATATCGGCCTCTGCCACAGAAATATTATCTATGGCCACTGCACTCTTACCGCAAGCCGCATAGGAACTTCGTTCCAAAAATTAAATAAAACAGAATTTAAATAAAACCATAACAGATGATTTGCAATGTATATCCGAACGTTTTGTTTGTTTCTTTTTTGGGCCTAGTAGGTATTTTAATTCGAATCGATTTGTTTCTATCTCTCGCTTTTTTCGTATCGAAGTGAAAGTGACAAAACTAATTGAAGTTCAAATCTTTAGAATTTTGTGAGTAGACCCAACACTGCTCTCGGCATTTAAAAAAAATAATTAAAAAGTTACTTTGTCTCACGCTCGCAGCAAAATCGAATTTTGCTCACTGTTTTTTGACAGCAAAACCTGCTTGTTTGAGGTGCTGAGGTGAAAAAATAATTTTATTTAGTAGGGGTAAAAATAGGAAAATATTCTCAGTAAATATTAACAATCATAATATAAAACAGGTGGATAGTGTAAAATACCTAGGTATGTGGCTGGACGGATCTTTGAAGTGGAAAAGGCATATTAACGAATTACGGGAAAAGTGCTCAAGATTATTAAACATATTTAAAGTGCTAGCTGGATCCAAATGGGGTGTCCACCCGAAACATTTGCGACGTCTGTATATCTCAATGATACGAAGTAGACTTGATTACTGTAGTTTTCTATTTGGTAATTACGCTAACAGTCAGTTGAATAAACTTGACGGAATCCAAAATTTATGTATGAGGATTATTGGGGGTTTCATTAAGAGCACTCCAATTCATGTCATGGAGAACGAACTGTGCTTACAACCGCTACCAATTCGATGAAGATACTTAGCGGGAAAGTTCTGGCTAAAATCTAGGTCGGTAAAGGATAATGTTACTATTAATATTATTGATGAATTGTCAAAATTGTGTGAGGGTCAATACTGGAGAAATAAAAAGATTCCATGGTTAGTAGACACGCATAGACAAATCCAAAATTTACCTATGTATTCTAGCTCCATATTGGGTGTATTCTCGTTGGATATATGGCTGTCCAGTATTGACTTATCGAAGAACATCTCTTACGATATCCCGTATGTACGCATTCCAAAGAGATCAATGGATATATTAGATTTAAGACAAAAGTGTACCAAATATTTGAATGATAACTACGGTTCGTTCTATCAACTTTATACAGACGGATGCAAAGAGGCGCAGTATGCGGGAGCGGCTGTATTCGACCCTCAATTAAATACTACGCTTAAATTTAAAATTAAGGTTAATATTGCTATAATGTACTGCGAGCTGATAGCTATTTCCGAAGCCCTATCTTACGCGCTAACTCTTGATACTCAGCATATTGTGGTTTTAACTGACTCTAAGAGTGCTTTATTGCATCTGGCTCGGCTACCCTCGAATTCTCGAGGTTCCCCGATAGCCTTTGTTATCCTCCAAACCATTTTAGAGCTGCGTATGACTAGTAAAACTATAATTCTACAGTGGATTCCATCTCATATTGGCATCATGGGCAATGAAAAAGCAGATCGGGCAGCAAAATTAGCTTCTTCGGAAGGGATCACATACACTTGTTTACCGCTTCACACAGATCAGGTTCAGGCAGTCAAAAGGATTTGTAAAGACTTGTGGCAGGAATATTTTGATGAGAGGTCACTCACCAAAGGCATATGGGACAGGACTATACAGGCAGGACCTTTCCGTTGTCCATGGTTCCAGGAGATGGAGGCCCATAGACAATATATTGTGACACTGCTGAGACTTCGGTCCGGGCACATTCCATCAAATAAATTTGCACATTTAATGGGTAAAACGGACTCACCTAATTGCACGGAGTGTAACACTATCGAGGATATTCACCATGTTTTGCTCGAATGTGTCCGGAATGAGGATCAGCGGCAACAGACACTTGGGGATTCGCAGTACAATATAGGGTTATGTAGCAGCTTCTTGGCCTTCCCCTTTTCGGAAGGGGCCAGGAAGTTGTGTGCGTTATACATCTGCCATTTACGGAGAGGAAACACTACCCAGCAATAACTGGGCTCTGCTTCCACTCCATTGTTGTAATATTGATAAGATTTTAGAGAGATAAGATGTAGTTAGCTATAAGAGTTATATTATAGTTAGAATTACGGGGCGACATCGTCAATGTTGACCGAGTCCCCTTAAATAAAGAAAAAAAAAAAAAAAAAAAAAAAACCTTCATGGTTTGAGATTTTTGAGTGAAACTTTTATCACATGGTACATATGAAGTTCTTCTTTTAAAAAATATGCATCATTCGATTATCGACTTTCAGTTGTTTTTTTATTCAGCTTTGACAATAAAGATGGATACTTCGAAAATTCGAGTTATTTTTGAATACGAGTTCCGACGCGGAACTAACGCGGCAGAAACAGCTCGCAATATCAATGTTGCGTTTGGAGAGGGGACTGCTAATGAACGCACGGTGCGATTTTGGTGGGTTTAAACGCTTTCGTGATGGAAACTTTGATTTGAAGAACGAACCACATGGAAGACCTTCACACAGGTGAATAACAATGAATTGAAAGAGATTGTGGAAGCCGATCTGGTCAAGCAATAACGGCAGATGTCTACTGTGCCGAATTCTGAACAATGATAGCAAAACTAGCGGTGGAACAGCCCCGATTCATTAATCGATCTTCACCATTATTGCTCCATGATAACGCGAGACCTCATACAGCACGAGAAACCGTTTTAACTCTACAGGAACTGCAATCAGAAACCATTCATCACCCTCCGTATTCGCCAGACCTTGCTCCAACGGACTACCATTGTTTTCGTGATTTGGACAATTTTCAACGTGATAAAAAGATTTCTTCTCAGGAGGCAGTACAAACTGCTTTCACACAGTTTGTCGAATCTAGATCACGAGAGTTTTATCGCAAAGGCATAAATGACCTTCCTATAAGATGGCAGCAATGTATAGATAATAATGATAATTATTTTGATGAAATAAATTATTATGTTAAATTTTTTTTTTTTAAACGAATTTCAAGACGCCAGTACAAATCAGCAATTTCATACTTTTTCCCCTAATATAATAGTAAGGTACTCAGTTGTATTTGTATGGCATGTAGGTACCTAGTAGACTTGCTAAACTTACGGTCTATTTCACCAGCTCCGAGCTTGTCTTCATCCAAATAATACAATCAGTCCTTTAAATTTATCTTTCAAAAATAAAATAGATATTTCCTATTCAAACACTGAAGTGTTCTGATGTCCTTGGGATAAATAATATCTAGTTGATAAAATGCACGTAATTCTACTTGACTAATGCTTAACAGCAGTCCATTGATAATTTTATTATTTACAGCTATGAACAATTAATAACCGCATTCAAAATGTACCTACTTACACTTATTTAATACCTATAGGTACATGTTAGGATGTTTTTCAACCATTACGCAAAACCCCATGAAAAATATGTAGGTTAGGTAAATTACATATTTTAGTTCTTCACTTCTTCAAGCATGCGCGCGGTTGACCTAAGAGCCGACTAGCACTCCGCCCGCGTGTTTTTCGTAATTTCCTCTACAAAATTCAACAGTCCCTCCAATCCCACTAAAAGGTAAGTACCTAGTTTTCGAAAAATTTCCCCTTTCACCCCCTTAAAGGTCGAATTTCCAAAATCCCTTCATAGTGCACAATATAAAAGGGAGCCTTGTGCAAACTTTCGCGTTCCTAGTCCCAGTACTTTGGGATTTTTTGGGTGCCCTGATGCTGTCAGAAACATCAGCAGTGCTATTCTGTAACCATCTCACCGTGAAAACTGAGCTGTCACTCCCTAGCAGCAGGTGGAATGACAGCTCTCTTCACGTTCACTTCACCTATGTTTTCACCGTGAGATTATTACAGAATAGACCGGCGGGTCTTCTTCACGATCCGACATAGTTTAGGTAGGTATGGGCACTATAGTGGTCAAATGAAAATATAATTCGAATTTTGCGTTTGCTTTTCCGATCACATGATTATTCGTTTACGAACAATAGATAGAATAGATGGCCAGGTCAACGCACAATGACATGTGTAAGCACTGCACGGGGTCAACTTCGCCTAATCCTAATCTCCGAGCCGTTCAGGATTCTTTCTAGGAAACTCCTGTACGCACACAACGGCAACGCCTCAGCTCGGGATCAGCTAGCCAACAGTAGTCACCGAGCTTAGGGCGGGACGTCGCCCCGCTTACGACGAACCGACGCCCTGCATGCGGCGAACCGTCGACTCTTACGCAGCCACCTTCATCAAACCGTAAGCGTGACGTGAGACAGCTGCAGGCGAGGCGACGACGCCCAGCCGTGTGCCGGGCGACACCTCGGAGGTGCTGAGCCGATCCGGCTCTTTGAACTACAAAATCTTACCTACTCTATCATTGTAGAACATTAAGAATTTGAAAAACTATTCTTCACTTCCAAATTTTATTTATTCATAAATTCTTATAGCAAGACATTACAATAGGATCTTAGGACTAAACTGTATAAAACGCATTGTTTGATCTACATTTATGGAATAACGACAAAACCTGATTTCAATTTGTTAACTTTAATATTAACTAAACACAATCTCTATAACAGGTAGAAGATAAGTATTAAACTATTTGCCAAACCACAAGTGGTGAGTGTGTAAAGGGGTGAGGAAGACACACGAACTACCATAGTGTAAAGTAGGTACCTATAAAAACTAGTCATGGCTAAATAAGACGAATATTAGAACTAAATATATCATTAGGAATTCAATATGGAACTGGGAATAAAATGCAGATCCGCCCTTTCCATTTAAGATTAGAACATAAGTAATGAAATGATGTTCAAAGTACTTATCAAGTGAAAGCAAAATAAAAATTGAATGAGAAGCAATGTATAATATTAAACGAATGGCATGCCTGACTTTGCTATTTGTGTATGCAAATAAAGAGAAAAATAAACAATAATGTACACTTAAATACATATTTATTTAATAAGTTGTGTGACAATGTATGGAAGGAGTGTTTAATACATGGAATAATTGACATCCCATACATTGATATGCCATGCATAGAAAACCTCGACATGACAATTTGCACACAAGTCCATATAATACTAATTTTGGTTTTAGTTAACTCATAAAAAGTATTTGAGATAATAATATGGAAACAGATACATACATCATTCTAATGTATAAAACTTACCACGTGCAAATACGAATTATAGTAGTTATCCCTTATGATTAAGCTTTATCTAAAATTCATTATGTCGAATATCTATTTTAATGGGAAAAAAATGACAAATACAATACAAGTAAACAAAGTTCATATAATCCAAGGGTTAGATACAAAATCATGTCCTCGGCAATATATTGTTAAAAAGTTATTTAACTATTTGCGTCACAATAGGTGGCTATTAAAAATTAAATTGCACTGAAAATATTGTCAATAACTATATAGGTTAACCGTAATTAAAATTAAGTACAGTCACGAACAATAAGGAGTGGTTATGCCAATAATAGAATAGTATAAGACTATTTAAAAGTTATTATACAAAATGTGCTGTACTAATTATGCCACTTGCATTTTTTTTTACACAGAACGCATTATGCCACTTGCATTTTTTTTTTCTTAATTTATGAGAAACCTGTTTTAAAGCAATTATTTAAATAATACAAAATGAGAATTTAAAGCCTCATGCAATTTTTTTAATTACGTAGTTCTCAGAATTATAACTCTTAAATAAAACATGTCAGATTTAGCACTATAATCATTATAACAATGCATACTATATTTTTATTCTAAGCATTAAAGGTTTGTAATTTATACCAGGAAGGTACCACATGCACATTAATTCTATAATTAATGGAAGCCAAAAGAATATTATTGCTCTATAAAAAAAAATGTTTTAATTTAGCTTTTAATAAATAGGTACAAAATGTCCAATGAAATAAATTTTAATACCTAATACGAATGAGAGAACTATCAAATAGCAATTTTATAAAATGTTAAATAATTATGTACAGTAGCCAATATAATGTATTGTGATGGTAATAGCACTTAGTATACAAGACTGGTTTTAAATGCAAAAGACCATTTATTATTGCTTGTGGCTGTACAAGTTAATGAAGATACACAATCACACATAATTGCCATTAGTTAATAAACATTTTCACAACAGTACAATACCGGTAATGTTTGTACAACTAGATCTTAGGTAATTTATTGGCTCACACAAATGTATTCACAGACATAACTGTCAGATTGATTTAATTTTAATTAATGCAATCCTCTTGCTTCCTGGCTTAAGCTGGCAACTGCAATTTCTTTCCTTTCAATACTAGAAAAAAAGAAAAATATTGTTATTGCATTAACATAATAATTACAGGTTTACTAATTGGATAACATGTAACACTCATTGTAAGGTATCATTAGAATTTAGTCAAGGAAGTATTTTGTCAATTCTAAGCTCATGATTAAATTTCAAAGAAGCAATACAAGATTAGAATGCATATTGTCACCTTTTGTAATGTAAAGATAGAAGAAATCACAGTATAGTACAGTTTGCACAACTCCAGAGATAATAGCAATAAGTTCATAGTGTTCCTCCACAACATAACGGTATACCTGAAAAAAAAAAAAAATTACATCCAGACAATTAAAAAAACATCATAATATAATGTTTACTGTACATTGCTTGGGTGGAGGCTACCAAGGACTTGATTTTGGGTCAAGAAACATGGATAATCAATGGTCTCTTCATTTAGGAGAAAAGAGTACTTAGTTTTCCAAATATTTTTCCTTTATTCAGTTTTTGCAGTTAATTTTATTGCTTTTCACAAAACTTAAACATATATGATTCATAATGAGGAATGGTCATAAGTATAATTAATAAGTACAATCCAATTTAAAAAAATAATCCCATAGATAGTGGCGGTAAAGATTTACTTACCCAGTTCAAGAGGTATAAAGCTCTGTATGATCCAAGTGCAAACAGATAGTGGGATGTAATACTTTCAGCCTCTCCAGTCTTTGATACCAAGAACAACTGTGGTAAAATAGCCACAGACTCCAAGTAAATTGAGAATGTCCATAGTACCTGAAATAATGACAATAATATGTATGTTTACTATTTGATTAGATCAACTGATACAATACTTAGATATCAAATATGGGGCCATGGAGGTATCTGATATTACAAACCTTTATTTAAATAAAATTATATTTAAGCTACAACCTATACAAATAGGACCGTGTATAGTTAAATCATAAGAACTTCATAGCTCATAATCAAAAACATACTAACCTCCATCACTGTGAATTCATGGTTTATCAATAAAGACATAATCAATGTAGGTATCAACAAGAATTCGATCCTGAATGTGTCGTGGTTGTGGTCATAAGTCGCTTTGAACTTGACATACATCAGGTAAACAGTGGCGTATGAGGCCATAATGAACACCATCTTCATGAACGTATTGTATGCCGAGATGTAATTGGTTAGCAGATCCAAGTAACGCGCCGTGTACACCACGGAGAAAAGTATCTGAGACTTTCCTGATATACCTGAAAATAAAAACCAAATTGAAGAAGTTTTGATGAGATTTTATACATACATAATGTGCCGGTTGATCGGATCACGGCGAAGTCGATGTAACTTACCCGCACATGATCTAGTTTTCCAGATTTTAAGTAGTAATATTATAATAGCTAAAAGATGGGATAAATCACCAAGTAAACGGAAAATATTCATTTTGCACAGAAATGCTTATCTCAGTTACGCCGCGTACACTATCATTCAATTCAAGCAAAAATGACGTGGCTGATTGACATGCCACAATTGACACAACTTTTTAATTAATCCCAACAATTATTTGTGTGGCAAGACTAAACCAACAACCATGTTTTGAAAATAAACTTACTATCGGAGTTGTAGACAAGTGTATTTTCGCACCGAGTATATTTATGTCTAATTTTCAGTGGTGTATGTAAATTAGAAACGAACATATTTTCCTTAGGTCCGAAAAATAGGTTCATGTTCAGACACTGACCTCCATATATACAACTTGTATATATGGAGGTCAGTGTGTTCAGATAACTTTTCTTTTTTTTCAGTGACCGGAACCGTGACGAATGCAAAGATAGGCATTTTTGCTTCCTGGCCAAGTGGCCAGTAACCGAACCTTGCTGTCCTGTCCCCACACTTCTTTTGCTGTCTGACTACTGACGAAAAAGCCTGGTGTCCAAAATTGTTTTTATCATCATTTTCAGCAGGTTGTGTTGTGGTAGTGTCAGTTGTCAGATAATTGAGTGAGGTTATTTTCTTTTCATACGTCTTTTCCTACGTCAAGTGTACCGTGTGGTAAACAGAGGTTAGAACAATAACCTTTATTTTTTTGTAAACTGATGCTGCATTGATTAAAGTGCACATTTCGTAGTTTGTGTAATTGGAAATCTAAATTATCCAAAATGGTGAGGCATAACAATCAGTTGCCGAATAATCTGACGCAGCTACAAAACTTGATCAAGAGGGACCCCGAATCATATAAAGAAGAATTCCATCAACAACTTGCTCACTTCGAAACCACTTTAGAAATTTTCAACTTGAATCCCACACAGTATAACAAAAAGCTAGATGAACAATCCATGTTCTTGGCACAAGTAGCCCAGTGCTATCTTAATGAAATGAAGTTATTTCCCCAGAAAATAGTTGATGTTTTGAAAACACACAACACTGTTCTGCACAATGACATGCGTCTTTCTTTGTGCAAATGTCTAATTTTATTGAGAAACAAAAATTTTATCACAGCTTTTGATTTATTGGAGTTGTTTTTCTTACTGCTGAAGTGCCAAGATAAACATTTGAGAGAATTCTTGAAGACCCATATCATAACAGACATTAAAAACATGAACATCAAACATAAAGATATGAAGTTTAATTCAACATTACAGAACTTTATGTTCTCAATGTTACAAGATTCAAATCCTAAAGCAGCAAAATTGTCTCTTGATATATTAGTTGAATTATATCACAAAAACATTTGGAATGATCAGAAGACAGTAAACATTATTGCTGACATTGGTTGCTTCTCCAAAATAACTAAAGTTATGGTTGCTTCATTGAAATTCTTCCTAGGCAGAGATGAAGAAGAGAAAGAAGAAAATTCTGACAGTGAAGATGAAATAGATCCTAGAGATACAATGATTGCAAATAAATTCAACAAAAAGACCAGGAAAAGGGACAAAATGGTAGAAAAGGTTAAGAAACAAGCAAAGAAAATGAAAAAAAAGAAACAAAAGGCTCCCGTATTTAACTTCTCTGCATTACACCTGATTAACAATCCTCAAGGATTTGCTGAAAAGTTATTCAAAAAATTGGAATCTTCTAATGATAGATTTGAAGTCAAATTAATGTTGTTGGATGTTATTTCAAGATTGATAGGTTTACATGACTTATTCTTGTTCAACTACTACCCGTTCATTGCAAGATTACTTCTTCCTCATCAACGAGAGGTAACTCGCATCTTATTATTTGCTGCCCAAGCATCCCATGAACTTATTCCACCTGAGGTTTTAGAACCAGTCATGAAAGCAATAGCAAATAATTTCATAACTGAAAGGAATTCCACTGATGTCATGGCAGTTGGCTTGAATGCTGTTAGAGAAATATGTGCCAGATGTCCACTAGCTATTGGTGAAGATTTGCTTCGAGATTTGGTTCAATACAAAACTTACAAAGAGAAATCAGTGATGATGGCTGCAAGATCTTTAATTCAGCTTTACAGACAGTCAATGCCAGATATGTTACATAAAAAAGATAGAGGCAGACCAACAGAAGCATCTGTAGAATTGAAAAACAAAAAGTATGGTGAAACAGAAATCAAGGACTACATACCTGGTTCAGAGGTTTTATTGGAGAAAGAAGAAATCAAAAATACAGAAAAAAATAAATCTAAAAAATCAAATAAAAAGAAAGATGATTCAGATAGTGAAGAATGGGTTGATGTTGCTTCTTCTGATTCTGAAATTAATATAACTGATAGTGAAGATAGTGATGAAGAAGGTGATGCTGAAGAAGAAGAAGTAGAAGGAGATGAGGAGGAACAAGACAATGAAGAAGAAAATGATGAGGATGGCAAAGAGGATGCTAGTAATGAAGTAGACAATAGAAAAGAACCAAATAAAACCACTACAGACAGAAAATTTTTGAAGGCTAAGCGTAAATCATTAGATAAAAAAAATATGGAAGAGAAGGTACAAAGTGCACGAGAAATAGCCATGCAAACTATTTTTACTGATGAAGATTTCAAACGTATTGAAACAGCACAAATAAAAAAGGCAGTAAGTGGCCCTAAACGCAAAAGTAACCTAATAGAAGAGGAAGACGAATCCGGAGAGCTTGTACAACTGTCTGCTATAGAAAACATTCATAAGAAGAGGAAACATGATAAGGATGCTAGGTTAGATAGTGTTCATAAGGGACGAGAAGAACGAGATAAATATGGATACAAAGATAGAAGGAAGAATATCCACTGCTCCAAAACTAACAGGGAGAAAAGGAAGACCAAGAACTACCAAATGGTTAAACACAAAGCTAAGGGAAAGATCAAGAGGTCTTTTAAAGATAAACAAATAGCATTCAGAAATTATTTAATCAAACAAAAGAAGATGCGTTGATTTATGTACTTGTATATCAATAAAAAGTTGAAGCTGAACTGCTTATTTAATTTTAAAAGCTTGTAAAAATAGTTCACAATTTTGAGTTAAAATACTCAAAATTGTGAACTATTTTTACAAGCTTCTTTACCTATTATGTTCTAACATTTGACTGAAAGTTAAAGATTTGCAAATACTCAATATCATATTGCTTACATACTGTGCGTGTGTAGGTACCGTGTACGTGTTTTACAAACCAATGAATAATTTTATGTAACACTTTTGTGTGAGACTGTTTCAAAAAACGAAATCTTGTACTACAAATTTAAGAAGGTTGGCACAATGTACTGCGCGGCCGCTTTTATACAGTCATTCGAATTTGTTCGGTTAATCGTGAAATTTCTTTTCTTGGTTTTCTTCTTATATCTGTGTAGTTACAAGGATTTTTCAGCTGAAACTTTAAGGATAAGCAATTGAATAAAGGTACTAATTATTTGCCGAATCATAATGTTACTTTTTAGCATAGCCAGATTTTAATTAAAATAGAATAGCTCTCTGAGGAGTTGGAATAGAAACATCTAATTTCGCATGATGCCTTGAGTTCATAAAAGGTACAAATCACCATAATTGGGTAAGTTTCTAGGGTTTACCATTGAAGCGCAAGAATCGATTTTAGGGTTTTTGAAAATCATTTTTTTATTTTCCAACTGTGTCGATAATAGAAAAAATAAAATTGCACAGCATACGCACAAATTAAGACCCACTGCACTGTAGTAAAAAAAATAGTAGTTGTATGTCATGCCGCACGGTGGATCGAAAATGGGCTGTAGAAGACATAGGATCTCGATTTCTTAAATGTTATTTTTTTTGCTGGAAATGACTTCTGCTGATCATTACTATGTACAAAAATGACACCCGAGTTAATTCTGCCCAAAAACGAAAGAAATATAATTTTTTTACGAAAAATTTGTATGAAGCTAGTATGAAAAATCGAATTATCTCCTAAACGGCATGTTTAACCGTAATATCATTGGAGGTGGTCATAGTGCTAATTATTTATAATTTTTTGGTTGCGGATTTGACGAAAAATTTAATGCCGTTTTTTTAAAAAAAATCGTCAAAATATTTTTTTTTATTTTTACATGTAAAACGATCCCTTTTAGTGTCCAAGTTAAAAAGTTCGATATGTTATTAACCCAAATATTAAAAACACACAAAACAAGAAAAATTAAATAAAAAAATTGCTGTTTTTTGACACATTTTTATTAATTTAAATAAAAAAAGATTACCAAACTCTTATTTAAGTAACATATAAAGTTATATTATACACAAAATAATTTAATTGAAGGAATTAATACTAAGCATTTGTAAAATAAAGTAAAATAAATAAAAAAAAAGACAAAATATCATTAAATATTACAAAAAAAAAACCCAAACAGACTCAAATACAAATTTACAAATGTATAATTTTTTTACAAATTTTCCTTATCACTCTCGTTGTCAGACTCCAATTCTGAGTCAGCATCCAGATTGGATATGTCCAAAAACTCGAACTCAGTTTCCTGAAATTGAATTAAGTCGAGAGTTTCAGCAAAAAAGCTCTGCTTTTTCTTGGCATCTAACTTAGGCCTTTGTGCACTTAGCAAAGGATCCGAAGAAACAACAAGCATATTTAAAATGTCTTGATTGGAATCCTGCCTGCTTCTTTTCCGCGAATGATGTTCTCGAAACCTCCTAAAATCTTTGTTTCGAGACTCTGAGGCTTCTTCCGAGAGAGTCCCAATCGGCACAATATTATTTTTCTCGATTATGTCAGCCCCATGGATTAATAATTTATGAACGGTTGACGACATGTAGTACCAGTCGTATAATAATACGTACTTTTCTGCTGTTTTGCGGGCATAATCTCTAAATTTTATTATATCGACCTGCTCTCCAGATGTAATTGCTTGTAAAATTACAGCAAATCTTTTGATGAGGTCTTCATCCAAACCGGTTATAGCTGCGGTTTTATTAGGAAACTCAAAGAATTTTCTTGCAGTATTCCCGTCATTGGTGGTTCCCGAGCCTTGTTTTACTATATCAATCAACAGATTGAGTTCATCTTTGAATTTATTTTGAATTATTTTCTTCCTTGTCTGTAGCATTTCTTTGTGCTCATCACTTCTCGCTGCCCACCGTTTGAAGTCGAGCCTGTATGCAATGTGTAACAGACATTCCATACAATTTATACGGGCGTGTAGGGATGACAAGCCTAATTCATAAAGGTCAGAACACACAATTTTTGATGTTACAGCATCTAAGCGGTTCATTTCTGTAGGCTTTGCTAAGCACAGGTAGCACGATGCATTTGATCTAGCTTCAGAAAGGTAAGTGCAAACTTTAGCGTCGATCATCGTCATCATTAGTTCATGAGTCACCCTATTATTATTATTGCACTCTGTGGGGATAAGGGCCTCAATTTCTTCATCCATTTGTTTTTTCAGCTCAAGGACAACTGCTTCACTCTCCTTTACAAAAGTAAACTGAACTGGACGACAATACAAAACTGAGCATGGTTTTGGGTTCGTCCATAAGATGTTGTCTCCATCTGTCAGTTTAAGTGGCACCAAGGAGGTCATAAAAATGCTCGAGTCATCTTCCTCACCCTCCATTTTCTGCTTGTATCGGCTTTGGTTAGAAGCACCATCAAATCCCCACTTGGATATCAGCTTCAACTGCTTGTTATGCTCTTCCTTAGAAAGGCTTTGAAGGATTCTTGTAACTGTGATATCAAGTAAAGCTTGAAGTGTAATCCTAGCCGATGAATCAGTAACTGTCACTGATTGCTTCGGAGGGTAGCAATCAAGCTTAGTTTGTTGCACTTTATAGTAAGATGGATAAATATCCTTAGCACCTTCCCGAATGGCAGCCTCTCGCAACGTAATATATTGCCACTTTGAGAGTTTTAGCGAAAGAAGCAATCCAAGCGCCTTTTCTGACGTAAATATGATTGTTTTCGCTGGTTTCTTAAGCGTTTCATTTAATTTAGCGGCTGCTTCAGGATTTTTCATCATGTATTCGATGACAGAGGCGATATCTCCATGCCCTTCTTCTTTTAAACGTGCTGCAGCTGCATATGCCAATTCACTGGAATCTTCGCCTGTGTGTTCATCAGATCTTCTCTTTTTTTGTTTACTTCCCAGATCTTCGAATGGTTTACGGGATCTTTTCGTCATTGTTCCAATGGACGTTGATGTCAACGGTTCTGGAGAGACTGAGGGCGCTCTTGGTATCTCATCAACACTTGGTTCTTGATTAACTAAAGTTTGCACAAAACTCGGCCAATCAATATTTGCTCCCAACCAATTCTCGTACTTTCTCCTGAAATTATCAAGGAATCGGTTGGATTTCTGCCACCTTTGTAAAGCGGCTCGCGTAAATCTCCGACAAAATTCTTTGAGAACAACACGATCTTCGTCAGACAGGCAATCGCCTATGCGGGATACAACTGCACTGAACAATACTTCATGATCAAATGAAGTACTCTCACTTCGTAGAAGAACAAACAAGTCTAAATTCGTGATTAAACTTTCCATTCTAAGATTTTATAGTCGCAGATTTAGTGTTAGCAGTTACACAGTTGTGAACAAACTAAATTATAAAACAAAACTTTAGCCCTTTTATTGCAAAACGCCAATAATTAGGTAACTACCCTCATTCGTTATCTTCTCATTAGCTAATGAAAATTTATAATTGTCACTAACTATTCTTAGAACTCATAGCACTGCTAATTAACAAATTAGCTTACTTATCAAGAAAAGTTGAATGTAATCCATAGTTGGCATTGTCGTGAGATATTGAAAATCATTAAATCACCTATAAAGACTCATTAGAAGACCTAATCAGTGTAGTTACTTAATCACTTCTTTTCGGACTAATTAGAAGAGTAAACAATTGGTAATTTGGTTGTATGAAAGGTTTTAAAACTCATGATGTGTTGATAAATATCTAGCTCAAACATAGTTGTCTACGTGTGGGTGTACTATAAACCTCTGCCAACTCCTTCGGAAATATAGGAGTGATGCTATTTTATGTTACGTGTAGTTAAAAGTCCGTGTTCTTCAACATAAACACTAAAATGAATAGTTTCATATGAAAAAACAAATAAAAATATTTTGACGATTTTTAAAAAAAAAACGGCATGAAATTTTTCGTCAAATCCGCAACCAAAAAATTATAAATAATTAGAACTATGACCACCTCCAAGGATATTACGGTTAAACATGCCGTTTAGGAGATAATTCGATTTTTCATACTAGCTCCATACATTTTTTTCTTATAAAAATTATAACTCTTCCATTTGTGCACACATTTACTTCATATGACATTTTATAGAACAGTAATGATCAGCAGAAGTCATTTCCAGCAAAAAAAATAACATTTAAGAAATCGAGATCCTATGTCTTCTACAGCCGATTTTCGATCCACTGTGTGCCGTTTGAGAGGTACAGCAATTTCACAATTTGCTAACCCTAGAAAGATAATCTTAAAGCAACTAGCGTAAAAGATAATCATACGTCTGTCAGACGTACGTTAGTTAGTGAAGATTTTTTAGTAATCCTATGGAAGTATTATTATGCCTTGTAGGTTGAAATAATTTTTTGTATTCTATTTAAGGAAATAGAACGATAAATTAGCAATAATAAAGTTTAATTGACGAATTACAAACAAAAATCGTAAACTTCTATACAAATTACCGAAAACTTAACTTATCTTTTTTAGGAATATTTAAAATCACTTTCAGTCTTTATATTTTCATATTTTGTACATATACACTTAAATTAACGTAAACAATACCTACTACAATAATTAGTATTTTACTTTCGGTTATTAAATGCACTTAAGGCACACAACTCTGTTGTATTCTCCACACACGGGTTTTTTGCACTTCACGCATGATAATTTTGACGTCCTACGGAGTTTAGATGGATAGTACGAATAATATCTCTTTTTTACAGGCGGCTCTTCTTGTTGAACCTGGCCACTGTTGGAATTAGCATTAGGCAACAATTCCTCTATATTTTGCCGCACAGTTCTTTTCAGAGTTTATCTGTAACCTTTTTTCCATCCAAGGTGAAGTGAGATCTGTACTAAGTTTCTTCATAAAGTTCTTACGGCTTATAGGCTTTTCGTTCTTTGATACAATATTAGAACAATATATCACATAGGAATTTACAAAGGCTATGTTGAAAATGCCATAAAGTACAGCCATTGGCCATCTGTTCGTCTTTCTGGTTTTTCATATTGACGAACACATTTGGTCAAATGTGTCGACACCTGAGAAGGAATAATTATGCGGCTATCTGTAGGCGAAGCTAGGTCGGCAGCAGACTGAATGGTCTTCAGCAGAGACTTTGGTTATATCCACAGCTTCATCGATGAATTCGTCTTCAGTGTCACTCTGCACATCTTCTTCTAAGAGGTTCTTAGCTTTCAGATACGTATGACGATTACTCTTTATTTTGATGTAAAAAGTTATCATTTTGAGAACTATCTAACACCCTTCGGTTTGCCATTATAGTATAATAATAATTTATACCTGAAAATAATAATAAATAAGTGTAAATAACAATAAACAGCCAGTTCAAATAATTGCAAAAGTTGCATTAAAGATAATCATACGTCTCGCGGACGTACGACATAAGTATATATTTTATTTGAACGTACTTACCGTGTTGCCACTGCCGCTAAGCGCGAGCTCCGACCGCCAACTGAGTTGACTCGCGCAGCTATCGCGATGGGATAAATAATAAAAAAACTACAACGAAATTTAATTTCACGATACGTCTCGCGGACGTAGATTATCTTTCTAGGGACGTTACCCCAGCGGCATCTTGAATAACTCTGAAACCCATAGAGGAAAGTAATTGAAACCTCAAGACGCACAAATTTTATTTTTGGGCACAATGATCTATCTAAGTAGGTAGCAAGTTTGTACTCAGCTACGACAACCGGTTTAAAAACATGCCGCTGGGGTAACATTACTCCAGCGGAATCTGTTTTTCGTGAATATCTTTGGATCGGCTGGACGCACAAATTCTAAATTTCGGGCACATTTATACGAGATGGGGTACTAATTATCTGTCGAGCCGAAATCCTGAAAAGCTACAACATTCCGCTGGAGTAACGCACACAATTAATGGATTGCCTTAGTGGATTATCTCGAGGATTGGCCCTGTCTAAATGGTCAATAAGGCCCTGTGTGTGGCTTACACATTGTCCACGCGCCTCCAACTGTACAGTATCTCTAAGTAGTCTGTGAACTGTACCTAATGGCCTGGATACACGGTCGGACGGTCGGATGCCAGCTACTGACCCCACGTGACAGTAACTCACATGTTGCAAGTTGCTGCATTACACTATCTCGCTTCTCTAGCTTGCAGTGTATCCTAGGCATAAAAGTCTCAGTTACTTTTTTTGTCTAGGGCATCTCGTAGCTGAGGTCATGACTACTTAACCGAGCTTTCCTGTGGCTGCCTTAACGTTGTGTTACAATTAGTGTATACAAGATATTGTGAAAACATTTAATAAGAGTAACGGTGGAGTTTCTTGCCCATTCTTCTCCATACGAAAAGTACCTTTTGGAAGGGGCGACTGGAACCATTTTTTTTTTTTTTTGTAAATTTTGACGTTCAATAGTGTCTTTTTTGTGCCTATTTTATAAATTATTTGACTGACTGACTTTGTTATGTATTTTTGCCCTTTTTTCCGAGAAATAGATGTCACAAACAGTTGTAACTTTTTTGTGGCATTTATTTCTCGGAAAAGATGTATCATTTGTTTTTCTACGCGCATTTTGATCAATTCAAAGTTGTAGGTACATTAAAACTTAAGCCCTTAGTAATAATTATATTCAGTCAGAGAAATAATAATAACAAACAAATTACATTGCATTTGAAAGTTGTTTAGAGTAAGTTGCATTAGTAAGGGACCTATAAGTAGACACCTGTCTACCTATACCTTACTGGTGGGGGAGGGGGGCCTGAGGTGGGTTTAGAAGAATGGTCATAAGATTGCAGTTAGTAACTTTAAAATTACGTGCTTATTTTTTTTATTTTTTTGTCGTTAAAAAAGTCCAAGTTCCGAAGGTTTCCGAGATTTAGGCTTTAGTGATAATATAGCTTATATAATGTATTTTATGACACGGAAAGTTATGTTTAGAGAATACTTAAGAATAAGGAATAAAATAAAAAAACGGTCCAGCTCCATACAAAAAAATATTAAATCGCAGATAACTTGATAAGTAATAGCTTTATCAAAAAAAGTTTCACTACATAAAATATTGCTATTAAGTAAAGGAATAAGCTGGCATATTTCTTTTTTCAAAGCCCACCGTGCCGCAGCTCTATCCGCTGTGCCGCGATTTCTCGCGGCATCAGAGTTTTAAGCCCCGGCGTTTCGCCTCCTCGCGCCACCCAAATGTGCGCGAGGAGGACTATTGTTGTTAGATGTTGTGTATCCGACCATATTTTTAGTCTGTGGTAATTTTGTAGTAGCTGTGGTGAAGGAGAGTCGAATTGTAAGCCTACGAGTAATTATGTAATAAAAGCTTAATAAAAATTATGAAAAAGTATGGTGTTGTTTCAAACCTGCAAAAGGAATAAAGGACTCAACATAAAATAAAACTATCTGAGACAATTCAAGATATATGGCGACCGTGATCGAGAAACAAAAAATGGAACAACACAAAAGATTACGTGCGGCGCTCCGAACGCAGTTCACAAAGAACGCGAATAAATTGAGCGAGCAAAATGACCAAATGGACCAAGGGGAAAATAAACAAATCTTAATGGAGAACCTTGGAAAGATTTATGGAAAATTGGAGGAAGTAAATGTGCAAGTTCAGTCAGCAATTTTGGAAAAAGATGATTTCGAAGAATCCATGATTTTGACGGATTTAGACGAATGCGAAAAATACACGCTAAAATGGCTGAAAATAAAACGCGAAATGGTGTCACTAACGGGCTCAGAAAATAAAGGAAGCACACAAATTAAATTACCTAAAATAGACATTCCAAAATTCGACGGGCAATTAAAAAGCTGGATGCCATTTTGGAGCCAATTCAGAAAAATTCATGAAGGGAATATAGCTACGGGTGACAAGTTTGTGTACTTGGTGCAAGCAATGGCCATCGATTCGGAGGCTAAATCACTAGTAGAAAGTTACCCTATTACTGCTGAAAATTATCCAAAGTGTATAGAGCACCTGAAGTCTAGATATGGGCGAGAAGATTTACAAATTCAAGTTTATGTGAGGGAGCTGTTGGCACTGGTACTACAAAAAGTAAGTGGTGATGGAATTGAATTGGCCATATTATATGACAAACTAAGTGCACATTTAAGAGCATTGGAGACACTTGGAGTCACTAAAAACCATGCTGCTTTCCTATTACCACTAGTAGAGTCGTCGCTTCCCCAAGAAATATTAAAGACATGGCAAAGAACCAAGGTTAACGTCAATATAGACGAAGAATTAAACAATCTATTGATGTTTATACAAAAAGAGGTTGAAAATGAACAAAGGATAAAAATTGCTAACACATTTTCGGAAAACCATGCAACAATCAATAAGAAAGAAACGCCAACGGCGAATTGCCTAGCTGCAATGGTGAAAGAACAACCAAAAAATATTTGTTTATGGTGTGACAAAGAAAGTCATAGCAGTATTGAGTGCTACAAATTACAAAAGTTATCGGTAGATCAGCGCAAAGAGATAGTAATGAAGAAAAAAGCTTGCACAATCTGTTTGAGGAAAGGACATTTCTGGAAAAATTGCAAAGCTTCAATAAAGTGTCTGATCTGTAATAAAAGGCATTCAACAGTGATGTGTATGACAAATAAACCAACACCAAACAATAACAGCAATGAGTCACCGGTAGCAGAAAAGAAAACAATGTCAGCATCATCTACTATACAAGGAACCACACTTCTTCAGACTCTAATAGTTGAGATACAATACAAGGGAAAAAAGCTACGTGTTCGCGCACTTTTTGACAGTGGTTCACAGAAGACTTACATTAAACAGGACATAATTGAGAAACTCCAAGTACCAGCAATAAAAGAAGAAGTACTTACCCACAACCTGTTTGGCGGAGTGCAGACAAATTCACAGCTTCATAAAGTATATAATCTAGAAATAAGAAGCTTAGATAATAGTTTCAAAATTAATCTGGAAGCGCTAGGGCGCTCATGTGTTTGTACCAATGTTCCTAGATTCAATTCTAATGACACTGTTATTTGTAATTTGTTAAAGTCACACCAAATATCTCTGACTGACAAAGGTGATAGTACTGATATTGGGTTATTAATTGGTGCAGATTTCTCAGGTCTTCTGATGACTGGCACAATAATTCAGTTACAAAATGGACTTGTAGCCATAAAAACAAAGCTGGGTTGGACACTACAGGGCAGAGAAGTAGGTACTTTAAGTAATATGACAATCTCTATGTTTTGTTCTGAATTGACAGGTTATTGGGATTTAGAGACATTGGGTATCCAGGATCCAGCAGAGACAAAATCAAAGGCCACAGTCGCAGAGGAGGTGTTTGCAGCATTCAAAGAAACAGTGAGGATTAATGAAGAAAACAGGTATGAAGTTCAACTTCCCTTTAAAGTAGGATATGAAGATTTATTATCTAACTATGAGAGAGCAAAACAAAGGCTTGATTCAACTACTCGAAAGCTAATATCAGGAGGTAAATTCAAAGAGTATCATGAAGTTTTTCAGGAGTGGCATCAGGAAGGTATTATAGAAAAGGTGCCACCATCACAAGTAGATCATGATACAGGTCATTACCTACCACATAGGGCTGTTATTAAAGAGTCAAGCCTGACCAGTTCAATCAGACCCGTATTTGATGCATCGGCCAAAGATAAAAATGGACTGTGTCTGAATTCTTGCTTGGAAAAGGGTACCAATTTAATTGATCTTATTCCCAACTTACTTATCAGCTTTAGAACGGGGGCAATTGGTATTACAGCAGATATACAGAAGGCATTCCTTCAAATTAGCATTCCTACAACTGATAGAGACTATTTAAAATTTTTATGGTGGGAAAACGAGGATTGTAACAGCTGGGTGGTATACAGACACTGTAGGGTAGTATTCGGATTGACATGTAGTCCATTTTTATTGTCTGCCACACTTATACATTACCTTAACAATGTAATGGGAGAACATCAACAGACTGCACAGCTTCTGAAAAAATCGTGGTATGTAGATAATTGTTTAACAAGTTTAAACACTGTAAAAGAAACCACTAAATTTATAGAAGACTCCAAGCGGATTATGAGTGAGGCAAAATTCAATTTACGCATGTGGGTGACATCACCGCTGAAAATTAATGATTCAGGTAAGGATATAGTACCAGTACTAGGTATCAATTGGGATACTTCATCTGACCAGCTGTACTGTAGCACGGGAAACTTACCTGCCCCGGAAGATGTCCAACATCTTACAAAAAGAGATTTATTGTCACTTACACAAAAGATTTTTGACCCGATTGGATATACTTCAGCAATAATGTTGACACCAAAACTTATATTGCAAGAAGCTTGGAAAAAAGATCTGTCATGGGACACTCAGCTTGATGCTGATCTGATGAAAAGATTCCATGATTGGTATCAACACATTAATTGTTTAAAAGAATGTAAAATACCACGAAGATTAACTGAAAATATTATGAAAGATTGTGAGGTAAGTTTACATTTATTTTGTGATGCTAGTAAGGATGGGTATGCTGCAGGTGTGTTACTACGGGCTGCTGGAAAAGATAAAGTAACCCTACAACTAGTTTCAGCCAAATCACGTGTCACACCACCCAAAAAGATAAGTATTCCCAGATTGGAACTATTAGCTGCATTAATAGGGGCAAGACTACTCAGACAGGCCAGAGAAAATCTTAATTTAGAAAATTGTCCAGAATACTGCTGGACGGATTCTGCTGTTACTCTATGCTGGATTAAACGGGAATTACCTCTAAACACATTTGTAGGTAATAGAATAAAAGAAATTAGACAACATACTAATACAAACGATTGGCGACATGTTTCTGGTGAACACAACTGGGCCGACCTAGCGTCCAGAGGCTGCAACGCGAGAACCCTACTCGAGACCCGCTGGTGGGAGGGACCGGCGTGGCTGCGTCTGGAACCCGAACAGTGGCCGCAGTCTGACTTCACAGTGGACGAGCTGCAAGTACACCTGGAAACTAAGAAAACCGTTTGCAACGCACAAGTATGTTGTGATCAAAGTCTGCTAAATAAAATACAATATTTCTCTAAATATTCAAAAATCATTAGGATGGTAGCATGGATGTTAAGATTTACACATAATATACGACATTCACAAAATAAAAGAGAAGGAGAAATAACTTATAGTGAGTACAGTAAGGCAGAAAAAACTGTGATCAAATTGATACAAAAGGAAAACATTGAAATTTATGGAAAAAGGAGTGAACATTTAACACAGTACATAGATAAAGAGGGATTATTAAGAATCAAAACGAAACTTACAATATCAGATTTTCCAGAGACCACCAAGGCACCTTATCTTTTGTGGGCTAAGAATCCAGTGGTTACGGCTATGGTGAGACAGCGACATGAACATTTACAGCATGTAGGGGCTAATCAACTCATCATAGATATACGGGCGAGGTTCTGGATCATCGGTATACGTCGATTAGTAAAGTCAGTAATCTCTGCATGTGTTATTTGTAGACGTTATAGAGCTAAAGCTACACAGGCACCGACAGCGCCACTACCACCAGAACGCACTAACTGCTCCGCACCTTTTCAAACGACTGGTGTCGATCTAGCGGGCCCGTTATTTCTGCGTAATGGCGAGAAGTGCTGGATTGTACTATACACTTGTGCAGTGTATCGTGCAGTGCACTTAGAATTAACGAGATCACTCTCTACGGAGGCCTTTATTATGACATTGAGACGATTCGTAGCACGCAGAGGCCGTGCTGATTTAATTATGTCTGATCAAGGCACAAATTTCTGTGGTACCAAAAATTTGATTTCTTCTCTAGATTGGGAGGAGGTTCAGCGTAACTCCACCATTCGACGCATGTCGTGGAAGATGAACGCACCGACTGCAGCTTGGTGGGGCGGCTATTGGGAGCGACTAATACGGATTATGAAAGATCTTCTGCGGCGAATCTTAGGTAAAGCGTCAGTGTCATATGAGGAACTTGAAACCATATTATGTGAATGTGAAGCAATAATGAATGGCCGGCCCCTTACATATATAAATGAAGACAAGGGTGACTGTCTAGAGCCACTTACCCCGGCACATTTCATCCAGCCCGCACATAACACTGACATGACTGATTTTGATTGCATAGATGTTAACAATTTGAACAAACGGCACAAATATTTACAAGAACTTCGAGAACAATTCAAACTTCGTTTCAAAAATGAATATCTCACTTTGTTGGTCCAAAAAGGAAAAGAAACAAGAGATGTTATAAACATAGGCGACATTGTTTTGATAGAAACAGATGAGAAGAGGATAAGATGGCCATTAGGCATTGTTTTAGATTTGTTTACAGGAAAAGACGGAATCGAAAGAACAGCTCAAGTAAGGACTTCCACTGGAACCAAGGTTCGTCCAATCCAGAGGTTGTTTAAACTGGAAGTCTCTAGTCAGACTAGTGAAGATGTTTCATTGGTAAATGAGGCAAGTCAAAGTCCAATTTGTTCTTTGAAAAATAATTCAGAGCAACAAAAAAATGACGAACATTCGTCGTCTGAACTGCTTGAGAAACCTCAGAAATCCACTCGTTCCGGTAGAATGGTAAAATTGCCTAGTAAATACGATATTTATACTTAATTTTGTTTTGTTTCATAAAATAATTAATTACATAGGTACATGTTTGTTCAATAATTTATCTTTGAAAGTCGATATATTTAGTAAGTGATGTGACTTAAACATTGTAAAAATAATAATGTGTGTTAATGTGTGTATGCTATTCCTAAAAACGGTAATTATATTAACTATTTGTAATTCTAATTTCTAGATGGGTCATCTAGTGTTGAGTAGAAGATTATACTTGTTTCAGATGTGTACGCTAGATGGCACAAAATATTATTATGTAAAACGCCCTCTAGTAGCAAGTAGCAATACTAAAATTGATAATGTTCATTTCGGATACATCCTGTTTTATTAGTTCTTTTTGGCGCTGGAGGATGTTAGATGTTGTGTATCCGACCATATTTTTAGTCTGTGGTAATTTTGTAGTAGCTGTGGTGAAGGAGAGTCGAATTGTAAGCCTACGAGTAATTATGTAATAAAAGCTTAATAAAAATTATGAAAAAGTATGGTGTTGTTTCAAACCTGCAAAAGGAATAAAGGACTCAACATAAAATAAAACTATCTGAGACAATTCAAGATAATTGTTGACAGCCCTCAGCTGTCATAATCGTGGTAACTAAATCGGAACGCCAATTATAGATGTCAGCGCTGTGAGCGATTATGTTTTAATTCGGAAAGCAGCTGCACACAATCAACTCGGAAAGGGATCGTCACCCAGCGCCGCAGTTCGTGAGCTTGTCCCGAGGCGAGGCGATTAAAAATGTACTTTTTCATAGCGATTCCGATTAGTGTGCGCATAGAGTATATTATATAGTAGTCTATGAATATATTAATAGAACAGACAATGTTTACCTTTTCGATATTCTTTTGCCCATAAATAATCGTTTGATTTTAATTGACTATCGCCATTTATTTTATTTTTACAGTGTCTATGCATGATTTGGAAACATTTTTCAAACATTTAGCCAGCCAGGCCAGCGATACCTAATACTAAATAATAGCGTCTTTTCGCAAGTTAGGTGAACACCTGAGGTGAACACATGAAACGGAGGAGCAAAGCTCAACTCACATAACATATTTCTTTGCACAGACTACATATGGATACTTTTCTTTGTGTTTAGACCATATTTTTTTTCTTATTTTTTGGGTATGTGGCGACGATAGCCAGAAGCACAATTGAGCGTAATTAAAAACGGAAAGAATTATACTTTGATCAAAACACTTACAGTCTTACCGTTTCAAAATTTAATCACGAAAAACAATTTTGCAAAACTAGATCATTGCGATGGTCGGCTTCTGCAAATAGAAAAGTCAAACTAATATAATATTATAAACTAAATTTTTTAGAAGCCAGCCAAATTCGACGGTCGGAAGGAGTGATTACGTATTTCTGGATATTTTGATAGATCTAAACCAAAAATGGTCGTTTTGTAACACACACAATGGGTGATAATGGTACATGGTCTCATTTGACAATTAAATATCTTGAATTGTGACTGGAATATGTAAAGGAAAGTAAATCTTTTGTCATGGGCATTCTAACTCATTTTCACAAAAACTTGGGTTGGTCGCTTTCTGCTTAGCTACGCTCAATTTTGAAAATGCTACGTTAGTTTTAAAGACAATTAATATGCGACTCAACACAAAACAGCACAAATGTTATTTTTTGACAGCGCTCACGCTGATATTGTTAGTAGAGCGTAATTAGTATGCCTACATTATGACCTACTAGCGTGCAGTGTGCTTGTATAGACGCCAGCACATCAACCTACCCGAAACTGTCAAATTTTCCCAATCCACTTTGAACCTTTTGGTTTGGTGATAAAGTTGAAAATCTATTAAAGAAATTTGACAAATTGTAGTATGTTGACGTGCTGTACCTATGTGGAACGCAGAAAATGATAAAAACTGGTTGATAAAAATAAAAGCTGTTAAAAAACTTATATTTTTAGTTTTATTCACTTTGACAACACATTCAAAGGTAAGATCGAAACAGAAGACAGAACATGTAAAAAAGTAAGGTAGAAAAATAAATTTTATCAGAACAAAAAAGGTCGTTATAAAAAACGTCGGCGTTATCGCAAGATGGCGCATGCCATGACGATTCATGTGACCTCATTGACACTTGACACGCTAACGCTAATTCGGTACGGGTGTTATCACGCTCACATCGATTAAAGCCTAACTCGGAACGCAGCCTTAGTAATCTGAATTCTGAATATTGAAATTGTCAAATGTGACAGCCTATTTCGTTGAGATTTTTTATTCTGAATCATCTTATTATTGTTTTGTATTAATTTGAAGCTATAACGTGAGGTACTAGTGTACTGGATTCTAAATATTTCACTAAGATATAATTATGTTAAAACCAAAAGCATTGACTCAAGTGCTGAGCCAGGCAAACACAGGGGGAGTTGAAAACACATTGTGGGTGTTCATAATATTTACAATATGTTTTAGTCGTATTTTTAATACAATATCAGTCAATGATAATGTTTAATAACTATTTCAGGTTGTTAAATCATCAAGGAGCACTCTTGGCATACTCGGGATATAATGACAAAGACGCAAGAGTTACAGCAGCAATCGCTAGCAACGTATGGTCAGCGTACGAAAAGCACGGAAGGAACGTTTTCAAAGAAGATAAATTGCATTTGATTTTGGTTGACTGTTCGAATGGAAAAATTGCTATAACACAAGTTGCCAATCTGTTACTGTGCCTTTATGCTAAAGAAACTGTTGGATTTGGTATCCTTAAAGAAAAAATTAATGCTATAGCTCAATACCTTGAAGGGCCTTTAAAACAAGTTGCAAGTTCATAACATTTCCAGATTGTTTTGTACCTAAGGTATCAATTACTGCTTAAATGTTTTTGTATGTATAAAGTCTATTATAATATAAAATTGATTTAAATATTGTAAGAATGTGTTTTATTTTTTATATAAGTTAAAAAAATTTTTGGATGTATGTAATAATTCAAGTATTCTTTGCATAGTTTTGTTGGAAGCTGAAAAAAGTTAGAAGCTTGGAAGCTAAAATTGTGGGTTATATGGACTATATTGTAAAGGCCTGTTGTCTGCAACTCCACATCTGAGTGCTTCTATGTATGGGCTAGCTGGACTGGCCAAGGGAGGACTCGTTTATTATTTATTTGTCTTTAGTTTATGATGTCTATGCCCATGCTGCTTAGAGGCTTCCCTACCCCAATTCAGTAAATTATGTAAGTTAAACGCTGACACTATTTAAAATCTAATATTCTTAAGAAATCTGTTGTCCTAATAGTAATTGTAAGAACTCATGCCACCTATGATACAGGTTTACCTCAGTACAGGCATTGTACCTACTTTGTTATACCTACATTATTTCTAAAATGTATACTATAGGTATTATACCTATTTTATTTTAATTTGTATTTATTAGTTCCCCCTCCTGCCAAACTTCTCTGTGAACATAATATCTAAATTACCCAGCTACAACATATGCAGTAAAAAGCCAGGTTGGCATTCTTTGGACTGCCAAAATGTTGGATTTTCATGATGTTCAAAATCTTTAATTCTATCAAATCTTTAATCTCAACAGAAACATCAATCAATACAATATTATCTTGGCAGTTTGTACCAATTAATAGACAGGTATTGGTTGACAATTTTGTTCCTGTAAATGTGTGGTAGGGTAGAATGGGATGGTAAATAGGCATCCTCGGGCGTCTTTCCAACCTACTGTATTGTTGCTGAAATCAAAGTCTAATCGCGTGTGAGTAGTAGTCTGGACTGGAGGACTGTTCAAAATGACAGAAAGTTTTCAGACATTTTTATGCATACTTGATTTTCAGAAATTAGACTTCGGTTCGGTTTTAGGTACTTAGGCAGTATAGGTATGATCTCAGCCTGTGCATATTTTTTTAAATGTTGCTTGCGTACTTGCTTGCATTGACATATAAAACATGGACTTGGCATACCTACAAGAAAAACGTGCCATACCTACACTTTACTGAGAGGATAAATTGGCGTCTACTAGGGCAGCCCTTATCGATATTTCTATGTTATAATATCGATAAAAGATTGTGAGAATGTTTTCATAATGTCACAGTACAATATTTACGGGTAAAAATACCCCAATTTATCTTACCCCTTTATGCCTTTCTTTTGTTTGTTTAATTTAATTGCTTCGTCATTATTTCGCGGCTAAACAGTAGAACTTATTTTGATGTTTCCCATTATAATAGGTTGAAACCGGACAGATATTATATACTTACAGCTTTTTATCGAACTAGTATTCTGTAACTGATTTCAGTCCATTGCATTGCAGTCCATGCAACAAGTTCATCTCATTGCCGATATATCTATGTACATATATACACATTATACATATAGCTCATAGGAAGTGTGCGATGACGATGACACGAGTTTCACGCTTTTTATTCACCCAAAAAGTACACATATATACACAGTATACATATAGCTCTTGGAAAACGTCCGGTGAAGATGACGGGACTTCCATTATTTTTGCTCACCCAAAAAGTGCTCAACGCGCATAAAGAAGTTTTCACTTCAAAAAATCTATCGAACAGTTGCCCGCCAGACACGACACCCGTCGGTCGGAGGGTCCTCCCTTTTCTATAGAGGATGAATGAATTTTACACCCTGTTCCTCATACCTCTAAAAGGTGGCTCCGTCAATGGCCCGCAGATAGTAATTTTTAAATGAAATATTGTAATTTATATTATTATTATTTTATCTTTGTGTATCTCATTTTAATCAACATAAAGATTTGAATTTCACGGATAACCAGATTGGCGGAGCCACCATAATTAATATTTTTGATGCTAAGTTTCTAACAAGCAAATGATTGTGGGTTTTAATTAAAAGTCAACACTAATTATAATAAAGTTATATTAAAGAAATCCATCTCATTCAGTTCTGAACAATACAATTTTGTTCAGGTAATTTCTATGTGATATGCTTTCAGTAGATTTCTTCCCATAATATTTGTATCTCAAATTCATATACAGGGTGTTTGGCGCATGGACCGACACAATTTTTTCAGGGATTTGGGAGGTCATTAGCTAGGTTCTACCCATACACCCTTTGTCCCAAATGTCACGGTTGGTTACATATGATTATTTTTTTTAAATGAAAAAAAATCCCAAAATGTGTCCTTTAATTTGAAATAACTTTTTTGTTTGTGGGTGTAGTGGCACAAAACAAATTTTGTTGCATTCTCCAGTCTTTTAAATCTAAAAACATCTTTGTTTTATACAACTGGTTTCAAGAAAATTCCTTACAGGCTTCCAAAGTTAATTTTTTTATTTAATGAATGAAATTTTACAACTTCTAAATTAATTATTAAAAAAACTTTTGGGACAAAGGGTGTATGGGTAGAACCTAGCTAATGACCTCCCAAATTCCTGAAAAAATTGTGTCGGTCCATGCGCCAAACACCCTGTATAACTCTTTTACATTGTGAGTTTGTCTGATTTTGATCATTCTCATTTAAAATGCCAGATATTGCCACATATTTGTTCAAATCGCAGGCTGTAAACAAGCAAAAAAAATATTAGTATTTTTATTGTTTCTTGATTTTATTAATAGAATTTTTAATTGATCTTAAGTCTTAAGACCACACTCAAACACATTCTTTACATCACTCTTTGCTACCAAACAAACAAATATTGCAAATGAGGACATCACCATAATTTTCAACACCAGCCACTACAGAATCATGTTGGACAAATTTATAACATGTTACTTACCAATAAGGTTCGTGAAGGTAAAGTATCGTCACTTAATGTTACTTTATTGAGTATCCGGTTGAAACATTATTCTTCAAAGTGAAAAGAACAAAAATATGTGGCCTTATTTAAACTTTCCACACCAATAGTTTTTCTTTTTTCGTTTATTAGCAGGCAACCTTGAAAGTAAAACATAAAACCAATAAAAAAAAACATAAAATAGCATTATCGATAAATAAAATGTCTAAATGCACTACTCTATCCCTTCAATAACAAGAAAATGATTTCGTGAAGTAAAACTGTTGAAAATAATGGCAAAAGGGAAAATATGAATGCTTTACTGTTGAAGCTCTTCAACGAATGCAGAATCTTTTGTTTATCGTCTAAATCTAAAGATATTTCAGCTGAAATGTATGTACATACTGGTGCAAAGTTATTTTCGGGTGATGTCCGCTTCTTTTGATGCCACATCCGATTATATTGCAATTGGGCATCTTGCTATTGATGATTTCCACCATAGGGCCGAGTTTAAACGCAATAACACAGCAAATAACTCCAAAATTCACAAATTTTAACCACAACACAAGATCATTTGACAGGTTACGTACCCAACTTTGGTACCAAACACCGAGAGGATTGGAGAGGCGAACCGGCCGCAAATATTTATTTCAATGACTAGAAAATGTAGGGTTGCCAATATAGTAACTGTCAAAAACACTATTATCCTTTTTCACTTAGGCAAATTTTTAAAGTTAAAAAGAGATAGCAGTATTTTTTTGATTTTGGCGTCGATATGCCTCGTATTTGTATAACTGTTTTTTCTATAGTCAAACATTTCAAGTCCATGTTTTATATGTCAATGACTTGCTTGTGACCACTGACCTCCATATATACAAGTACGCTGGACCTATGATAAGCCGAGCCATAGTGGGGCGATTTGATTTTCGCCATTTTGGCGCTGATCGCAGAAGTGGGTGGGAACGGAACTAATAATAGGGATGGGACAGTAAGATAAAATACATCGATAAAAGGCTTTTCCGACCATCAGGTATACTATTTCTATGTTTCTGACAGATACAGATATTTCGGTCGGGTTGTTTATACTAATATAATAAAGCTGATGAGTTTGTTTGGTTGAACGCGCAAATTTCAGCAACTGCTAGACCGATTTCATAAGTTCTTTCACCGGTGGATTGGTACGTTATCCCTGAGTGACATAGGCTTTGTGTGTACCACGGGAGAAGTTGGGGCAGACTGCTAGTCTTAGGATAATCCGAAGCCAGACTAAGGGGGTACTTAGTATGTGACTAAACTAAATCCAAAAATAAATAGGGAACGCTTTTTAAATAGAAATGAGGGTTTCTTGGGATGGAGTGAAATAGGTAAGGTATTTATAGAAAATAAAATGAGTTATGTTTAATAAAACAGTCATCGGAGAAGTGCTTTGAACAGATGTAATCATATTTTTCCGGACGCCAACTAGGCTTTTAATGTTTTTCAGCCATAATTCCAGTCTTCTTTTGTCAGTCGGAAACCTGTGAATTATTTTTAAATTATATGTATTTGATAATAAAAATCGGTCATCGGCGATTTCCGTTCTTGAAAGTAAATAGATATCGTTAGGAAAAATATCGATAACTTTTATCGACAGGTAACTTTTACAGCACTATACAATTTCGTTAAACCTCTAAAAACACGGGAGACAATTCAAACGAGACAACGGCCATTTGCAAGTTACGTCAGATTTAGTTCTCTTCCCACGCATTGGGGGCGCTTCAAATAGGCACAATAAAGAGCTGTCACTTCATAGGGTATCGTAAGTCCAGCGTACTTGTATATATGGAGGTCAGTGCTTGTGACACTGACATTTTACTATTTTTTTGACATTTTCATGTTGGTACTTCTGTTGCTAAATTTGTTGTCAAATTGCTGCAAAGTTGTGTGTAGATAATTTTATTGTTTTGCTATAGGATTTTTGTCCAAGTCTGCGATAACGCTGTACAATGAATTTATCCGACGATAATACATTCGGAAATGGACTTCTATATGTGGGATTTAATCAAGATCAAGGTAATGGGGTTGATTTAATTGTTGTTCATTTGCTTGGGCTTCATGTACAAATCGGTTTACTTACATCTTGTTTTGCAATCTTCAGGTTGTTTTGCTTGCGGAACGGAGAACGGATTTCGGGTTTTTAATAGCGACCCACTTAAAGAAAAAGAGCGACAGAATTTCGCTGAAGGCGGCCTGTCTTACGTAGAGATGTTATTCAGATGCAATTACATGGCCTTAGTAGGCGGTGGTAAAACCCCCGTGTATCCTCCGAACAGAGTTATAATATGGGACGATTTGAAAAAAGATTCTGCAATTTCGCTTGACTTCAATAGTCCTGTTAAGGCTGTGAAACTTCGAAGAGACCGCATTGTTGTTGTTTTGGGTAAAGTTTACAGTTTTTTTTGTTTATTGATAAGTTAGTGTAATCAGCTGTTTTTTTTTAAATTCTTGTATCATTTTTGTGTAAATTAAGTAAAATTTTTCACTGCTATGGGAAAATTATTAAATAAAGCAGTCTTTTGTCAGTGTAAAACACTACCAAAAAACATGATCATGTATTTGTATGTGTAAATCAAGGTTATTGTTGATTTAAATAACTTATTAAGCTATTACCTACCTGCACTTATTGTTGTTGTATTGTAAACATGTATGCTAAACTGTAATTATAACTTTTTGCAGAGAACTTGATCAAAGTGTACACATTTACGGCTCAGCCGCAGATGCTGCATGTGTTTGAGACTTGTCAGAACTCCAGAGGGCTGTGTGTTGTATGCCCCAATAGTAATAATGCCCTGCTTGCATACCCCAGCCGTAAAACAGGACATGTTCAGGTAAGCTTGGATACTTATATTAATAATCATTTAATTAAATTATAACTGGTCTACTTAATTTAGTTTCTCATTATAATAATGCTAGTGAATCTTGCATCTAAATTAATAATTAACTAGCTGCCCACCCCGGCTTCACACGGGTAGCACTAAGTACTTATCGACGGCGCACCTACCTACCTTACCCTACCGGGATAAAAAGTATCAAGTCCGTCTCCTGGTTCTAAGCTACCTCCCCACAAATTTTCAGCCAAATAGGTTCAGCCGTTCTTAAGTTTTAAATAGTGTAACTAACACAATTTTCTTTTATTTATATAGTTATAGATGTAAATACAGTTTCAAGTTTATCGTGTTTCATGTTGTTTCTTCTTTTTTTTAATGTATTGTGTTATATGTACCTACAATATTGTAAGTCTTTCAAATATTTTCACATTAATTACCTGCTACAAAATTATTTGCACCTTTATATTTACTAAAAATATTATATGACAAGCTATGAGAGTAAATAATTTATTGGATAAAGTGAAATAAATAAATAATTTATTCCCAAATCTCTTTTACCAAAGTCAAAGCACTTAATTCTTTGTCCCTGAATATTATGAAGGTGCCCAATAAACAGACTTATTAAGTAAACAACATGTTTATTTCTAAACAGTTGGTAGAACTAAGCAGTCATGCAGGCCCAAGTACAGCACCAGAAGGGCACTTGATAGCTGCACATGAGGCTCCACTCAGTTGTCTGGCACTGAACGTAGGAGGCACCAGGCTGGCTACGGCCTCTACTAAAGGCACGCTCATCAGAGTGTTTGATACAGCCACTGGACAGAAACTTGCTGAACTCAGGAGAGGTGCACATCAGGTAAAATAAAGCTTTTCTCACAATAATTAAACCTCATAAACTATGTCAGCAGGAATCTGTACTGCATTGCATAGGTACCAAAAGGTGACTAGGTATCAAAAGCTTTGTGAACTTGCATGATGTAAAATGATTTTGTGAAGTTTTTAGAACTTATTTTCCTTTTCACTTGTTTTCAGGCTACAATTTACTGCATAAATTTTAATCACTCGAGCACCAACTTGTGTGTCACATCAGACCATGGGACAGTTCATGTGTTCAGTCTCGAAGATGAAAAGCTAAACAAACAATCCAGTTTGGCAACAGTAAATTTCTTGCCAAAATACTTTTCAAGCAATTGGAGTTTTTGCAAATTCACCATCCCAAATGGCCCCCCATGTATCTGTGCATTTGGGGTTGATAAAAGTTCCATAATTGGTGAGTACTTTATGATAGTAAATTTTATGTACTTATTATGACTCATACTTGAAAATTATTTTATATAAGTTGTTTATCTTAAATGTGACATGATATCTAATCTTGTTTTTTGTTGCAGTTATCTGTGCTGATGGATCTTATTACAAATACAAGTTTAATGAAAAAGGGGAATGTACGAGAGATGTATATGCCCAATTCCTGGAGACTTCTGAAGACAGATAAACATACAACACCTCAGAGAGGATGAGATTATAACAAACTGTCACCTGAAAGTGAGTGTGTAAGTGAGCTTGTCTCCTGTGGGCTCATATTCGCGATATTTGTTAAATATTTCGTGTGATTTATTAGTGATATATACAACCAGAAATTTATAGAAATATAATAATATTCAACATAGATGTCAGTGTCATGTTGGCTTTAGCCATGCAATTTAGATGCAAAAATATTGCACATATCATTTAGGCACTGAGTTCCATTACCTATGTACCTATTTCATTTTGATTTTGGAGGTAGACTCATTTATAAACAAGTATAGGCAATTAGAACATTGGGCTACATTATATTCTTTCCCTATCCAACAACCAACAACACCACATAAAGAAACGAAAACTTCAATCCAAGTAGGAATTAATTTGCTCAACTTACGTATAACATCCATACATCTTAGATGTTACTGTTTAAGGCAAGAATTGTGTGATTTTCTACAAAGACTGTGAAAAAAGGTTTCAAGCGATATGTGAGGTATTTTTATCTAAAAATATCATGATTGTAACCAATTAGTTGTCTTTCCTGGATGGCACGTAGACTCGGGGTAGACACTGTACAATAAGTACAATATTGCTCATAACACGCGAATGACTTATTGAGGAGCAATGAATCACGCACGCAAACATTCACATAATTTACTGCACACAGTAAAAAAATGTCATTACTCATTAGTAAATTACAAACTAACTTTCATTCCATGTAAGCTCGCTGTATAAAAATAACGTCTATAATATTATTTTTTTCTTATAAATAAAAATACGATATACATTTTGTAAATTTATAATAATATGCAAAAAAAGGTTACCTATATTATGTAGCCAAAAATCAATATAGTTACTTTATATTACCATGAAATGTATGAAAATTTTAAAATTAATGTTTGCGATGTTAATGTGTTCTTATGATGTTAGGTAATTAATCATAACAAACTACTAAATACAGTATAATAAAGTCGAAAGAATGCATTAAAATGATTTTTTAAGTTTGTATTGCAAGGAATCATGTGACTACCTGTTCATCTGTGAAACATAATGTCAACTCATTCGATTTGAGAATTATTTTGAGTAAGTATTTGGATTTGTTAAAATTAAAGACTGGATCTTTGATCAATATTTGTTACTATAGTTGTCGCAAAATTGCGCACTAAGTATGTAGAATTAAAGTTGAGTGAGTACTTCTTTATTGAGATATTGTTGTTACAATATTATTTAATTATATTTTTTTACAAAGGTATCAACATTGTCAATATGGATGAAAAAATAATATATTGTATTGTATGATTTTTGTGTCTTTTTCCTTGTGAAATAGACATAATATTGCGATTGTGGAATTTTAATTAACAAGTATCGCTACTCTTTCTTGTAAAAACGAAAATAAATAAAAGGTAAAAATATGTGATATAAGTAGGTAAATTGATCTAGTGGTGCAAGCAAGACCAACCAAAGAATGTCAAACATACTTTTGTACAAGGTTGCCTACATGGATACATTGGATAATATCCTTAGGGGAGAAGATTATTTGACGATTTATTTGTTGCATTAGAATTTGATTAGCATGATTGTGGTATTCTATGTACTATTAGTGCTACTTCTTCTACCGTGCCTTTCCCTTTTGTTTACATGAACATTATATCGGTATAATAAGTATTAGGCCAAAGTTATATGTATTTTGTATTTTTGTTTCATATCTTTGTGATCTCGGCGACGAATTTTATGTCTCTTCATGATGACTTCCAAATGGATATATTAATCGTTTCAGTGTACTCTATCATTTAATACAGAAGTTGTTTTAATCAGTAGCTCGACCAGTTCGACGACGCTGTATATTATTGTGTATAGCAAGTGACGAGGCTCACAATACATTGCTTTAAAATACTGATTTAAATTATTGTTATTAGTGAATACGAAAATTGTTAAATTAACTAAAGTTTCATTTATTTATGTAATCTAATTTCAAGTGCTCGACTTTGGAACAATTTGTTCAGTGTTAGACTTACATTTCGCGTCAAATAACTTTTGCCGCTCTGAAGTTGGGTTGCGCATGCGCGCTACTGTTTTAAAAGTAAGACTGACTATTGCGAAATCATTTGTAGCCTACTTCAGAGCGGCAAAGTTATTTGACGCGAACTGTACTTCCGCTGTTTTTGTGTACGACACTTTGTGATTAGCAGCTGTAGATTATTTTTTTTTAAGAATCATATTATTTTTGTGATGTTTGTTAACCATGCAATGTCCTTTAATTGTAATCAAGTAATTTTTTTTAAATAAAATAAGTATATTTTTCTATATGTCTATTATTTTAACTTATTCGAACTGGGGACTTGAATTTTATAATAGATTTATAGTTTATTTTATTTAGTCATTCCTTCGATCCATAATAGCACTAGATATCGGGTCGGCACAAAAAATACGTCTCGGTAAATATAAGCGCACGCTTTTATTTTGTTTAGTTCGCTTGAAACACAGCCAATGTAAACACGTCTCACAATGCCGCATGTATGTATTTAAAAGTTGTAAAAATAATCCCCGATAAAGCAATATAGCGGCCGGAGTATCTTACTTTCAGTAAGTTCATTAAGAATAAGTTATATTTTAAGCTTTAAACTAACAAATAATATCATTTTTTTAACAAAATTACCGATTTTAGACCACCGCTACAAATGTTTGCCCAAGGCTCGCCAACATAAGCACAAATTTTTGTTCAACAGAACAGTAGATGCATGGAGTAGATTTGTATTGTAATAATTTTATAAAATTTGTTACCAGAACTTCAAAATTGGTTAATGCTACTTTTGTCTGTTTGTTGGACTTAGCTTTCCTTTTTTATTTTAGCTTTCCTAGCAATCCATTTACGTGTGCAGAATGGATCTCGATTGTCGCCAGAGAAAGAAGAGATGACTTTTATAAGCCAGCTAGGAATTCGGTTATATGTTCGGTTCACTTTGATAAATCTTATATATCCGGAAACACTAACCGACGTCGATTGGCTAAAACAACAGTTCCTAAATTACAGGTACATGCATTTATTAATGATTCACAATCGAAATGTTTTTTTTTTTAATTTGTTTTTCTATTCTGCTTAAATGTACTTGTGCCACGCTAAATCACTGTGTTGTTGGAATTCCTGTTTATCTATTACTAGCTGACCCGCCAGACGTTGCCCTGTCTTAGCCATGAATATTCTAATGTAAACGCGTGAAGTTAAAAAAGTCGTTAAGTTTTCTAAAATTTTCCAATTTTCTGCGAATTTCTCTTAATTTTTTCTTTCATAAGAACCTTTTCCTGACAATAATAAACACAACATAAAAAGTAGACGCATTCATTTTTTATAAGTGTTGATTACAATGAGCCGACCGCAGACAATTAATAGCAATGGTGCCGATTCTCTTGTACACCGGACTAAACTAACTAAACTATCACTAAAATTCCTTACTTTTGGCTATGAGAATCTTAACGCTATTCTGTAGTAAAAAGTCTCTAAATTTAAAAAATAATTTGACACAACTAAATCGAATTTGACAATTGCGACTCCACGTGGTACATACTTGTTTGCCCTACCCCGTGATTTTTTTTAGAGCCGGAGGCGCGCATTGGGGGCTGCCTCGACGTGTTTTATATGGAATTTTTAACTTTTTGTATGGTAAACAAAAAAAAATATTACCTACGTGTTGAGGATTAGGGGTATAAGCGTTTTATAAAGGGGGTCGAAATTTTCATTATTTTTGCGATAGGACACACCATTTTCGAGATATAAGCAAAAGAAAAGAAAAAAAACCAGTACAGTACTGTTTTTGCACCCGAAGTCGAGATGTTCGTGTGAATTTTAGTTCATGACAACTAATAATTTTCCACACCATTTTCAGTGGCGATTAAAAATGGTCAGAATTAGTTAGAAAATTAAAATTTTAGGTGAAAAACGTCAAATTCAGAATAGCAAAATTGGCATTTTCACTAAATTAAAATCTCAGTACAATCTTAGTGCTGTCAAACTAAAATATAGTTAAGTTGTGCCACTTTAGTCTATTTCAGAATAGGAAATCATCGTTTGACAGGAGTAAACTAAATTTTGGTGATTTTTAGTCTAGTTTAGACGCATTTGTGACAAGAGAATCGGCACCAATGTCTTATTAAAATAACTATTGTACTAATTTAGTCCTACTACTTTTTTAAATCGGTCAAAAATATTTTTACCATATAAAAGGAACATTCGCCAAAAAAAATCTGCAACAGTAACTCTACGTCTTTCAATTCTTACTGTGTTCCGAGCATTGAAATCTAAAAACTACGTCTAGTTCCAAAATAGAGTAAGCACGAAGTTGTCAACAAAATGTTTTTAACCTTATTTCTTAGGTTTTAAGTTCGTGGCTAAGTAATAACTGCCGCACGGGTCGATCCATCAGGTTAAGCTACGCTTGCCGGGGTTGGTCTGTGGATGGGTGACCATCTTTACATACCGAGACTCCTCTGTGCCTCGGAAAGCACGTTAAGCCGTTGGTCCCGCCTGTCATTCATGGATCTTTGACAGTCGTTACGGGTCGTCAGAAGCCCGAAAAATCAGACACCAGTCTTACCAAGGGGTATCGTATTACCCAGTTACTGGGTTGTGGAGGTCGGATAGGCAGTCGCTCCATGTAAAACAGTGGTATTCAGCTGCATCCGGTTAGACTGGAAGCCTACCCCAATATAGTTGGGAAAAGGCTAGGCAGATTGTTTATTTTTTTTTTGCTTAGGTTTTAAGTTTTATTTTAGAATAAATATTTTTGTACTTATTATAAAAATGACTTTTTATTTTCAAGCGACATTTTAAATTTATTGCTCTTACCTTTCTCCGATGACAGAAGGACTTAAATATAAATATTTTGCAATCGTAATTATACTTTTTGCTTGAGTGTTAAGGTTTATAATGAACTGAAGTTGTTAATATTATAAAACTTTTTTCTATATTTCGTAGTACCTAAGAAATGTAAATGTTTATGTGTGTGTAAACGTGGCCACTTTAGCGACGTATTTTTGTTCCTGATCCTGTATCTAGTGCTATTATTGATCGAAGGGTCATTCACATTATGTCAAGGTTAGTTTAGTCAACATATCTTTGGTTTAGAAAATAAAATTGTAGTAACTTCTATCTAATAAAGATTTATTAGTTATCTTTTCAATACATCTATGAAGGTATCTCTTGGTATTCTTATGTTGGCCACACTGCGCATTTTCTTTTTTCCATCCGCTTGCTGTTTCAGTAGCTTCTTTTTACGAGTGATGTCGCCGCCGTACTGAAATAATACACGAACATTTCATGATACATAATAATATGATAAATTAAGTTTTTTTATGATGGGTAACTTGGATTTTAAATACAGTACGGTCGTTTAGAAATTCGTAAATTACCCTCAATTCTTAAAGTTAGTCTTTTACATGACATTATGCTTACCAATTTAGCTGTAACATCCTTTCTGTATGCTTTGAGAGTTTCTCTAGCGAAAACTTTTCCCCCAACGACGGCTTGAATGGCGACCTAAATAAAAACATATTTTCTTGAGTGAAAAAATATTCTTCAAAAATCATCAGATAATTTTCCTATTTTCGAAATTATTAATTAACGATTACCTGCACCATCTGCCTTGGAATCATTTCTTTCAGTTTTTCAGTAAGCCTCCGAGCATTGTACTCTAAACGAGTAGTATGCACTATCGTAGATAACTCGTCGACTAACATCCCATTGATGAGAATGTCCATCTGAAAAATGGATTAGTCAAACAAAAAAAAAACACATTAAGTGAAAAAAACTCAACATTAAAAAAAAAACAATCTTTAGAAATTATAAGATCAATGTTGTTTCTTTTAGCAAGGAATTAATTTGGTCATAACTATGTGAAATCTTTAAAAAAAATATTTAAAAAGAAATGCGAATTACTAAAAAAAAACGGGTTGCACTCCAGAAGTGAGGCCGAGTGTACCGGCCAGTGACTGCCAGCCAGACAGAAGTGAAAACTTGAATATTAACGTTGTGCATTTTTGATATTTTGGAATGGTTAGGGAATAATTTTGCAGCGGTCTACTCTCCCTCCGTCTTACGAATTTTCGATCAGGTCACGTGTCCTGACGCGGGTTTAACATTTTTTTCATCCCACCATCTCGGAAAGAGTATTTTTAATCTTCAGTATCTGAGTGGAAAAGCCGTTTTTATTCTCTAGAGGATAAAGTAAATTGAATTTAGAACATCGTGTGCACTAAGTTTGTGAATTAAAAAAAACATTAAACCTATTTACTGCTACCTCTATGGTGCCGAATATATCATACAACTTTTTTTTAATTTGTTAAAAACTCAGACTCGGAACCTTCTTGGTGTTCTTTTTTCAATTTGCTTTGTACGCGGTTCTTTACGCGGCATTTTTTCACGTCATTGTTAAACCTTAGGTATATTAAAAACAAGAAACTTGAAAACAAGTGAAAAAACTAAAATGAGTGATTCTAGCGACGAGGAAGTTTGCTTGACGCCAACAGAATTGACTGAAACTGTTAATAATGCGCAAATGAGCTTTCTCCCTCAACAATCACGCGAGAAGTATTTAAAACAGTACGATATGTTCAACACGTGGCGACTAGCAAAAGGAGCCAAAACTTTCTCAGAAAACGTTTTGCTGGCATATTTTATAGAATTATCCGAGAACAAGAAAGCAAGCACTCTATGGAGTACGTATTCGATGCTAAAAGCAACAATAAAGATGAAAAAAGACAAACATATCGATACCTATCCTAAATTAGTGGCATTTTTAAAAAGAGCCTCATCTGGTCATCAACCAAAAAAAATCGAAGGTTTTCACAGTATCTGATATTGAAAAGTTTCTTAACGAAGCACCCGATTCCGTATATTTGGCGGCAAAAGTAAGTCAGTTGCACATTCAGTATCTACTTAAGTATATTAATCTCAATTAAATAGTATACTTAGTAGATGTTGATAGGCATAATTATGCGTTCATATCAATTTTATTCATTTATCTACTACAATACTCTTTACGTTACAGGTTGTTCTTATTATTGGAATAAACGGAGCATGTCGAACTAATGAACTAACACAACTTAATGTCAAAAACAATGAGAAACATTCAGATGACTTACTATTAATTAATTTACCTAATACAAAGACAAAAAGAGACCGCAACTTCGTCATTCGCAAGGAATACGTAACGATTGTTGAGAAATATCAAGCCTTACGCCCGCCTAACACTCCAATCAATCGATTTTTTCTACAGTATCGCAATGGAAAGTGTGTTAGACAGCCTATGGGTACTAATAAAATTGGCAGTATCCCACGAGAAATAGCAACATTTCTTGAACTTCCAGAACCCCTGTTGTACACGGGTCATTGTTTCCGACGAACTTCAGCCACACTTTTGGCTGATTCCGGAGCTGATCTGCTGTCCCTTAAGAGCCACGGAGGCTGGAAGTCCAATGCAGTTGTAGAGGGATACATAGAGGATTCCATCCAAAATAAGTCTAAAATATGTGAAGGCATCGTAGGAGCCATTACACTGAAAGAGCCTCAATCGGATCCTTGTACTGGCCCTTCTACATCAAAAATAAGCCGTTATGAAACACCTAACCATCTCCCTCTCTCTCCAACATTCACGCCAAGGGAATCCGATGAATCGGTACAACTATTAAGTATGACAGATAGTTTACCGAAAAACAGTACACAAGTGACTAACACCAATATTACAGTACCAAACAAAAATATTACACTCAATTTAAATAACTGTAGCAACGTTACTTTAAAATTTTCTTAATTATACCTTAGTATTATTTTGTTATAATTTAAAGATTATTCTGTAATACTTACCTGTCATAATGTAGTAATTAATACCTAAACTGAAATAAAAGTGTACCTATCTTGTGATTGTAAACGTTTTTTTTTTTGCATTTAGTCATTTCCTCGCTGAGGTGGAATGAAAAGTTACGTGTTGCACTCGAGTGCAAAGATTTTTCACCTCGTGCTCTTTTGATTCCCTCGCTAACGCTCAGGATTCTAATTTTAGAATCCTTCGCTTGCTCGGTCATCAAAATTGAACACGCGGTTAAAAAGCAACTTTGCACTCTTGTATAACAAATAACTATTACCAATCACAAAAAAACTTCAAGAAGTTTTTACTTCAAAAAGAACAACTTACCCTTACTAACGAGCTGGGATGAAACCCATAATCCTGATAATCAAAACTGGCGAATCCCGAAGTAATGCTTTTGAGCGTGTCGTGGAAGTCAATCACGACTTCTGAGAGCGGTAGTATGTACTGCATCATGGTCATTTTGTCGTCAACTGCGTTTGAAGGGAGGGGACTGCCTCGACGGTCTATGCATAGAGATGTTACAGCTCCGATATACTCCACTGGGGTAATTATTGTGCCTGTAATAGATATTCATGTTAATATCGTCAAACGAGCACAACATCTTATGAACCTATGATCCACAATAAAATTATTTGAATTTGAATTTGAACGAATAACAACCTTATTTTCTTAACTTTTAAACTGTATGTAAAAAAGGGTTTTTCCCAGTGGTCAGATTGATGGTCAGACTAGTCTTTCCAACGGGAATTTTTTTTCCCGTTGGTCAGATTTATTTGAAAACTGGGAAAACAACAGAAAAAAAGTACAATGAATGTAAAAACTGTTTTGCATTTTAATAGGTATCTTACAATTTTGTCTTAGGCGTTCTAAAAAATGACCAACGTTCAATTCTCCATTAGTTAACATCATTTGTGAATACATTATGAATTCGTCTCTCATTACATTTTCCTTCGTCCGTTTATTTGTTATTTTAGTAAAATCACTTTTCAGTAAAATTCTCAGTAAGTTGATTATCCCGGGTCCTTTTCTTGTTATTTTTTTATTTAGTTCTTTATGCCAACTTTCTAAACAGTTAGTAGTTCTGTGCCTCTGCCCAAAAACAGACCAAGTTTGCTTAAAATTAGACTTCTCTAGCCACTGCTTTTGAAAATATTTTTTAAATTTTTGTATGTTCGCCGAATCAGGAGCATCATTAATTATATATTGCCAACCTTCGTCCACTAAATGTGGCGGTAGTAATGGCAGAATTCCCGAAAGTGCAATTATGCGTTTTGATGTTTTTGATTTTGTCAATTTTAATTTTTTTGCTTGTTTCCACACGTTATGGGAGAAATGAAAATAGCAACCTTTTATTTCCGCACCAGGGTATACTTTTTTTAACGCATTAGAAGCAGCAACTTCAAAATCCAGAGTGAACTTTTTTGGTTCCATATACGGCAGTTGTGATCGTAGCATGCTAAAAAGACTGATGTAGCTTTGTTCCGATTTATGGGACATCAATACATAAATTAATGGTATAATATTAGTGGTCTCAATGCTGCTTCCGATATCTCCATGGATGCTATATAACTGTGAAAATGATGTAAAGGCCACGCTCTTAAATGTTCCGTCACAAAATAAATGGTTTACTCGTTTTAAATATTCTTTCGATTGCGGCGTACAAAAAACAATTATTCGTGTTCCTTGGTCAATAAAATCCGCCAAAATGAAATTTTGAAATTCTTCAGGGATTTCAACGTCAATAGGGTTGTCGTGAAATAGTTTGGTAACTTTATCGGCTTTATTTCGTTGACGGTACACCGTGCTTTTAATAGATTGAAAAGACGGTATATTCGTTAAGTTTAAGCCGGAATCTTTTAAGTTTGTGACACACTCTTTATAAATTGTTGGCACTGGTTGAAACTCTTTGCAAGCTTGTTCCCGCATGTTATGGAATGAAACTTCTATGTCATTCTTGCCAACATCTTGAACGCAGGTGTGATTTTTTGACTTAATAAGTTGATTGCGGTTCTGAAAAACAAAGACTTACTAGCAGTCGGGACCCGTATGATCGATCGTAATGATCTACATACAAATACCTATACATAATACTCGAGCATTGAGATGGACATGAGTTTATCAATTATAAAGTGATCAAGGTGTGACCAAGGATCTTGAACGGACTGCGAACTAAATAACAGAACTAACTCCTTGAGATAAGAACCAGTTTACTCACTTGAATCGTCACAGATCCCAAGCATCGCATTCTTTTGAACTGACCGCAAAGCCAAAATTCGTTTCCGTTTGTGTACGTTTTGTTTTTATAAAATTGATACCCATTATATAGCAAGATAACCCACCCTTTCTATTTATAAAATTAAGATCCATTTTGACTGAGCACATTACTCTACTTCTTGTTAAAAATAGTATAGTACATGATGTGATTGACATTTCATGACAAACAGGATTTTTTTTTATAAAATTTTGAAACAACACAAAGAATTTCAACCAGTGTCAACCAACTCCATAATGTCACAAATAAAACCTATTTAATCATTTTATAACCTCTTCGTATTTAACAGTACTCTACTAAATTACGAGCTGCTCTGACCAACGGGAAAAAAAATTCCCGTTGGAAAGACTAGTCTGACTGTCAATCTAACTACTGGGAAAAACCCCTTTTATTTCTTACCTATTACAAATGGCTCATAGTATTCTTCAATGTTTTTAACATCAGGCAGCAGTAAAGGATTTGTAATTATAACTTCTGTAGCTTTATATTGTTTTATTGCCTTTGCCCCTTTCACTCTGAAATAGTTCTTCCAAATTAAAAGGGGAATTATCCCTTACTTCGTGTCCTATGTCCGTTCGTCGCGCGAATACACGATCGTTCGAAATTTTTGTTCGGTGAACCTGAACGCGTGGTTCCGGTTTTCCGTACAAAAAGTGACATAAGCACGACAGATCGCGTGTTCGCGCGGTGATTGGTTTTAAATAGGACGCGGCCTTAGTTTCAAGCATAATCTATCTATTTACAAACATAAACATAACATCACGCCTTGTTTCCCCGAAGGGTTGGGCAGAGGTGTACCTGTAGTACACCCACATTTCGCCAGTTATGTTTTTAAGTCCCATGTAATAGGGGGCCAGCCTATTGCCATCAATCGGGCACAATTCCAGACTCCGGGCTACTACTGAGAAATTTCTGTTGGAAAAACCCAATAATACTTTGCCTGACTTGGGAATCGAACCCAGGACCTCATGCTCAGCAGTGGCGCTATCTATTTATTGCATTATTAGTTTCAGATAAAAATAAACGATAGAAGAAAAAAAGAAAAGAATATTTATGCAGTCATTAATAAACAAATAATGACTAACTCATCTATGATTTACCAAAACTTACTTGATTTTATAAGGTACAGAAGGTGCTGTCAGTATGGCCTCGGCTTTATATTCTTGTAGTAGACGTTGTGTGAACACTTCAAGATGTAAGAGGCCTAGGAAACCAATGCGCCACCCTTGTCCTAAGGCAGGACTGGAAGATTAATGATTTATTGTATTACTGTATTTCAAATAAGAACAAAAAAAGAGAGCAGGCTGTGAATCACCACATTGTGAACATCAAAAGTGACAGCCCCCAAAACGCCTGCCCTTTACCAATTCGTAGAGCGGCAGGTGTCATTTTTTGTAAGAGAGAAGTCGAAGCGAAGCCAGTCAATCACTTAAACTCAAACTCAAAGCATTTATTTCAATACCCTTTACAGGCACTTTTGAATTGTCAAAGAATCAGTCAGTTATTCAGAAAGTTGAAGCTAGTTGCCCATTCCAAAACGTAGATCTCTATGGAGAAGAACGGGTAAGAAACTCGAAGGACACTGTTTTAAATATAGAAATTACAAAATCCTGGGTACATTACTCTTGTTGATTCTATATGTGGGAACAATGTACAAAATATATAAAAATCAAAAACGATTAAAAATAAGTCCTGGCAGATAAGAGATGACCAGTCTCGATGACGGCGCCCGTTCACGAACATGACGCATGGATCAGCACCATCCAGCTCAACCATTTTGTAGGGAACCGAATCATCCAACACACTCGCCACCATCAGCGAGACATTAAGTGAGCATAACATACTCTCAACTACCCTGCTCTTTCAAGTCAAAATACAACACAGTAAACGACTCCATGGTACTCACATTTACAAAAATTGAAAATAAAAATGCGTCTAAGTTATACAAAACTATAGTTTGCAATGTATTTGTAACCTTTAAAGAATTTTACCACCAAAAGAAAGAAAATCAATATTTTCTATTGGAGTATTCAATAATTAAATGGTTAAATAAAAAATAAAAACATTATGTTCGTAGTCAGAAAAAATAAAAAAAGGGAAGCAACTCTACCATTTTTTTTTAACTAGTGAGCCCAAGTGGCTGTGGAGCAGGACCAGCATTTAGCCAAGCATTTTTATCTACGATATAATCATCCAACTTATAGTATGCTTGTCTATAAAGTGTGCGTTTAATGCAAGTTTTAAATTTCTTCTCATTTAGTTGAAGAATATCGAGTGGTATTTTATTATAACATTATAAACAATACCCCATAAAAGAAGTGTGTACTTTAAACAATCTGAAACGTGGCTGATCTAATTTGTTCCTATTTCTTGTGTTAAAATTATGCCTGTCACTTACCTATCTTACTATAGAGATGTAGATTTTTTTCGAACATACATAATGTTTTCATATATATACTGACAAGGTACCGTCATGATGGTGAATTCTCTCATGCACATGTCCCGCTCTTGCGATAACACCAAATATAAAGTACTTGGGTGTGCTGATAGACAGGCATTTAAACTGGTACACTCACCTAGACAACTTGATAGCAAGAACACGGAAACTTATTAACATCTTTAAGAAACTTCGCTTTTCAGCTGACACAAATACTCTCAGGTTGGTATACATGTCACTGTGTCAGTCACTTCTTGCATACTGCCTGCCTGCATGGGGAGGAGCCTGTAAGACCCACTTCCTTAAATTAGAGAGAGCACAAAGGGCAGTTCTCAAAGTAATGTACTGCAGGCCCTACAGATATCCCACGGAAGAGCTTTACAAGGAGTGTAAAGTGCTTTCAGTAAGGAAACTGTTTGTGCTTCAGTGTATACTGAGCAAACATCGCGTTCCAATTGAAATAACCAAAAAACGTCGAGCTGATATTGTTTTTCCACCTGTAAGACATAATACCTCCTTTGCCGCGCACCAGTTCTCTTATCTTAGTCAAAAACTGTATAACGGGGTCAATAAGCTGCTCGCTATGCAAAAACTTAATTTACACAAATGTAAAATATTACCTAGTGAAAGCGTGGTTGATGGGAAAAAACTACGACGAAAAAGAAAACCTACTATTCTCTCCTACTCAATAGTTCAACACAAACATCTCATCTCCATACATACACTTGACACTCGTCAAACACACACACACACACACACACGCATACACTCTCTCACAACACAATTTCCTGCTCATTTAATGATTGTTACTTTTGTACATTGTAAAAAATAAGAGCTTTCGTTTTATTTTCACTATATTATTTTAATAACCAATGGCATACGTAACGACTTTTATAATGGAGGAACACTGACTCCCAAGTCACAGGTATAAACCTAGTTTGGGAGCCAGGGGACCTATGTTTAAGACACTTCTTCTGTATGTTGTAAATGTCTGTAACAATGTTATCACTTTTTTTAAATAAATAACTTTAATAAAAAATAAAAAAAATGCTGTTAATTTTCTTAAACAGTTCCCTTAGAGATTCGCGTCTACGGAGGTTGTAGATGGCTCTAACAGCCCTCTTTTGCAGAATAAATATAGAATCAATATCCGCGGCCCGTCCCCACCGCAAAATACCGTAAGACATGATGCTATGAAAGTAACTAAAATAGACCAGTCTCGCGGTATCCACGTCTGTTAGTTGGCGGATTTTCCAAACAGCGTAAGCGGCTGAACTTAGCCGCCCTGCAAGTGATGTTAAGTGAGGACCCCACTGTAGTTTTGAGTCAAGCGTGATTAAAAAAAAAAAACACATAAACATAAAAGGGCACTTATGAAACGTCAGAAGCTAGGTGCACGGTTCCAATTGGTCATTTCCTATGGAGAAGAGCCGGCAAGAAACTCCACGGTTACTCTTTTAAAAGTAAATGGTATTTACAATGTTTTCAAGTAACAGTGTTTATAGGTATGAGAGGACACAGTAGGCCTATCAACAAGTACCAGGTACTTAGCTAGGTAGAAAATGATCGACAGATCTACAAGTCGGTTATGCCTACAACGTTCTCACATTCACAAAATATAAAAGAAGAGAATCTATATAAAAATAAACAAATTGAAAACCTATTTAAACCAAATGACATGACTGCCACTAAAGCTGTAACAAATCTAATTTAATAAAAAAATATAGTATATTGAAGATAAATAATGTCAATTATCGAAAAGATTATGTCAAAAAAGTACGTAAAAGAAAAAAAAAAAAATAGGTAAAATAAAATAATCATCTTAATTTGGGAGCAGTTAATAGACATTTACATAGTAATGCCGTTATTGAGGTACCAGGGAAGCCACATGTGCAGAAGGAATTATTGCCAAACTTCCTTGTCTTCAACATAGTCTTTAATCTTATAATATGCTTTTTGATAAGGACACGTTTGATGTGGGTTTTGAACTTTCCATCACTAAGTTCTGTAACCGACTTTGGCAACTTGTTATAAAATCGAATACTGTTTATAACAAATGACTTACTAGTTTTAGCTAACCTAAATTTGGGTATCACAATTTTATGTTTACTACGTGTATTTATATTATGGAAATCGCTTCTAATTTTGAAAAGACATAGTTTTTCCGAACATACAAAATACTTTCTAAGATATAAAGGGAAGGCTGAGTTAGTATATCAATTTCTTTGAATTTATTTCTAAGGGACTCACGAGGACCCATTTTATAGATAGCGCGAATAGCCCTCTTTTGTAAAATAAAAATGGATTCCCAGGAAAACCGTTTTTTCGACGAATTCTAGTGTCTCCTTCGTGACAACGTGACATTCACTACTTCTAACATTCGGTAACGCGAATCTTATGCATTTAGTTTTCTTCTCATTTAATACTAAATTATTTACAGTAAACCAATTATGGACCTTTAGCATAGCGTTATTTACGTCGTCAAGCTCCTGTGCATGTATGTCTGTTTACCTTAAAAATCAGTGCTGTGTCATCAGCAAATAACACCATTTGTGGTCGGTTTTTCAGTAAATGAGGTAAATCATTTATATATACTAAAAAGAGGAATGGACCTAATATCGAGCCCTGTGGTACACCCATTTTGACTTTTAAACCCAATGAATAAACACCGTTTATTTGAACTTGCAGCAGTCTATCATTCAAATATGATTTTACTAAGTTAAGCGCAAGTTTAGCCAGTCCGTAATGCTGAAGTTTCAAAAGCAGTGTTTCGTGATTAACGCAATCAAATGCTTTGGATAGGTCGCAGAAGATACCTATTGCATCCAGTGCCTCTTCCCATGCGTTAAAGAGTGTTTTAATAAAGTGACACCGGCGTCAGTTGTGCAACGTCCTTTGGTAAAACCATACTGTTGATCGTGTAAGATGTTATTACGATTAAAATGATTGAGCATTTGATTTAACATTACTTTTTCAAACACATTGCTGAAAACCGGCAAAACCGATACGGGTCTATAATTATTAGTGTCCTTGCTGTCCCCTGATTTGAAAAGTGGAATACAATATAAAGACCCCTTGATCTACACACAAATTAAATATTAAAGCTAAATAGGGTGCAATTGTCTCAATAATTGATTGACAAACTTTAGTAGACATGCCCCACAGATCTTCGGTAATTTTGATCTTAAGTTGCTTAAAAGCCTTAACAACGACCACAGGGTTTATATGATTAAATTCTAAAGGACAGGCTGAAACATTCGCTTTTAATAAATCAATAGCAAGTAAGGGGGAGGAATTTGAAGTTTCTGTAGTTTTAATTGGAATATTGGTAAAGAAAGTTGCAAATTCCTGAGCAACTGCGATCTTTTCGCTAATGAGACCGCGGGATGTGTCCAGTGTGTAATCAGTATTATGACTTTTGTTCTTGTTCGTTTCATTGTTAATAATTTTCCAAACTGTCTTTATTTTATTTTCTGCTGATTTAACCTTATTGCTAATGAAAGATGCTTTAGCTGCTTTGCAGATAGTTTTAAAAGTTTTAGAGTAAGTAGCAACATACTTATTAAAAGTTTCCGTGTTAATATACGGCTTAAGGCCATACAGTGCAAATAATCTTTCCCTACTTTTCCTGATGGCTTTAGTTGCCCAGTCACTGAATAAAAACTTAGGGCAAATAGTTTTAGTTTTTTTCTTAAAAGAGTTATTGAACTCTGTTTGCTCTAATGAAAAAAATTGTTCATACAAAAAATTGACATTGGACATATTTAGGCCCAGACCTACGTTATTTAAATTACCCGATGTTATTGGTCTAATTTGAAAATGCACTTTTTGTATTGGTGTGTTGGACTCAAAAATAACGGCTTGACCGCTGTGATCGGAAGGGAGACAATTTACAATGGCTTTATCTAAATAGTCGCAGCAACAAAAGACATTATCAATACAAGTACTTTACAATAAAGTAAAAATTAATTTATTAACTTAAAAAATTTCCTTTACTGAATTTAACACAATCCATCGTCAAGTAGCAGAACCAAAAATACACTATCACTACACAAACAAAACTTTGTGTAGTGATAGCGTCTTTTTTTAGTTTAGTTTTAGTTTTTTTTTTTTTTTTTTAAATAAACTCAAATATATTATGTCCTATCATTCTAAAATTATTATGGCAATATATAAAGAATCCAATACCATAAATCCGATTTGATAATATTGTGACGGCCCAGTGGTTAAGCCTCGCCTCTTATGCACGAGGTTGTGGGTTCAAATCCGGGCAAGTACCAATGTGACTTTATGTGACTTTCAATTCATAATGTACAGTCAGATATATTGTAAAGGTGACCAAATAATTCTGAACAATTTAAAATGTCAACATGTTTCATACACTACAAGTTTCCATTAATATCTGAAAATTGATTACTTCATTAATATCTGAGCAGATGCTTGTCACTAATTTGTATACACACAACTAACTAAAAATATCTGAAAATTTATAACGTCACGTGACGTCATGACGGGATCGCTATTGTATGAATTTTTAGTTCCCGATTATGACGTTCTGGCGCCGAGTTATGTTATTTTAGTTTTTTTTTTTTTTAAATCAAAGCTAAATATAGGCGTTTTTGTTGTTTGAATATTATGGTGAATTATATACCACTATAGGTATTTTTATTTTGGCAATACTAGAAACAATTGCCTATCAATTTTCAATAGGATAGAGAGATGTGAACGTCGAAATTGAAGTCGGTAGAAACCGTGATAAATAGTGCTTTCACCACTGTTTCCTAGTGTTTTAGCTGGGAAGAAGTGGCGCAACATAATTTAGGAGCATAGATAAGACTATCCGGCATCATTTTTTTTTTTTTTTTTTTAACTATGGCATCTCGCAGGTATACCACTAAGGTATTTACTGCTCAACCGAACAATCCTGTGGCTGCCTTAAGCACTACACTCAAAGCCTCCAGCCAGGAGCAACTATTCTAAATTAAAATTAGGCGAACGCTCGCTAAGGGCACCCCCTGTGGGGTACGAACCTCGGCTTAGGGCGTCGCTGAGGGGGGGACAGCAAGATGGGACAGGCTGGATCACGGATATAATATTATTATTAGACGGGGAATTTAAAGCTACGCGCTCAGCTGCGGCGCGGGCTGGCGCTTCATCGGACAAGGGTCGGGGGGGAGTATTATTTACTCGTGAGGGTCGCGCGCGCGGAGGACCTCGGCGGCGAGGTCGGTACGACGGGTGTCGGGTGTGTTTGTGCACTGTACTGGTGGCCCTATTGCTCTCCTGGAGGAGAGTGGTTGGATCATCTGGATCGGAGAGGACATGCCTAGGACGGCGAAATCGACTAATACGGGAGGGGGTATAATTGGCCGCTTCAACAACCAGAGGGTTGCGGTGATTGGCGGCGGAATCAAAATGACGCTTTGAAATGCGTTTTAGGAACTGATGGATTGTGGGGATTTTGAGATCTAGGTGGAGGTTGATATTCCTGACATACCAGGGAGCGCCCGTGGCTCTTCTAAGAAATCTGTTCTGGATCACCTGCATCTTATGGATATTTCTGGGGGATGTGTGTGCAAAGACGACACCCGCATAGGTCATGATGGGGCGGATGCACGCTGTGTAGATGCGCAATTTGCACGTGAGTGACAATTTGCTGCGTGCATTAACGATGTAGTAAAGTCTACTGAGAGCGAAGGCGGCCCGCGAGCGAACCGACCTTATGTGCTCTGTAAAGTTGAGGTAATGATCGAGGATGACTCCCAAGTACTTGGCTTGCTTCTCCCAGGGGATAGGCTTGCCTAACAAGGTGAGTGGTCGGGGAATGTGAGGGGGTCTAGATCGCGGTTTTATGAATAAAACCGCCTGACTTTTGTCGGGGTTCACCTCAATTCTCCATTTCTTAAACCAGGCGCCAAGGTTATTGACAGCCCGTTGTAAGAGAAGGTGGATCTGAGACTGCGACCGGCCCCTGCAATATATGGCCGTGTCATCTGCGAACAGAGCTAACTGCGCCGTATTGCTTTTGGGGATGTCGCTTGTGAAGAGCGAGAACATGAGCGGGGCGAGCACGGAGCCTTGAGGGACTCCGGCGCGGATTTGGCGGGGAGAGGATAGGGCTCCCTCGATGCGATAGCGGAAAGTACGATTCGACAAGTAGTCCCGTAAGATGAGCACGAGACGATCGGGCACTACTATCCGACATCAACAGTCGGGCAGTCTTATATATGTCGTTCGCGCGGTAAACTCTAATTGCGCGATGCAGGATTTTTGTGACGTCATGTCTTTGATGCGTAGTTTTATGTGGCGGTGTAACCGCTACAATACTCCCCAGCAAGACCTGTGCCAAAAATGTGTTTTAGTTCTATGTAGTTTTGTGTTTATTACCTTGAGTCAGGATTAACGGTAACTGCAGAGTCATTCAAAGCCAGCTTCTTGATAGCGTCACTGAGTTGAGGATGTTGCGACTGGTCTGCTGGGAAGATGCCTGCATAGACCATGTGTTTGACTGGCGGGGCTGTCGACACCGACTCGTTGTCCGCGACCTCTTTTGCTAGCAATGTGTCGCCGACACTGCCGCCGCCTTTTGGACCGCAACCTGAATTATAGGTACATGAAGTATTTTGTTAACATACAAAGATCTAAACTGTTAGGTGGATAGCTTTTTGTGGAAGATGTCATCAGGCTCAAGTCGACTTCAGATGAAGTTTTGAGTGAAGAAGTTTTTATTGAATGGAAGGGAAGCATTAACAATCACATGAAAAGGAAGAGAAGAATAGAAGTAATCTAAAATGATTTATCACTTACCTACCATAACAACTTGGCCGGCCACAGCTTCTTCAATAGGCTCCTCACTTGGTCTCAATATAGCAAGGAACTTCACTATATGAGGCTTAGCATCAGACTTCCATTTGACTGCTTGACCTACTTGTACCTTACCAGAGTGTATGTATGCCAAACATAACACCCCCCTGTATTTATCGTGCCAGGTGTCTATGATATGTGCTCTAAAATGGCCCTGAGTATCTACAGAAGGTGGAGGTATTCTAGTAATAACAGCTTCTAACAACTCTTTGACTCCCCAACCCTTTTTGGCTGAAATACTCATCACACTGTCTGGTTCAATCTTAAACAAGGAGTGTAGCTGAGCTTTGACTTTGTCAGGGTCAGCTCTAGGTAGGTCCACCTTGTTCAGTGTTGGTATAATGTGTAGATTGTTTTTTTTAGCCAGTGAGTACACAGCTACTGTCTGTGCTTGAACACCTTCATTTGCATCTACTAACATTATCACTCCTTGGCATGCTGTTATACTTCTGACAACCTGTAAAAATATATCATAGAATTAAACCTAAATATATAGACTACTACATTATTGCATTCAGTTTCAATCAATACTGAAAATTGATTACCTCATTAGAGAAATCTACATGGCCTGGAGTATCTATGAGATTGAGGAGGTAGGTTTCATTGTTGTATGTGTAATTTAAGGATGCAGTAACAGCTTTCACAGTGATACCCCTTTCTCTTTCAACCTGCAACAAAAATTGATTTTATATATCCATCTGTGAAAGCATTGTTTTGCTATTCTAGATGCAATTTATTTTAGAAAGTTCTTATTCTTTAACTTCACTTATTCATTGATTAATTTTATGTCTTACATACAACTAATACTTACACTTAAAAGCTGTATTGTAGAAATTTTTGATAAGTGAAATAAATATGACTAAAAAGCTTTACACTTACTTGCAGTTGGTCCAACACTTGTGCATGTTCAGCGCCTGGTTTGATTGAACCAGTTATTTCCAGCAGTCTGTCGGCTAGAGTACTTTTACCATGGTCTACATGAGCCACAATACTGAAGTTGCGAATCTTTTTCACATCAGTATTCTTCTCTAGTGTATCTAAACTATTCAAACGCCGTGATATTATTCTGAAAATGTATGAAATATACTTAGTACTGTTTTATTGATAAAACTTAACAAAAAATTTAGAAAACAAACCTTGGAAATCCTCGATAGTTTACAGAAAATATACTCCTTACATTATTTATAAACCTAACCATTGTCAATTATATTTGTTTCATTCATGCAGATAATGTTATTTTAATATTATCAAATAACAAAAATTCGCGAAAACATAATGAGATTATAGGTTATCTGTCAACTGTCATCTCATATTTTTGACATTCAGCTCAAATCAGCTGTTAGATTAGGTTAGATTGCGTTCCCAGCTATCTAGAAAACCGTACTTGTGGGTAGTGGTGAAGGCACAAGTGCTTTTGTTAGTCTTACGAATTTTTTCGATTTTTAGTGAATTTTACAAGTGTGAACTTCAATCGAGACTATTCTTTGTGTTTTGTTGTGTCCATTCAAAATATACAATTTGGGAGCCTAGATATTCTGTAATCCAATCGGAATAAATACACACTACCTTAAGAATATGTTTGATTTACAAATTATTTTGGTATTACGTTTGTATGAACTACGCATGCTCCGCAGGCCCCTTAAGTCTCACCAGGATGCAAACAGCTTCTTCATAAGTCGTACGTTAACCCAAAATAACTTTGTTGCGACGATTCCGCTATTCAACATTACTCGATTGGGTCTTGTTAGGGATGTACTCTGTGAATGGCCTGAGGATGAGGTAATAGCAAATATCAAGGTTCCTGATGGATGCGGCCCTGTTATAAAGGCAAGGAGAATGAACCGAAAGGTGACTTCTCTGAGTGGTACAGAGTGGAAAGTGGAAACCCACTCAAACTGTAGTTCTCACTTTTGACGGACAAGTCTTGCCTAAGCGAGTTTGTTGTTTTTATTCAGTCGAGAGATATATGTACCCGACTATTCAATGTTTTAATGGTTGTCGTATCAGTCACACGCGCACAGTAATGTGGTCAAGATCACCCAGGTGATACATGCCAAGTTCCCATTGGTTGTGCCATTTGTGTATCATGTTCAGGCAAATCACTACGCTAACGAATAAGCTTGTCCTGAATTGGGCGGCAGAAGGGCGTAAAAGCTCTTATGGCCGAGAAATCTGTCTCTTATGCGGAAGCAAGTCTGGTTTTCCCTCCAGTTTCAAGATCGTATGCTGAAGTGTCTAGAGCATCCCAAAAATCCAAACGAATACCTAGCTCGCCCCAATATCCCAGTCCAGCTTCCCAAGTACCAAAACCATACCGTAAAACGGTTGTTCTATAATCCAAATCTCATGCCCCTCTTTCACCTAGCTATGACAAGCAGGCTCATCAAGCCCTTACTCCTTCTGATTGAATTACATTCTGGATTACTCCTTCTGTCCTTCCCAAAATGGCTGTGCTTACCCCAGGGAAGGCACAAGCAGTCCTGATAAGTTTGTAAATATCCTTAATATTATAGCAAATATGCTAATTACAGTATTAGCTAATCCTGCACAATCCTTACCTGACCATGTTGCCAACAAGCTGTCATCAATCGTTAGTTATATAAATAATGTTCCAATCCCCTGACATTCCTTCAATGGAACGTGAGGAGTATTAATCCCAAGAAGCCTGACCTACTCTTTCTTATTAACAAATTCAAACCATCAATCCGCAGAATCGCTGAGATATGGTTGCGTTCTGACAGTAATTTCAAAATCCCGTGCTTCAGTGATCTTCACCATGACAGATCTGATGGTTACGGAGGATGTGCTTTGTTCATTAGTAACAAAGTATCATTCTCCCCAATTCCTCTACTCTTTGTTGATGGCAACATCAATGTTGTTGCTGTTAAGGCTGAGGATATAAATACCTTTAGTTTATATATTGCACACCCACAAATTGAAGATCTTACTACAATAAAAAGTTTGCTAATGTTCAAGGTCCATTACTTATTGTGGCCATCATTATAGATGGGGATCAGAATCCTGCGATAACTTTGGTATAGGCCTAGTGGATATATTGGATGAGCTTAATCTATGTGTGATCAATGATGGCAGTGCTACACGTAGGTCTGCGCCAGGGCAGAACAGCAGCTGTGTTGATTTAACATTCTGCTCATCTAATATAGCCAGCCTTTTTAATTGGAGTCACTTGAATATGACTTATGGGAGTGATCACTATCCCATCATGGTTGAAATCCCTTCGAAGACAATCCCTGACAAAATTTCCCCACCATTGTTAAAATACCAGCTGAACTCAGTGGATTGGGACCTCTACTCTAAAATTTTAGACTTACGGGTCTCTTCCCTTCCATCAATTAATTCTGAGAATGCTCAGGAATGCTTTTCCACTTTTTCGAATATAATATCCACTACAGCCGATGATTTATTCCCTTCAAAAAAACCGCCATCGGGCAAAATTCCATCGCTCCATGGTGGGATTGCTCTGCCGTGATCAGGGCCAGGAATGAGGCTGAAATTAATTTCAACTCCGACATGAACCTGGCTAACATCATTGCCTTTCAACATACCTTGGCTAAGTCCCAAAAATTGCTCACGAATAAGAAGAGAAAAGGTTGGCGGTTGGTTGGTTGGCGGAAATATTGTGGCTCTCTGAGTCCATCCACTCCAGCGTCGGCCGTGTGGCGTAAGCTGAAGTCGTTCAGGAGTAGTTTGAGGCCCCCCTCCGGGAACATACTATCTGAGGAGCTGGGTAACCGGTTTTTATCTAAACTGGCTCCAGTCTATGTTCTTATTATGGATGAGTGTGTCACAATGAGCTATCGGCTGGCATTGGACGACCCTCTGGATGAGCCATTTACTCTAGAGGAGCTTAAATCAGTTCTTGCCACGTTCTTGCCCATGTAAAGGATTCTGCTCCTGAAGTGGTGATAAAACCCATCAGTATTATTTGGACTTAGTCAACTATTGTTTTTCTTCCGGTTCTATTCCTCCTGATTGGAAGGTTCAAGTCGTCATCCCTATATTAAAACCTGGTAAAGATCTTAGTGATAATTGTTCTTACAGACCAATTGCTCTATCGTCCATACATACTTATTAAGCTTTTAGAGCACTTGATTAAAAACCGACTAGAATGGTTCGTAGGCGACTCAATTCGGCTTCAGGAAAGGTCTGGGACAAAGCGGAGGAAAACATAGTATTGTAAATTAATTAGTTAATGTGACGGATTCATATACATTCAAAGTAAATTATTACTTATTGTAAATCACCGGTATGCTATGTATAAAATGAAACACATTTTAGGTATCATAAATCACGCAATTGCCAGCAGATTTTTTCGGATTGTTTCTCCCGCCATCATCCAGTGGGACAAAGTGCAATGTTCACAATTTTGTCGGCCACTGTCCCATTGATTTTGGTGGCGATTTGTTTTTCCTAGCCTGAACTGTCCCTCTGCTGCTAGCTTCCCCCAAGTCCTTCAAGGAACTCTTTTCCCGCGCCACCTCAAACCAGCCCGCACGGTATTTCGCCACCTCTTTCTGAGCCGGCCTCACTCGGTGGCACCTTCAGAAGGGAAAATTACACATGCTTATACTATGAGTTAATTTTTTCCCACTAGTATTGCACTGTTGGCGAAAATAGACAGTTATGAGGTTAGGTTGTCTCATTGAAACCACCTTTTCGGTAGAAGAGTATATTTGGAAGGTAAACAGGTTGTAAAACAAAAGTAGGAACGAAATTCCTAAAAACTAATTCGCGTAACAATGGCGGCACGAGGCAGGCACGTGGCGGCTTGCGCGGTACTTTAAAATACGCGTCGACGCAGTAAGCGTGCGGGCGGCGGACTGGACTCGCGGACGGTGGCGCGCGCGTCCTCAAGCAAGTGCCTTCCTTCGCACCTTCCCTCGCTGCGGTCCGGTGGCGAGGGAAAGAGACAGATATATTTTACACAATATACAGAGACGGCATGCGACCACGGGACGCTCTGACTGGCCGAGATTGTATTCGGGTTGCTACATACTCCCCCTCCAGCCCTGGAGAACGCCCTCGTTCCAGGACTGGTATAACAGCAGCATTAGCTGGACGTCCGCGATTTCGTTTTGGAATAACGGGTTTTGGTAAGGAGTCGTCGCTTCCTCTGTAACGTGTAAGGTCTTCGGAATGATATTTGCCTATATCTACATTTGGTTGTTCCGTGCTCGCGATGGTGTACGTTGTTTGACTTACCTTTTTAGTGATCTGGTAAGGGCAATCTCGGCGAGGGTAGAACTTAGAAGTGAGGTCTTTTGACCCTTTGCTTAATAAGTGAGATTTAAGCATGACTAAATCACCTACCTCGAAGGCGTCAGATGGTCGGCGCGAAGCGTCGGCGTACTGCTTAGTCTTGTCCTGCTGGATCTCGACGCGTTCCCGAACAGCTGACAATGAATGCAGGAAGTTTTCGAGGTAAGGGGTCACTTGTGGGACAAAGTTTTCTTTGACCCTGATGGCACGAAGGTCGTGAACGACCTCTGTGGGTGACCGCATCTCTCTGCCAAAGGTTAAATAAGCCGGTGACTTGCCTGTTGTGTGACATTTTGAGCTATTCAGGGCAAAGCGGATCACTGGCAACTTCTTCGGCCACGAGGTGTGGTCGTCTGCCACGAAATGGGCCAACATAGCTTTAAGGTCGCGGTTTTTTCGCTCTGCAGGATTAGCTTGTGGATGATACAGCGGGACAAAATTTTGTTTTATGTCGAGGACTGACATACATTGTCGCATCACTGCGGAAACGAACTGGACACCGTTGTCCGAAATAATCCTGCGAGGCAGACCGAACCGCATAAAATATTCCTCGATGAGGACATGAGCGCATGCTTCTGCTGTTGCTTCTTTTAGAGCAAATAGCTCCGTCCATTGGGTAGCAGTGTCTTCAATGAGGAAGATCCACCGCTCCCCCTGGTCACCCTCCGGAAGTGGGCCAAACAGCAGCCTAATTGCGCAACACATTTTATTTTTGATATCAATTCCGAATCGAAACCAAGTCCAATTTAAATCGCATGCCATAATTGGAATTACGATAAACATTTTTTACCAATCGACCGAAATTGAATAGGGTTGTTCTTCTAAAACGGCTATACGTCTTTGATTTATATGTTTTGTTCCACCATATAGGCATGATTAATTTTCAAATTATTGTGCTTTAATTTAATTTAATTTTAATTATAACTGATGCTCTACTAGTGCTTATAGATAAAAATGTACAATGATTGCCGAAAAATTTAAAACCATTTTTTAAAACACTTTCTATCAAAAACTACCATAATTGAAATGCGTAACAAAACGTTTCCTTTCCCCGGTTTTTTTTATCTGTGGCCAATGACAAAATCGTAGAAAAGCAGTGTTGTCAACTTAGTGGGATTTCCACTAAACCTGGGGGTTTGAACACCCCTATTGGCGAAGAAATTGCTTGAAATTGCGGGTTGCTTTTAGTGGCTGGTGGTTTTGTCTAGTGGTTAGTTTAATTCAATTTGTAGAAAACAATACAATCAATTACTAAAACTGACTCGAGAAAATATTAAAATAACAAGATAATGGCATGTTTTATTGTTTGTCTAAAACCTGTGTCAGTGATTTTACGATGTATTTCTTTCAAATGCCGAAACCACTGCAGATTCGAACGCTGTTTTGGCAAAACTGTTCACCATGATGAATATGTTGAAACCAATCAGAGGCTCCGCCCGAGTAGTGATCGCAAAACGACGTCATTTCTAAAAAATATTTCACGGGAAAATACTACCGGGATAAAAAAAATCTGCCGTTATGCATAGATCTAACAAACATTCAAACATCTTCACTAACTTTTTCATTAATTATTGTAGATTAAGTTGGATGTTGTTTAAAAAAATACTTTGACCTTTTGTTTTATTTTCATTCTCAAATTTTCAAATGGACCTCCAAAACAGCGACCGAATGTCAGTAACAGAAAAATAAAATTAAAAAAATTGTGACTAAACTATACTCTATTTGAAATAAGATTATACATTTAAATATACCGTTTCGTGTTCGGTTGAACATTAAAAGCAAAAAAGTGGTTACAATACCAAGTGTTTACTGAAGCTGCCATTTGTCATGTCACCAACGCAATAGAAGTCAAAATCGGTTGAACGGATTATAAAAAATGTCTCATCTTATTTCTTTTTATAGCACTCGGGGAAAAATATGGCAACACTGAGAACAACACAAAATTGTATTATATTTACAAATTTTAATTTACCTTTAAGAAACGTGGGCATAAGTTAGGCAGTTTTGGAACATTTTTCTTGTGGCTTGTGTAAGCCGGATGAACTGGAAAATTCTCTCATTAAATCAATACTGTTTTGCTCAATAGCGAAAAATACGTCGAGATTATCACTACAAGTAAGTAACCCAATATAAATAGGAATAACGTGAGTCCCTACGTCCGTCAACCTCACATTCTAACTGAAATTGTTAATTGATATTTTTGTACATAAGTACCTACATGCTGAAATAAACTATGGTAACCACTAACCTTACTACAAAACATATTCATAATATTTTCACAGACGGTGCTAGAGCTGAAAATACATGAATGGAACACTACCCAACATGAATCTTCTTAATTTCCTAACAAAGAAGTTGGATGGCTAGATGCCAAAAATGCTGTGAATGAAAATGTAAGCTTTTAGTCACATAGTTAAGAATCAAGTGAGGCAACTTACTTTAAAATAAAATTATGAATATTTATTTCCTTGGCCGAACTTTCTACATCATAATTATATTTTATGTATACCTAACTAATGTTTACATAATTTAATATTACAAAATATCTGGACATTGAAAAATCAGCCCTAAGTAAAGAAGAAATTATACAAACAGCAGCAATAACTAGGCTAATGGCTTTTGTCCAGCCATGGGCTCAATGAATGCCTACTTTACTTTGCCACAGGGTTTATTTATAAACATTGCTTAAAGTTAAATGACGTTCAAATGTCAAAAATGTATGGTTATACAGTTGCTAATCATTACTTAACTTTAAGTAACGTTTATAAATAAACCCCATAATGTTTAAGTACTTTATTTGAGCAGAAAATAATATGATTTTGTTTTAAAACTGTAGAGTTCCTGGGAAGTTTCACCTACGAAGACATGAAGGCAGCATGAATGAAGGCACCTGCTGCGTTGCTACTTAGAAACTGAAGATAGTTCTTGAAATATAATTGTTGTTTTAGAAAACTGTTGAGTCTTGAATGACAGTAATATAAATGTATGTTCCTATTTTGTTAATTGATAATGATAACAGTGTAAACTACAAAATATAAAAATAACTTATTATGAAATATTTAAGAATTCAAGTTTTTTTTTTCATTAACACAACAATTAATAAAATTATGTCTCTTTGATCTAGGGGTCGCAAGAACTACTGCTGAGTATGAGGTCCTGGGTTCGATGCCTGGGTTGGGCATAGTGTTATTGGGTTTTTCCACCTGGAATTTCTTAGTAGTGCCCGGTTGATGGCAATAGGCTCGTCCCCTATTACATGGGACTTAAACATAACTGGTGAAATGTGTGTGTACAGGCAAACCTCTGCCCAACTCTTCAGAGAAACAGTGATATTATGTATGTATTTTCAGTAGGTTCAGTAAATAGAGCGAAATAAATTATGGAACACAAAGCAAACAATAACTGACAATAGCCTTTATTCACATTTATGAAATATTTACACATGGGGCAAAAAGAAATTGGAAAATATATTGTAAGGATTAGTGAAATTTAATGTATTCCTGTGGAATTCATCATGGATTATGTATGTACTGCTTGCTAATTCTTGCTGTAAGCACATGAGAGTTTATACTTTTCCTCAATAATGAAGTTGAGCCTGACACCTGAAAAAAAAAAGAATTTAAGTAAATCTTCTATATTATGTATATCCATGATCCATTACATCCATCCACAAAATAAATTCTAATTGGCCTCTCCCTTAAACACTTCAATGAATACAACAATTATTAGGTTCAATGACTTTATTAAATGTATGAAAGTTTATGTTTGATGGTGCATTTCGTAGTCACCAACATAACACGTATGTATGTTTAAATAAATAAAACATTGTGCTAAACACACATTCAATGTTCAACACTTAGAAATAAAAGAATATTGTTATTACTTATGTACCTTAGATGGTGGTGTGTTATGTTCATTGATGTCCTTACATAATCCACTGTCTTCTATGCTCAGTACAATGGATACAGTACGAGGTACGAATTTGTCTTTCAATAAAATACCTCGTTTCTGAAATTTCATAATATATATCTTTAGTAGGTTGTAACAGAAGAGAACTTGGTCAGTGGGTCGTCTTATGGGCGGATAATTTTCACAATATTATTAATTTATCGACCGCTTCGATATTATTATATATCACTATTATTGATTTATCATTGAGGTTTTACACAAAAACACATTCACAATTTATTAAAACGATGTTCACTTACATAATTTCGTAATAATTAAGGAGAATAAACGAGTAAATCCCAAAAATATTACAAAGAAAATCAAATGCGAGGAGTGCATTGCCTTCTATTATAACTGACAGAAAAACAAATTACTCGTTGATTTTAAACCAATTCAGCGCTGTCAAAATGGTTACGTAATTCGAATTATAGCCTTTTTAAACGCGTATCGTTCACTCTTTAGCGTCTCATTCAGACTGCAGTTGATATCAAAAATTTTAGAGTTACGTAATACGAAAGCTGTCAAATTTTTCAATTTCCAGTTTAAATGATATCAATTCCACTCAAATTTGTATTGAAAATGTGTTGCGTAATTAGATAGCAGGTCCATGGCCAACACCTCGTTCCGCTGGCTCATGACCGGTGTCTGGAGTAGGCCTGGAGGTTTGGCGTTATTGGCCTTATATCGCTGACAGTGGATGCAGGCTAAGACATAATCAGTGATTATTCTCCGCATCCCTGTGAAATAATACAGATGTGCTACCTTCTGATAGGTTCTATCGATACCTGGGTGGCCAGCTGTTTGAGAGTCATGTAACTCCTTCAAAATAGCTGCAATTTGACCAGCAGGTATTACTAACTGAGGGGATTCACTCTTAGAGTCTGGATTGAATCGGTACAAGACTCCTTGATCCATGAGGTAACCCCTTTCTTACCATCTTTTAGATGCAACATCATCAGGTCCTTCTAGCTCTTTAACAATCTTTTCCACTTCAGGGTCCGAAGTCTGTTCCAGGCGTAACTGACTAGGTGTCTTCGCAGGTAGATCGCATATGATTGTACAAATACCGCACGTGTCGCTTGTGTCGCTGGAACAAATCGGTCTACTCAGCGTGTCTGCCACAACATTCGCCTTCCCTGGTGTATATTCGAAGTGGATATCAAAAGATTGGAGCTTCAGAGCCCAACGGACTAATCTGCCCAATAACGACTGGTTGACCGTCTAGGTAAGGCCGAAAACGCTCTACCGCCCACACTACAGCGAGTGCTTCACGTTCCGTGGTGGAATAGTTGCGTTCAGCTGCGTTGAGGAGTCGGCTGGCATATTCTATTGGCCTTTCCTGATTGCCGTCGCCCTGCAATAAAACTGCACCCAAGGCATAGTTACTTGCGTCAGTACGCAGAATGAAGGGACGACTGAAATCGGCTTGCACCAAAATTGGAGCTGTTGTCAGTAGACTCTTCAGCTCATTAAATGCTTGGGTCTGTTCTGAGCCCCAAGACCATACTTGACTTTTCCTAGTCAAGCGTGTCAATGGTTCGGCAACTTTTGAGAAGTTGGGTATGAATTTTCTGAACCATGAACAAGTTTGTAAGGGTCCATATTGGCTCAACTAAAGTTCTTTACCCGAAATTGTTCTTCCTAACGATTTGTAATCCGAATGATCACTCTTCCTAAAATTTTTCATCCTAAAGTTTTCATTCATACTATTTGTAGTGCTACCGGCGATGTTCATAACACTCATGTTTCCGAAAATTGTAATTAATAATATCATTAATGTAAATATATTTAAACTCCTACTGTTTTTTATCATAACGCTTTTATCCCTAAACATAATTACCATAATATTTTCACTCATACTCAGAAAGAAACATTTACCAAGTGTTATAAAAAATATATGTGGGTAGAAGATGATATTTATAGTTTTAATTTGAGGGTTTGATTATTTATTATTTGGGGGTATGCTTTACATAACGTACTGTGTTGTGTCTATTGCTAAGTTCATGTCGGTGTATTATCATTATTACGTGCATGTTTGTGTTAATGCTTTATTAATATGGAGGAAAATGATTTAAAATCATTTAAAACCAGTCGCGGAGGATTAAAATTAGACGTACATGGATTTATATATGAAAAAAACCGAATAACAGTGGATAAACAATATTGGGCGTGTGAATTAAGAAGCAACAAAAAGTATAAGTGTAAGGCGAGATTAATCACTACTTTCGATAAGGAAGTCAATAAGTATAAATTGCTGGAAGGTCCGCACCAAGAACATAATCATTCAGAACCAGATGCTTTAAAGGAAAAGGTTTGTTTTTAAACTATTTCTTGTGATTACAAAACATGGCATGCAGCATGCAAGCATGCAAGCAAGCATGCAGCATGCAACATGCAGCAGGCATGGTTTCTGTCACGGCTCCGGCGATCCCACGCGAGCTGCTCGTCGCAGATGTGTTTAACGCTCACCACCGTAGCTTCGGCTTGCTGGCCGGCATAGCCGGCCAGCCTCAGCCTCGGCGGCGGGCGTTAAAACCACCTGCTCCTCAGCTCGCGGGCCGCCTCGCCCCTCCGCGCCTTCGCGATTTTAAATAACACTCTAGGGGTAGGGCAAACAAGACTACGTGGAGTCGATTTTGCAACGATTCGTTTCTTGGGGGCACTATGAAAAAAATACTTAGAAAATAGTTGGTCACAGTTCTAACCTAACCTAACCTATGGATATCTTTGCAGGTACACACCGCTAAAAATAAAATTAAAGAAGACGCTTTAATTAATAAAAACAAGAAACCAATTCATATAATTAGTGAGTGCGAAGCAAGCACTTCCTCAAGTGTACGTGCTAATATGCCAACAAACTTGAACTTGAGACAAGTAATATATCGTCAAAGAAACAAAAAAGAAAAAATTACAGAACCTGATACTATTAACTTTGAAATAAATCATAATATTCTACAATTGGACAACGATATGATCTTAATTGATGAAAAATGGCATGAAACAAAGAGAATAGTATTATATACAACTAAACAATTTCTTACTTTTTTATGTGCTTCCACTTATTTAATAATGGACGGAACATTTAAAGTCGTCCCAAAATTATTTCAGCAAGTTTACACAATACACGGCTGTATAAACACGAAAACGTTTCCTTTAGTTATAGCATTGTGTACAAATAAAGACAAAAGCACATACGACAAATTGTTCTCATCTTTGATCGAGTATTGTCAATCATTAAATTTGATTTTATCGCCAAAATACATATTAATGGATTTCGAAAAGGCGTCACAGTTAAGTGCCAAGTATAATTTTGAAAACGCAGTGTTAAAGGGTTGTTATTTTCACTTTGGCTAAATTTTATATAGACAAGTGCAAAGTCGAGGTTTCCAAAAACTATAGGGATCAAGCGAATCGTTTTCATCAGAAATCAAATGCATTTTAGCACTTGCATACCTACCAGCAGAAGAAATTCCCACATATTTTGACGAATGGCAGCAAAATATCTCTCCCGAAGCAAAAGTGATAGCAGAATGGTTTGGTGAAAATTATATATGGGGTACCAGTTCTTCACCACCTAAATATGAACCATGCTTATGGAGCACGTATGTTTTAAACGAGGAAAACGTACCACGTACTCAAAATAGTGCTGAATCATGGCATAATCGTTTTTAACAGTTCGTAGATCAGCACCACGCAGGATTTTATTTGTTATCTAAGAAAATTATTCTAGAATTACAACATCAGGCTGCAGAAATCCTGGTGCGGGTGGGGCCGGATTTGGCGGAGAGCCAGTTTGGTTTCCGCAGGGGGCGCTCCACGGTTGACGCCATCATGCGCGTGCGAGCCCTCACGACGGGGGATGCGGTGGCTCGGGGTGGGGTCGTCTTGGCGGTGTCTCTAGACATCGCCAACGCCTTCAATACCCTGCCCTGGAGTTGCATCAGGGAGGCACTCCGGTATCACCGGATGCCGACCTACCTCTGTCGTGTGGTCGAGGCCTATCTGGCAGACAGGGCCATCATCTACCCCGGTCACCAGGGAGAGTGGAACCGGCGAGAGATGTCGTGCGGTGTCCCAGAGGGATCGGTCTTGGGGCCGCATCTGTGGGACATCGGATACGACTGGGTGCTGCGCGCCGACCTCCCCAATGGCGTCAGCGTCGTTTGTTACGCTGACGACACGTTGGTCCTGGCGCAGGGGAGGTCGCACCAGGCGGCGGCCGAACTAGCGACACACGGGGTTGCGACAATCGTGGCCAGAATCCGGCAGTCGGGACTCGAGGTGGCCTTGCACAAGTCTGAGGCCATGTGTTTTCATGGTCCTCGGAACGCGCCACCGTCGGGTTCCCAAATAACGGTAGGAGGGGTTCACATCGGCGTCGAGTCGACGATGAAGTACCTGGGACTCGTCCTCGACAGTCGGTGGAACTTCGTGGAGCATTTCCGACGTTTGGCTCCCAGACTGGACCGGGCCGGGGCTGCCTTGAAGCGGCTCCTGCCCAATCTAGGGGGTCCAAACGCCTCCTGCCGGAGGCTATACGCGGAGATCGTGCGGTCCATGGCCCTGTACGGGGCACCGGTGTGGGCGCATTCGTTGAGGCGGCGGCCTGCCCGCCGGTTGAACGCGTCCCAGAGGGTCATGGCCACCCGGCTGGTCCGGGGATACCGCACGGTCTCCGGTGAGGCGGCGAGCCTCCTTGCCGGATTGCCGCCATGGGATCTGGAGGCAAAAGTCCTCGCGCATATTTGGGAGTGGCGCGGGGAGGCGAAACGCCGGGGCTTGACTCCGATGCCGCGAGAAATCGCGGCACAGCGGACAGAGCTCCGACGGGATCTCATGGCGTCATGGAGAGTGCGATTGTCGCAACCCAGTGCTGGGCACGCCACTATTGCGGCGATAAGTCCCCTCTTTGAGGAGTGGCTGGAGAGGCGCCACGGCGTCCTCACCTTCCGCCTGACGCAGGTCCTCACCGGACACGGCTGTTTCGGGAGGTACCTGTTTCGGATAAGGCGGGAGGAAACGCCCGGGTGTCATCCTGCGTGGATCACCCGGAGGACACGGTGGAGCATACGGTGGAGGTATGCCCGGCTTGGGCAGAGCACCGCCGTGTCCTCGTGGAGGCGATCGGTGGCGGGGATCTCTCGCGTCCGGCCCTGGTCCAGGCCATGGTACGGAGCGAGAGGGCATGGGAGGCCGTCACCTCCTTCTGCGAAGCAGTAATGCTCGCGAAGGAGGAGGCGGAGCGCGTGAGGGAGAGGCAAATTTCGCGCCCTCACGCCCCTATCCGCCGCAGGAGGAGACGCCCTGGGCGTCGGGAATCGGTTGCCGATTCCCGGCCACCGTAGGCGCGGGCTTGCGGACGGTGAGCAATGGGTAGCTCGCCGTCCGGTAAGGACCAAGCCCGGGTCGACGGCGCGTTGTGTTCCACGCGCGCCTCAAAGAGATGTCAGCGAATGAAGGGTTCCGATGAGACCATTGCCTGCCGGGGTTGCGGGAAAGTCCGAAAGGGATACCGTGGCCACCTGGCATTGCACAGGCAACAGAAGGAACACGGGTGGGTTTTAGTCAGTAAGAGTCTGACACGCCCTCCCGCTCCACCCAGAGCGGGAGACGTCATTTGATGATTTCCCACCCAAAAAAAAAATTAAAAAAAAATATATGTAATGCAATGACAAATATAATAGAATTAAATATATATTGAATTTTAAAGCAAAATACACCAATAAAAGTGATTATTTGAAAGCTATAGCCGCTAATATTAAACTAATTTAATTGAAATGAGTTTAAGACAACATGTATTTAACTAATTGTACCATGGTACTATTATTGTTAAACGTTATATATGTTATGTGAAAATAAAGTTCGCAAAATTAATGTATATAATACTGATTATTATGAATAAAAATAAATCTAAACGAAAAAGATATGACTTTGAATAATAGTATAAAAGATGGTTATGTTGAGAAAATATAGGGAAACAAATAAAAGTATAATAGATGTTTATTGCTACTGACATTATGAAGTTGAATGCTTCGGAATTATGAACATTAGAGACAGAGTAGTTAAGAATTGTGATTGTTAGGATGAAAAATGTTAGGAAGAACATTTTCGGATTTCCAATTATCGGAGTTGAAAATTTAGGTGAACTTTGGCGCACCCAGTTTGTAAAAAGGTTCTCAGGTGCTTTAGGTTTCCTGGTACCTTCATCTCGATTACAGCACTCACCTTCCCTGGGTCGGTGGAAACACCTTTTTGTGTAATAACGTGACCGAGATATTTAACGCTTTCTCGAGCAAAAGCGCACTTCTCCCTATTCACGTGGAGATTGAACTCGGCCAGACGTTTAAAAACTGTCTCGAGGTCTTGCAGATGCTGTTGGTATCCCTGCGAAATTACCAACAGATCGTCTAAATAAGCTAATAAAGTTACATCTTGTAAAGCAGAGCAGGATCGGAGACGATCAATGAGACGCTGAAAGGTAGCTGGCGCGTTGCGAATTCTTTTAAAACGGTAAGTACCTAGAGGACAGACAAAAGCCATTTTGTCTCTATCAGCTTCCCTTACCCTAACCTGCCAATATGAAGATCGAAGGTCTAGCGTACTCATGTAGCAGGTGTACGTTACCCCAGCAGGAAAGTGTCTCCTAGAGTTATATGAGTAGAACGTTTAATTGGTGCCTTAGCTGCTGTAAATGTGCCCCTACATAAAAAATGTGTGCCCCCTGTCGTTTTGGAAAAAAACGGAAAAAACGATTCCTGCTGGGGTAACGTTTTTCTAGCAGGAAAATTCTAAACGAATGATCGGAGAGAGAAAAATTGTGCATAGCCAGATAGCTTATATGTGTGCCAAAATGTGCCCCCAAAAATAAAATCTGTGCCCCTTCAGGTTTTCGAGATATTGCATTTCCTGCTGGAGTAACGTTTTGCAGAATCGTATATCTCTAAAACCATTGCATGTGCCCCTGTAGAATAAACATACACGAGTAGCTCTTAATGTGTGCCCCTTAGTGCCCCAATTAGATTTAAGAACATATTTATAGTTTTCAAGTTATCGCGGTTTTATGAAAACCCGAAAAAACATCGCAGTGCCTAAATGAGACAAGTTACAAGTTCGCTGAAAACTGTATTCGGTCGTTCTTGACGCTAATAATAACCATACAAAGTTTCAAAACTGTTCATGCATGCGTTTTTGAATAATCTTGCTAAAAGTCACAACGATGGTGTCATAACTTTGACGGCAAAATACAAGGAACCGGCTCAATCCCAGATGTGGAGGTGTAAACCAAAATCTTGTGCCTTTAGTCAAAAATATATGGTGAAAATATTCAACTTGTAATGTTTCGCATTAAGTAAATATTAACAAAAAACCAAAATATGTAAACAACGGCTGGTTATCCGACCAAATTCGAATGACTACTAAAAAGCGACGGATTCATACATATCGATGACCTTCTTTACTTTACTCACTAACCGGTTCACATGTGTTGTGCCTGAGTACACTGAAGTAGAAAAGTAATAAGTAATAAAATAAAGTTGTTATTGGATTATATTCTACTAGCTGTTTCTGTGCCTTTACACATGATTAAGTAGCCTAAAATAAAATTTCAATAAAATACATCCAGTAATTTATGTGTGAACGAAAGAAATACACCCAGATATTTGCCAGGTCTTTGACCCAAAATTTTATTGGTCACGATGTTTAAAAAAAAAATAGTTCATGAAATGTGTGATGAATACCTACTACGAAAAAGAGTTAGCTCTTTTTTGTATATAAATAAAAAGCCCGTATTTGTCTTTATGTATATATATTTATTGATAAGCCGTAGGTTAGATAAAATAACATTAAGATTTTCATCATTAATAGAAGATTCCCTTTTTTCGCCTCCCCACACCGCTGCATATATCTTTGGCCTCGCGGCATCAGCTGACGTCGTGTCGCAAGGAGTCGCTTTGTCTAGCTTGGAGAAAGTGAGACAACTAGTGTACGGTATTAGTGTGACAGAGACAGTGTAACGTCGCTCTTTTGTGAATAATAGGTACGAAGTGTTTATTGACTAGGAAGTGCGTTTGGATGATTACTAGGTATTGGTAAACAGTTGCAGTTATGACGCCAAGGACAGTTACGTTGAGTCATGCGGTTGCACTGATACTGTATGTTTACTTTTTTTTTTTTTAAGTTAGTGAAAGTGGAGTATTAAGCATTTTATAACAATTATTTGGTTGTAGGGGTGGCATTGTTTTGACTTATTTAAAAATACTTGTACACTTATCAAATACTTGGATTTTTTCATTAATTACTTTATCTATTTATTTATTTTTAAACAAAAAAAAAACTAAATCAAGTTTGTTTGTTTTCATCTGAAAGGAACATACTTTCCGATTGGTCCAGTAGAAATTTCATCAAAATCGATTCAGTAATTTGTTTTCTTTTTTGTTTAATACGTATTTTCTCTTCTTGTGCTAGGTTGATGACATATAATCCCTTAATAACTTCTAGTAACAATGTAAAAAAAAAAACATGACAAGAATTCATAAGACTCAACCACAATCAACATTTCATAGTCACAGGGCTGTATCTTTTTTAGCCGAAATAGCTAAATACTTGATTTGATTTTTACAGAATGTTCTATGGCAACTATAACAACAATAATATAAACCAAGCAGGGAGCAACTTGCCAATAGGCAAAATGCCACCCATTTTGCCTATTGGCAAGTTGCACATCAACGAGCTGTTTCATTTAATATGGTCACAAGGTGCATTTAATATTTTTTTTATTAGCCCCAAAACTTTTAAACGCGACTGTACGGACAACAGCCTAGGTATATTACGTCCAATAAAGAAGGTCATCGATATGTATGAATCCGTCGCTTTTTAGTAGTCATTCGAATTTGGTCGGATAACCAGCCGTTGTTTACATATTTTGGTTTTTTGTTAATATTTACTTAATGCGAAACATTACAAGTTGAATATTTTCACCATATATTTTTGACTAAAGGCACAAGATTTTGGTTTACACCTCCACATCTGGGATTGAGCCGGTTCCTTGTATTTTGCCGTCAAAGTTATGACACCATCGTTGTGACTTTTAGCAAGATTATGTTAGAATGTGGTAACATTGTATAATCCATCAATATCATGGTGTTGATGAACGGCAACACTGTTGCGGAGTGTCAAGTTACTTTTTTTGACACTGACGTTTCTTCTTCTTCTCGTTTTTGGACTCCCGGCATGGATAGCCTATGTAATTATAATATCCTTAAATTACTATAGAATTACTACTATTTATCTTGAGAATAAATAGGAATAATTGTATGTACCACTAACGTGCTCTTCGTTTCATTTCGGTTGACTCCGAGTATCTTACCACCTGTTACCACGTGCTGCCTGCATCCACTTACTAACCTTTGTGGATTCCGATTAACAATACACTCGCTATTCAGACCTCTCAACAGGTTATGGGCTCAGTGGATTAAAGGCAAGACAAGCCGTGGTGTTTTTCTACACATCAAGGGTGAGTGCGCACATTGTGCACGTGGTCGCACGTCATCATGGTGGACACGTTACCTGATAATGGAGTAGTGGTTCCTGGCACCGGCGCAGCGATGTACTCGCTCGGTGGAGGTATACACGTCGAAAAATTGGAAGGCGTTGGTAACTACAATTCTTGGAAATTTCAAATGAAAATGTTATTGACCCTAGAGGGGTTATGGAATTGTATTGAGGGTGAGGACAGTCAGACAGACACATCGCGAGATCAACGAGCTCTAGCACGCATATGCCTTAGTGTGAAAGGTGCGTGTCAACAACATGTGCGGCATTGTGTAAAAGCGAAGGATGCTTGGATAAAGCTCGCAAACGCATTTGAAGATAAAGGTCTTTATCGGCGAGTTTTACTACTGCGGCAGCTGCATCACACCGATTACGGTCAGTTTAGTTCAATGACTGATTATATTGATGGAATTATGACACGAGTTCAACAGTTGGCGGACATAGGCCGAATCATAGAAGATGCAGAGGTCGCTGAGCTCCTGCTCAGTGGATTGCCCCAGGAGTTTGACGCTTTGGTCTCTAATTTGGAGACAGCATGTATCACAAACGCATTGTCTAGTGAGCTGGTTCGTTCGAGATTGATACAAGAAGACTATCGGAAGAAAAACTTTTGTGACAGAAACATTGATACTGCTTATGTATCAAAGAATAGAAAAGTACCAAAAAGTAAGGTTATTTGTCACTATTGTAAGAAGATTGGTCACATCAAGTCGAAGTGTTTCAAGATGAAGAAGGACATGACGAAACCAGAAGATACATCGCTTGTGGCTGCAGCATTTATGGCCAAATCACAAGATAGTTGGCTAGTTGACTCTGGGTGCTCCGCACATATGTGTAATGATAAGAATTCGTTTTCAGAGCTAAAAGATTGTAATAATTCAATAAGCATCGCAAATGATGAGAAGTTAGAATGTTTAGGTAAAGGAATAATACACATTAAGACTGGAAATGTGATAAGGAAACTATTAAATGTTTTATATGTACCTAAACTTGCTCATAATTTGTTGTCTGTCAGCTGTCTTACACAAAGGGGCTTTAGTATTTTATTTAATGACCAGGGTTGTTCCATACATGAGAATAGCAGTAAGATTTCTGGCAACCCAATTGTTTGTGCTTCCAAAGATAATGGTCTTTTTAGGGTAGACTTTGAGGTGTGTCGATCTGGTAGGTATTCGCAAATTGTGCATTCTTCTCTCCTGTGTGATAGACAGGAGGACCAGAGTGCAAAGGATGCTGCTCATACTGTGCCTATTGATATATGGCACAGGAGGCTTGGCCACCTTGGTATACAGGGTATGTGTACTTTAAAGAATGGAAGTGTAACTGGTGTTCTGTTTCAGACTGACAATGTGCAGGATCTGAAGTCATGTGTTCCATGTTTAGAGGGAAAGATGGCTGCCAAGCAGTTTCCAGTTGGAGAGGCAAGGCGAGCTACCCAATCCCTCGAATTGATCCATTCTGATGTGTGTGGGCCGTTACCTGAGAGCAGCTGGAATGGTGCGAAGTACTTAGTAACGTTTACTGATGACTACACCAGGAAGACTTTTGGGTGTCTAATGAGGCACAAATTGGAGGTAATGTCTCATTTTGTTAATTTTAAAAGACTTGTAGAGAAACAAGTAGGGTTGCCAATTAAAATTTTTAGGTCTGATGGTGGTGGTGAATATTGCAATGAAAGTTTATCTAGATTTTTGCAACAGCAAGGAATAATTCACCAAAAGTCCATACCATACTGTCCGAGTCAGAACGGCGTCAGTGAACGCCTAAATAGGACACTTTTGGAGAAGGCTCGATGTATGCTGAGAGGTGCTGGTCTCTGTGGGCGCTATTGGGGGGAGGCAGTTATGACTGCCATTTATTTAAAGAATAGGTGCCCCACTGCTGCTCTTTCAGGCCGTACGCCAGAGGAGGTTTGGACCGGATCTAAACCAGATCTAAGTCACCTTCATGTGTTTGGTTGCATAGCATACTCTCTTGTTCCTGACAAGAAACGTCGTAAATTAGATCCTAAAAGCAAAAGGTATTTATTTGTTGGATATTCTGAAACTTCAAAAGGTTATAGGTTAATGGACCCTTCAGTTCCTAAGAAAGTTGTTTTGTCCAGAAATGTTGCATTTATTGAGAATAAATTTTATGATAGTTTCAATGACAATAACAATACTGAAAAAGACTGCATTTATTATGAATTGACTAGTGATGTCAATAATTTGAATTCAAATGGTATTAATGAAATTAATTGTAATAATAATGATAGTAATGTGATAAATTCTAGCAAAAGTGTCTGTGATAATATTAATAATTTGAATTCAATTAATGAAAATGTTATGAATACTAGTCAGCATACAAGTTGTGGTAAGGAAAGGTCTGTATTAAATGATACTACAGGTGAGGTAATAGTTTTTTCAGATGTTGAAGAAGAGTACTGCACAGGCAGCGAGGACGAGAGCATCCCTGCTGTTTCGTCAGTGTGTGGCGTGCACCACGAGAGTGTGTCGCCTTCACACGAGGCGTCGGCTAAGGGCGGAGGTGATTCTTCACCCCCGGTAGCTGAGAGTCAGCGTCCTGTGCGTAGTACCAGATCCAGATTACCGGTAAAGTACAATGATTACGAAACAGACTTCTGTTTGACAGCGCATGATTATCCATTTCTTGAACCTCAATCTTTTGAGGAAGCTGTAAATTCTCCTGATAGTCATGAATGGAAGGCTGCAATGCAATGTGAGTATGACTCACTGCTTTCTAACAATGTATGGAAGTTAGTTGATAGGCCCCATAATGAAAATGTAGTAAAATGTAAATGGGTGTACAAGAAAAAGTATGATGCAAATGGCAATTTTGACAAATTTAAAGCAAGATTGGTTGCCAGGGGTTTTACCCAAGTAAAAGGAGTAGATTACAACGATACATTCTCCCCTGTTGTGCGTCATAGCACCATGAGAATACTGTTTTCTTTTGCAAATGAGCTGAATCTAAGTATAGACCATATAGATGTAACAACTGCATTTTTAAATGGTGACCTCCAGGAAACCATATTTATGGAACAGCCTCCTGGCTTTAGTAATAATAATTGTGAAAACAAGGTGTGTTTATTGTTAAAAGGCATTTATGGCCTTAAACAAGCAAGCAGAATTTGGAATGCTAAAGTGCATAATTTATTAACTAGCAATGGCTATAAGCAATGTAAGTGTGAACCTTGTGTGTATTTAAAGCATTCTAATAAGGACATAATAATTGTTGCATTGTATGTGGATGATTTTTATGTGTTTTACGGTACTAAAAATAATGAGCTGTTTCCTTTGCTTGATGATAATTTCAATGTCAGAAACTTGGGAAGTTTGAAAAACTGTTTAGGAATAAATATTGATAGAAATCGAGCAAAAGGTATTATGAAGCTAAGCCAGTCTGAATACATAAAGAGACTATTACAGCGCTTCGGTATGGAAAATTGTAAAACTGTAAAGACCCCTATGCCTACCAATTGTAAATTAGTTAGGGGAGACACTAATTTATGTGATGATCAATATAACTATAGGCAGCTTATGGGATGTCTTATGTATTTATCTGTATGTACTAGACCTGACATCTCATACGCTTGTAGCCAACTGAGTCAGTTTAACAACTGTTTTGATGTGACACATTGGCAGGCAGCTAAAAGAATATTGCGATATTTAGCAGGGACAATTAACTATTCTTTATATTACTATAAAGGGAGTAAATTGAATTTGACTGCTTTTGCAGATGCTGACTGGGCCAATGACCCAAATGATAGAAGATCATATACTGGGTTTGTTGTAAAATTTGGGAATAATGTAATTAATTGGGAATCACGTAAACAACGTTGCGTAGCACTATCCAGTACTGAAGCTGAATATTTAGCAATAACAGATGTATGTAAAGATATTTGTTTTATAAGAAACTTCATGATGGAGATCATACCTAAAGAATATAATGTAACAATATTTAATGATAACCAGTCTGCTCAAAAATTGTTACAAGTTAAAGAATATTGTCATAAACGCACTAAGCATATTGACATCAGATACCATTTTGTAAAAGACTTTGTTCAAAATGACTCTGTAACAGTTAAGTATTTGCAGACAGATTGTATGATTGCAGATGTGCTTACAAAGCCTTTATGTGCTGTAAAACATGATAGATTTATAAAAGATATGAATGTAAAAGTCTGACTTATTATTTAATATGTTGTTGTGATAATAATACTATTTGACGGACTATGTTGATAAATCTGTTTATAAATAATACCTGCTTATTTTTGCTAAGATGTTGATATTATCTATTGACTATGTTGTAAAAGTTGGTAGAGTGGGTACTTACCTTATATTAATAGAGAGTTGTAGAGTACTCACTTGACTTCTATAAATTATAAGAAAAATTGTAGAGCCATAGAGCAATTTGTTAATTTTATGGAGTTCTAGAGTTAATTCTGATTTTGAATGTAGAGCTCTAGTGTAGGTATTTAAGCATGTTTTTCCGATATTGTGTTATTATAGTGTGACATGATGTTGCATGGATTAAGGGGTAATGTTAGAATGTGGTAACATTGTATAATCCATCAATATCATGGTGTTGATGAACGGCAACACTGTTGCGGAGTGTCAAGTTACTTTTTTTGACACTGACGTTTCTTCTTCTTCTCGTTTTTGGACTCCCGGCATGGATAGCCTATGTAATTATAATATCCTTAAATTACTATAGAATTACTACTATTTATCTTGAGAATAAATAGGAATAATTGTATGTACCACTAACGTGCTCTTCGTTTCATTTCGGTTGACTCCGAGTATCTTACCACCTGTTACCACGTGCTGCCTGCATCCACTTACTAACCTTTGTGGATTCCGATTAACAATACACTCGCTATTCAGACCTCTCAACAGATTATTCAAAAACGCATGCATGAACAGTTTTGAAACTTTGTATGGTTATTATTAGCGTCAAGAACGACCGAATACAGTTTTCAGCGAACTTGTAACTTGTCTCATTTAGGCACTGCGATGTTTTTTCGGGTTTTCATAAAACCGCGATAACTTGAAAACTATAAATATGTTCTTAAATCTAATTGGGGCACTAAGGGGCACACATTAAGAGCTACTCGTGTATGTTTATTCTACAGGGGCACATGCAATGGTTTTAGAGATATACGATTCTGCAAAACGTTACTCCAGCAGGAAATGCAATATCTCGAAAACCTGAAGGGGCACAGATTTTATTTTTGGGGGCACATTTTGGCACACATATAAGCTATCTGGCTATGCACAATTTTTCTCTCTCCGATCATTCGTTTAGAATTTTCCTGCTAGAAAAACGTTACCCCAGCAGGAATCGTTTTTTCCGTTTTTTTCCAAAACGACAGGGGGCACACATTTTTTATGTAGGGGCACATTTACAGCAGCTAAGGCACCAATTAAACGTTCTACTCATATAACTCTAGGAGACACTTTCCTGCTGGGGTAACGTACACATGTAGCAGTCCCGTTTTGTGCTCTGAAGTAGCTCGTCGATGCGTGGCATCGGGTATGTGTCAGCTTTGGTGACTGCATTCAAACGCCTGTAGTCGACGCAGAAGCTGATACCACCGTTGGACTTCGGCACCATCAGTGCCGGTGAACACCAAGCCGATTCACACTCTTCTATTATGTCATCCTGTAACATCTTACCTATTTCAGCTTTCATCTTCTCTTTCTTCGAAGGGTTTAGACGGTAAGGAGGAACAGCAATTGGAGAATGCTCACCTGTATCAATGCGGTGTTCCCGCATACGGTGTTGGTCCTCCCCCTGCTCTAAAGACGCGAGCGTGTCTGGTGAGGACGTCAGCGAGCGCTTGACGTTCAGCTGGTTTAAGGTGAGTACCTTCATCATCCCTAAGTATATCTGTAGAGGCGCAGGACACGTCACGCGAGGTAGGTTCGAAGCACAAGGTATGTTTTATTGTATTATATTTACTAAAATACCAAATTCCTTTGCAAAAATCAATAACTACTCCTACGGCGGTAATAAAATCGATACCTAATAACGTCTCGTTATTTGTCGAGTCGGGAAAAATTAAAAATGGCATCGTAATAACTGCCGTTTCTAAGCACACCTCTAACTTGGTGGTAAGTACATCCATCGTACGGATTACACCGTCGGCAAGCTTAACTTCGCGTGTCGAAGTGCTGAGGGGATGACCCTGACGTAGAAGGAGAGTATATAGCGTATGACCCGCAATGCAATGTTTGGCGGCCGTATCAATCAATGCTGTGCCGGAAAAACCCAAAAAATTTATATTAAAAATAGGTCGTAACTTTCGCCCAATAGAGGGTCCCGTACGGTCGTTACACAAACATATCTCGGTTAAACATGAAAAGGATAATACCTTTTCATCATAAAAATCACTCCATAAAATATCTTTATGACATGGATGGGCAATGTCCTTTTAACATTACTACACAAAATATCATTATGGCAAGAATGGACATTGTCCTTTTGATTTTTAAAATTGCCACACAAAATATCGTTTCGATTTAGATGTCCATTGCCCTTTATATTAATAACATTGTTAGACCTCAGACCAAATAAATAAGGTAGACGGAGCGTACGCCAACAATGGCATTCAAATAAGTGAAGCGTCGTGTACAGAGTTGTGTGCGTGACCTCGTGTCGCAACACTTGCCATGCGTCTGTGTGCTAAGAAAAAAATGTTGCCACTAAAAACTTTTTATCCCAATTCTAATTGAATAATTATGATTAAAAAATAAATTCTTATAAATAAAACACTTTTTTACTGTTAGGTACGTTTAATAAAAAATAAAATACACAAATTTTAAACACCTTTGTGTTGCGTTAGTTTCCGGTAGTACTGTCTTTTTGTGTCCCGACTTCTGGATATAGTATCTAGTTTTGAAATGTGGTGGAATTTTATATTTAGATACTTTTCAACTACAGTACGTATTCTTGATTTCTGCTTAACCTAATAACCTCAATCCACTTTTGTTTCCAATTAAGGTCTTGGGAATCCAAAATTAAAACAGTTTGTTTTCAGTCGAAGTTGAGAAATAAATGAATCCAAAAATGTATTTTACATAAAACTGTTATGTTGTAAGTACTTGTTTATAGAAATAATAATAATAATCACGCGCTATTTAATGCTATCGTCTCATATTGTATTCACGTTATACTATAACATATTTAAACACGAGTTATTTATTTAGGGATACCTATGTTTGATATTCAAAACAGATATATTTTCGTAATAGTTAAAAGCATTTAACCATTACGAAAAGTAATATTAAAATTAATAATCCCAAACATTGCCCGCGTTTCGGGGAATTTATATGCGGATATACTGGTCACACCGACGACACTATGCGAGGTTTTGTGTTCCAAAAACGCTCTAAGAAATATTTTTGTATTTATATATCAAATTAAATCAAATGAAACACTTACTAGTGAAATGTAATCCCAGATGTTTTTTTTTTTTTTATTATGGAATAGTTTTTACAAGCTTTTACGACACAGGAAGTCATTTTACAACAATTTGCGATTTCAATGTTAAGACATCTAGTGCGTTCGGTGTCGCGCGTCGCTCTGGAACACGGTCGGCTTCCTATTTCAAATTTGGCTTCCTTTACAAAAAAAAAAAAAAAAAACCCTGCTTCACTCTGAGCGCCGCGCTCCGTATACCTTTTTTATTTGGTCTGAGTGTTAGACACGTTTCCTAAAATTTGTGAGTTATTAACATTATCATTAATATTAGACATATTATTAATTATATTTTGTGGGATAAAATCCTTTTGTTTACTAAAATAGCTACACACATTTTCTTGCGGAATAAAATCGGGTTTAACATAATTAAAATCTAACGATAAGTTTTTAGTAACTAACTGAGATTGCACGGAATAAAAACTTTGATCACTTTGACTATTACTTTGTTCACTCTCACCTTGGTTCTGCAACTTACGGCAATGTTCTTTGGTGTGGCCAAACCGTCTGCAGTACGTGCAGGACGGCCGTGGCCTCTTCTTTGTCATGTCCTGCTTCAGTGGGACCGGCGCCGGCGCGGGCGACGCGGCTGGAACAGGCACGGAGGGCGCGGGCGGAGCGGGCAGGCTCCGCGCCACGGCGGCGGGCGTGCCGTGGGCCTGCGCCCGTGCGGGAACGAGACAGCGCGCGGGGGCGCGGGCACTGTCGTGAGCAGCGGATTGTGTTGACGTCGGTAATGTTGCCGGCGTTTGTGTTCGACGCTCACTCGCCGTCGCGCGTCGTCGGCGTCATGTTATTTACCTCGTCGAACGAGTCTTCGATATTCCGCGCGAGGCGTAGTAATTCATAGAAATTGCGGCACTCCTCTCTTCGTAGTCTTTTTCTTATTCTGCTGTGAAGGAGGCCGTAGGTCATGTCTATTTGAGCCGACTCTGTTATATCGTCTTTCGGTAAGCGTGTCAAAAGGGCGCGAATGCGCGCTACGAAAATATCTGTGTTTTCATTACCCTGCGGTGTCGCAAATATTTCCAAGTAGATCCGGTGAGGCGGCCGGCGGTCACCATAGGCACTTATTAAATTTTCTTTGGCTTCGCGCCATGACGACACAGAATTTTTGATTCCTTGCCACCAAGTGGCCGCTTCATCCATGAATAGGTAGGCTAAACCACGCAGAATGTTTGAGTCCGCCACCTGTGCGCAGTCACTATAGGCATCTATAGCGTCGATAAACGCTTCCACCGACTCCTTTGGTCGGCCGGAGAACGTGGCTTTGCAGCGGGCTAGGGTGTTGTTCCCTAGTAGCGCGAGTGATTCTGGAGTCGATGCACTCGCCCGCGACATCGGGTTGAGCAGCTCCCTAAATGCTTCTGTTTGAGAGCGTTGGAGAGAGGCGATAATCGTCGCCACGTTTTCGTTAGAGAACGTGGCGTTAGCATCGATGCGCGGCGAGGAAGAAATCTCGGCGTCGGCGTCGCCATCTTGGTAGGCGGACGCCGCGGTTGGCGTGTTTGGTCGCGAGGGGACGGGTAATGCGTCGTTTGCATCTTCCCTCCGAGTCAAACTAGCCGTTCTATTCCGTGTCACTACCATTTTAAGTATATAGTTATTACTTCGTCACTGCAAAACTGTCACACTATGCACTATAGGTATTGTACTATTGTCACACGAAAAAAAAACGTTGGAGCGCCACATATGAGGTTAGGTTGTCTCATTGAAACCACCTTTTCGGTAGAAGAGTATATTTGGAAGGTAAACAGGTTGTAAAACAAAAGTAGGAACGAAATCCCTAAAAACTAATTCGCGTAACAATGGCGGCACGAGGCAGGCACGTGGCGGCTTGCGCGGTACTTTAAAATACGCGTCGACGCAGTAAGCGTGCGGGCGGCGGTCGGCGGACTGGACTCGCGGACGGTGGCGCGCGCGTCGCCAAGCAAGTGCCTTCCTTCGCACCTTCCCTCGCTGCGGTCCGGTGGCGAGGGAAAGAAACAGATATATTTTACACAATATATCGAGACGGCATGCGACCACGGGACGCTCTGACTGGCCGAGATTGTTTTCGGGTTGCTACACAGTTTTAATAGGTAAAATAAAAAAATAATAAAAAATAAACGAAGAATATTATTACATTTTCATCTTAAATTTTAAAAAACAACAAAGATAAATTTGTATTTCTTATTAATAAGTAGGTACTATGAATAACAGTTATTTTTCAAAAAATAACTTTGTAATTCATATTTAAATAAAATACCTACCTTGTGTATTTGTTGATTATTACAGTATATGGTAGGTACACACGGCTACACATTTCCAGTTTATGCTGATCTCGCATTGTATAAGATTTCCGTACAATGCGAGGTCAGCTTATACTGGAAATGCATAGCTTGATGTGTAGCCGTGTGTACATGATATACAGAAGTTTCAAATTCCTAACTTGTTTAGTTGTTGAGATAGAGATCGTACAAAAATGGTCTTAAACTTTTACGGCCCGTTTATTCATTTTTGAAGATAAAAAAGTTTATTGTATGGAGACCCCTTTACTTTTTAACTTTATTTATTTTTGTTTATAATTATTTCTTGATATTGCGACAAAAGAAATACATTATCTGCGAAATTTTCAACTGTTTACGTATTACGGTTCATAAGATACAGCTCGCTGACAGATAGACGGACAGCGGAGGCTTAGTAATAGGGATCCGTTTGGCACCCCCCGGGTACGGAATCCTAAAAAGGGAAAATAGCAAACATAAAAAATCTGATAAGCATTTGAGCTAATTTTTATTACAATAGGTAGCACCTACTTCGCAAATTATTTACTACACTCACAATGACTTAACTTTGTTAATATACGGACGGATTAATGTCATGGAACGGACGGAGTAGCTATTATCACATTTTAATAAACGATATGTAAGCATAATAATTATCTAAATTATATCTTAAACAACTTCTTCAATACTGCGATCAGTCGAATCAGGACTTAAGCTTTGTTCATCTGGTTGCTGCTGTAGTGCCTTAAGTTGGTTTTCGAATCCTGTAAAACAATAAAGTGTTGCTTTAAAATCTTTCAATGAAAATTAAAAGTACCTACGTAGTTTAGAGAGAACCATAGACGTATAAAAAAGGTTTTTATACCTTTAAGGAGAGAACATAGTTAATTATTATGCAAGGCCGAGTGGGTCTGAGTAATAGCAAGTAGTAAAAATCCGTATAGTGCATGTTCCTAAGGTCTGGTTGCCAGGGGTACCCGGCAACCAGACCATAATAATAATCGATATTCGATTCTTACGAGGTGCATCCGCATGATTAGGCGCGTATTGTAGAAGTAATCGAAGTACTTTCTCTTCTGATATCAATCCAGGACGGCCAGACACAGCACGCAAAAGATGTTGCCCAGCTACAACACCTGAGGATATGTACATAAAAATGTTTTAGAATCAAAAAGTTAATAAAAACACACTAAAATTTGCAATGTATCCATTACCAGGGTTAATTTCGCCGGCATCTAACATTTTCTTAACATCCACGAAGCGTTTGACGATAGCACTTTGCTCTTGAAGCGCCGTTGTTTGAGCACCTGATATACGTGTTAAATGAATTATTGACTTAAAATTCGATATAATAGGTAGGTATGATAAAATAAATGAAAAGATAGTGATAGTTTTATGTCACCTGTGTCAGTGTCAGATGATTTTGCCAAGCACCTGATAGCTTCCTTAAGAGCCTCTAATGTTTTGTCATAGTTCTGTAAAGCAGATTAAACATTAAAACGCGCTATAAAATGCATAACTAAACACATTTCAAGGCTAGGTGGCATGACTGCGGAATTCTCAGTCAGGAACGGATCTATACCGGAGTGCAAAGAAGAAATAAGAATAACTTGAAGCACTCACATCATACTCATCAACTTCGACTTTAGCGCATTCAGCGTAGAATGCGGCTAGTTTCCCGTACGCTTTTGCCCTGGTGTAGAAGTGCAGTATGTGCCTCATGAGATCGGGGCGGGTTCGCCAGTCCGCGCGGCGACGTAAGTAGTCGGCCGCCATCAGCTGAGCATTGCGGTCGCGGGTCGCTGCCGCGAATGTTGCTATACGATCTGCGTCGCCTGAACGCATCAGCCACCGCATTGCACCTGCCTAGAAATAATTACTTACTAAAGTTTATTATGAAATGCCAATTTAGCTAAAGTAGTCTTCGTAACTGTTAATGTCTCGTAGTTGTGCAAGTGTGACATTCTACTATACGGTGTTATAGTAATGAAATTATGAGATCGACATACAGTTCGCGTCAAATAACTTTGCCACTCTGAAGTTAGTTAGAATGCGCATGCACGCTGGCATGCGCGCTACTGTTTTATAAGTAAGATTGACTACTGCGCAGTCATTTGTAGTCTACTTCAGAGCGGCAAACTTGCGCTATTTGCGCTGGATGTGTCAATCATTTGAACATCGATTTTGCAACTTAAATCGATACATAATTATGTATCCTAGTGCTGACGAAGCTACACAACGAATTAAAAATTCCAGAAGTTACCTTATCTCCCGCATGCGCCAATCGTTTAGCAGCCTGGTGGTACAGCCCGCGGGCCCCCAACACGTCAGCCAGTCGCCTAAGAAGCGCATCCCTGCCAGTCGTACCGGCCGGCGCTGCTAGCCTCTCGCTCAGCTCTTCTGTTAACGGTGTTGGTATTTGTTCCACTATATCTAAAGCTTCTTCGTACTGTAGAAATTATAGAAGATTAAACGCTTTGCCAAAAGTGTACCTACCATTATCAATAACATGCACTAAAAATGATAAAATAATTCAGGTAGGTACTACTCGAAGTAGCCTTACCCCAGGGACGTTTGGAACTTAATCAATAGCAAAAGGTTGCCGCTCGCTCACTTTCGCGCGTCTACAGCAGATTTACGTATATTCGCGACGAATATCCCTATTATTTGGCAAATTATTTAAGCCTGGTATCATTTTAGAGCTGGAAACCATTTATTGACGTGGCTTGGCACTCAATCAGCAAATCAGGAATTGATTATTGCATGACATATTAAAGTAGCCAATCAGAAACCAGAATAGCGCCTAGAAAGAACGACACACTTTCGAGAATATCGCCATCCCTTTTCCTCTAACGCTATCCCACTCTAAACAGCTGTTTATAGATAGAAATTTCGCGAATGAAAATTATAGCTGTGCCTTTATCTAACTAACGGTAGTCCCATAAGGCCGTCTTAATCGAACACTCTCGAGTGTTAGTGGCAGGACGGTGTCGCGATACTCGAGATTCGCGAAAGCTCGCTGCAGAGTATTTATAATCAAGTTAAGTTCTGCGGCAAACATACAGTCTGCAGTCAGAATAGCAGTACAGTGAATAGTGACGATTTGAAAATAGTAATCGGAAGGTGAAGTACTAAATAGTTTGATAGTGTGGTGAAGTGCTGAATAGTGTTGTAGTATCCGTTTTGTTCAACAGTTTCGTGTCGTGAGGTCGTAACGTGACGTTCCGCTTCCATTTCATCGTAATAGTGTCGCCAGAAGTGCTGAATAGTGTTATATTCGTCCAGTATAAGTTTCAATGTTTTTGTGTAGTGTAGAAATAAACGTAGCCGACAACGCACAACTTGTTAACTATTTTCTAGAATGAAGAGAACAATAGACAGCTATTTTCGAGCCAGACTGGGCGGCGGCGGCTCCTACTAAAAAACAGAAAGAAGAATGTGAAGCTGGACCATCCGTTCATCCTAATGAACCACACGTGCTAAATAAAGATTCCGGGTCGTCTAGTCTGAAACCATCTGATAAAGGAGAACGGCACTATAATAAACAACGGGAACAAAAATATAGTTGGCTAGTTTACGATACCAAAAGTGGAGGTGTATTTTGTAAACTGCCAAATTTTTATGAAAAATGAGCCAAAAGTTTTGCAGAAGACAGGTGGGGTGTTCAAAACAGTTCCATTCAAATCATTCAAAAAGGCTTTAGGAAAGGACTGAAAATTACAGAATCATGAGAATTCATCAGCTCATACTATAGGACAAGTGTAGAAATGTAAAATCTCAGAAGGCAGGCCACGAAAAAACACATTCATGCTCAAATTATTCAACAGAGTGATAGTGAAAAGAGTTGAATAGGAAGGGCTTAAATATACTTTTGAGAGGTTTGTATTTTTTATAAAGGAAGAAATAGCTCACACTACTAAATACGAGAGTTTGATTGAAAGTATTCTTGACAAGATGAATGGCGAATTTAAAGCATGGGGACATGCGCTAAGTGAGCGGTCTAATTATAGTAGTAAGGAAACAGCTTGTGAACTACTAGAATGTGTGGGTGAAGTTTTAAGAGATGAGTTGAAGGAAACATTAAAAAACAAGAAGTACTCGTTTTAGCGGATGAAAGTACTTCTTTAAGATACGAAATGGAGCTAAGTATGATGTTCAGAGTAATGGAAGATAAAGTCCCTGTGGAAAAGTTCTTGGCAATTGTCAAAATCCCCGATGGAAAGGCAGAAACTATTTCAAATGCTATTGACAAGGAACTCACTGCTCTTAATTTAGATTACAACGATATTATTGCTTTTGGATTTGATGGTGCTTCGAATATGGCTGGAAACGTTGGTGGTGTGAGAAGAAAGCTATCAGATAAAGGCAAATAAAGAAGTTCTTTACATACACTGTAAAGCACATATATTGGCTCTGGCAGCAGCTTCCTGCAGAAATAAAAATAAAAAGGTTAAGAGGTTTTTTCGTTTTAAAAGACATTTATTAGGGGTTAAAGTATGAAATGCCGATTTGTACTGAAAAATTGAAATTCTTTTTTTTTTTAATTTAACATATTTATTCAGATAGATAGATAGAATACTCTTTATTGTACACCATAAAAATTACAGACCTAAATTTAGAAATTTTACATAGGGTGTCTAGGGAATGCAATCCGGATTATCCGTAATCCAAAAATCCGAATATCCGCACGTTTTTGGAGACTTCCAAATCCGGATTTGAAAATCGAATCCGGATTTTTTGAACAATAAGAAATTGTACCAAAAATTTTCTTTCGTCCCGCCATTGCCGAGTCTCTGGGCTCTGGAGGAGCTAGCGAGGTGCAGGATGTGGGTCAAGGGCACATCCATTGCACGCCATGCCACTTTACCCGGTCTTGGGATCTCTGTATTTATGTTATGATCACGAAGAGAAATCCCCAACATTGCCCTTACGTTCAGTTTGGTGATTGCCTGTTAATTGAGACACCATTTTTCAGCCCCATACACCATAACGGGGAGGAATCATTGTTCAAAAGTGCGTTGCTTCAGATTCAGTCGATGTTGCTCTTGAGTACATCGGACAACTTGCCGCCAGTTGCCGACAGCCCGCCAGCCCATGTATTTGGTGCTTCAGTTCGCGTTCCCGGCTGTTTTTGTCCAGGCTAATGGTTTGTGCAAGGTAGACGTACTTTTCCACTTTGTTGATATGCTTGCTCTGGTTGTCTGGTTGATAGGCTGTCTATGATGGTGTCAGTGCACATGAACATGTTTTTCGAAGTGTTACCTTCAATCCCACCTTTACCGACCTATCGTACAGCTCTTCGATCATTTCTTTGAGTCAATGTCCGACAATATCAGCAAGCACGATGTAAAAACATGACTTAGTAATTACGTGTGACTCTATCAATACGAAAACAAAAAACGATATCGATGGCTTTGTTTAAAATACCTTTTTATTTGGCGTTTTTGTCGTGCTTGGGTTAAAGTTTTTAACTTTCTTTACACAAATAATAACAAACTAATATGGTTAGAGTTGTTTATTTTGTGCTTATTTGAAAAGTCTGGTAAATGCGTATAATCCGAATTTGACCTTAAATCCGTTCTTAAAAATCCGTATTTTAAAACAGAACGGATTTGCATTCCCTAGATGACACAATGGGTGGTCATATCGCTTAAAGCGATATTGAATCAAAATAATTACCATTATTATCTATACATTGCTGCCATCTAATAGGAATGTCATTTATGCCTTTGCGATAGAACTCTCGTGATCTAGATTCGACAAACTGTGTGAACGCATTTTGTACTGAAAAGAAAACTATTTATCACGTAGAAAATTTTCCAAATCACGAAAAAAAAATGTAGTTCGTTGGAGCAAGGTCTGGCGAATACGGAGGGTGACGAATGGTTTCTAATTGCAGTTCCTGTAGAGTTAAAACGGTTTCTCGGGCTGTATGAGGTATCTCGTTATCATGGAGCAATAATGGTGAAGATCGATTCATGAGTCGGGGCTGTTTCACTGCTAGTTTTGCTATTATTGTTCGGAGTTCGGCACAGTAGACATCTGCTGTTATTGCTTGACCAGATCGGAGAAAGCTATAGTGAATAACACCATGCTGAGACCACCAAACAGTGAACATTACCTTTTTATTGGTAAGCTTTGCTTTACGACACTGTTGCGGCGTTTGACCTGGGGTCAGCCAAAGCATTTTTCGCTTACTCTTTTTCATATTTCTTCTTTACTCATATATTTTTTTTTTATTGATTTGACGCAAATGAGTACGCGTTTTGTTGGTAAGGTAACACTAAACGATGCCGCTGATTCCTGGGTAGTTTGGCTCGGATCGGCTTCCACCATCTCTTTCAATTCATTGTTATTCACCTGTGTGGGCGGTCTTCCTCGTGGTTCATTCTTCAAATCAAAGTTTCCATCACGAAAGCGTTTAAACCAAAATCGCACGGTGCGTTCATTAGCAGTCCCCTCTCCAAACGCAATATTGATATTGCGAGCTGTTTCTGCCGCGTTAGTTCCGCGACCGAACTCGTATTAAAAAATAACTCGAATTTTTGAAGTAAGTATCCATCTTTCTTGTCTAAGCTGAATAAAAAAAAACAACTGAAAGTCGATAATCGAATGATGCACATTTTTTAAAAGAAGAACTTTTTACAAATGAGGTACCATTTCAAAAAAGTTTCACTCAAAAATCTCATGAAGGTTCTATGTCAATTCGAAGTACCTTTTACAATAAAACGGCAATTTCATACTTTAACCCCTATTGCAAGCTGTTTATTATGTCCCCTAATAAGGAAAATATTCTACATGAAATTCAAACAGTGATTAACGATCCCATTCTTAAGATTCCAGAATGTATTGAAGTAAGATGGTTATCACACTACAGGATAGTAAATTAATGCTGTTTTAAAGGACCCTTAAGTCAATTATAAGGCTTGTGAACATATTCACAAAGACTGCGCAGATCTTGCATCACTGGAAAGGGGCATTTTACTGGAAATAAGAAATAAGAGTTTCATCGTCACCTGTCACGTATTGAATGAACTTTTTAGATCACTTTCTTACCTCAGCAATGGTTTGCAAAAGAAAGACTTGTCTCGCCAAAGTAATTCCTCTAATTACCACCACAAAATTACACTTGGAGGATATTACAAAGCAGTGTGAAGATGTCAATAGCCCTCTGCTAATAAAAGTTCAGCTCGAAAAAGAGAAATTAAAATCTGAAGTGCACCTGCAGCCTAATTGCGCAACACATTTTATTTTTGATATCAATTCCGAATCGAAACCAAGTCCAATTTAAATCGCATGGCATAATTGGAATTACGATAAACATTTTTTACCAATCGACCGGAATTGAATAGGGTTGTTCTTATAAAACGGCTATACGTCTTTGATTTATACGTTTTGTTCCACCTTAAAGGCATGATTAATTTCCAAATTATTGTGCTTTAATTTAATTTTGTTTTAATTATAACTGATGCTATAATAGTGCTTATAAATGAAAATGTACAATGATTGCCGAAAAATTAAAAACCATTTTTTAAAACACTTTCTATCAAAAACTACCATAATTGAAATACGTAACAAAACGTTTCCTTTCCCCGGTTTTTTTATCTGTGGCCAATGACAAAATCGTAGAAAAGCAGTGTTGTCATGTTAGTGGGATTTCCACTAAACCTGGGGGTTTGGACACCCCTACTGGCGAAGAAATTGCTTGAAATTGCGGGTTGCTTTTAGTGGCTGGTGGTTTTGTCTAGTGGTTAGTTTAATTCAATTTGTAGAAAACAATACAATCAATTACTAAAACTGACTCGAGAAAATATTAAAATAACAAGATAATGGCATGTTTTATTGTTTGTCTAAAACCTGTGTCAGTGATTTTACGATGTATTTCTTTCAAATGCCGAAACCACTGCAGATTCGAACGCTGTTTTGACAAAACTGTTCACCATGATGAATATGTTGAAAATAATCAGAGGCTCCGCCCGAGTAGTGATCGCAAAACGACGTCATTTCTAAAAAATATTTCACGGGAAAATACTACCGGGGTAAAAAAAATCTGCCGTTATGCCCAAGTTATGTATAGATCTAATAAACATTCAAACATCTTCACTAACTTTTTCATTAATTATTGTAGATTAAGTTGGATGATGTTTAAAAAAATACTTCGACCTTTTGTTTTATTTTCATTCTCAAATTTTCAAATGGACCTCCAAAACAGCGACCGAATGTCAGTAACAGATAAATAAAATTAAAAATGTTTGAGACTAAACTATAAGACTCTATTTGAAATAAGATTACACATTTAAATAAACCGTTTCGTGTTCGGTTGAACATTAAAAGCAAAAAAGTGGTTACATTACCAAGTGTTTACTGAAGCTGCCATTTGTCATGTCACCAACGCAATAGAAGTCAAAATCGGTTGAACGGATTATAAAAAATGTCTCATCTTATTTCTTTTTATAGCACTCGGGGAAAAAAAATGGCAACACTGAGAACAACACAAAATTGTATTATATTTACAAATTTTAATTTAATATCCTATACGAAACGTAGGCCTATGTTAGGCAGTTTTGGAACATTTTTCTTGTGGCTTGTGTAAGCCGGATGAACTGGAAAATTCTCTCATTAACAATACTGTTTTGCTCAATAGCGAAAAATACGTCGAGATTATCACTACAAGTAAGTAACCCAATATAAATAGGAATAACGTGAGTCCCTGTCCGTCAACCTCACATTCTAACTGAAATTGTTAATTGATATTTTTGTACATAAGTACCTACATGCTGAAATAAACTATAGTAACCACTAACCTAACTACAAAACATATTCATAATATTTTCACAGACGGTGCTAGAGCTGAAAATACATGAATGGAACACTACCCAACATGAATCTTCTTAATTTCCTAACAAAGAAGTTGGATGGCTAGATGGCAAAAATGCTGTGAATGAAAATGTAAGCTTTTAGTCACATAGTTAAGAATCAAGCGAGGCAACTTACTTTATAATAAAATTATGAATATTTATTTCCTTGGCCGAACTTTCTACATCATAATTATATTTTATGTATACCTAACTAATGTTTACATAATTTAGTATTACAAAATATCTGGACATTGAAAAATCAGCCCTAAGTAAAGAAGAAATTATACAAACAGCAGCAATAACTAGGCTAATGGCTTTTGTCCAGCCATGGGCCCAATGAATGCCTACTTTACTTTGCCACAGGGTTTATTTATAAACATTGCTTAAAGTTAAATGACGTTCAAATGTCAAAAATGTATGGATATACAGTTGCTAATCATTACTTAACTTTAAGTAACATTTATAAATAAACCCCATAATGTTTAAGTACTTTATTTGAGCAGAAAATAATATGATTTTGTTTTATAACTGTAGAGTTCCTGGGGAGTTTCACCTACGAAGACATGAAGGCAGCATGAATGAAGGCACCTGCTGCGTTGCTACTTAGAACCTGAAGATAGTTCTTGAAATATAATTGTTGTTTTAGAAAACTGTTGAGTCTTGAATGACAGTAATATAAATGTATGTTCCTATTTTGTTAATTGATAATGATAACAGTGTAAACTACAAATAAAAATAACTTATTATGAAATATTTAAGAATTGAAGTTTTTTTTTTCATTAACACAACAATTTATTAATAAAATTATGTCTCGTTGGTCTAGGGGTCGCAAGAGCTACTGCTGAGTATGAGGTCCTGGGTTCGATGCCTGGGTTGGGCATAGTGTTATTGGGTTTTTCCACCTGGAATTTCTTAGTAGTGCCCGGTTGATGGCAATAGGCTCGTCCCCTATTACATGGGACTTAAACATAACTGGTGAAATGTGTGTGTACAGGCAAACCTCTGCCCAACTTTTCGGTGAAACAGTGATATTATGTATGTATTTTCATTAGGTTCAGTAAATAGAGCGAAATAAATTATGGTAAACAAAGCAAACAATAACTGACAATAGCCTTTATTCACATTTATGAAATATTTACACATGGGGCAAAAAGAAATTGGAAAATTGTAAGGATTAGTGAAATTTAATGTATTCCTGTGGAATTCATCATGGATTATGTATGTACTGCTTGCTAATTCTTGCTGTAAGCGCATGAGAGTTTATACTTTTCCTCAATAATGAAGTTGAGCCTGACACCTGAAAAAAAAAAGAATTTAAGTAAATCTTCTATATTATGTATATTCCATGATCCATTACATCCATCCACAAAATAAATTCTAATTGGCCTCTCCCACACACTTCAATGAATACAACAATTATTAGGTTCAATGACTTTATTAAATGTACTTATGAAAGTTTATGTTTGATGGTGCATTTCGTAGTCACCAACATAACACGTATGTATGTTTAAATAAATAAAACATTGTGCTAAACACACATTCAATGTTCAACACTTAGAAATAAAAGAATATTGTTATTACTTATGTAGGTACCTTAGATGGTGGTGTGGTATGTTCATTGATGTCCTTACATAATCCACTGTCTTCTATGCTCAGTACAATGGATACAGTACGAGGTACGAATTTGTCTTTCAATAAAATACCTCGTTTCTGAAATATCATAATATATATCTTTAGTAGGTTGTAACAGAAGAGAACTTGGTCAGTGGGTCGTCTTATGGGCGGATAATTTTCACAATATTATTAATTTATCGACCGCTTCGATATTATTTTAATATATCACTATTATTGATTTATCATTGAGGTTTTACACAAAAACACATTCACAATTTATTAAAACGATGTTCACTTACATAATTTCGTAATAATTAAGGAGATTATACGAGTAAATCCCAAAAATATTACAAAGAAAATCAAATGCGAGGAGTACATTGCCTTCTATTTTAACTGACAGAAGAAACAAATTACTCGTTGATTTTAAACCAACTCAGCGCTGTCAAAATGGTTACGTAATTCCAGTTATAGCCTTTTTAGACGGGTATCGTTCACTCTTTAGCGTCTCATCCAGACTGCAGTTGATATCAAAAATTTTAGAGTTACGTAATACGAAAGCTGTCAAATTTTTCAATTTCCAGTTTAAATGATATCAATTCCACTCGAATTTTATTGAAAATGTGTTGCGTAATTAGATAGCTGGTTGCTGATGAAAATGCAACTGAAACATTTAAAGGTATTAAGGTGTATTGTGAAAGCGTAATTAATGAAATAGAATGTCTTCTATTTCATTAATTACGATTCAATGCCAAATCAATTGATATCATGACATTTTCAAGTAGTTTTGAGACCTTTCAATCATTAGGTTAAGCTTTACAAGACACAGAAGTAAGAAAGTCTTGTGACAAATTTCCTACGCTTAATGCGGAAAATGTTATAGCAGACCTTAAATCATTTAAATTTTACATCAAGTCAATGCTAGAAAGCGGAATGTACAAGGAGACAGGTGAAAATCCAATCGCAAAAATCTTAGAAGCAGACTTAGGGTACCTACTGCGAATTACAAAAACTGTGAAATCCTTCTTGTCATTGCCGTAACCACTGTCTTCGTCGAAAGATCGTTTAGTAAAATGAACAGAATACTAAATAAGGCAAGAAACAGAATGCTACCTGAAACTTGGATGCATTGTATGATGATTAACATCGAGGGACCAGAGACTCCAAAAGAAGAATTTCTAGAAAACGTTGTTGATTTGTACGCAAGCAAAAAGCCACGAAGAATACGATTTTTATAAAGAATATTATTCTTCGTGGCTTTTTACAATGTTACTATGACAATTTTGGTTCAGCTTATAGCATCTTGAATTCATTAAAATATTAATAATAATTGGAATTGATTTTAAATATTACTTTGTTTCCTTTTTTTACTCCGCCCCCCCCCTGGAGAATTTTGCCTGAAAGAAACACTGGTTGGCGCAGTGGTAAAGCGATTGACTGCTGCGCTGCATGTCGCGGGTTCGATTCCTGCACGGTCTGGCTGTTGTGTATGTGAGTTTAAGGCGAAATGGGTCCCAAAGAAGAGGTTTTGACGCATTTCGGCTGCACGCAAAATCAATTTTTGTCCTCAAAAACTGCAAATTTGCCTTATTTTTTTTCATGGTTATTAAAATTGAAGATATTTTTAGTGAATTATGAGGGCCAAAACACGATTGACATGATTTGGCTCGATACAAAAAAATCGCAAAGTTTCCTCAAAATGTAGCGTTTTTATGAGAAAAAATGGTTTTGATTGTAATTAAAGCAATTTCAATAAAATTTCGTCTATACGTTCACCATTAAAGACTTTAGGGGATTATGGGTTTATTTTAACCCATCAGCTACCGTGATATTTACAGACCAGAAGCTTTCAGAAACCATCCTCTACTTTCCCGCAACCATTTAAAATGCTAACCACTAAACACTAAACTTAAGGGGAGGTTTTACGAATTTGCCTGTTTTAAAATCAATTTTAAATGGTCAAACTAGTGTATTTGGGTCCTGAAAAAAAGATATGTCATAGATACATTCTTGTTTGAGGGATGCTAAAGGTTAATGTAACAGCAAATAGAATTTTAAAATAAACCCAAATATAGAAAATCGGGCTAAATCGGATCGCGCTCAGAGTCCTGCGGGACGTCATCGAGGGTGGACCTGTGTCAAATTTTTTAAAAATACGCTCTCTCTGCAGTTGTTAAAAAAAAATCAAATAAAAGAAGAACACATTAGATATGAAATTGCGACAACTCAGAAAAAATATTTCGTAATTTTAATATAGTTTTAATTCATAATATTGTTTTCGAAAGTGTGATTATTTCTATGCGATATGATGACGTTTAATTGTCATCTTACAATAGTGTTAGACACATTACAAATTACTATCGATAAAATTATAGTCAAATGCGAGTCTTATATAATTTTTTATCGTCGTTTAAGAAGACGTTTTTTTAATCAGATTCATCCATGTTACTATATTTACTCTCCACCGATCTGTCTTTGCTAATATCATATTCTATATTAATAAAAATATAATATACCTACAATTGGTCCGCTTGTCGGTTGTAAAAAATATTTAAAACAACTTTCACTCTGGCAAGAACAATTAAAATTAGAAAAAGGATGCTGTTTTGAACAAAAGTGCTATACATGCATGACCAAATGTATAGAACACGATAAAAATCGTAATTAAATTTTTCGAATAGCTGAGCCAGCAACACAATTTTTGCTTGAATCCGTGATTGTATCGTATTGGCTCAGTATGAACCATTTACAGTTTTGAATACAAAAAGTCACTGGTTATCGTATACGACACTACTGTGTACGATAAAATGTCGTTCTAAAATGTCGATGTCCTAAAATAATAGATTCGATAAATTATAGCTGTAGCAGTAGGTACATCACTTGACAATAAAGTACGGCAATTGTTACTTCATATACAACATGTCCCAAAATTCAACGATAAGCCGGCACCAGAGGATGGACCTACTAATGACTACTCGAGAAAAAAAAAGAAAAAAAAATACCTCTACTTTTTTTTAAATTACTTAAAAAAATGGAAATTCTTCGAAAATGTATACCCCTTATGCCACTTTTAACTACCATGACCACAATTTTTCAAATATTACAGTTTTTTTGTTTGTATCGGCAACCTAAGTAGTACTTCTATTCACCATAATCTTTGAAAATTACAGAATTTTCGTAGTTTTATACAAAAAAAACAACCAAAAAAAAATTTTTCCCTAAAATTTTGAAAGATTTTAACGTTCAGTACACTTTAACTCATCGTAGTGTAAAAAAAATATGGACACTACTATGGCAAGTTTTTTTAATAAATTAGCGCAACTAACCTAGATTTTAAAATGGTATAATACTTTAGGAAAACTAGCCACAAAAAAAAAATAATGACACTTTTTCTAATCAAGAACCAAATTTCATAAGTTGTTGTTAATAGTAATCACTTCTACTATGTGCCCAAAATAGATTTTTGTTGTTGGAAAATGAATAAATGAAACAAATAGTGTCAATAAATGTAAATTTATTGCATTATTAATAATATTATAATAAATGTTCGAACTGTTTACCACCGGCATTAATACAGGCACGACATCGCCTTAAAAAAGATCGTTTTATTCGTCGTGCATATCTTCTACTATTGATATGATCCGCAGCCTGAGTGATTTTTTGGCGAAGGTCGTTCAGTGTTGCAATGGGTTTCGAGTAGACTCTGTCTTTGAGACAACCCCAATAGAAGAAGTCCAGGGGGTTTAGATCGGGTGAACGGGGTGGCCATAAAATAGGACCAAGTCGCCCTATCCAACGCCCTGGATACTCTTGGTTTAAGTATTCTCGCACAGGACGGGCATAGTGAGCTGGGCAACCATCATTTTGAAACCATACGAGGGTCATTCAATAAATACTTAGCCTACAAAAAGTAAACGAAAATTTTGGAAAAGTGGCAATTTATTTTTCAACATAGTCTCCTTTTAGTTCGATACACTTAGCTCAGCGATGCTCCAACTTTTTTAACCCGTCCGAAAAATAGTTTTTGTCAAACTCTGCAAAATAGGCCTCCGTGGCGGCGATGACCTCCTCATTCGATCCATATCTATTCCCGGCGAGTGATTTTTTTAGATTAGGAAACAGCAAGAAGTGACAAGGGGCCAAATCTGGAGAATACGGTGGAAGGGGCAGCAATTCGTAGCGTAATTCGACCAATTTGGCCATGGCAACGGCAGACGTGTGAACCGGTGCGTTGTCGTGGTGAAACAGCACTTTTTTCTTCGCCAGATGGGGTCGTTTTTTCTTTAATTCGGCATCGAATCGGCCCAATAAATCGGCATAGTAAAGCCCTGTAATTGTTTTACCCTTCTCGAGGTAATCGATGTAGATCACACCTTGTGAATCCCAGAAAACAGTGGCCATAACTTTTCCGGCCGATTTTACAGTTTTCGCCTTCTTTGGAGCACGTTCCCCGGTCTGGATCCATTGTTTTGATTGCTCCTTGGTCTCTGGTGTGTACCAGTGGATCCAGGTTTCATCGACGGTCACAAAACGACGCAAAAACTCCGCTGGATTCCGCTTAAACAGCGCCAAACACGTCTCCGATGTGGTCTCACGGTTGCGCTTGTTTTCTGGTGTGAGTAAACGCGGCACCCATCGCGCCGACAGCTTTCTCATGCCGAGTTCCTCATGAAGAATATGATGCACTGTTCCTTCTGAAATGCCTACAGTCTCAGCTAGCTCCCGAACCTTCAATCGGCGATCTGCCAATACGAGATCATGGATTTTTTTAATGTTGTCCTCCGTAGCAGCTGTTTTCAGTGCACCTGGACGTGGTTCATCAAAAACCGACGTACGGCCACGTGCAAACTCGTTGAACCAATTCTTGACGGTGGCCATCGATGGAGAAGAGTCACCGTACACAGCATCCAAGCGCTCTTTGATTTCGATGCGCGTTTTCCCTTCCAAAAATAGGAATCGAATCACCGAACGATATTGCTCTTTTTCCATTTTTGTAAAACCGATCGACACGTTCGCTTCCATAAGTTGTCAAATTAAAACAAATGAAGGGATTGGAATGAAAATTTGAAAAAAGAATTAAAAAAGAATGTGCTACACTGTGGTAAAACTCTTTTGAAACTACAGCGCCCTCTGGCGATGAGGCTAGGTACTTATTGAATGCACCTCGTATGTTTTGTGGATCACTAATGGGCATGTCTTCTAATAATACTGGCAAGTCATTTTGTAAAAAGTTCAAATAACTATTGCCATCCAAGTTTCCTTGTAATTCAAAAGGCCCAATCACTTTTCCGTTTAATATGCCCGTCCTTGAATTGATATTGGGATTTGTCTTGTCTCATCAGGTGCGGATTTTCATTGCTCCAGCTATGTAGGTTGTGAAAATTTAAATAGCCATCTCTCTTGCAGGTTGATTCATCCGACCATAGAATATTATCCAAGAATTGGGGATCTCTGTGCTTTTGCAGCATCACACGGCAAAATGCGACTCGTAGTGGATAGTCCCGCGGTAATAACGTCTGCACACGCCTGTAGTGATATGGGTGAAGTCTGTGACGTTTTAGGATTCGATGTGCAGTACTTTTTGGGATTCCCGTAGCTATTTCTATGGCACGTACCGAGGTAGTTGAATCATTTTCAATTTCATTGAGAACTTCTTCGTCGCGTTCCGATCTAGGTCGTCCAGCATTTCTCCTGTCAGATGGTAAACGGCCCTCCGAAAACGCTTGATGCACATTAATAAATACTCGATAATTCGGGTATCTTTGAGCATTTGGGTACCTTTCTCGATATAATCTGCTAGCAGCGCTACCATTGCATCGGCACTCTCCATAAATGAGGTGCATATTAGCGTATTCCAACGGTGTGTATGGTAGCGGCATGATAAACGCTAAACAGTCCAAAATACGCCAAAAGTCCAATTCACAAAACACAGTTCAAAATAATGCCAGGTTAGTACAGTTTGCAGATCACTTAATCCAGTCCAAAAAGCCAAGCCAAAAGTCGTTAGTACGAGAGTCACATCAATTGAATACGAAACGGTGCACAGTAAACAAAGAAGCAGAGCGTACTGACTTTGTACTTTGTAGAGAACAGCAACATTCCTACCTGCCCTATTGTTATTTAACAACAAACATCTATCTATCTCTCTCTAACGTATAATCGCTCTCTATCTATCTCTCTCTAACGTATACTATCTATCTCTTTCTGACTTCTGAACTTCACTGACTACGCACATGTCCCTTCCAACTTCTAAGAATTTGCGAAAGAAATCTATTTTGGGCACATAGTAGAAGTGATTACTATTAACAACAACTTATGAAAGAATCATGATCACCGATGTATGGAAATCCGTCTTAAGTTGAAACACAATAAATCTTTATTTATTATAGACTACGCTTTATATACTATTAAATAAAAGTGTTCATTTTCACACAAGTATCCGAGTTTTAAAGTAATTAAACAAATTCGGAGATAACCTAAAAATTATGTCTAAACTACTCGCAACTTATAAAATGACCACAGATCAATCATGTAGGTACAAAACAACAAAGATAGTTAGAAACAAAATAAGAGAACAGCTGCTAATTGAAAAAAAAAAACGTGAATAACGAATAATCGTGTTTTTTATGGCCTCGCAGCGTTGATGTGACATTATCGAAATAAAACAAATTCAGTCAGATAGAGATTTTATTTTATTAACTTCAATTTATCCCAGATCTATACACAAATGAATAAGTTACCTACCTAATGTATACTAAGGTATAAAACACATAATATGAACAGACTTTTCATGTAGGTAGTCATTAGGTGTAAGTATTTAATGTTACAACAAGTATACATATAGATGTTCTACGTATTTGACATGTAAAATGGCCATGATTTAAGTGATAATTACATATTCGTGCTCCTGGAGGTATATAAAACTATGGCAGCAGGTAATCGTTCTGATTCGAAACAGTCAACAAATATGAAATGAATAGCTGTATTAGCAGCACGTCTGTATACTGCTGATGTTATTTTAGCTCTTGCTGGAGAAGGTTGCCTGGAATGTTGTGGAAGGGGTGGCGGTACAGGTATATTAAACTCTCCACTCGTTCCTTCTTCAGACAGAATGGGGCGATTGGTGTCATGTTGGTTTTGACGTCTCACTGCTCTATAAGCTGCCAACCAACAAGCATTACATACTCTTTCCAATCTTGAAACCTCAAAAAGAACAAATTGACATACCTACTGTGTATTCAGAATTAAAATAAAACAATCATCATTACCATTTCACCTGAAAGACATGTATTCTTGTTGTACGTAAAATAGACATTCCACAAGAAAAGCATAGACTTCTGTGACCAAATGCAGGCAATGGTATAGCATTTCCATCAATGAATGTGCTTGCTCGATCTTGAAGTATTACCATACACTCCGTACATAGTACACTTTCTGATGAAAGCTGAAAAAAAAGAAATTATTTCTCAATGTTGCTGTTTTTCTGAAATATTTAACTCAGGTTATTCACCAATCATCATTGAATCCTCACATAATTATTATATAACAAAGACACACACATTGCAAAATCATTGCTTATGTAAATCTTTATTGAATACACATTCTATGATTTAAAAACTGTTTATTACTGTAACTGTTGGTCTGTATGAATATGATAAACTCAAAAAGTACTGAACAGATATTCATGCAGTTTCCATCAATAGACAGGGTGATTCATGGGGAAGGTTTAGGTGTAGAAAACATGCATATCATAATAGAGAAAAAACGAGAATTTCAAAAGATTTTTATTACCCATGCAAAGCTGTGTCTTGCTGTGTTATCCACATATTCTTGTAAACTATAGGACTTGTGAACTATACCCTAAACTAAAGGTTATAGGATATTAGTCAGCTATTCAAAGTACGGGATGCTAGCATGTCTGATAATCTAGAAGTAGGTAATATAGTGAAACTTACCTCAGTAGGAGTTATCCAAGATCGTAATATAGTAATCATCGTCGTAGACGCTTGTTGCAAGGAATGTTGCGGGTGATTTCTGGGTATCAAAAGTGAACAATTGACACATCGCCTTCTCATTACCACCGGCATCGGTTGATCAGAATCAAGCATCGACATGATTAGATTACTCAAGAGTTCAGAAACACAACAAAAAAACGTCTTGGCGTAATAAAACACAATTAAATATGAAAACGTCCTGTCGTTAGTTACATGAAACACGCTAAGTTGTTTAAAACAAACACACCAACGAATTTCCGTAAGTATTACTATTTAAGTGGAGAGATTAATCGCGGTAACTATTCTCAATCGACAGACACATAAACAGTTATGGCGGCTTCCGTAGGCGCCGGCTTAGGGATGGCGATCTAGAATCGATTTTATAGGTCAAGTAAATTGTTTTTTTTATCGATGATAAACAATGCATTATAGATATTTTTAATCGATTTTAGAAACTTGAAAACGAGTTCCAATATTTTTCCTGCGGATTGCAACTTTTAAGTTTTGATACGCAGTTTCTTTGTTCTGTTTTTTGTAACTAAGAATATTATTTAATTTATTTTGTATTCGATTATTCATTACATTTGACTAATTATGCTGGCAACACCAAAACAAATAAGTGATTATCTATAGTAAAGCTGTCGATGTAGAATAATGGCGGGAACAGATCTATCAGAATTCAATTTAAGTATTGCTGAATCGATTCTTTCGTGCGATTCGAATAGATTTAAAAATCGATCTTGTTTAGGAATCATCATCCCTACCGGTACGTCTGTCATCTGCCTTGACAGTTGCATCTGCGTGAGACGAAACACAAAAATAAATTTTTCACAACGGAACTATGAAATACATATACAGTACCGTTATGATTATGATATTACTAATTATTTAGCTATTTATGAGTTTAATATCATTTTTGTGATGATTTTATGTAAAGGATCATACCTACTAACGTAACTCGTACAAATGAAGAGAACGAAACGTCCATCATGACTATACGGAAATGTACCTAGCAATCGTTAATTTACTGTTTATCTTAAAATAATAATTCCGGATACGAAAACAAAATTCCTGAAGTGAAAAGCTTGTAAAAAATAAGAAAATAATTTGTATATTAATTTGGTTTTCATACATGCAACTTTTTAAGACTGGTTTTGGTCAATCTCCTTTGGTTCTTGATTAGAAAAAGTGTCATTTTTTTTTTTTCCTAAAGTATTATACCATTTTAAAATCTAGGTTAGTTGCGCTAATTTTTTAAAAAACTTGCCATAGTAGTGTCAATATTTTTTTTTTACACTACGATGAGTTAAAGTGTACTGAACGTTAAAATCTTTCAAAATTTTAGGGAAATAATTTTTTTTGGTTGTTTTTTTGTATAAAACTACGAAAATTCTGTAATTTTCAAAGATTATGGTGAATAGTAGTACAGTCTGTTGTCAATATTATCTGACCCACCCTAAAAACAAACGAATTTGGACCCTCTGACATTAACATTAAGGTTTATTCAATTTACATGAGCTTATCAGGCGAGTGCTAGGACTTGATGAACAAATACATATATACAAATAATACAGACACGCAAATTTGATCTTTAAAACGTTGGCATCAGGTTTATGTTATAACTACTTGTTATAATATAATTAGTGTAATAGCTTATTTTAATAATTGTGTTCAAGTAAGTCTGGTCTCGTGGTCTGTGTATAAGACTGAGAAAAACGAGTTGCAAGATCACATCCTGCGTTGAAGATATTGTTTTGCTTTCAATTTAGAATTTATTCCAAAACTGTTTCTTGTAAAGAACTATAGACAGATAACCTTTAAATATAAACTTTCTAAAATGGTAATATTTTCGCATAACTTGTAATAGTGGGTAGTTGAAAAATAAATATTCGTATTCATTATAAAACCTAAGGGTATGCAGTGACTACGCGCAAAAATATATTACCTTGCCTTACTAAATTGCAAAAACAACGTCTCTTTACAATTTTTTATTTTCTATTTTATAGGTATTTTTTTATTATCCTGGCTCAATTATTAAAATACAAAATAATCTATTTGCACGAGGAGAAGGTTGGCTGCTTGTGCTGTGCAAGAATAAACTTTATGAATGTATACTTTAAGGTTCAATTTCTTTAGAATATTGCGTGTAGCATTACAACTAAGATCAAATTTCAATACGATATAAAAGAGTTGAGTTGGTCTTGTGGTCACTAAAGTTGTGCGATGTTCATCGTTATCTACCTTCGAACCAAGTTTAACCTAATTATAGCTTTTTGCTCAGCTGTTTTTTTTTAAATTATTTTATTACACTTTTTTTACATTTCTTTAATGGACAACGTGGAGTCTTGTCTTTTTAAACGGGCAGTTTGTATATAAATAAAACTAAACAATGGCAGGTTTAAAATGTTTATTATTTCATTAAAACAAAGTTTGTAAGATAAAGTAAGTAAATGCTCATATATTTCCAAATTAATATACATATTATATTAGTATGCCATAATCAAATCTAACCATTTAAAAAAAAAAGCTTAAAAGTTTGCTATAGAGAAAATGAATTCATCTGTGAAATGCTTTACAGGTTTAGGTATAGCTGCCTATATGTAGTGAATAAACATGTTATTTAAATAGAAAAAATCTATTTATAACAATAACATCACCACATAATCTGCAACATTCTAATGGTTTAACAATCAATCCATTGAGCATTTACTTACATGGTGTGTTAAATAATAAAAAATAATAATAAATGTAATTAAAATTTAAATATTCCTGGGCAAAACGGACCCCTTCTTCACGATGAGCAGGTGTCAATGCAATTTTCTGTTCCGGTATATAATTCCTTATCCCAGCAGCGTGTGCCTTCTCACTGTTTCCACTGAAATATTGTGGTTTATTGCGCAAAAATGGATTTTCAACATGGCTTGAAACGGCCGCATGCCGCATGGCCCGATGGCGTTCGAATTTAGAACTATACTTGATGGCTTTAGCTCCTTGACGAATCCGCTGAATATTTCCATTGTCTCCATAACGTCTTAGCCTGACCGTATTTCTCTAAAAACAAAAAAAAAACATTTTTGGAACCGTGTATGTAGGTAACTTGTAAGGAGTGAATGTAATGGTAAAACAGCCAACTACGCGTTCATTAATCTTAATCAATAAAATAAAATAGGTATTAAAAAAACACTTACTGCTATATTAAATCGACGACCAATCTCTCCAATTCCAACATTCTGCTCATGTAAAAATATGATTTTATGTTTGGTTTAGTCATCAAATTGCGTTAAGATGCTTTTTTCCACCAAATTGCTTAAAAATACTTAACGAGTTATGTGGAACGATTTACAAAATGTGTGTGCGCAGTCACTGCTATTAGGCGTAGTGTAACTATTGTCACTTAGATGAATTTATTATCTACCTCACGAAGCAAATGTACCTATGTTTTACTTCGTATCCAACCATTCTTGGTGAATATAAATTCTGTGAACTTAAAGTTTTTTAATTTACCCACCTGTTTACAAGATAAGTTATTAGGCGTAAATCGTATTGGTCGTTCTTTAAAAGTAACTGATAATAGGTGGACTGTTTCCGAACCCACAGGTTTTTCGTTGCCAATCCTGCATCAAACCGCTAAGCCACGAGAACTTGTTGGGAATAAGCGAAATTAAAGATTTGGTTGTAATTATGTAGTGTTACTAAAAGCTTTCAACTGTAATGTCAACGAGATAATGATTAAAATAGCTTAACAAAATGATATGTAATGCCGGTGGCTCCAACAATGTTGGGAGGGTTTACCTTAACGTTACGTGTTAAAGATCAAATTTGCGTGTCTGTATTATTATTGTATTTGTAAATCAGCACTGTCTGATAAGCTCATATAAATTGAATAAACCTTAATGTTACATGCACAGGGTCTAAATTTGTTTGTTTTTAGGGTGGGTCAGATAATGTTGACAACAGACTGTACTACTTAGGTTACCGATACAAACAAAAAAACTGAAATATTTGAAAAATTGTGGTCATGGTAGTTAAAAGTGTCATAAGGGGTATACATTTTCGAAGAATTTCCATTTTTTTAAGTAATTTAAAAAAAAGTAGAGGTATTTTTTTTTCTTTTTTTTTCTCGAGTAGTCATTAGTAGGTCCATCCTCTGGTGCCGGCTTATCGTTGGATTTTGGGACATGTTGTATAGCTGTCAATATTTACGAATCTTCATGAGCGGTGGGAAACATCCAAAATAAAAAAATATGGTCACAGTATAAGCGAAACAGTAAGACCATTTTCAACCGACTTCAAAAAGGAGGAGGTTCTCAATTCGGTTGTATGTTTTTTTATATCCTGAAGATATAAAGATGAAAGTTTGTATGGTTTTTTTTCTTAAATTCACTTACTTGATAGAATTCTTAAATTCACTGACATACAATGCACAACCTAAACCACGCTGGGTATAGAAGCATGCAATTTTGCAGAAGATTTGCTTTTATATCGAACGAAATTACGACTTTGATATTTTCTATCAAAATTACATTTTGCGGGACCGTTGAGATACGCAGTAGAACCATTGCAATTTTAAACTTTCACGTTACTACCGCAAAGCCATGTTTATCTGAAACTAGTTTCTGTCCGCGACTTCATTCACGTGGCAGTCGTAAGATACCACAATATATTAAAATAACAGCCATATTTTATAAATCATCACTGTAGTACACTATGTTTGTAGTTTTGGTCTCGCCGACCAAAATATACAGAGAGTTAGGACTAGTGACGCGACTGGCTGGCTGGCTGCACTAGCGAGAAAGCGACAGAGTTATCCGTGTGAGAAGCAGCTCCTCTTGAGGTCTAAACACGCAGCCTTCAGTAGAAATTTCCCATTGCTTGCGAAGTTTTTCATTTAAGTGAATTATTAAACGCCTGCGTTGTGAATTATTAAACGCCTGCGTTCCTTCATATAATACCTAATGGCACAACACTGATACACTAACTAATTCTTACAGATTATTCATGACTAAAAAACTATCACTAAAAAAATCCCGTGTGCAGTTTGTACACGGGATTTCTCATTATTATTATTCATTTATTTCAGAATAAAAATATTCCATACATTGTTAGTAATCATACTTATAACTATGTTAGTATATTATTATTCACATGTTAACATTACTTATTATAAATTATTAATTTATTACATTACATAATTTACATTAAAAAGGATTTCTTTTTTTTTTTTTTTTTAAATGACCCCCCCCCCCCCCTGAGGAGCTCGTGGCTAAGTAATAACTGCCGCACGGGTCGATCCATTCGGTTAAGCTACGCTTGCCGGGGTTGGTCTGTGGATGGGTGACCATCTTTACATACCAAGACTTCTCCGTGTCTCGGAAAGCACGTTAAGCCGTTGGTCCCGGCTGTCATTCATGGATCTTTGACAGTCGTTACGGGTCGTCAGAAGCCCGAAAATCTGACAACCAGTCTTACCAAGGGGTATCGTATTACCCAGTTACTGGGTTGTGGAGGTCAGATAGGCAGTAGCTCCATGTAAAATACTGGTATTCAGCTGCATCCGGTTAGACTGGAAGCCGACCCCAATATAGTTGGAAAAAGGCTAGGCAGATTGATTGACATTAAAAAGGACCCCTCCAGATCCGTGAATGGCATTCCAGTGCGTAACAACCGGACAATCAACCCTTCCCAATATGGTATTCAGAAGGCCATTGTTGCTGCCCCGCACGCGGCACATCAGGGAGGCCACTCTTTTCCGTACTATAGAACTAAAGCAGTCAGTACTGGCCTTAGCAAACATACCCGATGCACTGCAAAAGCGAGGCATCCCCAACAGCATCCTAAAACCATTATTGTACAGTTCGTTAACGTATAGGTTGAAGAGCCGTGGTGAAGTCAGGCCTCCCTGTCTCACTCCACACTCCAACCTGTACTCCGAAAAAAACGAACCCGCCCACCTAACATTATTTGTCTGGTGGCCGTACCAATACTTTAACATATTTATTATGTCTCTGGGTGTGTTGGTTCCTCCTTGGAGCTTATCCCACAGCACGTCAACGTCATAAGACACCAGGTCAAATGCCTTCGACAGGTCCAAAAAACAACCGTATACAGGCGTCTTCCTCGTCACATAGTACTGGACAGTATGCTTGAGCCGCAGTATCGCAGTTTCAGTCGATTGCCCAGCCCTGAAACCAAACTGAGCTTCGTGGAGATCTATATGCTCACTTAGCTGACTATCAAGCAAACCATCCAGCACCTTGGCGATCACTGTAGCCAATGAGATAGGTCTGTAGTTTTCCCTGTCGGAAGCATCAAACGTCTTGTTTTTAAGAACTGGTATAACAATGGTTTTCATAAGCTCCCCAGGTAAATATGAATGGCCTACACACAAATTGAAAAACATGACCAACACCCTAGGTAAATGAACACCTGCGAACTGCAAGTGCTCGATGCTAAGGTCATCATGTCCTGGAGACTTACCTATAGTCATTAACAGTCGCCTAACCTTAGATATTGATTTTTATTAAAACCATAGATGACAGAAGAGGCCTAAACTTCATGTTTTTCTGTGTACGTTCTACGAACTATCCCATAAGACTATATCAAAGGTAAATTTTTTGTTTCTTTAATTAATAAAATGAATTGATTGTCACAACACAGCACATTAGCCGATAACCACACCGACCCGACATCGACACGATATCGGAGGTCAGATGATCGGATACGTTTAGTGCCTACCAAACGTTTTTACATTGTCTTGCTATTGTCACCTATATCGTCGCAGACAGCGACCGACACCGATATAGGTACGATATCTATCGGCGAAGACACAGTGCGTTGAGAGTAGCGGCATTTTTTCACTTGAACACACTTTTTCGCACTGCCGACTTCAAGACGTCGATACTTAGTAGGTACTGTGGTTGTTTGGTGCGTCGCGATGGTCACCAATATCATTGGGCCGATAATAATTATATCGATGTCGGTATAATAGCTGCCGACATATCGGTATCGGGCTGGTGTCGTTATCTGTTAATGTAAAAACGCTCAATAGGTACGCAGGACATTTTAAGTAATGATTTTAGTTCACTACACCGTAAGTCCCGTATAATGTAAACATATTGAAAAAAATCGAACCTAAGAAAAACTAGTTCAGTTGGTCAACTGCAAATATTTTATGCGAAAATGTGATTTTATGTGATTTTTCGCGAAATGATCGGCAGTGAATCGTAAATAAATACGTTACTCTGCATTTGGGGGAGGCGGAGGTAGCGTTTCAAAGGCCCACAGGCCCGGAAAACGTCGCCTTAAATGTTTGTAAACGCACCCACAATACAGGAGAAATTCTTAGTGTTGGGCAGATTTAGTAAAAAAAAAAAATTGCCTTCATTGATTAAGTAAACGCACACATATACATATAAATATAGGTACTTTTATAGTAATTTATAAAATCATAATCAAGTGATGATGACTATTGATAACGTTTCCCGGATGTTTTTTCAAATTCGGGAAAAACTGAGCTTCCTTTTTTAACCGACTTCAAAAAAGGAGGAAGTTATATTTTCGTCTGTAGGTATGCATTTTAATTGTAAACCAATTTAAAAAAAATATTTCATTTGATAGATGAAACTTGTGCGGTGGTGCCTAATATTTATTTTTTAACTTTGCTTGGGTAGTTTTTGAGTAAGCTTCTAGAATAGAAAGTCAAACGAACTTACCTGTAAGTGACGTTCGATGACTATTAAACGATGTGATTCGCCCGAGAGATTACACTTATTAACTTGTAGTAGCACGGATATGTGCTGCCATCTTACACTATTTTAGAGCAACAAAACAATTATTTTATGCGCCCTGGTGTGGGTATGTCATACACGTTTTCCCCTTTGGCCATCGTTAGCCACTATTTCGTGCAAGTCAAGGGAGGATCTAGAAGTATCTTGATCAGGGTCAGGGAGGGAGTGTAATCTCTCGGGCGAATCACATCGTTTAATAGTCATCGAACGTCACTTACAGGTAAGTTCGTTTGACTTTCTATTAAACTTCAGTGATTCGCCCTTCGAGATTACACTTATTAACTTGTAGATGTTTAGAGTCTCACGAAATAGTAAAGAGGGAACTATATTATTTAAGGAAAAAGACAAACTCAAATATATTTTTAGAAATATAATCAAAAACACAAGGTTTGAAAATCAAATAAGTATGCAGATTCGTACATAATATAACAAAGACAAAAGGTAATTATCATACGTTGATTGAGGCCATCCTACAAAGAGACCGGGCAAAGGCATCTGAGGTGTCTGCAGCTATTTCTCTATTGTAAAATTTTGCAAAAGTTTCTGATTTGCCAGTCCAGCCCGCAGTTCTTTTAATAACATCTATGCTAACCCCGAGCCTATTGGCGGCAGACGTAGCTGCATGTCTCGTGCTGTGGGCGCTAAAGACAGCTGTGTTTATACCGCTTTCACCCAGAATGGCCTTGATCCAACGGCTTAAAGATTGTGAGCTTACATTATTGAAAGGCTTCTTAAAACTAATTAGTAAAGAGTTACATTCAGGTTTTCTCTTGTCTGCCGATACAGTTAAATATTGTTCTAAGGTTCTAGCCGGACAAATGGAAGGTCTTTCGTTGAAATAAGGGAGTACCAATATTGGTGGAGTACTATTCACGGTGGAGGTTTTGATTAAATCCGTGATGTTAATTACGAACTTTTCGTTACTATATTTTTTAATATTAGACACCTTAATCAACGACAATGTCTGCACCCGGTGTGCGGTTACTAGAGCTAAAAGTGTAGTCAATTTTTTCGATAGTTTTTCAAAGGAAAGACTTTCATTAGGATACCAATTACTCAAGTAATCTAAAACGATAGACGGGTCCCACGTAAAATTATACCTTGGGAGTGGAGTTCGCAACTTGAAGACTCCCTTCATAAACCTCGTGACCTGTGGGTCATTCATGGTTACTGAGTTTAAAAGAAGCGATAGTGCTGCTTTAGTACAGTTAATTGAGCCATACTTTTGACCCTGGTTAAAAAGAGTAACTAAGAAATCTAATACATTAGCAACTGATGATTGAAATAAATTTAAGTTTTTATCCTGGCAGAAGGTAAACCATCGTTTAAAACAAGTGTTATATTGTTTTAAAGTACTACCAGCTAAAGATGCCAACATCACATCCGCAGCGTCTGGAGGGGAGCCCTGCATCAGAAATGCCTGCCTGACAATACTCCGGCAACCAGGATAAGGTTCTCTTGAAACTTGTGTTCCACACTGTAAGGGGATGATAATAATGTTTTATTAGGTGTAAATTCAATTGGGCTAGTAATTAGCAACTTCTTAAAAAGTGGATACCAAGGCTGTGTTGGCCAAAGAGGGACCACAACAATACCTTCCGCCTTATCCAGAATAATTTTCTGTAAAACTTTTAAAATTAAGCAAAATGGAGGAAATGCATAGAAAAAATAGGTGGACCATTTCAAGGTGAAAGCATCCACCCTAAATGCTTCTGGATCGTTATGCCAAGAAACAAATTTGGAGCATTTCTTATTTAATCGACTCGCAAATAAATCAATTTCAGGCCGATTGAATTTTTTACATATCACTTCAAAAGCATTGTCAGCGAGCTCCCATTCAACATCGGCATGTATGCGGCGGGATTCCGCGTCTGCGATATAATTATCCTTAGAACTAATATAGGAAGCGAAGACAAATAAACGTCGCTCTTCGCACCACTGCCAAATGTCACGACTTACAGAACTAAGATGGGGGAATTGTATGCCGCCCATCCTATTGATATAAGAGATTGCAGTGGAATTGTCAATTCGTAAAAGTATTTCACAGTTACGATAATCCTTGGCGAAGATTTTTAACCCAAATAATGCTGCCGTCAGTTCTAAATAATTAATGTGCTGAGTTAATTCTTTGCTAGACCATTGTCCGCTGGCCGTCTGGCCTGAGCAGCTGGTACCCCAACCAGTTCGAGACGCATCTGAGTATATTTCCAACTTATAATCGCTGGAACGAATAGGACTGGCGCAATTGTCAATATTATTAAGCCACCAGTCAAAGTCTTCGCGTAAAGAAACAGGTAAATTAATATATTGATTGTAATCATCTTTTTGTTTTAAACTAAGATACTTAGTTCTCTCGAAATTTTTTGTGTATAGCCAGCCGTACTGCGTTGCTGGGCAAATTGATATCAGCAATCCTATCAAGTGAGCAAAATTGCGTAACTTACATCTTTTTAGGTTAGAAAAATGTACAAGTTCATCCTTGATTCTACGTTTCTTTTCTACTGGAATACTAATCGTAAGATTCTCAGAATTGAAAACGAAACCTAAAAATGTTGCTGTTCGGCTAGGTATACTAACACTCTTCTTTAGGTTTATTGTAAAACCTAATGATTGAAGAAATACTTGTGTAATTTCAAAATTATGTTTACAATCCATATATGTATTTCCGAATAACAACAGATCATCTAAATAAATGACGGACAATAAGCCTTGATTTCGCAGAAATTGCATTACTGGACGCATAATTTTTGTAAACACATAAGGTGCTATATTAATACCAAATGGTAAAACTTGAAATTCATACAGTGTGCCCAACCAAACAAATCGCAGAAACTTTCTAGAGTCGTTGTGAACATTTATAGCGAAATATGCATCCTTAAGGTCAATAGAACACATGTAACTATGTTTTGTCATGAGTCTCATAGCTGTTCTGTAATCTTCAAGTTTAAAGTGTGGCGCACTGATGAATCTATTTAAGGATTTTAAATTTAAAATAAATCTATTTGTACCATTACTTTTCTTAACAAGGAAAATATTTGATAAAAATTGACCATCGCATGGTTCACACACACATAAGGCACCAATACTAAGAAGATTATTAATTTCTTTAGTAATGAGCAGTTCATCCACCTCAGACTTAGAACTATTATGTGGATAAGATAGCTGGGCTATATCGTTCGAAATCGGAATTTGAAAACCGTTAACCCAAGTTAACACCACAGGATCATTTGTGATTTGCGACCAATTATGGTAAAAGAACTTTAATTTACCCGCCTGAGTGTTGGTATTGTCCACTTCGGCTAACGGCGTGGAGTCTGGTTGTATTGCCGCGGGACACGGCGATCCGTCCCACGGCGCGTTCGTGGTTGCTTGCACCCACCAGCCGTCGCGGTTTGTCTCGGTGGCATGCGACGCGGCTGTGACTGCGGCGGTGGCGGGCCCCTCCAGTTTAAAGCCCTCGACGTATGTTCCTTTTGGCAATTTTGGCTTGGCAGCTGTGGGTTTTAGCTCGGTGCCTGTTCTTATAATGGCCTTCATAGATTCTAAATTATCTTGGAGATCATTACCAAATAGTAAGTGGTCACGTTTAAGGTCCTTTACACTATCCTTAATTTCTTTGTTAAGGCAAGACAGTAAAAAATTCCTCCTTGTTTGTGTTTCACTGTAATGTGTGTGGCATAAAAGTCTGCCGGCATCACTAAGGGATTTTAATGTCTGACATTTAATCTCCTCGTCGCAAGAGCCAGTCTGCAAGATAGCAGTGATTGTGTTGGCTACACATGTTATGATAGAAGATAATACCTTCTGTTTTTCAGCCAATATGTTGTCTCTCTTCAAAGCGCCGTCATTAACCGCTGCTCTGATTTCGGGATTAAGTGTTGGGGCCTGGGCTATTTTTAAATTGTAAGGTACACTATAAATCTTCAATATATCCTTCTTTACCTCATCCTTTAAGCCATTAACCAGAATGTCAGTCCACCTGTTAGCAATGTCTTTATGGACATTTTCACCAAACTTCTCTTCCCGTGCAGGCTCTTCTCCAAGTAAACATAAAATATCAGGCTCTAACTCTTGGATACTTTCCGTAGATGCATGTTCTGTGGGTGGTGCATCCGCAGGAGTGGGTGTGGACGTAGCCTCGGGTACAACGGCACAAGCGCGTTCAGGCGCGGAGGCTAAAGTTGTTGTCGGCGCGGGCGTCGGTTCATCGGCAGGCTTTGGATGTGAAGTTGAATCGGATGGAATGTTAACTTCATATGGGGCTCCTGAAAACAATAGACCGACAGTTTTGGATAAATTCGTGATACAAACTCACGGTTTGTACTCTAGAATGAACATCCATTTTTAACAGAATGTATAAATTCATGACATAATCTTCCAGACTACGTTCTAGAATCTTAAGCACAGTTACAAATTCTTGATACAAACTCACGGTTTGTACTCTAGAATGATTGAGTTAGGTATAAGTGCAAATTCTTGACATAACCTCCCGGACTATGTTCTTAGAATCTTACTCACACAAGTCATTCTTTGTTCTCTAGGATTGGGTCACCTACAACATTGTTGAGTTTTTATCTCACCCACAACATTGTAAATAAAAATTCATGACATGATCTCTCGAATTATGTTCTTGAATTTTGCTACCTAATAGGTATACAGCGATCAACCTTACAGGTTGAACTGAAGTATGTATATTATAGGTCGGTATTAACCTTACAGGCTAAACTCATAAGCACTAGGCAACAAGTAAATAGAAATGACTTGATAATTCAAACAAAATGTTCTCGGAAAAAGTAGGTCAAGGTCGTGCGGTCCGGCGGCGTCGCCGGCCCGGCGGAGTTTTCATTATTCGGAATTTAAAATGTTACCGACCTTCGTTTTGCGGAGCCTCCTGTAATAATTCTGCTGGGTAATCAGGGTAATGATCACTATCAGAATACTGGTTCTGTTCGAAATCCGAACTACTACCGTAGTATCTCCGTTGTTTACGACGAACACGAGCCAGCTTTTTCTCTAATTTTCTCATTTTCAGAGCTAAATAATCCTCCTCGTCGTGGTGTTTTCGTTTTCCCATCACTGAAATATCACTAAGAAGTCCAAAATACACAAAACTAATGTACGAAAAGAAAATTATGTGCGCGATGGCAGTTACACAAAACGTGTATGACATACCCACACCAGGGCGCATAAAATAATTGTTTTGTTGCTCTAAAATAGTGTAAGATGGCAGCACATATCCGTGCTACTACAAGTTAATAAGTGTAATCTCGAAGGGCGAATCACTGAAGTTTAATACGTATTTTTAACACTTGGTCTATGTAGGTAGATGATGTTATAATAACTTCCTGTAACTGTTATTTACATAGCAGGTAGTGGTTGGTATTCGAATTTGTATGGAGTAGGTACCACAACTAAACAGATAATAATAAAAACTATTTGAAAAAAAATAAAACACTACAAAGTGAAAAGTACCTAACTTTAATTTCGGAAGTCGTGGTGTTTTATTTTTAGAAATCGGTTGTTTCATTCCAGGGGATTTTTAAATTTGGAAACCGAATGCAACGTTTTCCGATTCCGGCATAAGATGGAGCCTTTTGCCTCCTACATAATTATGGGAAGAAACCTGGGTTTACACTCTAACATTTTTATGTAATTTTTTATCATATTAGTAATTCTAAAATCAACTAATGTAAAATTGATAATTATTTGAGTGGAAATAATGTCAATTGGAAACAAAGATTAAAATAGGCTTTATGGCCCTTTTTCTAGAGCTATTAATATTAATAGTAATCACAATAATATCTTACCTTCCCAGCAGTCGCTAGCAAAGCTGCAGCATGTGAGTGCTGGTTCGCTTGCCTCAGATGGGCAGCTAAGGTATTGGCAAGCTCTGGGTCCACTTTGTCTCCAAGAGCTTCTACTGCCGCGATAATAGCGTTCGTGTCGCCGCTGTTAACTGCCAGCTTTAATGCCATATGGATTTTTCCTGAATGAAACAGAGAGCGAAGTTTTAAAGGTTTTTACTAGGACGGTCTTTTATTTTTTTTACATTTAGATTTACATTAAAAAACTAGTTGCGCAAACTTATGTATTCATTGATCGTTTCACGAGTAAATAATTAAATAAACTAAGCCGGCGTTATAAGTTTAGGCATGTTGCGTAGCAGAACTGTGGTATGCTTTTTATCGGTATGTTTTGACCGTTATGCCGTTTGGTAAAATTCAAATTCAAAATTCAAATTCAAAAGTCATTTATTCAAACTAGGCTGAGAATCAGCACTTTTCGAACGTCAAAATTACATAAGACAGTCCCCCAAAACGCCCACCCTTCACCACTTCCTAGTGCTTTTGCTGGGAAGAAGAAGTGGCGCAACAAACTCCCCAGCAGCACAGCTGTCTGTTCAGTTAGGAAAAAAAATTATTCTATACAATAATTTATAAGATAATTTACATTACGCAAAATAAAATTTAAATTATAAATTAATAGCCATATGACAGCTAGCACACGCCAATATACCAACCAAAAACATCGAGAACTATACTCAAGCAGAAATAAAAATAACTAAACGTAAAATATATCTAAAAAAAGAAAATAAAGCCTCCAGGCATAAAGGGCGTGCCCGCTTACATAGAGCTGTAACTAGAAGTTATAATTGATAAACTAGGACCATCGAGGTAAAATAAATAATTGTCGAGGTCGCTAGCTAACCACATATTGTAATACAACTCATTAAAAAAAACATTGTAATGAGTAGATTATGTCAACAATAAATAAAAATAAAATAAATGTACATAAAAAGTAAAGTTATAAACTTTTATATAAACTCATAAAACCTGTCAGTAGGTAAACTAATTCTGGAGAAAGAACATTTAAACATTGTCTTGAGTTAATCACAGCGACCAACTATTCTTATCATTTAAGTAGTCGTTGATAGAATAGTATGCCTTTGAACAAAGGTTGGACTTTACTTTAGTTTTAAACGCATTAAAAGGCAAATCTAGCAAACAAGAGGGTAGCTTGTTATAAAAGGTTATACCAAGCCCAACAAATGAGTCATGAACCTTATGAAGCCGGTGGGAGGGAGCACGTAAATAGCAAATAAAAGTAGGTACCTACGGCAGTTAAAGTTGGTCAGCATCAGAGTCGCAGCAATAAGAAAAAAGATATAAGTACCTACCTGCTTTCTGGTATAGGGCAATGGCTTGTTCAATCTGCCCAGCGTTCTCGAGTATGGACGCGGCATGCAGCGCGTGAGTGGTTGACGCGGAGCCGGCGCGCCACACTAGATTCCAAGCGCTCGCCTCCGTAGCGACTCGGATAGCTGAAGTTACTGCTCCGCATTTTATATACATCTGGGGATTATAAGAAAAAAATATATCAATAGAAACCTCCATAAAAACCCTTGGGTGTTTTGTGGCAAGAATATTTTGTTTCTATTGAAGTTGTTGGACAAAACTGACATCGGTGAAAAAAATGCCGCGTCAATGCTGCCTACCGCGTGATTCCGAACACCGCGGCGCGGCACTTCTGTTCGTGGTTTACTTCTCAACAGTTATCAACAATCACGCGCCTGCCGCGGCCGCGGCGGCAGAGCGACAATATCGCGCAGTAATGCGGTCGAAGCAATGACGCGCAGCAATACCGCGTGCGGCGTTGTTCGGAATCATACTTTAAATCTGAAATCGCAAAACCGCCTTTAGCAAGCGTGGTAATCAATGCTCATGCCTTCTCTGTTTGAGAACAGGCCTTTACCCTGCAGTGGTTTATGCTGGTATTATTATTACTTATTATGGAAGTTGTAGTTTTTTCACTTACCTTTACCGCACTTTCAGTCTTATCTGGCTGCATTTCGAAATAACGCGCCATTTGATATAGCGACGATCGGTTCTTCTGACAGACTTTTTCAGCTTCGTCTATTCTATCCATATGACACAAAAGTCTCGTCAGCTCGCCGAAATCATTAGCCCGTGCGTACGCCTCTAATGCACTATCAAGATCACCACTACTTTCTAAGTAGTGTCCCCACCACGTTATTAGACTGGGATCACTCGAATTAGCCACGTACTGTGCTAGTACAGGAGCCTGACCCTGTGCGACAAGCATTCTAGGTACATGTGGAACTAATGTACCTGCACTTTCAAATAATTTCAAGGCAGAGCTTGTTTCTCCATTTGACCACAATACTTTAGCTAGCTTATGCTGTGCGCTCTTTACCAGAAGAATATTTTCTCCTTCGTGACTCCCGTTAGTAATTTCGTTCAGTCCACCTTCCTTAGCTGATATCAATCGTGTGATCAAATCTGGTCTTTGTGCCTCTTTGAATAAGCTTTCAGCTTCTTCGATCATACCGAGATTGACAGCTAACACTGCGACCTTACAAGTGTCATCCAAATTATTGTCGCTCATCACTTTGCGCATCATCAAGGCACCTTTAATGTTGCCCATTTTGCCTAAGCACACAGCGCCGACATCGGGGCGCTTCCGGGCGACGCAAACCTTCGCTAAGCTGTCCCAAATAACCGAGTTTTTGCCACCCGACAATGTCGTTCCAACGACAACTGCCTTTTCCAAATAGCCAGTTGTCATGTAGTATAGAAAGTCCAATACTTGTCTCACACTAGCAACGTCATGTTCACCAGAGTCTTGAAATTCATGTATCAATATCTTTTTAATGTTCTGCTGTGATAAAATAACAACATACGGCGTATGTAAAGAACATAACATAAAGTCAATCATATAGTAATCTTCAGAACCTGAACACCAATTTTTATATTCGTAGAGGCTGCCTTCGTGACAGAGGAATAGATGAACGCGATCCAGATCTGCTGATCTCATATGAACTGCAACAATTCTTGGGTCATTACAGTCCCATATTATAGCTATGGGAACACTTTGATATGGAGGAGTCGCGTTTTCCGAGATGAGCGTATTTGTGATGACGTCATTAGCTACGTCCCAGAGATATAGCCTGGGGTCCGGTGCTAAGCCAGCATTAGCAATACTGAGCGATATATAACGGCCAGTGCAATTCACTGACGCTCTCATGACTTCACCAAAGTCTTCAATCATTTGATAACAGTTTTTTGGAGGATATGGCATTCTTAGACCTTTCTTTGTGATTTCAGCTAATTTCAGTGTACCATCCATTGTTGCAATGACAATGAACTTGCTGGTATTTGTGACACCGATAGGCTCTCCTTCGCCTTCAGTACTTGGTAGTATTCCTAGACTAGTGCCAGATATAGAGTAGCACTCTATGTGAGGATTAACCACACCAACTAAAACATCATTATAAATGATAAGAACATCTGTCTTCCATGGGAAACTCCGTATAAGTGAAAATTTCGTATCATTGTCTTTGCTGCACATCCAAATCTGGAAATTAAGTTCAGAATAAAATTATTATGTACCATTTTTAAAAAGTAGTTTGATATGAATGATGTAATACATACTTGTACTTCTTTACCATCACCTAAAGCAATGTACTGGTCTTTGAATGCAAAAGCTCTGATGGTTATTGAGGTATTGATCATTGATGTTATATTGCTTTTGTTTGTGAGAGCAACTTCATTTGCAGATTTTTGCACCATATGTATATTAGGTGCATATCCCCAACACACTGGCTGTTCACGCAGAACAAATGTACTTGTTATGCAGTTGACCTGTAGCAGTGGATTCATCAGTCCCTCAGATCCCCAGCTCACTTCTTTAACCATGCCTTTGACAGAAGTGCTACTTATAAGTTTCCAATTATTCCGGTGGTCTCGTCTCCAAAGATACAGATTCCCTTGTGAAGTTCCACAACAAAGAGTATCACTTAAATTGCTGTAACTAATACTTGTGAAAATGTCTCCTGCAACTATCTCTTCCCTCTCATTTGGCAACACATCATTATCACCAGTGTCACTGTCCCAAACCCTGATCAAATTATCTCCTGTTATGACAGCTACATAAAAGTTGCCTGCAAGGACTATACACTGACCATTTCTTGCAGCCATTCTTACATGAGTGTCTGTCATCAAGGAACCATCATCAGACATAATAAATCTAGTTAAACTAAGAGCTCCGCCTGACTCCCAGGCAACTAGAAGATAGATATTGCTTACTATACCCATAAATATAATGTTTCCAGGAGCATTTAACACCTCGGAACATGCCCCATTAAAGTCTATGTATAGTATTACTCCATTATCCTGAGCTGCATAGCATGAATGGTTGTCTGGTTGAGCTCCGTCCCTCATTCTTGTTGCTGTTGTTCTTGGCCGCCAAGCAGCTAGGGCATCCAAGGCATTTTCATCTCCAGCAACTGCTGCACGGGCTAGTCCTCTGATGGATGTTTCAGAGCTTGGTTGAGGTGTGCAGAAGGTAATGTGGGTGATAACATCACCAAGCTGGTGGTGAAATGAAGTAAGTGGAGCACCAGCACTAGACTGCCAACCAGACAGAGAACCTGCAGCATCTGAAGCTAAGAGTCTGCCCCCTCCCAAGCTAAAGGCTACAGTCGTCAAAGCAGCATTATGTGGTGCCTCTAAGCGAGCCCAAGAGTATTCCAACCAAATGTAAAGCTCCCCACCATCCCAGCCCACAACTAGTAGTCGTCTTATAGGATGCCATGCTAGAGCAGTCACTTGATTTGACAACAAAATAGGCCAGTCACATCCTTCTAAAGGAAAGCCCTGAAATAAAATAACATTTAGTAAAAATTTACCTAATTAGCTACGACGATAGGAAAAAAGAAGTTATGATGGTTTTAACTCACGTTATCTTGAAATATAGTGACGAATCCCCCTTTTTCCTGATTATAAGAACCTACAGCCAGAAGTGGTAGAGAAGGGTGCCATGCACCAACCGTGGACACGACATTACCATCAGTAAAACTAAGTTTTGTATCAATATACAAAGTCATTGCTGAGGAGGCACAGAGGATTCATTGGTTTTTATATTTGTCAAATTGACTAATGATTTTATTCAACAACGTCTGTCAAATATTCCTATTTTTCTTCACTAACCGATTACCTGTTCTCACCAGACAACTGCCAACAACACTTCACTTTGTTTTGATTTTTACGTTACCGTTGCCATCATGGTTGCCATGGAGATGGTCCCACAGCACAGACTACTTATAGATACTTACGTAGTCCGCACCACAGACTAAATAGTACTCACAGAGTATGTAAGTTTTAGTATATCCGCAAAATCTGCGAGCTACGAGATGGTCCGACTCTCCTTGATAATATTATTATACTCTTTGGAAGATTTCAGTTGGACATGAACATTAAGAATTGCCTTTTGTCCACCATTTGGAACTTCTCTTTTTTTTTTTAACGTTTCCCCACACTAGGATTTCTCCTGGGATAAACTTTCCATTAAGGGCCGTCGAGTTGGAAGTTCATTTTTTTTTTGTAGATAGCATTCGTAAACAGAAGGCCTTTTACAAAATTTAAAGTTGCAGATACTCACGGTTTACGAGATATAATTTTTTTAAACACGTAATTTAAATAGATATTGACACAGTAGATGTCAAATTTGACGATTTACGTTCCGTTGACGGTGGAGGTGTGTTTCATTTAATTTTATCATATTATGTCTAAGTATAATTATATTTTCACATATTAAATTTTAATTTTATAAAAAAATAAAAATAAATCTTGTGCCTACGGTAAAACTTTCCAAACATTTGCTAAAAATTAGGTTTTAGTGACAGAAACGAATCGCTGTAAATCCGACTCCACGCAGTCTTGTCTGCTCTGCCCCTAGAGTGTAAATTAAAATCGCGTAGGCGCGGAGGGGCGAGGCGGCCCGCGAGTTGAGGAGCAGGTGGTTGTAACACTCGCCGCCGCAGCTGAGGCTGGCCGGCCAAGCCGGCCAGCAAGCCGAAGCTGCGTTGGTGAGCGTTAAACCCATCTGCGACGATAAACTCGCGTGGGATCGCCGGAGGCCCGCAGCGCCGGAGCCGTGACAGAAACCATGCCTGCTTGCTTGCATGCTGCATGCTTGCATGCTGCATGCTTTGCATGGAAATTAGTGTTGTGACACCTCTGACACACAATGACTTAGTGACTACACTTGTTTGTCATAGAAACGCTATATATTAATGTGTGAGTTCACTTTTCTCACTAAGGACACTTTTTCTTGTAACTGAGTACGGTGAGGGCAAATCAAGAGATTTAAATCTTTGGAGAGAGCGTTGTTGACCGTAAAGCAAACCGGGTGGGGTTTGCTTTACGGTGTCAACAACGCTCTCGAGAAACCACACCAACTTACTTTCTTAATCAACGTTTCAGGGGTTCGTCTGTAAATTGCTGACGCTACGTGAGCGGTCAATGAAATCTTAGCTTTACTGGCGAAACATTCTCTACAAAACATGTTGAAATCTCTAGTTCCTGTCAAACAAATTACGCGCGAGTAGTGTTCATACAGAAATAGGAATTAAGCTTCGTGCAGACTAGCGCGATGCGACAGCACGACGCGACACCAGTTCTTGTTAAACCGGATGTTTCTTAGAAATTGTATTGTTCGAGTCACGTCGCGCCGTCGCATCGCACTAGTCTGAACGAGGCTTTACTTGGCTTTACATATGCATAAAATATTGAGTAACAAGCGAATGTGTGTTGCAAGAGCGAAGTGAGCTTGAATTTTAGTGCCCTACCTAGGGTTAAACTGCCTTGTAGTGCTTAGGCTACGGTTTCCTAGAAGAGTGGTGATCGCTCACGTAGCATCCGCAATTTACGCCGAAAAACGTCACTGAAACGTAGATTATGCGTGAAAGTAAGTTGGTGTGGTTTCCGTGGTTTATGCTCTCTGCGTTGTTGACACCGTAAAGCAAACCCCGCCGCCCTAAAGATTTAAATCGCTAGACTTGCCCTCACCGTACTCAGTCACAAGAAAAAGTGTCCTTGGTGAGAAGAGTGAGCTCACACATTGTTTTAAAGCGTTTCCATGATAAACAAGTAATTGTGTCATTGTGCGTCAGAGGTGTCAAAACGAAAAAGAAAAGCGACTATCTTTTGACCGGGTAGGGCGAATCTAACGATTTAAATCTTTGTCGCTGCGATAATTTTCATGACAGCCGACACAGCGGTCGATAAGTGCGGTCACCGGTCACCGCTCTTCTGGGAAACCATAGCTTTACTGAACTTAATATTATTTTAGTCTTGTCTATGACTTTATTAAAACTACTTATTTACAGATTAGCGCTGATTTGGCACTCCCCGACCACTCACCTTGTTAGGCAAGCCTATCCCCTGGGAGAAGCAAGCCAAGTACTTGGGAGTCATCCTCGATCATTACCTCAACTTTACAGAGCACATAAGGTCGGTTCGCTCGCGGGCCGCCTTCGCTCTCAGTAGACTTTACTACATCGTTAATGCACGCAGCAAATTGTCACTCAAGTGCAAATTGCGCATCTACACAGCGTGCATCCGCCCCATCATGACCTATGCGGGTGTAGTCTTTGCACACACATCCCCCAGAAACATCCATAAGATGCAGGTGATCCAGAACAGATTCCTTAGAAGAGCCACGGGCGCTCCCTGGTATGTCAGAAATATTAACCTCCACCTAGATCTCAAAATCCCCACTATCCATCAGTTCCTAAAACGCATTGCAAAGCGTCATTTTGATTCCGCCGCCAATCACCGCAACCCTCTGGTTGTTGAAGCGGCCAATTATACCCCCTCCCGCATTAGTCGATTTCGCCGTCCTAGGCATGTCCTCTCCGATCCAGATGATCCAACCACTCTCCTCCAGGAGAGCAATAGGGCCACCAGTACAGTGCACAAACACACCCGACACCCGTCGTACCGACCTCGCCGCCGAGGTCCTCCGCGCGCGCGACCCTCACGAGTAAATAATACTCCCCCCCGACCCTTGTCCGATGAAGCGCCAGCCCGCGCCGCAGCTGAGCGCGTAGCTTTAAATTCCCCGTCTAATAATAATATATCCGTGATCCAGCCTGTCCCATCTTGCTGTCCCCCCCTCAGCGACGCCCTAAGCCGAGGTTCGTACCCCACAGGGGGTGCCCTTAGCGAGCGTTCGCCTAATTTTAATGTAGAATAGTTGCTCCTGGCTGGAGGCTTTGAGTGTAGTGCTTAAGGCAGCCACAGGATTGTTCGGTTAAGCAGTAAATACCTTAGTGGTATACCTGCGAGATGCCATAGTTAAAAAAAAAAAAAAAAAAAAAAAAAAAAAAAAAAAAAAAAAAAAAAAAAAAAAAATGATTTGGCACATGGCAGGCCCTCTAATCCACCAGTGGGCCTGTTCCAAAAGTACCTAATGAAAGTGTAAACAAACCTAAAGGGAACACAATATAAACACTAACTGTGCGTTTGCACTGGCGAAACATTACAACTTAACATGTTGATTTGTTGAAATCTCTAGTTCCAGTCAAATATTACTGTCCGTTTGCACGGCGAAACATTCATAACAAAACATGTTAAAATCTTTAGTTTCTGTCAAAGTTCCATACAATATTTGACAGGAACTAGACATTCCAACATGTTTTGTTGTGATGTTTCCCCACTTATGTACATATCTCTATGTAGTCTGTGTTCCCACTGTAATCTGAGGATGTTTCGCCATCATAGAGTATAGTAATAGATTGTTCGCCATGTTTCGTATGTTTTTTAAGTCAATCAATGGTGCAAACGCACGGTTACACATTCATCTATTAATATTGACCTAGGATTTTTATGTCAATGTCTATTACAACTTTTTCCTTTGATTAATTTTTTTTGGCTGTACGTTTATGGTTTTCAGTATAGAGTAGTACAGTAGAGCGTTGACGTTTTTAATCTGCCGGCATTTTTGGATTAAATGTCAACAAAGATAAAACTGTTTAGTGTTTTACATTCGTTTCTTTTGGTTTTGTTTGGAAGAAATCTACAAATATGTGGTACTTGACATCCGAAAATGATGTTCGAGTTATTTATATCATATCATCAGCTAATCAAATAATAATAGGAAGAAGTGTTGATAACCAAGTGTGCGACTTTGCTATCTCTGATGATCCTTCTATAAGTAGGAAGCATGCTACGCTGGCTATAGCGGATAATTGTTTATTTTTACAAGACTTGGGCTCTAGATACGGAACATCCATCAATACCGACAAAGCTGAAGCAAATAAAAACATTAAATTGAGTGAGAATGATGTTGTTAAGTTTGGCAAAATGAATAGTGTATGGAAAGTCAATGTTATTAATCTTATAACGTGTACATCGACTTTGAAAGGGGAAAATCTTCAGAATTTGAAATTGACCATATCCAAAATTGGTGGAATGTTGAAAGGTGATTGGGATGACACCTGTAATTATCTGACTATGCCAGCAATTACCTTGACAATCAAAGTTGTGTTAGCTTTGGTGCAAGGGTCAAATATTGTTACAGTAGAGTTTTGGAACAAATGTCTTGAAAGTGTTACCAATCTCACAGCATTACCAGATCCACATGAATTCTTACCTCAAGTTGTGGAATCTACACTTAATAGAGAAGTTGTGTCATTCCTGCCAGATTCGCGCCGTGAAGCATTATTTCAAGAAAAGAAGTTTGTTTTTTTCTCAAGGAGACAATATGAGATGTACAAACCAGTATTGATTAAAAGTGGTGCTTCACCAATGCTCCTGAGTGAGTGCAAGATGACTATTTCAATGCTTTCTGCCCAAGATGTGATTGTGATACAGTATATTATGACAGGTGCCAGTCAAGAAACGCAATCTCAAAAGAAAACAATCAATGATATTGTTAATCAATTAAAAAATAAAGGTAAACGAGTTGTAGCTGATGCTGAAATTGGTCTTGCAATATTGTACTGCTCGATGGATAAGTATTGCAATCCTAACTTTAGTTTCACATCTGAAGTAGTTAAACAATCATCAGCACCAGTCAAGACTTCCAAGGTGTTAGCTCAGGAATCTCAGGAACCTGTGTCTCAGCAGAAAAGGGAAAATGTTAACATAAATGAAAGTGTGACATCTCAAGAAAATTATGACAGGCTTTCTAATAAAAGGAAATTAAGTGAATTTACTAGTGAAGCCCAAGTAAATCCTAATAAAAAAATAGCTACAACTTGTTTTGCTGTTAATGTAAAAAGTGAGAGTGCCAAAAGAAAAATTTCAGGAAATGATGATGATAAGTCATTGAATCCAGCCAAGAAAGTAGCAATTGATAAAGAGAATAGCAGTGATATGCCATTAAATCCATCTGAACAGGTTGAACATGAGGATAGTAATGATATGTTTAATTTTGTGAAAACAGTTGCTACTAACAGTGGAGTTGAAACAAAAGCTAAGAAACTTAATTTATCAAGGCCACAGAAAAGAAAATTAAATGATACTAATGATGATGAAGACCTGTTTAATTTTGTTCAAAATAAGGTTCAGACTAATGATGACGTTATGACTAACACTAATACATCTAAAAAAAACCTTTTCAGTATAAATAAAAAGCAAAAAGATGAAACAACTGAAGTATCACATGTCCAGAAAAGTGAAGGACTTTCAGCTGAAGAAATATCAGCAATGAGAGGATCAAAATTGAAAGAGCTAATGGAACGTAATTCTAATACAATGTACACAGTCAAGAAAGAACAATCTGAGGAATTGGAAGAGCAAATGAACAAACTTGATTTATGCACTACTATTGTTAAAACTTGTAATAATTTGATTGTTAAACGAGAGCCACTTATTGTGACTGAAAACTTTGCTAAAGATGCCTCTCATAAGAACTTCAAGACATTTAGAAAGGTATGGCCATTAAAGAGGCAAGTCACTATAATTCAGGCATCCCAAATAAGCTTTGGTGATAATACAGCCGCTTAGATATGGAATAAAAAATACTCATTATTCACTATGATTTATTCAATTATGTAAGATGTTCTTTTTTACAAACATGTAGAAATAAGATAATAAACATATTAAACTAATCATTGTTTGCTTCTGATTCATCTGATTCTTGATCCTGGTCTTCATCAATGTCTTCCAGTACCACCTTTTCTTTTTCACTGTTGAATTTATTAAAAGGATTAATAAACATTTAAGAATATATATGAGAAGTTTAGAGCCAAGCATTATCAAAAGTTAGTGAAACATCTTCTGAAACAAAAAGTATCGAATTTGCAATGATTGAAACTAAATTACCTGGCTTTGGGAGCTGATTTCATCCTCTTCAGTTTCACAGTGCCATCAGGAGCCACCCTGACAGTCTTGCCAGGGATTGTTGAAAGTTCATCTTCCAACACAGTGTAATGCTTAGGTCTCTTCTGTGTTAGTTTTGGTGGTTTAATTGTACTTGATGGTCCTAAAATGTTCAAATATTAATTATTTTTGGCTGTATTTTATTCTAAAGTTACTCTAATAGATGTGGTACTTACGCAGTGTTAGATATAAAGGCAATGACATAGACAATGGCAATTTCAGAGAGATAGACCTAATGTTTGCTTCTCCTCCAGGAAACTTTGTTTTGAGTTGCTCAACTAGGGCCATTATATTTTCTTTAAGTTTCTCCTGAGGCATGGCAGTATGTCCTATAGTTATAGTTGAAGTTTCTCCTTCACTAAGACGTAAAATAGCAGTACGTAAACCTATTTCAATACTTTTCTTTAAGTTTTTGTCTTCATTTATTCTAACTGGGATCAGCATATTGTGTTTTTTGAAGAACATCTTCCCTAACAAATGTGATACATGGTTCAGTACTCTAGTGTCCACCATTATAAAGTCATGCTGAGTCAAGAGTCTGCGCTTTAATTCAAACTGGTCATACTCCACTCTTAGTTGTCTTACTGGGAGTACTGTTTTAACCTGAAACAACAATATCAATTCGTAAAAAAAAACAGTCATTAAACACCTTGATAGGTTATTCAAACTCAAACCATTTATTTAAATAAAACCATTTACAGGCACTCTTGAATTGTCAAGGAGTCGGTCAGTCAGAAATATGAAGCTAGTTGTTTAATGATGTTTTTTAATACTGACCTCAGTAACACCCTCTTTTCTCAATATTTCTTCCCAGCGGTCAATAGTTGGCTCATGGTCATGTTTTCTTCCCTTCTTTATGTCTGGTGTTACTAAGCAAACTTCTCCTGTCGAAGCAACAGTGCTGTGTGGCAGCAATCTGGAAATATTAAATATTATGATTCAATAATGATAGGACATACCAATGCCACTTAATTTTATGAACTATAAGTTAACTTACAGTTTTATATTTCCTCTTGTGTTTTGAATTTTAATACAATGGATTTCTGCAAATACTGGCTTTTCATCGTCGAAAATTGCGTTCTTCTGCTTATCATGGGCCACAACTACGGTAAGTAACGTATTCAGGCAGGAATGAACGAGGTCCTCTGTAACACTCTCTGAAGGCATTATATATTTGAGTTTCTTCTTCGGTGCAGCCACTTTTTTAATTTCCTCAGAAACTTGTTTCACGTTTTTTGTTTTTTGTTGAGGTGGTAGATTAACCTGGGGCTTTTGCGGCTTGGTTTTTTTATTGAGCTTTTCAATTTTGGCAGATTTTTTATTTTTCGCCTTCAGCGGCAACTTAGGTTTTACAGCAACCATTTTAAGTAATTTATACAGACTAACAAATCAAATTAATTAAGACTATTTTCACTGTTTATGTCTGTAACAACAACAAAATAACCTCTGATCAAAAAAGAAATTCACACATGACAATTCATAACCTTACTTTGTTGCACATGCATGTGTCATGCGTCAAATTGACATTGGCATTAATTTTTTCATTCACTAGGGCCACAGAGTACTTTTTGACTAGGGCGAACAAGTACGCGATCAATCTGGTATAATTAAAATCTCTCAAAAACAATTTAGTTCAAAACATCATATTTTCCTTTGTAAAATGATGTCAAATATTAACGATTAGTTCAAAACCTCAACAATTATCCTGGTTAAAATATTAATTTTGAAATTGGTTCTAAAGCACACAACACACACAGAGGCAGCTGTGAGAATAGTTATTTGCTTTAAACATGGTACTAAGGTCTTTTATTAGCCTTGTGTTTTCTTCTGCTTTTATTTAAATAAAACAGTAAAATCTGTTATCTATGGAAAATGATGACAGACAAAACGTTAAAAACCATGAAGTAGGTACAGACACCAGCACGTCCACCTACTACAATCTGGCCAATTTCTTTAATAGATTTTCAACTTTATTCGTCAGACATAAGGTTCAAAGTTGATTGGGAAAAATTGACAGTTTTGGGAAGGTTGATGTGCTGGCGTCTGTACATACAAAACAGCACTTAATCTGATTTAAAAAAACAGGAACATGTGATTTGTTTTCACAAAACCGCACTTATCTAAAATCCATCTCCAGACTGACTGATAACGGCGCAAGCAATTAAATAATAGGAAGCTGTTTAGGGTCCTATCACGTTATATGTTTTTTCGATTCAGCCTTATTGAAAAAAGTGGACAATTATGGTTTTATTAATTTTATTATATGTACAGACGCCAGGACATCAACCTACTACAATCTGTCAAATTTCTTTAATGGATTTTCAACATTATCACTAAAGCATAAGGTTCAACGTTGATTTGGAAAATTTCGGGTAGGTCAACCTACCACACAGAAAAAATTCAAATTTCAATTTTTTGGAATTTCTCAGTAGCATCCCGTGTCCTCCGGGCGATCCACGCAATGATGACACCCGGGCGTTTCCTCCCGCCTTATCCGGAACAGGAACCTCCCGAAACAACCGTGTCCGGCCTCAAGTGAGGACGCCGTGACGCCTCTCTAGCTTTTCCTCAAAGAGGGGTCTTATCGCCGCAATTGTGGCGTGCCCAGCACTGGGTTGTGACAATCGCACTCTCCATGACGCTATGAGATCCCGCCGGAGCTCTGTCCGCTGTGCCGGCAGCGGAGTTACGTCCCGGCGTTTCGCCTCCTCGCACCTTCTGAAATGTGCGCGAGGATTTTTGCCTCCAGATCTGGCAAGGAGGTTTGCCGTCTTACCGGAGACTGTGCGGTATCCCCGGACCAGCCGGATGGCCACCTCAACGAACGCGCCCACATTGGTGCCCAGTAAAAGGCCATGGATGACACGACCCCCGCGTAGAGCCTCCAGCAGGAGGCGCTTGGACCCCCTAGATTGGGCAGGAGCCACTGCAAGGCAGCCCCGGCCCGCTCCAGTCTGGGAGCCAAACGTCGGATAGGTACACCTTTGCCTAACCCTTTGGGGAATTACAGGGAACAGGCATGATGTTATGTTATGATATTAATGATTGCATTTGATAATCAATATTTTGGTTAGTTAGCCACATTTCATATTTTCATACAGTAATATTGCAAAATTAATCAATTTGACAGCTATTTGCGACGTGACGTTGCCAACTTTTAGCGCTCTTAATTATTATTATTCTGTAAATACATATCTGTTAAAGTCGCGAAGGAATCATATTTTGATTAAGATACAACAGGTTGTACAGGTTGTTGTACATACCGAATTTACATGTCAGTGTCAGGACACTGACATGTAAATTCGGTATGTAAAGTAAAAATTAACCTATGCTGATTCCAAAACCATTTCGAGATTTTAGGTTTGTAAGCCCTATTTTTCTATTTTAGGTCTTAAAATATTAAGATAGTATTTATTTTCACAAAAATTCTTAAAATCACTTGACTTTTACTTGACCTCTAAGTGACGTCATAAACTACCCTGTATAGGAAACTTTCAGGGCCTCTTGTAATAAAATTTTGTACGTGTCAAGCTTCAATGTCAACGTCAAGTTTGCATGAAGCTGTTTACTTTCGTTGAGCGTACCGTGCCTTGATTTTTTGATGTTACCAAATTCTTTTCACTATAACCCTTGCTTTCTCTTCGGACTTCGATACTTACTGCTACATTGATCATTTGCTTGTTATAAGGAACTGCTTGCCTACCCTTTGGATTTGTTTTAAATATGGACCTCAGTACACAAACAATTTGTTTTGGCTATTTGTAGTGGTATTTTTACATGAAGGTATGAAGTATTTAGCACAAATAGTCTTTGATCGATTCATAATTAATAAGCTTTATCTTTACAATAAGGTACGGATACTGTAAACTAAAAATCGCTCTGTTATGACAAATTAATATTAACTGTCAAATTTGACAGTTTGACTTTACTGAATTTTCAAGTTTAGTTTTTATTATTTGTATTAAACGTGGCAAAGATCATAAGCTATTCAGCCTACTTTATGACGTCAGCACGAACAAAACTTTAAAAAAATATAAAAAAAATAACTACCTACAGCTTGGAAAAAGAAAGACTTGAAATTATACCTATATTTCAAATACTCATATCTATAAAATAAAAATATAAAAAAAATACCTGAAAAATACTTTACATACCGAATTGCAAAAAAACGTAAGAAAAATTGAATTGCGCGGCTACAGCTGCGGATTCACCGGCTTGTGGCTTGTGGTAGAAGTTGACCGGGAAAAAACGTCAAATAAGGAAAAAGCTTTATCGGTATAGAGAAACTTTATTCCCACTAAAGACATACCTAAGTCACTTAATTGAGAACAATACTAAAAATATAGATTACAATATGTTCGTCATCAGTTTCAGTACGTATTACAATTTAATAGTTACCCATCCAATGCATTCATTTCTCCAGAAGTGACCGATCCGCAATTATATGCTAAGTTGAGATTTAAATGCATTGTAAGAGTGAACATTTCATATACAGGACGGTAATTTGTTATAAAGCTGTGCTCCTTCAAATGCTCCTTTATGCTCCCTTTATACGATTTTCTCTCTGTATCTTTCTAATATATAATATTGCGAGTACCTATCGAGAGTTCCTGACTGGGGTTCCCCGACTGCACTCCCTTTTTTTTCTCTCAACCAGATTTTCGTCTTATGCTTCGACTCTACGACGGGAAACATCGAAACATGTAGTGGACAACATGGTTTTTTTTTTATGGGTTGGAAATCGTCGAATGACTTCTCCCGTTCTGGGTGGAGCGGGAGGGCGTGTCAGACTGACTAAAACCCACCCGTGTACCTTCAGTTGCCTGTGCATTGCCAGGGGCCACGGTATCTATTTCGGACTTTCCCGCAACCCCGGCAGGCATCGGTCCCATCGGACCCCTTCAATGCTGACATCTCTTTGAGGCGGGCGTGGAACACAACTCGCCGGCGACCCGGGCCTGGTCCTTACCGGACGGCGAGCTACCCGCTATCCCTCACGAGTTCCGTCTCCTCCTTCGCGAGGATTACTGCTTCGCAGAAGGAGGTGACGGCCTCCCATGCCCTCTCGCTCCGAACCATGGCCTGGACCAGGGCCGGACGCGAGAGATCCCCGCCATCAATCGCATCCACGAGGACACGGCGGTGCTCTGCCCAAGCCGGGCAGACTTCCACCGTATGCTCCACCGTGTCCTCCGGGCGATCCACGTAAAGATGACACCCGGGCGCTTCCTCCCGCCTTATTTGAAACAGGAACCTCCCGAAACAGCCGTGTCCGGTGAGGACCTGCGTCGGGCGGAAGGTGAGGACGCCGTGGCGCCTCTCTAGCCACCCCTCAAAGAGGGGACTTATCGCCGCAATAGTGGCGTACCCAGCACTGGGTTGCGACAATCGCACTCTCCATGACGCCATGAGATCCCGCAATGGACAACATGCTGCAAGATTCATACAGAAACATAATGCTAAAGAAATTGGTTTGTAAAACATGTTAACAAGATAAGTGACAGAAAACAGAGATTTACGCACATTATGCAGGTAGATACTCCTGCATCCTGGAGAGTTATCTAACGGTAAGTCATATTTTAGAGATGTTAGCAAAATATTCCGGGTAATTTTTAGTACCTACCCACTTAACTACAGTGTTGATAATTTTTTGTACAATATTTAATTGCGAAAATCACCCATTCTGTAGCCGAGTCAATTAACTAAACGTTTCCTGGCCTACCGCCAGACTTCGCAGTGGTTAAAGGGCGTGTGTTCATTAGCGAGTGCATTGCTAAACAAAACGCATTAAGCGCTTGTTATCTTTAATTTATGATATTGAATGAAGCTTTGGTTTTTTTATATTGGTTGATGAGCATACTCGTAGTAAGAGTCGCTATTTTCCCTAGGCGCATACCTACTTAGAGCGTAGTTATAATTTGGAATCTGATACCCGTTTGATGACGGTTCTGCCGGAACATCCCTTGGCTTGAATTGAAGTAACACTTTTGTAAAACTAGATACCAACCTACTTTCCACCTTCTGTTCAATTGGCTACAAAATACCTTGTTATCTACCGAAACCGTTCAAAAAATTCAGCTCTAGAGCATATGGATATCCCCGGTCAACGCTATTTATATTGATTATAGCAAGGCGTTCGATAAGATCGATCATGACATTTTTCTGAGGAAGCTTTTCGACTTGGGGGAGACCTATACAGATGGTTTTCGTCTTATGTGCTAAATAGAAACAAGCAGTGGACCTTACTGGCTTTATATCCTTCTGGTTAACCATCCCTTCTGGTGTACCACAGGGCTCCCTACTGGGGCCCTTATTATTTTTACTTTTCATTAATGATATCGGCGAGTGTTTCAAAAATTTGTTCATTAATGTTTACAGATGAAATGAAAATCTATAGTTTAAATGACGCTAGACTCGCAGGCGGACATATCTAGATCATATTTAAATACTCGATTGCAAATCAACCTTTAATCTCGAAGTCATGTCACCAGAGATCTTGGTATTCTACTGGACAGTAAGCTCGCCTTTGAGTCTCATGTTGACCATATCGCCAAAATAGCATCCAAAGCCCTGGGATTCATTATCCGTAATGCCAGTTCGTTCAATAACATGAAAACATTGAATATTTTGTATTGTGCTAACGTCCCCCGTCATCTTGATTATGGTAGTCAAATTTGGAATCCGAATTATGCAGTGCTTTCAGACAGATTGGAACGAATACATAAGTAGGTCACAAATTTAAATTTCCTTGACTGAGTTATCTACAATGAACGATGCACTTGATGCACGCGTATTTAACCTAATTTTTAAGAATAAACACCCCTCAATCGATTTTTATGCAAGTCATTTAGCGTCTATTACCATTACTACTTACTGTTTTATCTAAATACTAGATATATTATTGTTTCTGATGCATTCTTATAGCGGTTGCACATGCATTTTAGCCTATGCAGATACTTAATTAAATGTTATACTTAGTTAGAAAAAAAGAAAGAAGAAAGAAAGAAAAATAGGTTTTTTTTTTTATTAGTGTTATGGTTAGTGTCGTGGCTAAGTAATAACTGCCGCACGGGTTGATCTACGGTTGCCGGGGTTGGTCTGTGGATTGGTGACCATCTTTACATACCGAGACTCCTCCGTGCCTCGGGAAGCACGCCCCGCCTGTCATTCGTGGATCTTTGACAGCTGTTACGGGTCGTCAGAAGCCCGAAAGTCTGAAAACCAGTCTTACCAAGGGGTATTACTCAGTTACTGGATTGTGGAGGTCAGATATACGACTGTATATCTGACCTCCACAATCCAGTAACTGAGTCCAAGAGTGAGTGAGTGAGTTGGTCCAGTATTTTACAAGAAGCGACTGCTTCTTGTAAAATACTGGTATTCAGCTGCATCCATTTAGACTGGAAGCCGACCGCAATATTATTAGGAAAAGGCTAGACAGATTTAGTGTTATGGTTAATGAATAGTTAATAAATTTGAAAATGTGTACTACAATACTCTATTCTCTACAATACTCTAACTGTGCAGGCTTGTAAATGGCTTGTCATCAATTACCTCACTATTATCTACTTCTGTATTGTATTGTAGGTATTGTATAAAGTAAAATAAATAAATTAAAAAAACTCGAAGAATGCATAACATTCTCCTTTTTTTGAATTCGGTTAAAAAGCTACGTCTGAAATGCCAAAGTTTTTTGCCCATCTACCTAAAACTGTAAATGTCCACCGTTGAACTTGAGTCACCTAATCGACCGCTATGAACGATCGTGTGGGAATTTCGCTTATCAACGTTTATCGGGAACTCAACTTTAGAATTCAAAACGGAATCTATAAGCATTCTCACTTAGGTATTTTAAATCGTCTCTGAGCTTTAGGTACATTGTGAATCTCGGGATCGAATAGGCCTACATCATCGCGTACCGTGGGTGTTATGAAAGGTCACCAAAGGGCGCCAAAGGATGTAATTGCGAATTGCGAGGAGGGTGAGCGACAATATCCATCTGTGAGCGAATATATTCATGTCATCTACAAACAACATTTTCTTTTTCAGGTGATGTAATATAGGGGAGTTGCTGAGGTTCTCATTCAATAGTCAATATTCGCGAAGTCAATAGTAGATAGCTCTAAATTTTTATTTTTATCTTATAACTAGCTATTTTTGGATACCGGCATTGATATGAGAAATGCAAATAATAAGTTACCTACCGACTTATCATCTATGTTTTTCCTGCCACCAGCGCGTCAGGTTTGCAAGAATTAATTACTCATTTTATTGTAAGTAGTTTTGTTTACCAAACAGTGGGACTGTTAGGTAAAGAGGCCACCTTTCATTCCTTCGATTTGTAATTTTGGGGATAATTTCTAGCACACAATTCTATAATAAACAAAGCTTTTATAACACTTACAACAAAATAAATACCTAACTTGACGAGCTTTGTAAAATTGTGTTTCTCCGTACAATTAAAGAGGTGCGATATTGCTTTCAGTTCCTGGCAAACATCCAAAACATAACACCTGTGGGGAAGGAAATACATTTGTGGTCAAATCTTTCGCTGAATTTGCTAGGAATGAGCAAATGTTTTACATTTTAATGGAATAAAGAGTCTATATACAGCGCCTCTTAAAGCGCCAGATTTTCAAAAAGAGCAACCAGTGGTCGCACCTAAGAACGACGATGTAAAAAATTAATAAAAGATGTAGGTACCTATTTAGATTAAAATTGTTAACCTGTGATGTTAGCTAGGGCTAAGGATTGCTGACAATCGAACTTGAAGCCTTTAGTTATATCAATAAGAAAAACGTAAAACGTGACAGCTGGTCTTTATCCCGCGCGACTAGTTAGAGAGTCAATTGGAGGAAATGGTTCATTACCGTAAGCGGCCGCCTGTTAGTAATTATGCACAATGGCTGTCCTAAAAAGTTACGGTTTAACACCTAACTGCTATCTGCGGCTTACCCGTCCAGCGTTAGCATCATTAGCAAGTTTGTACGTAGGAAAACAGAGGTTGAAGGAATAAATAGAAAACCAAAAAGTATCGTACGTCTATATCACAAAAAGGACTCGATAGTCATCGCGGTAGGCTACCTACCGTGATGACTATCACCCACAGAAATAACAGAATTATGTAAACTATTATTTTATTAGTACCTAGGTTTGAATCATATTGAAAAGCCGATGACCACGTAAAGTTTGATTACGGACTTATACAAATAAAACCTTTATTTACCCTTACTAATGCTTGAACTATCTGTAGGTCAAAAAAATGTTTCTTTCCGTGAGGGAATTGAACCCGAGACCCGCAATCCCAGGTTAGCCAACGCTGACGAGGCTGTGTTGGGATTTAAGGGTCTCTTACATGTCGTCACCACAATGATTCCATGGGTGGAATGTTCAAGTAAAGATGCTTCCTTTTTATATTTGAGGTATTGGGTCATTATAAAGACCCAGGAAGCAACCTATATTCTTACATTTGCCGATAAATCTCAAAAGCTGTAATATCTGAGATCTGTAATAGATGCGACCATCGAGATCGAGCATTCTGCATGTAGTGCATTCTACCGACCCTGTCGGTGTAACATGAATAGTTGATACCCTATTAGCAATTTAGAATGTATGATGATGATAACCTTAATATGTCTGAACAGTAAACACAAATATTTGTTAGTAGGTATTTTATAGGTATTTTTGCGACGAATTATGCGATAAAGTATGTAGGACAGTAGTAGTTCTAGGTAGGTATATCATACAGTTGTCGTAGTTCCGCCTACGTTGGAAAAGCTTATTTTCATCCCACCATCTCGGAAAGAGTATTTTTAATCTTCAGTATCTGAGTGGAAAAGCCGTTTTTATTCTCTAGAGGATAAAGTAAATTGAATTTAGAACATCGTGTGCACTAAGTTTGTGAATTAAAAAAAACATTAAACCTATTTACTGCTACCTCTATGGTGCCGAATATATCATACAACTTTTTTTTAATTTGTTAAAAACTCAGACTCGGAACCTTCTTGGTGTTCTTTTTTCAATTTGCTTTGTACGCGGTTCTTTACGCGGCATTTTTTCACGTCATTGTTAAACCTTAGGTATATTAAAAACAAGAAACTTGAAAACAAGTGAAAAAACTAAAATGAGTGATTCTAGCGACGAGGAAGTTTGCTTGACGCCAACAGAATTGACTGAAACTGTTAATAATGCGCAAATGAGCTTTCTCCCTCAACAATCACGCGAGAAGTATTTAAAACAGTACGATATGTTCAACACGTGGCGACTAGCAAAAGGAGCCAAAACTTTCTCAGAAAACGTTTTGCTGGCATATTTTATAGAATTATCCGAGAACAAGAAAGCAAGCACTCTATGGAGTACGTATTCGATGCTAAAAGCAACAATAAAGATGAAAAAAGACAAACATATCGATACCTATCCTAAATTAGTGGCATTTTTAAAAAGAGCCTCATCTGGTCATCAACCAAAAAAATCGAAGGTTTTCACAGTATCTGATATTGAAAAGTTTCTTAACGAAGCACCCGATTCCGTATATTTGGCGGCAAAAGTAAGTCAGTTGCACATTCAGTATCTACTTAAGTATATTAATCTCAATTAAATAGTATACTTAGTAGATGTTGATAGGCATAATTATGCGTTCATATCAATTTTATTCATTTATCTACTACAATACTCTTTACGTTACAGGTTGTTCTTATTATTGGAATAAACGGAGCATGTCGAACTAATGAACTAACACAACTTAATGTCAAAAACATTGAGAAACATTCAGATGACTTACTATTAATTAATTTACCTAATACAAAGACAAAAAGAGACCGCAACTTCGTCATTCGCAAGGAATACGTAACGATTGTTGAGAAATATCAAGCCTTACGCCCGCCTAACACTCCAATCAATCGATTTTTTCTACAGTATCGCAATGGAAAGTGTGTTAGACAGCCTATGGGTACTAATAAAATTGGCAGTATCCCACGAGAAATAGCAACATTTCTTGAACTTCCAGAACCCCTGTTGTACACGGGTCATTGTTTCCGACGAACTTCAGCCACACTTTTGGCTGATTCCGGAGCTGATCTGCTGTCCCTTAAGCGCCACGGAGGCTGGAAGTCCAATGCAGTTGTAGAGGGATACATAGAGGATTCCATCCAAAATAAGTCTAAAATATGTGAAGGCATCGTAGGAGCCATTACACTGAAAGAGCCTCAATCGGATCCTTGTACTGGCCCTTCTACATCAAAAATAAGCCGTTATGAAACACCTAACCATCTCCCTCTCTCTCCAACATTCACGCCAAGGGAATCCGATGAATCGGTACAACTATTAAGTATGACAGATAGTTTACCGAAAAACAGTACACAAGTGACTAACACCAATATTACAGTACCAAACAAAAATATTACACTCAATTTAAATAACTGTAGCAACGTTACTTTAAAATTTTCTTAATTATACCTTAGTATTATTTTGTTATAATTTAAAGATTATTCTGTAATACTTACCTGTCATAATGTAGTAATTAATACCTAAACTGAAATAAAAGTGTACCTATCTTGTGATTGTAAACGTTTTTTTTTTTGCATTTAGTCATTTCCTCGCTGAGGTGGAATGAAAAGTTACGTGTTGCACTCGAGTGCAAAGATTTTTCACCTCGTGCTCTTTTGATTCCCTCGCTAACGCTCAGGATTCTAATTTTGAATCACTCGCTGCGCTCGTGATTCAATTTTAGAATCCTTCGCTTGCTCGGTCATCAAAATTGAACACGCGGTTAAAAAGCAACTTTGCACTCTTGTATAACAAATAACTATTTTCCGATTCAATGTCCTACATACGCTAGTTTTGTCCATACGTTGGTTTGGTACATATATACCCTAGAAATTGGTACCACACACACAGTACCAGTACATTCAGCAACAAAAGTCGATTACTTATCGAGGAAAAAGTTATAAGTTTAACGTGTGTATCAGTATGTCAGACTGCACCATTGTACCTCCAAAACGGCTGAACCAATTTGTGTTTTTGTTTTTTTTTTGTTTGAAAGGTGACTTGATCGAGAGTGTTCTGCTGTTTGAAGATTATCAGGTCTTTTCTAGTTCATGAATGCCTGTGAGCATCTTCCATAGGTCTGATCGATTTGAAATTTGGTATTCTGTTACTTCAATGAGATTAGAAGAACATAGTAACCTTGAACTGATGCTGCAGCATCATCTGGAATTTGCAGGATACCCAACTTCCTTACCAACTTACAGCACAGGTATAGGTGTTTGGGCTCATTGGAATGGTCTCAATGGTTATAGATAGATGGTGAGCAGGGTCTGGTGATGGAGTAGGAAATGAGAAAATGTCTGTGTCGGGGGTTCTTACATTTTTTAATATATGCTTGTTTATAATGTTATTATTGCACGCAATTTTTAGAATAGAACGGTTTTAAAATTATAAAACACAACCTCTGAACTATCACATCAAATGCTGAAGAACAATGTTGGAAAAAGAATTGAGTGACCGTACCTTAGTACCTACCTATACAATACGTGCTATCATTATTTTATTATCTTTTCACCTCAGCACCTCAAACAAGCAGGTTTTGCTGTCAAAAAACAGTGTGCAAAATTCAATTTTGCTGCGAGCGTGAGACAAAGTAATTTTTTAATTTTTTTTTTTAAATGCCGAGGTCAGTGTTGGATCTACTCACAAAATTCTAAAGATTTGAACTTCAATTAGTTTTGTCACTTTCACTTCGATACGAAAAAAGCGAGAGATAGAAAAAAGTCGATTCGAAGTTCGATTTCAAAATTCCATAACTAGTAGGCCCAAAAAAGAAACAAACAATAAAACGTTCGGATACATATAAAACCTTTAAATTGCAAATCATCTGTTATGGTTTTATTTTAAATCAGATCTGTTTTATTAAATTTTTTAGAACGAAGTTCTTAAATCGGCTTGCGGTAAGAGTGCACTGGCAGAGATCGTCACGCGAAAAGGTGCTGCGACTGTCTTCTTCTAATTCAAAGAGAAAGATAGAAAGTGTGAATTTGGTCAAAATGAAAATCCAAGATGGCGGTTGCGAAAATTTTCACATTTTCCGTCATGGGTATCGTTTCTATGGTTTTCAAGGTTGCTAAAGCCGATGGTGAAGTCAAAATAAAAATCCAAGATGGCGGCTGCGAAAATTTTCACATTTTTCGTCATGGGTATCGTTTCTATGGTTTTCAAGGTTGCTAAAGCCGATGGTGAAGTCAAAATAATAATCCAAGATGGCGGCTGCGAAAATTTAAATTTTTTTCTTCATGGGTGTCGTTTCTATGGTTCTCAAGGTTGCTAAAGCCGATAGTGAAGTCCAATTAAAAATCCAAGATGGCGGCGAATTTTTTTTCATTTTTCGTCATGGGTGTCGTTTTCATAGTTTTCCAGGGAGCTAAAGTCGATAGTCAGATCAAAATATAAATTCAAGATGGTGGCTGCGAAAATATTCAAACTTTTCGTCATGGGTATCGATTTCATTGTTTTTGAGGGTGCTTAAGTCGATAGTGAGGTCAAAATGTAAATCCAAGATGGTGGCTGTAACAATTTTGAACTTCGTGCCTGACAGGGGTCCCCCGACCACACTTTTTTTTTTCTAAAAAAAAATTGGTATTTGCCATTGAAAAAAAACTGGGGATTCGGATTTCTTTTTTCCTGAAAATTTCCACATAAATATGCTCACAGTACGATACCTAACAACACCCTCACGGATCGGAAATGTTTTTTTTACATGTTGTATGTTCTCGCTGCTGAGGTGAAAAGTTGTATGTGTTACACGAGAGCAAAGTTATTTGCATCTCGTGTCTTTGAATCCTTCGCCGCGCTCAGGATTCTAACCTAGAATCACTCGCTACGCTCGTGATTCAATTATAGAATCCTTCGCTTACTCGGGATTCAAAATCAACACTCGCAGCAAAAAACAACTTTGCTCTCTTGTTGCACAAATAACTATTGTACCATAGTGTATGGATTTAGATGAAACCGAATCTATTTGTTTAGCCGTTATTATGTGATTGAGGTAAGATAACAATGTTAAGTGGATACACTCGTAGGTATGTAAGTAATATAATGCGTAGTACGCACATGATGACAGCTGCGTACTGGAAATGACAGGAACCCTTATAATAGTTTTCGGACGAATACGGAACAAAATCGATTTCATAGGAACCATGTAAAAATGTTAAATAAAAGAAGCAAGAAAGAATTTAAGTGTTGTTTCCTTTTAAAAATAGAAACATCCGAATTGAGAACCTCCTCCTTTTTTAGAAGTCGGTTAAAAAAATATCTCATGAAATCCTGAACAAAATACAAAATCGTCAAAATCCATAAAACCTGTAAAAGCATTTGATGTCACATTTCTACTTAGTACACAGTGTATGCTCGTGCCTAAGTAAATAGGTCAAGTACATAAATGATACACATCAGATTTTATATAAAGTTACGCTCGTAAAAGTGTCAGACTTTGTGTAGTCATAGGCAAGGTAACATCTGTTTTATTGAGTCCTTTGGGACGCGATCCTTCGGTAAGAACCCAATGCAATGCGGCTTTCGTCACCTAACATTTTGAATTATTTAAGTTTAAAGGATTTACGAGAAGAATTAAACCTTAGACCATGAATTTTATATTTTTTTCTAGCTTAATAAATTGATGTGTTGTCAAGCACCTTTAGTTATCTACATGGTTTCTGTATCTTGGGGTTTTTATTCTTCGTTACATTTTTACACCATCGATTGTAGAACAAAGGGAAGGTCTTAACTAAGATTTCATTTCCCGGAAAAATGGTGACAAAAGATTTCTTTAAGGAAATGTTGCGTAGTCAGAGTACCGTGGGCGCTCGCAAAGGGCAGCCCTTCTACTTCATATCCCGGGGCTCTATTTGCTATTGCGTAGTTACAGTCTTGTTCGAGCTTACTATTTATTTAAGAACATTTGCGGTACGAATACATAGCAAAAGATTCGTAAATGATGGCGCACCTACATGTTTAGGTATACGTGTAGCATGCGAGCAGTAAAAATATTTGCATGTCGAAATTCTATTTTACATTGGGTGGTTTTAATAGAAATGCGAAATATTATTTTTATCATTTATGTTTGATGGCTTACATGATTGATGCTGAATGCTTAAAATTATGGCTCTCGTAATCACTGCACACATTGCATACGGAATTCTGAATGCAATTAATTTTACATCTGCATTTTAGGAACAACTTTTAGTTTTAGTTATTACACAAGTGCATCTTTGTCGTTTAGAATTTCTAGTTAGCTATTTAGCTATAACTGGATATCCATATTTTAAGACTTTATTCAGGTAGGTAAGTACCTATCTCAGTTTGCTTGCCGTGCAATGGTCATTTCATAAATAATAGGGTTGTTCGACTAATGTGGCAAGAGCTACTATTCCAAATAGTTGCTAAAAATATGTTTCGCTTCATAATACAGATCTCTTAAATAATTGTAGATCAAACGTAGTTATATGTATAGCCAATTAACAGACTGTCAAATATTCTCTATGAAGTGCTTTTGTGTACAGTGTATGTGACATGTATTACGGGAAAATTGCTTTCCTTTTATGTTGATACGTCCCGCGGCACCTTCATCGGAAGCATGTAGGTATCTATGAAATTATGTATTTAGATCATGTCATTGAAAATGGAAAACAAAAGTTAAGAATTATTTAAAAAAAAAACTTGTCTTTCATTTGTGTCTATTACTCTATTTATAATTAAGACATGTTATCCTAACTGGTATGCCATTCCTTATAGGTACCGAATTCAGTTGGCAATGAGCCACAACACAAGAGCAGTCAATTAGTTTCAGTAGTCAAGACTCACGAAGAATTGGAGAAAGCTCGACGAGCGTACACCTCAAAATTCAAAAGTCATTATTCAAACTAGGCTGAAAATCAGCACTTTTCGAACGTCAAAATTACATAAGACAGTCCCCCAAAACGCCCACCTTTTACCACTTTCTAGTGCTTTTGCTGGGAAGAAGAAGTGGCGCAACAAACTCCCCAGCAGCACAGCTGTCTGATCAGTTACAAAAAAAAAAACTATATTAGTATAGTTTTTTTTTTCAGCTAGCTGCGCCCGCGGTTTCACCCGCATAGGTTTCGATCCCGGGATAAAAAGTATCCTATGTGTTAATCCAGGTTATAAATTATCTATCTGTGTGCCAAATTTTAACCAAATCCGTTCAGGAGTTTTAGCGTGAAGAAGAGACAAACATACACACTCAAAAACTTTCACTTTTATAATATTAGTAAGAAGTAAGATAATACTCGTAGTATGCAAGATAATTTACATTACGCAAAATATAATTTAAATTACAAATTAATAGCCATATGACAGCTAGCACACGCCAATATACCAGGTCAACCAAAAACATCGAGAATTATACTCAAGCAGAAATAACTAAACGTAAACAATATCTAAAAAAGAAAAACAGCCATACAGGCATCCAGGCATAAAGGGCGTGCCCGCTTACATAGAGCTGTAACTAGAAGTTATAATTGATAAACTAGGACCATCGAGGTAAAATAAATAACTGTCGAGGTCGCTAGCTAACCACATATTGCAATACAACTCATAAAAAAACATGGTAATGAGTAGATAAATTTACTTATAAAGTAAAATTATAAATAATTATTTACACTCATATAACCTAGTCAGTAGGTAAGCTAATTCTGGAGAAAGAACATTTAAACATTGTCTTTAGTTAATCACAGCGACCATACAATATTATTCTTATCATTTAAGTAGTCGTTGATAGAATAGTATGCCTTTGAACAAAGGTTGGATTTTACTTTAGTTTTAAACGCATTAAAAGACAAATCTAGCGAAGAAGAGGGTAGCTTCTTAGAAAAGGTTATACCAAGCCCAACAAATGAGTTATGAAGCCGGTGAAAGGGAGCACAGAACACCTTCATATACTTTAGAAGATGAATATGAATTGGATTTATCCCTTATCGGTCCTAATTGATCAGTGATACACAGTATCTACCTTAGTGATACTTTCTCTTTTTCTTAGTCGACCGCGATCCACATTTGTGTAAGCGAGATGACTCTTTGTAGTGGCCCTTACCGCTATGGCACGTTACTCTGTAATAATATGTAACGAAAAACACCTTGATATTATAAAACACTTACATACGTGACCATACATTCTTGAATACACGAAAAGGTTCCACGTTCCGCTGCTCCACCCATACAATAACTATGAGAAATGTTCCAACTATGAAATAACGTTTGCACGTTTGCCACCTCTTTGTCATTTGTCACGTTGTTTTTACATTTATCAGAATAAAAAGTAACGTATGACATAATCCCAGCTTATTCCCCTGACTCTTTACACAAAGCACGAAAGAAGGTATTTGGCAGGAGATAAAGTAAGATCTGCGCCGTGGCATTTCCCGCGGGTAGGGCAGTCGAAGCCATATTGTTTGACTGATTTGTTCAATTTTTCCAGGTAAAAGCTTGTCATTAATTGGATCAGATCAAAAGCTGTGTTTTGGAACATTTTAAGATAAACGGATGTTCAATAAACATAAAATTTGTTTACGATTATTTTACATCCATTATATTTTGGGTTCCTTCGTCGAACGGCACTTTGTTATGCCTAACTCTGACTGCTGTCTTGACCGATTACTCTCTCAAAATATATCGAAAATAAAGGAAGTAAAAATAATGTAATACTGTCGCGCACAAAGAAAGGCGTAATATAGTTCACTAACAATATCGATTGACGGTACTCTTTCAAATGGAGCGGACGTTACATTTACTGATTTTTATAATGAGCACTCAGAGCACTGTTAGTCTTCGTGTTATGCTGTTAGTAGCTTGCAAATTTATAAGCTTTGAGCAAACTGCTTCAATACATAGGTACTATAATAACTAAGTTAGACTACTTATTTAGGCAGGAACCTACAGATTGGTTGTGAATTGTCAAGAAGTTTGTTAAACTCATAAATTCGAGGAGTAGTTAACATTAATTCGTTCTGGACCTAATAGAGTGGGGCTTCAAGTTAGTCTACCTACATGTATTTTCAGTGTTTATAACTTTAGCTGCGGATCCCCTACTCAATGCGCGTCCAATCCACACTTATCGGATTTTCATAGTTGTTCTGGAGCGTGCGATATTGATAAATCATCGGGGTGGATATCGACAATTACGCAGTATTTCATGATGCCGTGCCTACTTTATTATCAATTTTACACCATTATCGCCTGCAATTGAATGAACAGTGATAAATTACTATGGTTTGTTTATTATGGAGGAAATATCAAACTTTATTTCGAGGAAGGAAAGGTAGAGCTGGACTCTGGCACTTGCCGTTTTAGGATTTGGCAAGTGGCAAGAATGGCAGTGAGTATTCAGTACTAAATTATTACAATAGGAAATGAGCCCAACTTGGAAGTAATTTGTTGTGCGTGAGGCTTTTTTAAGCGATCACTAAAGTAATCTGTGAATTTTATATACAGCCACTTGAATCAACAATTAGAAAAGCAAAAACGAGAAAGAAAACAATCAACAAGATTGTATCCAATTGCAGACAATGATACATACACAAGTGGTAAAAGCGCAATGAGCTAAATGGTGTACCACAGCGACCGACGGCGGCCCGAGGTATCTTTTACAACTTAATGCACCATTCCAATCTTTAATTCAAGATTCGCTTCACGCGGCTTGCAGTGGCTTTGCTTTGAGTTTTGAGAATAAAGTATCTTTGATACAATAGCGAACAACGTTGAATGAATACGACGCTTGCAATGTAATTCCAACAAGGATCGAGGGAAAAGTTTGACTGTAACACTGTAACATTGGACGGAAAATAAACGTAATTGCTTTAATAAAAGGCGAAGTAGTCGATACTTTGTTAGTACGTCGGAGGCAGAGCTGAGAATCCCCGGGGGTGTATGTGCGGGGTTGTGAGCTCTCTGACCGCAAGCCGGGACGCTACGGCGCCACGTCTCTACGTCTACATTATATGAGAACTGTCCATGCGAAATCTATCAGCTGTTCTCATCGTGAAATTCAATTGAAAGGTTTCCTCGTATTTAAATCAGTTTTTACGTTTACGTGCAGTTTCAGCACAATTTTATTTACATTGACGCTTTTTGAACATAACATAACATCACGCCTTGTTTCCCCGAAGGGTTGGGCAGAGGTGTACCGGGTGTACCTATAGTACACCCACATTTCGCCAGTTATGTTTGAGTCCCATGTAATAGGGGGCGAGCCTATTGCCATTAACCGGGCACAAATCCAGACTCCGGGCTGCTACTGAGAAATTACAGAAAGAAAAACCCAATGACACTGCCCGACCTGGGAATCGAACCCAGGACCTTATGCTCAGCAGTAGAGCTTGCTACCACTAGACAACGAGGCAGTAATGAAATATGGACAGTCCGTTGTTGATTGTGATTTTCCGTATGTTATGAATTGCATGCATTTGACTCAAACGCCTCGAAACGCCCCAAACGAAATTTTTGAAAAAATAAAACCTTGGAATTTAACGTTAACAATCGGGCTCTGTCAGAGCAATTACATTGGTTTGTATTGGATAAGGGTGGCGGTTTGATGTAAAATATTCACCGGCAGTCGGCGGACTGCAGTGATTGCCCTCGAGCTGCGCTGTGTCCCGTGCGAGCTCGTCTAAGCACCCCTTGTGCCTTGTGTTCCGTACAAGCGGTTCATAAAAATAGCATTTACATACACGTGTTTATTATTTAGGTTACGTATCCCATAATCTTTTGTGGATACAGTTACGAGAAAACATGTATTATAATATAAAACATTTTCTGTAAATTAATTTGTAGTTAATATTGAAACCGTCAACCCACCTGTTTAAAATTAAATGCGGAACCCTAATTCAGGAAAGTTCAGGAAAATTACTGGTTGTTTAGGTGGATTAGCCACCTAAGCAACCAGTAATTTTCCTCCATCCAACCTGTTGGGTGTGTGGTATACATACACATAATATTGGCTCTTCAGTGTATTGCCGTACCTACAGCTATACATACTAGGGTTGGATATATCTTACGTTTTCAAATTCAAAAGTCATTTATTCAAACTAGGCTGAGAAATTGGCACTTTTCGAACGTCAAAAACGTGAACGTGTTGTGTTCTTCAAATTAAAAATCTATTTGATGAGAGTTCACGCATCTCTTCTTATGATTGTCATTTGTTTCATAAGCGTTTAAGTTTATAATAATAAACATTTATTTCAGATTAAAATCCATAATTACATACTACTACTAATCCATACACACACATTTAAAAACTAATTCACATAAAAATAAAATAAAATAAAACATTACATAAAATAAAAAAAAGAATACTATGATAAAAAGATAACTAATGCATTTTTGCGCGGAAATCAAATGCAAATGGCAAAAAGCGTAATCTTAAAAATCGAATAATTTAGTATCTATTCTGTGTGCTCATCAAAGATGCAAATTTCATAAAAATCTATTGAGCGGGTTATGCGCTAGAGAGTCGGCTAGCTTACGGTCTCTACGAGGGTTCCATCAAGCCGATTTAGTTAAGATTCAGTTATTTTTATTAAAATAATACTAAAGGCACATGACTTTAAAACTAATATACGCCTCGTTTTTCGCTGAATTTCTAAAGTGCAGCGCTACACTTTACTATTTATTTACGAAGTCCGAAGCCACTGGCTCTTTTGGTCCCATAAAGTCTTGAGAGGCCTGGACGATATGTTTTGTATATGCACGTCCAAAACTTACTGTTATGTAAATTCACAAAACTTGTTCTCGCATAAAGAGATTTATACGTGCTATTGTGGTTTGGGATAAACGGGGTTGGATACGTGGTTGTCGTTCCTACCTTTTGTCTTTTTATAACTCATACAGACGTATTTATTTTGTAAGAGGTAGATACTTCAATACTCGTAAAACGCGACTCATGTGATATTTAAGCCTACTGTCCATCGATTTTGTGTCCTCCAGACACTATGTCTCCAAAGAAAGGTCTACACGACGCTAAAGCCTCCGATACGAATGTACCTAGGCCGCGACTCTTTCTTGTACTGAATCTTTAATAGAAGCTAGGTATTTGAATTCTCGCTTGAACAGAACAGGTGTCCGATTGTGAATAATCATAGACAGTTATCATTACCCCTAATGAACCTCGAACCGTGCTCGAACCTAAAAAACAAAACAAATATTATCTGCAAGGTTGTCTACTAAGAGCACTTAAAGTACTTACATTCAAAATATGTTTGCTACTCTAGGTATCTGCACTAGTTTTCATATTATTTAAGAAATATGACAGCAGAGCACTACAGCACGGCGGAATAACAAAGGAAGTACAGGCCACGTTTCAATTTTGCCGACCGTCTTTACAATTTTTCAAGTAAAATTATGCAAGCGGTAACCGAGTTGGCAACGGCAACTATGCTACTTGGGGAAGACAAGACAAATAGCAAATAAAGACTTATCCGAAAGTGTTTCGGGCAGATAGAAGGCGGATAAATGATCAATACTGCACCCTCGTAGCGTAGCGCACTTGGTTACTTAGATACTTATTAGTTCAAATTATACAACACACAAAATGTCCTATAAAACGCCACCTTGAACTGTGTTATTGTAATTTAATATGCACATGTTACTTTACACATTGTTTTTAATTAAATTGTTGTATTGTTTTATTTTTGAAACAAAAGTGTTAGCTCTGTTCAGTTTATATGTATTACATTCCGCTCGGGAATTGGAAAAATGAAACATGAAATCAACTCTGCTAGTCTGTTTGTTTCACCGTGATAAAGCCTTTTCTAAGAGATTGCTCGACGCTGATAGCTGATTTTTTGGCAACTTTATTGTTAGTTTTGACCTCAATATAACTAAATTATGTATAAAAGGTTTAACGATTTATAAAGGTGGTTTTGAAAACAAAATACAAGACTGACTTACCTATATGTATTTGTGTAGAATATAAATATATCTGTCAATTAAGTGTAATTTATGAGAATTGAGCAAGTTAGAAAAAACCAGCCAAGTGCGTGTTGGACCACGCATAATGAAGGATTCCGTAGTTGGGATGAATTTATCTCAAGAACATACTTAACATTGTAATTGAAAAACATGTTCTCCCATACATTCCAATTGCAAATGTAAATTTGTTCGCAAAATATTTAAAGATTTACCATGTTATTTTAAGACCATAGACTTCTTATAGGTATCCATAGTCGTAGTTTTCTGTAATCTATGAGTAAAGAACAATTTTCTGTATTTTTTTCATAATGTTTGGCAAAATCAATTTTCATAAAATTTCGTATATATCTATGGTGTATAAACGGGGTGGCTAGTAGGCAGAGTAAATAAAAGTCATAGATCTGCTAGGTACTCACGGTTGTATTGAGTAACACCACACACAACACAGAAAACAGTCAGAAGTAGAATAGTCACATACGATAGGCACACACAATCATAATAGTCACGGCACAATGATAACAGATAGTTTATTACAAGTGCACGCATGGGCAAACACGGTGTCACAAAATTAATGCAGGCGAGCGTCGCGTTGACAAGTTTCGACTGCATTAATTAATGCAGGCGAGCGTCGCGTCGAAAAGTTTCGACTGCAATAATTAATGCAGGCGAGCGTCGCGTTGAGATGTTTCGACTGTATTAATTAATGCAGGCGAGCGTCGCGTTACGAAGTTTCGACTGCATTAATTAATGCAGGCGAGCGTCGCGTTGAGAAGTTTCGACTGCATTAATTAATGCAGGCGAGCGTCGCGTTGACAAGTTTCGACTGCATTAATTAATGCAGGCGAGCGTCGCGTTAAGAAGTCTCGACTGCATTAATTAATGCAGGCGAGCGTCGCGTTAAGAAGTTTCGACTGCATTAATTAATGCAGGCGAGCGTCGCGTTGACAAGTTTCGACTGCATTCATTTTGTGACACCTTGTTTGCCCCAGTGAGTCGGGGTGGCGCTGCGTCACGATCCATTGAGTCGGATGTGGTATAGCGCTAGGTTGTGGCTGACTGCTAGCGTTGACCAGGAGAGGGTAGAAAGAGCTCTGCTTGTGAGACCAGCCGAAAGTGCAGGTGCTGTGCCAAGGTTGCTGATGAGGCTCAGGGTGCCACCAGGTGAACCCTCACATGCAGCGAACGCGCATTCCTGGTTCGGCGATCTCTGCTAAACCATAGACACGGACGTCGGCTGCTCCACGTAGAATTGTATACACGGCAGACTGACTACAGAGATCCTACCGGCTGCACCAATTAAGTAAGCGACAACGGAAGTAATAAAAAAAATAACTTTATTCCGACAGAGTTACAGCTAAACAGTAATTAATTTAATCTAACAAAATATTGATCTTATATACTAACTTTATTGCTAACGTAGTACATGCACGACGTGATCAGATATGACGCATGTCCTAGATAATCATGAACGCTGATCAAGCAATGGAATATTAGAAAATAATTCATCTAATAAATACTTATTAGCTGACAACGCTAATATTGGTAGATTGGGGTTCCTTAACTCGTGCGACCCAAAAATTCAAAATTCAAACAGAGCTCGCCTGTGTGCGTCCGCGTCTCAAAGACCGCAGACGCTCGGGAATGAGGATTCACTGCGCGCCTCGCCGGCGAGACGGACGCCCTTGCGGCGTCTGTCGGCGGCGGGCGCGCGGCGGTCTCTTATCAAGAAGCTCCCTGGTTGATCCTGCCAGTAGTTATATGCTTGTCTCAAAGATTATTATTGCGCGCCCGCTTTGTTTATGGGTTATGTTTACCTAGGTATATGAAGAATGGCATAGTGGACACTACTTTGAGCAATTTAAAGTTAAGTTTTAAACATTTAGTATGGTAAGTTTAATTTTTTTGCAAAATTCGCCAAGCGTTCGATTGTTCACCCATCAAAAGGGAACGTGAGCTGGGTTTAGACCGTCGTGAGACAGGTTAGTTTTACCCTACTGATGGCTTGTCGTTGCGATAGTAATACTGCTCAGTACGAGAGGAACCGCAGTTTCGGACATTTGGTTGATGCACTCGGCGGAGCGGCCGGTGTTGCGAAGCTACCATCCGCGGGATTATGCCTGAACGCCTCTAAGGCCGAAGCCAGCCTAGCCGAATCCGGCAAGGATATGCTCACTGTGGAGCCCCGAGAGTCGAGAGGCTCTAAACAATCGTCCGAGGACGATGAATGTTGTGTAGTACTATGTTTTATTTTTAAAAACAAAAACATTATTATTAATACACGAACACTAGCGTGGTGAAAAAAAGATTCGATTTTGTCGTTTAGAAGTAATTTTTTATGTACATATTTGATAATATTGAGAGTTGAATTGAAACTGTGGTGAACGTTATTAACGTAACAAGCTCTTAGTTGTGTGTTTATTTCTTATGTGATGAGATTACAACTATTTAACACAGATCTGTACAGTTAAGCCTACACTGCCAGGGGTACACGTCTGCACGTCGCCTGTTCCTGCGCTATCGCCAACTGCGCGGATGCCTGCCTACAGGCGTGCGAGATCAAGTCTGCAACGTAATAACATCTTATAGGCTCATTTTTTTTTTCTTCTTATATTGTACCCATAGTTTTTAAATACCTTTCTGGTTTTAACCAATTTCGTTGTATAATCGCGGGTTCATGGCGGCGATTTTCGATCTGTCGATGGGCTTAGCGCTTCGTTAAAAATCTTACACATTTTGGACTAGTTATTGTTAATTTTAAAAACATTCGAATTGAATGGGTGAATTGCTAGGGTCTATCGTTAAGTCATTTTTACATGACGTGCCTTCAAATACCTAGGTACATAATAATTATTATGTTAAAACAAAAGTTAAAGTACTAGCGATCTTAGTCGCATTATCTACACAGTCGCAACAGGCCTGTATTTCCCAAAGGGCCGGGCAGAGACGGGTGACCTTACTCAAAGGCTATAAAATCAAATGACTAGGTAATTAAACATTCAACCATTCCAACTACTAGACTAAATATTTAATAGTAGATTTCGGTGATGATATAAAAATTAATATTGTGTCACTTTTATGAAAATTGGAAGAGTAAGAGACCTGTGCGAGGGAAAGCCAAAGGGAAATTAGCCAAATAAACCTATTAAATGGTGCTTGCAAAACTTAAAATTGATAAAGTTCAAAGCTCATTCCGTGCTTGACACCCTATTTCCAAAACTAACCTCAATATAACCAAACTCGTAAGCTAAAGCTGCAAAAACTCCCCACTGCAGGTCGTTGAATCTGAAAGAAGATGAAATAGTTACACAATTACCCATGCATAGACCATGTGGGGAGATTGATTAAGGGACATTGTCATATTGGTGTAGAGGTGTAAAATACATAAGAATCCCTACCCTTTTATACAATGTGGATCTGGACTTACGACATTAAATTAAAACAAGCACAGTACTAGTCCATAGAAACATTTTAAAAGACGAGATTAGTAGTTAATGGAAAATTGAAAAATTGCAATTTTCAAACAGAATAAATAGCAGAATCAACTGCATAAAAAGTAAACACGCTTTATCTACGAAAAGTCACTAACCTGTAGCGCGGCCCGAAGTGGGTCGCGGCGGGGGGCGGCGCCTGCGCTGCGGTGCGGGGCGTAGGTGGACGTGGGTAGGTAGTTTAGTCGGAGAACAACAAATTAGCGGCATAAACTCACTAAGTTGCGCGTTGTTAATTAAAAGATCACTGATTGAATAATTAATCACATATTATCACATCACAATCAGAATTTACATCAATAGTCAATTTTTTAAATTTTCAAGGTTTCCACCGTTGTTCATTATGCACAAGCGACCTCGATACCTAATTAACTAATATTAAACTAACACTGAACAATAAGTCACAATAAATCGTCTTTAATCACAAATAACAACTAATTGTTTTCACAAAATCACGCACTGACTAGTGACTGACATAGTGACCGAGTCCCGAGACTTTTTGCCGAAAAAATTCCGCTCACACACACACTCGCAATTGTCTATGCACCACTAATGCATAATTTGCGTAAGTAATATTTCTTTTTATTTCTAATTGTAGTATTATTTTGTGGGACTGGGCGTGGTGCGTCAGAGTGGAATCGTATGACACCTTTCTCTGTCTCTCAAGCATATTGAGACGTAGAGGATAGAATCGTACGTTTTGCACAGGTTCATGACCTTACAATGTTTACCTATTATTACGGACTCAGATCTACATCATGTTGAAAAATAATTTCCTGTGGCCAAGTATTCATTGGACCTGATTGATTTTTTGTATACGGGTAAAGAACATGACACTCTTTATGTGGTTTTAAGGAATGTCAATCGTCCTGCTCCACATTGTATAAGACTATCCGACATCATCTCCTGGGCAGTTGCTCGCCAGACACAACACCCGTCTAGTAGGAGGATCCTCCCTTTTCTATGGTGGATGAGTGAACTTTACACCCTGTTCCTCATGCCCCTAAATTGGTGAGCACGAATATGAACGTCAGCGCATCCTTCGTGCAACTACTTCAGCGTGACGTCATCATCATCATCACTCCATGCAGCGAACGCGCATACCTGGTAGGTACCAGGAATGCGCGTTCGCTGCATGTTGGTGGTCAGGATACCCGTTGAAGCCGAGGGTGCTGGCTGTCTGTGTGACTCGCCTCAAAAAAGCTTGCGGGAGTGTGTCTGTAGTATGTAGATACAGTTAAAGTATAAGGAAGTTATCCGACAGTGTATGTATGTAATGAACCCTTTATTGGTTATCTGGTGATCGGAAAAATCTATATGTATTTTTTATAATTATGTATGTCGAACAATAATGATTGAATACATGTCAGTATTAAGTACTAGAGTTATGTAGTAGGTACTCACTGGGAATATTTTTGTAATTTTCAGTAATAAATGTAGTTTTCTGGGTCTTCAATTATTATTTTTTTCAATAGGACATCGTTGTGAGCAAAGTGAACGGAAATAAATGATCATACGACAAAACTAGAATCATCATAAGAAATAAAATATTATTTATCAATAATAAGAACCTAACCCAATAGGCTACCGTGCCGAAAAAAAAAGAATCTAAGAGTCTTTATAATAGGAATGAGTAAGGTAAAAGTACGTCGTACTTTTAACCATATGAGTTGCATAGACGTATATTATGTTTGTAATCAGCTTTTAAAATCCTTTATTTTGATTTGAACCCGCGATAATAATATAAAGAAATTAGCTAAAACTAGATATTTTAAAACTATGGGTACAATATAAGAAGATAAAAAAACAAAGAAATGAGCCTATGAGATGTTATTACCGGACGATACACATTAAATCTACTCGGTCGAAGCTAGTGTTCGTGTATTAATTAAATTTAAAAAATATATAAAACATTGTACACTACGCACAACACTCATCGTCCTCGGATGAATCACCTGGCGTAGGGCTGAGTCTCAACAGATCGCAGCACGACGCTGCTCTACCGAGCACAACACCCCGCCAGGAACGGAAGTCGTCTACAAACTACTCCGAACCCCGACATCGAACTGAGGTAGATTCGGACCTTCGGAGCCGTGACGCACGCGTTAAGCGGACAGCATCGATCTCCGCGATCCAAATGGGCTTCGACGTCGCACCTCACGTGGTGAAGCGCAACTAGTAAAGTCACATTGTTTAGAGCCTCCCGACTCTCGGGGCTCCACAGTGAGCATATCCTTGCCGGATTCGGCTAGGCTGGCTTCGGCCTTAGAGGCGTTCAGGCATAATCCCGCGGATGGTAGCTTCGCACCACCGGCCGCTCCGCCGAGTGCATCAACCAAATGTCCGAAACTGCGGTTCCTCTCGTACTGAGCAGTATTACTATCGCAACGACAAGCCATCAGTAGGGTAAAACTAACCTGTCTCACGACGGTCTAAACCCAGCTCACGTTCCCTTTTGATGGGTGAACAATCGAACGCTTGGCGAATTTTGCAAAAAAATTAAACTTACCATACTAAATGTTTAAAACTTAACTTTAAATTGCTCAAAGTAGTGTCCACTATGCCATTCTTCATATACCTAGGTAAACATAACCCATAAACAAAGCGGGCGCGCAATAATAATCTTTGAGACAAGCATATAACTACTGGCAGGATCAACCAGGGAGCTTCTTGATAAGAGACCGCCGCGCGCCCGCCGCCGACAGACGCCGCAAGGGCGTCCGTCTCGCCGGCGAGGCGCGCAGTGAATCCTCATTCCCGAGCGTCTGCGGTCTTTGAGACGCGGACGCACACGGGCGAGCTCTGTTAGAATTTTTAAGTCGCACGCGCGCACCTCTGGCCGCGTGTATCTCAACTCTACAGACGCGACAGCGCGTGCTTAAGGGCGTAGACGTTCATGAACGAGCATGAACAGAAGAGCCCCCATTCGGAACGTTCGTACCGAGACGAGTTCACGTGTGTAAAGTTTGTTGACACATTCGCGACATCATATACGATTCCGCCCGGAATCTATAGAGCGCCTCACATCGAAACTCATAAGAGAGCAAAACTCACCGAACGCGACGACGCTAGCGCGTCCGAGCGCCGTTCGTCGTCGCGCCCATCAAATTGTTTCACATACAACGACCGTTTTTCCTTGATACGCAACACGCATAAAACACGGTCCGTCGGTCCACGCAGTTGACAGTCGGCGGCGTCGTGTATCGCCCACGGGCAGGCCAAGGGAGTAGTTGAGTTCTACGGTACGCCGGCTGTGATAACGCACCAATAGAACCCATGACGCGTGTGGACTGCAGCTCTCCCAATTAGCTGATAGCGGCAGCAATTATGTGTTAATCTCAATCATACCCATGTATATGTAAACCTCGAGAAAGATGCGATCGGGCGGTTTCGGTCGGTAAAATATTTTGTACATGATTATTAGTAAAGTGTCCTGCGGGTCCGATAAAGTGAAAGGTAAACATAGACCTCCCCTCCCCCCAACCCCCGGGCGAAAAAAAAGAGATTAACTTTTTTTTTTTTTTTAGTTTGGTGAAAAAAAAGTGTGCGTACTAATAACTTAATATAGGTTAGTGGGTTGGTGAGTTAAATTAATAAATAAAATAAATACATTATAATTATCATTGCAGGGGCCGAGTGGAGTGTTCGTGTATTAAATTCGTGTATTAAATTCGTGCATTAGGTGCGCGCTCGCAGCTGGTGCGCGTGTTAAATTTTAAGGGGGTTTTTTTTTTGCCTCTAATTTCTTTGTAACCCCCAAAAATGATGGCAATTTACAAGCAATTTATAAACATAGCCCCTTAACCCCTAGGCAAAAAAGAAAAGAGTTTTTTTCTAGTTTTGAATTTGGTGAAAAGTGCATTGGTATTATAATACCTACTACACATACATTATATCGACGACGTTTTATTTACGTTATGAGTTTAATTGACATACATAATTGGGAATCAAACGAGCTTTAATAAAAATTATCTGATCATAAATATTCTGGTTTATTGAATAGGTACTTTTTACTAGGTTTTTTAGTATTTGTTTAGTTATGAGTCCACAGAGTCGACATTAGAGCCAACTTCTTAGTAGGTTTTCCTTAAGTTTGTTCCGTATTTGTATTCAGGTCAGGTCAGGAAGATATCTAGATATCAGGATTGCATAATTTTGAAGGTTTCTATGACTATAAGAGAATAAGTACCACTCGTAGATGTCTCCGTAAGCGTAAACGTTCACTTGGCAAGCACCATTTAATAGGTTGATTCGGATAATTTCCCTTTGGCTTTCCCTCGCACAGGTCTCTTATATATATTTTTATTTTTTTAATTTCAAACGAGCTTTAATAAATATTCTGGTTTATTGAATAGGTACTTTTATGTAACGGGGTAACTTTAAAACAGTATTTGTTTAGTTATGTGTCCACAGAGTCGACATTGGAGCCAACTTCTTTGTAGGTTTTCGTTAAGTTTGTTCTGTATTTGTATATGGTCAGGTCAGGAAGATATCTAGATATCAGGATTGCATACTTTTGAAGGTTTCTATGACTATAAGAGAATAAGTACCACTCGTAGATGTCTCCGTAAGCGTAAACGTTCACTTGGCAAGCACCATTTAATAGGTTGATTCGGATAATTTCCCTTTGGCTTTCCCTCGCACAGGTCTCTTACACTTCCAATTTTCATAAAAGTGACAATATTTTTTTGTTTTTTGTGATGTGTAATCATCACCGACTATTAAGTATGTATTTAGTCTAGTAGTTGGAATGGTTGAATGTTTAATTAGACATTTGATTTTATAGCCTTTGAGTAAGGTCACCCGTCTCTGCCCAGCCCTTTGGGAAATACAGGCCTGATGCGACTAAGATCGCTAATACTTTAACTTTTGTTTTAACATAACATGTAGGTATTTGAAGGCACGTCATGAAAAAATGACTTGACAATAAACCCTAGCAATTCATCGCCATCGTCATAGTATATCTTTACTCTATCTTTTGACTCGAGTATGTTTTCAAGGGAAATGAATAACGTCCAATTTATGTGACTTTTATAACGGAGATGAGTCCTCGAGCGTTTCCAGACTAGATTTTTTTGAATGTGTCAGAAGTCTCCTTTTATATCCGAGTCTGAGGTGTTATTTTTACATCATCTGTTTTTTCTGTTCTTTACAGAAATTATTTTAAAATTCAGTGATCGAAAGGCCAGTCATATACCATCGTACCAAAAACCTCTTTGATGAGTTCTGAGAGCGTTTCAATTATTATTATAAATGAAAGTTAGGATACAAATATTATATGATGTAGTGTCTGTAGTATGTAGATACAGTTAAAGTATAAGGAAGTTATCCGACAGTGTATGTATGTAATGAACCCTTTATTGGTTATCTGGTGATCGGAAAAATCTATATGTATTTTTTATAATTATGTATGTCGAACAATAATGATTGAATACATGTCAGTATTAAGTACTAGAGTTATGTAGTAGGTACTCACTGGGAATATTTTTGTAATTTTCAGTAATAAATGTAGTTTTCTGGGTCTTCAATTATTATTTTTTTCAATAGGACATCGTTGTGAGCAAAGTGAACGGAAATAAATGATCATACGACAAAACTAGAATCATCATAAGAAATAAAATATTATTTATCAATAATAAGAACCTAACCCAATAGGCTACCGTGCCGAAAAAAAAAGAATCTAAGAGTCTTTATAATAGGAATGAGTAAGGTATATTAATATGAGTTGCATAGACGTATATTATGTTTGTAATCAGCTTTTAAAATCCTTTATTTTGATTTGAACCCGCGATAATAATATAAAGAAATTAGCTAAAACTAGATATTTTAAAACTATGGGTACAATATAAGAAGATAAAAAAACAAAGAAATGAGCCTATGAGATGTTATTACCGGACGATACACATTAAATCTACTCGGTCGAAGCTAGTGTTCGTGTATTAATTAAATTTAAAAAATATATAAAACATTGTACACTACGCACAACACTCATCGTCCTCGGATGAATCACCTGGCGTAGGGCTGAGTCTCAACAGATCGCAGCACGACGCTGCTCTACCGAGCACAACACCCCGCCAGGAACGGAAGTCGTCTACAAACTACTCCGAGCCCCGACATCGAACTGAGGTAGATTCGGACCTTCGGAGCCGTGACGCACGCGTTAAGCGGACAGCATCGATCTCCGCGATCCAAATGGGCTGCGACGTCGCACCTCACGTGGTGAAGCGCGACTAGTAAAGTCACATTGTTTAGAGCCTCCCGACTCTCGGGGCTCCACAGTGAGCATATCCTTGCCGGATTCGGCTAGGCTGGCTTTGGCCTTAGAGGCGTTCAGGCATAATCCCGCGGATGGTAGCTTCGCACCACCGGCCGCTCCGCCGAGTGCATCAACCAAATGTCCGAAACTGCGGTTCCTCTCGTACTGAGCAGTATTACTATCGCAACGACAAGCCATCAGTAGGATAAAACTAACCTGTCTCACGACGGTCTAAACCCAGCTCACGTTCCCTTTTGATGGGTGAACAATCGAACGCTTGGCGAATTTTGCAAAAAAATTAAACTTACCATACTAAATGTTTAAAACTTAACTTTAAATTGCTCAAAGTCACCCAGGCCACTATGCCATTCTTCATATACCTAGGTAAACATAACCCATAAACAAAGCGGGCGCGCAATAATAATCTTTGAGACAAGCATATAACTACTGGCAGGATCAACCAGGGAGCTTCTTGATAAGAGACCGCCGCGCGCCCGCCGCTGACAGACGCCGCAAGGGCGTCCGTCTCGCCGGCGAGGCGCGCAGTGATTCCTCATTCCCGAGCGTCTGCGGTCTTTGAGACGCGGACGCATACGGGCGAGCTCTGTTAGAATTTTTAAGTCGCACGCGCGCACCTCTGGCCGCGTGTATCTCAACTCTACAGACGCGACAGCGCGTGCTTAAGGGCGTAGACGTTCATGAACGAGCATGAACAGAAGAGCCCCCATTCGGAACGTTCGTACCGAGACGAGTTCACGTGTGTAAAGTTTGTTGACACATTCGCGACATCATATACGATTCCGCCCGGAATCTATAGAGCGCCTCACATCGAAACTCATAAGAGAGCATAAACTCACCGAACGCGACGACGCTAGCGCGTCCGAGCGCCGTTCGTCGTCGCGCCCATCAAATTGTTTCATACAACGACCGTTTCCTTGATACGCAACACGCATAAAACACGGTCCGTCGGTCCACGCAGTTGACAGTCGGCGGCGTCGTGTATCGCCCACGGGCAGGCCAAGGGTAGGAGCCGAGTTCTATGGTACGCCGGCTGTGATAACGCACCAATAGAACCCATGACGCGTGTGGACTGCAGCTCTCCCAATTAGCTGATAGCGGCAGCAATTATATGTTAATCTCAATCATACCCATATATATGTAAACCTCGAGAAAGATGCGATCGGGCGGTTTCGGTCGGTAAAATATTTTGTACATGATTATTAGTAAAGTGTCCTGCGGGTCCGATAAAGTGAAAGGTAAACATAGACCTCCCCTCCCCCCAACCCCCGGGCGAAAAAAAAGAGATTAACTTTTTTTTTTTTTTTAGTTTGGTGAAAAAAAAGTGTGCGTACTAATAACTTAATATAGGTTAGTGGGTTGGTGAGTTAAATTAATAAATAAAATAAATACATTATAATTATCATTGCAGGGGCCGAGTGGAGTGTTCGTGTATTAAATTCGTGTATTAAATTCGTGCATTAGGTGCGCGCTCGCAGCTGGTGCGCGTGTTAAATTTTAAGGGGGTTTTTTTTTTGCCTCTAATTTCTTTGTAACCCCCAAAAATGATGGCAATTTACAAGCAATTTATAAACATAGCCCCTTAACCCCTAGGCAAAAAAGAAAAGAGTTTTTTTCTAGTTTTGAATTTGGTGAAAAGTGCATTGGTATTATAATACCTACTACACATACATTATATCGACGACGTTTTATTTACGTTATGAGTTTAATTGACATACATAATTGGGAATCAAACGAGCTTTAATAAAAATTATCTGATCATAAATATTCTGGTTTATTGAATAGGTACTTTTTACTAGGTTTTTTAGTATTTGTTTAGTTATGAGTCCACAGAGTCGACATTAGAGCCAACTTCTTAGTAGGTTTTCCTTAAGTTTGTTCCGTATTTGTATTCAGGTCAGGTCAGGAAGATATCTAGATATCAGGATTGCATACTTTTGAAGGTTTCTATGACTATAAGAGAATAAGTACCACTCGTAGATGTCTCCGTAAGCGCAAACGTTCACTTGGCAAGCACCATTTAATAGGTTGATTCGGATAATTTCCCTTTGGCTTTCCCTCGCACAGGTCTCTTATATATATTTTTATTTTTTTAATTTCAAACGAGCTTTAATAAATATTCTGGTTTATTGAATAGGTACTTTTATGTAACGGGGTAACTTTAAAACAGTATTTGTTTAGTTATGTGTCCACAGAGTCGACATTGGAGCCAACTTTTTTGTAGGTTTTCGTTAAGTTTGTTCTGTATTTGTATATGGTCAGGTCAGGAAGATATCTAGATATCAGGATTGCATACTTTTGAAGGTTTCTATGACTATAAGAGAATAAGTACCACTCGTAGATGTCTCCGTAAGCGTAAACGTTCACTTGGCAAGCACCATTTAATAGGTTGATTCGGATAATTTCCCTTTGGCTTTCCCTCGCACAGGTCTCTTACACTTCCAATTTTCATAAAAGTGACAATATTTTTTTGTTTTTTGTGATGTGTAATCATCACCGAAATCTACTATTAAGTATGTATTTAGTCTAGTAGTTGGAATGGTTGAATGTTTAATTAGACATTTGATTTTATAGCCTTTGAGTAAGGGCACCCGTCTCTGCCCAGCCCTTTGGGAAATACAGGCCTGATGCGACTATGTAATGCGACTAAGATCGCTAATACTTTAACTTTTGTTTTAACATAACATGTAGGTATTTGAAGGCACGTCATGAAAAAATTACTTGACAATAAACCCTAGCAATTCACATAAGTTTGTCAGGTGTTAGATCGCCATCGTCATAGTATATCTTTACTCTATCTTTTGACTCGAGTATGTTTTCAAGGGAAATGAATAACGTCCAATTTATGTGACTTTTATACCGGAGATGAGTCCTCGAGCGTTTCCAGACTAGATTTTTTTGAATGTGTCAGAAGTCTCCTTTTATATCCGAGTCTGAGGTGTTATTTTTACATCATCTGTTTTTTCTGTTCTTTACAGAAATTATTTTAAAATTCAGTGATCGAAAGGCCAGTCATATACCATCGTACCAAAAACCTCTTTGATGAGTTCTGAGAGCGTTTCAATTATTATTATAAATGAAAGTTAGGATACAAATATTATATGATGTAGTGTCTGTAGTATGTAGATACAGTTAAAGTATAAGGAAGTTATCCGACAGTGTATGTATGTAATGAACCCTTTATTGGTTATCTGGTGATCGGAAAAATCTATATGTATTTTTTATAATTATGTATGTCGAACAATAATGATTGAATACATGTCAGTATTAAGTACTAGAGTTATGTAGTAGGTACTCACTGGGAATATTTTTGTAATTTTCAGTAATAAATGTAGTTTTCTGGGTCTTCAATTATTATTTTTTTCAATAGGACATCGTTGTGAGCAAAGTGAACGGAAATAAATGATCATACGACAAAACTAGAATCATCATAAGAAATAAAATATTATTTATCAATAATAAGAACCTAACCCAATAGGCTACCGTGCCGAAAAAAAAAGAATCTAAGAGTCTTTATAATAGGAATGAGTAAGGTAAAAGTACGTCGTACTTTTAACCATATGAGTTGCATAGACGTATATTATGTTTGTAATCAGCTTTTAAAATCCTTTATTTTGATTTGAACCCGCGATAATAATATAAAGAAATTAGCTAAAACTAGATATTTTAAAACTATGGGTACAATATAAGAAGAGAAAAAAAAATGAGCCTATAAGATGTTATTACCGGACGATACTTGCTGACGTTGCAGACTTGATCACGCACGCCTGTAGGCAGGCATCCGCGCAGTTGGCGATAGCGCAGGAACAGGCGACGTGCAGACGTGTACCCCTGGCAGTGTAGGCTTAACTGTACAGATCTGTGTTAAATAGTTGTAATCTCATCACATAAGAAATAAACACACAACTAAGAGCTTGTTACGTTAATAACGTTCATCACAGTTTCAATTCAACTCTCAATATTACCAAATTGTACATAAAAAAATACTTCTAAACGACAAACCGAATCTTTTTTTCACCACGCTAGTGTTCGTGTATTAATAATAATGTTTTTGTTTTTAAAAATAAAACATAATACTACACAACATTCATCGTCCTCGGACGATTGTTTAGAGCCTCCCGACTCTCGGGGCTCCACAGTGAGCATATCCTTGCCGGATTCGGCTAGGATGGCTTCGGCCTTAGAGGCGTTCAGGCATAATCCTGCGGATGGTAGCTTCGCACCACCGGCCGCTCGGCCGAGTGCATCAACCAAATGTCCGAAACTGCGTTTCCTGTCGTACTGACCAGTATTACTATCGCAACGACAAGCCATCAGTAGGGTAAAAAACTAACCTGTCTCACGACGGTCTAAACCCAGCTCACGTTCCCTTTTGATGGGTGAACAATCGAACGCTTGGCGAATTTTGCTAAAAAAATTAAACTTACCATACTAAATGTTTAAAACTTAACTTTAAATTGCTCAAAGTAGTGTCCACTATGCCATTCTTCATATACCTAGGTAAACATAACCCATAAACAAAGCGGGCGCGCAATAAATTACACCGACCTAAAAAATTAAACCTACCATACTAAATGTTTAAAACTTAACTTTAAATTGCTCAAAGTAGTGTCCACTATGCCATTCTTCATATACCTAGGTAAACATAACCCATAAACAAAGCGGGCGCGCAATAAATTACACCAACCTAAACCTACAAAATTAAACTTACCACACTAAATGTTTAAAACTTAACTTTAAATTGCTCAAAGTAGTGTCCACTATGCCATTCTTCATATACCTAGGTAAACATAACCCATAAACAAAGCGGGCGCGCAATAAATTACACCAACCTAAACCTACAAAATTAAACCTACCATACTTAATTTTTAAAACTTAACTTTAAATTGCTCAAAGTAATATGCACTATGCCATTCTTCATATACCTAGGTAAATGTAACCCATAAACAAAGCTGGCGCGCAATAAATTACACCAACCTTAACCTAAAAAATTAAACCTTCCATACTAAATGTTTAAAACTTAACTTTAAATTGCTCAAAGTAGTGCCCACTATGCCATTCTTCATATACCTAGGTAGTTAGGTAGGTACCTACTTACGTACCTGTTGTAAGTGGCAGAAGCATCTTGATAATATTATATAATTGATCTGTGATTTACATGTAATAAGACTTAGTCAAAAAGTACGTAGTCTAAGAAGTTGACTGCATTAATAATAATAATATTTTCAGGCGACTAAGACCCATAGAAAAAAACAAAATAATCTTATATAATAATAAACTAATACATACGCCAACGACAACCACGTTCTGGACCAGAATGACCTGCTACATTCCGGACAAGATCGAGCGTCTACATCTCTCTATCGTTCGAAGGGTCTACTCACTGGATGGATGGGCGAGAGATGATTTTAACAGACTCTCCTTGCTAACCAGTCTGTTTGAGCATGAGTAGCCTCCCCCCCCCTTGTTGGCTTAGCAGCGGCGCCACGGGCAGGCCAAGGGTAGGAGTTGAGTTCTATGGTACGCCGGCTGTGATAACGCACCAATAGAACCCTTGACGCATGTGGACTGCAGCTCTCCCAATTAGCTGATAGCGGCAGCCAAAGGGTACATGACCACATGCGTGAGCACTAAAAACCCCTTACGTCCATAAGAGAGTCATAGTTACTCCCGCCGTTTACCATGCGGAATGAATGAAAACACACACACCAAACTTCGTTTGTGTCTTCGCCAGCGACGCTCCGTCGACAGACATCTATTGCACTTAGATGACGATTTTCGACATTATCTGGCTGGGGTAACGCACACCGCCCAACCCCGTTCTGGTCCGGAATGACCTGCTACATTCCGGACAAGATCGAGCGTCTACATCTCTCTATCGTTCGAAGGGTCTACTCACTGGATGGATGGGCGAGAGATGATTTTAACAGACTGTCCCTGCTAACCAGTCTGTTTGAGCATGAGACGTTCATGAACGAGCATGAACAGAAGAGCCCCCATTCGGAACGTTCGTACCGAGACGAGTTCACGTGTGTAAAGTTTGTTGACACAATCGCGACATCATATACGATTCCGCCCGGAATCTATAGAGCGCCTCACATCGAAACTCATAAGAGAGCAAAACTCACCGAACGCGACGACGCTAGCGCGTCCGAGCGCCGTTCGTCGTCGCGCCCATCAAATTGTTTCATACAACGACCGTTTCCTTGATACGCAACACGCATAAAACACGGTCCGTCGGTCCACGCAGTTGACAGTCGGCGGCGTCGTGTATCGCCCACGGGCAGGCCAAGGGTAGGAGCCGAGTTCTATGGTACGCCGGCTGTGATAACGCACCAATAGAACCCATGACGCGTGTGGACTGCAGCTCTCCCAATTAGCTGATAGCGGCAGCAATTATATGTTAATCTCAATCATACCCATATATATGTAAACCTCGAGAAAGATGCGATCGGGCGGTTTCGGTCGGTAAAATATTTTGTACATGATTATTAGTAAAGTGTCCTGCGGGTCCGATAAAGTGAAAGGTAAACATAGACCTCCCCTCCCCCCAACCCCCGGGCGAAAAAAAAGAGATTTACTTTTTTTTTTTTTTTAGTTTGGTGAAAAAAAAGTGTGCGTACTAATAACTTAATATAGGTTAGTGGGTTGGTGGGTTAAATTAATAAATAAAATAAATACATTATAATTATCATTGCAGGGGCCGAGTGGAGTGTTCGTGTATTAAATTCGTGTATTAAATTCGTGCATTAGGTGCGCGCTCGCAGCTGGTGCGCGTGTTAAATCGTTAAGGGGTTTTTTTTTTTTGCCTCTAATTTCTTTGTAACCCCCAAAAATGATGGCAATTTACAAGCAATTTATAAACATAGCCCCTTAACCCCTAGGCAAAAAAGAAAAGAGTTTTTTTCTAGTTTTGAATTTGGTGAAAAGTGCATTGGTATTATAATACCTACTACACATACATTATATCGACGACGTTTTATTTACGTTATGAGTTTAATTGACATACATAATTGGGAATCAAACGAGCTTTAATAAAAATTATCTGATCATAAATATTCTGGTTTATTGAATAGGTACTTTTTACTAGGTTTTTTAGTATTTGTTTAGTTATGAGTCCACAGAGTCGACATTAGAGCCAACTTCTTAGTAGGTTTTCCTTAAGTTTGTTCCGTATTTGTATTCAGGTCAGGTCAGGAAGATATCTAGATATCAGGATTGCATACTTTTGAAGGTTTCTATGACTATAAGAGAATAAGTACCACTTGTAGATGTCTCCGTAAGCGTAAACGTTCACTTGGCAAGCACCATTTAATAGGTTGATTCGGATAATTTCCCTTTGGTTTTCCCTCGCACAGGTCTCTTATATATATTTTTATTTTTTTAATTTCAAACGAGCTTTAATAAATATTCTGGTTTATTGAATAGGTACTTTTTACTAGGTTTTTTAGTATTTGTTTAGTTATGAGTCCACAGAGTCGACATTAGAGCCAACTTCTTAGTAGGTTTTCCTTAAGTTTGTTCCGTATTTGTATTCAGCAGCCTAATTGCGCAACACATTTTATTTTTGATATCAATTCCGAATCGAAACCAAGTCCAATTTAATCGCATGCCATATTTGGAATTACGATAAACATTTTTTACCAATCGACCGAAATTGAATAGGGTTGTTCTTATAAAACGGCTATACGTCTTTAATTTATATGTTTTGTTCCACCATATAGGCATGATTAATTTCTAAATTATTGTGCTTTAATTTTATTTTATTTTAATTATAACTGATGCTCTACTAGTGCTTATAGATGAAAATGTACAATGATTGCCGAAAAATTTAAAACCATTTTTTAAAACACTTTCTATCAAAAACTACCATAATTGAAATGCGTAACAAAACGTTTCCTTTCCCCGGTTTTTTTAATCTGTGGCCAATGACAAAATCGTAGAAAAGCAGTGTTGTCAACTTAGTGGGATTTCCACTAAACCTGGGGGTTTGGACACCCCTACTGGCGAAGAAATTGCTTGAAATTGCGGGTTGCTTTTAGTGGCTGGTGGTTTTGTCTAGTGGTTAGTTTAATTCAATTTGTAGAAAACAATACAATCAATTACTAAAACTGACTCGAGAAAATATTAAAATAACAAGATAATGGCATGTTTTATTGTTTGTCTAAAACCTGTGTCAGTGATTTTACGATGTATTTCTTTCAAATGCCGAAACCACTGCAGATTCGAACGCTGTTTTGGCAAAACTGTTCACCATGATGAATATGTTGAAACCAATCAGAGGCTCCGCCCGAGTAGTGGTCGCAAAACGACGTCATTTCTAAAAAATATTTCACGGTAAAATACTACCGGGGTAAAAAAAACTGCCGTTATGCCTAAGTTATGTATAGATCTAACAAACATTCAAACATCTTCACTAACTTTTTCATTAATTATTGTAGATTAAGTTGGATGATGTTTAAAAAAATACTTTGACCTTTTGTTTTATTTTCATTCTCAAATTTTCAAATGGACCTCCAAAACAGCGACCGAATGTCAGTAACAGAAAAATAAAATTAAAAAAATTGTGACTAAACTATACTCTATTTGAAATAAGATTATACATTTAAATAAACCGTTTCGTGTTCGGTTGAACATTAAAAGCAAAAAAGTGGTTACAATACCAAGTGTTTACTGAAGCTGCCATTTGTCATGTCACCAACGCAATAGAAGTCAAAATCGGTTGAACGGATTATAAAAAATGTCTCATCTTATTTCTTTTTATACCACTCGGGGAAAAAAAATGGCAACACTGAGAACAACACAAAATTGTATTATATTTACAAATTTTAATTTAATATCCTCTATGAAACGTGGGCCTATGTTAGGCAGTTTTGGAACATTTTTCTTGTGGCTTGTGTAAGCCGGATGAACTGGAAAATTCTCTCATTAAATCAATACTGTTTTGCTCAATAGCGAAAAATACGTCGAGATTATCACTACAAGTAAGTAACCCAATATAAATAGGAATAACGTGAGTCCCTACGTCCGTCAACCTCACATTCTAACTGAAATTGTTAATTGATATTTTTGTACATAAGTACCTACATGCTGAAATAAACTATAGTAACCACTAACCTAACTACAAAACATATTCATAATATTTTCACAGACGGTGCTAGAGCTGAAAATACATGAATGGAACACTACCCAACATGAATCTTCTTAATTTCCTAACAAAGAAGTTGGATGGCTAGATGGCAAAAATGCTGTGAATGAAAATGTAAGCTTTTAGTCACATAGTTAAGAATCAAGTGAGGCAACTTACTTTATAATAAAATTATGAATATTTATTTCCTTGGCCGAACTTTCTACATCATAATTATATTTTATGTATACCTAACTAATGTTTACATAATTTAGTATTACAAAATATCTGGACATTGAAAAATCAGCCCTAAGTAAAGAAGAAATTATACAAACAGCAGCAATAACTAGGCTAATGGCTTTTGTCCAGCCATGGGCCCAATGAATGCCTACTTTACTTTGCCACAGGGTTTATTTATAAACATTGCTTAAAGTTAAATGATGTTCATATGTCAAAAATGTATGGTTATACAGTTGCTAATCATTACTTAACTTTAAGTAATGTTTATAAATAAACCCCATAATGTTTAAGTACTTTATTTGAGCAGAAAATAATATGATTTTGTTTTAAAACTGTAGAGTTCCTGGGAAGTTTCACCTACGAAGACATGAAGGCAGCATGAATGAAGGCACCTGCTGCGTTGCTACTTAGAAACTGAAGATAGTTCTTGAAATATAAGATAGATAGATAGAAGATAGAATACTCTTTATTGTACACCATAAAAATCACAGACATAATTTAGAAATTTTACATAGGGTGACACAATGGGCGGTCTTATCGCTTAAAGCGATCTTTTACAGACAACCTTTGTTATTATTATGTATTTAGTAGTATTACGTTATAATTGTTGTTTTAGAAAACTGTTGAGTCTTGAATGACAGTAATATAAATGTATGTTCCTATTTTGTTAATTGATAATGATAACAGTGTAAACTACAAATAAAAATAACTTATTATGAAATATTTAAGAATTGAAGTTTTTTTTTCATTAACCCAACAATATTATTAAAATTATGTCTCTTTGGTCTAGGGGTCGCAAGAGCTACTGCTGAGTATGAGGTCCTGGGTTCGATGCCTGGGTTGGGCATAGTGTTATTGGGTTTTTCCACCTGGAATTTCTTAGTAGTGCCCGGTTGATGGCAATAGGCTCGTCCCCTATTACATGGGACTTAAACATAACTGGTGAAATGTGTGTGTACAGGCAAACCACTGCCCAACTCTTCAGAGAAACAGTGATATTATGTATGTATTTTCAGTAGGTTCAGTAAATAGAGCGAAATAAATTATGGAAAACAAAGCAAACAATAACTGACAATAGCCTTTATTCACATTTATGAAATATTTACACATGGGGCAAAAAGAAATTGGAAAATATATTGTAAGGATTAGTGAAATTTAATGTATTCCTGTGGAATTCATCATGGATTATGTATGTACTGCTTGCTATTTCTTGCTGTAAGCGCATGAGAGTTTATACTTTTCCTCAATAATGAAGTTGAGCCTGACACCTGAAAAAAAAAAGAATTTAAGTAAATCTTCTATATTATGTATATTCCATGATCCATTACATCCATCCACAAAATAAATTCTAATTGGCCTCTCCCTTATACACTTCAATGAATACAACAATTATTAGGTTCAATGACTTTATTAAATGTATGAAAGTTTATGTTTGATGGTGCATTTCGTAGTCACCAACATAACACGTATGTATGTTTAAATAAATAAAACATTGTGCTAAACACACATTCAATGTTCAACACTTAGAAATAAAAGAATATTGTTATTACTTATGTACCTTAGATGGTGGTGTGGTATGTTCATTGATGTCCTTACATAATCCACTGTCTTCTATGCTCAGTACAATGGATACAGTACGAGGTACGAATTTGTCTTTCAATAAAATACCTCGTTTCTGAAATTTCATAATATATATCTTTAGTAGGTTGTAACAGAAGAGAACTTGGTCAGTGGGTCGTCTTATGGGCGGATAATTTTCACAATATTATTAATTTATCGACCGCTTCGATATTATTTTAATATATCACTATTATTGATTTATCATTGAGGTTTTACACAAAAACACATTCACAATTTATTAAAACGATGTTCACTTACATAATTTCGTAATAATTAAGGAGATTATACGAGTAAATCCCAAAAATATTACAAAGAAAATCAAATGCGAGGAGTACATTGCCTTCTATTATAACTGACAGAAGAAACAAATTACTCGTTGATTATAAACCAATTCAGCGCTGTCAAAATGGTTACGTAATTCCAATTATAGCCTTTTTAGACGCGTATCGTTCACTCTTTAGCGTCTCATTCAGACTGCAGTTGATATCAAAAATTTTAGAGTTACGTAATACGAAAGCTGTCAAATTTTTCAATTTCCAGTTTAAATGATATCAATTCCACTCAAATTTGTATTGAAAATGTGTTGCGTAATTAGATAGCAGGTCAGGTCAGGAAGATATCTAGATATCAGGATTGCATACTTTTGAAGGTTTCTATGACTATAAGAGAATAAGTACCACTCGTAGATGTCTCCGTAAGCGTAAACGTTCACTTGGCAAGCACCATTTAATAGGTTGATTCGGATAATTTCCCTTTGGCTTTCCCTCGCACAGGTCTCTTATATATATTTTTATTTTTTTAATTTCAAACGAGCTTTAATAAATATTCTGGTTTATTGAATAGGTACTTTTATGTAACGGGGTAACTTTAAAACAGTATTTGTTTAGTTATGTGTCCACAGAGTCGACATTTGAGCCAACTTTTTTGTAGGTTTTCGTTAAGTTTGTTCTGTATTTGTATATGGTCAGGTCAGGAAGATATCTAGATATCAGGATTGCATACTTTTGAAGGTTTCTATGACTATAAGAGAATAAGTACCACTCGTAGATGTCTCCGTAAGCGTAAACGTTCACTTGGCAAGCACCATTTAATAGGTTGATTCGGATAATTTCCCTTTGGCTTTCCCTCGCACAGGTCTCTTACACTTCCAATTTTCATAAAAGTGACAATATTTTTTTGTTTTTTGTGATGTGTAATCATCACCGAAATCTACTATTAAGTATGTATTTAGTCTAGTAGTTGGAATGGTTGAATGTTTAATTAGACATTTGATTTTATAGCCTTTGAGTAAGGGCACCCGTCTCTGCCCAGCCCTTTGGGAAATACAGGCCTGATGCGACTATGTAATGCGACTAAGATCGCTAATACTTTAACTTTTGTTTTAACATAACATGTAGGTATTTGAAGGCACGTCATGAAAAAATTACTTGACAATAAACCCTAGCAATTCACATAAGTTTGTCAGGTGTTAGATCGCCATCGTCATAGTATATCTTTACTCTATCTTTTGACTCGAGTATGTTTTCAAGGGAAATGAATAACGTCCAATTTATGTGACTTTTATACCGGAGATGAGTCCTCGAGCGTTTCCAGACTAGATTTTTTTGAATGTGTCAGAAGTCTCCTTTTATATCCGAGTCTGAGGTGTTATTTTTACATCATCTGTTTTTTCTGTTCTTTACAGAAATTATTTTAAAATTCAGTGATCGAAAGGCCAGTCATATACCATCGTACCAAAAACCTCTTTGATGAGTTCTGAGAGCGTTTCAATTATTATTATAAATGAAAGTTAGGATACAAATATTATATGATGTAGTGTCTGTAGTATGTAGATACAGTTAAAGTATAAGGAAGTTATCCGACAGTGTATGTATGTAATGAACCCTTTATTGGTTATCTGGTGATCGGAAAAATCTATATGTATTTTTTATAATTATGTATGTCGAACAATAATGATTGAATACATGTCAGTATTAAGTACTAGAGTTATGTAGTAGGTACTCACTGGGAATATTTTTGTAATTTTCAGTAATAAATGTAGTTTTCTGGGTCTTCAATTATTATTTTTTTCAATAGGACATCGTTGTGAGCAAAGTGAACGGAAATAAATGATCATACGACAAAACTAGAATCATCATAAGAAATAAAATATTATTTATCAATAATAAGAACCTAACCCAATAGGCTACCGTGCCGAAAAAAAAAGAATCTAAGAGTCTTTATAATAGGAATGAGTAAGGTAAAAGTACGTCGTACTTTTAACCATATGAGTTGCATAGACGTATATTATGTTTGTAATCAGCTTTTAAAATCCTTTATTTTGATTTGAACCCGCGATAATAATATAAAGAAATTAGCTAAAACTAGATATTTTAAAACTATGGGTACAATATAAGAAGAGAAAAAAAAATGAGCCTATAAGATGTTATTACCGGACGATACTTGCTGACGTTGCAGACTTGATCACGCACGCCTGTAGGCAGGCATCCGCGCAGTTGGCGATAGCGCAGGAACAGGCGACGTGCAGACGTGTACCCCTGGCAGTGTAGGCTTAACTGTACAGATCTGTGTTAAATAGTTGTAATCTCATCACATAAGAAATAAACACACAACTAAGAGCTTGTTACGTTAATAACGTTCATCACAGTTTCAATTCAACTCTCAATATTACCAAATTGTACATAAAAAAATACTTCTAAACGACAAACCGAATCTTTTTTTCACCACGCTAGTGTTCGTGTATTAATAATAATGTTTTTGTTTTTAAAAATAAAACATAATACTACACAACATTCATCGTCCTCGGACGATTGTTTAGAGCCTCCCGACTCTCGGGGCTCCACAGTGAGCATATCCTTGCCGGATTCGGCTAGGATGGCTTCGGCCTTAGAGGCGTTCAGGCATAATCCTGCGGATGGTAGCTTCGCACCACCGGCCGCTCGGCCGAGTGCATCAACCAAATGTCCGAAACTGCGTTTCCTGTCGTACTGACCAGTATTACTATCGCAACGACAAGCCATCAGTAGGGTAAAAAACTAACCTGTCTCACGACGGTCTAAACCCAGCTCACGTTCCCTTTTGATGGGTGAACAATCGAACGCTTGGCGAATTTTGCTAAAAAAATTAAACTTACCATACTAAATGTTTAAAACTTAACTTTAAATTGCTCAAAGTAGTGTCCACTATGCCATTCTTCATATACCTAGGTAAACATAACCCATAAACAAAGCGGGCGCGCAATAAATTACACCGACCTAAAAAATTAAACCTACCATACTAAATGTTTAAAACTTAACTTTAAATTGCTCAAAGTAGTGTCCACTATGCCATTCTTCATATACCTAGGTAAACATAACCCATAAACAAAGCGGGCGCGCAATAAATTACACCAACCTAAACCTACAAAATTAAACTTACCACACTAAATGTTTAAAACTTAACTTTAAATTGCTCAAAGTAGTGTCCACTATGCCATTCTTCATATACCTAGGTAAACATAACCCATAAACAAAGCGGGCGCGCAATAAATTACACCAACCTAAACCTACAAAATTAAACCTACCATACTTAATTTTTAAAACTTAACTTTAAATTGCTCAAAGTAATATGCACTATGCCATTCTTCATATACCTAGGTAAATGTAACCCATAAACAAAGCTGGCGCGCAATAAATTACACCAACCTTAACCTAAAAAATTAAACCTTCCATACTAAATGTTTAAAACTTAACTTTAAATTGCTCAAAGTAGTGCCCACTATGCCATTCTTCATATACCTAGGTAGTTAGGTAGGTACCTACTTACGTACCTGTTGTAAGTGGCAGAAGCATCTTGATAATATTATATAATTGATCTGTGATTTACATGTAATAAGACTTAGTCAAAAAGTACGTAGTCTAAGAAGTTGACTGCATTAATAATAATAATATTTTCAGGCGACTAAGACCCATAGAAAAAAACAAAATAATCTTATATAATAATAAACTAATACATACGCCAACGACAACCACGTTCTGGACCAGAATGACCTGCTACATTCCGGACAAGATCGAGCGTCTACATCTCTCTATCGTTCGAAGGGTCTACTCACTGGATGGATGGGCGAGAGATGATTTTAACAGACTCTCCTTGCTAACCAGTCTGTTTGAGCATGAGTAGCCTCCCCCCCCCTTGTTGGCTTAGCAGCGGCGCCACGGGCAGGCCAAGGGTAGGAGTTGAGTTCTATGGTACGCCGGCTGTGATAACGCACCAATAGAACCCTTGACGCATGTGGACTGCAGCTCTCCCAATTAGCTGATAGCGGCAGCCAAAGGGTACATGACCACATGCGTGAGCACTAAAAACCCCTTACGTACATAAGAGAGTCATAGTTACTCCCGCCGTTTACCATGCGGAATGAATGAAAACACACACACCAAACTTCGTTCGTGTCTTCGCCAGCGACGCTCCGTCGACAGACATCTATTGCACTTAGATGACGATTTTCGACATTATCTGGCTGGGGTAACGCACACCGCCCAACCCCGTTCTGGTCCGGAATGACCTGCTACATTCCGGACAAGATCGAGCGTCTACATCTCTCTATCGTTCGAAGGGTCTACTCACTGGATGGATGGGCGAGAGATGATTTTAACAGACTGTCCCTGCTAACCAGTCTGTTTGAGCATGAGACGTTCATGAACGAGCATGAACAGAAGAGCCCCCATTCGGAACGTTCGTACCGAGACGAGTTCACGTGTGTAAAGTTTGTTGACACAATCGCGACATCATATACGATTCCGCCCGGAATCTATAGAGCGCCTCACATCGAAACTCATAAGAGAGCAAAACTCACCGAACGCGACGACGCTAGCGCGTCCGAGCGCCGTTCGTCGTCGCGCCCATCAAATTGTTTCATACAACGACCGTTTCCTTGATACGCAACACGCATAAAACACGGTCCGTCGGTCCACGCAGTTGACAGTCGGCGGCGTCGTGTATCGCCCACGGGCAGGCCAAGGGTAGGAGCCGAGTTCTATGGTACGCCGGCTGTGATAACGCACCAATAGAACCCATGACGCGTGTGGACTGCAGCTCTCCCAATTAGCTGATAGCGGCAGCAATTATATGTTAATCTCAATCATACCCATATATGTAAACCTCGAGAAAGATGCGATCGGGCGGTTTCGGTCGGTAAAATATTTTGTACATGATTATTAGTAGTGTCCTGCGGGTCCGATAAAGTGAAAGGTAAACATAGACCTCCCCTCCCCCCAACCCCCGGGCGAAAAAAAAGAGATTTACTTTTTTTTTTTTTTTAGTTTGGTGAAAAAAAAGTGTGCGTACTAATAACTTAATATAGGTTAGTGGGTTGGTGGGTTAAATTAATAAATAAAATAAATACATTATAATTATCATTGCAGGGGCCGAGTGGAGTGTTCGTGTATTAAATTCGTGTATTAAATTCGTGCATTAGGTGCGCGCTCGCAGCTGGTGCGCGTGTTAAATTTTAAGGGGGTTTTTTTTTTGCCTCTAATTTCTTTGTAACCCCCAAAAATGATGGCAATTTACAAGCAATTTATAAACATAGCCCCTTAACCCCTAGGCAAAAAAGAAAAGAGTTTTTTTCTAGTTTTGAATTTGGTGAAAAGTGCATTGGTATTATAATACCTACTACACATACATTATATCGACGACGTTTTATTTACGTTATGAGTTTAATTGACATACATAATTGGGAATCAAACGAGCTTTAATAAAAATTATCTGATCATAAATATTCTGGTTTATTGAATAGGTACTTTTTACTAGGTTTTTTAGTATTTGTTTAGTTATGAGTCCACAGAGTCGACATTAGAGCCAACTTCTTAGTAGGTTTTCCTTAAGTTTGTTCCGTATTTGTATTCAGGTCAGGTCAGGAAGATATCTAGATATCAGGATTGCATACTTTTGAAGGTTTCTATGACTATAAGAGAATAAGTACCACTCGTAGATGTCTCCGTAAGCGTAAACGTTCACTTGGCAAGCACCATTTAATAGGTTGATTCGGATAATTTCCCTTTGGCTTTCCCTCGCACAGGTCTCTTATATATATTTTTATTTTTTTAATTTCAAACGAGCTTTAATAAATATTCTGGTTTATTGAATAGGTACTTTTATGTAACGGGGTAACTTTAAAACAGTATTTGTTTAGTTATGAGTCCACAGAGTCGACATTGGAGCCAACTTCTTTGTAGGTTTTCGTTAAGTTTGTTCTGTATTTGTATATGGTCAGGTCAGGAAGATATCTAGATATCAGGATTGCATACTTTTGAAGGTTTCTATGACTATAAGAGAATAAGTACCACTCGTAGATGTCTCCGTAAGCGTAAACGTTCACTTGGCAAGCACCATTTAATAGGTTGATTCGGATAATTTCCCTTTGGCTTTCCCTCGCACAGGTCTCTTACACTTCCAATTTTCATAAAAGTGACAATATTTTTTTGTTTTTGTGATGTGTAATCATCACCGAAATCTACTATTAAGTATGTATTTAGTCTAGTAGTTGGAATGGTTGAATGTTTAATTAGACATTTGATTTTATAGCCTTTGAGTAAGGTCACCCGTCTCTGCCCGGCCCTTTGGGAAATACAGGCCTGATGCGACTAAGATCGCTAATACTTTAACTTTTGTTTTAACATAACATGTAGGTATTTGAAGGCACGTCATGAAAAAATGACTTGACAATAAACCCTAGCAATTCACATAAGTTTGTCAGGTGTTAGATCGCCATCGTCATAGTATATCTTTACTCTATCTTTTGACTCGAGTATGTTTTCAAGGGAAATGAATAACGTCCAATTTATGTGACTTTTATACCGGAGATGAGTCCTCGAGCGTTTCCAGACTAGATTTTTTTGAATGTGTCAGAAGTCTCCTTTTATATCCGAGTCTGAGGTGTTATTTTTACATCATCTGTTTTTTCTGTTCTTTACAGAAATTATTTTAAAATTCAGTGATCGAAAGGCCAGTCATATACCATTGTACCAAAAACCTCTTTGATGAGTTCTGAGAGCGTTTCAATTATTATTATAAATGAAAGTTAGGATACAAATATTATATGATGTAGTGTCTGTAGTATGTAGATACAGTTAAAGTATAAGGAAGTTATCCGACAGTGTATGTATGTAATGAACCCTTTATTGGTTATCTGGTGATCGGAAAAATCTATATGTATTTTTTATAATTATGTATGTCGAACAATAATGATTGAATACATGTCAGTATTAAGTACTAGAGTTATGTAGTAGGTACTCACTGGGAATATTTTTGTAATTTTCAGTAATAAATGTAGTTTTCTGGGTCTTCAATTATTATTTTTTTCAATAGGACATCGTTGTGAGCAAAGTGAACGGAAATAAATGATCATACGACAAAACTAGAATCATCATAAGAAATAAAATATTATTTATCAATAATAAGAACCTAACCCAATAGGCTACCGTGCCGAAAAAAAAAGAATCTAAGAGTCTTTATAATAGGAATGAGTAAGGTAAAAGTACGTCGTACTTTTAACCATATGAGTTGCATAGACGTATATTATGTTTGTAATCAGCTTTTAAAATCCTTTATTTTGATTTGAACCCGCGATAATAATATAAAGAAATTAGCTAAAACTAGATATTTTAAAACTATGGGTACAATATAAGAAGATAAAAAAACAAAGAAATGAGCCTATGAGATGTTATTACCGGACGATACACATTAAATCTACTCGGTCGAAGCTAGTGTTCGTGTATTAATTAAATTTAAAAAATATATAAAACATTGTACACTACGCACAACACTCATCGTCCTCGGATGAATCACCTGGCGTAGGGCTGAGTCTCAACAGATCGCAGCACGACGCTGCTCTACCGAGCACAACACCCCGCCAGGAACGGAAGTCGTCTACAAACTACTCCGAGCCCCGACATCGAACTGAGGTAGATTCGGACCTTCGGAGCCGTGACGCACGCGTTAAGCGGACAGCATCGATCTCCGCGATCCAAATGGGCTTCGACGTCGCACCTTACGTGGTGAAGCGCGACTAGTAAAGTCACATTGTTTAGAGCCTCCCGACTCTCGGGGCTCCACAGTGAGCATATCCTTGCCGGATTCGGCTAGGCTGGCTTTGGCCTTAGAGGCGTTCAGGCATAATCCCGCGGATGGTAGCTTCGCACCACCGGCCGCTCCGCCGAGTGCATCAACCAAATGTCCGAAACTGCGGTTCCTCTCGTACTGAGCAGTATTACTATCGCAACGACAAGCCATCAGTAGGGTAAAACTAACCTGTCTCACGACGGTCTAAACCCAGCTCACGTTCCCTTTTGATGGGTGAACAATCGAACGCTTGGCGAATTTTGCAAAAAAATTAAACTTACCATACTAAATGTTTAAAACTTAACTTTAAATTGCTCAAAGTCACCCAGGCCACTATGCCATTCTTCATATACCTAGGTAAACATAACCCATAAACAAAGCGGGCGCGCAATAATAATCTTTGAGACAAGCATATAACTACTGGCAGGATCAACCAGGGAGCTTCTTGATAAGAGACCGCCGCGCGCCCGCCGCCGACAGACGCCGCAAGGGCGTCCGTCTCGCCGGCGAGGCGCGCAGTGAATCCTCATTCCCGAGCGTCTGCGGTCTTTGAGACGCGGACGCACACGGGCGAGCTCTGTTAGAATTTTTAAGTCGCACGCGCGCACCTCTGGCCGCGTGTATCTCAACTCTACAGACGCGACAGCGCGTGCTTAAGGGACGACGTAGACGTTCATGAACGAGCATGAACAGAAGAGCCCCCATTCGGAACGTTCGTACCGAGACGAGTTCACGTGTGTAAAGTTTGTTGACACATTCGCGACATCATATACGATTCCGCCCGGAATCTATAGAGCGCCTCACATCGAAACTCATAAGAGAGCATAAACTCACCGAACGCGACGACGCTAGCGCGTCCGAGCGCCGTTCGTCGTCGCGCCCATCAAATTGTTTCATACAACGACCGTTTCCTTGATACGCAACACGCATAAAACACGGTCCGTCGGTCCACGCAGTTGACAGTCGGCGGCGTCGTGTATCGCCCACGGGCAGGCCAAGGGTAGGAGCCGAGTTCTATGGTACGCCGGCTGTGATAACGCACCAATAGAACCCATGACGCGTGTGGACTGCAGCTCTCCCAATTAGCTGATAGCGGCAGCAATTATATGTTAATCTCAATCATACCCATATATATGTAAACCTCGAGAAAGATGCGATCGGGCGGTTTCGGTCGGTAAAATATTTTGTACATGATTATTAGTAAAGTGTCCTGCGGGTCCGATAAAGTGAAAGGTAAACATAGACCTCCCCTCCCCCCAACCCCCGGGCGAAAAAAAAGAGATTTACTTTTTTCTTTTTTTTAGTTTGGTGAAAAAAAAGTGTGCGTACTAATAACTTAATATAGGTTAGTGGGTTGGTGAGTTAAATTAATAAATAAAATAAATACATTATAATTATCATTGCAGGGGCCGAGTGGAGTGTTCGTGTATTAAATTCGTGTATTAAATTCGTGCATTAGGTGCGCGCTCGCAGCTGGTGCGCGTGTTAAATCGTAAAGGGGTTTTTTTTTTTTGCCTCTAATTTCTTTGTAACCCCCAAAAATGATGGCAATTTACAAGCAATTTATAAACATAGCCCCTTAACCCCTAGGCAAAAAAGAAAAGAGTTTTTTTCTAGTTTTGAATTTGGTGAAAAGTGCATTGGTATTATAATACCTACTACACATACATTATATCGACGACGTTTTATTTACGTTATGAGTTTAATTGACATACATAATTGGGAATCAAACGAGCTTTAATAAAAATTATCTGATCATAAATATTCTGGTTTATTGAATAGGTACTTTTTACTAGGTTTTTTAGTATTTGTTTAGTTATGAGTCCACAGAGTCGACATTGGAGCCAACTTCTTAGTAGGTTTTCCTTAAGTTTGTTCCGTATTTGTATTCAGGTCAGGTCAGGAAGATATCTAGATATCAGGATTGCATACTTTTGAAGGTTTCTATGACTATAAGAGAATAAGTACCACTCGTAGATGTCTCCGTAAGCGTAAACGTTCACTTGGCAAGCACCATTTAATAGGTTGATTCGGATAATTTCCCTTTGGCTTTCCCTCGCACAGGTCTCTTACACTTCCAATTTTCATAAAAGTGACAATATTTTTTTGTTTTTGTGATGTGTAATCATCACCGAAATCTACTATTAAGTATTTATTTATTTATTTATTTATACTTCAAGCACAAAAATGTACAGAGGCGGACTTAATGCCACAGGCATTTTCTACCAGTCAACCTTTGGGTGATGCAGAGACAAACAGTGGTAGGTGCAATAGCGAGAGTTGAGGAAAAAACATTTATTTAAATATAAAGATATACATATATACCTATTAAGAACTATAAATATAATAAATACACCTAATTATATATAAATATAAGCACAAGTATGACAAACAATGGGAAAACATTACCGCTGTGACGATACTGCCAGCTTCTTGCGAATGAGCTCGCGAACTTTAATTTTAAATGATAATCGGTTGGTCGCCATTCTGATTTCCTGGGGGAGCGCATTCCACAGAGAGATAGACTGAATGAAGAAAGAAGAGTGAATGAAGTCTGTGCGGTGAGTGGGACATTGAAGAAGACGATTGTGAGATGAACGTAGATTTCTATTGTGGTTGGCACAAATGTACTGAAAGTGGGGGGCCAAATAACTAGGAGAAGAGGGAGAGTCAAGAAATGAAAACAAGGTGGTCAGTGCCCTTTGCTCTCTGCGCTGGCGTATGGGCAACCACCTTAGAACCGACCGATGCGCTGAGACATGATCATATTTACGCAGATTAAAAACGAATCGAATGCAATTATTGAGAAGACGGTCAAGTTTGTCGAGGAGATCTGCATTCAGGTCATAATAGCACACATCACCATAATCGATGATAGGGAAGATTAAGGACTGCACAAGCATTGTCTTCGTACTCGTTGGCAATAAATTTTTCAGTCGGTACAGAGTCCGCAGCGTTCCAGTAACCTTCTGGCTTACCTTAGCGACTTGAGTACGCCAGTTCAGGGTACTATCAATATGCAAGCCTAAGTCCTTCACGTCAGTGCTAAGAGGCACGATCATACCATTAAAGAGAACTGGCGGCAAGGTTGTACCGTCCACCTTGCTTATACCACGAGGACTGCCAATGATGATCGCTTGACACTTTGTAGGGTTTACGGCTACACCAAATCTATCAGCCCAGGTTTTTATGGCTATCAAGTCCCTGTTTAATCTGTCGATAGCGTCAGGTAATTCATCAATCCTTCCTTGACTGTACAACTGCAAGTCATCTGCATACAGATGATACGCACACTGAAGCTCGGAAGTTATAAGATTAATAAAAATAGAAAACAGAAGAGGAGAAAGTATACCGCCTTGAGGAACGCCAGTTTCCAAATCACACCAGCATGAAGAAGAATCCCCAACATGAATAGATTGCTGACGTTCCTGAAGGTAAGAGGAGAACCATTCCAGAGCTTTGGGAGAGACCATAAGATGTGACAAAATGGCTAACAGGATGTCGTGACTGACGGTATTAAAGGCATTCGAGAAATCAACCAACACTAGAGCAGTAACTTTGGTGTCTTCCAGTCCTGCCCTTATATCGCCAGTCACTTTAAGGAGGGCGGAAATAGTGCTGTGCCCAGGCCTGAACCCAGATTGAAGAGGGCTAATGAGTGAGTGGCGATGAACAAAGTTGGAGAATTGTTTGTGGACACAGGCCTCAAGCACTTTGGATAGGAAGGGAAGGATAGAAATTGGACGAAAGTCGGTAGGAAGAGAGGGATTGGAAACCTTAGGTAGTGGACGAACATAGGCTTTGCGCCACAGGAAAGGGAATACTCCGGTGTATAGGGAAAAATTTATAATATGGGTAATCGCGGGTAGGAGACGATCCAGAATAGTAATGATCATACCACGGGTGATATTGTCACATCCCACCGCTTTTGATTTGATGGAGAGAATTATCTTTTTGATCTCTCCCGGTTCGACTGGAATAAAACTGAAAGGATTAATATGAGGACGCGTTAGACCAGAAATAAGAGACAGGGTTTGTTGCTTGGTTAGACGATCCATGGCGGAAACAGTGGAGAAATGTCGGTTAAGATCATCTAAGTCAATCGAATTAGGAAGGTCTAAATGTCGCGATTTGCCGATACCAAGAGTTCCAAGGAATTTCCAAATATCGGCAGAAGAGGAAGAACTAATAGTATCGAGAATGTGGCGGCGTTTAGCATTGCGTATCATCTGATTGCATCTATTCCTTGCAGCCTTAAATAATATCCAGTTCTCATCAGTACGATCCCTTTTAAATTTACGGAACGAGCGGTCCCTACGACGCATTGCCATCTGTATGCCTCTTGTCATCCATGGAGCAGGTGGGCGTTTTAGTTTAATTTTTTTGACGGGAGCATGGATGTTATACAGTTTGAGTACAACATCATTGAAGATAGCAACCTTGTCATCAACCGAAGTGGCTTTCGTCATAGGGTCCCAATCGACCACAGATGCATCTTCCTTGAGTTTATCGACATTCATCCGAGCAAAACAGCGCCTGTACAGAACCTTGGGTTTAGATTTGGGAGGTTTCAGGATATAGGAAAGGAAAATCATGTCGTGATGAGAAAAGCCAGGAGCGTCATGTTGACCATGGGAGGAAACGAGGGAAGGATTCGAGGTGAGGATCAGGTCAAGCCAGGTGTCATCGCCGACGGTGTTATGATGAGTAGGTTTGAGCGGCAATACGTGCAGACTAGCTGACTCGAGAAGATGGAGGAGCTTACGGGATCGATGGGAATTTTGGGCAAGAAGGTTTGTGTTGAAATCACCCATGATGATGTGATGTGCATACTCCGAACCCAAGGATTCAAGAACTAATTCGAATTCAGTGAAGTAATCAACAGTAGGAGGACAGTAGACAACACCAATAATGGTTTTGGCTCCTTTGACACAGACTTCAAGGAAAATATACTCAGCAGAAGCAGAATAATGTGAAGAGGAAGTAGCTAGTACTTTATATGGAAAGTCACTGCGAAGATATATGGCCACACCACCCCCTACCTTACCAATCCGATCGTTCCGTATAAGAACGAAACCAGTAAGAGGGTAGGTGGTGGACAGGAGATGTGGTTTGAGCCAAGTTTCGGAGATCAGGATGGCGTGAATATTGCTGTTATTAAACGCATCGTACAACTCGCTATAGTGGCTTGGAACACTTTGAGCGTTAATGTGACACACGTTCACCATCCGATTTGACTGACCATTGAAATTTTGTTGCAAATAGTCACCAAGAGTGTAGCTGAATGAACAAAAGCTTTCATCGCTAGAAGAAGCAGTAGATTGGTTGGCAGAAAAATAAGACTCATTGTCTGACATAAATATAAATAAGTAGGTAGTTAGTAGAAATAAATATAATATAATATATAATAAATATATACTAATGCTAAAAACAGACCAACAACACGTGCAAGGCACTGCACCACCCACCAGCTTACACCAACACTAAAACAAACATGGTAATGGTATTCAGCACATAAATAAATACAACAAAACCTATTCAATTTTTTGCATACTCTACTGGAAGCAAGGTAAAATCCGGTGTTCCCAAAAATATTAAAAGAATATTAAATTACACATTAAACATAAAAAGAAATAAAAATATACAGAAAACAAAATGACACTCAGCAGCAGCTAAATCGTAGAGCTAAATGAAGCGCAACTTGGAACGAAACGTTATTATTATCTGTGTGAGCGAGCACTGACGCAAACACAATGCGGCAAACGCAATTTCAGAACGTTTACTTGGAACGTCAACGTCAAATTACCATTACTAACGTCAAGTTGACATGACAAGCCGACATTCACTCACAAACATAATTGACAACAAAAAAGTAAAAAACAATGAAAATAAGGTTGAAAAATAAAATAAGCACTGGGGGTATCGAAAACCAATACTCCGCAATAACAGAAATTACGTTAACAGTTGGGGCGCAAAACAAAAGAAAACTATTAAACGGGACAATTACTACAGAAAAGTAAGTAAAGATTACGAATTTAGGATATACAAACAACAATACATCAAAGTAAACAATCATCTATAATTTACGTTTTGTGTTTTTCAGGTTCCCGGCAACGTTGACGCTTCATTTCGTTGATGGAGATGCACCCGGCGCCTTAGGATACTTGGCTATCAAGGGCTTCAGCTCGTCTATGGCAGTAATCTTGTGCCGACTTCCATCGGATGCCTTTAAACAGATGACGCCGTCTTGAGTCCAGCACGACCGCATACCAAAGTGCTCACGCGCCTTTCCGAACACAGATTGCCTGGCCCTGGTCAAGAACTCCTTAATAGATATTTTGGAGCCTTTCAACCCCGTCTTAGCCTTCCAAACTGCAGCCTTGATGTCTACACTGGCGAACCTAACGAGAATAGGTCTGTGATGGTCCTTGCTTTGGGCTCCAAGCCTGTGACAGGCTTTAATTGAGGATGCTGAGAGAGTCTTGAGGGCAAGCTTGGTATTGAGGATGCCCAGAATTACCGCTGTGCTCTCTTCGTTCTCCGCTTCAGCAAGGCCTTGGAAAATCAACGCTTTCCGCCGATGCCTGGTCTCCAAGCCATCAATTTGTCTGGCACACTCGCAGATCTGGTTTCGGAGCAGACCAAGCATAGAGAATATGAGCTCACGGAAGCTACGGAACTCTTCAGCTATCTTAGCAACTGTGTCCTTGGCAGGACCGGCAGAATTGATTTGTGTTTCCAGCTCACCCATCTTCTTTAAAAAGTTTTCCTCAAGGGTTTTTTGTGCAGCAAGAACTTCAGCAAATTGAGACATTTTGTGACTTTAAATGCTAATAAAATAATGTTGTGAGATAGTGCAATTGATCAGCTGGCAGGTGGTGTTTAAAACGTGTGTATGTCACATAAATGTGCCACAAACGTGAGTACTTGTTATATAGCTATTGTGGACTAAGTACCGATGTAAACTTAATCAATATTTTAAATTGATTATATTTTAAATAAAATTCCAAATTTTAAAACGTCTTTACTTTTTTAACACCTACCCGCGAAAAAAAGTATGTATTTAGTCATAGTCGTATGTAAGTGAAGTATGTATTTAGTCTAGTAGTTGGAATGGTTGAATGTTTAATTAGACATTTGATTTTATAGCCTTTGAGTAAGGTCACCCGTCTCTGCCCGGCCCTTTGGGAAATACAGGCCTGATGCGACTAAGATCGCTAATACTTTAACTTTTGTTTTAACATAACATGTAGGTATTTGAAGGCACGTCATGAAAAAATGACTTGACAATAAACCCTAGCAATTCACATAAGTTTGTCAGGTGTTAGATCGCCATCGTCATAGTATATCTTTACTCTATCTTTTGACTCGAGTATGTTTTCAAGGGAAATGAATAACGTCCAATTTATGTGACTTTTATACCGGAGATGAGTCCTCGAGCGTTTCCAGACTAGATTTTTTTGAATGTGTCAGAAGTCTCCTTTTATATCCGAGTCTGAGGTGTTATTTTTACATCATCTGTTTTTTCTGTTCTTTACAGAAATTATTTTAAAATTCAGTGATCGAAAGGCCAGTCATATACCATCGTACCAAAAACCTCTTTGATGAGTTCTGAGAGCGTTTCAATTATTATTATAAATGAAAGTTAGGATACAAATATTATATGATGTAGTGTCTGTAGTATGTAGATACAGTTAAAGTATAAGGAAGTTATCCGACAGTGTATGTATGTAATGAACCCTTTATTGGTTATCTGGTGATCGGAAAAATCTATATGTATTTTTTATAATTATGTATGTCGAACAATAATGATTGAATACATGTCAGTATTAAGTACTAGAGTTATGTAGTAGGTACTCACTGGGAATATTTTTGTAATTTTCAGTAATAAATGTAGTTTTCTGGGTCTTCAATTATTATTTTTTTCAATAGGACATCGTTGTGAGCAAAGTGAACGGAAATAAATGATCATACGACAAAACTAGAATCATCATAAGAAATAAAATATTATTTATCAATAATAAGAACCTAACCCAATAGGCTACCGTGCCGAAAAAAAAAGAATCTAAGAGTCTTTATAATAGGAATGAGTAAGGTAAAAGTACGTCGTACTTTTAACCATATGAGTTGCATAGACGTATATTATGTTTGTAATCAGCTTTTAAAATCCTTTATTTTGATTTGAACCCGCGATAATAATATAAAGAAATTAGCTAAAACTAGATATTTTAAAACTATGGGTACAATATAAGAAGAGAAAAAAAAATGAGCCTATAAGATGTTATTACCGGACGATACTTGCTGACGTTGCAGACTTGATCACGCACGCCTGTAGGCAGGCATCCGCGCAGTTGGCGATAGCGCAGGAACAGGCGACGTGCAGACGTGTACCCCTGGCAGTGTAGGCTTAACTGTACAGATCTGTGTTAAATAGTTGTAATCTCATCACATAAGAAATAAACACACAACTAAGAGCTTGTTACGTTAATAACGTTCATCACAGTTTCAATTCAACTCTCAATATTACCAAATTGTACATAAAAAAATACTTCTAAACGACAAACCGAATCTTTTTTTCACCACGCTAGTGTTCGTGTATTAATAATAATGTTTTTGTTTTTAAAAATAAAACATAATACTACACAACATTCATCGTCCTCGGACGATTGTTTAGAGCCTCCCGACTCTCGGGGCTCCACAGTGAGCATATCCTTGCCGGATTCGGCTAGGATGGCTTCGGCCTTAGAGGCGTTCAGGCATAATCCTGCGGATGGTAGCTTCGCACCACCGGCCGCTCGGCCGAGTGCATCAACCAAATGTCCGAAACTGCGTTTCCTGTCGTACTGACCAGTATTACTATCGCAACGACAAGCCATCAGTAGGGTAAAAAACTAACCTGTCTCACGACGGTCTAAACCCAGCTCACGTTCCCTTTTGATGGGTGAACAATCGAACGCTTGGCGAATTTTGCTAAAAAAATTAAACTTACCATACTAAATGTTTAAAACTTAACTTTAAATTGCTCAAAGTAGTGTCCACTATGCCATTCTTCATATACCTAGGTAAACATAACCCATAAACAAAGCGGGCGCGCAATAAATTACACCGACCTAAAAAATTAAACCTACCATACTAAATGTTTAAAACTTAACTTTAAATTGCTCAAAGTAGTGTCCACTATGCCATTCTTCATATACCTAGGTAAACATAACCCATAAACAAAGCGGGCGCGCAATAAATTACACCAACCTAAACCTACAAAATTAAACTTACCACACTAAATGTTTAAAACTTAACTTTAAATTGCTCAAAGTAGTGTCCACTATGCCATTCTTCATATACCTAGGTAAACATAACCCATAAACAAAGCGGGCGCGCAATAAATTACACCAACCTAAACCTACAAAATTAAACCTACCATACTTAATTTTTAAAACTTAACTTTAAATTGCTCAAAGTAATATGCACTATGCCATTCTTCATATACCTAGGTAAATGTAACCCATAAACAAAGCTGGCGCGCAATAAATTACACCAACCTTAACCTAAAAAATTAAACCTTCCATACTAAATGTTTAAAACTTAACTTTAAATTGCTCAAAGTAGTGCCCACTATGCCATTCTTCATATACCTAGGTAGTTAGGTAGGTACCTACTTACGTACCTGTTGTAAGTGGCAGAAGCATCTTGATAATATTATATAATTGATCTGTGATTTACATGTAATAAGACTTAGTCAAAAAGTACGTAGTCTAAGAAGTTGACTGCATTAATAATAATAATATTTTCAGGCGACTAAGACCCATAGAAAAAAACAAAATAATCTTATATAATAATAAACTAATACATACGCCAACGACAACCACGTTCTGGACCAGAATGACCTGCTACATTCCGGACAAGATCGAGCGTCTACATCTCTCTATCGTTCGAAGGGTCTACTCACTGGATGGATGGGCGAGAGATGATTTTAACAGACTCTCCTTGCTAACCAGTCTGTTTGAGCATGAGTAGCCTCCCCCCCCCTTGTTGGCTTAGCAGCGGCGCCACGGGCAGGCCAAGGGTAGGAGTTGAGTTCTATGGTACGCCGGCTGTGATAACGCACCAATAGAACCCTTGACGCATGTGGACTGCAGCTCTCCCAATTAGCTGATAGCGGCAGCCAAAGGGTACATGACCACATGCGTGAGCACTAAAAACCCCTTACGTCCATAAGAGAGTCATAGTTACTCCCGCCGTTTACCATGCGGAATGAATGAAAACACACACACCAAACTTCGTTTGTGTCTTCGCCAGCGACGCTCCGTCGACAGACATCTATTGCACTTAGATGACGATTTTCGACATTATCTGGCTGGGGTAACGCACACCGCCCAACCCCGTTCTGGTCCGGAATGACCTGCTACATTCCGGACAAGATCGAGCGTCTACATCTCTCTATCGTTCGAAGGGTCTACTCACTGGATGGATGGGCGAGAGATGATTTTAACAGACTGTCCCTGCTAACCAGTCTGTTTGAGCATGAGACGTTCATGAACGAGCATGAACAGAAGAGCCCCCATTCGGAACGTTCGTACCGAGACGAGTTCACGTGTGTAAAGTTTGTTGACACAATCGCGACATCATATACGATTCCGCCCGGAATCTATAGAGCGCCTCACATCGAAACTCATAAGAGAGCAAAACTCACCGAACGCGACGACGCTAGCGCGTCCGAGCGCCGTTCGTCGTCGCGCCCATCAAATTGTTTCATACAACGACCGTTTCCTTGATACGCAACACGCATAAAACACGGTCCGTCGGTCCACGCAGTTGACAGTCGGCGGCGTCGTGTATCGCCCACGGGCAGGCCAAGGGTAGGAGCCGAGTTCTATGGTACGCCGGCTGTGATAACGCACCAATAGAACCCATGACGCGTGTGGACTGCAGCTCTCCCAATTAGCTGATAGCGGCAGCAATTATATGTTAATCTCAATCATACCCATATATATGTAAACCTCGAGAAAGATGCGATCGGGCGGTTTCGGTCGGTAAAATATTTTGTACATGATTATTAGTAAAGTGTCCTGCGGGTCCGATAAAGTGAAAGGTAAACATAGACCTCCCCTCCCCCCAACCCCCGGGCGAAAAAAAAGAGATTTACTTTTTTTTTTTTTTTAGTTTGGTGAAAAAAAAGTGTGCGTACTAATAACTTAATATAGGTTAGTGGGTTGGTGGGTTAAATTAATAAATAAAATAAATACATTATAATTATCATTGCAGGGGCCGAGTGGAGTGTTCGTGTATTAAATTCGTGTATTAAATTCGTGCATTAGGTGCGCGCTCGCAGCTGGTGCGCGTGTTAAATCGTTAAGGGGTTTTTTTTTTTTGCCTCTAATTTCTTTGTAACCCCCAAAAATGATGGCAATTTACAAGCAATTTATAAACATAGCCCCTTAACCCCTAGGCAAAAAAGAAAAGAGTTTTTTTCTAGTTTTGAATTTGGTGAAAAGTGCATTGGTATTATAATACCTACTACACATACATTATATCGACGACGTTTTATTTACGTTATGAGTTTAATTGACATACATAATTGGGAATCAAACGAGCTTTAATAAAAATTATCTGATCATAAATATTCTGGTTTATTGAATAGGTACTTTTTACTAGGTTTTTTAGTATTTGTTTAGTTATGAGTCCACAGAGTCGACATTAGAGCCAACTTCTTAGTAGGTTTTCCTTAAGTTTGTTCCGTATTTGTATTCAGGTCAGGTCAGGAAGATATCTAGATATCAGGATTGCATACTTTTGAAGGTTTCTATGACTATAAGAGAATAAGTACCACTTGTAGATGTCTCCGTAAGCGTAAACGTTCACTTGGCAAGCACCATTTAATAGGTTGATTCGGATAATTTCCCTTTGGTTTTCCCTCGCACAGGTCTCTTATATATATTTTTATTTTTTTAATTTCAAACGAGCTTTAATAAATATTCTGGTTTATTGAATAGGTACTTTTTACTAGGTTTTTTAGTATTTGTTTAGTTATGAGTCCACAGAGTCGACATTAGAGCCAACTTCTTAGTAGGTTTTCCTTAAGTTTGTTCCGTATTTGTATTCAGGTCAGGTCAGGAAGATATCTAGATATCAGGATTGCATACTTTTGAAGGTTTCTATGACTATAAGAGAATAAGTACCACTCGTAGATGTCTCCGTAAGCGTAAACGTTCACTTGGCAAGCACCATTTAATAGGTTGATTCGGATAATTTCCCTTTGGCTTTCCCTCGCACAGGTCTCTTATATATATTTTTATTTTTTTAATTTCAAACGAGCTTTAATAAATATTCTGGTTTATTGAATAGGTACTTTTATGTAACGGGGTAACTTTAAAACAGTATTTGTTTAGTTATGTGTCCACAGAGTCGACATTGGAGCCAACTTTTTTGTAGGTTTTCGTTAAGTTTGTTCTGTATTTGTATATGGTCAGGTCAGGAAGATATCTAGATATCAGGATTGCATACTTTTGAAGGTTTCTATGACTATAAGAGAATAAGTACCACTCGTAGATGTCTCCGTAAGCGTAAACGTTCACTTGGCAAGCACCATTTAATAGGTTGATTCGGATAATTTCCCTTTGGCTTTCCCTCGCACAGGTCTCTTACACTTCCAATTTTCATAAAAGTGACAATATTTTTTTGTTTTTTGTGATGTGTAATCATCACCGAAATCTACTATTAAGTATGTATTTAGTCTAGTAGTTGGAATGGTTGAATGTTTAATTAGACATTTGATTTTATAGCCTTTGAGTAAGGGCACCCGTCTCTGCCCAGCCCTTTGGGAAATACAGGCCTGATGCGACTATGTAATGCGACTAAGATCGCTAATACTTTAACTTTTGTTTTAACATAACATGTAGGTATTTGAAGGCACGTCATGAAAAAATTACTTGACAATAAACCCTAGCAATTCACATAAGTTTGTCAGGTGTTAGATCGCCATCGTCATAGTATATCTTTACTCTATCTTTTGACTCGAGTATGTTTTCAAGGGAAATGAATAACGTCCAATTTATGTGACTTTTATACCGGAGATGAGTCCTCGAGCGTTTCCAGACTAGATTTTTTTGAATGTGTCAGAAGTCTCCTTTTATATCCGAGTCTGAGGTGTTATTTTTACATCATCTGTTTTTTCTGTTCTTTACAGAAATTATTTTAAAATTCAGTGATCGAAAGGCCAGTCATATACCATCGTACCAAAAACCTCTTTGATGAGTTCTGAGAGCGTTTCAATTATTATTATAAATGAAAGTTAGGATACAAATATTATATGATGTAGTGTCTGTAGTATGTAGATACAGTTAAAGTATAAGGAAGTTATCCGACAGTGTATGTATGTAATGAACCCTTTATTGGTTATCTGGTGATCGGAAAAATCTATATGTATTTTTTATAATTATGTATGTCGAACAATAATGATTGAATACATGTCAGTATTAAGTACTAGAGTTATGTAGTAGGTACTCACTGGGAATATTTTTGTAATTTTCAGTAATAAATGTAGTTTTCTGGGTCTTCAATTATTATTTTTTTCAATAGGACATCGTTGTGAGCAAAGTGAACGGAAATAAATGATCATACGACAAAACTAGAATCATCATAAGAAATAAAATATTATTTATCAATAATAAGAACCTAACCCAATAGGCTACCGTGCCGAAAAAAAAAGAATCTAAGAGTCTTTATAATAGGAATGAGTAAGGTAAAAGTACGTCGTACTTTTAACCATATGAGTTGCATAGACGTATATTATGTTTGTAATCAGCTTTTAAAATCCTTTATTTTGATTTGAACCCGCGATAATAATATAAAGAAATTAGCTAAAACTAGATATTTTAAAACTATGGGTACAATATAAGAAGAGAAAAAAAAATGAGCCTATAAGATGTTATTACCGGACGATACTTGCTGACGTTGCAGACTTGATCACGCACGCCTGTAGGCAGGCATCCGCGCAGTTGGCGATAGCGCAGGAACAGGCGACGTGCAGACGTGTACCCCTGGCAGTGTAGGCTTAACTGTACAGATCTGTGTTAAATAGTTGTAATCTCATCACATAAGAAATAAACACACAACTAAGAGCTTGTTACGTTAATAACGTTCATCACAGTTTCAATTCAACTCTCAATATTACCAAATTGTACATAAAAAAATACTTCTAAACGACAAACCGAATCTTTTTTTCACCACGCTAGTGTTCGTGTATTAATAATAATGTTTTTGTTTTTAAAAATAAAACATAATACTACACAACATTCATCGTCCTCGGACGATTGTTTAGAGCCTCCCGACTCTCGGGGCTCCACAGTGAGCATATCCTTGCCGGATTCGGCTAGGATGGCTTCGGCCTTAGAGGCGTTCAGGCATAATCCTGCGGATGGTAGCTTCGCACCACCGGCCGCTCGGCCGAGTGCATCAACCAAATGTCCGAAACTGCGTTTCCTGTCGTACTGACCAGTATTACTATCGCAACGACAAGCCATCAGTAGGGTAAAAAACTAACCTGTCTCACGACGGTCTAAACCCAGCTCACGTTCCCTTTTGATGGGTGAACAATCGAACGCTTGGCGAATTTTGCTAAAAAAATTAAACTTACCATACTAAATGTTTAAAACTTAACTTTAAATTGCTCAAAGTAGTGTCCACTATGCCATTCTTCATATACCTAGGTAAACATAACCCATAAACAAAGCGGGCGCGCAATAAATTACACCGACCTAAAAAATTAAACCTACCATACTAAATGTTTAAAACTTAACTTTAAATTGCTCAAAGTAGTGTCCACTATGCCATTCTTCATATACCTAGGTAAACATAACCCATAAACAAAGCGGGCGCGCAATAAATTACACCAACCTAAACCTACAAAATTAAACTTACCACACTAAATGTTTAAAACTTAACTTTAAATTGCTCAAAGTAGTGTCCACTATGCCATTCTTCATATACCTAGGTAAACATAACCCATAAACAAAGCGGGCGCGCAATAAATTACACCAACCTAAACCTACAAAATTAAACCTACCATACTTAATTTTTAAAACTTAACTTTAAATTGCTCAAAGTAATATGCACTATGCCATTCTTCATATACCTAGGTAAATGTAACCCATAAACAAAGCTGGCGCGCAATAAATTACACCAACCTTAACCTAAAAAATTAAACCTTCCATACTAAATGTTTAAAACTTAACTTTAAATTGCTCAAAGTAGTGCCCACTATGCCATTCTTCATATACCTAGGTAGTTAGGTAGGTACCTACTTACGTACCTGTTGTAAGTGGCAGAAGCATCTTGATAATATTATATAATTGATCTGTGATTTACATGTAATAAGACTTAGTCAAAAAGTACGTAGTCTAAGAAGTTGACTGCATTAATAATAATAATATTTTCAGGCGACTAAGACCCATAGAAAAAAACAAAATAATCTTATATAATAATAAACTAATACATACGCCAACGACAACCACGTTCTGGACCAGAATGACCTGCTACATTCCGGACAAGATCGAGCGTCTACATCTCTCTATCGTTCGAAGGGTCTACTCACTGGATGGATGGGCGAGAGATGATTTTAACAGACTCTCCTTGCTAACCAGTCTGTTTGAGCATGAGTAGCCTCCCCCCCCCTTGTTGGCTTAGCAGCGGCGCCACGGGCAGGCCAAGGGTAGGAGTTGAGTTCTATGGTACGCCGGCTGTGATAACGCACCAATAGAACCCTTGACGCATGTGGACTGCAGCTCTCCCAATTAGCTGATAGCGGCAGCCAAAGGGTACATGACCACATGCGTGAGCACTAAAAACCCCTTACGTACATAAGAGAGTCATAGTTACTCCCGCCGTTTACCATGCGGAATGAATGAAAACACACACACCAAACTTCGTTCGTGTCTTCGCCAGCGACGCTCCGTCGACAGACATCTATTGCACTTAGATGACGATTTTCGACATTATCTGGCTGGGGTAACGCACACCGCCCAACCCCGTTCTGGTCCGGAATGACCTGCTACATTCCGGACAAGATCGAGCGTCTACATCTCTCTATCGTTCGAAGGGTCTACTCACTGGATGGATGGGCGAGAGATGATTTTAACAGACTGTCCCTGCTAACCAGTCTGTTTGAGCATGAGACGTTCATGAACGAGCATGAACAGAAGAGCCCCCATTCGGAACGTTCGTACCGAGACGAGTTCACGTGTGTAAAGTTTGTTGACACAATCGCGACATCATATACGATTCCGCCCGGAATCTATAGAGCGCCTCACATCGAAACTCATAAGAGAGCAAAACTCACCGAACGCGACGACGCTAGCGCGTCCGAGCGCCGTTCGTCGTCGCGCCCATCAAATTGTTTCATACAACGACCGTTTCCTTGATACGCAACACGCATAAAACACGGTCCGTCGGTCCACGCAGTTGACAGTCGGCGGCGTCGTGTATCGCCCACGGGCAGGCCAAGGGTAGGAGCCGAGTTCTATGGTACGCCGGCTGTGATAACGCACCAATAGAACCCATGACGCGTGTGGACTGCAGCTCTCCCAATTAGCTGATAGCGGCAGCAATTATATGTTAATCTCAATCATACCCATATATGTAAACCTCGAGAAAGATGCGATCGGGCGGTTTCGGTCGGTAAAATATTTTGTACATGATTATTAGTAGTGTCCTGCGGGTCCGATAAAGTGAAAGGTAAACATAGACCTCCCCTCCCCCCAACCCCCGGGCGAAAAAAAAGAGATTTACTTTTTTTTTTTTTTTAGTTTGGTGAAAAAAAAGTGTGCGTACTAATAACTTAATATAGGTTAGTGGGTTGGTGGGTTAAATTAATAAATAAAATAAATACATTATAATTATCATTGCAGGGGCCGAGTGGAGTGTTCGTGTATTAAATTCGTGTATTAAATTCGTGCATTAGGTGCGCGCTCGCAGCTGGTGCGCGTGTTAAATTTTAAGGGGGTTTTTTTTTTGCCTCTAATTTCTTTGTAACCCCCAAAAATGATGGCAATTTACAAGCAATTTATAAACATAGCCCCTTAACCCCTAGGCAAAAAAGAAAAGAGTTTTTTTCTAGTTTTGAATTTGGTGAAAAGTGCATTGGTATTATAATACCTACTACACATACATTATATCGACGACGTTTTATTTACGTTATGAGTTTAATTGACATACATAATTGGGAATCAAACGAGCTTTAATAAAAATTATCTGATCATAAATATTCTGGTTTATTGAATAGGTACTTTTTACTAGGTTTTTTAGTATTTGTTTAGTTATGAGTCCACAGAGTCGACATTAGAGCCAACTTCTTAGTAGGTTTTCCTTAAGTTTGTTCCGTATTTGTATTCAGGTCAGGTCAGGAAGATATCTAGATATCAGGATTGCATACTTTTGAAGGTTTCTATGACTATAAGAGAATAAGTACCACTCGTAGATGTCTCCGTAAGCGTAAACGTTCACTTGGCAAGCACCATTTAATAGGTTGATTCGGATAATTTCCCTTTGGCTTTCCCTCGCACAGGTCTCTTATATATATTTTTATTTTTTTAATTTCAAACGAGCTTTAATAAATATTCTGGTTTATTGAATAGGTACTTTTATGTAACGGGGTAACTTTAAAACAGTATTTGTTTAGTTATGAGTCCACAGAGTCGACATTGGAGCCAACTTCTTTGTAGGTTTTCGTTAAGTTTGTTCTGTATTTGTATATGGTCAGGTCAGGAAGATATCTAGATATCAGGATTGCATACTTTTGAAGGTTTCTATGACTATAAGAGAATAAGTACCACTCGTAGATGTCTCCGTAAGCGTAAACGTTCACTTGGCAAGCACCATTTAATAGGTTGATTCGGATAATTTCCCTTTGGCTTTCCCTCGCACAGGTCTCTTACACTTCCAATTTTCATAAAAGTGACAATATTTTTTTGTTTTTGTGATGTGTAATCATCACCGAAATCTACTATTAAGTATGTATTTAGTCTAGTAGTTGGAATGGTTGAATGTTTAATTAGACATTTGATTTTATAGCCTTTGAGTAAGGTCACCCGTCTCTGCCCGGCCCTTTGGGAAATACAGGCCTGATGCGACTAAGATCGCTAATACTTTAACTTTTGTTTTAACATAACATGTAGGTATTTGAAGGCACGTCATGAAAAAATGACTTGACAATAAACCCTAGCAATTCACATAAGTTTGTCAGGTGTTAGATCGCCATCGTCATAGTATATCTTTACTCTATCTTTTGACTCGAGTATGTTTTCAAGGGAAATGAATAACGTCCAATTTATGTGACTTTTATACCGGAGATGAGTCCTCGAGCGTTTCCAGACTAGATTTTTTTGAATGTGTCAGAAGTCTCCTTTTATATCCGAGTCTGAGGTGTTATTTTTACATCATCTGTTTTTTCTGTTCTTTACAGAAATTATTTTAAAATTCAGTGATCGAAAGGCCAGTCATATACCATCGTACCAAAAACCTCTTTGATGAGTTCTGAGAGCGTTTCAATTATTATTATAAATGAAAGTTAGGATACAAATATTATATGATGTAGTGTCTGTAGTATGTAGATACAGTTAAAGTATAAGGAAGTTATCCGACAGTGTATGTATGTAATGAACCCTTTATTGGTTATCTGGTGATCGGAAAAATCTATATGTATTTTTTATAATTATGTATGTCGAACAATAATGATTGAATACATGTCAGTATTAAGTACTAGAGTTATGTAGTAGGTACTCACTGGGAATATTTTTGTAATTTTCAGTAATAAATGTAGTTTTCTGGGTCTTCAATTATTATTTTTTTCAATAGGACATCGTTGTGAGCAAAGTGAACGGAAATAAATGATCATACGACAAAACTAGAATCATCATAAGAAATAAAATATTATTTATCAATAATAAGAACCTAACCCAATAGGCTACCGTGCCGAAAAAAAAAGAATCTAAGAGTCTTTATAATAGGAATGAGTAAGGTAAAAGTACGTCGTACTTTTAACCATATGAGTTGCATAGACGTATATTATGTTTGTAATCAGCTTTTAAAATCCTTTATTTTGATTTGAACCCGCGATAATAATATAAAGAAATTAGCTAAAACTAGATATTTTAAAACTATGGGTACAATATAAGAAGATAAAAAAACAAAGAAATGAGCCTATGAGATGTTATTACCGGACGATACACATTAAATCTACTCGGTCGAAGCTAGTGTTCGTGTATTAATTAAATTTAAAAAATATATAAAACATTGTACACTACGCACAACACTCATCGTCCTCGGATGAATCACCTGGCGTAGGGCTGAGTCTCAACAGATCGCAGCACGACGCTGCTCTACCGAGCACAACACCCCGCCAGGAACGGAAGTCGTCTACAAACTACTCCGAGCCCCGACATCGAACTGAGGTAGATTCGGACCTTCGGAGCCGTGACGCACGCGTTAAGCGGACAGCATCGATCTCCGCGATCCAAATGGGCTTCGACGTCGCACCTCACGTGGTGAAGCGCGACTAGTAAAGTCACATTGTTTAGAGCCTCCCGACTCTCGGGGCTCCACAGTGAGCATATCCTTGCCGGATTCGGCTAGGCTGGCTTTGGCCTTAGAGGCGTTCAGGCATAATCCCGCGGATGGTAGCTTCGCACCACCGGCCGCTCCGCCGAGTGCATCAACCAAATGTCCGAAACTGCGGTTCCTCTCGTACTGAGCAGTATTACTATCGCAACGACAAGCCATCAGTAGGGTAAAACTAACCTGTCTCACGACGGTCTAAACCCAGCTCACGTTCCCTTTTGATGGGTGAACAATCGAACGCTTGGCGAATTTTGCAAAAAAATTAAACTTACCATACTAAATGTTTAAAACTTAACTTTAAATTGCTCAAAGTCACCCAGGCCACTATGCCATTCTTCATATACCTAGGTAAACATAACCCATAAACAAAGCGGGCGCGCAATAATAATCTTTGAGACAAGCATATAACTACTGGCAGGATCAACCAGGGAGCTTCTTGATAAGAGACCGCCGCGCGCCCGCCGCCGACAGACGCCGCAAGGGCGTCCGTCTCGCCGGCGAGGCGCGCAGTGAATCCTCATTCCCGAGCGTCTGCGGTCTTTGAGACGCGGACGCACACGGGCGAGCTCTGTTAGAATTTTTAAGTCGCACGCGCGCACCTCTGGCCGCGTGTATCTCAACTCTACAGACGCGACAGCGCGTGCTTAAGGGACGACGTAGACGTTCATGAACGAGCATGAACAGAAGAGCCCCCATTCGGAACGTTCGTACCGAGACGAGTTCACGTGTGTAAAGTTTGTTGACACATTCGCGACATCATATACGATTCCGCCCGGAATCTATAGAGCGCCTCACATCGAAACTCATAAGAGAGCATAAACTCACCGAACGCGACGACGCTAGCGCGTCCGAGCGCCGTTCGTCGTCGCGCCCATCAAATTGTTTCATACAACGACCGTTTCCTTGATACGCAACACGCATAAAACACGGTCCGTCGGTCCACGCAGTTGACAGTCGGCGGCGTCGTGTATCGCCCACGGGCAGGCCAAGGGTAGGAGCCGAGTTCTATGGTACGCCGGCTGTGATAACGCACCAATAGAACCCATGACGCGTGTGGACTGCAGCTCTCCCAATTAGCTGATAGCGGCAGCAATTATATGTTAATCTCAATCATACCCATATATATGTAAACCTCGAGAAAGATGCGATCGGGCGGTTTCGGTCGGTAAAATATTTTGTACATGATTATTAGTAAAGTGTCCTGCGGGTCCGATAAAGTGAAAGGTAAACATAGACCTCCCCTCCCCCCAACCCCCGGGCGAAAAAAAAGAGATTTACTTTTTTTTTTTTTTTAGTTTGGTGAAAAAAAAGTGTGCGTACTAATAACTTAATATAGGTTAGTGGGTTGGTGAGTTAAATTAATAAATAAAATAAATACATTATAATTATCATTGCAGGGGCCGAGTGGAGTGTTCGTGTATTAAATTCGTGTATTAAATTCGTGCATTAGGTGCGCGCTCGCAGCTGGTGCGCGTGTTAAATCGTAAAGGGGTTTTTTTTTTTTGCCTCTAATTTCTTTGTAACCCCCAAAAATGATGGCAATTTACAAGCAATTTATAAACATAGCCCCTTAACCCCTAGGCAAAAAAGAAAAGAGTTTTTTTCTAGTTTTGAATTTGGTGAAAAGTGCATTGGTATTATAATACCTACTACACATACATTATATCGACGACGTTTTATTTACGTTATGAGTTTAATTGACATACATAATTGGGAATCAAACGAGCTTTAATAAAAATTATCTGATCATAAATATTCTGGTTTATTGAATAGGTACTTTTTACTAGGTTTTTTAGTATTTGTTTAGTTATGAGTCCACAGAGTCGACATTGGAGCCAACTTCTTAGTAGGTTTTCCTTAAGTTTGTTCCGTATTTGTATTCAGGTCAGGTCAGGAAGATATCTAGATATCAGGATTGCATACTTTTGAAGGTTTCTATGACTATAAGAGAATAAGTACCACTCGTAGATGTCTCCGTAAGCGTAAACGTTCACTTGGCAAGCACCATTTAATAGGTTGATTCGGATAATTTCCCTTTGGCTTTCCCTCGCACAGGTCTCTTACACTTCCAATTTTCATAAAAGTGACAATATTTTTTTGTTTTTGTGATGTGTAATCATCACCGAAATCTACTATTAAGTATTTATTTATTTATTTATTTATACTTCAAGCACAAAAATGTACAGAGGCGGACTTAATGCCACAGGCATTTTCTACCAGTCAACCTTTGGGTGATGCAGAGACAAACAGTGGTAGGTGCAATAGCGAGAGTTGAGGAAAAAACATTTATTTAAATATAAAGATATACATATATACCTATTAAGAACTATAAATATAATAAATACACCTAATTATATATAAATATAAGCACAAGTATGACAAACAATGGGAAAACATTACCGCTGTGACGATACTGCCAGCTTCTTGCGAATGAGCTCGCGAACTTTAATTTTAAATGATAATCGGTTGGTCGCCATTCTGATTTCCTGGGGGAGCGCATTCCACACATTACAGAGAGATAGACTGAATGAAGAAAGAAGAGTGAATGAAGTCTGTGCGGTGAGTGGGACATTGAAGAAGACGATTGTGAGATGAACGTAGATTTCTATTGTGGTTGGCACAAATGTACTGAAAGTGGGGGGCCAAATAACTAGGAGAAGAGGGAGAGTCAAGAAATGAAAACAAGGTGGTCAGTGCCCTTTGCTCTCTGCGCTGGCGTATGGGCAACCACCTTAGAACCGACCGATGCGCTGAGACATGATCATATTTACGCAGATTAAAAACGAATCGAATGCAATTATTGAGAAGACGGTCAAGTTTGTCGAGGAGATCTGCATTCAGGTCATAATAGCACACATCACCATAATCGATGATAGGGAAGATTAAGGACTGCACAAGCATTGTCTTCGTACTCGTTGGCAATAAATTTTTCAGTCGGTACAGAGTCCGCAGCGTTCCAGTAACCTTCTGGCTTACCTTAGCGACTTGAGTACGCCAGTTCAGGGTACTATCAATATGCAAGCCTAAGTCCTTCACGTCAGTGCTAAGAGGCACGATCATACCATTAAAGAGAACTGGCGGCAAGGTTGTACCGTCCACCTTGCTTATACCACGAGGACTGCCAATGATGATCGCTTGACACTTTGTAGGGTTTACGGCTACACCAAATCTATCAGCCCAGGTTTTTATGGCTATCAAGTCCCTGTTTAATCTGTCGATAGCGTCAGGTAATTCATCAATCCTTCCTTGACTGTACAACTGCAAGTCATCTGCATACAGATGATACGCACACTGAAGCTCGGAAGTTATAAGATTAATAAAAATAGAAAACAGAAGAGGAGAAAGTATACCGCCTTGAGGAACGCCAGTTTCCAAATCACACCAGCATGAAGAAGAATCCCCAACATGAATAGATTGCTGACGTTCCTGAAGGTAAGAGGAGAACCATTCCAGAGCTTTGGGAGAGACCATAAGATGTGACAAAATGGCTAACAGGATGTCGTGACTGACGGTATTAAAGGCATTCGAGAAATCAACCAACACTAGAGCAGTAACTTTGGTGTCTTCCAGTCCTGCCCTTATATCGCCAGTCACTTTAAGGAGGGCGGAAATAGTGCTGTGCCCAGGCCTGAACCCAGATTGAAGAGGGCTAATGAGTGAGTGGCGATGAACAAAGTTGGAGAATTGTTTGTGGACACAGGCCTCAAGCACTTTGGATAGGAAGGGAAGGATAGAAATTGGACGAAAGTCGGTAGGAAGAGAGGGATTGGAAACCTTAGGTAGTGGACGAACATAGGCTTTGCGCCACAGGAAAGGGAATACTCCGGTGTATAGGGAAAAATTTATAATATGGGTAATCGCGGGTAGGAGACGATCCAGAATAGTAATGATCATACCACGGGTGATATTGTCACATCCCACCGCTTTTGATTTGATGGAGAGAATTATCTTTTTGATCTCTCCCGGTTCGACTGGAATAAAACTGAAAGGATTAATATGAGGACGCGTTAGACCAGAAATAAGAGACAGGGTTTGTTGCTTGGTTAGACGATCCATGGCGGAAACAGTGGAGAAATGTCGGTTAAGATCATCTAAGTCAATCGAATTAGGAAGGTCTAAATGTCGCGATTTGCCGATACCAAGAGTTCCAAGGAATTTCCAAATATCGGCAGAAGAGGAAGAACTAATAGTATCGAGAATGTGGCGGCGTTTAGCATTGCGTATCATCTGATTGCATCTATTCCTTGCAGCCTTAAATAATATCCAGTTCTCATCAGTACGATCCCTTTTAAATTTACGGAACGAGCGGTCCCTACGACGCATTGCCATCTGTATGCCTCTTGTCATCCATGGAGCAGGTGGGCGTTTTAGTTTAATTTTTTTGACGGGAGCATGGATGTTATACAGTTTGAGTACAACATCATTGAAGATAGCAACCTTGTCATCAACCGAAGTGGCTTTCGTCATAGGGTCCCAATCGACCACAGATGCATCTTCCTTGAGTTTATCGACATTCATCCGAGCAAAACAGCGCCTGTACAGAACCTTGGGTTTAGATTTGGGAGGTTTCAGGATATAGGAAAGGAAAATCATGTCGTGATGAGAAAAGCCAGGAGCGTCATGTTGACCATGGGAGGAAACGAGGGAAGGATTCGAGGTGAGGATCAGGTCAAGCCAGGTGTCATCGCCGACGGTGTTATGATGAGTAGGTTTGAGCGGCAATACGTGCAGACTAGCTGACTCGAGAAGATGGAGGAGCTTACGGGATCGATGGGAATTTTGGGCAAGAAGGTTTGTGTTGAAATCACCCATGATGATGTGATGTGCATACTCCGAACCCAAGGATTCAAGAACTAATTCGAATTCAGTGAAGTAATCAACAGTAGGAGGACAGTAGACAACACCAATAATGGTTTTGGCTCCTTTGACACAGACTTCAAGGAAAATATACTCAGCAGAAGCAGAATAATGTGAAGAGGAAGTAGCTAGTACTTTATATGGAAAGTCACTGCGAAGATATATGGCCACACCACCCCCTACCTTACCAATCCGATCGTTCCGTATAAGAACGAAACCAGTAAGAGGGTAGGTGGTGGACAGGAGATGTGGTTTGAGCCAAGTTTCGGAGATCAGGATGGCGTGAATATTGCTGTTATTAAACGCATCGTACAACTCGCTATAGTGGCTTGGAACACTTTGAGCGTTAATGTGACACACGTTCACCATCCGATTTGACTGACCATTGAAATTTTGTTGCAAATAGTCACCAAGAGTGTAGCTGAATGAACAAAAGCTTTCATCGCTAGAAGAAGCAGTAGATTGGTTGGCAGAAAAATAAGACTCATTGTCTGACATAAATATAAATAAGTAGGTAGTTAGTAGAAATAAATATAATATAATATATAATAAATATATACTAATGCTAAAAACAGACCAACAACACGTGCAAGGCACTGCACCACCCACCAGCTTACACCAACACTAAAACAAACATGGTAATGGTATTCAGCACATAAATAAATACAACAAAACCTATTCAATTTTTTGCATACTCTACTGGAAGCAAGGTAAAATCCGGTGTTCCCAAAAATATTAAAAGAATATTAAATTACACATTAAACATAAAAAGAAATAAAAATATACAGAAAACAAAATGACACTCAGCAGCAGCTAAATCGTAGAGCTAAATGAAGCGCAACTTGGAACGAAACGTTATTATTATCTGTGTGAGCGAGCACTGACGCAAACACAATGCGGCAAACGCAATTTCAGAACGTTTACTTGGAACGTCAACGTCAAATTACCATTACTAACGTCAAGTTGACATGACAAGCCGACATTCACTCACAAACATAATTGACAACAAAAAAGTAAAAAACAATGAAAATAAGGTTGAAAAATAAAATAAGCACTGGGGGTATCGAAAACCAATACTCCGCAATAACAGAAATTACGTTAACAGTTGGGGCGCAAAACAAAAGAAAACTATTAAACGGGACAATTACTACAGAAAAGTAAGTAAAGATTACGAATTTAGGATATACAAACAACAATACATCAAAGTAAACAATCATCTATAATTTACGTTTTGTGTTTTTCAGGTTCCCGGCAACGTTGACGCTTCATTTCGTTGATGGAGATGCACCCGGCGCCTTAGGATACTTGGCTATCAAGGGCTTCAGCTCGTCTATGGCAGTAATCTTGTGCCGACTTCCATCGGATGCCTTTAAACAGATGACGCCGTCTTGAGTCCAGCACGACCGCATACCAAAGTGCTCACGCGCCTTTCCGAACACAGATTGCCTGGCCCTGGTCAAGAACTCCTTAATAGATATTTTGGAGCCTTTCAACCCCGTCTTAGCCTTCCAAACTGCAGCCTTGATGTCTACACTGGCGAACCTAACGAGAATAGGTCTGTGATGGTCCTTGCTTTGGGCTCCAAGCCTGTGACAGGCTTTAATTGAGGATGCTGAGAGAGTCTTGAGGGCAAGCTTGGTATTGAGGATGCCCAGAATTACCGCTGTGCTCTCTTCGTTCTCCGCTTCAGCAAGGCCTTGGAAAATCAACGCTTTCCGCCGATGCCTGGTCTCCAAGCCATCAATTTGTCTGGCACACTCGCAGATCTGGTTTCGGAGCAGACCAAGCATAGAGAATATGAGCTCACGGAAGCTACGGAACTCTTCAGCTATCTTAGCAACTGTGTCCTTGGCAGGACCGGCAGAATTGATTTGTGTTTCCAGCTCACCCATCTTCTTTAAAAAGTTTTCCTCAAGGGTTTTTTGTGCAGCAAGAACTTCAGCAAATTGAGACATTTTGTGACTTTAAATGCTAATAAAATAATGTTGTGAGATAGTGCAATTGATCAGCTGGCAGGTGGTGTTTAAAACGTGTGTATGTCACATAAATGTGCCACAAACGTGAGTACTTGTTATATAGCTATTGTGGACTAAGTACCGATGTAAACTTAATCAATATTTTAAATTGATTATATTTTAAATAAAATTCCAAATTTTAAAACGTCTTTACTTTTTTAACACCTACCCGCGAAAAAAAGTATGTATTTAGTCATAGTCGTATGTAAGTGAAGTATGTATTTAGTCTAGTAGTTGGAATGGTTGAATGTTTAATTAGACATTTGATTTTATAGCCTTTGAGTAAGGTCACCCGTCTCTGCCCGGCCCTTTGGGAAATACAGGCCTGATGCGACTAAGATCGCTAATACTTTAACTTTTGTTTTAACATAACATGTAGGTATTTGAAGGCACGTCATGAAAAAATGACTTGACAATAAACCCTAGCAATTCACATAAGTTTGTCAGGTGTTAGATCGCCATCGTCATAGTATATCTTTACTCTATCTTTTGACTCGAGTATGTTTTCAAGGGAAATGAATAACGTCCAATTTATGTGACTTTTATACCGGAGATGAGTCCTCGAGCGTTTCCAGACTAGATTTTTTTGAATGTGTCAGAAGTCTCCTTTTATATCCGAGTCTGAGGTGTTATTTTTACATCATCTGTTTTTTCTGTTCTTTACAGAAATTATTTTAAAATTCAGTGATCGAAAGGCCAGTCATATACCATCGTACCAAAAACCTCTTTGATGAGTTCTGAGAGCGTTTCAATTATTATTATAAATGAAAGTTAGGATACAAATATTATATGATGTAGTGTCTGTAGTATGTAGATACAGTTAAAGTATAAGGAAGTTATCCGACAGTGTATGTATGTAATGAACCCTTTATTGGTTATCTGGTGATCGGAAAAATCTATATGTATTTTTTATAATTATGTATGTCGAACAATAATGATTGAATACATGTCAGTATTAAGTACTAGAGTTATGTAGTAGGTACTCACTGGGAATATTTTTGTAATTTTCAGTAATAAATGTAGTTTTCTGGGTCTTCAATTATTATTTTTTTCAATAGGACATCGTTGTGAGCAAAGTGAACGGAAATAAATGATCATACGACAAAACTAGAATCATCATAAGAAATAAAATATTATTTATCAATAATAAGAACCTAACCCAATAGGCTACCGTGCCGAAAAAAAAAGAATCTAAGAGTCTTTATAATAGGAATGAGTAAGGTAAAAGTACGTCGTACTTTTAACCATATGAGTTGCATAGACGTATATTATGTTTGTAATCAGCTTTTAAAATCCTTTATTTTGATTTGAACCCGCGATAATAATATAAAGAAATTAGCTAAAACTAGATATTTTAAAACTATGGGTACAATATAAGAAGAGAAAAAAAAATGAGCCTATAAGATGTTATTACCGGACGATACTTGCTGACGTTGCAGACTTGATCACGCACGCCTGTAGGCAGGCATCCGCGCAGTTGGCGATAGCGCAGGAACAGGCGACGTGCAGACGTGTACCCCTGGCAGTGTAGGCTTAACTGTACAGATCTGTGTTAAATAGTTGTAATCTCATCACATAAGAAATAAACACACAACTAAGAGCTTGTTACGTTAATAACGTTCATCACAGTTTCAATTCAACTCTCAATATTACCAAATTGTACATAAAAAAATACTTCTAAACGACAAACCGAATCTTTTTTTCACCACGCTAGTGTTCGTGTATTAATAATAATGTTTTTGTTTTTAAAAATAAAACATAGAGTAGTTTCGGGTATTATGGCACACCATAAGCCTTTATGGAAATAAAACTCGAAGTATATGAGATCAATCAGTCTTTATTGGTTAATTAAGCCGTTTAACTAATCAGTAATCAATAACTAGAAGCCTATGGCAATATAATTTCACAGAATAACTAAAAATATAATTTTTCGTAAACTTGAACATTGACAAAATTTAGTCGTGGTGGGATAATATAGCCTAGGGCCATATTGGCCGTAAAATCCGTGAGCCATATTGCCCACCAGAGCAAACAATACAAACAATTAAGTGCAAGTTATTTTAAGGAACAAAATTCACAGGAAAAAATGTCAGTTTCCACTCCTGAGCATTCTTCATGGGCCCATAGCTTACAACATAGACATTGAATCCATGATTCACCTCTGTTGTCTATAGAATAGAGAGACTCGCAATACAAGCACTTCGCGTCAGAAAAATTGCGACATCTGGACTTTCATCAGAGCTGTACTCGTCGCATGAATCATAACGGGTTCATTTTCGGAGGGTATTATATCAGGAGATTCATTTGTTATTGTAGGAGTAGAAGATGTAGTTGTAGGTTCGGGTGCGATGTTTTCTAGATTGTTCATGCAGTTTTCTCGTTCACTGTCCATATCTATAAAATCGTGGTCTTTAAATACATTTCTGTCAACAGGATATATCCTCGTTCCACGAAAACCATTAACAGCTATCTCTACGCTTTGAGCTCGTAAATACGCATGTCTAAAAACTTCCATCATATCGTAATGCGTCAGTGGCCGTGTATTGTTCCTAACCCAAGATCTTATTTAATCAGAAACATATTTTTTTAGCGGTCCCATGAATGGTTTTCTTTGTGAAATAGGTTTTCGTGGAGCCATTGCCTAAAAAAGAAAAATCATTAATTATTTAATCATGTGGTAGCCTATATGGCCTAGCAGGCCATATTGGCCCTCTACCTGGTGAGCCATATTGGCCGTAGGAACGTTTTTGACAAGTAAAGTCTAACCTAAAAACCAGTGAATAATATGCATACAAAACAGTTACCTCACTACAGGCTAAGAGTTTTCCTACAAAACTGTGCACTAACAACATAAAAACATTAATAATTCGAATAACTAAAATTATTTAAACTTACCAAAAAAATAACATCGATATACGTAATTCTGGATAACAGCGCATGCAGGACATGCGCGCACTCGCCGCACTGCACAGATTGACTGAGGAGGCGGGGGTAAGGTTGCGCCAACATGGCACTGTAAGTTAATCACTAGTGTTGGTTTATTTCGGAGATATAGTAGTAGTCCATATTGGCCGACCAGACCATAATACCCGAAACTACTCTAATACTACACAACATTCATCGTCCTCGGACGATTGTTTAGAGCCTCCCGACTCTCGGGGCTCCACAGTGAGCATATCCTTGCCGGATTCGGCTAGGATGGCTTCGGCCTTAGAGGCGTTCAGGCATAATCCTGCGGATGGTAGCTTCGCACCACCGGCCGCTCGGCCGAGTGCATCAACCAAATGTCCGAAACTGCGGTTCCTCTCGTACTGACCAGTATTACTATCGCAACGACAAGCCATCAGTAGGGTAAAAAACTAACCTGTCTCACGACGGTCTAAACCCAGCTCACGTTCCCTTTTGATGGGTGAACAATCGAACGCTTGGCGAATTTTGCTAAAAAAAATAAACTTACCATTCTAAATGTTAAAAACTTAACTTTAAATTGCTCAAAGTAGTGTCCACTATGCCATTCTTCATATACCTAGGTAAACATAACCCATAAACAAAGCGGGCGCGCAATAAATTACACCGACCTAAAAAATTAAACCTACCATACTAAATGTTTAAAACTTAACTTTAAATTGCTCAAAGTAGTGTCCACTATGCCATTCTTCATATACCTAGGTAAACATAACCCATAAACAAAGCGGGCGCGCAATAAATTACACCAACCTAAACCTACAAAATTAAACCTACCATACTTAATGTTTAAAACTTAACTTTAAATTGCTCAAAGTAATATGCACTATGCCATTCTTCATATACCTAGGTAAATGTAACCCATAAACAAAGCTGGCGCGCAATAAATTACACCAACCTTAACCTAAAAAATTAAACCTTCCATACTAAATGTTTAAAACTTAACTTTAAATTGCTCAAAGTAGTGTCCACTATGCCATTCTTCATATACCTAGGTAAACATAACCCATAAAGCTGACGCGCAATAAATTACACCGACCTAAAAAATTAAACCTACCACACTAAATGTTTAAAACTTAACTTTAAATTGCTTAAAGTAGTGTCCACTATGCCATTCTTTATATACCTATGTTAAACATAACCCATAAACAAAGCGGGCGCGCAATAAATTACACCAACCTAAACCTACAAAATTAAACTTACCACACTAAATGTTTAAAACTTAACTTTAAATTGCTTAAAGTAGTGTCCACTATGCCATTCTTTATATACCTATGTTAAACATAACCCATAAACAAAGCGGGCGCGCAATAAATTACACCAACCTAAACCTACAAAATTAAACTTACCACACTAAATGTTTAAAACTTAACTTTAAATTGCTCAAAGTAGTGTCCACTATGCCATTCTTCATATACCTAGGTAAACATAACCCATAAAGCGGACGCGCAATAAATTACACCGACCTAAAAAATTAAACCTACCACACTAAATGTTTAAAACTTAACTTTAAATTGCTTAAAGTAGTGTCCACTATGCCATTCTTTATATACCTATGTTAAACATAACCCATAAACAAAGCGGGCGCGCAATAAATTACACCAACCTAAACCTAAAAAATTAAACCTACCACACTAAATGTTTAAAACTTAACTTTAAATTGCTTAAAGTAGTGTCCACTATGCCATTCTTTATATACCTATGTAAAACATAACCCATAAACAAAGCGGGCGCGCAATAAATTACACCAACCTAAACCTAAAAAATTAAACCTACCACACTAAATGTTTAAAACTTAACTTTAAATTGCTCAAAGTAGTGCCCACTATGCCATTCTTCATATACCTAGGTAGTTAGGTAGGTACCTACTTACGTACCTGTTGTAAGTGGCAGAAGCATCTTGATAATATTATATAATTGATCTGTGATTTACATGTAATAAGACTTAGTCAAAAAGTACGTAGTCTAAGAAGTTGACTGCATTAATAATAATAATATTTTCAGGCGACTAAGACCCATAGAAAAAAACAAAATAATCTTATATAATAATAAACTAATACATACGCCAACGACAACCACGTTCTGGACCAGAATGACCTGCTACATTCCGGACAAGATCGAGCGTCTACATCTCTCTATCGTTCGAAGGGTCTACTCACTGGATGGATGGGCGAGAGATGATTTTAACAGACTCTCCTTGCTAACCAGTCTGTTTGAGCATGAGTAGCCTCCCCCCCCCTTGTTGGCTTAGCAGCGGCGCCACGGGCAGGCCAAGGGTAGGAGCTGAGTTCTATGGTACGCCGGCTGTGATAACGCACCAATAGAACCCTTGACGCATGTGGACTGCAGCTCTCCCAATTAGCTGATAGCGGCAGCCAAAGGGTACATGACCACATGCGTGAGCACTAAAAACCCCTTACGTACATAAGAGAGTCATAGTTACTCCCGCCGTTTACCATGCGGAATGAATGAAAACACACACACCAAACTTCGTTCGTGTCTTCGCCAGCGACGCTCCGTCGACAGACATCTATTGCACTTAGATGACGATTTTCGACATTATCTGGCTGGGGTAACGCACACCGCCCAACCCCGTTCTGGTCCGGAATGACCTGCTACATTCCGGACAAGATCGAGCGTCTACATCTCTCTATCGTTCGAAGGGTCTACTCACTGAATGGATGGGCGAGAGATGATTTTAACAGACTGTCCCTGCTAACCAGTCTGTTTGAGCATGAGACGTTCATGAACGAGCATGAACAGAAGAGCCCCCATTCGGAACGTTCGTACCGAGACGAGTTCACGTGTGTAAAGTTTGTTGACACATTCGCGACATCATATACGATTCCGCCCGGAATCTATAGAGCGCCTCACATCGAAACTCATAAGAGAGCAAAACTCACCGAACGCGACGACGCTAGCGCGTCCGAGCGCCGTTCGTCGTCGCGCCCATCAAATTGTTTCATACAACGACCGTTTCCTTGATACGCAACACGCATAAAACACGGTCCGTCGGTCCACGCAGTTGACAGTCGGCGGCGTCGTGTATCGCCCACGGGCAGGCCAAGGGTAGGAGCCGAGTTCTATGGTACGCCGGCTGTGATAACGCACCTCTATTGGTGCGTTATCACCCATGACGCGTGTGGACTGCAGCTCTCCCAATTAGCTGATAGCGGCAGCAATTATATCTTAATCTCAATCATACCCATATATATGTAAACCTCGAGAAAGATGCGATCGGGCGGTTTCGGTCGGTAAAATATTTTGTACATGATTATTAGTAAAGTGTCCTGCGGGTCCGATAAAGTGAAAGGTAAACATAGACCTCCCCTCCCCCCAACCCCCGGGCGAAAAAAAAGAGATTAACTTTTTTTTTTTTTTTGCCTCTAATTTCTTTGTAACCCCCAAAAATGATGGCAATTTACAAGCAATTTATAAACATAGTAAAAATTATCTGATCATAAATATTCTGGTTTATTGAATAGGTACTTTTTACTAGGTTTTTTAGTATTTGTTTAGTTATGAGTCCACAGAGTCGACATTAGAGCCAACTTCTTAGTAGGTTTTCCTTAAGTTTGTTCCGTATTTGTATTCAGGTCAGGTCAGGAAGATATCTAGATATCAGGATTGCATACTTTTGAAGGTTTCTATGACTATAAGAGAATAAGTACCACTTGTAGATGTCTCCGTAAGCGTAAACGTTCACTTGGCAAGCACCATTTAATAGGTTGATTCGGATAATTTCCCTTTGGCTTTCCCTCGCACAGGTCTCTTATATATATTTTTATTTTTTTAATTTCAAACGAGCTTTAATAAATATTCTGGTTTATTGAATAGGTACTTTTATGTAACGGGGTAACTTTAAAACAGTATTTGTTTAGTTATGAGTCCACAGAGTCGACATTGGAGCCAACTTCTTTGTAGGTTTTCGTTAAGTTTGTTCTGTATTTGTATATGGTCAGGTCAGGAAGATATCTAGATATCAGGATTGCATACTTTTGAAGGTTTCTATGACTATAAGAGAATAAGTACCACTCGTAGATGTCTCCGTAAGCGTAAACGTTCACTTGGCAAGCACCATTTAATAGGTTGATTCGGATAATTTCCCTTTGGCTTTCCCTCGCACAGGTCTCTTACACTTCCAATTTTCATAAAAGTGACAATATTTTTTTGTTTTTTGTGATGTGTAATCATCACCGAAATCTACTATTAAGTATGTATTTAGTCTAGTAGTTGGAATGGTTGAATGTTTAGTTAGACATTTGATTTTATAGCCTTTGAGTAAGGTCACCCGTCTCTGCCCGGCCCTTTGGGAAATACAGGCCTGATGCGACTAAGATCGCTAATACTTTAACTTTTGTTTTAACATAACATGTAGGTATTTGAAGGCACGTCATGAAAAAATGACTTGACAATAAACCCTAGCAATTCACATAAGTTTGTCAGGTGTTAGATCGCCATCGTCATAGTATATCTTTACTCTATCTTTTGACTCGAGTATGTTTTCAAGGGAAATGAATAACGTCCAATTTATGTGACTTTTATAACGGAGATGAGTCCTCGAGCGTTTCCAGACTAGATTTTTTTGAATGTGTCAGAAGTCTCCTTTTATATCCGAGTCTGAGGTGTTATTTTTACATCATCTGTTTTTTCTGTTCTTTACAGAAATTATTTTAAAATTCAGTGATCGAAAGGCCAGTCATATACCATCGTACCAAAAACCTCTTTGATGAGTTCTGAGAGCGTTTCAATTATTATTATAAATGAAAGTTAGGATACAAATATTATATGATGTAGTGTCTGTAGTATGTAGATACAGTTAAAGTATAAGGAAGTTATCCGACAGTGTATGTATGTAATGAACCCTTTATTGGTTATCTGGTGATCGGAAAAATCTATATGTATTTTATATAATTATGTATGTCGAACAATAATGATTGAATACATGTCAGTATTAAGTACTAGAGTTATGTAGTAGGTACTCACTGGGAATATTTTTGTAATTTTCAGTAATAAATGTAGTTTTCTGGGTCTTCAATTATTATTTTTTTCAATAGGACATCGTTGTGAGCAAAGTGAACGGAAATAAATGATCATACGACAAAACTAGAATCATCATAAGAAATAAAATATTATTTATCAATAATAAGAACCTAACCCAATAGGCTACCGTGCCGAAAAAAAAAGAATCTAAGAGTCTTTATAATAGGAATGAGTAAGGTAAAAGTACGTCGTACTTTTAACCATATGAGTTGCATAGACGTATATTATGTTTGTAATCAGCTTTTAAAATCCTTTATTTTGATTTGAACCCGCGATAATAATACAAAGAAATTAGCTAAAACTAGATATTTTAAAACTATGGGTACAATATAAGAAGATAAAAAAACAAAGAAATGAGCCTATGAGATGTTATTACCGGACGATACACATTAAATCTACTCGGTCGAAGCTAGTGTTCGTGTATTAATTAAATTTAAAAAATATATAAAACATTGTACACTACGCACAACACTCATCGTCCTCGGATGAATCACCTGGCGTAGGACTGAGTCTCAACAGATCGCAGCACGACGCTGCTCTACCGAGCACAACACCCCGCCAGGAACGGAAGTCGTCTACAAACTACTCCGAGCCCCGACATCGAACTGAGGTAGATTCGGACCTTCGGAGCCGTGACGCACGCGTTAAGCGGACAGCATCGATCTCCGCGATCCAAATGGGCTTCGACGTCGCACCTCACGTGGTGAAGCGCGACTAGTAAAGTCACATTGTTTAGAGCCTCCCGACTCTCGGGGCTCCACAGTGAGCATATCCTTGCCGGATTCGGCTAGGCTGGCTTTGGCCTTAGAGGCGTTCAGGCATAATCCCGCGGATGGTAGCTTCGCACCACCGGCCGCTCCGCCGAGTGCATCAACCAAATGTCCGAAACTGCGGTTCCTCTCGTACTGAGCAGTATTACTATCGCAACGACAAGCCATCAGTAGGGTAAAACTAACCTGTCTCACGACGGTCTAAACCCAGCTCACGTTCCCTTTTGATGGGTGAACAATCGAACGCTTGGCGAATTTTGCAAAAAAATTAAACTTACCATACTAAATGTTTAAAACTTAACTTTAAATTGCTCAAAGTCACCCAGGCCACTATGCCATTCTTCATATACCTAGGTAAACATAACCCATAAACAAAGCGGGCGCGCAATAATAATCTTTGAGACAAGCATATAACTACTGGCAGGATCAACCAGGGAGCTTCTTGATAAGAGACCGCCGCGCGCCCGCCGCCGACAGACGCCGCAAGGGCGTCCGTCTCGCCGGCGAGGCGCGCAGTGAATCCTCATTCCCGAGCGTCTGCGGTCTTTGAGACGCGGACGCACACGGGCGAGCTCTGTTAGAATTTTTAAGTCGCACGCGCGCACCTCTGGCCGCGTGTATCTCAACTCTACAGACGCGACAGCGCGTGCTTAAGGGCGTAGACGTTCATGAACGAGCATGAACAGAAGAGCCCCCATTCGGAACGTTCGTACCGAGACGAGTTCACGTGTGTAAAGTTTGTTGACACATTCGCGACATCATATACCATTCCGCCCGGAATCTATAGAGCGCCTCACATCGAAACACATAAGAGAGCATAAACTCACCGAACGCGACGACGCTAGCGCGTCCGAGCGCCGTTCGTCGTCGCGCCCATCAAATTGTTTCATACAACGACCGTTTCCTTGATACGCAACACGCATAAAACACGGTCCGTCGGTCCACGCAGTTGACAGTCGGCGGCGTCGTGTATCGCCCACGGGCAGGCCAAGGGTAGGAGCCGAGTTCTATGGTACGCCGGCTGTGATAACGCACCAATAGAACCCATGACGCGTGTGGACTGCAGCTCTCCCAATTAGCTGATAGCGGCAGCAATTATATGTTAATCTCAATCATACCCATATATATGTAAACCTCGAGAAAGATGCGATCGGGCGGTTTCGGTCGGTAAAATATTTTGTACATGATTATTAGTAAAGTGTCCTGCGGGTCCGATAAAGTGAAAGGTAAACATAGACCTCCCCTCCCCCCAACCCCCAGGCGAAAAAAAAGAGATTTACTTTTTTTTTTTTTTTAGTTTGGTGAAAAAAAAGTGTGCGTACTAATAACTTAATATAGGTTAGTGGGTTGGTGAGTTAAATTAATAAATAAAATAAATACATTATAATTATCATTGCAGGGGCCGAGTGGAGTGTTCGTGTATTAAATTCGTGTATTAAATTCGTGCATTAGGTGCGCGCTCGCAGCTGGTGCGCGTGTTAAATTTTAAGGGGGTTTTTTTTTTGCCTCTAATTTCTTTGTAACCCCCAAAAATGATGGCAATTTACAAGCAATTTATAAACATAGCCCCTTAACCCCTAGGCAAAAAAGAAAAGAGTTTTTTTCTAGTTTTGAATTTGGTGAAAAGTGCATTGGTATTATAATACCTACTACACATACATTATATCGACGACGTTTTATTTACGTTATGAGTTTAATTGACATACATAATTGGGAATCAAACGAGCTTTAATAAAAATTATCTGATCATAAATATTCTGGTTTATTGAATAGGTACTTTTTACTAGGTTTTTTAGTATTTGTTTAGTTATGAGTCCACAGAGTCGACATTAGAGCCAACTTCTTAGTAGGTTTTCCTTAAGTTTGTTCCGTATTTGTATTCAGGTCAGGTCAGGAAGATATCTAGATATCAGGATTGCATACTTTTGAAGGTTTCTATGACTATAAGAGAATAAGTACCACTCGTAGATGTCTCCGTAAGCGTAAACGTTCACTTGGCAAGCACCATTTAATAGGTTGATTCGGATAATTTCCCTTTGGCTTTCCCTCGCACAGGTCTCTTATATATATTTTTATTTTTTTAATTTCAAACGAGCTTTAATAAATATTCTGGTTTATTGAATAGGTACTTTTATGTAACGGGATAACTTTAAAACAGTATTTGTTTAGTTATGTGTCCACAGAGTCGACATTGGAGCCAACTTTTTTGTAGGTTTTCGTTAAGTTTGTTCTGTATTTGTATATGGTCAGGTCAGGAAGATATCTAGATATCAGGATTGCATACTTTTGAAGGTTTCTATGACTATAAGAGAATAAGTACCACTCGTAGATGTCTCCGTAAGCGTAAACGTTCACTTGGCAAGCACCATTTAATAGGTTGATTCGGATAATTTCCCTTTGGCTTTCCCTCGCACAGGTCTCTTACACTTCCAATTTTCATAAAAGTGACAATATTTTTTTGTTTTTTGTGATGTGTAATCATCACCGAAATCTACTATTAAGTATGTATTTAGTCTAGTAGTTGGAATGGTTGAATGTTTAATTAGACATTTGATTTTATAGCCTTTGAGTAAGGGCACCCGTCTCTGCCCAGCCCTTTGGGAAATACAGGCCTGATGCGACTATGTAATGCGACTAAGATCGCTAATACTTTAACTTTTGTTTTAACATAACATGTAGGTATTTGAAGGCACGTCATGAAAAAATGACTTGACAATAAACCCTAGCAATTCACATAAGTTTGTCAGGTGTTAGATCGCCATCGTCATAGTATATCTTTACTCTATCTTTTGACTCGAGTATGTTTTCAAGGGAAATGAATAACGTCCAATTTATGTGACTTTTATACCGGAGATGAGTCCTCGAGCGTTTCCAGACTAGATTTTTTTGAATGTGTCAGAAGTCTCCTTTTATATCCGAGTCTGAGGTGTTATTTTTACATCATCTGTTTTTTCTGTTCTTTACAGAAATTATTTTAAAATTCAGTGATCGAAAGGCCAGTCATATACCATCGTACCAAAAACCTCTTTGATGAGTTCTGAGAGCGTTTCAATTATTATTATAAATGAAAGTTAGGATACAAATATTATATGATGTAGTGTCTGTAGTATGTAGATACAGTTAAAGTATAAGGAAGTTATCCGACAGTGTATGTATGTAATGAACCCTTTATTGGTTATCTGGTGATCGGAAAAATCTATATGTATTTTTTATAATTATGTATGTCGAACAATAATGATTGAATACATGTCAGTATTAAGTACTAGAGTTATGTAGTAGGTACTCACTGGGAATATTTTTGTAATTTTCAGTAATAAATGTAGTTTTCTGGGTCTTCAATTATTATTTTTTTCAATAGGACATCGTTGTGAGCAAAGTGAACGGAAATAAATGATCATACGACAAAACTAGAATCATCATAAGAAATAAAATATTATTTATCAATAATAAGAACCTAACCCAATAGGCTACCGTGCCGAAAAAAAAAGAATCTAAGAGTCTTTATAATAGGAATGAGTAAGGTAAAAGTACGTCGTACTTTTAACCATATGAGTTGCATAGACGTATATTATGTTTGTAATCAGCTTTTAAAATCCTTTATTTTGATTTGAACCCGCGATAATAATATAAAGAAATTAGCTAAAACTAGATATTTTAAAACTATGGGTACAATATAAGAAGAGAAAAAAAAATGAGCCTATAAGATGTTATTACCGGACGATACTTGCTGACGTTGCAGACTTGATCACGCACGCCTGTAGGCAGGCATCCGCGCAGTTGGCGATAGCGCAGGAACAGGCGACGTGCAGACGTGTACCCCTGGCAGTGTAGGCTTAACTGTACAGATCTGTGTTAAATAGTTGTAATCTCATCACATAAGAAATAAACACACAACTAAGAGCTTGTTACGTTAATAACGTTCATCACAGTTTCAATTCAACTCTCAATATTACCAAATTGTACATAAAAAAATACTTCTAAACGACAAACCGAATCTTTTTTTCACCACGCTAGTGTTCGTGTATTAATAATAATGTTTTTGTTTTTAAAAATAAAACATAATACTACACAACATTCATCGTCCTCGGACGATTGTTTAGAGCCTCCCGACTCTCGGGGCTCCACAGTGAGCATATCCTTGCCGGATTCGGCTAGGATGGCTTCGGCCTTAGAGGCGTTCAGGCATAATCCTGCGGATGGTAGCTTCGCACCACCGGCCGCTCGGCCGAGTGCATCAACCAAATGTCCGAAACTGCGTTTCCTGTCGTACTGACCAGTATTACTATCGCAACGACAAGCCATCAGTAGGGTAAAAAACTAACCTGTCTCACGACGGTCTAAACCCAGCTCACGTTCCCTTTTGATGGGTGAACAATCGAACGCTTGGCGAATTTTGCTAAAAAAATTAAACTTACCATACTAAATGTTTAAAACTTAACTTTAAATTGCTCAAAGTAGTGTCCACTATGCCATTCTTCATATACCTAGGTAAACATAACCCATAAACAAAGCGGGCGCGCAATAAATTACACCGACCTAAAAAATTAAACCTACCATACTAAATGTTTAAAACTTAACTTTAAATTGCTCAAAGTAGTGTCCACTATGCCATTCTTCATATACCTAGGTAAACATAACCCATAAACAAAGCGGGCGCGCAATAAATTACACCAACCTAAACCTACAAAATTAAACTTACCACACTAAATGTTTAAAACTTAACTTTAAATTGCTCAAAGTAGTGTCCACTATGCCATTCTTCATATACCTAGGTAAACATAACCCATAAACAAAGCGGGCGCGCAATAAATTACACCAACCTAAACCTACAAAATTAAACCTACCATACTTAATTTTTAAAACTTAACTTTAAATTGCTCAAAGTAATATGCACTATGCCATTCTTCATATACCTAGGTAAATGTAACCCATAAACAAAGCTGGCGCGCAATAAATTACACCAACCTTAACCTAAAAAATTAAACCTTCCATACTAAATGTTTAAAACTTAACTTTAAATTGCTCAAAGTAGTGCCCACTATGCCATTCTTCATATACCTAGGTAGTTAGGTAGGTACCTACTTACGTACCTGTTGTAAGTGGCAGAAGCATCTTGATAATATTATATAATTGATCTGTGATTTACATGTAATAAGACTTAGTCAAAAAGTACGTAGTCTAAGAAGTTGACTGCATTAATAATAATAATATTTTCAGGCGACTAAGACCCATAGAAAAAAACAAAATAATCTTATATAATAATAAACTAATACATACGCCAACGACAACCACGTTCTGGACCAGAATGACCTGCTACATTCCGGACAAGATCGAGCGTCTACATCTCTCTATCGTTCGAAGGGTCTACTCACTGGATGGATGGGCGAGAGATGATTTTAACAGACTCTCCTTGCTAACCAGTCTGTTTGAGCATGAGTAGCCTCCCCCCCCCTTGTTGGCTTAGCAGCGGCGCCACGGGCAGGCCAAGGGTAGGAGTTGAGTTCTATGGTACGCCGGCTGTGATAACGCACCAATAGAACCCTTGACGCATGTGGACTGCAGCTCTCCCAATTAGCTGATAGCGGCAGCCAAAGGGTACATGACCACATGCGTGAGCACTAAAAACCCCTTACGTCCATAAGAGAGTCATAGTTACTCCCGCCGTTTACCATGCGGAATGAATGAAAACACACACACCAAACTTCGTTTGTGTCTTCGCCAGCGACGCTCCGTCGACAGACATCTATTGCACTTAGATGACGATTTTCGACATTATCTGGCTGGGGTAACGCACACCGCCCAACCCCGTTCTGGTCCGGAATGACCTGCTACATTCCGGACAAGATCGAGCGTCTACATCTCTCTATCGTTCGAAGGGTCTACTCACTGGATGGATGGGCGAGAGATGATTTTAACAGACTGTCCCTGCTAACCAGTCTGTTTGAGCATGAGACGTTCATGAACGAGCATGAACAGAAGAGCCCCCATTCGGAACGTTCGTACCGAGACGAGTTCACGTGTGTAAAGTTTGTTGACACAATCGCGACATCATATACGATTCCGCCCGGAATCTATAGAGCGCCTCACATCGAAACTCATAAGAGAGCAAAACTCACCGAACGCGACGACGCTAGCGCGTCCGAGCGCCGTTCGTCGTCGCGCCCATCAAATTGTTTCATACAACGACCGTTTCCTTGATACGCAACACGCATAAAACACGGTCCGTCGGTCCACGCAGTTGACAGTCGGCGGCGTCGTGTATCGCCCACGGGCAGGCCAAGGGTAGGAGCCGAGTTCTATGGTACGCCGGCTGTGATAACGCACCAATAGAACCCATGACGCGTGTGGACTGCAGCTCTCCCAATTAGCTGATAGCGGCAGCAATTATATGTTAATCTCAATCATACCCATATATATGTAAACCTCGAGAAAGATGCGATCGGGCGGTTTCGGTCGGTAAAATATTTTGTACATGATTATTAGTAAAGTGTCCTGCGGGTCCGATAAAGTGAAAGGTAAACATAGACCTCCCCTCCCCCCAACCCCCGGGCGAAAAAAAAGAGATTTACTTTTTTTTTTTTTTTAGTTTGGTGAAAAAAAAGTGTGCGTACTAATAACTTAATATAGGTTAGTGGGTTGGTGGGTTAAATTAATAAATAAAATAAATACATTATAATTATCATTGCAGGGGCCGAGTGGAGTGTTCGTGTATTAAATTCGTGCATTAGGTGCGCGCTCGCAGCTGGTGCGCGTGTTAAATCGTTAAGGGGTTTTTTTTTTTTGCCTCTAATTTCTTTGTAACCCCCAAAAATGATGGCAATTTACAAGCAATTTATAAACATAGCCCCTTAACCCCTAGGCAAAAAAGAAAAGAGTTTTTTTCTAGTTTTGAATTTGGTGAAAAGTGCATTGGTATTATAATACCTACTACACATACATTATATCGACGACGTTTTATTTACGTTATGAGTTTAATTGACATACATAATTGGGAATCAAACGAGCTTTAATAAAAATTATCTGATCATAAATATTCTGGTTTATTGAATAGGTACTTTTTACTAGGTTTTTTAGTATTTGTTTAGTTATGAGTCCACAGAGTCGACATTAGAGCCAACTTCTTAGTAGGTTTTCCTTAAGTTTGTTCCGTATTTGTATTCAGGTCAGGTCAGGAAGATATCTAGATATCAGGATTGCATACTTTTGAAGGTTTCTATGACTATAAGAGAATAAGTACCACTTGTAGATGTCTCCGTAAGCGTAAACGTTCACTTGGCAAGCACCATTTAATAGGTTGATTCGGATAATTTCCCTTTGGTTTTCCCTCGCACAGGTCTCTTATATATATTTTTATTTTTTTAATTTCAAACGAGCTTTAATAAATATTCTGGTTTATTGAATAGGTACTTTTATGTAACGGGGTAACTTTAAAACAGTATTTGTTTAGTTATGAGTCCACAGAGTCGACATTGGAGCCAACTTCTTTGTAGGTTTTCGTTAAGTTTGTTCTGTATTTGTATATGGTCAGGTCAGGAAGATATCTAGATATCAGGATTGCATACTTTTGAAGGTTTCTATGACTATAAGAGAATAAGTACCACTCGTAGATGTCTCCGTAAGCGTAAACGTTCACTTGGCAAGCACCATTTAATAGGTTGATTCGGATAATTTCCCTTTGGCTTTCCCTCGCACAGGTCTCTTATATATATTTTTATTTTTTTAATTTCAAACGAGCTTTAATAAATATTCTGGTTTATTGAATAGGTACTTTTATGTAACGGGGTAACTTTAAAACAGTATTTGTTTAGTTATGTGTCCACAGAGTCGACATTGGAGCCAACTTTTTTGTAGGTTTTCGTTAAGTTTGTTCTGTATTTGTATATGGTCAGGTCAGGAAGATATCTAGATATCAGGATTGCATACTTTTGAAGGTTTCTATGACTATAAGAGAATAAGTACCACTCGTAGATGTCTCCGTAAGCGTAAACGTTCACTTGGCAAGCACCATTTAATAGGTTGATTCGGATAATTTCCCTTTGGCTTTCCCTCGCACAGGTCTCTTACACTTCCAATTTTCATAAAAGTGACAATATTTTTTTGTTTTTTGTGATGTGTAATCATCACCGAAATCTACTATTAAGTATGTATTTAGTCTAGTAGTTGGAATGGTTGAATGTTTAATTAGACATTTGATTTTATAGCCTTTGAGTAAGGGCACCCGTCTCTGCCCAGCCCTTTGGGAAATACAGGCCTGATGCGACTATGTAATGCGACTAAGATCGCTAATACTTTAACTTTTGTTTTAACATAACATGTAGGTATTTGAAGGCACGTCATGAAAAAATGACTTGACAATAAACCCTAGCAATTCACATAAGTTTGTCAGGTGTTAGATCGCCATCGTCATAGTATATCTTTACTCTATCTTTTGACTCGAGTATGTTTTCAAGGGAAATGAATAACGTCCAATTTATGTGACTTTTATACCGGAGATGAGTCCTCGAGCGTTTCCAGACTAGATTTTTTTGAATGTGTCAGAAGTCTCCTTTTATATCCGAGTCTGAGGTGTTATTTTTACATCATCTGTTTTTTCTGTTCTTTACAGAAATTATTTTAAAATTCAGTGATCGAAAGGCCAGTCATATACCATCGTACCAAAAACCTCTTTGATGAGTTCTGAGAGCGTTTCAATTATTATTATAAATGAAAGTTAGGATACAAATATTATATGATGTAGTGTCTGTAGTATGTAGATACAGTTAAAGTATAAGGAAGTTATCCGACAGTGTATGTATGTAATGAACCCTTTATTGGTTATCTGGTGATCGGAAAAATCTATATGTATTTTTTATAATTATGTATGTCGAACAATAATGATTGAATACATGTCAGTATTAAGTACTAGAGTTATGTAGTAGGTACTCACTGGGAATATTTTTGTAATTTTCAGTAATAAATGTAGTTTTCTGGGTCTTCAATTATTATTTTTTTCAATAGGACATCGTTGTGAGCAAAGTGAACGGAAATAAATGATCATACGACAAAACTAGAATCATCATAAGAAATAAAATATTATTTATCAATAATAAGAACCTAACCCAATAGGCTACCGTGCCGAAAAAAAAAGAATCTAAGAGTCTTTATAATAGGAATGAGTAAGGTAAAAGTACGTCGTACTTTTAACCATATGAGTTGCATAGACGTATATTATGTTTGTAATCAGCTTTTAAAATCCTTTATTTTGATTTGAACCCGCGATAATAATATAAAGAAATTAGCTAAAACTAGATATTTTAAAACTATGGGTACAATATAAGAAGAGAAAAAAAAATGAGCCTATAAGATGTTATTACCGGACGATACTTGCTGACGTTGCAGACTTGATCACGCACGCCTGTAGGCAGGCATCCGCGCAGTTGGCGATAGCGCAGGAACAGGCGACGTGCAGACGTGTACCCCTGGCAGTGTAGGCTTAACTGTACAGATCTGTGTTAAATAGTTGTAATCTCATCACATAAGAAATAAACACACAACTAAGAGCTTGTTACGTTAATAACGTTCATCACAGTTTCAATTCAACTCTCAATATTACCAAATTGTACATAAAAAAATACTTCTAAACGACAAACCGAATCTTTTTTTCACCACGCTAGTGTTCGTGTATTAATAATAATGTTTTTGTTTTTAAAAATAAAACATAATACTACACAACATTCATCGTCCTCGGACGATTGTTTAGAGCCTCCCGACTCTCGGGGCTCCACAGTGAGCATATCCTTGCCGGATTCGGCTAGGATGGCTTCGGCCTTAGAGGCGTTCAGGCATAATCCTGCGGATGGTAGCTTCGCACCACCGGCCGCTCGGCCGAGTGCATCAACCAAATGTCCGAAACTGCGTTTCCTGTCGTACTGACCAGTATTACTATCGCAACGACAAGCCATCAGTAGGGTAAAAAACTAACCTGTCTCACGACGGTCTAAACCCAGCTCACGTTCCCTTTTGATGGGTGAACAATCGAACGCTTGGCGAATTTTGCTAAAAAAATTAAACTTACCATACTAAATGTTTAAAACTTAACTTTAAATTGCTCAAAGTAGTGTCCACTATGCCATTCTTCATATACCTAGGTAAACATAACCCATAAACAAAGCGGGCGCGCAATAAATTACACCGACCTAAAAAATTAAACCTACCATACTAAATGTTTAAAACTTAACTTTAAATTGCTCAAAGTAGTGTCCACTATGCCATTCTTCATATACCTAGGTAAACATAACCCATAAACAAAGCGGGCGCGCAATAAATTACACCAACCTAAACCTACAAAATTAAACTTACCACACTAAATGTTTAAAACTTAACTTTAAATTGCTCAAAGTAGTGTCCACTATGCCATTCTTCATATACCTAGGTAAACATAACCCATAAACAAAGCGGGCGCGCAATAAATTACACCAACCTAAACCTAAAAAATTAAACCTACCACACTAAATGTTTAAAACTTAACTTTAAATTGCTCAAAGTAGTGCCCACTATGCCATTCTTCATATACCTAGGTAGTTAGGTAGGTACCTACTTACGTACCTGTTGTAAGTGGCAGAAGCATCTTGATAATATTATATAATTGATCTGTGATTTACATGTAATAAGACTTAGTCAAAAAGTACGTAGTCTAAGAAGTTGACTGCATTAATAATAATAATATTTTCAGGCGACTAAGACCCATAGAAAAAAACAAAATAATCTTATATAATAATAAACTAATACATACGCCAACGACAACCACGTTCTGGACCAGAATGACCTGCTACATTCCGGACAAGATCGAGCGTCTACATCTCTCTATCGTTCGAAGGGTCTACTCACTGGATGGATGGGCGAGAGATGATTTTAACAGACTCTCCTTGCTAACCAGTCTGTTTGAGCATGAGTAGCCTCCCCCCCCCTTGTTGGCTTAGCAGCGGCGCCACGGGCAGGCCAAGGGTAGGAGCTGAGTTCTATGGTACGCCGGCTGTGATAACGCACCAATAGAACCCTTGACGCATGTGGACTGCAGCTCTCCCAATTAGCTGATAGCGGCAGCCAAAGGGTACATGACCACATGCGTGAGCACTAAAAACCCCTTACGTACATAAGAGAGTCATAGTTACTCCCGCCGTTTACCATGCGGAATGAATGAAAACACACACACCAAACTTCGTTCGTGTCTTCGCCAGCGACGCTCCGTCGACAGACATCTATTGCACTTAGATGACGATTTTCGACATTATCTGGCTGGGGTAACGCACACCGCCCAACCCCGTTCTGGTCCGGAATGACCTGCTACATTCCGGACAAGATCGAGCGTCTACATCTCTCTATCGTTCGAAGGGTCTACTCACTGAATGGATGGGCGAGAGATGATTTTAACAGACTGTCCCTGCTAACCAGTCTGTTTGAGCATGAGACGTTCATGAACGAGCATGAACAGAAGAGCCCCCATTCGGAACGTTCGTACCGAGACGAGTTCACGTGTGTAAAGTTTGTTGACACATTCGCGACATCATATACGATTCCGCCCGGAATCTATAGAGCGCCTCACATCGAAACTCATAAGAGAGCAAAACTCACCGAACGCGACGACGCTAGCGCGTCCGAGCGCCGTTCGTCGTCGCGCCCATCAAATTGTTTCATACAACGACCGTTTCCTTGATACGCAACACGCATAAAACACGGTCCGTCGGTCCACGCAGTTGACAGTCGGCGGCGTCGTGTATCGCCCACGGGCAGGCCAAGGGTAGGAGCCGAGTTCTATGGTACGCCGGCTGTGATAACGCACCAATAGAACCCATGACGCGTGTGGACTGCAGCTCTCCCAATTAGCTGATAGCGGCAGCAATTATATCTTAATCTCAATCATACCCATATATATGTAAACCTCGAGAAAGATGCGATCGGGCGGTTTCGGTCGGTAAAATATTTTGTACATGATTATTAGTAAAGTGTCCTGCGGGTCCGATAAAGTGAAAGGTAAACATAGACCTCCCCTCCCCCCAACCCCCGGGCGAAAAAAAAGAGATTAACTTTTTTTTTTTTTTTGCCTCTAATTTCTTTGTAACCCCCAAAAATGATGGCAATTTACAAGCAATTTATAAACATAGTAAAAATTATCTGATCATAAATATTCTGGTTTATTGAATAGGTACTTTTTACTAGGTTTTTTAGTATTTGTTTAGTTATGAGTCCACAGAGTCGACATTAGAGCCAACTTCTTAGTAGGTTTTCCTTAAGTTTGTTCCGTATTTGTATTCAGGTCAGGTCAGGAAGATATCTAGATATCAGGATTGCATACTTTTGAAGGTTTCTATGACTATAAGAGAATAAGTACCACTTGTAGATGTCTCCGTAAGCGTAAACGTTCACTTGGCAAGCACCATTTAATAGGTTGATTCGGATAATTTCCCTTTGGCTTTCCCTCGCACAGGTCTCTTATATATATTTTTATTTTTTTAATTTCAAACGAGCTTTAATAAATATTCTGGTTTATTGAATAGGTACTTTTATGTAACGGGGTAACTTTAAAACAGTATTTGTTTAGTTATGAGTCCACAGAGTCGACATTGGAGCCAACTTCTTTGTAGGTTTTCGTTAAGTTTGTTCTGTATTTGTATATGGTCAGGTCAGGAAGATATCTAGATATCAGGATTGCATACTTTTGAAGGTTTCTATGACTATAAGAGAATAAGTACCACTCGTAGATGTCTCCGTAAGCGTAAACGTTCACTTGGCAAGCACCATTTAATAGGTTGATTCGGATAATTTCCCTTTGGCTTTCCCTCGCACAGGTCTCTTACACTTCCAATTTTCATAAAAGTGACAATATTTTTTTGTTTTTTGTGATGTGTAATCATCACCGAAATCTACTATTAAGTATGTATTTAGTCTAGTAGTTGGAATGGTTGAATGTTTAGTTAGACATTTGATTTTATAGCCTTTGAGTAAGGTCACCCGTCTCTGCCCGGCCCTTTGGGAAATACAGGCCTGATGCGACTAAGATCGCTAATACTTTAACTTTTGTTTTAACATAACATGTAGGTATTTGAAGGCACGTCATGAAAAAATGACTTGACAATAAACCCTAGCAATTCACATAAGTTTGTCAGGTGTTTGTGGTGTAATTACTATTGCCATTGTACTATTATTCTCTTTATGTATAGTACTCTTTGGTCACATCACAGCTGTCATACCATCTGCAATTTTTTATGCAATAAAACCATATATCTTAAATGGTTTTCTTAATTGTCGAGAGCCTTCTCTCGTATCAATTTATTGCATAAAATAAAACGCAGTGAAAAGAAGGCCATGTCTTCTGTTGCCCGTCTGCTCAGGCCTGAAAAGTTCGATGTGGATCCGGGGACTCCAACCGCCGACCTAAAATATCGGCATTGGAAGGAAACGTTTATAAACTACATTTCAGAAGAAACGGAGGAGGTCAAGATTCCAGATGGAACAAAGCTAAAAATTCTTTTCAATAATGTGTCTCCTAATGTTTACTCATTCATCAGAGAAACAAAAGAATATTCTGACGCTATACGCCTCTTAGATAAAATTTACCTGAAATCGAAGAACGAAATCCATGCTCGGTATATGCTGTCTTCAACCAAACAAAAGCCTGAAGAAACAGTGGCAGACTATATACGCACGTTACAACAACTAGCGTTTGAGTGCTCTTTCAAATCTGTTACTGCTGAAGAATATCGAAATGAATATGTCCGTGACGCTTTCATTGCGGGCTTATGTTCACAAAAAATTCGTCAAAGGCTACTTGAAAATTTAGAAATAAGTTTGGAGGAAGCGTGCAATCAGGCCATGTCGCTTGAAATGGCTGAAAAGAATTCTAATGAGTTTCAAACTGCAAAGGTACTCTACCAAATAGAAAACACAGATGAAGCGAGAAATAGTTCCAATCTAGGCGCGGCTCCATCACGTAGACGCTGCTTCTTCTGTGGGGGAAATGTTCATCAAAGAATAAAATGCCCGGCTTTTCAAGCAACTTGTCAAAACTGCGGAAAGAAAGGCCATTTCGCCAAAGTATGCAGAAGTGGAAATGCCACAGATAAGCCAGCTAGCAGCGCTGTAGGACAACCAAAGGAGCCAGAACTATTAGCAATTTCAGCAGCATCTCCAGCTAGTTTACGTAAGACTACAGTTTCAATCACTGTCAATAACCATAAAGCTGATGCCTTGATTGACAGTGGTAGTTCTACAAGCTTTATTGACAAGAACTTTGCTCTATCGCTAAACTTGAAACGCCATCCATGGAAAGAAACGGTAACACTAGCTTCAAATAAACGGACTTCACTAGTAGATGGATTTTACCATGCAACAATCAAGCTAAACGAGCACATCTACAAGGAGAAGCCTCTTTACGCCTTGGAAGACCTTTGTGCTGATGTGATAATTGGCCATGACATTTTAAGCGACCATTCATCAGTAGAAATCGAATTCGGAGGCACAGCAAAGCCCCTCAGGATATGTAACGCCATGGAAGCTATGGTGCCTCCTGTATCACTTTTCAGTAATCTTTCAAATAATATTAAACCCATTGCTATAAAGTCAAGAAAATATTCTGAAACTGACAATCAATTTATAAAAGATGAAATCGATAAACTCTTAAAAAGTCGGGTTATCGAACCCAGTAACTCGCCATGGCGAGCTCAAGTCTTGGTCACTGGAGGCACAACGCACCGCAAACGTCTCGTCATTGATTACTCGTTAACGATCAACAAATTTACTGAACTGGATGCGTACCCTTTACCAAACATAGAAGCGATTGTATCGAAGGTTGCACAACACAACTTTTTCAGCCAAATTGATTTAAAAAGTGCTTATCATCAAGTATCTATCTTGCCGACTGAGAAAAAGTATACAGCTTTTGAAGCTTGCGGTAATTTATACCAATTTACACGTATACCATTTGGAGTCACAAACGGGGTTGCTGCATTCCAAAGGACACTTCATTATATTATCAATAAAGAAAAACTGACAGGTACTTATTCGTATTTGGATGACGTCACAATTTGTGGCAAAACAGCAGCGGAACATGATCAGAATTTGTCTCGATTCAGAGAGGTTGTGGAAAAATACAAGCTCACTCTTAATGAGGAAAAGTGTGCATACAGGCAAGAAACTATAAAATTATTGGGTTACAAAATTGAAAAGAATATCATTCGACCAGATGATGACCGCCTTAGTCCTCTATTGAACTTGCCCATTCCAACTGACTCGCGATCACTCAAAAGGACACTAGGTATGTTCGCCCATTACTCAAAATGGATTCAAAATTTCTCTGAAAAGATCAGCCCCCTGACTAAAGTTTCTGAATTTCCCCTCAAAAAGGACGCAATCGATTCCTATCAAAAACTTAAAGCAGATATAATGGAATCAGCCTTAACCGCTATCGATCAAAACGAGATATTCACCGTTGAAACTGATGCTTCGGAACACTCTATTGCAGCTTCCCTGTCTCAAAACGGCCGCCCAGTAGCTTTTTTCTCACGCTCCCTCAACATTTCTGAACGCCGACATTCCTCAATAGAAAAAGAAGCAAGCGCTATTGTTGAATCCCTAAGAAAATGGCGGCACTACCTCATTGGTAGACATTTCTTATTAATAACTGACCAACGATCTGTCTCTTTCATGTTCAACCAATCCCATAACAGCAAGATCAAAAATGAAAAGATAGGGAGGTGGCGGCTTGAACTATCAAATTATAAATATGATATTATCTACCGTCCGGGTAAAGATAATATTACAGCTGATACCCTCTCCCGTGCGTGCTTAAATATGACAATGGATAGACTGAATGAGTTACACAATATCTTGGGACATCCCGGTATCATACGAATGTTTCACTGGGTACGGTCTAAAAATCTGCCTTACTCTCTAGACAATGTCAAGAAGATGACATCTGAGTGTCGTATTTGCGCAGAAATAAAACCTAGGTTTGTTAAAAAGCAGGGAACACTCATAAAAGCAACCACTCCATTCGAAAGACTCAACATTGATTTTAAAGGACCTCTACCTACCAACACTCAAAATCGCTACATCTTGTCAATTATAGATGAATATTCAAGATTCCCATTTGCCTACCCATGCAAAGATGTGAGTGCCGTCACAGTTATTAAATGTTTGAAGGACTTATTCCATACTTATGGAGTTCCACAATATATCCATTCAGATCGTGGAGCAGCCTTTATGTCTAACGAATTACGGAACTATTTGTTAACAAATGGAATTGCATGTAGTCGAACCACGCCATATAATCCACAAGGAAATGGTCAAGTAGAGCGCCTAAACGGTACTTTATGGAAAACAATGAAGCTATGCTTGAGAACTAAAAACCTTGAAACAGCTAGCTGGGAGGAAGTCTTACCATACGCCCTCCATTCAATTCGTTCATTGCTGTGCACGGCCACTAACGCCACACCCCATGAATTTTTTTTTAGACATGCACGACGGACGTCAAATGGGGAATCGATGCCAACATGGCTCTTGGAACAAGGACCTGTATTGATGCGTAAAAATCATAGAACATCAAAATACGATTCCGAGGTTGAAGAAGTGGAGCTTTTGGAAGCTAATCCATCATATTCTCACGTAAGATTACCGGATGGCCGTGAAACTACCATTTCAAACAGACAGCTAGCACCTCTTCCGCTGCCTTCTCAAGTGAGTGATCAATCTGAATCCGAAGATCAATATGAGGATGCCGAGGGTGAAGCGGAGATACCTGCTGCTCAGGTTCAAGAATTACCAACAGCTGAAAACTCTCAGCTACACGAGACTACAGCAACCCGGCGCTCTACAAGAGAGAAGCGAGCTCCAGCTCGTCTTCAGGACTACGTTCTCTGACGCGGGGGTGAATGTGGTGTAATTACTATTGCCATTGTACTATTATTCTCTTTATGTATAGTACTCTTTGGTCACATCACAGCTGTCATACCATCTGCAATTTTTTATGCAATAAAACCATATATCTTAAATGGTTTTCTTAATTGTCGAGAGCCTTCTCTCGTATCAGTGTTAGATCGCCATCGTCATAGTATATCTTTACTCTATCTTTTGACTCGAGTATGTTTTCAAGGGAAATGAATAACGTCCAATTTATGTGACTTTTATAACGGAGATGAGTCCTCGAGCGTTTCCAGACTAGATTTTTTTGAATGTGTCAGAAGTCTCCTTTTATATCCGAGTCTGAGGTGTTATTTTTACATCATCTGTTTTTTCTGTTCTTTACAGAAATTATTTTAAAATTCAGTGATCGAAAGGCCAGTCATATACCATCGTACCAAAAACCTCTTTGATGAGTTCTGAGAGCGTTTCAATTATTATTATAAATGAAAGTTAGGATACAAATATTATATGATGTAGTGTCTGTAGTATGTAGATACAGTTAAAGTATAAGGAAGTTATCCGACAGTGTATGTATGTAATGAACCCTTTATTGGTTATCTGGTGATCGGAAAAATCTATATGTATTTTATATAATTATGTATGTCGAACAATAATGATTGAATACATGTCAGTATTAAGTACTAGAGTTATGTAGTAGGTACTCACTGGGAATATTTTTGTAATTTTCAGTAATAAATGTAGTTTTCTGGGTCTTCAATTATTATTTTTTTCAATAGGACATCGTTGTGAGCAAAGTGAACGGAAATAAATGATCATACGACAAAACTAGAATCATCATAAGAAATAAAATATTATTTATCAATAATAAGAACCTAACCCAATAGGCTACCGTGCCGAAAAAAAAAGAATCTAAGAGTCTTTATAATAGGAATGAGTAAGGTAAAAGTACGTCGTACTTTTAACCATATGAGTTGCATAGACGTATATTATGTTTGTAATCAGCTTTTAAAATCCTTTATTTTGATTTGAACCCGCGATAATAATACAAAGAAATTAGCTAAAACTAGATATTTTAAAACTATGGGTACAATATAAGAAGATAAAAAAACAAAGAAATGAGCCTATGAGATGTTATTACCGGACGATACACATTAAATCTACTCGGTCGAAGCTAGTGTTCGTGTATTAATTAAATTTAAAAAATATATAAAACATTGTACACTACGCACAACACTCATCGTCCTCGGATGAATCACCTGGCGTAGGACTGAGTCTCAACAGATCGCAGCACGACGCTGCTCTACCGAGCACAACACCCCGCCAGGAACGGAAGTCGTCTACAAACTACTCCGAGCCCCGACATCGAACTGAGGTAGATTCGGACCTTCGGAGCCGTGACGCACGCGTTAAGCGGACAGCATCGATCTCCGCGATCCAAATGGGCTTCGACGTCGCACCTCACGTGGTGAAGCGCGACTAGTAAAGTCACATTGTTTAGAGCCTCCCGACTCTCGGGGCTCCACAGTGAGCATATCCTTGCCGGATTCGGCTAGGCTGGCTTTGGCCTTAGAGGCGTTCAGGCATAATCCCGCGGATGGTAGCTTCGCACCACCGGCCGCTCCGCCGAGTGCATCAACCAAATGTCCGAAACTGCGGTTCCTCTCGTACTGAGCAGTATTACTATCGCAACGACAAGCCATCAGTAGGGTAAAACTAACCTGTCTCACGACGGTCTAAACCCAGCTCACGTTCCCTTTTGATGGGTGAACAATCGAACGCTTGGCGAATTTTGCAAAAAAATTAAACTTACCATACTAAATGTTTAAAACTTAACTTTAAATTGCTCAAAGTCACCCAGGCCACTATGCCATTCTTCATATACCTAGGTAAACATAACCCATAAACAAAGCGGGCGCGCAATAATAATCTTTGAGACAAGCATATAACTACTGGCAGGATCAACCAGGGAGCTTCTTGATAAGAGACCGCCGCGCGCCCGCCGCCGACAGACGCCGCAAGGGCGTCCGTCTCGCCGGCGAGGCGCGCAGTGAATCCTCATTCCCGAGCGTCTGCGGTCTTTGAGACGCGGACGCACACGGGCGAGCTCTGTTAGAATTTTTAAGTCGCACGCGCGCACCTCTGGCCGCGTGTATCTCAACTCTACAGACGCGACAGCGCGTGCTTAAGGGCGTAGACGTTCATGAACGAGCATGAACAGAAGAGCCCCCATTCGGAACGTTCGTACCGAGACGAGTTCACGTGTGTAAAGTTTGTTGACACATTCGCGACATCATATACCATTCCGCCCGGAATCTATAGAGCGCCTCACATCGAAACACATAAGAGAGCATAAACTCACCGAACGCGACGACGCTAGCGCGTCCGAGCGCCGTTCGTCGTCGCGCCCATCAAATTGTTTCATACAACGACCGTTTCCTTGATACGCAACACGCATAAAACACGGTCCGTCGGTCCACGCAGTTGACAGTCGGCGGCGTCGTGTATCGCCCACGGGCAGGCCAAGGGTAGGAGCCGAGTTCTATGGTACGCCGGCTGTGATAACGCACCAATAGAACCCATGACGCGTGTGGACTGCAGCTCTCCCAATTAGCTGATAGCGGCAGCAATTATATGTTAATCTCAATCATACCCATATATATGTAAACCTCGAGAAAGATGCGATCGGGCGGTTTCGGTCGGTAAAATATTTTGTACATGATTATTAGTAAAGTGTCCTGCGGGTCCGATAAAGTGAAAGGTAAACATAGACCTCCCCTCCCCCCAACCCCCGGGCGAAAAAAAAGAGATTTACTTTTTTTTTTTTTTTAGTTTGGTGAAAAAAAAGTGTGCGTACTAATAACTTAATATAGGTTAGTGGGTTGGTGGGTTAAATTAATAAATAAAATAAATACATTATAATTATCATTGCAGGGGCCGAGTGGAGTGTTCGTGTATTAAATTCGTGTATTAAATTCGTGCATTAGGTGCGCGCTCGCAGCTGGTGCGCGTGTTAAATCGTTAAGGGGTTTTTTTTTTTTGCCTCTAATTTCTTTGTAACCCCCAAAAATGATGGCAATTTACAAGCAATTTATAAACATAGCCCCTTAACCCCTAGGCAAAAAAGAAAAGAGTTTTTTTCTAGTTTTGAATTTGGTGAAAAGTGCATTGGTATTATAATACCTACTACACATACATTATATCGACGACGTTTTATTTACGTTATGAGTTTAATTGACATACATAATTGGGAATCAAACGAGCTTTAATAAAAATTATCTGATCATAAATATTCTGGTTTATTGAATAGGTACTTTTTACTAGGTTTTTTAGTATTTGTTTAGTTATGAGTCCACAGAGTCGACATTAGAGCCAACTTCTTAGTAGGTTTTCCTTAAGTTTGTTCCGTATTTGTATTCAGGTCAGGTCAGGAAGATATCTAGATATCAGGATTGCATACTTTTGAAGGTTTCTATGACTATAAGAGAATAAGTACCACTCGTAGATGTCTCCGTAAGCGTAAACGTTCACTTGGCAAGCACCATTTAATAGGTTGATTCGGATAATTTCCCTTTGGCTTTCCCTCGCACAGGTCTCTTATATATATTTTTATTTTTTTAATTTCAAACGAGCTTTAATAAATATTCTGGTTTATTGAATAGGTACTTTTATGTAACGGGGTAACTTTAAAACAGTATTTGTTTAGTTATGTGTCCACAGAGTCGACATTGGAGCCAACCTTTTTGTAGGTTTTCGTTAAGTTTGTTCTGTATTTGTATATGGTCAGGTCAGGAAGATATCTAGATATCAGGATTGCATACTTTTGAAGGTTTCTATGACTATAAGAGAATAAGTACCACTCGTAGATGTCTCCGTAAGCGTAAACGTTCACTTGGCAAGCACCATTTAATAGGTTGATTCGGATAATTTCCCTTTGGCTTTCCCTCGCACAGGTCTCTTACACTTCCAATTTTCATAAAAGTGACAATATTTTTTTGTTTTTTGTGATGTGTAATCATCACCGAAATCTACTATTAAGTATGTATTTAGTCTAGTAGTTGGAATGGTTGAATGTTTAATTAGACATTTGATTTTATAGCCTTTGAGTAAGGGCACCCGTCTCTGCCCAGCCCTTTGGGAAATACAGGCCTGATGCGACTATGTAATGCGACTAAGATCGCTAATACTTTAACTTTTGTTTTAACATAACATGTAGGTATTTGAAGGCACGTCATGAAAAAATTACTTGACAATAAACCCTAGCAATTCACATAAGTTTGTCAGGTGTTAGATCGCCATCGTCATAGTATATCTTTACTCTATCTTTTGACTCGAGTATGTTTTCAAGGGAAATGAATAACGTCCAATTTATGTGACTTTTATACCGGAGATGAGTCCTCGAGCGTTTCCAGACTAGATTTTTTTGAATGTGTCAGAAGTCTCCTTTTATATCCGAGTCTGAGGTGTTATTTTTACATCATCTGTTTTTTCTGTTCTTTACAGAAATTATTTTAAAATTCAGTGATCGAAAGGCCAGTCATATACCATCGTACCAAAAACCTCTTTGATGAGTTCTGAGAGCGTTTCAATTATTATTATAAATGAAAGTTAGGATACAAATATTATATGATGTAGTGTCTGTAGTATGTAGATACAGTTAAAGTATAAGGAAGTTATCCGACAGTGTATGTATGTAATGAACCCTTTATTGGTTATCTGGTGATCGGAAAAATCTATATGTATTTTTTATAATTATGTATGTCGAACAATAATGATTGAATACATGTCAGTATTAAGTACTAGAGTTATGTAGTAGGTACTCACTGGGAATATTTTTGTAATTTTCAGTAATAAATGTAGTTTTCTGGGTCTTCAATTATTATTTTTTTCAATAGGACATCGTTGTGAGCAAAGTGAACGGAAATAAATGATCATACGACAAAACTAGAATCATCATAAGAAATAAAATATTATTTATCAATAATAAGAACCTAACCCAATAGGCTACCGTGCCGAAAAAAAAAGAATCTAAGAGTCTTTATAATAGGAATGAGTAAGGTAAAAGTACGTCGTACTTTTAACCATATGAGTTGCATAGACGTATATTATGTTTGTAATCAGCTTTTAAAATCCTTTATTTTGATTTGAACCCGCGATAATAATATAAAGAAATTAGCTAAAACTAGATATTTTAAAACTATGGGTACAATATAAGAAGAGAAAAAAAAATGAGCCTATAAGATGTTATTACCGGACGATACTTGCTGACGTTGCAGACTTGATCACGCACGCCTGTAGGCAGGCATCCGCGCAGTTGGCGATAGCGCAGGAACAGGCGACGTGCAGACGTGTACCCCTGGCAGTGTAGGCTTAACTGTACAGATCTGTGTTAAATAGTTGTAATCTCATCACATAAGAAATAAACACACAACTAAGAGCTTGTTACGTTAATAACGTTCATCACAGTTTCAATTCAACTCTCAATATTACCAAATTGTACATAAAAAAATACTTCTAAACGACAAACCGAATCTTTTTTTCACCACGCTAGTGTTCGTGTATTAATAATAATGTTTTTGTTTTTAAAAATAAAACATAATACTACACAACATTCATCGTCCTCGGACGATTGTTTAGAGCCTCCCGACTCTCGGGGCTCCACAGTGAGCATATCCTTGCCGGATTCGGCTAGGATGGCTTCGGCCTTAGAGGCGTTCAGGCATAATCCTGCGGATGGTAGCTTCGCACCACCGGCCGCTCGGCCGAGTGCATCAACCAAATGTCCGAAACTGCGTTTCCTGTCGTACTGACCAGTATTACTATCGCAACGACAAGCCATCAGTAGGGTAAAAAACTAACCTGTCTCACGACGGTCTAAACCCAGCTCACGTTCCCTTTTGATGGGTGAACAATCGAACGCTTGGCGAATTTTGCTAAAAAAATTAAACTTACCATACTAAATGTTTAAAACTTAACTTTAAATTGCTCAAAGTAGTGTCCACTATGCCATTCTTCATATACCTAGGTAAACATAACCCATAAACAAAGCGGGCGCGCAATAAATTACACCGACCTAAAAAATTAAACCTACCATACTAAATGTTTAAAACTTAACTTTAAATTGCTCAAAGTAGTGTCCACTATGCCATTCTTCATATACCTAGGTAAACATAACCCATAAACAAAGCGGGCGCGCAATAAATTACACCAACCTAAACCTACAAAATTAAACTTACCACACTAAATGTTTAAAACTTAACTTTAAATTGCTCAAAGTAGTGTCCACTATGCCATTCTTCATATACCTAGGTAAACATAACCCATAAACAAAGCGGGCGCGCAATAAATTACACCAACCTAAACCTACAAAATTAAACCTACCATACTTAATTTTTAAAACTTAACTTTAAATTGCTCAAAGTAATATGCACTATGCCATTCTTCATATACCTAGGTAAATGTAACCCATAAACAAAGCTGGCGCGCAATAAATTACACCAACCTTAACCTAAAAAATTAAACCTTCCATACTAAATGTTTAAAACTTAACTTTAAATTGCTCAAAGTAGTGCCCACTATGCCATTCTTCATATACCTAGGTAGTTAGGTAGGTACCTACTTACGTACCTGTTGTAAGTGGCAGAAGCATCTTGATAATATTATATAATTGATCTGTGATTTACATGTAATAAGACTTAGTCAAAAAGTACGTAGTCTAAGAAGTTGACTGCATTAATAATAATAATATTTTCAGGCGACTAAGACCCATAGAAAAAAACAAAATAATCTTATATAATAATAAACTAATACATACGCCAACGACAACCACGTTCTGGACCAGAATGACCTGCTACATTCCGGACAAGATCGAGCGTCTACATCTCTCTATCGTTCGAAGGGTCTACTCACTGGATGGATGGGCGAGAGATGATTTTAACAGACTCTCCTTGCTAACCAGTCTGTTTGAGCATGAGTAGCCTCCCCCCCCCTTGTTGGCTTAGCAGCGGCGCCACGGGCAGGCCAAGGGTAGGAGTTGAGTTCTATGGTACGCCGGCTGTGATAACGCACCAATAGAACCCTTGACGCATGTGGACTGCAGCTCTCCCAATTAGCTGATAGCGGCAGCCAAAGGGTACATGACCACATGCGTGAGCACTAAAAACCCCTTACGTACATAAGAGAGTCATAGTTACTCCCGCCGTTTACCATGCGGAATGAATGAAAACACACACACCAAACTTCGTTTGTGTCTTCGCCAGCGACGCTCCGTCGACAGACATCTATTGCACTTAGATGACGATTTTCGACATTATCTGGCTGGGGTAACGCACACCGCCCAACCCCGTTCTGGTCCGGAATGACCTGCTACATTCCGGACAAGATCGAGCGTCTACATCTCTCTATCGTTCGAAGGGTCTACTCACTGGATGGATGGGCGAGAGATGATTTTAACAGACTGTCCCTGCTAACCAGTCTGTTTGAGCATGAGACGTTCATGAACGAGCATGAACAGAAGAGCCCCCATTCGGAACGTTCGTACCGAGACGAGTTCACGTGTGTAAAGTTTGTTGACACAATCGCGACATCATATACGATTCCGCCCGGAATCTATAGAGCGCCTCACATCGAAACTCATAAGAGAGCAAAACTCACCGAACGCGACGACGCTAGCGCGTCCGAGCGCCGTTCGTCGTCGCGCCCATCAAATTGTTTCATACAACGACCGTTTCCTTGATACGCAACACGCATAAAACACGGTCCGTCGGTCCACGCAGTTGACAGTCGGCGGCGTCGTGTATCGCCCACGGGCAGGCCAAGGGTAGGAGCCGAGTTCTATGGTACGCCGGCTGTGATAACGCACCAATAGAACCCATGACGCGTGTGGACTGCAGCTCTCCCAATTAGCTGATAGCGGCAGCAATTATATGTTAATCTCAATCATACCCATATATATGTAAACCTCGAGAAAGATGCGATCGGGCGGTTTCGGTCGGTAAAATATTTTGTACATGATTATTAGTAAAGTGTCCTGCGGGTCCGATAAAGTGAAAGGTAAACATAGACCTCCCCTCCCCCCAACCCCCGGGCGAAAAAAAAGAGATTTACTTTTTTTTTTTTTTTAGTTTGGTGAAAAAAAAGTGTGCGTACTAATAACTTAATATAGGTTAGTGGGTTGGTGGGTTAAATTAATAAATAAAATAAATACATTATAATTATCATTGCAGGGGCCGAGTGGAGTGTTCGTGTATTAAATTCGTGTATTAAATTCGTGCATTAGGTGCGCGCTCGCAGCTGGTGCGCGTGTTAAATCGTTAAGGGGTTTTTTTTTTTTGCCTCTAATTTCTTTGTAACCCCCAAAAATGATGGCAATTTACAAGCAATTTATAAACATAGCCCCTTAACCCCTAGGCAAAAAAGAAAAGAGTTTTTTTCTAGTTTTGAATTTGGTGAAAAGTGCATTGGTATTATAATACCTACTACACATACATTATATCGACGACGTTTTATTTACGTTATGAGTTTAATTGACATACATAATTGGGAATCAAACGAGCTTTAATAAAAATTATCTGATCATAAATATTCTGGTTTATTGAATAGGTACTTTTTACTAGGTTTTTTAGTATTTGTTTAGTTATGAGTCCACAGAGTCGACATTAGAGCCAACTTCTTAGTAGGTTTTCCTTAAGTTTGTTCCGTATTTGTATTCAGGTCAGGTCAGGAAGATATCTAGATATCAGGATTGCATACTTTTGAAGGTTTCTATGACTATAAGAGAATAAGTACCACTCGTAGATGTCTCCGTAAGCGTAAACGTTCACTTGGCAAGCACCATTTAATAGGTTGATTCGGATAATTTCCCTTTGGCTTTCCCTCGCACAGGTCTCTTATATATATTTTTATTTTTTTAATTTCAAACGAGCTTTAATAAATATTCTGGTTTATTGAATAGGTACTTTTATGTAACGGGGTAACTTTAAAACAGTATTTGTTTAGTTATGTGTCCACAGAGTCGACATTGGAGCCAACCTTTTTGTAGGTTTTCGTTAAGTTTGTTCTGTATTTGTATATGGTCAGGTCAGGAAGATATCTAGATATCAGGATTGCATACTTTTGAAGGTTTCTATGACTATAAGAGAATAAGTACCACTCGTAGATGTCTCCGTAAGCGTAAACGTTCACTTGGCAAGCACCATTTAATAGGTTGATTCGGATAATTTCCCTTTGGCTTTCCCTCGCACAGGTCTCTTACACTTCCAATTTTCATAAAAGTGACAATATTTTTTTGTTTTTTGTGATGTGTAATCATCACCGAAATCTACTATTAAGTATGTATTTAGTCTAGTAGTTGGAATGGTTGAATGTTTAATTAGACATTTGATTTTATAGCCTTTGAGTAAGGGCACCCGTCTCTGCCCAGCCCTTTGGGAAATACAGGCCTGATGCGACTATGTAATGCGACTAAGATCGCTAATACTTTAACTTTTGTTTTAACATAACATGTAGGTATTTGAAGGCACGTCATGAAAAAATTACTTGACAATAAACCCTAGCAATTCACATAAGTTTGTCAGGTGTTAGATCGCCATCGTCATAGTATATCTTTACTCTATCTTTTGACTCGAGTATGTTTTCAAGGGAAATGAATAACGTCCAATTTATGTGACTTTTATACCGGAGATGAGTCCTCGAGCGTTTCCAGACTAGATTTTTTTGAATGTGTCAGAAGTCTCCTTTTATATCCGAGTCTGAGGTGTTATTTTTACATCATCTGTTTTTTCTGTTCTTTACAGAAATTATTTTAAAATTCAGTGATCGAAAGGCCAGTCATATACCATCGTACCAAAAACCTCTTTGATGAGTTCTGAGAGCGTTTCAATTATTATTATAAATGAAAGTTAGGATACAAATATTATATGATGTAGTGTCTGTAGTATGTAGATACAGTTAAAGTATAAGGAAGTTATCCGACAGTGTATGTATGTAATGAACCCTTTATTGGTTATCTGGTGATCGGAAAAATCTATATGTATTTTTTATAATTATGTATGTCGAACAATAATGATTGAATACATGTCAGTATTAAGTACTAGAGTTATGTAGTAGGTACTCACTGGGAATATTTTTGTAATTTTCAGTAATAAATGTAGTTTTCTGGGTCTTCAATTATTATTTTTTTCAATAGGACATCGTTGTGAGCAAAGTGAACGGAAATAAATGATCATACGACAAAACTAGAATCATCATAAGAAATAAAATATTATTTATCAATAATAAGAACCTAACCCAATAGGCTACCGTGCCGAAAAAAAAAGAATCTAAGAGTCTTTATAATAGGAATGAGTAAGGTAAAAGTACGTCGTACTTTTAACCATATGAGTTGCATAGACGTATATTATGTTTGTAATCAGCTTTTAAAATCCTTTATTTTGATTTGAACCCGCGATAATAATATAAAGAAATTAGCTAAAACTAGATATTTTAAAACTATGGGTACAATATAAGAAGAGAAAAAAAAATGAGCCTATAAGATGTTATTACCGGACGATACTTGCTGACGTTGCAGACTTGATCACGCACGCCTGTAGGCAGGCATCCGCGCAGTTGGCGATAGCGCAGGAACAGGCGACGTGCAGACGTGTACCCCTGGCAGTGTAGGCTTAACTGTACAGATCTGTGTTAAATAGTTGTAATCTCATCACATAAGAAATAAACACACAACTAAGAGCTTGTTACGTTAATAACGTTCATCACAGTTTCAATTCAACTCTCAATATTACCAAATTGTACATAAAAAAATACTTCTAAACGACAAACCGAATCTTTTTTTCACCACGCTAGTGTTCGTGTATTAATAATAATGTTTTTGTTTTTAAAAATAAAACATAATACTACACAACATTCATCGTCCTCGGACGATTGTTTAGAGCCTCCCGACTCTCGGGGCTCCACAGTGAGCATATCCTTGCCGGATTCGGCTAGGATGGCTTCGGCCTTAGAGGCGTTCAGGCATAATCCTGCGGATGGTAGCTTCGCACCACCGGCCGCTCGGCCGAGTGCATCAACCAAATGTCCGAAACTGCGTTTCCTGTCGTACTGACCAGTATTACTATCGCAACGACAAGCCATCAGTAGGGTAAAAAACTAACCTGTCTCACGACGGTCTAAACCCAGCTCACGTTCCCTTTTGATGGGTGAACAATCGAACGCTTGGCGAATTTTGCTAAAAAAATTAAACTTACCATACTAAATGTTTAAAACTTAACTTTAAATTGCTCAAAGTAGTGTCCACTATGCCATTCTTCATATACCTAGGTAAACATAACCCATAAACAAAGCGGGCGCGCAATAAATTACACCGACCTAAAAAATTAAACCTACCATACTAAATGTTTAAAACTTAACTTTAAATTGCTCAAAGTAGTGTCCACTATGCCATTCTTCATATACCTAGGTAAACATAACCCATAAACAAAGCGGGCGCGCAATAAATTACACCAACCTAAACCTACAAAATTAAACTTACCACACTAAATGTTTAAAACTTAACTTTAAATTGCTCAAAGTAGTGTCCACTATGCCATTCTTCATATACCTAGGTAAACATAACCCATAAACAAAGCGGGCGCGCAATAAATTACACCAACCTAAACCTACAAAATTAAACCTACCATACTTAATTTTTAAAACTTAACTTTAAATTGCTCAAAGTAATATGCACTATGCCATTCTTCATATACCTAGGTAAATGTAACCCATAAACAAAGCTGGCGCGCAATAAATTACACCAACCTTAACCTAAAAAATTAAACCTTCCATACTAAATGTTTAAAACTTAACTTTAAATTGCTCAAAGTAGTGCCCACTATGCCATTCTTCATATACCTAGGTAGTTAGGTAGGTACCTACTTACGTACCTGTTGTAAGTGGCAGAAGCATCTTGATAATATTATATAATTGATCTGTGATTTACATGTAATAAGACTTAGTCAAAAAGTACGTAGTCTAAGAAGTTGACTGCATTAATAATAATAATATTTTCAGGCGACTAAGACCCATAGAAAAAAACAAAATAATCTTATATAATAATAAACTAATACATACGCCAACGACAACCACGTTCTGGACCAGAATGACCTGCTACATTCCGGACAAGATCGAGCGTCTACATCTCTCTATCGTTCGAAGGGTCTACTCACTGGATGGATGGGCGAGAGATGATTTTAACAGACTCTCCTTGCTAACCAGTCTGTTTGAGCATGAGTAGCCTCCCCCCCCCTTGTTGGCTTAGCAGCGGCGCCACGGGCAGGCCAAGGGTAGGAGTTGAGTTCTATGGTACGCCGGCTGTGATAACGCACCAATAGAACCCTTGACGCATGTGGACTGCAGCTCTCCCAATTAGCTGATAGCGGCAGCCAAAGGGTACATGACCACATGCGTGAGCACTAAAAACCCCTTACGTACATAAGAGAGTCATAGTTACTCCCGCCGTTTACCATGCGGAATGAATGAAAACACACACACCAAACTTCGTTTGTGTCTTCGCCAGCGACGCTCCGTCGACAGACATCTATTGCACTTAGATGACGATTTTCGACATTATCTGGCTGGGGTAACGCACACCGCCCAACCCCGTTCTGGTCCGGAATGACCTGCTACATTCCGGACAAGATCGAGCGTCTACATCTCTCTATCGTTCGAAGGGTCTACTCACTGGATGGATGGGCGAGAGATGATTTTAACAGACTGTCCCTGCTAACCAGTCTGTTTGAGCATGAGACGTTCATGAACGAGCATGAACAGAAGAGCCCCCATTCGGAACGTTCGTACCGAGACGAGTTCACGTGTGTAAAGTTTGTTGACACAATCGCGACATCATATACGATTCCGCCCGGAATCTATAGAGCGCCTCACATCGAAACTCATAAGAGAGCAAAACTCACCGAACGCGACGACGCTAGCGCGTCCGAGCGCCGTTCGTCGTCGCGCCCATCAAATTGTTTCATACAACGACCGTTTCCTTGATACGCAACACGCATAAAACACGGTCCGTCGGTCCACGCAGTTGACAGTCGGCGGCGTCGTGTATCGCCCACGGGCAGGCCAAGGGTAGGAGCCGAGTTCTATGGTACGCCGGCTGTGATAACGCACCAATAGAACCCATGACGCGTGTGGACTGCAGCTCTCCCAATTAGCTGATAGCGGCAGCAATTATATGTTAATCTCAATCATACCCATATATATGTAAACCTCGAGAAAGATGCGATCGGGCGGTTTCGGTCGGTAAAATATTTTGTACATGATTATTAGTAAAGTGTCCTGCGGGTCCGATAAAGTGAAAGGTAAACATAGACCTCCCCTCCCCCCAACCCCCGGGCGAAAAAAAAGAGATTTACTTTTTTTTTTTTTTTAGTTTGGTGAAAAAAAAGTGTGCGTACTAATAACTTAATATAGGTTAGTGGGTTGGTGGGTTAAATTAATAAATAAAATAAATACATTATAATTATCATTGCAGGGGCCGAGTGGAGTGTTCGTGTATTAAATTCGTGTATTAAATTCGTGCATTAGGTGCGCGCTCGCAGTTGGTGCGCGTGTTAAATCATTAAGGGGTTTTTTTTTTTTGCCTCTAATTTCTTTGTAACCCCCAAAAATGATGGCAATTTACAAGCAATTTATAAACATAGCCCCTTAACCCCTAGGCAAAAAAGAAAAGAGTTTTTTTCTAGTTTTGAATTTGGTGAAAAGTGCATTGGTATTATAATACCTACTACACATACATTATATCGACGACGTTTTATTTACGTTATGAGTTTAATTGACATACATAATTGGGAATCAAACGAGCTTTAATAAAAATTATCTGATCATAAATATTCTGGTTTATTGAATAGGTACTTTTTACTAGGTTTTTTAGTATTTGTTTAGTTATGAGTCCACAGAGTCGACATTAGAGCCAACTTCTTAGTAGGTTTTCCTTAAGTTTGTTCCGTATTTGTATTCAGGTCAGGTCAGGAAGATATCTAGATATCAGGATTGCATACTTTTGAAGGTTTCTATGACTATAAGAGAATAAGTACCACTCGTAGATGTCTCCGTAAGCGTAAACGTTCACTTGGCAAGCACCATTTAATAGGTTGATTCGGATAATTTCCCTTTGGCTTTCCCTCGCACAGGTCTCTTATATATATTTTTATTTTTTTAATTTCAAACGAGCTTTAATAAATATTCTGGTTTATTGAATAGGTACTTTTATGTAACGGGGTAACTTTAAAACAGTATTTGTTTAGTTATGTGTCCACAGAGTCGACATTGGAGCCAACTTTTTTGTAGGTTTTCGTTAAGTTTGTTCTGTATTTGTATATGGTCAGGTCAGGAAGATATCTAGATATCAGGATTGCATACTTTTGAAGGTTTCTATGACTATAAGAGAATAAGTACCACTCGTAGATGTCTCCGTAAGCGTAAACGTTCACTTGGCAAGCACCATTTAATAGGTTGATTCGGATAATTTCCCTTTGGCTTTCCCTCGCACAGGTCTCTTACACTTCCAATTTTCATAAAAGTGACAATATTTTTTTGTTTTTTGTGATGTGTAATCATCACCGAAATCTACTATTAAGTATGTATTTAGTCTAGTAGTTGGAATGGTTGAATGTTTAATTAGACATTTGATTTTATAGCCTTTGAGTAAGGGCACCCGTCTCTGCCCAGCCCTTTGGGAAATACAGGCCTGATGCGACTATGTAATGCGACTAAGATCGCTAATACTTTAACTTTTGTTTTAACATAACATGTAGGTATTTGAAGGCACGTCATGAAAAAATTACTTGACAATAAACCCTAGCAATTCACATAAGTTTGTCAGGTGTTAGATCGCCATCGTCATAGTATATCTTTACTCTATCTTTTGACTCGAGTATGTTTTCAAGGGAAATGAATAACGTCCAATTTATGTGACTTTTATACCGGAGATGAGTCCTCGAGCGTTTCCAGACTAGATTTTTTTGAATGTGTCAGAAGTCTCCTTTTATATCCGAGTCTGAGGTGTTATTTTTACATCATCTGTTTTTTCTGTTCTTTACAGAAATTATTTTAAAATTCAGTGATCGAAAGGCCAGTCATATACCATCGTACCAAAAACCTCTTTGATGAGTTCTGAGAGCGTTTCAATTATTATTATAAATGAAAGTTAGGATACAAATATTATATGATGTAGTGTCTGTAGTATGTAGATACAGTTAAAGTATAAGGAAGTTATCCGACAGTGTATGTATGTAATGAACCCTTTATTGGTTATCTGGTGATCGGAAAAATCTATATGTATTTTTTATAATTATGTATGTCGAACAATAATGATTGAATACATGTCAGTATTAAGTACTAGAGTTATGTAGTAGGTACTCACAGGGAATATTTTTGTAATTTTCAGTAATAAATGTAGTTTTCTGGGTCTTCAATTATTATTTTTTTCAATAGGACATCGTTGTGAGCAAAGTGAACGGAAATAAATGATCATACGACAAAACTAGAATCATCATAAGAAATAAAATATTATTTATCAATAATAAGAACCTAACCCAATAGGCTACCGTGCCGAAAAAAAAAGAATCTAAGAGTCTTTATAATAGGAATGAGTAAGGTAAAAGTACGTCGTACTTTTAACCATATGAGTTGCATAGACGTATATTATGTTTGTAATCAGCTTTTAAAATCCTTTATTTTGATTTGAACCCGCGATAATAATATAAAGAAATTAGCTAAAACTAGATATTTTAAAACTATGGGTACAATATAAGAAGAGAAAAAAAAATGAGCCTATAAGATGTTATTACCGGACGATACTTGCTGACGTTGCAGACTTGATCACGCACGCCTGTAGGCAGGCATCCGCGCAGTTGGCGATAGCGCAGGAACAGGCGACGTGCAGACGTGTACCCCTGGCAGTGTAGGCTTAACTGTACAGATCTGTGTTAAATAGTTGTAATCTCATCACATAAGAAATAAACACACAACTAAGAGCTTGTTACGTTAATAACGTTCATCACAGTTTCAATTCAACTCTCAATATTACCAAATTGTACATAAAAAAATACTTCTAAACGACAAACCGAATCTTTTTTTCACCACGCTAGTGTTCGTGTATTAATAATAATGTTTTTGTTTTTAAAAATAAAACATAATACTACACAACATTCATCGTCCTCGGACGATTGTTTAGAGCCTCCCGACTCTCGGGGCTCCACAGTGAGCATATCCTTGCCGGATTCGGCTAGGATGGCTTCGGCCTTAGAGGCGTTCAGGCATAATCCTGCGGATGGTAGCTTCGCACCACCGGCCGCTCGGCCGAGTGCATCAACCAAATGTCCGAAACTGCGTTTCCTGTCGTACTGACCAGTATTACTATCGCAACGACAAGCCATCAGTAGGGTAAAAAACTAACCTGTCTCACGACGGTCTAAACCCAGCTCACGTTCCCTTTTGATGGGTGAACAATCGAACGCTTGGCGAATTTTGCTAAAAAAATTAAACTTACCATACTAAATGTTTAAAACTTAACTTTAAATTGCTCAAAGTAGTGTCCACTATGCCATTCTTCATATACCTAGGTAAACATAACCCATAAACAAAGCGGGCGCGCAATAAATTACACCGACCTAAAAAATTAAACCTACCATACTAAATGTTTAAAACTTAACTTTAAATTGCTCAAAGTAGTGTCCACTATGCCATTCTTCATATACCTAGGTAAACATAACCCATAAACAAAGCGGGCGCGCAATAAATTACACCAACCTAAACCTACAAAATTAAACTTACCACACTAAATGTTTAAAACTTAACTTTAAATTGCTCAAAGTAGTGTCCACTATGCCATTCTTCATATACCTAGGTAAACATAACCCATAAACAAAGCGGGCGCGCAATAAATTACACCAACCTAAACCTACAAAATTAAACCTACCATACTTAATTTTTAAAACTTAACTTTAAATTGCTCAAAGTAATATGCACTATGCCATTCTTCATATACCTAGGTAAATGTAACCCATAAACAAAGCTGGCGCGCAATAAATTACACCAACCTTAACCTAAAAAATTAAACCTTCCATACTAAATGTTTAAAACTTAACTTTAAATTGCTCAAAGTAGTGCCCACTATGCCATTCTTCATATACCTAGGTAGTTAGGTAGGTACCTACTTACGTACCTGTTGTAAGTGGCAGAAGCATCTTGATAATATTATATAATTGATCTGTGATTTACATGTAATAAGACTTAGTCAAAAAGTACGTAGTCTAAGAAGTTGACTGCATTAATAATAATAATATTTTCAGGCGACTAAGACCCATAGAAAAAAACAAAATAATCTTATATAATAATAAACTAATACATACGCCAACGACAACCACGTTCTGGACCAGAATGACCTGCTACATTCCGGACAAGATCGAGCGTCTACATCTCTCTATCGTTCGAAGGGTCTACTCACTGGATGGATGGGCGAGAGATGATTTTAACAGACTCTCCTTGCTAACCAGTCTGTTTGAGCATGAGTAGCCTCCCCCCCCCTTGTTGGCTTAGCAGCGGCGCCACGGGCAGGCCAAGGGTAGGAGTTGAGTTCTATGGTACGCCGGCTGTGATAACGCACCAATAGAACCCTTGACGCATGTGGACTGCAGCTCTCCCAATTAGCTGATAGCGGCAGCCAAAGGGTACATGACCACATGCGTGAGCACTAAAAACCCCTTACGTACATAAGAGAGTCATAGTTACTCCCGCCGTTTACCATGCGGAATGAATGAAAACACACACACCAAACTTCGTTTGTGTCTTCGCCAGCGACGCTCCGTCGACAGACATCTATTGCACTTAGATGACGATTTTCGACATTATCTGGCTGGGGTAACGCACACCGCCCAACCCCGTTCTGGTCCGGAATGACCTGCTACATTCCGGACAAGATCGAGCGTCTACATCTCTCTATCGTTCGAAGGGTCTACTCACTGGATGGATGGGCGAGAGATGATTTTAACAGACTGTCCCTGCTAACCAGTCTGTTTGAGCATGAGACGTTCATGAACGAGCATGAACAGAAGAGCCCCCATTCGGAACGTTCGTACCGAGACGAGTTCACGTGTGTAAAGTTTGTTGACACAATCGCGACATCATATACGATTCCGCCCGGAATCTATAGAGCGCCTCACATCGAAACTCATAAGAGAGCAAAACTCACCGAACGCGACGACGCTAGCGCGTCCGAGCGCCGTTCGTCGTCGCGCCCATCAAATTGTTTCATACAACGACCGTTTCCTTGATACGCAACACGCATAAAACACGGTCCGTCGGTCCACGCAGTTGACAGTCGGCGGCGTCGTGTATCGCCCACGGGCAGGCCAAGGGTAGGAGCCGAGTTCTATGGTACGCCGGCTGTGATAACGCACCAATAGAACCCATGACGCGTGTGGACTGCAGCTCTCCCAATTAGCTGATAGCGGCAGCAATTATATGTTAATCTCAATCATACCCATATATATGTAAACCTCGAGAAAGATGCGATCGGGCGGTTTCGGTCGGTAAAATATTTTGTACATGATTATTAGTAAAGTGTCCTGCGGGTCCGATAAAGTGAAAGGTAAACATAGACCTCCCCTCCCCCCAACCCCCGGGCGAAAAAAAAGAGATTTACTTTTTTTTTTTTTTTAGTTTGGTGAAAAAAAAGTGTGCGTACTAATAACTTAATATAGGTTAGTGGGTTGGTGGGTTAAATTAATAAATAAAATAAATACATTATAATTATCATTGCAGGGGCCGAGTGGAGTGTTCGTGTATTAAATTCGTGTATTAAATTCGTGCATTAGGTGCGCGCTCGCAGCTGGTGCGCGTGTTAAATCGTTAAGGGGTTTTTTTTTTTTGCCTCTAATTTCTTTGTAACCCCCAAAAATGATGGCAATTTACAAGCAATTTATAAACATAGCCCCTTAACCCCTAGGCAAAAAAGAAAAGAGTTTTTTTCTAGTTTTGAATTTGGTGAAAAGTGCATTGGTATTATAATACCTACTACACATACATTATATCGACGACGTTTTATTTACGTTATGAGTTTAATTGACATACATAATTGGGAATCAAACGAGCTTTAATAAAAATTATCTGATCATAAATATTCTGGTTTATTGAATAGGTACTTTTTACTAGGTTTTTTAGTATTTGTTTAGTTATGAGTCCACAGAGTCGACATTAGAGCCAACTTCTTAGTAGGTTTTCCTTAAGTTTGTTCCGTATTTGTATTCAGGTCAGGTCAGGAAGATATCTAGATATCAGGATTGCATACTTTTGAAGGTTTCTATGACTATAAGAGAATAAGTACCACTTGTAGATGTCTCCGTAAGCGTAAACGTTCACTTGGCAAGCACCATTTAATAGGTTGATTCGGATAATTTCCCTTTGGTTTTCCCTCGCACAGGTCTCTTATATATATTTTTATTTTTTTAATTTCAAACGAGCTTTAATAAATATTCTGGTTTATTGAATAGGTACTTTTTACTAGGTTTTTTAGTATTTGTTTAGTTATGAGTCCACAGAGTCGACATTAGAGCCAACTTCTTAGTAGGTTTTCCTTAAGTTTGTTCCGTATTTGTATTCAGGTCAGGTCAGGAAGATATCTAGATATCAGGATTGCATACTTTTGAAGGTTTCTATGACTATAAGAGAATAAGTACCACTCGTAGATGTCTCCGTAAGCGTAAACGTTCACTTGGCAAGCACCATTTAATAGGTTGATTCGGATAATTTCCCTTTGGCTTTCCCTCGCACAGGTCTCTTATATATATTTTTATTTTTTTAATTTCAAACGAGCTTTAATAAATATTCTGGTTTATTGAATAGGTACTTTTATGTAACGGGGTAACTTTAAAACAGTATTTGTTTAGTTATGTGTCCACAGAGTCGACATTGGAGCCAACTTTTTTGTAGGTTTTCGTTAAGTTTGTTCTGTATTTGTATATGGTCAGGTCAGGAAGATATCTAGATATCAGGATTGCATACTTTTGAAGGTTTCTATGACTATAAGAGAATAAGTACCACTCGTAGATGTCTCCGTAAGCGTAAACGTTCACTTGGCAAGCACCATTTAATAGGTTGATTCGGATAATTTCCCTTTGGCTTTCCCTCGCACAGGTCTCTTACACTTCCAATTTTCATAAAAGTGACAATATTTTTTTGTTTTTTGTGATGTGTAATCATCACCGAAATCTACTATTAAGTATGTATTTAGTCTAGTAGTTGGAATGGTTGAATGTTTAATTAGACATTTGATTTTATAGCCTTTGAGTAAGGGCACCCGTCTCTGCCCAGCCCTTTGGGAAATACAGGCCTGATGCGACTATGTAATGCGACTAAGATCGCTAATACTTTAACTTTTGTTTTAACATAACATGTAGGTATTTGAAGGCACGTCATGAAAAAATTACTTGACAATAAACCCTAGCAATTCACATAAGTTTGTCAGGTGTTAGATCGCCATCGTCATAGTATATCTTTACTCTATCTTTTGACTCGAGTATGTTTTCAAGGGAAATGAATAACGTCCAATTTATGTGACTTTTATACCGGAGATGAGTCCTCGAGCGTTTCCAGACTAGATTTTTTTGAATGTGTCAGAAGTCTCCTTTTATATCCGAGTCTGAGGTGTTATTTTTACATCATCTGTTTTTTCTGTTCTTTACAGAAATTATTTTAAAATTCAGTGATCGAAAGGCCAGTCATATACCATCGTACCAAAAACCTCTTTGATGAGTTCTGAGAGCGTTTCAATTATTATTATAAATGAAAGTTAGGATACAAATATTATATGATGTAGTGTCTGTAGTATGTAGATACAGTTAAAGTATAAGGAAGTTATCCGACAGTGTATGTATGTAATGAACCCTTTATTGGTTATCTGGTGATCGGAAAAATCTATATGTATTTTTTATAATTATGTATGTCGAACAATAATGATTGAATACATGTCAGTATTAAGTACTAGAGTTATGTAGTAGGTACTCACTGGGAATATTTTTGTAATTTTCAGTAATAAATGTAGTTTTCTGGGTCTTCAATTATTATTTTTTTCAATAGGACATCGTTGTGAGCAAAGTGAACGGAAATAAATGATCATACGACAAAACTAGAATCTTTTTTTCACCACGCTAGTGTTCGTGTATTAATAATAATGTTTTTGTTTTTAAAAATAAAACATAATACTACACAACATTCATCGTCCTCGGACGATTGTTTAGAGCCTCCCGACTCTCGGGGCTCCACAGTGAGCATATCCTTGCCGGATTCGGCTAGGATGGCTTCGGCCTTAGAGGCGTTCAGGCATAATCCTGCGGATGGTAGCTTCGCACCACCGGCCGCTCGGCCGAGTGCATCAACCAAATGTCCGAAACTGCGTTTCCTGTCGTACTGACCAGTATTACTATCGCAACGACAAGCCATCAGTAGGGTAAAAAACTAACCTGTCTCACGACGGTCTAAACCCAGCTCACGTTCCCTTTTGATGGGTGAACAATCGAACGCTTGGCGAATTTTGCTAAAAAAATTAAACTTACCATACTAAATGTTTAAAACTTAACTTTAAATTGCTCAAAGTAGTGTCCACTATGCCATTCTTCATATACCTAGGTAAACATAACCCATAAACAAAGCGGGCGCGCAATAAATTACACCGACCTAAAAAATTAAACCTACCATACTAAATGTTTAAAACTTAACTTTAAATTGCTCAAAGTAGTGTCCACTATGCCATTCTTCATATACCTAGGTAAACATAACCCATAAACAAAGCGGGCGCGCAATAAATTACACCAACCTAAACCTACAAAATTAAACTTACCACACTAAATGTTTAAAACTTAACTTTAAATTGCTCAAAGTAGTGTCCACTATGCCATTCTTCATATACCTAGGTAAACATAACCCATAAACAAAGCGGGCGCGCAATAAATTACACCAACCTAAACCTACAAAATTAAACCTACCATACTTAATTTTTAAAACTTAACTTTAAATTGCTCAAAGTAATATGCACTATGCCATTCTTCATATACCTAGGTAAATGTAACCCATAAACAAAGCTGGCGCGCAATAAATTACACCAACCTTAACCTAAAAAATTAAACCTTCCATACTAAATGTTTAAAACTTAACTTTAAATTGCTCAAAGTAGTGCCCACTATGCCATTCTTCATATACCTAGGTAGTTAGGTAGGTACCTACTTACGTACCTGTTGTAAGTGGCAGAAGCATCTTGATAATATTATATAATTGATCTGTGATTTACATGTAATAAGACTTAGTCAAAAAGTACGTAGTCTAAGAAGTTGACTGCATTAATAATAATAATATTTTCAGGCGACTAAGACCCATAGAAAAAAACAAAATAATCTTATATAATAATAAACTAATACATACGCCAACGACAACCACGTTCTGGACCAGAATGACCTGCTACATTCCGGACAAGATCGAGCGTCTACATCTCTCTATCGTTCGAAGGGTCTACTCACTGGATGGATGGGCGAGAGATGATTTTAACAGACTCTCCTTGCTAACCAGTCTGTTTGAGCATGAGTAGCCTCCCCCCCCCTTGTTGGCTTAGCAGCGGCGCCACGGGCAGGCCAAGGGTAGGAGTTGAGTTCTATGGTACGCCGGCTGTGATAACGCACCAATAGAACCCTTGACGCATGTGGACTGCAGCTCTCCCAATTAGCTGATAGCGGCAGCCAAAGGGTACATGACCACATGCGTGAGCACTAAAAACCCCTTACGTACATAAGAGAGTCATAGTTACTCCCGCCGTTTACCATGCGGAATGAATGAAAACACACACACCAAACTTCGTTTGTGTCTTCGCCAGCGACGCTCCGTCGACAGACATCTATTGCACTTAGATGACGATTTTCGACATTATCTGGCTGGGGTAACGCACACCGCCCAACCCCGTTCTGGTCCGGAATGACCTGCTACATTCCGGACAAGATCGAGCGTCTACATCTCTCTATCGTTCGAAGGGTCTACTCACTGGATGGATGGGCGAGAGATGATTTTAACAGACTGTCCCTGCTAACCAGTCTGTTTGAGCATGAGACGTTCATGAACGAGCATGAACAGAAGAGCCCCCATTCGGAACGTTCGTACCGAGACGAGTTCACGTGTGTAAAGTTTGTTGACACATTCGCGACATCATATACCATTCCGCCCGGAATCTATAGAGCGCCTCACATCGAAACACATAAGAGAGCATAAACTCACCGAACGCGACGACGCTAGCGCGTCCGAGCGCCGTTCGTCGTCGCGCCCATCAAATTGTTTCATACAACGACCGTTTCCTTGATACGCAACACGCATAAAACACGGTCCGTCGGTCCACGCAGTTGACAGTCGGCGGCGTCGTGTATCGCCCACGGGCAGGCCAAGGGTAGGAGCCGAGTTCTATGGTACGCCGGCTGTGATAACGCACCAATAGAACCCATGACGCGTGTGGACTGCAGCTCTCCCAATTAGCTGATAGCGGCAGCAATTATATGTTAATCTCAATCATACCCATATATATGTAAACCTCGAGAAAGATGCGATCGGGCGGTTTCGGTCGGTAAAATATTTTGTACATGATTATTAGTAAAGTGTCCTGCGGGTCCGATAAAGTGAAAGGTAAACATAGACCTCCCCTCCCCCCAACCCCCGGGCGAAAAAAAAGAGATTTACTTTTTTTTTTTTTTTAGTTTGGTGAAAAAAAAGTGTGCGTACTAATAACTTAATATAGGTTAGTGGGTTGGTGAGTTAAATTAATAAATAAAATAAATACATTATAATTATCATTGCAGGGGCCGAGTGGAGTGTTCGTGTATTAAATTCGTGTATTAAATTCGTGCATTAGGTGCGCGCTCGCAGCTGGTGCGTGTGTTAAATTTTAAGGGGGTTTTTTTTTTGCCTCTAATTTCTTTGTAATCCCCAAAAATGATGGCAATTTACAAGCAATTTATAAACATAGCCCCTTAACCCCTAGGCAAAAAAGAAAAGAGTTTTTTTCTAGTTTTGAATTTGGTGAAAAGTGCATTGGTATTATAATACCTACTACACATACATTATATCGACGACGTTTTATTTACGTTATGAGTTTAATTGACATACATAATTGGGAATCAAACGAGCTTTAATAAAAATTATCTGATCATAAATATTCTGGTTTATTGAATAGGTACTTTTTACTAGGTTTTTTAGTATTTGTTTAGTTATGAGTCCACAGAGTCGACATTAGAGCCAACTTCTTAGTAGGTTTTCCTTAAGTTTGTTCCGTATTTGTATTCAGGTCAGGTCAGGAAGATATCTAGATATCAGGATTGCATACTTTTGAAGGTTTCTATGACTATAAGAGAATAAGTACCACTCGTAGACGTCTCCGTAAGCGTAAACGTTCACTTGGCAAGCACCATTTAATAGGTTGATTCGGATAATTTCCCTTTGGCTTTCCCTCGCACAGGTCTCTTATATATATTTTTATTTTTTTAATTTCAAACGAGCTTTAATAAATATTCTGGTTTATTGAATAGGTACTTTTATGTAACGGGGTAACTTTAAAACAGTATTTGTTTAGTTATGTGTCCACAGAGTCGACATTGGAGCCAACTTTTTTGTAGGTTTTCGTTAAGTTTGTTCTGTATTTGTATATGGTCAGGTCAGGAAGATATCTAGATATCAGGATTGCATACTTTTGAAGGTTTCTATGACTATAAGAGAATAAGTACCACTCGTAGATGTCTCCGTAAGCGTAAACGTTCACTTGGCAAGCACCATTTAATAGGTTGATTCGGATAATTTCCCTTTGGCTTTCCCTCGCACAGGTCTCTTACACTTCCAATTTTCATAAAAGTGACAATATTTTTTTGTTTTTTGTGATGTGTAATCATCACCGAAATCTACTATTAAGTATGTATTTAGTCTAGTAGTTGGAATGGTTGAATGTTTAATTAGACATTTGATTTTATAGCCTTTGAGTAAGGGCACCCGTCTCTGCCCAGCCCTTTGGGAAATACAGGCCTGATGCGACTATGTAATGCGACTAAGATCGCTAATACTTTAACTTTTGTTTTAACATAACATGTAGGTATTTGAAGGCACGTCATGAAAAAATTACTTGACAATAAACCCTAGCAATTCACATAAGTTTGTCAGGTGTTAGATCGCCATCGTCATAGTATATCTTTACTCTATCTTTTGACTCGAGTATGTTTTCAAGGGAAATGAATAACGTCCAATTTATGTGACTTTTATACCGGAGATGAGTCCTCGAGCGTTTCCAGACTAGATTTTTTTGAATGTGTCAGAAGTCTCCTTTTATATCCGAGTCTGAGGTGTTATTTTTACATCATCTGTTTTTTCTGTTCTTTACAGAAATTATTTTAAAATTCAGTGATCGAAAGGCCAGTCATATACCATCGTACCAAAAACCTCTTTGATGAGTTCTGAGAGCGTTTCAATTATTATTATAAATGAAAGTTAGGATACAAATATTATATGATGTAGTGTCTGTAGTATGTAGATACAGTTAAAGTATAAGGAAGTTATCCGACAGTGTATGTATGTAATGAACCCTTTATTGGTTATCTGGTGATCGGAAAAATCTATATGTATTTTTTATAATTATGTATGTCGAACAATAATGATTGAATACATGTCAGTATTAAGTACTAGAGTTATGTAGTAGGTACTCACAGGGAATATTTTTGTAATTTTCAGTAATAAATGTAGTTTTCTGGGTCTTCAATTATTATTTTTTTCAATAGGACATCGTTGTGAGCAAAGTGAACGGAAATAAATGATCATACGACAAAACTAGAATCATCATAAGAAATAAAATATTATTTATCAATAATAAGAACCTAACCCAATAGGCTACCGTGCCGAAAAAAAAAGAATCTAAGAGTCTTTATAATAGGAATGAGTAAGGTAAAAGTACGTCGTACTTTTAACCATATGAGTTGCATAGACGTATATTATGTTTGTAATCAGCTTTTAAAATCCTTTATTTTGATTTGAACCCGCGATAATAATATAAAGAAATTAGCTAAAACTAGATATTTTAAAACTATGGGTACAATATAAGAAGAGAAAAAAAAATGAGCCTATAAGATGTTATTACCGGACGATACTTGCTGACGTTGCAGACTTGATCACGCACGCCTGTAGGCAGGCATCCGCGCAGTTGGCGATAGCGCAGGAACAGGCGACGTGCAGACGTGTACCCCTGGCAGTGTAGGCTTAACTGTACAGATCTGTGTTAAATAGTTGTAATCTCATCACATAAGAAATAAACACACAACTAAGAGCTTGTTACGTTAATAACGTTCATCACAGTTTCAATTCAACTCTCAATATTACCAAATTGTACATAAAAAAATACTTCTAAACGACAAACCGAATCTTTTTTTCACCACGCTAGTGTTCGTGTATTAATAATAATGTTTTTGTTTTTAAAAATAAAACATAATACTACACAACATTCATCGTCCTCGGACGATTGTTTAGAGCCTCCCGACTCTCGGGGCTCCACAGTGAGCATATCCTTGCCGGATTCGGCTAGGATGGCTTCGGCCTTAGAGGCGTTCAGGCATAATCCTGCGGATGGTAGCTTCGCACCACCGGCCGCTCGGCCGAGTGCATCAACCAAATGTCCGAAACTGCGTTTCCTGTCGTACTGACCAGTATTACTATCGCAACGACAAGCCATCAGTAGGGTAAAAAACTAACCTGTCTCACGACGGTCTAAACCCAGCTCACGTTCCCTTTTGATGGGTGAACAATCGAACGCTTGGCGAATTTTGCTAAAAAAATTAAACTTACCATACTAAATGTTTAAAACTTAACTTTAAATTGCTCAAAGTAGTGTCCACTATGCCATTCTTCATATACCTAGGTAAACATAACCCATAAACAAAGCGGGCGCGCAATAAATTACACCGACCTAAAAAATTAAACCTACCATACTAAATGTTTAAAACTTAACTTTAAATTGCTCAAAGTAGTGTCCACTATGCCATTCTTCATATACCTAGGTAAACATAACCCATAAACAAAGCGGGCGCGCAATAAATTACACCAACCTAAACCTACAAAATTAAACTTACCACACTAAATGTTTAAAACTTAACTTTAAATTGCTCAAAGTAGTGTCCACTATGCCATTCTTCATATACCTAGGTAAACATAACCCATAAACAAAGCGGGCGCGCAATAAATTACACCAACCTAAACCTACAAAATTAAACCTACCATACTTAATTTTTAAAACTTAACTTTAAATTGCTCAAAGTAATATGCACTATGCCATTCTTCATATACCTAGGTAAATGTAACCCATAAACAAAGCTGGCGCGCAATAAATTACACCAACCTTAACCTAAAAAATTAAACCTTCCATACTAAATGTTTAAAACTTAACTTTAAATTGCTCAAAGTAGTGCCCACTATGCCATTCTTCATATACCTAGGTAGTTAGGTAGGTACCTACTTACGTACCTGTTGTAAGTGGCAGAAGCATCTTGATAATATTATATAATTGATCTGTGATTTACATGTAATAAGACTTAGTCAAAAAGTACGTAGTCTAAGAAGTTGACTGCATTAATAATAATAATATTTTCAGGCGACTAAGACCCATAGAAAAAAACAAAATAATCTTATATAATAATAAACTAATACATACGCCAACGACAACCACGTTCTGGACCAGAATGACCTGCTACATTCCGGACAAGATCGAGCGTCTACATCTCTCTATCGTTCGAAGGGTCTACTCACTGGATGGATGGGCGAGAGATGATTTTAACAGACTCTCCTTGCTAACCAGTCTGTTTGAGCATGAGTAGCCTCCCCCCCCCTTGTTGGCTTAGCAGCGGCGCCACGGGCAGGCCAAGGGTAGGAGTTGAGTTCTATGGTACGCCGGCTGTGATAACGCACCAATAGAACCCTTGACGCATGTGGACTGCAGCTCTCCCAATTAGCTGATAGCGGCAGCCAAAGGGTACATGACCACATGCGTGAGCACTAAAAACCCCTTACGTCCATAAGAGAGTCATAGTTACTCCCGCCGTTTACCATGCGGAATGAATGAAAACACACACACCAAACTTCGTTTGTGTCTTCGCCAGCGACGCTCCGTCGACAGACATCTATTGCACTTAGATGACGATTTTCGACATTATCTGGCTGGGGTAACGCACACCGCCCAACCCCGTTCTGGTCCGGAATGACCTGCTACATTCCGGACAAGATCGAGCGTCTACATCTCTCTATCGTTCGAAGGGTCTACTCACTGGATGGATGGGCGAGAGATGATTTTAACAGACTGTCCCTGCTAACCAGTCTGTTTGAGCATGAGACGTTCATGAACGAGCATGAACAGAAGAGCCCCCATTCGGAACGTTCGTACCGAGACGAGTTCACGTGTGTAAAGTTTGTTGACACAATCGCGACATCATATACGATTCCGCCCGGAATCTATAGAGCGCCTCACATCGAAACTCATAAGAGAGCAAAACTCACCGAACGCGACGACGCTAGCGCGTCCGAGCGCCGTTCGTCGTCGCGCCCATCAAATTGTTTCATACAACGACCGTTTCCTTGATACGCAACACGCATAAAACACGGTCCGTCGGTCCACGCAGTTGACAGTCGGCGGCGTCGTGTATCGCCCACGGGCAGGCCAAGGGTAGGAGCCGAGTTCTATGGTACGCCGGCTGTGATAACGCACCAATAGAACCCATGACGCGTGTGGACTGCAGCTCTCCCAATTAGCTGATAGCGGCAGCAATTATATGTTAATCTCAATCATACCCATATATATGTAAACCTCGAGAAAGATGCGATCGGGCGGTTTCGGTCGGTAAAATATTTTGTACATGATTATTAGTAAAGTGTCCTGCGGGTCCGATAAAGTGAAAGGTAAACATAGACCTCCCCTCCCCCCAACCCCCGGGCGAAAAAAAAGAGATTTACTTTTTTTTTTTTTTTAGTTTGGTGAAAAAAAAGTGTGCGTACTAATAACTTAATATAGGTTAGTGGGTTGGTGGGTTAAATTAATAAATAAAATAAATACATTATAATTATCATTGCAGGGGCCGAGTGGAGTGTTCGTGTATTAAATTCGTGTATTAAATTCGTGCATTAGGTGCGCGCTCGCAGCTGGTGCGCGTGTTAAATCGTTAAGGGGTTTTTTTTTTTTGCCTCTAATTTCTTTGTAACCCCCAAAAATGATGGCAATTTACAAGCAATTTATAAACATAGCCCCTTAACCCCTAGGCAAAAAAGAAAAGAGTTTTTTTCTAGTTTTGAATTTGGTGAAAAGTGCATTGGTATTATAATACCTACTACACATACATTATATCGACGACGTTTTATTTACGTTATGAGTTTAATTGACATACATAATTGGGAATCAAACGAGCTTTAATAAAAATTATCTGATCATAAATATTCTGGTTTATTGAATAGGTACTTTTTACTAGGTTTTTTAGTATTTGTTTAGTTATGAGTCCACAGAGTCGACATTAGAGCCAACTTCTTAGTAGGTTTTCCTTAAGTTTGTTCCGTATTTGTATTCAGGTCAGGTCAGGAAGATATCTAGATATCAGGATTGCATACTTTTGAAGGTTTCTATGACTATAAGAGAATAAGTACCACTTGTAGATGTCTCCGTAAGCGTAAACGTTCACTTGGCAAGCACCATTTAATAGGTTGATTCGGATAATTTCCCTTTGGTTTTCCCTCGCACAGGTCTCTTATATATATTTTTATTTTTTTAATTTCAAACGAGCTTTAATAAATATTCTGGTTTATTGAATAGGTACTTTTTACTAGGTTTTTTAGTATTTGTTTAGTTATGAGTCCACAGAGTCGACATTAGAGCCAACTTCTTAGTAGGTTTTCCTTAAGTTTGTTCCGTATTTGTATTCAGGTCAGGTCAGGAAGATATCTAGATATCAGGATTGCATACTTTTGAAGGTTTCTATGACTATAAGAGAATAAGTACCACTCGTAGATGTCTCCGTAAGCGTAAACGTTCACTTGGCAAGCACCATTTAATAGGTTGATTCGGATAATTTCCCTTTGGCTTTCCCTCGCACAGGTCTCTTATATATATTTTTATTTTTTTAATTTCAAACGAGCTTTAATAAATATTCTGGTTTATTGAATAGGTACTTTTATGTAACGGGGTAACTTTAAAACAGTATTTGTTTAGTTATGTGTCCACAGAGTCGACATTGGAGCCAACTTTTTTGTAGGTTTTCGTTAAGTTTGTTCTGTATTTGTATATGGTCAGGTCAGGAAGATATCTAGATATCAGGATTGCATACTTTTGAAGGTTTCTATGACTATAAGAGAATAAGTACCACTCGTAGATGTCTCCGTAAGCGTAAACGTTCACTTGGCAAGCACCATTTAATAGGTTGATTCGGATAATTTCCCTTTGGCTTTCCCTCGCACAGGTCTCTTACACTTCCAATTTTCATAAAAGTGACAATATTTTTTTGTTTTTTGTGATGTGTAATCATCACCGAAATCTACTATTAAGTATGTATTTAGTCTAGTAGTTGGAATGGTTGAATGTTTAATTAGACATTTGATTTTATAGCCTTTGAGTAAGGGCACCCGTCTCTGCCCAGCCCTTTGGGAAATACAGGCCTGATGCGACTATGTAATGCGACTAAGATCGCTAATACTTTAACTTTTGTTTTAACATAACATGTAGGTATTTGAAGGCACGTCATGAAAAAATTACTTGACAATAAACCCTAGCAATTCACATAAGTTTGTCAGGTGTTAGATCGCCATCGTCATAGTATATCTTTACTCTATCTTTTGACTCGAGTATGTTTTCAAGGGAAATGAATAACGTCCAATTTATGTGACTTTTATACCGGAGATGAGTCCTCGAGCGTTTCCAGACTAGATTTTTTTGAATGTGTCAGAAGTCTCCTTTTATATCCGAGTCTGAGGTGTTATTTTTACATCATCTGTTTTTTCTGTTCTTTACAGAAATTATTTTAAAATTCAGTGATCGAAAGGCCAGTCATATACCATCGTACCAAAAACCTCTTTGATGAGTTCTGAGAGCGTTTCAATTATTATTATAAATGAAAGTTAGGATACAAATATTATATGATGTAGTGTCTGTAGTATGTAGATACAGTTAAAGTATAAGGAAGTTATCCGACAGTGTATGTATGTAATGAACCCTTTATTGGTTATCTGGTGATCGGAAAAATCTATATGTATTTTTTATAATTATGTATGTCGAACAATAATGATTGAATACATGTCAGTATTAAGTACTAGAGTTATGTAGTAGGTACTCACTGGGAATATTTTTGTAATTTTCAGTAATAAATGTAGTTTTCTGGGTCTTCAATTATTATTTTTTTCAATAGGACATCGTTGTGAGCAAAGTGAACGGAAATAAATGATCATACGACAAAACTAGAATCATCATAAGAAATAAAATATTATTTATCAATAATAAGAACCTAACCCAATAGGCTACCGTGCCGAAAAAAAAAGAATCTAAGAGTCTTTATAATAGGAATGAGTAAGGTAAAAGTACGTCGTACTTTTAACCATATGAGTTGCATAGACGTATATTATGTTTGTAATCAGCTTTTAAAATCCTTTATTTTGATTTGAACCCGCGATAATAATATAAAGAAATTAGCTAAAACTAGATATTTTAAAACTATGGGTACAATATAAGAAGAGAAAAAAAAATGAGCCTATAAGATGTTATTACCGGACGATACTTGCTGACGTTGCAGACTTGATCACGCACGCCTGTAGGCAGGCATCCGCGCAGTTGGCGATAGCGCAGGAACAGGCGACGTGCAGACGTGTACCCCTGGCAGTGTAGGCTTAACTGTACAGATCTGTGTTAAATAGTTGTAATCTCATCACATAAGAAATAAACACACAACTAAGAGCTTGTTACGTTAATAACGTTCATCACAGTTTCAATTCAACTCTCAATATTACCAAATTGTACATAAAAAAATACTTCTAAACGACAAACCGAATCTTTTTTTCACCACGCTAGTGTTCGTGTATTAATAATAATGTTTTTGTTTTTAAAAATAAAACATAATACTACACAACATTCATCGTCCTCGGACGATTGTTTAGAGCCTCCCGACTCTCGGGGCTCCACAGTGAGCATATCCTTGCCGGATTCGGCTAGGATGGCTTCGGCCTTAGAGGCGTTCAGGCATAATCCTGCGGATGGTAGCTTCGCACCACCGGCCGCTCGGCCGAGTGCATCAACCAAATGTCCGAAACTGCGTTTCCTGTCGTACTGACCAGTATTACTATCGCAACGACAAGCCATCAGTAGGGTAAAAAACTAACCTGTCTCACGACGGTCTAAACCCAGCTCACGTTCCCTTTTGATGGGTGAACAATCGAACGCTTGGCGAATTTTGCTAAAAAAATTAAACTTACCATACTAAATGTTTAAAACTTAACTTTAAATTGCTCAAAGTAGTGTCCACTATGCCATTCTTCATATACCTAGGTAAACATAACCCATAAACAAAGCGGGCGCGCAATAAATTACACCGACCTAAAAAATTAAACCTACCATACTAAATGTTTAAAACTTAACTTTAAATTGCTCAAAGTAGTGTCCACTATGCCATTCTTCATATACCTAGGTAAACATAACCCATAAACAAAGCGGGCGCGCAATAAATTACACCAACCTAAACCTACAAAATTAAACTTACCACACTAAATGTTTAAAACTTAACTTTAAATTGCTCAAAGTAGTGTCCACTATGCCATTCTTCATATACCTAGGTAAACATAACCCATAAACAAAGCGGGCGCGCAATAAATTACACCAACCTAAACCTACAAAATTAAACCTACCATACTTAATTTTTAAAACTTAACTTTAAATTGCTCAAAGTAATATGCACTATGCCATTCTTCATATACCTAGGTAAATGTAACCCATAAACAAAGCTGGCGCGCAATAAATTACACCAACCTTAACCTAAAAAATTAAACCTTCCATACTAAATGTTTAAAACTTAACTTTAAATTGCTCAAAGTAGTGCCCACTATGCCATTCTTCATATACCTAGGTAGTTAGGTAGGTACCTACTTACGTACCTGTTGTAAGTGGCAGAAGCATCTTGATAATATTATATAATTGATCTGTGATTTACATGTAATAAGACTTAGTCAAAAAGTACGTAGTCTAAGAAGTTGACTGCATTAATAATAATAATATTTTCAGGCGACTAAGACCCATAGAAAAAAACAAAATAATCTTATATAATAATAAACTAATACATACGCCAACGACAACCACGTTCTGGACCAGAATGACCTGCTACATTCCGGACAAGATCGAGCGTCTACATCTCTCTATCGTTCGAAGGGTCTACTCACTGGATGGATGGGCGAGAGATGATTTTAACAGACTCTCCTTGCTAACCAGTCTGTTTGAGCATGAGTAGCCTCCCCCCCCCTTGTTGGCTTAGCAGCGGCGCCACGGGCAGGCCAAGGGTAGGAGTTGAGTTCTATGGTACGCCGGCTGTGATAACGCACCAATAGAACCCTTGACGCATGTGGACTGCAGCTCTCCCAATTAGCTGATAGCGGCAGCCAAAGGGTACATGACCACATGCGTGAGCACTAAAAACCCCTTACGTCCATAAGAGAGTCATAGTTACTCCCGCCGTTTACCATGCGGAATGAATGAAAACACACACACCAAACTTCGTTTGTGTCTTCGCCAGCGACGCTCCGTCGACAGACATCTATTGCACTTAGATGACGATTTTCGACATTATCTGGCTGGGGTAACGCACACCGCCCAACCCCGTTCTGGTCCGGAATGACCTGCTACATTCCGGACAAGATCGAGCGTCTACATCTCTCTATCGTTCGAAGGGTCTACTCACTGGATGGATGGGCGAGAGATGATTTTAACAGACTGTCCCTGCTAACCAGTCTGTTTGAGCATGAGACGTTCATGAACGAGCATGAACAGAAGAGCCCCCATTCGGAACGTTCGTACCGAGACGAGTTCACGTGTGTAAAGTTTGTTGACACAATCGCGACATCATATACGATTCCGCCCGGAATCTATAGAGCGCCTCACATCGAAACTCATAAGAGAGCAAAACTCACCGAACGCGACGACGCTAGCGCGTCCGAGCGCCGTTCGTCGTCGCGCCCATCAAATTGTTTCATACAACGACCGTTTCCTTGATACGCAACACGCATAAAACACGGTCCGTCGGTCCACGCAGTTGACAGTCGGCGGCGTCGTGTATCGCCCACGGGCAGGCCAAGGGTAGGAGCCGAGTTCTATGGTACGCCGGCTGTGATAACGCACCAATAGAACCCATGACGCGTGTGGACTGCAGCTCTCCCAATTAGCTGATAGCGGCAGCAATTATATGTTAATCTCAATCATACCCATATATATGTAAACCTCGAGAAAGATGCGATCGGGCGGTTTCGGTCGGTAAAATATTTTGTACATGATTATTAGTAAAGTGTCCTGCGGGTCCGATAAAGTGAAAGGTAAACATAGACCTCCCCTCCCCCCAACCCCCGGGCGAAAAAAAAGAGATTTACTTTTTTTTTTTTTTTAGTTTGGTGAAAAAAAAGTGTGCGTACTAATAACTTAATATAGGTTAGTGGGTTGGTGGGTTAAATTAATAAATAAAATAAATACATTATAATTATCATTGCAGGGGCCGAGTGGAGTGTTCGTGTATTAAATTCGTGTATTAAATTCGTGCATTAGGTGCGCGCTCGCAGCTGGTGCGCGTGTTAAATCGTTAAGGGGTTTTTTTTTTTTGCCTCTAATTTCTTTGTAACCCCCAAAAATGATGGCAATTTACAAGCAATTTATAAACATAGCCCCTTAACCCCTAGGCAAAAAAGAAAAGAGTTTTTTTCTAGTTTTGAATTTGGTGAAAAGTGCATTGGTATTATAATACCTACTACACATACATTATATCGACGACGTTTTATTTACGTTATGAGTTTAATTGACATACATAATTGGGAATCAAACGAGCTTTAATAAAAATTATCTGATCATAAATATTCTGGTTTATTGAATAGGTACTTTTTACTAGGTTTTTTAGTATTTGTTTAGTTATGAGTCCACAGAGTCGACATTAGAGCCAACTTCTTAGTAGGTTTTCCTTAAGTTTGTTCCGTATTTGTATTCAGGTCAGGTCAGGAAGATATCTAGATATCAGGATTGCATACTTTTGAAGGTTTCTATGACTATAAGAGAATAAGTACCACTTGTAGATGTCTCCGTAAGCGTAAACGTTCACTTGGCAAGCACCATTTAATAGGTTGATTCGGATAATTTCCCTTTGGTTTTCCCTCGCACAGGTCTCTTATATATATTTTTATTTTTTTAATTTCAAACGAGCTTTAATAAATATTCTGGTTTATTGAATAGGTACTTTTTACTAGGTTTTTTAGTATTTGTTTAGTTATGAGTCCACAGAGTCGACATTAGAGCCAACTTCTTAGTAGGTTTTCCTTAAGTTTGTTCCGTATTTGTATTCAGGTCAGGTCAGGAAGATATCTAGATATCAGGATTGCATACTTTTGAAGGTTTCTATGACTATAAGAGAATAAGTACCACTCGTAGATGTCTCCGTAAGCGTAAACGTTCACTTGGCAAGCACCATTTAATAGGTTGATTCGGATAATTTCCCTTTGGCTTTCCCTCGCACAGGTCTCTTATATATATTTTTATTTTTTTAATTTCAAACGAGCTTTAATAAATATTCTGGTTTATTGAATAGGTACTTTTATGTAACGGGGTAACTTTAAAACAGTATTTGTTTAGTTATGTGTCCACAGAGTCGACATTGGAGCCAACTTTTTTGTAGGTTTTCGTTAAGTTTGTTCTGTATTTGTATATGGTCAGGTCAGGAAGATATCTAGATATCAGGATTGCATACTTTTGAAGGTTTCTATGACTATAAGAGAATAAGTACCACTCGTAGATGTCTCCGTAAGCGTAAACGTTCACTTGGCAAGCACCATTTAATAGGTTGATTCGGATAATTTCCCTTTGGCTTTCCCTCGCACAGGTCTCTTACACTTCCAATTTTCATAAAAGTGACAATATTTTTTTGTTTTTTGTGATGTGTAATCATCACCGAAATCTACTATTAAGTATGTATTTAGTCTAGTAGTTGGAATGGTTGAATGTTTAATTAGACATTTGATTTTATAGCCTTTGAGTAAGGGCACCCGTCTCTGCCCAGCCCTTTGGGAAATACAGGCCTGATGCGACTATGTAATGCGACTAAGATCGCTAATACTTTAACTTTTGTTTTAACATAACATGTAGGTATTTGAAGGCACGTCATGAAAAAATTACTTGACAATAAACCCTAGCAATTCACATAAGTTTGTCAGGTGTTAGATCGCCATCGTCATAGTATATCTTTACTCTATCTTTTGACTCGAGTATGTTTTCAAGGGAAATGAATAACGTCCAATTTATGTGACTTTTATACCGGAGATGAGTCCTCGAGCGTTTCCAGACTAGATTTTTTTGAATGTGTCACAGAAGTCTCCTTTTATATCCGAGTCTGAGGTGTTATTTTTACATCATCTGTTTTTTCTGTTCTTTACAGAAATTATTTTAAAATTCAGTGATCGAAAGGCCAGTCATATACCATCGTACCAAAAACCTCTTTGATGAGTTCTGAGAGCGTTTCAATTATTATTATAAATGAAAGTTAGGATACAAATATTATATGATGTAGTGTCTGTAGTATGTAGATACAGTTAAAGTATAAGGAAGTTATCCGACAGTGTATGTATGTAATGAACCCTTTATTGGTTATCTGGTGATCGGAAAAATCTATATGTATTTTTTATAATTATGTATGTCGAACAATAATGATTGAATACATGTCAGTATTAAGTACTAGAGTTATGTAGTAGGTACTCACTGGGAATATTTTTGTAATTTTCAGTAATAAATGTAGTTTTCTGGGTCTTCAATTATTATTTTTTTCAATAGGACATCGTTGTGAGCAAAGTGAACGGAAATAAATGATCATACGACAAAACTAGAATCTTTTTTTCACCACGCTAGTGTTCGTGTATTAATAATAATGTTTTTGTTTTTAAAAATAAAACATAATACTACACAACATTCATCGTCCTCGGACGATTGTTTAGAGCCTCCCGACTCTCGGGGCTCCACAGTGAGCATATCCTTGCCGGATTCGGCTAGGATGGCTTCGGCCTTAGAGGCGTTCAGGCATAATCCTGCGGATGGTAGCTTCGCACCACCGGCCGCTCGGCCGAGTGCATCAACCAAATGTCCGAAACTGCGTTTCCTGTCGTACTGACCAGTATTACTATCGCAACGACAAGCCATCAGTAGGGTAAAAAACTAACCTGTCTCACGACGGTCTAAACCCAGCTCACGTTCCCTTTTGATGGGTGAACAATCGAACGCTTGGCGAATTTTGCTAAAAAAATTAAACTTACCATACTAAATGTTTAAAACTTAACTTTAAATTGCTCAAAGTAGTGTCCACTATGCCATTCTTCATATACCTAGGTAAACATAACCCATAAACAAAGCGGGCGCGCAATAAATTACACCGACCTAAAAAATTAAACCTACCATACTAAATGTTTAAAACTTAACTTTAAATTGCTCAAAGTAGTGTCCACTATGCCATTCTTCATATACCTAGGTAAACATAACCCATAAACAAAGCGGGCGCGCAATAAATTACACCAACCTAAACCTACAAAATTAAACTTACCACACTAAATGTTTAAAACTTAACTTTAAATTGCTCAAAGTAGTGTCCACTATGCCATTCTTCATATACCTAGGTAAACATAACCCATAAACAAAGCGGGCGCGCAATAAATTACACCAACCTAAACCTACAAAATTAAACCTACCATACTTAATTTTTAAAACTTAACTTTAAATTGCTCAAAGTAATATGCACTATGCCATTCTTCATATACCTAGGTAAATGTAACCCATAAACAAAGCTGGCGCGCAATAAATTACACCAACCTTAACCTAAAAAATTAAACCTTCCATACTAAATGTTTAAAACTTAACTTTAAATTGCTCAAAGTAGTGCCCACTATGCCATTCTTCATATACCTAGGTAGTTAGGTAGGTACCTACTTACGTACCTGTTGTAAGTGGCAGAAGCATCTTGATAATATTATATAATTGATCTGTGATTTACATGTAATAAGACTTAGTCAAAAAGTACGTAGTCTAAGAAGTTGACTGCATTAATAATAATAATATTTTCAGGCGACTAAGACCCATAGAAAAAAACAAAATAATCTTATATAATAATAAACTAATACATACGCCAACGACAACCACGTTCTGGACCAGAATGACCTGCTACATTCCGGACAAGATCGAGCGTCTACATCTCTCTATCGTTCGAAGGGTCTACTCACTGGATGGATGGGCGAGAGATGATTTTAACAGACTCTCCTTGCTAACCAGTCTGTTTGAGCATGAGTAGCCTCCCCCCCCCTTGTTGGCTTAGCAGCGGCGCCACGGGCAGGCCAAGGGTAGGAGTTGAGTTCTATGGTACGCCGGCTGTGATAACGCACCAATAGAACCCTTGACGCATGTGGACTGCAGCTCTCCCAATTAGCTGATAGCGGCAGCCAAAGGGTACATGACCACATGCGTGAGCACTAAAAACCCCTTACGTACATAAGAGAGTCATAGTTACTCCCGCCGTTTACCATGCGGAATGAATGAAAACACACACACCAAACTTCGTTTGTGTCTTCGCCAGCGACGCTCCGTCGACAGACATCTATTGCACTTAGATGACGATTTTCGACATTATCTGGCTGGGGTAACGCACACCGCCCAACCCCGTTCTGGTCCGGAATGACCTGCTACATTCCGGACAAGATCGAGCGTCTACATCTCTCTATCGTTCGAAGGGTCTACTCACTGGATGGATGGGCGAGAGATGATTTTAACAGACTGTCCCTGCTAACCAGTCTGTTTGAGCATGAGACGTTCATGAACGAGCATGAACAGAAGAGCCCCCATTCGGAACGTTCGTACCGAGACGAGTTCACGTGTGTAAAGTTTGTTGACACATTCGCGACATCATATACCATTCCGCCCGGAATCTATAGAGCGCCTCACATCGAAACACATAAGAGAGCATAAACTCACCGAACGCGACGACGCTAGCGCGTCCGAGCGCCGTTCGTCGTCGCGCCCATCAAATTGTTTCATACAACGACCGTTTCCTTGATACGCAACACGCATAAAACACGGTCCGTCGGTCCACGCAGTTGACAGTCGGCGGCGTCGTGTATCGCCCACGGGCAGGCCAAGGGTAGGAGCCGAGTTCTATGGTACGCCGGCTGTGATAACGCACCAATAGAACCCATGACGCGTGTGGACTGCAGCTCTCCCAATTAGCTGATAGCGGCAGCAATTATATGTTAATCTCAATCATACCCATATATATGTAAACCTCGAGAAAGATGCGATCGGGCGGTTTCGGTCGGTAAAATATTTTGTACATGATTATTAGTAAAGTGTCCTGCGGGTCCGATAAAGTGAAAGGTAAACATAGACCTCCCCTCCCCCCAACCCCCGGGCGAAAAAAAAGAGATTTACTTTTTTTTTTTTTTTAGTTTGGTGAAAAAAAAGTGTGCGTACTAATAACTTAATATAGGTTAGTGGGTTGGTGAGTTAAATTAATAAATAAAATAAATACATTATAATTATCATTGCAGGGGCCGAGTGGAGTGTTCGTGTATTAAATTCGTGTATTAAATTCGTGCATTAGGTGCGCGCTCGCAGCTGGTGCGTGTGTTAAATTTTAAGGGGGTTTTTTTTTTGCCTCTAATTTCTTTGTAATCCCCAAAAATGATGGCAATTTACAAGCAATTTATAAACATAGCCCCTTAACCCCTAGGCAAAAAAGAAAAGAGTTTTTTTCTAGTTTTGAATTTGGTGAAAAGTGCATTGGTATTATAATACCTACTACACATACATTATATCGACGACGTTTTATTTACGTTATGAGTTTAATTGACATACATAATTGGGAATCAAACGAGCTTTAATAAAAATTATCTGATCATAAATATTCTGGTTTATTGAATAGGTACTTTTTACTAGGTTTTTTAGTATTTGTTTAGTTATGAGTCCACAGAGTCGACATTAGAGCCAACTTCTTAGTAGGTTTTCCTTAAGTTTGTTCCGTATTTGTATTCAGGTCAGGTCAGGAAGATATCTAGATATCAGGATTGCATACTTTTGAAGGTTTCTATGACTATAAGAGAATAAGTACCACTCGTAGATGTCTCCGTAAGCGTAAACGTTCACTTGGCAAGCACCATTTAATAGGTTGATTCGGATAATTTCCCTTTGGCTTTCCCTCGCACAGGTCTCTTATATATATTTTTATTTTTTTAATTTCAAACGAGCTTTAATAAATATTCTGGTTTATTGAATAGGTACTTTTATGTAACGGGGTAACTTTAAAACAGTATTTGTTTAGTTATGTGTCCACAGAGTCGACATTGGAGCCAACTTTTTTGTAGGTTTTCGTTAAGTTTGTTCTGTATTTGTATATGGTCAGGTCAGGAAGATATCTAGATATCAGGATTGCATACTTTTGAAGGTTTCTATGACTATAAGAGAATAAGTACCACTCGTAGATGTCTCCGTAAGCGTAAACGTTCACTTGGCAAGCACCATTTAATAGGTTGATTCGGATAATTTCCCTTTGGCTTTCCCTCGCACAGGTCTCTTACACTTCCAATTTTCATAAAAGTGACAATATTTTTTTGTTTTTTGTGATGTGTAATCATCACCGAAATCTACTATTAAGTATGTATTTAGTCTAGTAGTTGGAATGGTTGAATGTTTAATTAGACATTTGATTTTATAGCCTTTGAGTAAGGGCACCCGTCTCTGCCCAGCCCTTTGGGAAATACAGGCCTGATGCGACTATGTAATGCGACTAAGATCGCTAATACTTTAACTTTTGTTTTAACATAACATGTAGGTATTTGAAGGCACGTCATGAAAAAATTACTTGACAATAAACCCTAGCAATTCACATAAGTTTGTCAGGTGTTAGATCGCCATCGTCATAGTATATCTTTACTCTATCTTTTGACTCGAGTATGTTTTCAAGGGAAATGAATAACGTCCAATTTATGTGACTTTTATACCGGAGATGAGTCCTCGAGCGTTTCCAGACTAGATTTTTTTGAATGTGTCAGAAGTCTCCTTTTATATCCGAGTCTGAGGTGTTATTTTTACATCATCTGTTTTTTCTGTTCTTTACAGAAATTATTTTAAAATTCAGTGATCGAAAGGCCAGTCATATACCATCGTACCAAAAACCTCTTTGATGAGTTCTGAGAGCGTTTCAATTATTATTATAAATGAAAGTTAGGATACAAATATTATATGATGTAGTGTCTGTAGTATGTAGATACAGTTAAAGTATAAGGAAGTTATCCGACAGTGTATGTATGTAATGAACCCTTTATTGGTTATCTGGTGATCGGAAAAATCTATATGTATTTTTTATAATTATGTATGTCGAACAATAATGATTGAATACATGTCAGTATTAAGTACTAGAGTTATGTAGTAGGTACTCACAGGGAATATTTTTGTAATTTTCAGTAATAAATGTAGTTTTCTGGGTCTTCAATTATTATTTTTTTCAATAGGACATCGTTGTGAGCAAAGTGAACGGAAATAAATGATCATACGACAAAACTAGAATCATCATAAGAAATAAAATATTATTTATCAATAATAAGAACTTAACCCAATAGGCTACCGTGCCGAAAAAAAAAGAATCTAAGAGTCTTTATAATAGGAATGAGTAAGGTAAAAGTACGTCGTACTTTTAACCATATGAGTTGCATAGACGTATATTATGTTTGTAATCAGCTTTTAAAATCCTTTATTTTGATTTGAACCCGCGATAATAATATAAAGAAATTAGCTAAAACTAGATATTTTAAAACTATGGGTACAATATAAGAAGAGAAAAAAAAATGAGCCTATAAGATGTTATTACCGGACGATACTTGCTGACGTTGCAGACTTGATCACGCACGCCTGTAGGCAGGCATCCGCGCAGTTGGCGATAGCGCAGGAACAGGCGACGTGCAGACGTGTACCCCTGGCAGTGTAGGCTTAACTGTACAGATCTGTGTTAAATAGTTGTAATCTCATCACATAAGAAATAAACACACAACTAAGAGCTTGTTACGTTAATAACGTTCATCACAGTTTCAATTCAACTCTCAATATTACCAAATTGTACATAAAAAAATACTTCTAAACGACAAACCGAATCTTTTTTTCACCACGCTAGTGTTCGTGTATTAATAATAATGTTTTTGTTTTTAAAAATAAAACATATCTAATACTACACAACATTCATCGTCCTCGGACGATTGTTTAGAGCCTCCCGACTCTCGGGGCTCCACAGTGAGCATATCCTTGCCGGATTCGGCTAGGATGGCTTCGGCCTTAGAGGCGTTCAGGCATAATCCTGCGGATGGTAGCTTCGCACCACCGGCCGCTCGGCCGAGTGCATCAACCAAATGTCCGAAACTGCGTTTCCTGTCGTACTGACCAGTATTACTATCGCAACGACAAGCCATCAGTAGGGTAAAAAACTAACCTGTCTCACGACGGTCTAAACCCAGCTCACGTTCCCTTTTGATGGGTGAACAATCGAACGCTTGGCGAATTTTGCTAAAAAAATTAAACTTACCATACTAAATGTTTAAAACTTAACTTTAAATTGCTCAAAGTAGTGTCCACTATGCCATTCTTCATATACCTAGGTAAACATAACCCATAAACAAAGCGGGCGCGCAATAAATTACACCGACCTAAAAAATTAAACCTACCATACTAAATGTTTAAAACTTAACTTTAAATTGCTCAAAGTAGTGTCCACTAATGCCATTCTTCATATACCTAGGTAAACATAACCCATAAACAAAGCGGGCGCGCAATAAATTACACCAACCTAAACCTACAAAATTAAACTTACCACACTAAATGTTTAAAACTTAACTTTAAATTGCTCAAAGTAGTGTCCACTATGCCATTCTTCATATACCTAGGTAAACATAACCCATAAACAAAGCGGGCGCGCAATAAATTACACCAACCTAAACCTACAAAATTAAACCTACCATACTTAATTTTTAAAACTTAACTTTAAATTGCTCAAAGTAATATGCACTATGCCATTCTTCATATACCTAGGTAAATGTAACCCATAAACAAAGCTGGCGCGCAATAAATTACACCAACCTTAACCTAAAAAATTAAACCTTCCATACTAAATGTTTAAAACTTAACTTTAAATTGCTCAAAGTAGTGCCCACTATGCCATTCTTCATATACCTAGGTAGTTAGGTAGGTACCTACTTACGTACCTGTTGTAAGTGGCAGAAGCATCTTGATAATATTATATAATTGATCTGTGATTTACATGTAATAAGACTTAGTCAAAAAGTACGTAGTCTAAGAAGTTGACTGCATTAATAATAATAATATTTTCAGGCGACTAAGACCCATAGAAAAAAACAAAATAATCTTATATAATAATAAACTAATACATACGCCAACGACAACCACGTTCTGGACCAGAATGACCTGCTACATTCCGGACAAGATCGAGCGTCTACATCTCTCTATCGTTCGAAGGGTCTACTCACTGGATGGATGGGCGAGAGATGATTTTAACAGACTCTCCTTGCTAACCAGTCTGTTTGAGCATGAGTAGCCTCCCCCCCCCTTGTTGGCTTAGCAGCGGCGCCACGGGCAGGCCAAGGGTAGGAGTTGAGTTCTATGGTACGCCGGCTGTGATAACGCACCAATAGAACCCTTGACGCATGTGGACTGCAGCTCTCCCAATTAGCTGATAGCGGCAGCCAAAGGGTACATGACCACATGCGTGAGCACTAAAAACCCCTTACGTCCATAAGAGAGTCATAGTTACTCCCGCCGTTTACCATGCGGAATGAATGAAAACACACACACCAAACTTCGTTTGTGTCTTCGCCAGCGACGCTCCGTCGACAGACATCTATTGCACTTAGATGACGATTTTCGACATTATCTGGCTGGGGTAACGCACACCGCCCAACCCCGTTCTGGTCCGGAATGACCTGCTACATTCCGGACAAGATCGAGCGTCTACATCTCTCTATCGTTCGAAGGGTCTACTCACTGGATGGATGGGCGAGAGATGATTTTAACAGACTGTCCCTGCTAACCAGTCTGTTTGAGCATGAGACGTTCATGAACGAGCATGAACAGAAGAGCCCCCATTCGGAACGTTCGTACCGAGACGAGTTCACGTGTGTAAAGTTTGTTGACACAATCGCGACATCATATACGATTCCGCCCGGAATCTATAGAGCGCCTCACATCGAAACTCATAAGAGAGCAAAACTCACCGAACGCGACGACGCTAGCGCGTCCGAGCGCCGTTCGTCGTCGCGCCCATCAAATTGTTTCATACAACGACCGTTTCCTTGATACGCAACACGCATAAAACACGGTCCGTCGGTCCACGCAGTTGACAGTCGGCGGCGTCGTGTATCGCCCACGGGCAGGCCAAGGGTAGGAGCCGAGTTCTATGGTACGCCGGCTGTGATAACGCACCAATAGAACCCATGACGCGTGTGGACTGCAGCTCTCCCAATTAGCTGATAGCGGCAGCAATTATATGTTAATCTCAATCATACCCATATATATGTAAACCTCGAGAAAAGAGAGTTTAATTAGACATTTGATTTTATAGCCTTTGAGTAAGGGCACCCGTCTCTGCCCAGCCCTTTGGGAAATACAGGCCTGATGCGACTATGTAATGCGACTAAGATCGCTAATACTTTAACTTTTGTTTTAACATAACATGTAGGTATTTGAAGGCACGTCATGAAAAAATTACTTGACAATAAACCCTAGCAATTCACATAAGTTTGTCAGGTGTTAGATCGCCATCGTCATAGTATATCTTTACTCTATCTTTTGACTCGAGTATGTTTTCAAGGGAAATGAATAACGTCCAATTTATGTGACTTTTATACCGGAGATGAGTCCTCGAGCGTTTCCAGACTAGATTTTTTTGAATGTGTCAGAAGTCTCCTTTTATATCCGAGTCTGAGGTGTTATTTTTACATCATCTGTTTTTTCTGTTCTTTACAGAAATTATTTTAAAATTCAGTGATCGAAAGGCCAGTCATATACCATCGTACCAAAAACCTCTTTGATGAGTTCTGAGAGCGTTTCAATTATTATTATAAATGAAAGTTAGGATACAAATATTATATGATGTAGTGTCTGTAGTATGTAGATACAGTTAAAGTATAAGGAAGTTATCCGACAGTGTATGTATGTAATGAACCCTTTATTGGTTATCTGGTGATCGGAAAAATCTATATGTATTTTTTATAATTATGTATGTCGAACAATAATGATTGAATACATGTCAGTATTAAGTACTAGAGTTATGTAGTAGGTACTCACAGGGAATATTTTTGTAATTTTCAGTAATAAATGTAGTTTTCTGGGTCTTCAATTATTATTTTTTTCAATAGGACATCGTTGTGAGCAAAGTGAACGGAAATAAATGATCATACGACAAAACTAGAATCATCATAAGAAATAAAATATTATTTATCAATAATAAGAACCTAACCCAATAGGCTACCGTGCCGAAAAAAAAAGAATCTAAGAGTCTTTATAATAGGAATGAGTAAGGTAAAAGTACGTCGTACTTTTAACCATATGAGTTGCATAGACGTATATTATGTTTGTAATCAGCTTTTAAAATCCTTTATTTTGATTTGAACCCGCGATAATAATATAAAGAAATTAGCTAAAACTAGATATTTTAAAACTATGGGTACAATATAAGAAGAGAAAAAAAAATGAGCCTATAAGATGTTATTACCGGACGATACTTGCTGACGTTGCAGACTTGATCACGCACGCCTGTAGGCAGGCATCCGCGCAGTTGGCGATAGCGCAGGAACAGGCGACGTGCAGACGTGTACCCCTGGCAGTGTAGGCTTAACTGTACAGATCTGTGTTAAATAGTTGTAATCTCATCACATAAGAAATAAACACACAACTAAGAGCTTGTTACGTTAATAACGTTCATCACAGTTTCAATTCAACTCTCAATATTACCAAATTGTACATAAAAAAATACTTCTAAACGACAAACCGAATCTTTTTTTCACCACGCTAGTGTTCGTGTATTAATAATAATGTTTTTGTTTTTAAAAATAAAACATAATACTACACAACATTCATCGTCCTCGGACGATTGTTTAGAGCCTCCCGACTCTCGGGGCTCCACAGTGAGCATATCCTTGCCGGATTCGGCTAGGATGGCTTCGGCCTTAGAGGCGTTCAGGCATAATCCTGCGGATGGTAGCTTCGCACCACCGGCCGCTCGGCCGAGTGCATCAACCAAATGTCCGAAACTGCGTTTCCTGTCGTACTGACCAGTATTACTATCGCAACGACAAGCCATCAGTAGGGTAAAAAACTAACCTGTCTCACGACGGTCTAAACCCAGCTCACGTTCCCTTTTGATGGGTGAACAATCGAACGCTTGGCGAATTTTGCTAAAAAAATTAAACTTACCATACTAAATGTTTAAAACTTAACTTTAAATTGCTCAAAGTAGTGTCCACTATGCCATTCTTCATATACCTAGGTAAACATAACCCATAAACAAAGCGGGCGCGCAATAAATTACACCGACCTAAAAAATTAAACCTACCATACTAAATGTTTAAAACTTAACTTTAAATTGCTCAAAGTAGTGTCCACTAATGCCATTCTTCATATACCTAGGTAAACATAACCCATAAACAAAGCGGGCGCGCAATAAATTACACCAACCTAAACCTACAAAATTAAACTTACCACACTAAATGTTTAAAACTTAACTTTAAATTGCTCAAAGTAGTGTCCACTATGCCATTCTTCATATACCTAGGTAAACATAACCCATAAACAAAGCGGGCGCGCAATAAATTACACCAACCTAAACCTACAAAATTAAACCTACCATACTTAATTTTTAAAACTTAACTTTAAATTGCTCAAAGTAATATGCACTATGCCATTCTTCATATACCTAGGTAAATGTAACCCATAAACAAAGCTGGCGCGCAATAAATTACACCAACCTTAACCTAAAAAATTAAACCTTCCATACTAAATGTTTAAAACTTAACTTTAAATTGCTCAAAGTAGTGCCCACTATGCCATTCTTCATATACCTAGGTAGTTAGGTAGGTACCTACTTACGTACCTGTTGTAAGTGGCAGAAGCATCTTGATAATATTATATAATTGATCTGTGATTTACATGTAATAAGACTTAGTCAAAAAGTACGTAGTCTAAGAAGTTGACTGCATTAATAATAATAATATTTTCAGGCGACTAAGACCCATAGAAAAAAACAAAATAATCTTATATAATAATAAACTAATACATACGCCAACGACAACCACGTTCTGGACCAGAATGACCTGCTACATTCCGGACAAGATCGAGCGTCTACATCTCTCTATCGTTCGAAGGGTCTACTCACTGGATGGATGGGCGAGAGATGATTTTAACAGACTCTCCTTGCTAACCAGTCTGTTTGAGCATGAGTAGCCTCCCCCCCCCTTGTTGGCTTAGCAGCGGCGCCACGGGCAGGCCAAGGGTAGGAGTTGAGTTCTATGGTACGCCGGCTGTGATAACGCACCAATAGAACCCTTGACGCATGTGGACTGCAGCTCTCCCAATTAGCTGATAGCGGCAGCCAAAGGGTACATGACCACATGCGTGAGCACTAAAAACCCCTTACGTCCATAAGAGAGTCATAGTTACTCCCGCCGTTTACCATGCGGAATGAATGAAAACACACACACCAAACTTCGTTTGTGTCTTCGCCAGCGACGCTCCGTCGACAGACATCTATTGCACTTAGATGACGATTTTCGACATTATCTGGCTGGGGTAACGCACACCGCCCAACCCCGTTCTGGTCCGGAATGACCTGCTACATTCCGGACAAGATCGAGCGTCTACATCTCTCTATCGTTCGAAGGGTCTACTCACTGGATGGATGGGCGAGAGATGATTTTAACAGACTGTCCCTGCTAACCAGTCTGTTTGAGCATGAGACGTTCATGAACGAGCATGAACAGAAGAGCCCCCATTCGGAACGTTCGTACCGAGACGAGTTCACGTGTGTAAAGTTTGTTGACACAATCGCGACATCATATACGATTCCGCCCGGAATCTATAGAGCGCCTCACATCGAAACTCATAAGAGAGCAAAACTCACCGAACGCGACGACGCTAGCGCGTCCGAGCGCCGTTCGTCGTCGCGCCCATCAAATTGTTTCATACAACGACCGTTTCCTTGATACGCAACACGCATAAAACACGGTCCGTCGGTCCACGCAGTTGACAGTCGGCGGCGTCGTGTATCGCCCACGGGCAGGCCAAGGGTAGGAGCCGAGTTCTATGGTACGCCGGCTGTGATAACGCACCAATAGAACCCATGACGCGTGTGGACTGCAGCTCTCCCAATTAGCTGATAGCGGCAGCAATTATATGTTAATCTCAATCATACCCATATATATGTAAACCTCGAGAAAGATGCGATCGGGCGGTTTCGGTCGGTAAAATATTTTGTACATGATTATTAGTAAAGTGTCCTGCGGGTCCGATAAAGTGAAAGGTAAACATAGACCTCCCCTCCCCCCAACTAGGGCTTCCATTCCGTAATTACGTAAGTACGCAGTTACGTAATTACGCAAAAAAAATAACTCCTGACAAGTCCGTAACTGAGGGGTTGAAATCCGTAATTACGTAAGTCAAGTTGGCAACATTTTTTTTAAACAGTATGACATGACAAGACAACCCAGCCAACATTGAAACAGACCAAGCGGGTATTCCCCCGTAGAGAATAAAATCAATCCGGAATATAATCTGTAATTCTCGGTACTTCCCCGCAATTTATTTCAGCTTTGGATAACGTAGGGCACTTATTCTCTTTGACATGTAAGAAATAGAGTATAATTTTGATAAAAAATAGGTTCACAGGGAATCCCCGCGTCTTTCAATGTGTGAGTTTAGCTCTGAACTCTAATGTATGTAGGAAATAAAGTCTCAGTACTCATTCGTCTGTTATTAGACTTATACGTTCACACACAGTTCACACCTCGAAGTTCACGACTGACCTAATGTTTATTATAGTATAAAGTATTTTTGTTGAGTGACTATGACATGTTACGTGTAATTTTGAACACTTCCTCGCTGGAGATATTTCATTTAAGTGTAAGGAACTAAGGAACTACAACAAATATGTAAGTACCTGAATAAAATCTATTATTTTATTTTTTCCAGAAAGTTAGACATACTTAGTATAAATTGTGATATCACTTTTTCATTATAGAATCAGCTTGAATAGGTTCTACTAATTAATGTGGCATAGGTTTAAAGTCGCATGTTTATATTTTTGTCCGCGCGTAAGTAGCTCAGAAACTATCGTTTCGTTCGACGATAGTTAAATGTTAAGGCTGGCACCGACTTAAAAAAAATTGTCGGCGTAAGGTTTATCTCCCTTTTTTCATTAATAAATTAAAGTTGAGAAGTCGGTTTATTTTCTAAAAATATTTTTATATTTGTGTTTGTCATTAAACCACGTCAAAACGGAGCAACACAGTTCAATGTGATTTTTGTATAGATAGATATAGTTGGGGGACTACTGACTGGAGAGTGCCAATATTGCTATAGCATATTTAGTTGTTAAATATATTGTTGTAATTGTTTTAGGTCGTCAACAAAGAAGACAGTTTTCAAGGAGTTCTTAAACAAACGGACAACATCTTCAATCTGGGAACATTTTCTAAGAGCCGATAATGGACAAACCGTCGAGTGTAAGCACTGTAAAAAAGTTTTAAAAACGCCCGGTGGTGCAACGGGAGCATTACATACTCACTTGCGGGCCAAACATATCACTGAAGTGCCACAAGCGAGTACCTCAACATCAACGTCCGATAGTGCTCAAATTCAAGAAAAAAGAAAGGGCGCCCCGGCACCACATGAAGCACCCCAAAAGAAAACTAAACTCACGGATTATTATGTGAGTGAGTCTTCCATGGGAGTGACTAGAATGGCAGCTTCGGATGGTATCCCGTTGAGCAAATTTTGTACTTCTGAAGACCTGAGGTATGTTTTCAAAAAATCCGGCTATGATCTACCGAAATCGCCATCAACTATAACCAGGATAGTTTTAGAGCTACATGATAATACAAAAAACGCTCTAATACGTCTTTTAAAGGAGATGAAGTCCCAGAACAAAAGATTTACAATGACATTCGATGAGTGGACCTCTACTCGAAATAAGAGATACATGAATATTAATATCCACAGTAAAGATCTCGAACCAGTTTATTACAAAAAATTGGGTCTGGTGAGAATAGAAGGTTCAATGCCAGCAGATGTAGGAACCCAATTAACAACAGCATTTGAACAATTTCGGACTTAGTCTTGAAGACATAATTGCTTTCACAACCGACGGAGCCAGCGTAATGGTTAAAATGGGCAAAAATTTTGACGGCCACCATCAATTGTGTTTTGCCCATGGCATACAACTGGCGGTGCTCGATGTGCTATATAAATCACAATATCAGTCAACTCCCAATCCCAACCCAGAGCAACAAGATATAGAACTAGATTACGACTCTGAAGATTCTGAAGAAAACTATGGAGGATTTGATATAGAAGTACCAAGAATTACAGAATCTGAATTTCTTTACAAAGATACTATAAAAAAAGTACGAGATTTGGTTAAATCTTTTAAAAAGTCACCCTTGAAAAACGACTTGTTGCAGAAATACTCTGTAGAAGAATATGAAAAGGGCCTCGATTTTATACTCGACTGCAAGACACGGTGGAACAGCCTGTCCGATATGATTGGCAGATTTTTAAAATTAAAATCATGTGTCATGAAGTGAAGGCATTATTGGATTTAAAATCAAATATAAATTTTACAGAAAAAGAAATTCAAGACCTGCAATACATTCATCATAGTTTAGATGTAATAAAAACAACTGTGATGTCTTTGTGTCGCCGGGATTCAAACTTATTGACGGCAGATGCTGCTCTTCAGTTTATGTTAAATAAACTTGACTATCAGCACAACGAACTCAGCGAAAGGCTTGCTAATTCCCTTAGAAAAAGAATAAAAGAGAGACGAACTAGTGTATCTGGTATTTTACAGTATTTGCATAACAATGAACAATTTTACGAAACAATATCAACAGAAACCTTCACAAAACCGACGTCAGATTATATAAGGACATATATCACTAGATTATTAGAAAGGCTGAAATTTACAGCTAGCACAACGTCTGCACAGACAAGTCAAAGTCCAATACAACAAATAAGCACAGCACATACTGACTCCAGTGATGAAGAGTTAACTGTGGCCGAGGAATTAGAAAAAGAGATATGCAAAGCCACGTCACAGGTAAACAAATCTACGGTTAACACAGATCTTGAGTCCATTGTTAGAGTGGAAATGTGCATCTATGATACTGCTGGCGGTGGTCGTGGATTTTACCTAACAGCAGCGTATAATTATTTACTATCGATTACAACAACAAGTGTTGAAGCCGAACGTGCTTTTTCTTCAGCTGGTTATCTATGTAGTAAATTAAGAAGTTCATTAAGTGATAAAACACTAAATGCGTTGTCGTTTATGAGATCTCTATCTGAGATAATTAATAAGCATTCCGTTTAGGAAAAAGATATTCTTATTTTGTTACGAATCTAAATACTATCTAAGCGTTGTCACAGAATATATAATAGAGCGTTGTGTTGTGATTAAATTAATAGGAGAATCTGTTAAGTTATGCTCTTGATAATGTAACATTATTCTGTATGTCCATATTAATCAATAAAAACTTTAGTTTAATCAAAGTCTTTTTACACTTCTTACATTGTCGATTGCTACCTAAAAAATTAAACATTCGATTTCAAAAATATGTTTTAAATTACGTAATTACGTACTTACGTAATTGGACCACCAAAATTCGTAATCAATTACGTAATTAATATATCCGTAATTTTGGAAGCCCTACCCCCAACCCCCGGGCGAAAAAAAAGAGATTTACTTTTTTTTTTTTTTTAGTTTGGTGAAAAAAAAGTGTGCGTACTAATAACTTAATATAGGTTAGTGGGTTGGTGGGTTAAATTAATAAATAAAATAAATACATTATAATTATCATTGCAGGGGCCGAGTGGAGTGTTCGTGTATTAAATTCGTGTATTAAATTCGTGCATTAGGTGCGCGCTCGCAGCTGGTGCGCGTGTTAAATCGTTAAGGGGTTTTTTTTTTTTGCCTCTAATTTCTTTGTAACCCCCAAAAATGATGGCAATTTACAAGCAATTTATAAACATAGCCCCTTAACCCCTAGGCAAAAAAGAAAAGAGTTTTTTTCTAGTTTTGAATTTGGTGAAAAGTGCATTGGTATTATAATACCTACTACACATACATTATATCGACGACGTTTTATTTACGTTATGAGTTTAATTGACATACATAATTGGGAATCAAACGAGCTTTAATAAAAATTATCTGATCATAAATATTCTGGTTTATTGAATAGGTACTTTTTACTAGGTTTTTTAGTATTTGTTTAGTTATGAGTCCACAGAGTCGACATTAGAGCCAACTTCTTAGTAGGTTTTCCTTAAGTTTGTTCCGTATTTGTATTCAGGTCAGGTCAGGAAGATATCTAGATATCAGGATTGCATACTTTTGAAGGTTTCTATGACTATAAGAGAATAAGTACCACTTGTAGATGTCTCCGTAAGCGTAAACGTTCACTTGGCAAGCACCATTTAATAGGTTGATTCGGATAATTTCCCTTTGGTTTTCCCTCGCACAGGTCTCTTATATATATTTTTATTTTTTTAATTTCAAACGAGCTTTAATAAATATTCTGGTTTATTGAATAGGTACTTTTTACTAGGTTTTTTAGTATTTGTTTAGTTATGAGTCCACAGAGTCGACATTAGAGCCAACTTCTTAGTAGGTTTTCCTTAAGTTTGTTCCGTATTTGTATTCAGGTCAGGTCAGGAAGATATCTAGATATCAGGATTGCATACTTTTGAAGGTTTCTATGACTATAAGAGAATAAGTACCACTCGTAGATGTCTCCGTAAGCGTAAACGTTCACTTGGCAAGCACCATTTAATAGGTTGATTCGGATAATTTCCCTTTGGCTTTCCCTCGCACAGGTCTCTTATATATATTTTTATTTTTTTAATTTCAAACGAGCTTTAATAAATATTCTGGTTTATTGAATAGGTACTTTTATGTAACGGGGTAACTTTAAAACAGTATTTGTTTAGTTATGTGTCCACAGAGTCGACATTGGAGCCAACTTTTTTGTAGGTTTTCGTTAAGTTTGTTCTGTATTTGTATATGGTCAGGTCAGGAAGATATCTAGATATCAGGATTGCATACTTTTGAAGGTTTCTATGACTATAAGAGAATAAGTACCACTCGTAGATGTCTCCGTAAGCGTAAACGTTCACTTGGCAAGCACCATTTAATAGGTTGATTCGGATAATTTCCCTTTGGCTTTCCCTCGCACAGGTCTCTTACACTTCCAATTTTCATAAAAGTGACAATATTTTTTTGTTTTTTGTGATGTGTAATCATCACCGAAATCTACTATTAAGTATGTATTTAGTCTAGTAGTTGGAATGGTTGAATGTTTAATTAGACATTTGATTTTATAGCCTTTGAGTAAGGGCACCCGTCTCTGCCCAGCCCTTTGGGAAATACAGGCCTGATGCGACTATGTAATGCGACTAAGATCGCTAATACTTTAACTTTTGTTTTAACATAACATGTAGGTATTTGAAGGCACGTCATGAAAAAATTACTTGACAATAAACCCTAGCAATTCACATAAGTTTGTCAGGTGTTAGATCGCCATCGTCATAGTATATCTTTACTCTATCTTTTGACTCGAGTATGTTTTCAAGGGAAATGAATAACGTCCAATTTATGTGACTTTTATACCGGAGATGAGTCCTCGAGCGTTTCCAGACTAGATTTTTTTGAATGTGTCAGAAGTCTCCTTTTATATCCGAGTCTGAGGTGTTATTTTTACATCATCTGTTTTTTCTGTTCTTTACAGAAATTATTTTAAAATTCAGTGATCGAAAGGCCAGTCATATACCATCGTACCAAAAACCTCTTTGATGAGTTCTGAGAGCGTTTCAATTATTATTATAAATGAAAGTTAGGATACAAATATTATATGATGTAGTGTCTGTAGTATGTAGATACAGTTAAAGTATAAGGAAGTTATCCGACAGTGTATGTATGTAATGAACCCTTTATTGGTTATCTGGTGATCGGAAAAATCTATATGTATTTTTTATAATTATGTATGTCGAACAATAATGATTGAATACATGTCAGTATTAAGTACTAGAGTTATGTAGTAGGTACTCACTGGGAATATTTTTGTAATTTTCAGTAATAAATGTAGTTTTCTGGGTCTTCAATTATTATTTTTTTCAATAGGACATCGTTGTGAGCAAAGTGAACGGAAATAAATGATCATACGACAAAACTAGAATCATCATAAGAAATAAAATATTATTTATCAATAATAAGAACCTAACCCAATAGGCTACCGTGCCGAAAAAAAAAGAATCTAAGAGTCTTTATAATAGGAATGAGTAAGGTAAAAGTACGTCGTACTTTTAACCATATGAGTTGCATAGACGTATATTATGTTTGTAATCAGCTTTTAAAATCCTTTATTTTGATTTGAACCCGCGATAATAATATAAAGAAATTAGCTAAAACTAGATATTTTAAAACTATGGGTACAATATAAGAAGAGAAAAAAAAATGAGCCTATAAGATGTTATTACCGGACGATACTTGCTGACGTTGCAGACTTGATCACGCACGCCTGTAGGCAGGCATCCGCGCAGTTGGCGATAGCGCAGGAACAGGCGACGTGCAGACGTGTACCCCTGGCAGTGTAGGCTTAACTGTACAGATCTGTGTTAAATAGTTGTAATCTCATCACATAAGAAATAAACACACAACTAAGAGCTTGTTACGTTAATAACGTTCATCACAGTTTCAATTCAACTCTCAATATTACCAAATTGTACATAAAAAAATACTTCTAAACGACAAACCGAATCTTTTTTTCACCACGCTAGTGTTCGTGTATTAATAATAATGTTTTTGTTTTTAAAAATAAAACATAATACTACACAACATTCATCGTCCTCGGACGATTGTTTAGAGCCTCCCGACTCTCGGGGCTCCACAGTGAGCATATCCTTGCCGGATTCGGCTAGGATGGCTTCGGCCTTAGAGGCGTTCAGGCATAATCCTGCGGATGGTAGCTTCGCACCACCGGCCGCTCGGCCGAGTGCATCAACCAAATGTCCGAAACTGCGTTTCCTGTCGTACTGACCAGTATTACTATCGCAACGACAAGCCATCAGTAGGGTAAAAAACTAACCTGTCTCACGACGGTCTAAACCCAGCTCACGTTCCCTTTTGATGGGTGAACAATCGAACGCTTGGCGAATTTTGCTAAAAAAATTAAACTTACCATACTAAATGTTTAAAACTTAACTTTAAATTGCTCAAAGTAGTGTCCACTATGCCATTCTTCATATACCTAGGTAAACATAACCCATAAACAAAGCGGGCGCGCAATAAATTACACCGACCTAAAAAATTAAACCTACCATACTAAATGTTTAAAACTTAACTTTAAATTGCTCAAAGTAGTGTCCACTATGCCATTCTTCATATACCTAGGTAAACATAACCCATAAACAAAGCGGGCGCGCAATAAATTACACCAACCTAAACCTACAAAATTAAACTTACCACACTAAATGTTTAAAACTTAACTTTAAATTGCTCAAAGTAGTGTCCACTATGCCATTCTTCATATACCTAGGTAAACATAACCCATAAACAAAGCGGGCGCGCAATAAATTACACCAACCTAAACCTACAAAATTAAACCTACCATACTTAATTTTTAAAACTTAACTTTAAATTGCTCAAAGTAATATGCACTATGCCATTCTTCATATACCTAGGTAAATGTAACCCATAAACAAAGCTGGCGCGCAATAAATTACACCAACCTTAACCTAAAAAATTAAACCTTCCATACTAAATGTTTAAAACTTAACTTTAAATTGCTCAAAGTAGTGCCCACTATGCCATTCTTCATATACCTAGGTAGTTAGGTAGGTACCTACTTACGTACCTGTTGTAAGTGGCAGAAGCATCTTGATAATATTATATAATTGATCTGTGATTTACATGTAATAAGACTTAGTCAAAAAGTACGTAGTCTAAGAAGTTGACTGCATTAATAATAATAATATTTTCAGGCGACTAAGACCCATAGAAAAAAACAAAATAATCTTATATAATAATAAACTAATACATACGCCAACGACAACCACGTTCTGGACCAGAATGACCTGCTACATTCCGGACAAGATCGAGCGTCTACATCTCTCTATCGTTCGAAGGGTCTACTCACTGGATGGATGGGCGAGAGATGATTTTAACAGACTCTCCTTGCTAACCAGTCTGTTTGAGCATGAGTAGCCTCCCCCCCCCTTGTTGGCTTAGCAGCGGCGCCACGGGCAGGCCAAGGGTAGGAGTTGAGTTCTATGGTACGCCGGCTGTGATAACGCACCAATAGAACCCTTGACGCATGTGGACTGCAGCTCTCCCAATTAGCTGATAGCGGCAGCCAAAGGGTACATGACCACATGCGTGAGCACTAAAAACCCCTTACGTACATAAGAGAGTCATAGTTACTCCCGCCGTTTACCATGCGGAATGAATGAAAACACACACACCAAACTTCGTTCGTGTCTTCGCCAGCGACGCTCCGTCGACAGACATCTATTGCACTTAGATGACGATTTTCGACATTATCTGGCTGGGGTAACGCACACCGCCCAACCCCGTTCTGGTCCGGAATGACCTGCTACATTCCGGACAAGATCGAGCGTCTACATCTCTCTATCGTTCGAAGGGTCTACTCACTGGATGGATGGGCGAGAGATGATTTTAACAGACTGTCCCTGCTAACCAGTCTGTTTGAGCATGAGACGTTCATGAACGAGCATGAACAGAAGAGCCCCCATTCGGAACGTTCGTACCGAGACGAGTTCACGTGTGTAAAGTTTGTTGACACAATCGCGACATCATATACGATTCCGCCCGGAATCTATAGAGCGCCTCACATCGAAACTCATAAGAGAGCAAAACTCACCGAACGCGACGACGCTAGCGCGTCCGAGCGCCGTTCGTCGTCGCGCCCATCAAATTGTTTCATACAACGACCGTTTCCTTGATACGCAACACGCATAAAACACGGTCCGTCGGTCCACGCAGTTGACAGTCGGCGGCGTCGTGTATCGCCCACGGGCAGGCCAAGGGTAGGAGCCGAGTTCTATGGTACGCCGGCTGTGATAACGCACCAATAGAACCCATGACGCGTGTGGACTGCAGCTCTCCCAATTAGCTGATAGCGGCAGCAATTATATGTTAATCTCAATCATACCCATATATGTAAACCTCGAGAAAGATGCGATCGGGCGGTTTCGGTCGGTAAAATATTTTGTACATGATTATTAGTAGTGTCCTGCGGGTCCGATAAAGTGAAAGGTAAACATAGACCTCCCCTCCCCCCAACCCCCGGGCGAAAAAAAAGAGATTTACTTTTTTTTTTTTTTTAGTTTGGTGAAAAAAAAGTGTGCGTACTAATAACTTAATATAGGTTAGTGGGTTGGTGGGTTAAATTAATAAATAAAATAAATACATTATAATTATCATTGCAGGGGCCGAGTGGAGTGTTCGTGTATTAAATTCGTGTATTAAATTCGTGCATTAGGTGCGCGCTCGCAGCTGGTGCGCGTGTTAAATTTTAAGGGGGTTTTTTTTTTGCCTCTAATTTCTTTGTAACCCCCAAAAATGATGGCAATTTACAAGCAATTTATAAACATAGCCCCTTAACCCCTAGGCAAAAAAGAAAAGAGTTTTTTTCTAGTTTTGAATTTGGTGAAAAGTGCATTGGTATTATAATACCTACTACACATACATTATATCGACGACGTTTTATTTACGTTATGAGTTTAATTGACATACATAATTGGGAATCAAACGAGCTTTAATAAAAATTATCTGATCATAAATATTCTGGTTTATTGAATAGGTACTTTTTACTAGGTTTTTTAGTATTTGTTTAGTTATGAGTCCACAGAGTCGACATTAGAGCCAACTTCTTAGTAGGTTTTCCTTAAGTTTGTTCCGTATTTGTATTCAGGTCAGGTCAGGAAGATATCTAGATATCAGGATTGCATACTTTTGAAGGTTTCTATGACTATAAGAGAATAAGTACCACTCGTAGATGTCTCCGTAAGCGTAAACGTTCACTTGGCAAGCACCATTTAATAGGTTGATTCGGATAATTTCCCTTTGGCTTTCCCTCGCACAGGTCTCTTATATATATTTTTATTTTTTTAATTTCAAACGAGCTTTAATAAATATTCTGGTTTATTGAATAGGTACTTTTATGTAACGGGGTAACTTTAAAACAGTATTTGTTTAGTTATGAGTCCACAGAGTCGACATTGGAGCCAACTTCTTTGTAGGTTTTCGTTAAGTTTGTTCTGTATTTGTATATGGTCAGGTCAGGAAGATATCTAGATATCAGGATTGCATACTTTTGAAGGTTTCTATGACTATAAGAGAATAAGTACCACTCGTAGATGTCTCCGTAAGCGTAAACGTTCACTTGGCAAGCACCATTTAATAGGTTGATTCGGATAATTTCCCTTTGGCTTTCCCTCGCACAGGTCTCTTACACTTCCAATTTTCATAAAAGTGACAATATTTTTTTGTTTTTGTGATGTGTAATCATCACCGAAATCTACTATTAAGTATGTATTTAGTCTAGTAGTTGGAATGGTTGAATGTTTAATTAGACATTTGATTTTATAGCCTTTGAGTAAGGTCACCCGTCTCTGCCCGGCCCTTTGGGAAATACAGGCCTGATGCGACTAAGATCGCTAATACTTTAACTTTTGTTTTAACATAACATGTAGGTATTTGAAGGCACGTCATGAAAAAATGACTTGACAATAAACCCTAGCAATTCACATAAGTTTGTCAGGTGTTAGATCGCCATCGTCATAGTATATCTTTACTCTATCTTTTGACTCGAGTATGTTTTCAAGGGAAATGAATAACGTCCAATTTATGTGACTTTTATACCGGAGATGAGTCCTCGAGCGTTTCCAGACTAGATTTTTTTGAATGTGTCAGAAGTCTCCTTTTATATCCGAGTCTGAGGTGTTATTTTTACATCATCTGTTTTTTCTGTTCTTTACAGAAATTATTTTAAAATTCAGTGATCGAAAGGCCAGTCATATACCATCGTACCAAAAACCTCTTTGATGAGTTCTGAGAGCGTTTCAATTATTATTATAAATGAAAGTTAGGATACAAATATTATATGATGTAGTGTCTGTAGTATGTAGATACAGTTAAAGTATAAGGAAGTTATCCGACAGTGTATGTATGTAATGAACCCTTTATTGGTTATCTGGTGATCGGAAAAATCTATATGTATTTTTTATAATTATGTATGTCGAACAATAATGATTGAATACATGTCAGTATTAAGTACTAGAGTTATGTAGTAGGTACTCACTGGGAATATTTTTGTAATTTTCAGTAATAAATGTAGTTTTCTGGGTCTTCAATTATTATTTTTTTCAATAGGACATCGTTGTGAGCAAAGTGAACGGAAATAAATGATCATACGACAAAACTAGAATCATCATAAGAAATAAAATATTATTTATCAATAATAAGAACCTAACCCAATAGGCTACCGTGCCGAAAAAAAAAGAATCTAAGAGTCTTTATAATAGGAATGAGTAAGGTAAAAGTACGTCGTACTTTTAACCATATGAGTTGCATAGACGTATATTATGTTTGTAATCAGCTTTTAAAATCCTTTATTTTGATTTGAACCCGCGATAATAATATAAAGAAATTAGCTAAAACTAGATATTTTAAAACTATGGGTACAATATAAGAAGATAAAAAAACAAAGAAATGAGCCTATGAGATGTTATTACCGGACGATACACATTAAATCTACTCGGTCGAAGCTAGTGTTCGTGTATTAATTAAATTTAAAAAATATATAAAACATTGTACACTACGCACAACACTCATCGTCCTCGGATGAATCACCTGGCGTAGGGCTGAGTCTCAACAGATCGCAGCACGACGCTGCTCTACCGAGCACAACACCCCGCCAGGAACGGAAGTCGTCTACAAACTACTCCGAGCCCCGACATCGAACTGAGGTAGATTCGGACCTTCGGAGCCGTGACGCACGCGTTAAGCGGACAGCATCGATCTCCGCGATCCAAATGGGCTTCGACGTCGCACCTCACGTGGTGAAGCGCGACTAGTAAAGTCACATTGTTTAGAGCCTCCCGACTCTCGGGGCTCCACAGTGAGCATATCCTTGCCGGATTCGGCTAGGCTGGCTTTGGCCTTAGAGGCGTTCAGGCATAATCCCGCGGATGGTAGCTTCGCACCACCGGCCGCTCCGCCGAGTGCATCAACCAAATGTCCGAAACTGCGGTTCCTCTCGTACTGAGCAGTATTACTATCGCAACGACAAGCCATCAGTAGGGTAAAACTAACCTGTCTCACGACGGTCTAAACCCAGCTCACGTTCCCTTTTGATGGGTGAACAATCGAACGCTTGGCGAATTTTGCAAAAAAATTAAACTTACCATACTAAATGTTTAAAACTTAACTTTAAATTGCTCAAAGTCACCCAGGCCACTATGCCATTCTTCATATACCTAGGTAAACATAACCCATAAACAAAGCGGGCGCGCAATAATAATCTTTGAGACAAGCATATAACTACTGGCAGGATCAACCAGGGAGCTTCTTGATAAGAGACCGCCGCGCGCCCGCCGCCGACAGACGCCGCAAGGGCGTCCGTCTCGCCGGCGAGGCGCGCAGTGAATCCTCATTCCCGAGCGTCTGCGGTCTTTGAGACGCGGACGCACACGGGCGAGCTCTGTTAGAATTTTTAAGTCGCACGCGCGCACCTCTGGCCGCGTGTATCTCAACTCTACAGACGCGACAGCGCGTGCTTAAGGGACGACGTAGACGTTCATGAACGAGCATGAACAGAAGAGCCCCCATTCGGAACGTTCGTACCGAGACGAGTTCACGTGTGTAAAGTTTGTTGACACATTCGCGACATCATATACGATTCCGCCCGGAATCTATAGAGCGCCTCACATCGAAACTCATAAGAGAGCATAAACTCACCGAACGCGACGACGCTAGCGCGTCCGAGCGCCGTTCGTCGTCGCGCCCATCAAATTGTTTCATACAACGACCGTTTCCTTGATACGCAACACGCATAAAACACGGTCCGTCGGTCCACGCAGTTGACAGTCGGCGGCGTCGTGTATCGCCCACGGGCAGGCCAAGGGTAGGAGCCGAGTTCTATGGTACGCCGGCTGTGATAACGCACCAATAGAACCCATGACGCGTGTGGACTGCAGCTCTCCCAATTAGCTGATAGCGGCAGCAATTATATGTTAATCTCAATCATACCCATATATATGTAAACCTCGAGAAAGATGCGATCGGGCGGTTTCGGTCGGTAAAATATTTTGTACATGATTATTAGTAAAGTGTCCTGCGGGTCCGATAAAGTGAAAGGTAAACATAGACCTCCCCTCCCCCCAACCCCCGGGCGAAAAAAAAGAGATTTACTTTTTTTTTTTTTTTAGTTTGGTGAAAAAAAAGTGTGCGTACTAATAACTTAATATAGGTTAGTGGGTTGGTGAGTTAAATTAATAAATAAAATAAATACATTATAATTATCATTGCAGGGGCCGAGTGGAGTGTTCGTGTATTAAATTCGTGTATTAAATTCGTGCATTAGGTGCGCGCTCGCAGCTGGTGCGCGTGTTAAATCGTAAAGGGGTTTTTTTTTTTTGCCTCTAATTTCTTTGTAACCCCCAAAAATGATGGCAATTTACAAGCAATTTATAAACATAGCCCCTTAACCCCTAGGCAAAAAAGAAAAGAGTTTTTTTCTAGTTTTGAATTTGGTGAAAAGTGCATTGGTATTATAATACCTACTACACATACATTATATCGACGACGTTTTATTTACGTTATGAGTTTAATTGACATACATAATTGGGAATCAAACGAGCTTTAATAAAAATTATCTGATCATAAATATTCTGGTTTATTGAATAGGTACTTTTTACTAGGTTTTTTAGTATTTGTTTAGTTATGAGTCCACAGAGTCGACATTGGAGCCAACTTCTTAGTAGGTTTTCCTTAAGTTTGTTCCGTATTTGTATTCAGGTCAGGTCAGGAAGATATCTAGATATCAGGATTGCATACTTTTGAAGGTTTCTATGACTATAAGAGAATAAGTACCACTCGTAGATGTCTCCGTAAGCGTAAACGTTCACTTGGCAAGCACCATTTAATAGGTTGATTCGGATAATTTCCCTTTGGCTTTCCCTCGCACAGGTCTCTTACACTTCCAATTTTCATAAAAGTGACAATATTTTTTTGTTTTTGTGATGTGTAATCATCACCGAAATCTACTATTAAGTATTTATTTATTTATTTATTTATACTTCAAGCACAAAAATGTACAGAGGCGGACTTAATGCCACAGGCATTTTCTACCAGTCAACCTTTGGGTGATGCAGAGACAAACAGTGGTAGGTGCAATAGCGAGAGTTGAGGAAAAAACATTTATTTAAATATAAAGATATACATATATACCTATTAAGAACTATAAATATAATAAATACACCTAATTATATATAAATATAAGCACAAGTATGACAAACAATGGGAAAACATTACCGCTGTGACGATACTGCCAGCTTCTTGCGAATGAGCTCGCGAACTTTAATTTTAAATGATAATCGGTTGGTCGCCATTCTGATTTCCTGGGGGAGCGCATTCCACAGAGAGATAGACTGAATGAAGAAAGAAGAGTGAATGAAGTCTGTGCGGTGAGTGGGACATTGAAGAAGACGATTGTGAGATGAACGTAGATTTCTATTGTGGTTGGCACAAATGTACTGAAAGTGGGGGGCCAAATAACTAGGAGAAGAGGGAGAGTCAAGAAATGAAAACAAGGTGGTCAGTGCCCTTTGCTCTCTGCGCTGGCGTATGGGCAACCACCTTAGAACCGACCGATGCGCTGAGACATGATCATATTTACGCAGATTAAAAACGAATCGAATGCAATTATTGAGAAGACGGTCAAGTTTGTCGAGGAGATCTGCATTCAGGTCATAATAGCACACATCACCATAATCGATGATAGGGAAGATTAAGGACTGCACAAGCATTGTCTTCGTACTCGTTGGCAATAAATTTTTCAGTCGGTACAGAGTCCGCAGCGTTCCAGTAACCTTCTGGCTTACCTTAGCGACTTGAGTACGCCAGTTCAGGGTACTATCAATATGCAAGCCTAAGTCCTTCACGTCAGTGCTAAGAGGCACGATCATACCATTAAAGAGAACTGGCGGCAAGGTTGTACCGTCCACCTTGCTTATACCACGAGGACTGCCAATGATGATCGCTTGACACTTTGTAGGGTTTACGGCTACACCAAATCTATCAGCCCAGGTTTTTATGGCTATCAAGTCCCTGTTTAATCTGTCGATAGCGTCAGGTAATTCATCAATCCTTCCTTGACTGTACAACTGCAAGTCATCTGCATACAGATGATACGCACACTGAAGCTCGGAAGTTATAAGATTAATAAAAATAGAAAACAGAAGAGGAGAAAGTATACCGCCTTGAGGAACGCCAGTTTCCAAATCACACCAGCATGAAGAAGAATCCCCAACATGAATAGATTGCTGACGTTCCTGAAGGTAAGAGGAGAACCATTCCAGAGCTTTGGGAGAGACCATAAGATGTGACAAAATGGCTAACAGGATGTCGTGACTGACGGTATTAAAGGCATTCGAGAAATCAACCAACACTAGAGCAGTAACTTTGGTGTCTTCCAGTCCTGCCCTTATATCGCCAGTCACTTTAAGGAGGGCGGAAATAGTGCTGTGCCCAGGCCTGAACCCAGATTGAAGAGGGCTAATGAGTGAGTGGCGATGAACAAAGTTGGAGAATTGTTTGTGGACACAGGCCTCAAGCACTTTGGATAGGAAGGGAAGGATAGAAATTGGACGAAAGTCGGTAGGAAGAGAGGGATTGGAAACCTTAGGTAGTGGACGAACATAGGCTTTGCGCCACAGGAAAGGGAATACTCCGGTGTATAGGGAAAAATTTATAATATGGGTAATCGCGGGTAGGAGACGATCCAGAATAGTAATGATCATACCACGGGTGATATTGTCACATCCCACCGCTTTTGATTTGATGGAGAGAATTATCTTTTTGATCTCTCCCGGTTCGACTGGAATAAAACTGAAAGGATTAATATGAGGACGCGTTAGACCAGAAATAAGAGACAGGGTTTGTTGCTTGGTTAGACGATCCATGGCGGAAACAGTGGAGAAATGTCGGTTAAGATCATCTAAGTCAATCGAATTAGGAAGGTCTAAATGTCGCGATTTGCCGATACCAAGAGTTCCAAGGAATTTCCAAATATCGGCAGAAGAGGAAGAACTAATAGTATCGAGAATGTGGCGGCGTTTAGCATTGCGTATCATCTGATTGCATCTATTCCTTGCAGCCTTAAATAATATCCAGTTCTCATCAGTACGATCCCTTTTAAATTTACGGAACGAGCGGTCCCTACGACGCATTGCCATCTGTATGCCTCTTGTCATCCATGGAGCAGGTGGGCGTTTTAGTTTAATTTTTTTGACGGGAGCATGGATGTTATACAGTTTGAGTACAACATCATTGAAGATAGCAACCTTGTCATCAACCGAAGTGGCTTTCGTCATAGGGTCCCAATCGACCACAGATGCATCTTCCTTGAGTTTATCGACATTCATCCGAGCAAAACAGCGCCTGTACAGAACCTTGGGTTTAGATTTGGGAGGTTTCAGGATATAGGAAAGGAAAATCATGTCGTGATGAGAAAAGCCAGGAGCGTCATGTTGACCATGGGAGGAAACGAGGGAAGGATTCGAGGTGAGGATCAGGTCAAGCCAGGTGTCATCGCCGACGGTGTTATGATGAGTAGGTTTGAGCGGCAATACGTGCAGACTAGCTGACTCGAGAAGATGGAGGAGCTTACGGGATCGATGGGAATTTTGGGCAAGAAGGTTTGTGTTGAAATCACCCATGATGATGTGATGTGCATACTCCGAACCCAAGGATTCAAGAACTAATTCGAATTCAGTGAAGTAATCAACAGTAGGAGGACAGTAGACAACACCAATAATGGTTTTGGCTCCTTTGACACAGACTTCAAGGAAAATATACTCAGCAGAAGCAGAATAATGTGAAGAGGAAGTAGCTAGTACTTTATATGGAAAGTCACTGCGAAGATATATGGCCACACCACCCCCTACCTTACCAATCCGATCGTTCCGTATAAGAACGAAACCAGTAAGAGGGTAGGTGGTGGACAGGAGATGTGGTTTGAGCCAAGTTTCGGAGATCAGGATGGCGTGAATATTGCTGTTATTAAACGCATCGTACAACTCGCTATAGTGGCTTGGAACACTTTGAGCGTTAATGTGACACACGTTCACCATCCGATTTGACTGACCATTGAAATTTTGTTGCAAATAGTCACCAAGAGTGTAGCTGAATGAACAAAAGCTTTCATCGCTAGAAGAAGCAGTAGATTGGTTGGCAGAAAAATAAGACTCATTGTCTGACATAAATATAAATAAGTAGGTAGTTAGTAGAAATAAATATAATATAATATATAATAAATATATACTAATGCTAAAAACAGACCAACAACACGTGCAAGGCACTGCACCACCCACCAGCTTACACCAACACTAAAACAAACATGGTAATGGTATTCAGCACATAAATAAATACAACAAAACCTATTCAATTTTTTGCATACTCTACTGGAAGCAAGGTAAAATCCGGTGTTCCCAAAAATATTAAAAGAATATTAAATTACACATTAAACATAAAAAGAAATAAAAATATACAGAAAACAAAATGACACTCAGCAGCAGCTAAATCGTAGAGCTAAATGAAGCGCAACTTGGAACGAAACGTTATTATTATCTGTGTGAGCGAGCACTGACGCAAACACAATGCGGCAAACGCAATTTCAGAACGTTTACTTGGAACGTCAACGTCAAATTACCATTACTAACGTCAAGTTGACATGACAAGCCGACATTCACTCACAAACATAATTGACAACAAAAAAGTAAAAAACAATGAAAATAAGGTTGAAAAATAAAATAAGCACTGGGGGTATCGAAAACCAATACTCCGCAATAACAGAAATTACGTTAACAGTTGGGGCGCAAAACAAAAGAAAACTATTAAACGGGACAATTACTACAGAAAAGTAAGTAAAGATTACGAATTTAGGATATACAAACAACAATACATCAAAGTAAACAATCATCTATAATTTACGTTTTGTGTTTTTCAGGTTCCCGGCAACGTTGACGCTTCATTTCGTTGATGGAGATGCACCCGGCGCCTTAGGATACTTGGCTATCAAGGGCTTCAGCTCGTCTATGGCAGTAATCTTGTGCCGACTTCCATCGGATGCCTTTAAACAGATGACGCCGTCTTGAGTCCAGCACGACCGCATACCAAAGTGCTCACGCGCCTTTCCGAACACAGATTGCCTGGCCCTGGTCAAGAACTCCTTAATAGATATTTTGGAGCCTTTCAACCCCGTCTTAGCCTTCCAAACTGCAGCCTTGATGTCTACACTGGCGAACCTAACGAGAATAGGTCTGTGATGGTCCTTGCTTTGGGCTCCAAGCCTGTGACAGGCTTTAATTGAGGATGCTGAGAGAGTCTTGAGGGCAAGCTTGGTATTGAGGATGCCCAGAATTACCGCTGTGCTCTCTTCGTTCTCCGCTTCAGCAAGGCCTTGGAAAATCAACGCTTTCCGCCGATGCCTGGTCTCCAAGCCATCAATTTGTCTGGCACACTCGCAGATCTGGTTTCGGAGCAGACCAAGCATAGAGAATATGAGCTCACGGAAGCTACGGAACTCTTCAGCTATCTTAGCAACTGTGTCCTTGGCAGGACCGGCAGAATTGATTTGTGTTTCCAGCTCACCCATCTTCTTTAAAAAGTTTTCCTCAAGGGTTTTTTGTGCAGCAAGAACTTCAGCAAATTGAGACATTTTGTGACTTTAAATGCTAATAAAATAATGTTGTGAGATAGTGCAATTGATCAGCTGGCAGGTGGTGTTTAAAACGTGTGTATGTCACATAAATGTGCCACAAACGTGAGTACTTGTTATATAGCTATTGTGGACTAAGTACCGATGTAAACTTAATCAATATTTTAAATTGATTATATTTTAAATAAAATTCCAAATTTTAAAACGTCTTTACTTTTTTAACACCTACCCGCGAAAAAAAGTATGTATTTAGTCATAGTCGTATGTAAGTGAAGTATGTATTTAGT